>OZ037936.1:59804767-61112624 GCA_964035585.1 Polytrichum formosum
ATAAGTTTAGGCCAATTTGTGTGCCATTCCAAATTGCTAGCACATATGCGCCAAGCCTCAAATATTGTTTTGCTCTCACACTCATGTCGAAGTGTTTCTGTAAATTCTAGGAGTTCTCCCTTACACATGTGACTTTCTTCTTCAATGTATTGAAGCTTCAATAATATCCTTTTGAGCCACAATTTGGTATTTGTAATTCAATCACTATCATTGCTTGGATAATTACGAGGGCTGAAAAATTTGGCTGCACTGAACTCTGGAAGGTTTGGGAAACGATCATTCAAAGCATAAACAACTCTTTGCACATAAGATGCACCCAATAATATGAATTGTTATAGTTCATTGGGCCCATCAATTGCCAATGCATGAATAATACGATCTCTTGTATTGTTTTCATGACTCAATTGAAAATTTCTTGTAGTCCCTCAAGAAATTTCCCAAATTCTTGCTTGTAAGACCAAACATAGGTCCATTCCCAAATAAAAAATGATGTGATAACATTAAAATAGTGATATCAATGTTTGCACTAATAGTTGTGATATCAACCATATCATATGGAAATTTGATATTCAATTTATTCAACTCTTGTAAAACATCTACAAGCAAGTTCAAGTAAAAATGGATTGTACATTAAACACAATTTGAAGGGGATCTTTGCACTATGCAAAGTCTACCTCAAATCATCCCAATGTCAAGCTGAGATGCCTCAAATTAACCCAATATCTAACAAGCCAAAGCATCACTCTTCAAGATCTGTTGGGGCAAATTGTTCATTCACATACTTGCACAAAACATTTGTGGAAATACATCCGCAAGAGACCATGAACAATGACCTTGTCGGCCTTGTATTCCGGATACTTGAGTTGCAGTTTATAGTACTTAAGTTGCCTAATAATACGTGTCATTTCAATTTCTAGCGTATCAAATGACGTGTGTTTTTTTCCTTCACAAATCACAGTACGTGTCAACTTCTAAATTGTGCGTGTCAATTGACGTGCCATTTTTTTTTGTGCAAGTTTTTGCGTGTCAAAAGTGAAAAACTTGCAAAAACTTTGTCAAACGTATACACTGGTCGTTGTGGTATGTATGGTGTGTGGGTACTTAGTCATCCACATGCATGTCAATGAACGGGGAGAACCGACCGTTAGTTGCAATTGAACTAGTTGAATTTGAGAAATAACCGGTTGAAGTTCAAGACTTGAGGAAATTTAGCAATCATTCTAGAGGAATCTATGGAATACATCTAAAATTGATGAAGACAAGCCCGAAAGATCACAACATGTAACTGGTTGGACTTGCAAACATCAAGATTTTGATTGATTATGCTAAAAAATATCCTTGGACATTGATGCATGTTCCGCTTAGAATTTGTTTGTCGTGAGATAACAAGTGATGGGAGGGATGACGACATTCGTCATTAAACTTGAAGGACTTGAGGTTTGACTGCCTCAATGAAATGAAATTGATTATAGAGTCCAAAAATTCAAAAGACTAATGGAACTCAAAACACGTTAGGATGGTTTCAAACTGGTTAATTCGATGTTTTCCAAAGAATTGATTGACATAGACCTACTCAACAAGTTGCTGCAAACCAATGTCGGTAGGTTGTATGCATGTGATTGGTGTACAACCAAACACTACAAGAATTTTGGGGCTTGATGACACCTCACAAATGACAAGAGTTATATGTGGCTAGTCACTTGTCACATGTGACATGTCGTCCAACCCGTTTTTGCTTCATAGTGAACAAATCACCTTTGATGTGAATGCATACATATTAGACTTATCTGTAAACCCTAGGATCAAGTCCAATGGACCCATTCAAGAGAAAAATTGGGTGACATCACCTATTTCTAAGCAATGCAATCCCCAGTTGGTTTGCCCATTTTTCTTTGCACTTTCTGCTTGAATAAACATTTGACTAGGACACACATGTCATCAAAAGCGATTGTGGTTGTGAAGATTGTCATGATAATTGATAATTTATTGGTGAAGAAGACAATGCATAACATTATTCAGACCCATGCAATGTTCTGTGGGACTGACAATATTTCGGGGAATATTCCCGGAATACTGTCAATCCCACAGAACACTGCATGGGTCTGAATAATGTTATGTGCAGCCTAGGGTAGCAAGTAATATTGTTGGGTTGGGGGCTTTGGATTGGCACTCATTGGGTTCCACCCATTATTGGGTCCTTATTTATGGGGTACCCTAGATCCGAGATGACCCTAAACTACCAAGTGATAGTGGAGAGGTATCCATTTCCGAATGGAGTGGTTGGTGATTCAATTCCCGCTGTGAAATCTTCTCTCTACTTGACGGAAAAAACTAGCTAGGTAGGAAGCCAAGAGCCCACCCACTGCAAGGTAGGCAATAAACCCCACCTTGCACCAAGAGGATTCTTGAGCAAGGTAGGGCCAATGGACTCAAATTCACGTCAGATTGCTCGACGTTGGTTATTTATTTATTTGTTTGTTTATTGGGGTACCCCAAAAGTGATCCATCCAACTTCTTCAATTTCTAGCCTCGCCAAATTTGTGGGATCATACACAAACTCATTGGATGCCCATTCATTTAAGAGTTTTCTCTAATAAGTTGATTGACGAGCCCATGAAACTTGACCTTCACACAATTAAGATGAAAACCGTGGTATATTCTTGAGTTCTCACCCAATTTTTTTTTAAGAGGCATGAGTCAGGCTCGTGTCTCGGGGAGATCACTCCATTGTCAAGTTGAACACCACGTGCGAACAAAGTTTGCTACCCCTATATTACATGTCATAAATAATTTTAAATTTTATGATATTTTTTCTACATATACACAACCATTGATGGTATCTTTTGTATATTTTTTTGAAATTTTTAGTCATCTTCATTAATTATAGCAATTTTTTTAGTTCAATTCTGCGTCATTCTAGTTAGAAACGGTATGTTTTTATTAAAAAAACAAATAATCTAATTTAATCACCATTTTTTTACTATGTAACATGTACCATTTATATCTACTCATGAAAAAAATTGATAAAATTGTGACCCATTTTGGTGATGTTTTTTACATTTTTTACATTTTTTACATCTAAAATGATCGCACGTGGTTGTTCAACTCTACAATGGAGTGATCTCCCCGAGGCTCGTGTCAGGCATTGACAAAATTCCTACAAAGAAACACCACGTTCTAGTGTCGGGGAAGGGGGGGGAGGGGGTAGCAAGTTTATGTTAACCCCGCATATTCACTTAAGAATAGAAAATACATTGGCACTCAATACATGATGTAGAGTACAATGTTGTGTGAAGAAGTGTGTTAATGAGAAGTTGACTTGCACATTTTACATGTACAATGGGTACCGTCCCACCTAGTTATGTAGCAAATAACTACACTAAATATCATATTTAGTGTCATATGGCATTTAATGTCACTGCAGTAACTTTCTTTTTTTGTGACACTTTCTATGAATAACTTTACAATACTGTCATCCCAACTTACTTTCAATTCGTCCAAGTGTCAATTCTTAAAACAAAGTTTGGCATAATTTGCATCCTAACAAATATATGATGAAATTTGTATGAAAGATCACTTAGTAAGTGACAATACTTGCAACATTGTAGATTTGTAATGCCCAATTTTTTTAAAGGAATGACAAATAATGTTGGGTTAACATTTAGTGTTGGTGACACTACACCGTGCTTTACATTTAGTATTGAGCAAGACGATTAGAATTGGTGACACTAAATATCATATTTGGTGTAGTGTGGCATGAATTTTGGGGGAAAGTAAGTGTTTCCTAAGGTCCCCCTCCCACACCAAAGGGAAGTGATGACGTATGAGAGATGAGCGGAAACATGAAGAAATGTCCAAGTAAGAAATTCACTTTGTTTTTGTTGTTTATGTATTGTGATATGGTTATTTCATTTTTTTTAAAGCATGGAGTGTGCTTATTACCATGAAAAATGCTATGTCTCCAATGCAATGCTCAAAATCTTTATAGACTTTTCAATTACATTATGGCTAGTAACCACCATATAGTTTTTTTTTGTTTTTTTTTGTTTCATATAATGTCGAGATTGCCATTCTCAAACACGTACATCAATGCTCTAGAAAAAGAACCACTGGTCTTCATAACTCCTGCAAGCTCAAGTAGACGCATGACCTTGTTGTAGGTGCACGTTGGGGCGTGAATGAACTTGTCGTTGTCGTGATGCACCTTGCACATAAAGATAAGTATTGAGAGTGCGCGGATGGCTATGGCATCTAAGTTTGTTGTTGTCAATGATGGATTATGATATGTATTGCTTGAGTTGGTCAAAGAGGATGGATTTGCTAAAGAGGTGGATGCCCTGCAACATACCTTATCAACATGACGGAAACATCAATATGTAGATTTGCCATCATATGATCAATTTAAGTCATAAGATAAACACATATATTGTAAAAAGAAATGTATCTTTTAAGGTCCTCTTTTGTACATCTACACATCTACGTCAATATTCCCAATGCCAATCCAAGGTTATGATGGATCCGTATCCAAGGTATGGGATGGTTGTTACACCCACCACATAATACCCATCCACATGCAATGTGCTCTTATGAGCCCAAAATGGTTGCTCATATTTGTTTTATGTTTAGGATCTACTTAGAATTGCAATTGGAGTGTTATTGAAACAATCAAAAGTATAAAAAGAGTGAGGCTTTAGTGTGGATTTAGGTTTAGGCCTTAAGCCATTTTGTGTGATTAAGTAGAGGATTAGTGGCATTAGGGAGTGTTTTGATTAGAGGAGTAGTGTTTGATGAGGCAAGGGGAAGGGCCTTGGGTTTAAATGTTTGAATTAGAACATGCTCTTGTTGGTTTAGAGGGTGAGGAGTTAGTGGATAGGATAAGGTCCTACTAAGTAGGAGAAAGTTAAAGGGTTGTGGTTGGATGCCCTCTCCTCCCCTTCTCTCCTATCCTCTTTCTCTCCTTCTTCTCTCATATATCCTCCCTCTCTCTCTCTCTCCCTCCCCCGTTTGAATTATGATCTATGTTGTTGGTTTAAGAGTTGAAGGCTTAAAGGATAGGATGAGAGCCTACAAAGTAGGAGAGGATCGAGGGGCTTATCTTGAGCTTTGAGGGGTGCTCACCCCTTCCCTCCCCCGTTTGAATTAAGATCTATGTTGTTGGTTTAAGAGTTGAAGGCTTAAAAGATAGGATGAGAGCCTACGAAGTATGAGAGGATCGAGGGGCTTATCTTGAGCTTTGAGGGGTGCTCACCCCTTCCCTCCCCCTATATATTCCTCTCTCTCACCTTCTTCACTCACTTGTGTTCCTATTCACTCTCTCTTTCCTTCGTGCTCCTTTGGCACCCCTTTGAGGGGTGCTCACCCTCTCCCTTCCCCTCTCCTTCTCTCTCTCTCCCTCTTGTTGTTTCTCTCATAGAATTGAGTGTTAGAGTTAGAGTTGTGTGGGAATTAGTAGAAGGTTAGTGGAATTAGTAGAATTCATAGAGACTTGTAGGGACTTGAAGATACTTGTAGAGACTTGAAGGCCAATGCTCTACCTATTCAAGAGACTAGCATTAATAATTGGCACCCCATGTGTTATAAGTGTGGGTGTGTGGGAAGCAAGAGAGGGGCACGTGTGTGTGCAAGGTTTCAAGGTGAAGAGCCAAGGTCAATTAGTCTTGAAGTTAGCTTTGCATTGTTAGATGTAGTGTTAGATTAAAAGCATTTAGAAACAAGTGCATAGCTCTAGTATTTAGACTTCTAGAATTTAGACTTCTAGTGTTGGGAATTATAGTATTTAGACTTATAGTACTTACTCTTATAGTATTTACTCTCATAGTATTTAAACTTGCGATATTTAGATTCATAGTTGTATTAAGGTGTGAACTTGGGAAGTTGTTGTGAGGGACTTGTGGAAGAGGAGGCGATGATAAGTTATATAAGTGTTTTTCAACACTTGTATTAAAGACTTATGTGCCTCATGGAATCAACAAGCCATAGCCTCAACAAGGTGTCATGCACTAGTGAAGAATTGTCAGCCAGGACCAAGTTTGCAAGAGGGAAATCTTTGAGGGCATGCGTGGCAAAGACGGTGGGGTGGACTCTTGAGAAAGCCAATGATGTACCTATGCAAGAGAGTCACACTAATAAAATGTCATGACTTGAAGTAAGTTGTAAGTCCATTAAGGTAGAACGTACATTCCATGTTACTACAAGTTTTTATGTTACACATGTGATCTCCAAAACCATCACCCGGACTAGGACGCTTAAGGGTGGTGGGTTTGGCCTCACAGCTCTCCCTTTTGTTTACGTACTCAAGTAGTGTTGCCGACAAATTACGATGAATTGGCTTTGAAAAGGTGATCAAGGAATGGAAAGGTTGGGAATTGTACGTCAATGATGATGTGGAGACATGGCCCGAGGTTGTTGATGTTGAAAACCAACGTCCTCCAATGCAAAAAAAACTCCACCTGTGTAAGGTTAGTCCCTACCTTCATCAACCAATATTTGGCCTAGCCAACACCCACTTCTTTTTGCTTCCCTTCACGCAACAATTGATGTCATATGTGCAAAACCAAAAATCTGAAAGTATGTGATTGTTGGAACGGAACTCCTTCTTCATTCACCCGGATACCCCACTATGATCACATGGATAATATGTGGTAGGGTGCATCAGACATCAAGTGCTAATAAGGTTATTGATATGAATACCTATTATTATGGCCTTGGGCAGCTTAGCCTCAAAGTTTCATGGGATCCAAATTAAGGCCTTGGGTTTAAACCATCATTGAGAGTATTTACAAAATGATGATCATCTTTGAACAAAGTCCGAGTTTTAAATAGTGGCTTACCATAAAAGCGTGAGCACAATCCTTCTTCACGATAAATTAAGGGACACATAAGGTAGAAATACCATAAACTGTTAAAATAAGGTGATTCTCATTGAAGATCTGGTCTGACAATCATGAGATAATTTTCCAAGATATATAGACGAGAAGGATTCATGAAGAATGCAAGTTGTTTCATATTTTTCTGCCTTGTACAAAAAATTCCACAATTTTTCAAAGTGGAAAGTTTGTCCAACCCACTTCCGGTTCACTAGGCTCTCCTCATTTCGATACAGATTATCACCTAAACCCGTTAATCATGAGGACGTTAGATCTTGCCTCCCATTGGCTACACTGCATTGAAGTTGCCGCGCCATTTAAGACATGGCACTTTCCATTATGAGGCGGTCTAGTGCACCGCGATTGGGTGGTTAACGCTTTATGGTATTTCTACCTTAGTGATATGGTACTCTGACAAGCACATCACTTATATTGAAAGAAAAGTGGCCTTGTTATCGCATGCTATATTCCTCGACATCCGTATGAGTTATCACGAACACTAGTAGACCGTAAATTAGGTACATAAGTTAGTAGTCCACAAGACCCTCGGTTTGCTTTTTGAACATTGAGAACAATATTTTGAGCATATTTTTTCATTCCATGCAATTGAAGAGGATAAAGTTTGAGGACAAGCCCGGTGAGATAGAGCCACGTGGGGTTAGTAAGTTAGGCTATAAATGAATGGTAATGGTGCTCATGGAATCTTGTATGTGAGATTCATTGAGGCTTGTGTGGGACCCAATCATGAAATTTGAAAAGTATCCAAAGAAACATTTGATTCTTCATTGGATTCCTAACCAAGTCACTCCAAGTGCATGGCACTTGGCATGTTTTGACACATAAGTGTTCTATTTATATCCAAAGTACACACCATACATTGTCCCCGTATCTTGAAGCTAAGGTTCCTTCATGGAAAAAAATGAACGAGATTTGTTTTTGGGTTGTTCTTCAAAAACCACCGCACATTCTTAGCACATGTTTTCATGCAATCGTGTGGTCCTACATCATAGGTGCACTTTGCCCGCCCACTTAACTCATCACAAGCTTAATCAATTTCATCCACTTTTGGAAAATCACTTTGGATCATGATTTATTGGAGCCTTTTTGTTCTCTACCTTAGTGCATTACATGAGTCCTCTTTTCAAGTACATCATAACATGTCAAATGGAGTAGACCACACTAGTTCACAACAATTACATGTGGAAATTAAAGTGGACCACATGTACGTATAAAATCAACAAAAGCTATGATTACAAAACGGTGGTGTGCATTAAGTGTGTACATCATGAGACTTTTTGGTATCCAAAATAAGGTGTTTACCAGAGGTGAAAATTTCATCAAGTTCAATATCTTTGTTTATGCTTAGCTTCAATGGGTGCAAGCGGTGAAGTCCTATAAGGGTGAGTTTCCATGTAGGTAGCTGACCCACCGGATTCTAGTGTGAATAAGGACATATCCGCCCAAATGTAGAGAGAATGTAGTGGGGTAGGTTTGTATGTGCCAACTAGCTACTCCCATCTTCTCAAATCCAGGCCCACCTACTAACCTCCTCCTCTCAATTATCAAGGATGGAGGTCTAGACCAACATTGGTTCTCTTGAGTCTTCAACTGGTCTTAATCCTTCGGCGACCGCCACTTGTAGGTTAAATGTTCTTTAGTGGGCGTATGCAAGTCTAGCGGCCCGTGTCCACGGTCCTTCACATTCTAGCGGACCGCCAAAATGTGGTTGGGTGACGGCTTGTGCTTAATTACATGAGAACACCTATGACCCACTATGATCTAGAATCTATTGGGCGAGCAACCTACATGGAAACTCACCCTAAGTTCATAAAAAATGCCTCAAAACTTGCTATCTTAGGGAAGTTCGATACTAGTTGGCATGCTAGGAAAATATTTGCACTAGAGTGGATTTGAAAGTCACCTAGTTTAAAATAGTCACGAGTGAGGATCCTTTGACTAGGTGGTTTGCCCTTAATGAGCTCGATTATTGGTTACCTCCTTTGAATCAATTTATTAACCTCTTACAATAATAATAACAATAATAATAGAAATATAAATACTAATAAATTTAATATTAGTGAAGTCAATCAATATAAGAAATTTTGTATATGTGTCATATAATATCATTGTTATGTTTGGTGTGCATGACACCAACCCCCTTGGTATGAGATATGCTTGAGCTTCTTTGAATAGCTAAAGTTAGTGTCAAACCATGAAAATAGAAGCCACTATTCAAACATTTGGTAAGGATTCATATAAATTATGTGTAGCTTACATGTCACACTTTGAGGCCCTTAGATCTTAAGTTAAAGGGTTGATGGCTGGGCAAATAAGGTAGAAATACCCAAACCGGTTAACCACCCTCTACGCGTGCAGTAGACCTCCGTCAGAATAGTGAAGTGCCATTTCTGAAACTGATCATGGCGAGGTTGGCCACTTCAATGCGTGTACACTTAGTTTAGCCAAATTCAATCATGTTCAATGTACTCATGAGTTAACCAGTTTAGGTGATGTTCTGTATGGAAATGTGGATTATCGTGTTTGGAGCGAGCAGAATCTAGTGAACGAGTAGGGGTTTGACAAATTTTCCACTTTGAAAAATTGTAGAATTTTTTTCTACAAGGCAGAAAAATATGAAACAACTTGCATTCTTCATGAATCCTTCTCTTCTATCTTGGAAAATTATCTCATGATTGTAAGATCATATCTTCAATGCGAATCACCTATTTTCACGGGTTATGGTATTTCTACCTTACATGGTGGTCTCCCTACTTGGCGTCAACTTGGCATCCAAGCTAGCATGTAGTTAGTACTTAGGGCCGGTTCACACATGGTCCCAAGTCCCAAGTCCCACTCATGTTAGCAAGTCCCAACATGGAGGCAAAGTCCCAACTTGTGAGCCTAAAGTAATCACTAAAATTTGGTTGATTATCATTGAAGTTGGATCACAATTATTTAATGCAATAATATTCACGGGACTTGTGTTGAGCCTCACCTCTAAAAATTGTTGCCATGTAGGCATTCCGTGTCATAGTTGGGACTAGGACTTGGGACCCCGTGTGAATTGGTAAGTCCCAACTTCCATGCTCTCAATAGTTGAGATTGCATGGATTGACCTCATGTGATTTGGGACTTAGGACTTGGGACCATGTGTGAACTGGCCCTTAGTGATTGTTAAACCTATATTGATTAGCTAATGGGAGAACAAATGAAGCCCAATCCTACTAGGTCCTAGCTTCATAGTGTGAATTCCTTTGTGAAATGATGATAAAGCATAACAACAAGAAGTCGGAGTTGGAGCGAGATGAACTCCTAATAATCCTCATAATTGGGTTTGTTGATGGTTGGATGTGTGGATTTTGTGGGTGGCAGTCTTGGTGGGTGGACTCTTCATAGCATGTACGATCTAATGTGAGTGTAGAAAGGGGTATTATTTGAGGCACTAGCGTACATGGTATACATAAGGAAAATGTGTTGTATTTCTTAGTGTGTACATATAAAAAGGCTATTAATTTTTTTGAAGTAAGGTAGATATACAAAAGGGGACCCTGAGGTTTAGAGAAAAAATGACAATAAATGTGGTTGTTTCATCCAATTTACCTTATTTTATCAATTGACGTGTGTTTTAGGGTCAAATTATTATGCATTATGTCCTATGGACGAAAAAATGTTCAATGATTTTCTCATTGAAAATGGAAAGTGGATTATATATGTAATAAAGGCCTTTTTATTTCATGATTTGTATTTTGTGTATGTAGTGGAGGCATTTATCACATTAAATTGAAAAACTTAGTATAAATACATGAACCCATTTAAAGCCTATTTTTAGTCCATATACATTTTATGTATAAATTTCCCATATATAGGGGTCTTATTTCATGGTCGCCCACGCACGTCATTTAGGTATCCAATAAAGTATCCACGCCCTGGGGTGGCAATGCTATAGAGGGTGAGTTCAAGGGTGTCGGTGTAGATTGTAGCTACTTTTTGTGAGTGTTGCAAGGGGCCATTGTGAGTTGTGCAAGTTGTTGGATTAGGTGGATATTATGGTGTTGGTGCTAGTGGCTTTGGTGTTTGTGAAGGGCCATGCTTAATTGGGGATGTTATGGGATTTTTTGGATTTATTTGATCAATATCTTTGTGGGTGCATGTGACTGGGAGCTAGACATGCAAGGTGTGGTAGTGTGATGGAGGTAACCCAATGCAATTTGCATTGGAGGTTGGATGATTAGCAACGGATTGCTTTGTGGGCATTTTTTGTCAGGTGCATGGATTATTGTGTGTTGTTGTGAGAATGGTGAGCTTTGTGATTGATGAGATCAAATGATTATGACCTTTGTGTGTGGTGTTTGTTGGGGATGGCAATTGTTGGAGTGCTATAGTGAATGATGCGTGCGGGAGTAGTCATGTGGCAGAAGATGGACAAAGATTTATTGGTGGTGTTGGTAATGGATGATGGTGCCGTTTTGGGAGCGTTTGGCGGTAGTTTAAACAAGCGAGATCTATATGGTAGTTTGCTAGCGTGCTTTGGTGGGGGGAGGCCTGAGTGGTATCAAGATGAGAGGTTGTTTTGTGGGTAGCTCTAGTGGGTTTGTATTGTATGGGTATTGATGAGTTATTGAAATCACATTCAATGGAAACTTTGTGGGTGGACATATGGTTGCAATGATGGCATGTCATCATGGAGTGTTAGTGTGAGTGCATACTGTAAAGTGGTAAGGAGTTCAGCTTTGGTAAGAATGAAGTGTGTTGGATTCATTCGGTGTTGCATTTCATGTTGTTCATACGGGGGTGTTGTGTTAAATCCATTAGGTTGGGGGTGTGAGTTTTGAGTTCTTGCATTGTGTATTTGGTTTGGGGTTGTCTTGTTGGATCTAGTAGGGCAATGTTGTGGAGCTCAAGGCTTTCGTGTGCATATGGTAGGAACTTGTGTGCTTGTTGTGTGTATGCCAATGGGCCATCCTTGTGCCAAGGTGAGGCGTTGGGATTGGTTTGAGATGTTTGCATGCATGATGTTCATTGTGTTTGTGAGATCTATAGGTGGATTTGAGGGCGCAAATTAATGAATTTGGTGTTTGGTGTTGTGCATTCCTCCATTGATCTTCTAGTTGGTTGCATATCCTCGTCTTCACATGTGTCTTTTCCTGGGGATTGTTTCATGCATTTGTTCTTCGCGGTGATCGATGTGTGTGCCTCGTGTGGGGTGGAGCCTAGCGGGACAAAGCTCTGCTGAGCCATCTCAATAAGATCCCCTTCCAACCCAACATACCTTCTTATAGCCCATAACACACCACCTTTGACAGGAGCCAATAACTCTTTTAAGAGTCTTGAATTTGAAAATGACGACGCATTTGCAATGCAAAATATGTTGCAAGGCATAAACTACTTTCTAGTGCATCCTCATTACAAGGCCATCTCATTTGAGTTGCTATGCTTCACGTGGGCAAATGGGATCATTTCCACACCCATTACTAAATTGCAAAATATAAGCCATGGTACATAAAAAAACCAATGGGAGAGATAGATACTACTTTTCTAGGTTAGGGTTTGGGAAGAAATCCTAGAAGAAATATGTCGCTTAGTAGTTGTAACAAAGGCCGTGATGTTCAAAGTTGTAAGAGTTCCTAAGTAATGTCACATTTCACAAAAATACCTCATCCTTGTCAATATATCAAGATCAACATGTTTGAAACTAAGCAACGAACTCCATTGAGATAAAGAATATCACCAATAGAAATGAGAGAACCAAGTCATTGGTATCAAGAATGTGAAGAGGATGCCTCAGATATATCCATGCCACCAACCAAATCAAGAAACATGATTAGTAGTGTACATGAGATGAGTAAAATCATAGCTTAATTGTTACTTATGTCACACATTGAATTACCACGAGTAAAAAAATGTGATGAGTGTAAAGAATCATATTTGACTATAGTTCAAATCATACATGTTCTTTGGCCATTGGACACTTCATCACACATTTAACCATGAATAGATACTTTTATGATTACTACTATTCATATAAGGAGAAGCTCTACCATGTATTCCGTGGCATGCAACAATAAAAAATTGCATGTGGTAAGTTTTATAAGGTTAGAGCTTAGGGTAAGCCAACCCTCACTCATGTGTAACCTTCATTGTTAACTGTGGTTAAAATGAAAGCAACTACAATAACCATGTATGTTGTTAGGTAATTAATTCCATAACCATGACTATCAAAGTATTTAGTGTGAACATGTAACATTTGTTTTTTGTTTTTTTTTGTTTTTTTCTAAAGAGTTTTAAACCGAGCATGAACTTACACACACACACATATATATATATGTGTGTGTGTGTGTGTGTGTGTGTGTGTGTGTGTGTGTGTGTGTAGAGAGAGAGATCTCAAATTGTTCTAAAAATGTGAGAATTGTTTCTAAGGAGTTCCATTGCCGTACATAATTATGGCCTTACCAACTAAAATGAGCCAATTGGGCCATTATGAGACAATCCGTACCTTGGGAACATGTATTGGGAATGTAGTTCATGAGCAAAATCCCGTGAAAATGCCTCATTGACAATGTTTAGAAGAACAAAAAGGTCATCAAGATAGAAAAACACAATGTTTCAAACATATTGGTTGATTCATATAAGCTACAAGGGCACATTCCCTACATTAAATTGAGCGGACCAATTGGCTCATTTTAGTGGGTAAGGCTATTAATGTTGAAATTCAATGATAGTCATGAGAGTGCCAATTGGTCTAGTGGACCAACCATCCATTTTTTACTAGTTTTTTTGGACTTCATTATTCTATCAACTTAACATTAGGATGAAACTCCAACACAATAGCACTTTGTAGCACTAGTTAGGGCCATGCCACATATAAGGAGTATCAACCCAAAGCTAGTGACGGGGTAACTTTCCTAAGGGCAGCATACTTCAGGAGACAAGGTTCCCAAACATAGTCAACATCTCAGGATGTTATTAATTTTTTAAGGACATATTATGCACCTTTGACTACTTAGACATCCACCTCATACTCTTAAATCAATGTCAAATAATATGCTAGATGAACATAACATTATTCAAATCCATAACAATGTTATGTGGGACTGACAATATTCTAAGGAATAATCCCATATTGTCCACCTTTCAGTTTGAATATGGGGAATATTCCCTACAATGCTGTCAGTCCCATAGAACACTGTTATGAATATGAATAATCTTATGAAGGGGGACAAGGATGGGATAAGATTTAAAAAAAATTCAAACTCTCTTATACAACAAGGAGATTGATGAGAAGGAAATAAAGAGGACAAGGTGGGACCAAGTAAGTTAAGTGACCCTAATGCTTTGACCCCTCATATGTGAACACAAACATGAACTTTAAGGGCCGGTTTACACCATAGACCATGAAGTTGGACCATGGAGACGGTCTTTTTCCATGGTCCAATTTCTTTAAAAATCAATTTACAAAGCCTTTGGGCTCCTCACTAGTTGTAAATCAAATGTGGATGAAGAGGAATGACCATGCACCAAAAAGCAAATGTGCCGATTTTTTTAATATATGCCCAAAAAAGGAAAATTTGAAAATTAAAATATAAAATCAAGTTTAACCATTCTCTTGTCTTCTCTTGTCTTCATCTTCTTTCTCCCCAAAATAAATCATTAAAAAATCATTATAACAACATTTCTCTGCCATGGGCCCTTGCCTTTTCCTACTAGAGCACCTCTTTTGCCTCTCCTACTGCAAAATCCGTTGGACCATATCAGTGGATAACGTAGGCCTTAAAATATGTCTTTTGGGGACCTCAAACTCCATGGTCACTCTCACAACTTTTCCTTGGTGTAAACCGAAGCAGTCCCGAGACAAGTTCAACAACCAATCCCAGATTTTACAGGGCCTTGGGACGACTTAATGGTCCATGGTGTAAACAACCCCTAAGAAAAGATAGTTTCATGACAGGGTTTACTAACCGAAATATTGTTTTCAAGGTTCAAGCATGCCACCATGGCAACTTGCAACTTACACCCGATACTTTACATTGGCTGAAACGGAGATGACAAAACTTTGTGAGGTGTCCAAGGAGCAAATTAATCAAGCATTTTTTTTTCGCTTTTTTTTTTGCAAATTTTCCCCCTAGAGTCTACACTCACATGCCACACTGTGCATGCAAGGTACACGATGCAATACTTCTATGCGAGCCTCTACTACTAGCGAATAATTTACTTGCACTCACTTATGGGTGCCGCCAATGCACATTGCAGCTGCTAAACCAAGAGCATCTTGTGCACTTTGCCCCTTGTGTGTGTGTGGCCGTATACCAATTCCCTTTGTACCAAATCTCGAAGCAGTGCATCTCGGTGTCGAGGTCCCAGCATATTCATGAGACCAAGAAGAGAACATGCTTTTGTCTTCCCAACGGTGGTATTCCTTCTGCCTACGAGTACAAGTCCCTCAACCGCTGCACCGAGCCGACAGCCCTAACTTTCACTTCCTTCAAGTCTATACTTGCACTCTAATTTAACCATTTCTTGGGCGGGGTCGAATTGGAGCTTCTCCTCGATACATACCTTATCCCTCTTCCATACCGAAAATGCTTTGCAGAAGAAACGAAAAGCAAGGGATCCATGTCATGACAAAAATTAATTGAAGTGTTGAAGTCAAATGCATCTCTCGTGGATTGTGGCCTACGATGTATAGTGTAATATCAATAACTACAGTAGGCATGAGTGAGGGAATTGTTGTATTTGAGCGTACATGTCATTCATCCAACATAAAAGCCCTGCAATAGTATGCATCTTGGAGATTACTTTTTGAAGGTGATTTGACGCCATAATTAGTTTTAAAGGTCCCGAATTAGTGTACGCAAGATCGTTTGAGATGAATTGACATCAATCTTATAGGGGGTTGATTTTTTTATATATGTTGGATGGATGAGAGGTACACTCGTATATGATAGTTCCCTCTCTCCATGTGGACAACCCTTATTCGGTTACTTTCACATTAAAACATTTATACTTGAGTGATATGTGGTTTGGTGTGGCTCCAAGAACAGATACCTAAAAAACATGTGTTCATAAGAGATTGAACTGCATGTTTAAATTGTGATAACTATTCCCATAACATAATTATGCAGTGTGTGTTCATTCATGTGGGCCCCGAGAACATAACCATGGGATGCCATAGCTAGTGCATATTCAAATTCAGACTGAATTAATAATGTTATGTTAGACTCCATAATCCACATACTTGGAGAGGCCTATCTGATCATTTAATGGGTGTTTAATGAGATACCTAAAAAACCATGTGTAGGGAAGAGATTGAAATACATGTTCAAAAATATATCAACCACTGTAGACTCCATAGTCAACATAATTGGAGAGGCCCATGACCATTAAGTGTTCACTTCGATAATAAATAAGTATGAACTCCAAAAATCACGAGGAAAGTGGCTACAACCTCAACTTGGATTCGCTAACCATCTTGTAGTAATTGCATGTTTCACATCCTAGGAGAAGTGGGCCATGTAGTTGGAAAACTTAGCTATGAAAGACCCATCCACCTTTATCCCAAACCTTAACTTACGCATGCTACATTATAGAACGACATCATCCAATTATAGGCAACAATGCACTCACCTTACTTTACATCATCAGCCTCATCGGTCCACCTCACATTTCACATGGCATAGTCCCTCTCTTGCCATGTGAATGCCATGTCCCATGCATCTTATAAGAGCATCTTATTGGCAAACTTTTGTCTCACATTGGCAGCCCAAAAGCTACCACCCTAAATAAGTACTAGAGTTCTATAAATTTGTGCCGCCATCAGCATTTGTGTTGAGCTTGGTCGCCAAGCACGCATACGGTGTCCCATGTGGCGACTCGCTCGCTTGCGTCACCACGTCCAATAATAACAGATCGACATGTCATCGGCTGACTCATCAGCTGGCCATACGAAGAAACCATTATCAAAAAGTCCTATGTACGAGTCTTTGGCATAATCTTTGGCTCCCTCTACATAACCTTTTAACTTTAGCTGTTCATAAAGAAGTTGTTTACTCTTTACCTTGCAATTGAAGGTGTCACAATTTGTACCCAAACCAAAAAAAAAACAAGACAACATAAAGTTGTTGAGGACCCTCTCGTGTCTTGAGCACCTCCCTCCTCACCACCGATTCTCAATTTCAATAGAGGAGTATAAAAAGGAATGGAGTGACAAAGTCACATATGAATGATTCTATGAAATTTCATCTACATTTGTACATATTCATTTGAAATGTGACGATCTAATCACTTCTTATGATTTTAGATATTTTTTTAACAATTTCATCCATGGAAAGACATGAACATATCATATACACACACACACACACACACACACACAATCGCACATTGTTGATAGATCATTAGAGTAAACTTTATTTTTGCTTACCGTTAGTGAAGTTTTTTTTTTCACATGCTATTGTTCATGTTTTCATATGTGCCCTAAAGAATAACTTAAGTCCACATGCATTCTTCTTCTTCTTATTTATTTATTTATATGTTTTTTAGTTTTGGACCAATCAAATATGGGTGTTTAATTACAGAAGTAACCAAATAACTTACTAATACTTGTTGAGTAATGTTACGGGTAAGAATTGAACATTTATCAATTATAACTTTTATAGCTTGGCCCATGCACATTACCCAATGTGCATGTGGTAGATAGATGGGCATGTATGTGAGTTGGTAGGCGGGTGGGCATGTAGATCAGCATGAAGATTGCAAATTACTTGCAAAAACTACATAACTGTTTCCACATGTTGACTACAATATATGATGAGGGAGTAGAAAATTCAAAGAAAACATCTCATCAAGATAATAATCTAAATTAAGACTTGATATACAATACCCACTTTTATTCACATGATACCGCTTTTATTTTAGGGTTTGTTTGCCTAGCCAAGGATTGTTAAGAATGCAATTTCGCAGCATTTCTTAACGTTGCATACTTTGCAATATAACCAACTAGCATATATTGTGTACCTAGGGTTGACAATCCTTATTCAATTTTTTTGGACACTTATATTTGAGTGGTAAGTGGTTTAGTGTGGCTAAAAGAATGAACACCACAAAAGACATGTATTTAGAAGAGATTAATACAATATGATAACCATTCCAAGTGCAATAGTCAACATAATTTGTGTGTGTGTGTGTGTGTGTGTGTGGGGAGGGGGGGGGCTATATGATCATTCAATAAGTACAAGAATCTTCAATTTGATGACGAATAAGGTATTCACATGAGCTCCAAAAATTACAAAGAAATTGATTGCAGCCTTGATTTGGATTTGCTAATTATATTATCCTTTTCGTGTGTTTCCTATCCTAGGGAGTGAATGTTAAATGGTGATTCTTAACCCCTGACTTCCCATGCCCAATTCCCCTCAAATCTGCCTAGAAAATGTGACCTCAATTTCATAGATTGTAGATGAAGATCTAAAGTTTTTATTAACAAATCCAATTGTATAGAGGTTTGCATGTTAGAGGTGACTACTCACAGTCCAAATTTTAAATGTTGAAGTTCTATTATGTAGGAAGTTATAATAGGAATGTCAATAGTGGTCTTGAGGGGCAACACTTTAGGAATTAAATTGGGGTTGGTATCTTGATTGAACCTCCACCCAAATCATCTTCAAATGACAATTTTTTACCCTCATTCAAAGAGGGGCAATATACCTACTCAATCAGCTCACAAATCTTGAATCCATTATTTTGTGATTTTTTGGGAGGCTTTGTAATTTGAGGCGGTGGTGCCACAACTACGCACCTTCCACATGGATTCACACCCACCAAAATATGTCCAACTGTAGATGTTTAGGATATGTTGCGTTTGAATGTCGTGCAAATCAATCGGGAATCATTTGCACATAGGATCAACACAAAACATGTTTAGGATATGCTACCCTAAACCGTGGAGGTGACAAATGCCAAGTTTTGGTTCGTGGAGTAGTTCATTGTAAACCACTCCCATATATGAATTAATTCAAAAACAAGTAACTATGTTGAATAATCCCACGTGGCAACACATAGCAGACTTGAACATGAACAAGAGAAGTAGTTGAAACAATCAAGAAACCATATGAACTAGTGTCAAAAGGGTCAGAGCGAACTGCTTACAACCAAATTATGGTCACGCATGACTTGAGGGATTAAGTGGCTAGAGAGGTGTTTTTCAACAGGTTGGAAGAGCACCACCGGCAACAAAAATTCGACATGTTTGACAAAACACCAACATAATGCATCGTCAAAAACGGTACAGGGTAACTTAAATATGCAGGTGCTTAATATTCTGGCTGCAGTAAATTGGATGCGGTGGTCATTTTTGATGATTTCCAGGACTTTATGTTTGCATTTATGGCGATTTCAATACGTGACTCAACACAATCATTTGGCGACAAAGTTTAAACACACATTGAACTTTAACAGAGCAAAGCACTCAAAGGCAATTAAGTGAATCTCATTCCAGAAAACTCAAGCGCCATTCATAATTCTCCAAACCAGCACAAACTAAATACAATTTTCAAGATGCCATGTCGAGGAGGGTTGATTCCAGTCTCAAGAGACTCTGCCCAACTGCAGCACAATGGCCTGCTGCCATCCAACAAGTTATTTCACAGCTCACAAATCAGACCATTATCATTGAAACTCAAAAACCTTCAATGCTTCAAGTTTCCATGGTGATGACCACGACTTCAATGTCCTGGGGCACACTTCTTCAAGCTACCCATTAGAGTCAATAAAATTCAAGGGCAATCAAAATTGCCGTAATGAAATTGGAGGCAGTGAACGCAGAGAACCAACTGATAGTCACAGATGAACCAGCTGAGTTTGAGAAAGAACCAGTTGAGTTTGAGAAATAACCGGTTGACGCTCAAGACTGCATGAAAATTACCCATGATTTTAGAGGATTCTATGGAATATATCTCAAACTAATTAAGAAAAACCAAAAGACCCACAACATATCACTGGTTGGACTTGGGAACACTAGGATTTGACTGATTGTGCCCAAAATTTCCCCAGACACTGATCGGAGGTGATCCTTGAAACAAGCAATGCATCTCTACTTGATTTGCTTCCATTGAGTAAAAACATCGTCGAATGGACAATGCTGCAATTGGTAGAACAATTGACAAACATTCGGACCGTGAGGTCAAGATGTTCATGAAGGCTGTTTCGAAGTCGAGTGTTCATATATGTGATTGTTGAGAAAGTGCATTCATTCTCAATGAATCCCATTACCATAATCACAACTACCCCAGCAAGCTTCCGATATTCGGAAACCAATATTGCAAGAAGTGTGTTCATGGACAACTTCTTGCATGTCATGGACAAAGAATTATGAACACCATAGCTCTCCATGGCCCATGTGGCATTGTTCTTCATGGATATTTTGATGCATATGCATGAATGTCAGGTTGTTGAGCATCCCCATTTGTTGGAACAATGACATTGTCATGTTGGCATCTATTGACACCGTATTGAGGCTTGAAGATGACCAGATTTCTTGGGAAAGACTCCTTGGCACTCATAGTCATCCAATAGTGTGAATATACATATTCCAAGTGACTCCATCACATCATAATAGGGGAACCTTTGTTCCAACCCCTCATATACTCTTTATACCGCATTGGCACATCGATGTTGCACATTGGGAACACCTCTTCCAAGCAAATTATGATGTCACAAGCTCATAAGCACTAGTAGGAAAGGCACCGAATTTCAGAAGAATTTTAGTGCCAATAATTTGAAGGCTCAATGTGTCATTCTTCCCGGTGTTTGTGCTAGGTAGCCATTCCTAGACCACAACCTCTGATGTATTGCTCACAAGGTCATTGAGCCCTCATAAATGTGAGCTGTGTATGTGGATTCGGGATCCACATACCAAGCCTCCATGTTAGCTTGGAAAATCTTGATTGCTGCAACCATGTCACACACAAAGCAAGCATGATCTTGAAAAACTTAATGAGATAATCAAGGGCATTCATCATCGGCATAATGCATGCAAGACCAATCAAAGGCTCAAGGGCGCACATAACCTCAAAGTTCATCATGGCTTTGTGCATTGGAGACCTTGTCCGCACGCATCTTCAAAAGGATAGCTCGATACTCCGCAAGAGCTTGTTTCATGGGTTGGAGCATGCTTATCCAACATGTCTTCACATTGCAAAGAAGGCAATCCCCACATGTTTCGACGATGGTGGCCACGTCTGCTAGTTCATGGAACCTCTTAGGAGAGTGTGTAAAGTAGTTGTGAAGGGCATGCAATGCCTCCTTGATCTTACGAACATTTGGACAACTTACAAAAGAGTATGCACATTGAGGTTGGTATGATGGCTCATACAATGCATTCCAATGAGAAATGGGGCGTCTTTCATTTGCACAATCACACATGTTTTACCCCTCGGGAAACATTAACCCCACCTTAGCCTTCCTTTGCCTACCATGATTGTATAGAATGTCTAAATTTGAACCAATAGCTTGTCTTTGTCCTCAATTTTTATACACATCACGCACTGAACTTGATGCATTGTGTCATAATCTACTAGTACAAATTTTGCCCATGGAATGTTAGCACTCCAAGCATCATGAGAAGTTTTGTTGGATTTCTTTTTTTCCTTTTCTAAGATGCCTTTACACCAATGATACTAAAGCACCAACAACATGTGGCCCATGCACTTGTTGAGGTACAAGAGGGCCTTGAAGATGCAAGAATAAGTGTTTGAACCAAAAGTTTTGTAGCAAGGCAGCATGTGCCATTGTCCAGACATGAAGACAAACATGAGGTTGTGACTATAGACACCGAGTAGATGAGGACTCGTCGAATTAAGACACTAAGGATGTATGCTCTAATATAGGGGTTAACAAACCTCCTTATGCCGATGATGCGCAACCACCAACCTCATAATTTGGAGTTCTGTTGGCAGAGTGCAAAGGCCAAACACTATAATAGAGACTTTTGACCAAGAGCAGCCAACATCACTATGAACCCCCAGAGTGGTCCACCACTTCGCAGGGTCACTTTTAATTAGGATTTTAGCATTAAGAGTTAGAATTGATAAGAAAATGACGAAAAAATAGTTCATTTAGCATTTAGCTTAAAAAAAAAAGGCGAACTACTGAGGATTTCATGCCTTCACCCTTAAAGGGAAAAAAAATTTAGTTTAGGTAGGGTTAGTCAAAATGAAAACTAACTAGCAGTAGAAACTAGCTAAGTTAAAAAAAATTGCTAACTAAGAAAGAATCTAGCTAAGCGGGAAGAAATACTAATTAGTAAAAGCAAATAGCTAAGATGTTAAGTTAGTATAGGCTAGCTAAGCAAGGATTAGTTTATTAATTAATGTGGATCACGTAAGATAAATGGAGATGCTCAGCATAAGAAGACGAATAGTGTGAAGAATTTTGAAGAAAAAAATAACAAGGGAGTCACTTGCCCATTTGCCCTTTGCTAACTTAATGACAAAAAATTAGAAAGACTCCCGTCGGAATTACCTCAGCGAGAGGGTGGTAACTTCAGCTAGAAAAACCCCTGAGCAAAAATTTGAGAGGAGTTCGAAGAATGAAACTGGTGGCAGAGGGATCCAACCATTTTTTGAAAGGGTTTCAAAATCCCTTCCACCACCTTGCAAAATCCCTTCTTCTTCCAACTAGTAGGCGAAGCTCTACCTCTATGTAATTAGGAGAAAACCTCTATTCTTTTCGATTGTTGGATGAGGCCCTACCTCTTAGTTAGGAAAAAACTTTTTTTTTTAATTTCTCTAGTAGTAAGGCTTGAAGAAGCCCTCTTCCTATCTTCTCCTAGTCAGAATGTATGTTTGTAAACATATAAATTTTTTTTCTTTCTTAGAGGTAGATTAGAGTACTTGTTAAAAAATTCAGGCATTGAAGACATAAGTCGCTAATGATATGAATGCTTAGTATACCATCTAGAACCAAAAAATTATTATTTTCTTTTATAGAAATATTCTATAGCTATTCATAGCCGTTTTTCATTTACAATTGAGTTGGGATAGCAATTAGTTATGAATTTCCAAAATCGAAGAAAAAACTAGGATGTTCATTTGAGCAGCGGCTACTGGATCAGACCTGCTGGCCTTATCAAAACTTCAATCTAAAATATATATATTTTCTCAAATAGAGCTTTTGTTTGGCTTTCTAGGATCATTTACAACGTGTCATTTGAATGAATATTGATTTAAATATGAATTTTCAAAGGTAAGATACATAGTTTGAGCTTTTCTAGTTGATTGTTGTATTACAGGGAGGTTGCTAGATCCATCTTGGCTTATCTTGTTAATCTTATATTTTTCTATAAATTTTTTTGATAGCTTTCTAGGGCTATTAGAACGTGTAATTTGAATGAATAATAAATTAGATATGGATTTTTAAAGATGGGCTATATAGTTTGAGCCTTTCTAGTTGACTACTGCATTATATGGAGGCTGTTGGATCCATTTTGACTTACCTTGTTAATCTCATATTTGTTTTTTATATTTGTTTTTTTATAGTTTTCCAATGGTATATGGCGAGCCCCGATCCGAATAATAACAAATTAACTATTAAATTTTGAAGTTGGAAGATTGGTTAAATAAACATTGTGCTTCCAAATCTTATAACTTTTGTAATTCTTATCCGATTGAAGTGAATTTTAGGTTTGTAGAAAATTAATGATGTGTACTAAGTGATTTAATTCGAGTGATGCTAAAATTATAATATATTAAAATAATATTTTAGCCTTTAACTAACCCAAGCTTCATAACCAATTTAGCTACAAGGAGACAAGGTCAACGTTTGAGAAATGGAGCAAGGCGAGGAGGTAGCGGCTAGGCCTACATAGAGCCCAATTGAACGAAGAGAATTGAAATAAACCACCTAACCCTAGTTTTTCATTTAAGATTGGATGGAGCGCAGCTAAAGTATGCAATCTTAAACCCACTCACATATCTCGTAAGGTCAAATTATTTGACTACTTAACCACTAAGGGGGTACCCAATTTCATTGTTCTCAGGGCGCCTTGGTATGTTTTGTGGTTTTAGCTTTGATAATTAGAAAATTTCATATGTGATGAAGTCGGATTAATCACCGACACTACTACTATGTATATTGTTGGTGAAAAGACGAGGTTAATGATTTACAAATCCACTATTATGTTGTTGGTTCCATAGATTGGGAGTTATAGCTCCAATCCATGAAGATTATACGACAAGTTGAACCTACATGTCGCCCTTCACCATGGTCCCATTAAGTTGTATTTTTATGATCTATCCAATGTAAACACACCTAACGATAAAAACATAAAGACATTTTTTAAACCCTTGTTGACAAGAAGTCCAAATCGAGAACTTAACTCAGTAGGATAATATCACCTTTCGGACCATTGAAGTCCGAAGGGTTTGAGCTATCACTCGATCTTCAAAGGACCCGAACAAGGTCCTAGACGGTTCAGAGCTAAGGGGTGCACCAACCAAGTAAGGGTTGATGCCTAATGTATGAATGTAGTAAGATAGGATGTATAAACAAAATTAACTAAGTAAAAAGAAATTTTGTAAAGGGTGGGACTTAAGTCAAGTCCCTCTGCTTAGAAAATTTAAATACAAGTAAAGAAGTAAGAAGGGGTTGAATGGTCGATTAAACCGTCGCTATTCCGTTCATTGAGCTAGGGATGGTATAAGTCACACCCGGTTGGTGTATACTTGAGCCATTTCATTTCGTAAATTAGGATTGTCTTGGTTTTAAGGCTGGGTGCATCTACGCTTAGACTAGGTTGTAGGTCTAGATTAGAACTATGTATGAAATGGATTAGTGGAATTTAGAGCCACAATAGTCAAAACTAAGGCCAACCTCCGGAGGTACTACAATACAAATTCAATTTCTCTCCAAAATCTAAGTATTCACCTTATACACCTACCATCCGGGTTCGGCTTGGGCACCTGCAAGTGTAGGCCACCCTCACCGAAGGACTTGTGTGACACTTTTAGGCTCCCTTGGAGGGAGATGGCCCAAAAGCGCCACAATCACTCAACACTATCCTTTGTCAAGCAAATAGCAGTGAGTGGGTGCTACAACCCCAAGGTTGCTACAATTAAGTATCAATCTATACTTCCATGTTTATCACCAACCTCCCTCAAACTCCACTTTGCCATGGTGGTGAGTCGATATAGAAGGGTGGATGGATGTGTTGGCAATGGACAATCTCTTAAAAACAAAGTGACGTTGTGAGGGCACACTTCCCATGATCCCCTCATATTGGAGGTTGAACCGGCTTCCAATACCCTTGGGCTCCACCCTAAGGTATTAAGCGATAACTATAGCCATAAACTCTGAAATATGACAAATCTTCCTCAAATAATACCCATAATTCAACAAAGGGTGGTTGTTGTATGAAATATGAGGTAAGAAAATGGATTTTTTTGGCCAAAATATAATATACTTGTAGTAGAAATTTAATTTGAGACCTATCTGTGAGTGGTATAGACTAGATGAGGCCTAAAAAAACACTACTTGTTGGCAAGGCTTGTTGTGAAGGTTGGACATTAAAAAGTTATGTGTTACATTGAGAGTGATTGGAGAATATGCTCAATGTATATACAATATTCTAGGTTCAATAGTTGATGCAATTGAGAGTGTGTATGTGCTTGTCAAAAGAAATAATAATAATAATAATAAATTAAATTAATTCATCCCCTACAAGTTTTGCATATCAGCTATGATTCTAAAACTTGACATGAGAATTTGCATAATTTGCAATAACTAACCGGATAATACAATTTCTTAGCCAATCCAATAGTCAAAATTGTGTGTGGAGTTTGAAGGTGCTCATAGTATCCCACCCCCCCCCCCCACCACCACCACCATACATTAAGCATTTTCTTTCTCTCCTACAAAGGTCCCCAAGGCCTTATTTTCTCACAAAAATCCACCTCATCGGTGTTTTTTATGAGGCCAAGGTGGTGTTCCTCTTAAATTAGAAATTCTTTGAGTTTAACAATTATAAATTTGTAGAAGTTCCATGTGATTTGACTTTGAATAAAGAGAAGAAAAAAAAGAAAAAATATATAACATATATGAGACCTATGGCGGTAACCCGGGTTACCACCGTAACCCGGGTGTGTGCGGATTTGATAGCTACCTCAAAATTGATTTAAATCAGATGAAAAAGGACTTAGATTGTCGGGCTCGTCGAGCTCTATTCGCCCTCGGAACGACAACAATTTTTGAGACTTCGGTTTTTATTCCGAGAGTGTGCGATTGGTTAGTGCACCTGGGCACGAGCACGGGGCATGAGGAATGTTTGAGGCCCGATGATGGGGGACTATTTCTTTGAGAAGAAACTCAGGATGGACGGCTACCTGGTGTCAACCGTTGCCTTCTGCTTCGGACGACCAACGCGAGCTTTGGATGCCAGCGCCTCTGTGCCAAGCACGACTTTCCTCTTCGGCGTCTTCTTTGGAAAATTAATTAATTAATTGCGTTCATGCACTTTATAAATTCGGTAACCCGGGTTACCGCCATAGGTCTCATATGTGTTTTGTACATGGACGTGAATGGGAGCCCATTCATCCCTGCCTAATTTGACTTTAAATGTATATGAGAACAATCCTTCGATTTGTGGTTGGGGCTTGTAAGCAATCACAGAGGCTTGAGGGTGGAGGCAAGCTTCCTTGTCTTCGTCATCATCCGTTATACAAACTAACTGCCTTTAACATTTTGGGCAACACCCCAAACCAAACATGGCACATGAGCCCCATACGAGAGACATCCACCACTTAGTCAATGAACTTTAACCCTCTCTACAATAAACATATGAATTCAAAATTTACAAATTCAAATTTTCATATGTATTCATCCTATTTTAAAGCAATTCTTAACTTCTTTTTTGAACAAAATAATACTCCATTCCATCATTCATAAGTAGACAAAACACAATAATCACTACCCTAAATATGATACTTAGTGTCACCAATTTCCATTGTAAACTGTTGTATAGTGTCACCAACACTAATTGTAAACCCGTCATTATTTGTCATTCCTTGTAGATTTTCTGGGTGATTATAGATTTACAGTGTTGTAATTACTGTCACTTACCAAGTAAATTTTCATCCAAATTTCAATCATCCATGACAATATTTCATCACAAGTTGCTGACAAGAGAAGGTAGGGTTTTGGCCAATGGATGAACTCATCCATCATCCATGACAATATTTGTTCACTTATTCACAAGAAGTGTCATCCAAAAAATTACTATAGTGAGACTAAATATCATATTTAGTGTACATATCCCCAGATGAAAACTTATACTTTACAACCGTTAAATATTCTCATATTTAGTCGGAACTGGAAGATTGTAATTTTCATAGTTGTGTATTGCAGTTAGCTACAACGTATGAATGACCGATCCAAAAACAAATGGTTGAAATTGGGATGAAAACATAACATTATTCAGATCCATATCAACGTTCTATGGGACTGGCAGTATTCTGCGGAATATTCCTTGATATTTACCACATTCAATCTGAATGTGGGAAATCTCATGGAATATTCCGCAGAATACTGCCAGTCCCACAGAACGCTGATATGGATCTGAATAATGTTATGAACCCCCCAACATCAACGAAGGTCTTAACCCTTAAAGGACAATGCAAGCCCCACGGGCTTGGTATTATTTTGGGAGAATCTTGTTCAAAACTTCTACTCCATTGCACCAAATGGGGTTTTTAGAATGCCAAATCGAGCACCTTAGCAAGATCTATACTTCTTTAGAATAGAGCCTATGTAAATTAATTGGTTAATCATGCTTAAAATGAAATTTAAAAGATATTTTGGGTGTGGTATCGGGAAAGCATATGTCCTTTAAGGGTTAAATTGTTATTCCTCAATGAAATGCGTAGTCAAAGGCAGGTTGACCCATACATTGGTACTTAATGGATGAATGTCTCATCTATGGGCATTCCGTAAATTGTCTCCATAAATTATGCAATATGCATATTGATGTATTGCGTACACCCTGAAAAATGAACTGTCAAAATTCGAATCTCATTTGCCCTAGTTATGTTTAGTAACTCATTTGCTTCCTCCATCCACATAGTTCAATGCATGAACCCTCAACGAACTCATTTTTCAAATCAATGCAAACATTCATACAATATTTTTGATGTGTAGTTTTATTGTAAGTTAAACACATTTGTATCTGAAATTTCAATAAGGTATGCATCAATCTCTTCTGAATTTTGTTGGATACACACTTTTTACACATATATTGCAATCAATTTTGTAGTGCAGGATGTACAATTTGAATACAAGTATTGCAAATAGAGGCATCACACCCCATATTGCAAGACATGCTTTGGTACATGTATTGCACATCATTGTGGACATGTTCAATTTTTTATAGAAAAATAAATATCTTGCAAAGTAGTGAAAGAACACATCTATTAAATTTAATGTAATTGTATTCAATTTAAAATGGTTTTGTATCATCATGTTTTCTAGATTGCATTGGTTAGTTGTAGTGTATGTGATGTGTACTAAATATATTCCATATTTTTTTCAGATTTACTACTAAATGAATAGTAGAAATTATATCAGACTTTGTTAGATGGTTATGTAAGTTGCAGCATGATCTTGTAAGAGGAATAATAAATCTTAGAATTGGTAGAGTAGATGACTATAAGTACTACATGTTCTAGAATTTATAAATTTATATATTATTATATTTTTAGTCTTATATGTCTTTGAAATTAATCACACCGAGGAATAAGTGCACATGCAATACATGTATTGAATGAGATTTTCAATAAATTTTCTACCCTTGTTAGTGATATGTGTATCATGTCATCTTTAACATGTAGCAGATAGAAATTGCGTTCAAAATTGAGGTGGTTTGCCATTCTTATGCAATAGGAGGTTTATAATATTGAGATTTCTTTTTTTTGGCAACACATAAATGAATGTGAAAAGGATTCTTGATAATTATGTTAGAACTTGCTTTCATTAAGTGCATCTATATAAGACTCATAGTTCAAGAGAACCACAACAATTTATGAAGAAGATTTTTTGTACAATTAAAATCTATAATAAACTTAATACAAATAGAGAATTCCATAATATTCTATGTACTAAATAAAAGTTATTCACTGCATATCACCTGCTTTAGTCTATATTTCTTACAGTTTAACCTTCATCATCCGAAACAAAATAGTTTGGGTGTTAAGCACGATATTTGTCCATTGCTTCTTTAACCAACCATCTTTTCCAATCTTCATAGGAGGTTAATATCCTATGAATGATTCAAACACTCTCGAATGCATGATTTTCTAGTTTTTTCCTCATGCATCCCACTTTTATTTTATCAAATGCCTCTTTTGATGCCTTGAGTCTCAAAGTCTGTTTGAATTTAGCAAAGAGGTCTAAAAATACCTCATAATCTTCTAATATTTTCAATTTAGAAATGCTTACATTTCCCACATCCCAATTTTTGATACCGAGCCATTCTTTAAGATGTGATTTAATGATTCTAGAAAGAAATGGTTGTCAATAGCAACTTTATCATCAAGTACCCTCTCAAGTTTATTCCACTTTTTTTCGGCAATTCTCAACCAATGATGTTCATACTGCCATTCGTATTTCCGCTTCCGCCTCAAATAATCTTCAAGACTAAGTGCATTCATCTTATGATGGTCATGCTTCTTTGGGCCATCCTTGCTTGTTGATGGATGGTCCCCTTTACCATGAGGAATCTAAAGGTCATGTTTTTTTTTCATGTGTTGTCTGCACAACCGTATATCATGTCATGGCCCAAGTATCTAGCAGTTTTTGCATGTCAACAAAGATCAACAATTGTGTGCTTCATTTAAAAAAAATCAATTAACATATATTACAGTGAGTTCACAATGGAGGTATCAAACAACATGTACTTGGTTCAGAAAACCTCACCAAACCTATTGCTTTGGGATTTTATTAATTCATGCGGTGATGCAAAAACTACCCTATTAAGGCATCAAAGGTTGGATCTCACAACTTGTTGTGAAAGCAACATTGCTGCTAGTTACATCTAGTTTGATACCTAGTTTAAGTTCATAATCAAATTGCTTATGATGGTTTTATGTGTAGAGTTCCACATTTGCATCTTCCCTCATGGATAATTGTAGAACTTTATCAGATTGGCTTAAACTGCTGCCAATGGCAACCAAATGAGGCTTTAGAATGCTCAAATTTTTCTGGAACAAATAGGGGTTATTGCTTTCCAAATCAAACATGAGAGAGCAACACATAAGGTAGACATGCATTTTTCAATATTTTCCTCTCTTCATCTCAATCTCATAAAATATGAAATAAACAATTAGTGTGAGATGATAAGCTGATCTAGATTGTGCAAGTAGCTATTTGCCTCATAATATCTGGGACTTATGTGGTAATTATTTCCTTATTACTACCTATATTAGAGTCATATGTGGCAAGGCTTACAGTTGAGAACAATCAAGAGATGTTCAAAGAGAACGAGAATCTTCACTCTTATAACTTTTCCATGTGAACTTCAACACTGAGACTTGAAACGACAATCTTCATGATTGGCAATTGCTAATTGGATGTTAATTAGATACAACTCTAATTTTGCAATACACATATTGCAACCCTAATTTTAATGAACATAAAGACCTTCACTTAGCGTCATGAGTACAGTAGATGTATGGCGATCACTTTAGAGACTTCAATAAACCATCAGTCAAAACCCTACCTTCTCTTGTCAGCAACTTGTGATGAAATATTGTCACGGGTGATTGAAGTTTGGATGAAAATCCACTTGGTAAGTGATAATAATTACAACACTGGAAACCTATAATCCCCAAAAAAATTCACAAGGAATGACAAACAATGTCAGGTTAACATTTAGTGTGGGAGACACTACACCCATAGTTTACAATTCGTATTGAGCAAGACAATTAGAATCGGTGACACTAAATATCGTATTAAGTGATGTGTAGTATATTTATTGGTTGTCCTGCCGAAGCCAAAGGGTGAAGTAGATATACTCGCATCTAGCATATTTCAAGATTTGCTTGGGGGATACCTGTTACTCCTGTCAGGATAATATCTCATGGCCGAGGGGAAATATATATATAGAAATATCTAAGCATGTCCAGATATTTATCCATGAGGAGTTGGATAAAGAGGAATAATTAGTGAATCCTAAACGATTCAGTAATTATCTTTCGTGCCCACAATGTTTTGTTTATGCCTTGGAGAGCGGACTTAAGTTGATGCAATCAACTATCGGAGTCCACACTTGGAAGTTGACCCCCCCCCCCTCGCTTGGGCACCAACCATGATGGCTCCGTGTCACATGCTCCGGAATAAGTGGTAGCTTCTCTTCCTTCTAGTCTTCTATATTCAATTCAATCTTGTCAACAAATATATAAAATTGGATGAGAAGAAGACTCTAAGAAGCTTTTAATTTGTACACAAACCCATCTCTTCATTCCAAGAAAAGTAAGTTGTAAGTTAGAAAGCACTCCTATATATGTACTAAGGTAGAGGGTGCTTAAACCAACATTTAAAGCCATTGCATATACATATGGCTATGTGATTGACATTTAAGAGAAAAAAATCATATTAGCATTTGGGTTAAACATAGGTATAAAGTGTTTAGAGAAAAACCCTCAATTGGAAATTTGATGAATATTCAAAGTCAAAAACCACTACACTGTTTTTTGCATTTAGTGTTAGCAACAGTAATTACGAACCACAACACTAAATGCCAGTGACGCCCTTAATGTTGCATACACTAAATGCCAACCTATACACTAATTGTGAACTAATGTAAAATTTGGCCATGTTCAGATTTTTTACATCTCCACAATTAGTGTTATAATATTTTTTATGTTTTGTGTTTTGTTGCCGCATGGTTGCACCACCACCATCTCTACCACCACTACATTACCAAATCCTTGATCGGCCACTATGTTTGCATAGGAAATTATCCATTGAATACAAGAAGTACATACAAACTGAAATTTTGGTGGCGGCGCAGGGAACACTATTTGTCAAGTGGTTGGTAGATAGTGTTGCAGGTAAATGAATAGTAACAACATTAAATGTAACACAACACTAAATGCAAAAAACAGTGTAGCTTTCTTAAACCAACCCCTTGCATCCCGGGCACCGAATTCCTTTCTGCCCATAACCAACCCCTTTCACTTTGTGCCATGAGCCATCACACCCCCCCTCCAGTGAATAGAATGGCTAGAATAGACATTCACAAGCCACCCTAAACCCAATTTGAACCGACTCAAGATATAGTGGAGCCCGTTACCTACCCTATATGGAGGTAGTGGAGGCTAGTAGGCGATGACGCCACTAATGGCACCTAAGGGCCACTTCACACACGAGCCAAGAGCTGTGACCATGAAATTGGGAGAGTTGAAAAGAAAGTGTCCAAAGGCCATCCCAAGACCCTCCAAAATCATGTAGTGTGGTCACAAATCCTCAAGTGTAGTGTGAAGTCATATGTGATTGGGCCCTCAAACCAAATGCAATTTCAATGAATGTCTATTCATGTAGGTCCTCACACATGATAAAACAAAATAAATCAATGGTTGCAAGTGTTTGGAGTGCCATGGTCTCCCGGTTTTGTGTTAGGCCTACCTCCAAGAGGTGGTTTTTGAAAATAGTCCAAGTGACCATGAAACATGATCCATTTGATGCCATGTAGGAATCCATGTAGACTTTACATCCATCTTGCATTCACATACTCTGTCGGTCCCTCGAGCGTAGTGTGAAGCGAACTTGGACCGGCTCCATCTTTTCCACCAATGAGAGTGCTTGAAGCGTAATGGTCACATGCTCTCAATCTCGTGTGTGAAGTGGCCCTAAACATGTCACTCCATGAACCCGGGCACTCTTTTTCCACGGGGAGTGGTTTAAAGTAGTAGAATGTTGGTGATTGGAAGACGGTTATAGGTGTTGCTTTTGGGTGGGTGTTGGTTTTAGCACCCTCTACCTTAAACCACTGCTCATCCATGAATTGATTGATACGGTGAAATTAAAAAAATAGGTACGATGGAATATTAAAAAATAGGTAGTATTCCACGTATGCACTTGTAGATAGGCAAAGACTAAAGTTCAGTTCAATGATGATATGAGGGAGCTTGTAGATATTCCCAATCTTCAACTTGCGCTTTTTAATTTCACAAAATCCAACACGTACTTTTGCTTTTTATTAGATATTCAACACTTTGAGTTGTTCTTTTCAATATTTTAAATTAGATATTTGATTATTCAAGCTTCTCTTTCCAAGTGTCTTTTAATAGGAAAAACTACAACCGACCTTACATGTGTGATTCCAAGATGTTCCGGATAGAATTGGACCCAATGGCACCCATTGGGTCATAAGTACATCGCAATTCCAAGATGTTTCAAGGAGGGGGAACATGATAACCATTAGGTCGCGGAATAACTCACGTCCGACTATTCTAGCTTATTTCGAATATGATTATAAAAAGCCGGGTTGTTCTCCGAGGCCCGCTCATGCATATATATAATATTAAAAAATGGATGGCAATCAAGAGAGAGAGAGTTAGAGAATAATGTCCCTTCAAGTTTAGAATGGATGCACCTTGCAACCCCAACCATTCACGGTCCGTTAACTTCTCAAAGAAGCTTGAGTTATGGGGTCAAGAAGAGAGAGGGTTTATGAGCTTGGCCTCAATATCGAGTTTGAATGAATGAACCACACATGGAATAGTTAGGCCGGTTCACACAAGGTCCCAAGTCCTAAGTACCAAGTCACTTGAGGTCAATCCATGTAATCTTGGCCGTTGAGAGCATGGAAGTTGGGACTTATCACTTCACACGGGTCCCAAGTCCCAAGTCTCAAGTATGACATAGATGCCAACATGGCAACACTTTTTGGAGGGGATGCTTGGGACTCGTGTCGGGGTTGGGTTGAGCAAAAAGCTAGTCCCAATTCCCAACACAAATTCCATGAATATTTTTGCATAAAATAAGCAAGATCCAGCTTTAATGATAATTAACCATATTTTAATGGTTTCTTGAGGCTCAAAAGTTGGGACTTGGCCTCCATGTTGGGACTTGCTAACATGAGTGGGACTTGGGGCTTGGGACCCATGTGAACCGGTCCTTAGACATCACCCTTATTCTTCAAGTCCAGTTGTTGTCACACTCTTGGTAAGGTAGAGATTTGGGCGAACCAACCCATACACTCGTTCCTTGTTGGATACCTAAACCCTTGCCTCCAAGGAACCAATGTATGGGTTGTTTCGCCCCAGCCGTAAGGTAGATGGGTTGTAAATGGTTACTTTTTGTACTAGCCCACTTTTCTAGGGTATAAAACATGCGATTAGTATGAGATGGTTAGCGAATCAAGGCCTTACCCACTTTCCTTGTGATTTTTGGAGCTCATACGAAGATCTTATGCATTATCAAAGTGCAAATTTCTTGTATTCATTAAATGGTCGTATAGGTCCCCCCTAGTAATGATAAAACTATTGCGTCCAGAGCGGTTGTCATATTTTGACCATGCAGTTCAATCTCTTTGAAACACATGTTCTAATGATATCCGCTCTTGGAGCCACATTTTGTTAAGCATGTTTCTGCTCTTCTCCCTAATTTCCCTTGACTGGTCACCTTCTCCCATGGTCAGTCAGCTTGTTTAATTCCTATTCCTTCACTACACTAAACATGGTATTTAGTGTCACATGGTATTTTATGTTACTATGGTGATCTTTTTTGATAACAATTTCTCTTATGGCATAACATTATTCAAATCCATAATAGTGCTATGCGGGACTGACATTATTCCACAGAATATTCCCCATATATAGACCGACAGTAGGAATATCCAAGAATATTCCATGGAATACTGTCAGTTGCACAGAACATTGTTATGGATCTGAATAATGTTATGGGATGTGGAGGGAGCTTTGAAGTATTATTGTGTAGCCGGAGATCTCTCGGAGTTCCTAGAGTTTAGCTCACCTGCATCGTCTTTACAAAATTTTGGGTTTCAATCTTTGAACCTCAACACTTGAGCTTAAGATTGAATACCAAATTGAGCAGCTTCACATGATTCCTCAGCCGCTTCTATTGTGTTTAGACCAGTCGAATTTCTTGTACAAAACCACCACCTTTGAGCTACTGTGTAGCTCAAGATCAAAGTTTGACCTCCGAGTGTTGGTCTGCAATAGGAGAGGCATGTGAGATTTGGAGTTTCAAATACTTCGGCTCAAGCTATAAGACAAATCTATTGATCATGCCACATACAATCCGGTTGTGATACATAATGGAATGGCCATCTACTATCAACATAAGGTTTCATAACTTATATACCAACTATATTCTTCTATTCACAACTCAACCCTGTGAACATAGAAACTATGAACTCAAAACCAAATAAGTTAGTACATCAAATTATGAGAGCCATAAATTGTGAAATCCATGCCGATCGTTGAAGTAGAGTTGGTATATTGTGCACCCTAACATTTTGTGTGATGAAAAATTGCTCTGGATGAGTGAAATTTGGATGAAAAATCACTTAGTAAGTGATAGTAATTGCAACACTGTAAATCTATAATCCCCAAAATAAATTACAAGGAATGCAAAATTAATGTTGGGTTAACATTTAGTGTTGGTGACACTACACCGCGGCTCACAATTAGTATTGAGCAAGACAATTAGAATTGGTGACACTAAATACCATATATAGTGTAGTTCCTAGTCTACCATATTTGATGTTTGAAAGAAGGTGCCCGGTTTAAGTTGCACAAATTTATGCAAGTGTCGAGGCCCCTAAAATGCATTTACTTTGTAGATGAACTTGTTCTCACCCCTAAAACTCACTTGAAGAAAGAGTACAGTTGCCTTTGGCCCCTAAATGCTTAAGAGTCCAAAAGCGGTTGCAAGCGTTGTTATTTCTGAAGGCGATTTTATATATTTATTATAGTTTTTTCTTTCTTTAACTAATAGATATCTACACCATCTAAAGCATGCCGATTGACTTTATCTATCAACAACTTGAATATATGGACTTTGGATCCATAATATTATTCAGATGTTATCAGCCATTCCATTCTAATAGTATTAGTACATTGTTTCACCCAAGTTTTTTCAACTTGAATATGTCAATGCAGTGCTATGCTTTGAGAATAAACATAGTATAATTCTAAATAGAATCAAGCTTATTCCATGTCCCACCCAACGTACAAACTCAACTGAAGAATGTTATGGTGGTTGACACCTTTTATTTACTTAATGTTACAACATTTACCATTTGAGGACAACAACAAATTCAATGACATCAATATTTTTGGCTTTTCCCACCAAATTATGAAACTCATACCTCCAGCCAATCTTATGAGTGACCAAGCGATTTTGGTACAACTCGGGGTTTTAATCATTTCCAAAAGATTGAATTTTTTCTAAAATTATTTGTTGAAGATACATGACGATGATCCTCAATTCAACCGTATGGATGTGGTTCAAGAATCAACCTCTACAACTTTATTTTGCATGCTAACTCCATATTAGGTCTATAAATTCATATTCTATGGTACATCTTTCATTCAAGTTGACCCACCTAAGCTTTTAGAAATTAAAGAAAACCTCTACTTCAAAGATGACTCTAATACATAAACCCATATAAGTATGAAATATGCATCTCTTAAATTTCCCAAAGGGTGGCTTAAACCCAAGGCCTTAATCCAAACCCCCTGGGAACTCCGTTATTAAGTCTCCTCAGACCGGAATAGTACTTGGATGGGTGACCTTCCTAGGACTTGATCCACCCAATCATAAGTGGTGTATATGGGTGAACTGGATATTTTCAACCAAGCATGCAGGAGCCTATGGGCTTGCCCTTGGGGGAGATGGGTACGTATGCCGACTTGTCTGTGTCCCTTGAAAGTGTTCACCTTTGAAAGGAGGCAGTAGTCGTCGAGGGCCCTTTATTTCTCATAATGCCCGTTTCGGGCTTACATATAGATATAGACCAACTCAAAAATGAAGAAAAACCATAATTCATGTCAATAGCAACGTTGGAGTTGTCTTTCTTTCTTTCTTTCTATGTACAATATCCCCCATCTTATAAACTATGCAGTGTAATTCCAAACATAACAAGATCAATTCCAATGTTCTTTATTTGAATCCGTTATTGTGCTCATCAGTGAGGAGGGGGGATTTGAACGAAATCGGTCAAGATCCGATTGTTTTCGAGTCCAATTTTATTTTTTGAAGATTTTTGGTGACATGAATCCAATTTTTATAATCGGAAATGGGTGTTGTAGATGGACAAATGTACAATTGGAAGCAAAGAAACATGGCTTTTGCTATCGTGAAGCATTATTTGCAAGCTTGGTAACATTGTCATGTGTAGAAATAAGTAATTATTTAGATTGTTTTTGATGCATTTGTCTAAATTCTTTGTACTTTGACAAACAAAGTCAAACTGAGTATCTCAACACTTTGGTCATTCTTGATATGCCAGTTGATCTCATACTAGTTCAATGCCCATTTAATGAAGTGTTTGCATTACATATATCAAATGGCTATTGTATCAAGCTCATGAGTTTTAAGTTTTAACATGGAGTTTGAAAGTTGATGTTGTGCTTGTTATGTGCAATTTGCACAGGTTGTAGTTGTTGACCTTGCATTTGTGGATGCTCAGCAACTTAGTCACTTCTCTTTTCGAGTTGTGGCACTAACAAGTGGAGGACCTAAGAGATCTACATGACTTCTTCGGATGCTTTGGCAGGGGTTTGTAAGTTTATGCGGATAAACAATATATAGAATATCTTTTGTAGGGCGCGTGGGAACCTTGTAATTGTGACTTTTAGCTAGCCTTGAAGCATGACATCAAGGTCACTAACTATGCCATGATTTTGAATCCCCCTAAATTATGTTAATGAAGATGAAACTTTTATTCTTGTCTTCTTTAGTGTATGACATGTACATGTAATTCATTTTTTCATTAATATACTATTATGTGCTTTGCACTGGGCTTGACTATGATTTCAAACCATAAACCTTGAACCCTATAATTGCTTGTTTTCCTTGTTTTGATGTGCTTCTTGTGAGGCTTATAGTCAATCATACATTTTAAGGACTTTGGGGAATTGGGAATTCTTTTTCATATAAGTAATATAGGGCATCATTAAATCAATCCTTCAAAAATTTATAGTTACCCATAGGGTGCCAATAATCACAACAATTTACCACTATTTTAAAAATAAACATGCCTTATAATCCATTCTAGTAGGTAAATACCCCCCCCCCCAAACGTACAAAAATATCTAAAACTACATTATCACACGTGTATACTTAATCTAGGAGGAAGTGAACCCCCTCCTTCCCCCCTTCCCCGTGCTAGTGAGGCAATGCAATAAGAGTGAGGGATAGGATTGGTAAGTGCCCTTAGCCATGGTTTTCCGTGCTTTACTAATGTGCCTCCACACTCTTGAACCAAAGAATCCTTGGTGTTGCTTACACTTAAACCAATCTAGATTAACCACCAACTCTTTCTTTTTTGTGGGTTGAATCTTTCCAATCAACATCTAAACATGAGCTAGAGGTTGGACTCTCCAAAGTTTCATAGCCTTTATAATCCATTTGCAAAGATGGTTGGTGTTGGCTACCTCTGGATCAACTAACCCGAACCTATCAAAATAATTCTTCATGCAACATTCCCTCTAGCAAATCCTAGTATATGTGAGTTGCTCCTTGTTTGACCAAAGATAGTTGCAAATACCCACTCTAACTTTCCTGAGAATTTTGTTGGAATCCCCCCCATGCATATTGTAATAAATAACCACAAAGTGGAGAGCAAAACATGATTGCAAATGATAACTCAAACGCTAGAGCGAGTTTCATGATGCTCCAATAGTGAAGTTTCTTAGAGGATTTTGTGTATAGAAATTGATCCACACCGGGGTGTTAAGGTTTAGTGTAAAGGGAGTGCCAAGTAGTTTGAAGAGATTCCCTTCTTCGGCCCACTTCTAGTTGTACCCCACAAGCCACTTTGGTTTGTGTGTATATTTGTGAAACTAGTACGCACATGATTTTCCCCAATTTATTTTCATGTCAAATGTTTCACTAAATACTTTGAGGAGTTGGACAAGCTCATCAACATATTCTTTATCCCCTCGGACCATGAAGGAGGAGTCATCCACGTATTGAGAGATGCGATATTGACCTTCTGTGTAAAAAATATAAAAAATATAAAAATGTTCTATTGTTTATTCTCCCCAGAAGAATGATCCTCTCCAGTCAACCTTCTATCGTTGCTTTTTTAATATTGTGGGTAAGGAGCTCTCCCACAATGATGTAAAGGTATGCAACAAGTGGGAAACCACATAAATGACCAAATTCGTTAAATTGAGACTTTTCATAGTCTCAATTTAATGCTTAATTTTATGTTTTTCATTAATTTCTTGATTGAATCTATATTTGTAAGTGATTTTTTGACTATATATGGGAAGATTATCCTCGAGTCGAGGATATTCTATAATTAGAAAGTCAACAAAATATGAAAATTGTCTCTAAACAATTGTTGAAATTGTAGGCAAAAAGTCTCAAAATTCTGATATTGTCTCAAAATAACGAATTTGGTCATATAACATTATTCAGACCCATGACAATGTTCTGTGGGACTGACAATATTCCAGGGAATATTGTCAGCATTTTCACATCCAAGCCGAATGTGGGGAATATTCCTTGGAATACTGTCAATCCCACAGAACACTGTCGTGGGTCTAAATAATGTTATGCATGTCTAACTCCCCTTTCTATATTAAGTTATTCGTTGGGGATGTCGTGAAGATTGGATGCAACAAACCGCATTCCTAAAGAGGAGTTTAATCCAACTGATAAATCGCTCACTGAATTCTCATTTCCTCCATGGAATGGAACATGAACCTCCAAGAAACCTTATCATAGACTTTCTTTTTTATCAAGCTTTAGAAAGATCACGTGGTGTCTAGACGCTTTGGCCTAGTGGAGAGTCTCATGAATCAACACAATGTCATCTAGGATGAAGCGAAGGAGGAGGATTGCAATAATATGTTCCGTGCTGATGATGTCACTGAGCATGCGTTGAAGCCCGATCTCTAAGGCTTTAGCGAAGATCTTGTAGAGTACCATGAAAAATGACTGATCGTTATAGAGAAACTTAGAGAATTTACCTCAAACTAATGAAAGAAGAACCGAAATATGTCGACATGTAACCGGCTTTAAGTACTTGGAGACATAACTTGGAGCTCGACCGATTACTACGTATGCGTAAAACAGAGTGTCCATTACTATCATAGGTTCATATACCGAATGCATATCCCTCTGATAGAGTTTGGGCCCCAGGCCAGGCCACAAAGCAGGGCAGGAGCAGCTGCAGGTACTGAATGTACTCCAGGCAGGAATCACTGTGCGGATCTGCCCCCCCACTCCCGACACTCATTCATTTGTACCCTCAAACATGGGCTCTCACTGTATCTCCCAACTGAAAGCTCACGTCTCATCAACCCAGCTAACTTAACCTCCCTCTGGGAAAAAAGTCGGGGCCAAAGCATTCCAATGAAGGCTGGGGCGAAACAACCCGTACACTGGTTCCTTGGAGGTAATACCTAAATCCTTGCCTTCAAGGAACCAGTGTACGGGTTGTTTCGCCCCAGCTGGGTTTGCGCATTGCCTCCAAGGAACCAGTGTACATGTTGTTTCGCTCCAGTCGGGTTTAGGCATCCAACAAGGAATGAGTGTATGGGCTGGTTTGCCCAAATCTCAAATGAAGTAGTCCCCTTACAGTCATGGCCCCCCACGGGTACCGTTCATTACATAACTTTTCTCTGTTTATTTTTTTAAATAAATAAAATAAAATAAAGGTCACAAATTGAAACAAAATCAATTGCAAAGGAAAAGGTACAACCATCTCGGGAGGATCAACGCAAAACCGAGGGGACTCAAGAAATAATGTCCATCCGGGGTCTAACCTTCCAGGTAACTGACAGATTGTTCCAAGTAACAATCAGTCCTTTGACACACCGTACCGAGTCAAACTCATGAAGTACATCTTTGTAGGCAACAACACCTAGAACTTTTTCCAAGTCACAGAGAGTAGTCCATTGCCACCCAATTCTACTGTAATCAAGAAGAAAATCCCACGCCACTTGGTGCGTCTTCTCGAAAGGCCACTGACTAGTATTAAAAAATCAAATCATTACGTTGACGCCAAATGATCCACGGGAGACCACTTCTCAAGAAGTACGAAATTTTACTAAAAAGTTTCAAAAGGTTGTTGAGTGGTTTGATGAAAAGACATCGCATCATCAAAACAGACTTCCGAGGACCAAGATTACCTCTTTTCGCAAAGAGTTGCTAGATAATGTTAGCCTAGCCGAATGAGTGTCCTTGGGTACAGTAGAATGAGAGGGTCCCGACTTTGGCTTTGAAGGTCATGGTTGATGGGACGGGGCATCTCTACCCTTGGAGTTAGTTCCCATCCGCCTGCATTTTACTTTTTGGCACGTCTTCGAGAGACTAGTGTAAAACCTTCTGTGTTTGTATTGTTAGCCGGGCTCGCCGATCTTAATCTCTTTTGTTCGAATCTCTTGACAACTCCTTATTAGGTGTTATGTTGATAAACAAAAATGGCACCTAATAGGAAGTGAGTCATAATCTATAATGGCTTTAGAAAAGATGTTTGGTGTGAGCGTAACCATTCCAACTTCAATGGCCCACCTTCTCACACTAGTAGAAAACATTGCGAAAAGAACCGCAGTCGCTTTCTCATTGCGGTTCTTTTGACCACCCTGATCTGCAGTCGCTAAACGACTGTAGATTTTTATTTTTTGTTTTGCGACTGCAATTTTGTAAAATTTGGGGCATATAACACACCGTTGGAAAGGTATTTTCAAGGCCTTTCCAGCGGTATATTAAAAGCCCCCAAATTCCTAAAATTTCAATTGGTAAACCAAAAAAACAAATATGTAGCCGTTTAGCAACTGCAAATCAAGGTGGTCAAAAGAACCGCAATGGGAAAACGACTACGGTTCTTTTTTGCAATGTTTTCTACTAGTGTCAAGCGAGTGTTCTCAGGATCACTTCCCAAGACTACTCCCACTTTCTTTGTCACCAAGTGCGCTGATTGCAAATATTCTAGAGGCAGTTTTTTTTATTATAATCCAAGTGAGAAGTTCTAATCCAAAGGGATTACTAGCATCAAGAGCAAGGACCTAGGGGTGAATCACACATGTGCCAAAATAGTTGTGAAAAGGGGTTTGCATTAAGATTTGTTTCGTGGTTTTTGTTGAATTGCACTTAAGATAGAAGAAGAAAAAAACCAAATCATGCTTCATGGTTGAAGGAAACATGTCCCAGTCTTAATTTTGGAATTCAAGGTTTCCATCCAAGGTTCCAAAAACCCAAGCTTGGGTTTAGGTCCCATGAAACTAGCAATCAAAAGGTGATCACAAAGGAATTGAATCTATGCTTCTAGCACACACAAATCCAAGGATCTCATAGTAGATCGAGGCCGCAGAAGGTAGCCACTTGCATTGCACAAATGACCTTTAGGAGGCATTTTCCAGCCTCCCCCCCCCCCTAAAAGGATGGATTCAAGATAATGCTCTTGAATTCATATTTCCTATTCAAGTGTCCTCTTCCATTTGTTTGTCCTATGTGAAAATTTTGCATGTGTGCTTTGACCTAGATGTTGGCATTGCAGGGTACGTCCATTGTTGTTGCCATGTGGTGTATGTTTGTTCACTCTTTTGTGGGGCTAATCACACCAGTCACTTCTGACACCATCCGTCAAGATCTCCAGCTGTAATAGTGTGAAAAATGGTGGGCCAACATCTATTTCTCAACATAATCCCCAACAATTTCGTGGCTAGAACCGGACGGAAAGTTTGGTGTGATCGGGCATGTGTCCACCCATGGCGAGTTGTGTAAGATTCCTATCATGCATGCATAGCTATAGTGATCATGTTTTTTTTAAGGCTTAGTTGCATAATTTTGGAGCATGTGTTCTTTCTTACATGAAACTTGATGTCAGCGGTTGAAAAATGATTGGAAGCATATTAAGACCATTTCAAATGAAGAAAGTGAAGTTTTTTTCTTTTAAAAAATGTTACCACGTTGTGATCATTTTCGTATATCTAAAAAATTACTTCATAGGCAGAGTATTATACACAAAACATGCTTGTTTGAATGTGGCAAATTTTTCCTTCACATACATTTTTAGCACTCGAGTGAGGACACATAATTGTCCTTCTGATGTAGGTAGTGGTAAAACCAACACCCCCATAATACCCAAGTCTTACAATATTGTATGACTAGTACATGTTGTATATGTGAATGTCCACCACACCTTATAATTAAGTTTCCCTAATGGGTTTTGGGTCATCTACAATTAAATATTTCAATCCCCAACTCCTTGCAAGCTACCGTTATCACTCGGGACTCCTAGCTCTTGGGACACCACATTCGGAAGTTTATGACATACCCTTATTAGAGTGGTTTATGCCAAATGCCTCCATCCCCACTCCAATTGTGGGTGCAGTAATTCACCTTAAGCACAAGAACCTCAAAATGACTCCCCCCTATATGACACTTCACGACAAACGAAGTTTAAACTTTGATTGGAACTCCCATAAACCTACAATTTTATTCTCAAAATTCTCAATAGCATTCTTCCTCTTATTCATAATTGCTACTAGACTTAGGTCTTCAACTTGTTGATGCGATGACCAAATAACACAATATTCAAAATTTTGAGAGAGTGGGATCCCCTCAAAATAATATTATCCATTTGGACACCTAAAAGTCATGTTAGGTTGATAAATACTAGATTATGCTTCAGACGAGTAGTTTCCATTAAAATGAGAGTATGTTGAGCTGGTTAATCGACTCATTTAGGTTGAGTCAACCTAAATGAGGACAATATGTTAGTCAATTTAGATTGAGTCGACCTAAATGAGGACAATATGTGGCTCATTTAGGTTGAGTCGACCTAAATGAGGACAATATGTTAGTCAATTCAGGTCGAGTCGACTTGAACTATCATCCTAAATGGTCAATTCTAGGCAGCACATCATTCCGCAATTTATGGCGGGAAATCAAATGTTATTTTTTACTTGAACTCTGCAACTCTCTAGTGGTTTTCACTTCATTCTTGGATTAATAGTTTGCTTTATGTACTCCCAATTCAGTGGAAAACTCTCAAAATTTTGAATATTGTGTTAAATTGGCATGTGCAGTTGGTAGTGCCCACCATTGGCAAATGTACCTTAGGCATACCCAAACCTAACACATAACGTAACACCAACACAATGAAACCTCCAAGTGTTGTTTATGATCCATGCAAAATGTTGGTTCTGGTGTCAATGTTGGATTTTGGGTAGACATACCTTAGGTGACACACATATGAACTTGACACAAGAATAAATAAATAAAATAAAATAAATAAAAACTTGATATTCATGCATTGATGTGAGCCCATTCTCCTTATAATGATCATGATTATCCATGAACTTGACACAAAGAAGAGTCAAAGGCCACCACATGGTTTGCATTATGCAATGGTTTAAAAATTTAGTGAGAATCAAGAAGTGTCACACTTACAAAGTGTTGTTACAAATTAGTTTTTTAAGTAATTATACTTACACTATAATTTTTTCATAACATCATAATCTAATATGTCAAAATTATAGTCCATGAATGAAATACATGTAACAATAAAACAAATGATTAGAATCACACTAATTTTTGGTAGAAAACTTGGTATTTAGCTCACAAAATCTCAATGCTCAACAATATAGTGATTTGAAAATCGGTGTGAGGTACACTAATGCATATATTAATAATAAATAGCATGATGATTTGTAAATAGTGTATATCACATTATCCAAAAACATGTGTACACTAATCTTGTGTAGTTTCACAAATGAAACTCACAAATGGTTCCAATTATAGTCTTGCTAGGGTACATCATATGATTATAGCCACTTCATGTGCACATTGGAAAATTTTCACTAAAGTAATCAATATATTGGGTAATGGACAACCATATCTTATATCCAATCGCCATTATTTAACATAATTCTCTTTAGGAAACGATTCCATGCACATCTTTCAAAAAGGTATAGGTAATTTCTCAAAGTAATTTACACCAGTAGAAAACTATGTTCAAAAAAATTGCAGCCGAGATTCTTTTGACCAACCTGATCTATAGTTGCTAAACGACTACAAATTTTTGTTTATAGTTTTGCAACTGCAATTTTTAAAAATTTGGGGCGTGTAATATACCGTTGGACATGTATTTTCAAGACCTTTCCAATAGTATATTACACGCCCCCAACTTTCTGGCATAGTTTTTTTTTTTAACATAGTTTATTATAATTCATGAAACGATTTAATGATTGTTGGTTTTAACTTCAAGTTCGATATTTATTCTCTCAATAATAAAATAGACCATTCATTTTTAACTCAATCATGTTGTTACATAGATGCATCCAATTTACATCCCCGGTAGATTGGACGTCCCAACTTCACCATGTTTTGCACTAGTGTAGCATTGGGTACTTGTCGGGGGGGCCAAGCAACGGGGAAGAAGAATGACACACACAACTTCGTTGACAACTTCTTATGGTACTGAAAAGGGTGAGAAACATCGTCCTGGACGTCACGATTCGAAACAAGGGTGAGAGAGAGAGAGAGAGAGAAAAAAAAAACATGATGCTACACAATATGGTGCGAATCAATTGCTTTATTGAGTTGCCATGCCCATTCGAAACCCCTCATAGACCGCTCGTGGCAGTTTTACCGTGCCGACCAAGTGACTCGGAAGGATACCTGCCTAGACAAGTTCTTTGACAACTTCCCATGAATTTATTTTTAAAAACTCGATTCCAAGTCCAGGAAGCCAAAAGTTCAGAGAGAGAGAGAGAGTCTGAGAGAGATCTTGGGGCCCAAGTCAAAGGGAGTCTTGACCTAATAAGTGACGGCCGACTCCTCAACCACCGCCCGGGAAGGGGATTTTCTTGGGGAATTGCAACGCACTGCAGGTGGGCAAGTGGCCGGCATCTGGAAATCTCCGGGGTTGTTGCGGACCCACTAAGCTAGTCTGCAATCCGCATTGGCAGGCCCAAAGTGCTCGCTGCGAGTGGGGGTGGAGGAGGTGTCCACGTGGCCACTCAGGAGCATTGAGCTCCCCTGGCTACCTCACCTTTACTTAGCAGCCGCTGAACTACGCTCCATTTTCATGGAGGACTTGGGACGACGAGTCTCCCGTAAACGGCTAATCCTCCTTGCCTCAACACACTACTTCTTTAATCGGCGCATACATACATAAACAAAGCTTGTGGCCATTGGATCAGCTCGGGAATCGTTCCATCCAATTCACAATTGCGCATCATGAAGACTGTCGTTTTGAGTTTCAATGCCAATGTTTGGGGAGGTTTTTGGGTATAATCGGTCAATATCCTAGCGATTCCAAGTCAAACCAGTTGCATGTCGACATTTTTCGGGTTTTCTTTAGTAAATTCGGGTGTATGTTTTATATATTCTTCTGAAATGATTGATAATTTTTTCTAAAATCTTGAACTTTGACCAGTTATTCTCAAACTCAATTGGTTCATCTGTAACTAGCAACCGTTATCCCCCATTCATCGTTCAATTTTGAAGTTATCATGCAAGACATCATAAGATGTCAAAGTGAGGATCCACTTTTTTCCTGTGAGGATCTAATCGTAGGCCCTGTCAATTCATTAACTACTTAACATAGAATTATATATATAATGAACGCACAATTCAATTTCATTGTAACAAATGCCTCTTGTTGTGTATTCTTAAGTATACACCTAGCCCTCAAGGCAAGCACTTGGTGTATTTTGTGGTATACACATGCATTCAGAGGATATTTATTTGAGGAGTATCATGTACAAAGATCTTTGTTTGAATGCACCCTATTATTAAAGGATTTTTTTCCTTGTCAATTTTATTGACCCTATTGTCACTTATATGATGTACGAGACATGAAAATATAGCATCCTATGTTTGTTCAATATTATTTTTTGACATTATTTTTTGGTTGTACCAAAACACTCATGACCAAATCCAACAATTGTACACATAACATTTATAAGAAATATAGAATACATGATATACACTTCAATCTAAAAGTTGAGGCCACCTAAATTCTCATGCATGTATCAACACAATATGAGAACCTTCCTAAACCACCCTAAGCAAACAATATGGCAACCATATCCCACTAGAATATATCTATATATATATAGATGTGTGTGTGTGTGTAATTATTTTCATTGATGCATTCCAAAATGCTAGGGGATGAAACTTGGTGAGATGATTCCACTAAATTATTACATGTACTTGCCTAGTGTTCATAAACACCACAACCTGGCATTTGATCAGTTAAGCCTACATAAATTATAATATTTAAATCATGACCTCAAATTCAAATCCCTACCATATCTCCTCCTAAACATATGCAAAATCTCTAATTTTATTGGTTAAAGATGCCTTAACCTTATATTGGCTATTGATTCATCCCAATTGGAGCCCACTAAACTAATTTGGGGTCTTTGACCAAGATTAAGGGTTAATCTTGACTTGAAGTTGCAATCTCCACCCAAGAAAGAAGCATGCAAGGCATGTATCATACTTATAAATCAACTACATCCACCAATACACATGGACATTGCCACCCATGTTGAAACGCTACATACTCTATATTGCACAACGGAGTTTGGTGAGCCAAGGTAAATTAATTTTAGCCTTGACATGTGCCTAACTTCGAGGAGCTTGGTTTCAAGGTTGGTTCCTCTTCTGTTTCCAATTCCCATCAGAATTGGAGGTTTTAAGCCTTGCAAAACAAGTATCTTGGATCAAAATTGAAACCAGACGTTTATAGCCAATAAAAGCGCGACCAAGCAACTAATGTTTTTGAACATGTGTGTCCTCCACAAGGTATGGTAGTAGTTACAAGGCTCATTTTACTTCAATTCATTACATAACTTACTCCGAGCCTCAACAACTACAATATTTTGTCTAATTAGTGTGGGTTGCCATCTAGAGTTACGCATTGCTATAATATTCTATTGAGAGTATCATTTTTTATCCAAATAACATAAGTAGTGAGTATGCAGAACGAAGAATATGATATAACTTAGTTGGTAAAAAACCATAATGTTGGGAAAAACTTATAGCCACCCGTAACTCCAAATGGTAACCCACGCTAATCAAACAAAATAGTGTAGCTCACTAAGTACCTTAGACCCAAAAACCTAACACTGCACATGCAATTACTTATGTAATAGCCCGCCCACACTTATTGGTGTAGTCCACTTTGTGAACGGCTTCTACTAGCACTAGTTACATCAAATGGCTCTCACTGTCCAAATTGTCCTTGCTGAGATGAGTTGTTCGATGGTGGCCCACACCAGTAAGTGTGGTGGACTATAAGTTTGGCTGCATCTATTGGATTGAATGCTTGTCTCATTTGCTTGTTTGCATGTTTTTGTTCGTATATGGTTTGTTTTGTATGTGATATTTGTTCCCACTTTTTCTCCACACATCATTAATTGCGGTGCACCAGGGAGTGCTCGATGCACAAGAGCAGGATCCAACACACACTCAACAATGGCTGCTCTCCTTACCTTTCACTAGAGAGTGATGAAATGAATCCACGACATACATTATAGCATTACTAAGCAACTAGAAGTTGGTCTCTTTTCAAGGAAAGACGTTGCAATTAAAAAGAAACTTGGAATATATAGCTCTATGTTGAAAACTTCACAGTACATAGTTTGAGTGCTCCCCATAAATGGGGAATCCCGGAATTAAAGGATATTTTTGCTCACCCAATACTTGGTCCCACGGAACACACCCAAGGACTTGAGTAATGTAATGTGGCTAGTAAATACCTCATATATCTCCATCCTAAACAAACAGAAACTAGATAGTAAACAAGTACCAGGTCCCTCCCTAGGGACACCACCACTATAACGTGGAGAGAGGAATTATCGCATACGAGCATACATTCTCATTGCATCCAACATAGAACCCTGAAATGGTGTGTATTATGGGGTTATTATTTGTAGTTATTGACATCACAATGAGCTTTGTAGATCCCAAATTAGTCTAGTCCAAGTCATGTGAGATGAATTGGCCACAAACCTACAAAGGGTCAAGTTCTTATGTTGGATAAATGAGATGTATGCTTGTATGTGATAATTCCCTCTCTCATGACGTAGTAGACTTAAACGAGTCCACCCTACAACAAGGTAGGCAGTAAACCCTATGATGTACCAAGGGGACCCTTAAACAAGGTAGGGCCAATGGGCTCATATTCACGTCAATGTAAAGCCCGTGTTTCTTTTTCTTTTCTTCACTAGAGAATGAGCTTGGCTTTAAAAAGAGGCTTGATGTGTCCACACATTGTGGTGTTACTCCACGACCTCCTCCGCTACCACTTTGGAGTAGGAATTAGAGGGAGATATGGCAGTGGTGTTGGAGGTGCCCTAAAATTACAATGGTGGTGGCACCACCCCTACAATACCCAATTGCTACTCTACATGTAATACTGTAATCCCAAAATGTGTAGCAAATTAATTATGCATGTGAATGATATAATAGAAAACATGAATATAAAGTTTGAAATGTTATGAAAAGACCATGTAGCATTGAAGGATGCTTATCCAAGAAAGGTAACCCTCCATATACATACATCAAGGTAGAGCACCTTATTTGTTATGGTTAGTCTAAATTTAAATCTCCCAATGTGGAGGAAGATGACTTTCCCATCTAAAAAAATGTGGTGAGTTAGCAAAGGTGGAGATATGTGTGTGTTTTGGTTAGAACGAGTTGACAAAACCAATATATGAACAAATGAAAGAATCAGCAGCAGAGAGGAGGCCCCAAAAATTGGGACTCACTCTACCAAACTGCCATAACATTATTAAGTAGCTAGTTGATGGTCCCTTTCCAACGTTGAGCCGTCAATCAAACAACAATACACAACATGAGTGCTCCCCATAAAATGGGGAATCCCATAATCAAAGAGGAATTATGCTCACCCGATATCTTGTCCTAGAGAACGTAGTCATGGAGATAAGTAATGTTATGACCCTCATCTTATCAGGGTTTGGGCGAACCAACCCATACACTCGTTCCTTGTTGGATGCCTGAACCCTTGCCTCCAAGGAACTAGTGTACAGGTTGTTTCGCCCCAGCCATCTTATCAGCTGGAGAGCTGCAATTTTTTTTTGGAAATGTATAGATAAATGAATAAAAACCAAGTATAATATGCAAAGCAATGTGGGCGGGCAGTTGCCATAAAGAAGCTCAGTGATCATGAAAAGGGGGACTGTCACTTTTCCAATTGGGGGTTTCACAAAAGAAGCCGAAACTTTTAACTTTCCAGGAAAACATAAGGTAGAGGGTGCTAAATCCAACACCCCATCCAAAACCAACACCTATAAACGCCTCCCAATTGCCAACACTCTACAACCTTGAACCGTTACCCGGCGGTGTAAGAGTGTATGGGCCCACGGAGTGACGGTTTTAGGTGCCATTAGTGGTGCCACCTCATAGCGGCCTCCACTACTTCCACATAGGGTAAGTAACGGGCTCCACTCTATCTCGGGTTGGTTCAAGGTGGGATTAGGGTGGCTTGTCGATGCCTATTCTAGCCATTCTATTCACAACGCCAAGGAGGTAGGCTCACAAAGCACAAAATGGTCATTCCCCGGGATGCAAGGGGGTTGGTTCCCGGGATGCAAGGGGGTCGGTTCCAAGGATGCAAGGTGATGGTTTTGCAAGCGAACCGGGTGGGATCCTGGAGGTATCCGTGTGGCTTTGCATACCATTACTACTTGGGCTTTGATGTAGTTTGGGTCTAGTACCCAACTATGTTGTGATGGTTCTAGGCAATGAAGGTGGGGGTCCTCATCATATGCAAGGTTGCCACACATGGGGCCTATGGATTGGTTTAAGGAAGCTGGTAGTTTTGACTTTGAATATTCATCAAATATTCAATTGAGACTAAAAATATTTTTTCTTTCTTGATGCCTATGTTTAGCCCAAAGGCCAATATGAATATATATTTTTTATATCAACCACATACCCATATGTATGTGCAATAGCTTAAAGTGTTGGTTTAAGCACCCTCTACCTTAATACTGCCACCAAATGAATGGAACGCCATTGCACTAAGGTATGCTGCTCCATTGTGGGCAGTTCCAACTTCACGGGGAGGTCACTGGCGAAAATCGTAGAAACAACGTGCGATAAAAAATAGGGTCTAATATATTCATTGTAGGTAAATTTTGCAAAAAATGTACATATAATATAGGGGGTTTTAAAATAGTGAAACATGTTTACATGTAAAATACTATCACATATAATGGCCTCTTTTATCTAGTTAGTACATGTAAAATAGCGTGGAAACAATTACTAGGGGTAGCGAGTCTAGGGTAGGGTTGTGCTAGTGGATGAAAAGAGGTAATTTTTTGTTGAAAATGCTTGGATGGATGACTTCGTAGGTTGGCTTGCTTGAACGTTACTGAGCCAACGGTTCCAATGTGAAGTTAATGGTCTCTACCCACGTGCCGGGAAGGAAAAAAATGCAATATAAGTAAAATAGGGTATTTTTAAATGATTCCCACCAAAATTATAATTACTGATAGGGTGTATTAAAATACAAGCATTTACCTTTATTTTGAAAAATACCATACCTTCTAATCTTTTCTACAAGATAAATACCCCCCCGATAAATAAGTCATGAGCGCACGTGTATGCATTGATTAAAGAGGGAGTGACCTCCCCGTGTCCAGCTTCCAAGTTCTATGGTGGCCACCCACAAGGCCAACTTTGGCCATGTAATAGAATTGGAGATTGTGTCATTCAGTCAATGATTATGAATCACAAAGATTGTCATTACAAGTTTTTGAATCGGAGTTGAAATGCAAGATTACAAACATATCAATTTTTTAGGTCCATGCATTGTGCAATTGTTGATTATAGGATGTTCTCTATATTTGGAGCACATAACCCAATCTCATTTTTTTGGTTTGGATATAAGTTCCTAACCATGAGTTTTTGTCGTATACCACTCAAATGGAGGTCTCCAATTAAGATTGGTGGCCACATAAGGCCACACTCTTCATCTTGATATGTCTCCAAGTAAAAACCATCTCACATTCACACACTTCTCTATATCTATATGGATAGACTAACATGCTCTTATCCATGTCGATGATGACATTGACATTTTGATTTCTTATCTTTCCTTTTCTGAATGTGCATATCTATATATACAATGAGCAATGTGGTGGTGGAGGGGAGGCGGGAGAAACTGATACTTGACAAAAACATTCCATGAGAAGGAAAAATGTGAAAATTAAAAAGAGTGGATGAAAGATACCTCACACATTCTTTATGGGGGGGGGGGGGCATTGCCCGCCTGCGAGCCAGGTGGGTGAGGACCGTGGGGGGAAGCCTGGGTGTTAGGTAGGGGGTGGGGGTGGTCTAGGGTTAGAACATGTTAAGGGGTTAGGGGCTATCCTAGGACATCTCGGGTTCAACTAAGTGCACAAACATATTCAGCCTAGTCCTATAGTAGAGGCTAGGGTACACAAATTTCAATCAGGTTGGAATTAGTTTTTGATCACACTTGAACCAATAGTGCCATGACATATGTCTTGGTTTTGAGTGCTGAAATGAGGAGGAATGAGTGGTTATGGCATACTCTAGACATTGGTAATATGTTCAGGCCAATTTTTGGCCTAAAAATTCACAATAATTTCAATTTAAGGAATAAAATTACTAAAAAAATTGCAATCCTCTTGATTTCTATCTTCCTACATGGGAAAAATCTGCACCGCCCTATACTTCTCTAGATTTGGCTCAAAATTCTTAAGTGATTGGTTATGGGCACCTCTAATCTAAACACCGAAAGAGAAATGTTCCATATGTATGCGCCTCTCAATCATCTATGCTATAATTAAACGTAACCCTCTATAGAGTGGAGGCACCTATTCTCGATCAGGGTACCGTCATAACTCTATAGGGTGCCATAATTTTGATAAGGTTGGGACTAATTTTGGTAATTTCTTTTCATGGGTGGTTAAAATAAGGTTCCATGTTTCACGGTTTCTAAGGGTTAGTTTCCATGTAGGTCGCTCGCCCACTAGATTCTAATGGACATGTAGATGCCACAAAGGGGAATCTACATTTCCACTACAATCCAGTAGGCGAGTGGCCTACATGGAAACTAACCCTAAGTCTTCAACTTCAGTTATGGTATCACTAGGGAATCAATAGTGCCATGGCACATATCCCTGGTTTTAAGTGCTAAAGTGAGGAGGAATTCATCTCAAAATGATCGGTTGTGCCAAACTCTAGACATTGGTAATGTGTTCGGGCCAACTTTTGGCTTCAAAATTCATAGTAATTTCAATTTAAGGAATAAAATTATATAAAAAAAATTGCAATCCTCCTAGTTTCTATCTTCCTACGTGGGAAAAATTTGCACCACCTTATACTTCTCCATATGTGGCGCATAATTCCTTAAATGATCGGTTATAGGTGCCTCTACTCTAGGTTTGTGGTCAATTCAAATATGTTTGACTAGCCTATGATTCTGGGTCTTTAAGGTTGATTTCGGTGTCACATCAACTTCAAAAAAAATCTCCATGTTATATACTATTTGTGGATTTATTAATTGGAGGAATGAGAGGGGGTGAATGTTCACAACACCTACATAGGATGTGGGTGAAACAGGGGAGGGGAAGGTGAAAATACTAAATCTATTGTAAAGACCAAGGTTGTTGTTTTTAGTAGAAACCCTCGATAAAGATCAGAGACCTTGAACTAGTCTAAAGAACTCAAATTGAGATGAAACAACACCTAACCTACAAGGGGAAGGTTTTTAGTAGTACCCTTCAATAGGTGTTGTGAAACCAAATCCAATAACACGCATTGCTGATAAGATATGTTGGAGTTATTCGGTTATCTTTCTTGATCAAGCACCTATATGTGATTGATGTCTGGTTAGACGAGGATCAAAGAACAAACACCATAAAAACACAACTTTGAAAGAGCCTTGGAGTGTGTCCTCAAATTTTATCAACTACTCTTCACTCAACAATGAACACAATGGGGATGACCTATGTATCCAATTTAGGAAACCACAAACATGCACCTTTGATAACCACAACTAATTTAGGGGAGATATGATTTTTCAATATAGTTTTTGTTGATCCTTCATCGTAGATTTGCTAATGCGACAACAATTATGTTGTGTAACTCTAATTGGTATAAGTTCGAGAACATGGGAAAACAAATTCCCACATACCGTGCACCTAAGTTATGTGATAAATTAGAATCCCCTCGCCTCGTCATGCTACCATAGCCGTGATTTTACTTTCAAGTTTTCAAGAGAGGAACATTGGCTACAATTATTGGAGTGATGAAGCCACATATGAATGGTCATACAAATCTTCGTCCAAATTTATAAACATCTGTGAGCCCAAATTGATGCCCGCATGTGTTGTTAACAATTGTAAAACATTACAAGTAGTGTTTTGTTGATTTATGATTATTCACAAAAATATAAAAAGAGTGAAGCTTGAAGAAAGCTAAGTTTGAAGCATTAGGCTTGTGTGGGGTGGACTTAAGTAGTATGAGGACATACCTTGGTAAAGTGTGGTAGGTAGAAAGCCAATGTTAGTTAAATGTTTGAATTAGGATCTTTGTTGATCATTTGAGGGAGGAAGGCTTAGGAGATAAGATGAGAGCCTACAAAGTAGGAGGAGATTTCGAAGGCTTATCGAGAGCCTTGTGAATGGGATGAGTCCCTACTTAGAAGGAGAAGGTTAAGGGGTTGTGATTGGAGGCTCTAATCCTCTCACCCTATCCTTACCTCATGCCCTCTCTCCCTCTCAACTTACTATATAATCCCTCATTCTTCCCTCACTCATCCTCTCTTTCCTTCGTGCTCCTTAAGCACCCCACGGGTTATAAGTGTGGATATGTGGGAAGCAAGATAGGAGCACATGTGTGTGCTTAGTTCTTAGAAGAAGAGCCAAGGCTATTTAGCCTTGAAGAGGGATTGACCTCTTGTTAGAAGTAGATTGGGTTTAAGGAATTTGGAGTTTGATTGTAAACTTCAACTTGTTGCATTGAGATTCATATTGAAGTGAGAGAGTTCAAACTTGTTTAAACTTGTGGCATTTAGAGTGACTAGATTGTACTAGGTGCATTACTTGTAGTGTTTTATTAGTTATGAACTTGAGCAGAACTTTATAGTGAGAGATTTGTCAATTATGGATGATCAGAGTGTTCAATGGGTATAAAAATTTGAGGGATTGTTTATTATAAAGTATGGGAGTTGTGGTAAAAATTTGAGAGCTTCAGTCATTGGGATGAAAGAGTTATTAAAAGTTGAAGGGGAGGGCGTCTAGGAACAAAGCAGCAAGGTTTGAAAATATGTATCTCTTAGAGGGTTATAGATATGGATACCAAAATTTGACACTACCTTCTGAACTTATATATCTATCTTGTGTCAAAATTTTAGATTGATTGGACGTAGGAGTTGGAAGTTATTGGAGTTTTAATGACCGGATGCTTTATCACAGCATTCATACTAAGTAGTTAGAGTTAGAATTTCATGCATAACTTTTGCATATGAACTCTGTTTGTGCCAAAATTTGGTGTGGAGATTTTTGATAAGGTACTTAACAAGTGTACCAAATTTCACTTGAAGAACATAAGTTGGGTGGGAGTTATACTATTCTGAAGTTTAGTAGGAAGACATTGATAGAGATTTACATCAAGAAGAACTTAGAGAAGGAAGGGCAAGGATAAGTATATAAGTATTTTTTAATACTTGTATTTAAAGCCTATGTGCTCATGGAATCCACAAGCGAAGTGTCATGTACCAATACGGAATCAACCACGATGACATGTGATAGCACGGAATCAATAAACGAAAACTCATGTAGTAGTGTGGAGTCGACGGCAAGGACTCGATTCACAAGAGGGATATCTTTGAAGGCATGCGTGGCCAAAGCGGCCGGATGGACATTAGAAAAGGCTAAGGATATAACCTTGCTCGACATTAAGGAATGTAAAACTACATAGTGTGGTGTTAATCAAGTTGTGTATATTTCAAGGGTAGATTGGAATTATATATTGGGTTACAAAGAGAGAAGTCTCTACATGTCATTATAAACTTTTCTACTCGGGCTAGGACGAAATCGAAGGGTGGAGGATTTTTGGTGACAACATCCATCCAAAAGTTGGCGATCTTTATGATTTTTGGGGATAATTCTAGCTATTTCTTTCGTAAAATTCATGGAAAAATCACAAAATGTTCCATATCCTCTTTTAGAATCAGAAATCATCCATGCATACCCGGATTAAAAAATCACTGTACCATGGGGGTCCCACTAAGAGGAAAGGGGCTTTAGGGAATACTCATAACTTAAATAGAGCGGCCCACTTAGGGCCACTTCACACACAAGCCAAGAGCCGTGACCATGAAATTGTGAGAGCCCAAAAGAGAGTGTCCAAAGGCCGTCCCAAGTCACCTCCAAAATCATGTACTGCAGTCACAGATCCTCAAGTGTAGTGTGAAGCCATATGTGACCGGGCCCTCAACCAAATGCTATTCCAATGAATTTCTATTCATGCGGGTCCTCACACATGATAAAATAGAATAAATCGACAGTTGTGAGCATTTGGAGTGCCATGGTCTCCTAGTTTTGTGTTGAGCCTACCTCCAAGAAGTGGTTTTTGAAAATAGTCCAAGTGACCATGAAGCATGATCCATTTGATGCCATGTAGGAATCCATGTAGACTTTACATCCATCTTGCATTCACATGCTCTTTTTGGTCCCTCAAACGTAGTGTGAAGCAAACTTGGACCGGCTCCACCTTTTCCACCAATGAGAGTGTTGGAAGTGTAATGGTCACGGGCTCTCAGTCTCGTGTGTGACGTGGCCCTTAGAAATCCAAGACGAGTGAGGAATTCCTGACAGATTCCAGCCCATAAAATAACTCGAAGTGGGGTTTAAGCGTGCGGCGCCACTGCTCACGAGATGCTCCTACTTGCATGCAGGGCCTCCCCACCCCACGTAATTCTCGGAAATGGAACTAAAGAGATGAGATTGAAAATTTAGTATTAAATTTTGCAGAATCGAAGGTTCCGGTGATGGATCAAATTGGACCGAAGAGATAAGATTGATAACGTATTTTTAAATTGGGATTGCCGTCGTACTAAGTACCCAATGATCCCCATGCCTTTTGGTTCCCTGTGATCCAATCTATATTAGCCACGCGAGGGGGCAGGACTCTTGAATCCGGTAACTTCCTGATGTATAATGTGGCTTGTATTGGTCACTCTTCTTAATCGGACGCCTACTAGGCATTATTCAGATCCATAACAATGTTCTATGGGACTGATAGTATTTTACAGAATATTCCCCACATTCAGTCTGAATATGGGGAATATTCTGTAAAATACTATCAGTCCCATAGAACATTGTTATGGATCTGAATAATGTTATGTATATTTGAGTGATATACCTTATGTTATGCAAGCTTGTTTTTTGCACCCGTCAAACCTTTCAAATGTGCATCATGTATTGCATATATTTTGGGTGGAGTCAGTAATTGTGATGTGCATTTGAAATGTATGGGATGGGTGCCAAAAGCAATCCACAGGCTTGTGCTTAAGAATAGACAACAAAGAGACACGTTTGATAACGAGATTGGACTATGTGTCCAAAGTATACACACCACTCTAAGTTCAATACAAGTTAACGCCATCAGAAGAGCATATGTTCATAGATCCTTTAAAGAGAATAGGATTTGCACTTTGACTTCGTATAGCCTTTGCATTTCAACTTCAGTTTTGTAATTTGATATCAAAAATATTGTGATTCGTCAATTGCTAATAAGATGAGATAAATTCCGAATCAATTTTATTGGCCATACATGTTTGTGGAGTTCTATGTGGGCTTTGTGAACCTTTATGTCATCGATTTTCTTAATCGGGCGATTATATTTGAGTGGTATATGGCAAGATCTTAGGGTGGCCACTTAGGGAAGTTTGGAAATGTGGCGGATTAAAACATAGGGGCCAATTAGTTCCTAGGAGAAACTGGAAAATGTTAAAGAACATTTAGGGTTAACATAGGGTACCTTACTGCAAAATGCCCAACTAACAAATAGACGGAGGTACTTGATACCTATTGTTATGTGGGCATTAGGAAAAACATGGGAAACCAAAAAGGGGGTCAAGTGTATACCCCAGATCCCAAAGATGTTGTGCAACTAAATGACTTACATGGGAAATCTCAACAATGAAATGCATCTCAAAGGATTTTATTGATATGTGAGTCAATGATTGTGAAATAAGGCAATATGATGACAATATACACTTTTGATGAGTTATCAAAGAGGCATGCACCTTGTGAATATTAGTAATATTTGTTTTTGGTGGCCACTTCAACATCAACACATCCACTGTTTGGTGCATGGTCACTTCGATTGTTCCACGTTTGGTTTACACCTAGTCAGGGGCCCAAAGGCTTTAAGAATGTATTTTTTTTAAAAGAAATTGGACCACGGAAGTGTTACCATAAAGTGTGACCATGGAAATAAGCCCTCTGACATGGGACAATTGCATGGTCCATGACGTAAACCATTCCCTAAGGAGATCTGTTGATTTTTTTAATATATGCCCAAAAAGGGCAGTCTTGAAAAAAGATTAAAGTTTGACCATCATCTTGTCTTCTTCTTCTCTTCCCTAAATAAAATTTCATTAAAAACATATTGTAACATCATTTTCCTGCCATGGGCCCCTGCTTTTTCTACTAGAGCACCTCTTTTGCCTTTCCCATCACAAAACTTGTTGGACCATGTTAGTGGATAACATAGGCCTTAAAATATATCTATTGGGAACCTTGAACTCCATGGTCACTTTGACATTTTTTCCTTGGTGTAAGCAAAAGTAGTTTTGGTACGAGTTCAAGAACCAATCACAATTTTATAGGGCCTTGGGATGACTTCATGTTCCATGGTGTAAACAAACCCTTAGTGCCATTGGACACAAAAGTTTTCTAGTGGACAATATAAAAAAGAAAAAGAAAACCAAAGAAGCTTGGTAGGTGGCCAACATAAGTGAAGATAATTTACTCTATGGCAAAAGAGAAAAAAACAAGTCGGTAGGCACAAAGGATTGGTAACACCTGTCATCAAGGATGTTCAATTTATAGCCCACCCACACTTACTGGTGCGGGCCACTAGTGAACGGTTCCTACCAGTAGGGGCCACTTTTAGAGTTGGTTTAGCTAGTGAGAGCCACCGGATGTAACCAGTGCTCGTACTCACCGTTCACTGGTGGCATGCACCGGTAAGTGTGGGTGGGCTAGTAGTCAATTCATCTTGCCTTCCTTGATGTTGGGAATGAGGGTAATAACTTTACTACCCACCTTCAACTACTTGTGGCAATAAAGACTCCTTCCCTATCAACAACATATATAGTAGAGGTGCCTATTCCCAATCATGACCCCATTGGCAATCTATAGGGTACCGAAATTTCAATTAGGTTGGGACTTAATTTCGATCATGCTGGGATTAAATTCTGATTAGGCCGAAATCAATAGTGCCATGACATATGTCTTGCTTTTGAGTGCTAACGCGAGGAGTAATGAGCCGTTAAAATGAGCACTTATGATAGGCTCTTAGACATTGGTAATGTGTTCAAGTCAATTTTTAGCTTAAAAAATGTACAATTTTTTTAGTTTAAAGAATACAATTATCAAAGAAACTACAAACCTCCTTATTTTTATCTTCTTACACGGGGAAAATTTGAACCGCCTTATACTTCTCTAAATCTGGCGCAAAATCTCTTAAGTGATCGGTTATGGATGCCTCTACTCTATATCTCTTCAAGTATTTATTATGTCAAGCTTCATTTCTCTAAGGAGCCTTTTTGGAAACTAGTGTCTGGGGAGATTTTTGGACGTATCAGTCAAAATCCCAATGTTTCCAAGTCCAACCAGTTACATGATGTGGTCTTTCACAAGGAAGGTGGGAGAACCAGCTGCTACACTAAATATGATATTTAGTGCCTGTTATCTCTATGGTAGATTTCCAGATGACACTTCTTAGGAATAAGTGAACAAATATTGTCATGGATGATGGATGAGTTCATCCATTGGCCAATAGTACCTTTCTCTTGTCGGCTACTCTTCTCTTGGTTCCGCCTCCACCCTAAGCGCTCCTTAGGCCAGCGCACATGGTGTTGATATGCCCCGCCAGCCGCATGGCGGAGGTCCACATGGCCCCCATGATTGGCTGGCCGCATGCGCGTGCAGAGGCTCACACACTAGGCGGGCGGAGAGCACCTTGCGCCCCAGCCTCTGCCTCCTTCTGCTTCCGGCACTCACTATTCCCCGATTTTTTTTACCTCCATATGTGTATGAGTGTGAGAGAGAAAGGAGAAAAGGGTGTTTCGTAGTAAGAAACTTGATAGAGAATTACCCGGCGGAGGGCGGCAAACCCGTGGATTCCGGACTGAGGCGGACAGTCTACTTTACCACCCTTGCTGGCGGAGCTGGATGAGATTCATCGCCTTTGCCAAGCGGAGCGGCTGATGGTTACTCATGTGCGCGGCACTTTTGTCTGCTTGTGAGTTTGCTAGATGCGATGATTTTACTTTTGCTTGTTCTGTGTTTTGGTTGAATGCAATGCAGGTGAGGCGGCGTTCTACTTGAGTTTCGGGGCTTTGATCCGGTTTCTTGCCGTCATCACAAGTTGCAATTCGTGCTCCGATTTTTGACAAATTAGGGTTGTGGTTTGGTTTAGTTTGGTTACGTTTTTTGCTGTGGCTCTGTGCAAGGTTTATGTGGATCTGTAAAAAAATTAGAGTGGGGATGGAAGGCAGGTTGTGCGGTGTAGGGTTTAGGGTGTAAGGGTTGTGCATGTAGGAGTAGCAAGAGGATTAGTGTTTAGAGCACTTTTTTTCAAACTTTGGCGAGCGTGTTTGAATTGAGATCTCATTCTTCTCCTTGCCCTGGTGTCTCTTATGCGGAGGCGGCCCATCCTATGTGATTTGTTATCATGATGAGAAATCATCATCATGCACTGAATTCCCCCTTTGGTTTTTGTTATGATATATGTGTGGCAATGTCAGGACAATTGTTAGTTCATAAGATGGAGAAGCTTAACCTGGCTCCAGAAATCCTTATGGAGTTACCAATTCTTCTCACCCTGGAAGTTTTACACGTGCTCGTTGTCAAGCATGCTCGAGATGAGCCTCTCTGAATACTGAAGTGAGCAATTTAAACATGTGCTATATGTGAACCTAGAATCATGTTATGCTTTCGATGCTTTTAACTGAGAATCGCCAATTGATCACTCGCGAGAAAATAAATGAAGAAACCTCTTGTTTCGGATTGTCACAAACAGTTAAGGTGTGAATGGACAAAAGAGCATAAAGATTGGATGGAGGAGCAATGGAGGAAAGTCGTATTTTCATATGAAAGTAAATTCAACATTGTGGGTTTTGATGGTCAACAGTGGTATTGGAAGAGGTGTGGGGAAACCCTAAGCAATCATGTGGTTAGTAAGACTGTGAAGCATGGAGGAGGGAGCATTGTGGTTTGGGATTGCAGGAGTTGGGAGTGCATTGGGAGGTGACCATAATTGAAAGAAAAATAAATAGCAAGCATTATCATAACATCTTACATGACATCCTGAGCATGTCAATTGTGAAGTTCGGAAAAGAAAAAGAGGAGTGGGTGTTCCAATGTGATAACGACCCAAAACATACCAACATGTCTACAATCAAATGAGTCAATGATCATGCAATGACAATACTGCCATGGAGTCCATAATCCCTCGACATGAATCTTATTGAACGCCTCTAGAACAAAGTGGACTGGCACCTCTGACATCGTAAAGACCTCCCCGTTAGCGAGGATGGCCTTTGGAAGAAGTTGCAAAAGGAATCGAACAACATTGAGGTGAAAGTTGTACAGAAGCTGGTGAAATCAGTGCCCAACAGAGTGCATGCATTGTTGAAGGCAAAACTAGGATACACCAACCTATGATCGGGGAGAACCGGCAGTTAGTTACAGATGAACCGGTTGAGTTTGAGAAATAACCGGTTGAAGTTCAAGACTGTAGGAAAATTACCGATCATTTAAGAGGAATTTATAGAATATACCCCAATTTAATAAAGGAAAACTGAAGGATGTCAACATATAACCGGTTGGACTTGCAAACACTAGGATCTCAACTGATTATGCCCAAAAATCTCCCCGATCACTGACACCAACTACTTTATTTAGACCGTGTTGGCACCACATGATGTAAAGTTTTTCTGGTTTTTGAAAATGTCAATTTTGTATGTTTGCAAAGGGTTTTACACTACTTTTGGAAGTTACTGTATATTCCATAAATTCCTATGAAATGATGGGTAATTTTCTTGAAGTCTTGAACTTCAATCGGTCATTTCTCAAACTCAACCGGTTCATCTGTAACTAGCAGTTGGTTTTCCCCATTCATTGTTGGAAACTCCTGGCCGGTCCTTTCAGTCCATGTGGTTTAAGCTACCCTAGAAAACCTCCTGGCTCAACTGCTTTGAGAGCAGGAGAGGTAAGTTTATGCTGCCCTAGTTTGGGCACTTTCAAGTTCCAACTCTGCATAAGGCAAGGTGGATGTTAAAGTTTGGTTTGTTCGTCATGTCCTCCAACTTCTACCAATTAGTTTTATACATAATAAAAGTTTGTGTTACATTAGCAAATCTCCAATGAAGCATCAGCAAAAATCATATTGAAAATTAAACTTTTTTTATTTGATTATGGTTATCAGAAGTGCATGTTTGTTAATATTAAAATTGAATACACAAGTCTTTTCAACTATGTTTGTTATGGAGTGTGGAGTAGTTTTTTTAATTAATATTATTTTAATATTTAGTCCAATCTTTTTTAAACTTGTGTCTTTAGGATGTTTGATCTCTGGCTCCTATCCAACTACACACCAATTAAATAAAGGTGTCCAATGAAGAAAAATAAACGAATAACACATGCATATCTTATAATTTTGCCATTGGATCAGCTTGGAAATTGTCTCACTCAATTCAATGGCAACTGCAAATCACACAAATTATTATTTTCATGTTCAAGAATTAGAGCAATGTCACAAAGAGTCACGAGAGTCCTAAACGAAGAGCCTCATTCTTTATTAGTGATTAGAGACCCTCTCAATCATTGTTCACTACTGAACCTAAAATAATGTCCATATTATTAGCACATATCTTCTTCTTCTTCTTCTTCTTCTTCTTCTTCTTCTTCTTCTTTATGTTATTTTATTTTATAGTTGTACATGATGCTGCTCTAGGTATTATGTCCCCATGGGGGGCACATCCAACTTCCTGAACGTTTTAGTTGTTGGATCGTACTAAGAATCCTCTAGCACTCCAATATGTTTGGATCGGAGTTGCGATGCAGCACACCTGCATGGGGTCAAAGTGAAAGTTATCTTCTCTTTCCCTTTTCATGATCACATAGGCCCTCCAACCCAGTCGTGTGCACCATTTGAGCCTATAATGATGTATATATTTGAGCACATAGTCCAATCTCATCATGACACGTGTCTTTTTCGGTGTCCGTCTTTAGCTTCAAGCATTGCCATGCACCACTCAAATTTAGGTGTCCCGTCAAGAAGGGTGACGACATAAGGCCCAGGTGCCTTCAGTTAGCTAAACTTGAGGCCACGGTGAGGTGTAAAGAAGAAAGAAAGAAAACAAAAAAAAGGGAGAAAAGGGCCGCAAAGTGCAACAAGTACCCGGTGTGTTCCAAAGCAGCCATTTTATGGGAAAGAGTGAAAACCCGCTCCCATCCAGCTAATTTTGATCCATGTCACGTGCAAACTTGCCAAGATTGCCTCTCCTTCACCACACAAATTGAGACTTTACCCAAAAAAACGGCATTAATAATCCACACACCACATGAATTCCCAACTCTTTGGGGCCGGAAAGAATTTGGAAAGTTCTATCCATCATTTCGGGGATATCTTCTTCAAGCTCTCTCCAACATTCAAGCGTTGCCGCCTTACAACCTCAACGAAACAAGCTCATGGCCCCGCACGAAACGAGCTTTGACATGTTCCGACACACCTAGTAGGTAGGTGTACATTCGGTTGGTGTACTCTACACTTAGTATGTGTAGTACTCCCCCCGAAAAAATTGTAAGCCCCAACTCCTCAAACGCAACAATTGGGAAGGTGGGAGAGATTTTAAGTAGTGGTGGATCGAAAATTCTTGGCCACTCGTGGGTTCAACATCGGAGCATCAACCGAGAACATTCTCACGCCAAGTCAAGGAACCAATAGGACGCCGACAAGTGGCATGGTGTTAACGTGGAATGGATTGAATTTTCTCCTCTTGCTACTAGGTTGCCCTTCTTTTGGCGACCCTCATAGGTTGGTTGTTGAATCATCCCAAAGTAAGTTCACTAGACTAATTCGGGGGCTTTGATACGGGTTTGATTGTTCACATTTCTATGAATAACGAGCTATGCACTTTACAATAGTAACCCACATTATCACTCCTCCTTCCCCCTCGATAGGTGTTGTGAACATTCACATGGTGGACACCATCTAAAAAGTCACCTTCAAGCAAAAATACCCTAAATATTGCATTTAGTGTCACTTACTACTTGGAGTTACACAATGCTATATATTTTTACTATTATTGTAAATTTATACTACATGAAACATGTTCATGTTGTGTAATGTCCAAACAACCAATTTGATGTATGTTGGCAAAAGAGAGAGAGATATACAATAAATAGTTGTAGCGTTGCATAATTCCAAATAGTAAGTGATATTAAATACAATGTTTAGTATAGTCATTTGTTTTAAATATGTAAACTTTTCATGTCACTTAATTCTACATGCAAACCAGTCCATAGATTTTCCAACTTGCATTAAAAATGGGTAGTTTCTCTAGAATGCTTTTAGAGCTAAAAGATGGTTATGTGGTTCAATATTAGAGTTATACAGAAAGTCCCTCAAAGAGGGATGGAACCATGGGTCTTATCCTTCTTTAAGATAGTCATCTATTAAAAGCTCATTAGCTTGTCGTGTGACGGAGCCTATTTTGGAAGTTGGGTGAAACTTCTTGGACCTCCTCTTGCCATCCCAAAAACCTTGAGAAAGCTATAGGATCCAAAATAGGATTCTGCCATGGGCCCTGTCACCCTAAAGCCCGGATTGGCCTATACAAAGGTAGCTTGGTCCACCCATCCTAGTATTACAAACTAGAAATCCAATTTTAAATATCCCAACACCACTCTTTTGCAAGTTAAATTATGCCTAAACGGAACCTTAATCCCAAGACTTTACACATAACTCTATTATCAAATTTGCCCAAACTAGAGTACTTGATTCTATACCAAGTTGTATACTCTAATTACAGACCATTTCCTAATGAAGGAGACTCGAGAGACTGCGACTAGGTAGTAAGGTATGTGGGTGTTATTCGGTTTGTTTTTCATACTCTCCAACTTCTACGAATTAGATTTACACACCCAAACTTTTGTTGCATTAGCAAAAACCGGTTTGAAAACCAAACCTTCCTTGACTTAGTTATTGTGTTTGGAAACACACGTTTGTTGATTCATTGACTGAATACACGTGGTCACTCAATCGTGCTCACGATTGAATGTGGAGTGTTAGGAAAATTTAAAGTTGTGGTCCAAAATCTCTTTTAAACATATCTTTTCATGATCCTTTGATCCTCACCGAACCACACAACCAATCAAATGGACGGTGTCCAATTAAGAAACATAACCAAATAACACCCGCATACCTTAAGGGTTAATAGCAACCACGAGACTTTGCTCTAGACGAAGTACATGCCACACCGGCCGAAAGAAAGGGAGGGGGGGGGCACATGACGACCTCGCAAGTGACCATGTGTCAATGCCAACTTGCCCAAAAAGAACTTGTGGGGTAACTTTGGTCCCTCCATGGCACCGCCAAAAAGTCATCCACCGAAAAAGCCCTAAAACCACGTACACAAGTCTCCGGCTCACGAGAACAAAGAGCGTTATCCTAAAAGCTTGCAATGATGATCCACCACACTACGTTGTGACCTATGCTTTACTAGGTGCTAGGAGTCTTGGAAAAGCGTCTACGATACGGAGGGTGGAAGAAATATAGTGTGAGAAATACCGACTCAAATACCACTCGGTCCCCAAGTGACAAACCACCGAAGCCTTGGTCACGGGCACACTATACAAACAACGGCCAAGGATTCGTACACGGCCGCCACGTAAGTTGCAAGTAAAAATGTCGGGGACTTGTATATATGTATAGAGTAGCTCAAAATTTTCTTTGTCGAAGCGTTCTCGATCCTAGAGTTAGAATCGCCTTGTTATTTCCGATTTAGTCTAGTGAGATCAAACTTAAAGTTACGACAAATCCCAACCTACAATTCACACATCCTTACTAAGATAAGCATAACTAACAAGAGATGGAAAACTTTGCTGCATGGTAGCCTAATCTTTAGTATTTAGTCTAACGAGACCCTACAGAGTAGTACACTAAATATGGCATTTAGCGTCACTTACTATTTGGAATTATGCAACACTATAACTGTTTATTATAGATCCCATCTTACTAGAAAGGTCAAATTTGTTGTTGTTTTTAGTTTTTAGTTTTTTTTTGAGGGGGGGGTAAATGTATGCACTTTGGGAGGGAGGGAGGGAGGGAGGGAGGGAGGGAGGGAGAGAGAGAGAGAGAGCATTATTGTATATGAGTACCTTTCATTCATCAAAACATAAAAGTTGTGAACTATATTGATTATCCCAGATAGTGCGTGTGGTACTAATTTCCGAAACAATCACTACTTTGTCAAGTCTCAAAATGAATGAGGGTTGAATTTCTTATTGAGTGATACTAGATTCATGAATACATGACCATTAACCATAAATTGCAAGAAATTAAGTGCGTGCTCTAAGGTGTTTGTAGAGTGATTAAAAGAAATAGATATGCAAAGTGAATAGTGACATGATGAATAGTGCCAGTACTTTCAATGAATAGTGCTGCTATAAATGGTATTTTCAGTGAATAGTGTCAAGATGAAAAATGCTTCCTAAATCTTTTGATGGCACTAATTTCATAGCGTAAAGAAGTTTAGTATCACCTTCACTAATTTCTCATGCCCACTATTAGCCCTCCCATACTAATCATGATAATCAATGTAGTATGCAACTTCTGAATGTCACTATTTCTGGTTATTGCAGACCAACATTCACTTTGAAGGTCCCAAATGAATCTAGGCCAAGCTATTTGAGACAAATAGCTCGCAAACCTATAGGTGGATGTAGGATGATTAAGAGAGGTACGCTCATATGCAATAATTCTCTGTCTCATGTGCTTTGGGACTCGTATGATGGGAGTGAGAAATTGAATATTATTGCTCATTAAAACAACCACAAGTTTTTTGAAAGGGATATATTACATTAATTGCTATATAAAGACTCAACATGATATTCTTCTTTATTTAAAAGTATTATCAATGTGGAGGCTAGAAGAGAAGAGATGCTACTTGCAACGAACTTGAATTGACACGTGGATAGTTATTTGAGCAGGTAGGCTTGGTCAAGGTTAGATGCTTGAAATACATCAGACGATTGTGTGCACATAAGAGGGCGACTGGTCCAAGATGACCCTAAAGTACTAGGTAATAGTGGAGAGGTACCCATTTCCGAATGGAGTAGTTGGCGGTTCGATACCCGCTGTGAATTTTTCTCCCTACTTGACGGAAAAAAACTAGGTAGGTAGGTAGGAAGCCAAGAGCCCACTCGCTGCAATGTGGGCAGTAAACCCTACCCTGCACCAAGAAGATTCTTGAGTAGGGTAGGATCAACGGGCTCAAATTCACATCGGATTGCCCATCGTTGGTTATTGATTTATTTAAGAGGGCGACCTTCTTCGAGAAGGCAATTTTCTCCTTTGCACAAGTTTGCACTTATCCATGTAGCCGAGAATGCTTGGCTTTGTCATGATGTGGATGCTCGTTTGATTGGCTTTTGCTAATCTCAAGTTTTGATTGAGAAACGAGCACCCACTCCTTGAAAGGTGGTAGTCATCATTTGGTGACAAGGCAATCACATCACTTCTACAATGCCGACTCATTCTTTGCGATTGACATTGCCCATTGCAAGTCGGTTGCTCTATGTTGGTGAGTCACATCATATAAGGTAGATGGGCCTTAAATGGTTATTTTTTTACAAGTAGCCTACTTCTCCTAGGATATAAAACACATGATTGTTACAAGATGATTAGCATGAAGCCATAGCCACTTCCATTGGAACAATTGGAGCTGATATGAATATCTTATTCATATTCAAAGTGAAGATTCTTATGCTCATTAAATGGTCAATGAGGTCCCCCAAATATGTAGAATGGTCAACATATTTTGATCATGTAGTCGGATTTTTTTTCAAACACATATAGTTTTGGTGTTCGTTCTTGGATGCACACCTTACATAACCACAAAATATTCAAAACATGGTATTTATGAAAACGTCACGTGGCATGTATATTTTAAACAAATGTTGTTTTCTCGAATACAAGGAAGGCTGACTTGAATTGCTCTTTGAAGACAACTTTTGCCAACTACATCCGGATGTATTTACAAATGCTAGTAGCATGTGCAAGTGATAACGAGTGAAGAAGTCTTTTTATATCATGAATGTTATGTTCTTCATTATTACTTCGAACACTCTTGATAGCAATCAAAACATAACAATCATGATACAAAAGGACTTCTTACTCTTTGAACTTGCACTGTAGGTGCCATACAAAATTAGTTTCAAATTTTTTTTTCCAAAGTTGAAGTGCACTCCGCAAGACTAGAAACTGAGTCAGCCTTGAAAAAATAAAAGTCACATGTGAATTGTTGTTTTCACGAATACTATAGGTCTCTGATAAAACAAGCAACCAAATTAGGCACATCTACCTTAGGATCATCTCCTCTAGTGTTAGTTTCAAATGGTAGGCCCTACTATATGCTATTTGTATAAGATGCTAAAAAGAAGAATGTCAATGGTTGTGTGTAGTACCTTGTTTTACCAACAATATATTTGTAACACCAAAATCTTCAGTAGAATTGGAAAAGTTAACTAAACACACGTCTTCAACTCTAGACTCTCAAAAAACCAATTGAAGTTTTGAGGAATTTTAAAAAGGGTGATTGATCCATAGCATTCACATGTTGAAATGTTGTGTTGAATCATGAATAAAATGGGATCTTTTAACGAGTTTTTCTTTTCTTTTCTTTTCTTTTCTTAGGTGGTTGGAAATGCAACAATTACCATATGGACACACACACACACAACCAATGCAACACGACACATGCAACTCAAGTAGGGACAATAGGAGGCAAGGAAGAAGGTTAAGGGAAAAAGTTTGATTTTCATTTATTTTGATATTTCCCAAAAATTCAACAACTGAAAAAGATTTTCTACCCAACATGCAACTGACCAATGCAAAAATAATGCAACACTCTCCCGACCATAAGGGGGGGGGGGCGCATGTACACACACACACACACACACACACACACACACAAAAAGAAGAAGTGGGATTTGGGCAACAACTTGGACAACTTGGGTAGGGGCAAGAGGAGGCAATGAAGAAGAAAGATTGATTCCCCCCCCATTTTTTTAAAAAAAAAACAAGAAAATTGTAGAACCGTGAGGCTCTGTCCTTTACTATGAAAAATTACAACTGTAGCTGTCCATTTTGCTCATGCTAGTCCATGGGTATTTACTATACCTATAACCAAACCTTTCTTGGATTTTGTGCACCTTCTTCTCAAATGCGGGTCAAGGACTGAAGCTACTCATTTATCACCCGAAAATTTTAAAATAAATAATTAAATACTGCCAAAATAACCATAGTTAACTAGATTTTTTTCAATACATTTTAGGGAGCAACTATAGTTAACTAGATATATAAAACTATAGTTAGCATCCACATTAAATAAAGTGGACCTAAAATAGCAAGAACAAATAACGTCCAAGTGTGAATGCAAAGTGGTTAGGACATTTGCTCTTGAAACAAAGATATTCTCTGTCCTACAGACAAAGCCAATAAAATAAAAATGTTATTCTTCAAATATTCATCAACAACTGAAGGACACAGTCCGACTCTTGACCAATACGCCACATATTCAACAATTGAAAATGTGACACTCGCCATCTATGTATAATGAATAATATGGTGGTGGTGAGGCCGTCGCCCCGCTGTTTCCCATTGTTCTAGAAAAGCAGGGGGCCAAGGTAAAGTGGTATGCTATTATGCATGTGAGCAAAGGGCTGGGACGGCAAAACATATTAAGCTTATTTGGGGACACAAAACAAAACTACACAGCAACACACAGTGACAGACCCTCAAGAGAGTGGGACACGGGCAGCCTTTGGGGCAGGAGGGGCAGGGCGAGGCGAGGCGAAGAAGATTCTAGAAGAGGCAGAGGAGCGCCTACGTGGCAAGCAAGAGCACGAGCTCTGGCTATGTGTGCCGATACTACTACGCAGGAACAAAGAACAAAACAACTCCCAGAAGAAACGAAAGATACAAGACTCATCAACGACGGCGACGGTCATTCCAAACTTTCACCCCCATCTTCCCTTCCGGGCCTCGATCCTCCTCACTTTCGGTACCCAAGCCAAGCCAAGCCAAGCCAAGCCAACCCTAGCCTCCTATTCACTTACGACGATGATGATGATGGTGATGCCTGCCAACCTTTTCCTTCAATTCCCGAATTTAGGAGTGGTATAAAGCTCGCCGCTAATTCACTCCTTGTCAGTGAGTGAGCGCACAAGATTCATCCTCCTGCCAACTTGTCTGCCCTCCCTCCCCAGTGTGTGATCACAGCGCAGCGGGAGAGAGAGAGAGGGAGAGAGCTTCTTGCTGTCACTCAGTTGAGAGAAAGAGGTTGGGTTCTTTTGTCTCGGAGTGGTGTACGCGTATGTGTGTCTTGGAGAGCACGGCAGGGGCAGAGTGACTTGGGGACGAAGTTTCATAAGTTTTCGGGAAGTGTTTGCTTGTGATGAATTACGAGTCGTGGTGAGGAATTGGCACCATTTTGTAACGGTGTGTATGTGGTTTAGGTGATTCTGTTTCGTGTGGGCTTACTCGAGTTTTGGGACGAGGAAGGAAGGACGGAATTAAGAGCATCCTTCTTCACATGCGCATTTTCTGTTTATATTTACCGACCTAGCAAGATTTGGGTCCTCTTTGGGTGCTTCTTCTTTTGTGGTTTTCTCGATTTAGGAAGGAAGGGAGGGAGGCAGGGGTTAAGTCCGGAGCGTCGATTGTCAAGAGCCGTGACCGCAGGAGCGCAAGAAGAAGAAGGAGAAGAAGAACGATTGGGCCCAACAGCAGCATGGGATGGTCTCCAGAAAGTGCAGCGAATGCGTACATGGAAACGATCAAGTTGGTAAGCATCAACCTCCTCCCCGCAAGTTCCAACGATCCAATGTCGGTAAAGAAAATTTGAAATCCATAGTCTCTTTTTCATGTGTTGCACTGGGCATGCATGCATTCTTTGTCTCGTCCATTTGTCGGGCATAACCAGGAAGTTTGGATGCACACAAATCTCCTAATCATCCATGCATGCATCAAGGAGGAGGAGAAGAAGAAGAATTAGAAGTTCCGGATCGCAAAATATCTTTGTTGGAGTGAATATTCGCATTTTGGTTGCCAACCAAAATTGATTCTACCTAACTACCTGCCTACTTACCTAGCTACTTCGGATGATTTCTTCTTCACCTCGTTTCGTTTCTTATGATGAATTCTGAGGGCGTTTCTTGAGTCTGATGATGGGGTTATGATGTTATGATGGTGGTGCAGTGTAAATTGGGGAACGATCGGAACTACACTTCAGCAGGCACAGGACCACACAGCACGGAATTCATAGCGGCGTTAGCGGCAGGCATTGGGGCGGAGCTGATTGTGGAAGTGAGTTCGTGTGCCAGCCCCTCAACCATTGCACTGGCCGTAGCCGCGCGGCAGACTGGCGGCCGCTTGATCTGCATCCTGTCCAAGTCGGAAGCGCTCCTGGACGCCATGGTGGCCATGAAGGAGTTGGGGTTGTCGAGAGTGGTGGAGTTTATCATTGGGGATGCGGAAGACATCCTGCCACAATACTCGGATGTGGATTTCGCACTCATCGATTGCAGACGGGACCAGTATGTGGAGCTTTTCGAAATTCTGCGGTTCAATCCAAACAGAGCGGTTGTGGTGGCTGACAATTTGTATGATAGGAAAGCCACGGCTGCCTACTCGAAAATCATCAAAAACAGGCCCGGAGCAAGGTCCATCACTTTACCCATAGGTAAAGGCATCGAAGTCACTCGCTTGTCTCGGGCTGAAGAGGAGAACAAAAGTTCGAGAGGAAGAAGATCTGCGAAGAAAGTGAGTTGGGCTATGGACATCGATAACATGTCTTCCCAGGATTTCCTTCAATGCTAGCTTGGCTTAACCCACATGACAATAGGCAACTTTATTAAACCTCATCGACACGGGAGTAGAATACTCATAATCATAGGCAAACTCTCATTTTCATCATCAACAACGACAACATTCAAGCGAGAGACATAAGACCTGTGATGGATTCTCGGAGCATGATGGTGTGCAGCTCAAAGCTTTATAGATAGAAAGAAAAGAAAGAAGCGGAGTCTGCCTGCCCAACTTGATTGATTGTTGGATTCCTCACAGGTGTGTAAGCCGAGCCTCGAAATTGCTTCCTGGAGCAGTCATTCCTCATCACAATTCTGTCTGACAGAACGGCGTAGAAATTTGTGAGGAAACTTGACAGTTTGCTCCTCTCTACAAGGCACCCACTACTCATCAAAGTTCGTGCTATGGTGTGCTTATACAATCGATGATATAAATTTTGCAGGTCCTTCAAAATTTGGAGAAACCAAGTTTTGCCTCTTCTCTTCTTATATCTGAAACACTCAGCGGAGTAGATGAAGCTGCTGAAGTGTTGGTAAAGATTTATAGAGTGCAGTTATGGGCGGGATGATGATGTAAACAAGCGCTGATGCTTGTCTTTTGTAAGTATATCTCATCTAGAACTCCGTCCACGTATATCATATGTAAAATACTGAAACCAAACTACTCTTGCTAAGACAGACAGGTATCTAGCGAGAAAAACAGGTCGTCCACAGCTATTGAAGCTGTGGGGTGTACTCAGTAGTCAGACCCAGCTATTTTGTAATTTCGCTGGGCACTTTCTTATGAACAGCAGAGTCAATCAATGATACCTTGAGCCACTTTGATGATTTTCTGTAACTTTTGTGGCGTGGTGTGGTGTGGTGTGGTGTGGATTTGATTTGTTTATCCTTCATAGATCTGTAGGCTGTGATTGGCAAGAGCATTGCTGTATGTTTTGATTGAAAAGGGAGTGGGAGTGAACGTTTACATCATGACTCGCACCCTCTTGCATCAGAAGCAAACTTGTTAGTGAAAGTCAGGTATCACACAAAACACTAGTGGTTCTCCAAGTTGAATAATCTTCAAGGTTTACCACTATGGTAGATCTTGAAACAACTGATATTGATCACTTCGTTACTTCAAGAAGCTGAGATTGTGTAGCATGTTGAGAATCATGATGGTTTCTACTTTTCAATACTTTGTGAGCCTTCCTTTTCTCAATCTCTGTTTTGTGGTGTGGAGTGGACTCCCTTTAAAGAGCTGTATGCGACTCTGGTAATAGATTGGTTTATGTTTTAATTGCAAGGGAGTGGGACTGCACATCTTCATCATCACTCGCGCACTCTTACATCAGAGGCACTTGTAAGTAATATCAGGTATTGCACAAACCATTTTTCAAACAAAGTATAAGTGGGTTCTGGCAGAACTTGTACCAAATGACAGTGATCACTTTCTTACTCCAAAAGCTGAGCTGTGTGTAGCATGTTTAGATCAGGGTAGCTTATACTTTGCAAACCTTTTTCTTGCTCTCTGCTTTCTACGAACTGGTTGCATTTTCTGATCACGTTCTGAACTGCACGTACCTTTTGACTGGATGTACTCTTGGCAACTTGGAGGTGCTGGAGGTAACATGAACTCTGTTAGTAATTGCTGCAAGTGATTTCACATGGATAGGTGTATTGTGTTCTGTTTTCTTGGAGATTTGGACACATTACAGTTGCAGTGAGCTAAGTATTCTAGTTTGCTCTTCCTTGTTCACAAAACCTCATGTTGAATTTTGACAGTCACCAAGATGTACAAATCCAGTGGGTTAGTGGACTGCAATTGGCACTTTGGAAGTGAAAGATAAATTATATGTATCAGGAAAACAAATGCTTCAGCGGACAGAAACAGCCAGTAAGAGTTTGCTCCTTTTGTACTGCAGTCTTGCTTGCATCCTACCTTCCTAACTTGTAGGCGTGCTGAGAATAGGGTGTTTTTGAGTTTATCATTTTTATGTGCGCTCCTATTTTAGCAACTTGACCTAACAGACGAGCCTACCACGTACAGTTACTTTGGGGATGTTTGGCCTCTTCTGATGTGCAATAAATGGGAAAAGCTAAAATTTTCTGAATCCAATGTCACAAGAATGAGATCAAGGTGAAGAAATATCAATTTGTGACGAATTTCTAAAGAGCAGATATGTGAGCTTCTTAAGTGGTGATGTGGGTGTGCACATAGTGGCTAGTGTTGAGCAATTGTTTTGCATTGACTTTTTCGCTCTTCCGACCAATGAGCCGACGTAGTGATCATTGGGATGATATCAGAGGTGTTCGTTTTAGGAGAATATCAAACCATGTACACCCAAAAGTGGGTAGGGGTTTTGGTTTGAATAAGATTGGTGTTTGAATAAGGCATGTGTACCTTATGGAAAGTATAGGTATTAGCTGAGCGCCTGTGGAAAACCACAGTACCTAGTGCTACTTGTGCAACAGCTGTAGGTGAGTTGTTTTCTTGAAACAATCGCAAGTTTCTTTCTAACCTTGACCTATTCATTTGGTGACGTTCTGGACTTTGTCATGAAAGTCCAGATACATGCGGTCTGTATTTGATCAAAAGTGTAAGTTATGAGGTAACTTGTTATTTGGTTGCTATTCTTAGTTGGGCACCTATATTTAATTGGTGCGTGGGTAGTTGCGAATCTAAGAACATGCACCATAAAGACACATGTTGAAATGAGATTGGACTACATCTTTGATTTTATATTATCTACTCTTCACTGAATAGTCAACAGAAAAAGGGGGGGGGGGGCAACTATGGGAGGTCAGATTTTGGTTGATATTTTATTGTAGTCTTGCTAGCGCAGTACACATTTCAAGGAGTAAACCTGATCAACAGAAAATGGAGAACAAGAAAAATTTGTGGATCTCCTCTCAACCTATGGACTGAGGTAAAAGGGGTCTAAAACTTACAGATTTAACTCAACCTTTTCTCCTAGGATATGGAATGCATGAGTAGTAGGAGATGATGAGCAAATCCAAATTGGGGGCTGTGGCCATTTTCTCATAGCCAATGAACGGGGAGAACTGGCTGCTAGTTACAGATGAACTGATTGAGTTTGAGAAATAACCAGTTGAAGTTCAAAACTCCAGGAAAAATAACTGATCATTTAGATGAATCTGTGGAGTGTACTTCAATTTATCAAAGAAATACCGGAAGATCACAACATGTAACCAGTAGGACTTAGGAACACTAGTACACCCTAAACTCCGTAATATCAACCTCCATAATGTCACACACTCTCTGATATCCTGAAACCCTAGGGAACGGATGTTCATGGTTCAAATCTCACTCTTTATTGTCACATTTCTCTCCTTTATATCATGAAATTTGTCATTAATGCAAACCACCAAAGAAGTCAATCTACATCCTTGCATTGCACCATGTGTCAACATGTGGAGTGTCACCTTCTTATTCTTATTCTTCTTCTTCTTCTTATGCCAGTTGTTGAATGTTGGTGCATGTGTCCGCCACATCGCCCGGGAAGGCCAAGTGGAGTTGACCACACTAGCGTAGGTGACGGGAGAATGAATTCAAATTGTTCTCACATCTCCTTTGTGTAATGTCACATGCTACACTAATTCTATAGTATCAAGCATCCATGTTAACACTACAAAACTCCGTAATATCATGTGCACTTTGGTTGCCACAGGTGTGATACTACAGAGTTTAGAGTGTATTTTGACCAATTATGCCCAAAAATCTCCCCAAACACTGCTCATAGCTCAAATGAATAAAGTGGTGATTCTCTTCTTAGATGATCAAATAGCCTCCCAGGTCTCCCCCCCCCCTCCCAAGTAATATTGACTATTGAACCTAACTTAGATAACATAATTCGAGCATGTAATCTAATCTCTTTTTGGTGTCCAGTCTTAGATCCACACCTCACCACACACCACTTAAACATAGGTTACAATTAAAATATGTAACCAAATCATGTTCTCTTACCTCATTGGAATATCATACATTAGCCACTCAATGAAAGGTACACACGCATGTTAGATACCAATCTATGACACCTAGTGGGTTTGGATTGTTGACGCTCATGTATGTTGAGGGAGACTTGATAAAACTTGTCTCCTAGAGGGGTTGAATGCTCACAACAGCTATCGAAGGGGAGGGTGAAAATGTTGATTATGTTGTGGAGACCTGGGATTGCTATTTTAGAGAACGAAGCTCTACATTGGGGTTAAAGACTCTAAATTAATCTAGAGAGCTTAGTTTGGCATGAACCATCAACCAACTTGTGGGGGGGGGCATGTATTTATTATTACCCCCTCGGTAGGTGTTATGAAATAAAACCCCCCTATTAGTTTGTGGATGATTCATCACAACGTAATCAATCCCACTAGATTGTTTATGGTACTTAGGGTCACTTACCTATTCGGAGTTATGCAATGTTATAACTTTGTACTGATCATGTAAGTTTTCTCATGTAAGTTTTCACCAAGTAAAGATGTTAATGTTCAACAATGTCCAAACAACCACTTTGATCTCTATTCAATATATATATATATATATATATATATAGCATTAGGTGATTTCAGATAGTAAGTGACACTAAATACCATAAATGGGGTAGACTAATTCAGATTCTTCATGCTAAATCCGGGTTCAAATCAGATTTTAATAGGGAATTTCTGTACTATAAGTGGTTCCTAACATTTTCACCTGGATGAACCTGGGGCTTGGTTTCTGGTTGTTTCCAATGGAGGGCGAGAACTGGCTGCTAGTTATAGAAGAAGCAATTGAGTTTGAGAAATAGCCAATTGAAGTTCAAAGACTTTAGGAGAATTACCGATCATTGAAGAGGAATCTGTGGAATATACCTCAAATTAATGAAGAAAACCGAAAGCTGTCAACATGTAACCGGTTGGACTTGGAAACAACTAGGATGTTGACCGATTATGCCCAAAAATCTCCCCGGACATCGGTTGTTCCACCTACGGTAGTTAGAATAAGGTTAGGTATATGTACCCTTTCCTTGTACGATGAGCTTTTTTGCACTTCTCCCTCCCAAGCTACACTAGTTTCGAGGTCTGGTTGACCTGTATTTTGCAGCTATATGAATGCTAATCCTTGTATGCATGCACATGCTTATATTTACTAAGGTAGAAATACCATAACCTGTGAAAATAAGGTGATTTGCATTGAAGATATGGTCTTCCAATTGTGAGATAATTTTCTAATATAGACGAGAAGGATTCATGAAGAATGCAAGTTGTTTCATATTTTTCTGTCCTGTACAAAAAAATTTACAATTTTTCAAAGTGGAAAGTTGTCAAACCCCCTACTCGTTCACTAGATTCTCCCTACACCGAACACGGTAATCCGCATTCCCATACAAAACATCACCTAAACTGGTTAACTCATGAGTACATTAAACTTGACTCCCATTGGCTACACTAAGTGTACATGCATTGAAGTTGCCACCTCGCCATGATCGGTTTCACAAATGGCACTTCACTATTTTGATGGCGGTCTACTACACGGGTAGAGGGTGGTTAATCGGTTTGGGTATTTCTACCTTAAACCCAGGTCCCACACCAATATTTGGAATCCCAACCATATTAAATACCATAATCAATGTATTGTCAATGAGTGATGTGGGTTAGGTACTACTTAATACCATCATAGAGAGGCTTTCTACTTTGGCATAAAATTATAGTAAGAATTCATAACATTATTAAGCAACTACATGATGGTCTCTGTTCAAAGAAAGAGGCCAAGATTAAAAAACCATGATAATTTACAACTGCTTGTCAAGAAGTTCACAAATACACAACCTGAGTGCTCTCCATAAGGAGGGAATCTTGGAATTAAAGGAGAATTATGCGCATGTGATACGTGGTCCCACGTAACGCAGCCAAGGAGCTATGTAATGTTATGATAGAATAAGTTGCCAAATCACAACAACAACAACACAACTTACCTTCTAGCTTGGAAGAAGCTTACCGATCTATGGTACATGATTACAACACCTACTATTTGGGAAAGTGGAAACGTTGATTCCTATGCAGGGCATGAGATCATCAATTAAGCTAAATCAACACCTAAATCATAGTGAAAGACAATGAATTGATCTATTGAGTTTCATTTAGTATGAATCAACAATGGACTTATAGAAACATGGGTTTCACTACACCCCCGATGATAGATGTTGAGAAACTAATTTATCCACTCTGCTTGCCGAGGCCTGAAAACGATTTTCTAATTCATGCCACATCAGCTTTTGCACGTGTTATAACCAATGTTCGATTGCATGACAAGTGGCACCATCACCCAAGAGATAGAGATGGGTTTTATTATTTAACGTGCTTACTACGTTGTTGAGCTATCTATGTCCAAATCTATACACCTGGCACTCAGGTTCCAGGTCAGCTAGTGCCCTATGACTGTACCCTTGAGAGAGAGCCTCTAGGCTCTCACCGACTTGATTTGAGCAAATTAGTGTTTGACAACAAGACAAACATGGTGCTCTTATATTGTGCCGCCCATGTACTAAAGGTTTGGAGATAAAGCCAAGTTAGCCGACTCTACGTAACTCCCCTTTTTGGTGAGTGGCAAGGTTATATGGATATCCTCATATAAGTTAAGTTAGCCTAGGCCTTTGAAAATGTCAAAAGACACAAAGGTATAAGGGTGTGATTTTGGTTACTTTCTTAATTGGACACCTACTATTTGATTGGTGTGTGTGGCTAGGTTAGGATCCAAGAACAAACACCATAAAGACACATGTTTAGAAGAGATTGGGACTACATTTTCAAATGTTATTCGCTACTCGACACTCAAATGTTAAGTGCTTATGTATTTAATTAAGGAATCAACAAACATGCACTTCTGATAAGCATAACTAATTAATAGGGGAGTTTCAATTTTCAATCTAGTGTTTGAAGATGTTTTGATGTAGATTTGCTAGTGCAACACAAATTTGAAGACAAAAATATGATAAATGAAGATGGAGAACAAGGAAACAAACCAAATAACACATGCATACCTTACTTGCCCAATGTGTGTGGCTTGATTACAGGCACTTCCAGCTCCACATACATTTTTGGTATCTCGTGAATTGTCTCATCCAATATCAAACCACAATGATTGAAAATTTAGGTTTCAAAATTTGAGTTGACTCAGAGATGTAAATGTTGTAAGAACCCGAAATGAGAATTTTCTCGATTCTTGTTAAAATGATTGTTACATATGCCATCCCAATTGTGTCCACTAACGAACCCATAACGGTGTTTGTGTGTTTTGCATAGAGTCCATCCCATTACAACACATGTCTTTGTGGTGTCTACTTAACGTGTGTGCCCTATTGTGGGCACGGCCAATTCCACATACATTTCGGATCATTGGATTGGCTCATAAAATTTCTCATCCGATTAGCAATTACAAATAAAAAAAAGATTGTCATTTCAAGTCTCAAAGTCAATGTTGAGATGCAAAAGGTGCAAGAATACACAATGATTGCATATGCCATCCCAATTGTGTTAAGTTATTAAACCTATAAATGGTGTCTACATTTTGTGCAAATAGTCCATTCTCAAGTAGAACTCTTGCCATACATGTACCACCCACACACACATATTTGATGAAGAAGAGTGACCACATAAAGTTCACATTAGCTTTATGTGCGAGCATATGTATGCTCAAAACCATTTACCTAACTCCTCAATGCTTTTAGGATGTCTAACCTAATTGTGTATTCTCTCTTTAAACTACAGTAGATGATATGAAATCTTCATCAAACTCTTTCCACATTACTTTGTGTCCAACCGATGTTAAGAAAACTAACCTTGCAAGACCATAAACTATGAATGGCTACCAAAAAATCACAAACACAATCTACATTCGTGCCGTACAAGAATACCGTACATTCAAGAGGCCCAAATTGGGCTCCAAAAGCGATTAGGGTTTGAGGAAGCCATTGGTTCATAGGTGGCCTAAAGCCAATGATTCTTCAACTTATTGTAGCATCATCCACATGTCAACCACTTTCCACCTCATCATTTGGATTTGATGCGTTGCCACTTTACACTAAGTGATGTCATCTTAGTATGAGACATAAGGCTCTCAACACTTGAGTTCTCATTAAACTATTATGTGGAGGGCAGCCTATTGTCAGATCCAAGTATCCAAACTCCCGAAAAGCAATAGGGAAAGTTCGTTCAACTAGAGTGGGCTTTTTTCATCATCTAATTTAAGTTATTCTCATGAGGCCATGGGGGCTTGGATTTGTGGCGTCCATGTACACTCGTTCATCGTGGATGAAGGGGCTCTAGTGAAAACAAATCTCTTACAAGGTTGAGGGGCTGATTCATTCCAACTCGACTCCACTAGACTAGTTTGAGATATGTAATGTTGTTTTCAAAGTCAAATCGTATAAAAATAGTCTTACAAATGCTATGATATATCCATTACAATTTCACCTTTGCAATGGACGAGTTTACACAGACACCACGAATCTTTAGTTAGCAATGGGCATGACCTACATGTGGGAATGTCACTTGTGCCAAGTTCCGGCTCAAGTTTGGGCACTTGGTAGGTCACCATATATGGGATACATGTATTCATTTTGTATTCAAGTTGTTTGGAGTATAGGGGATGTGGGTGTCATTCAATTAGTTTTTGATGTTCTTCATTTTCTATTATTGATAATATTTACGTCTTGGATTTTGTGTTGTATTAGCAATTCTGTGATTGAATGTCAAGATTTGGACATGCCTTGATATAGTTATAGTCAATGGGGATGAAGGAGGTCTAGTAAAATTAAGCCCCTACATGTTGAGGGATGATTCCTTTCAGCCAAACTTTGATAGATAAATTTAGGATCTTTGATGCCATTTTTAGAGTTGATTTTCTAGTGATAGATGGGTGCCAACATGGTAAAGTGGACTGGAAATAGTGCTTTGGTATCCTCAAACCATAATTGTTTTGGTAAAATGCCTTAAAATAGTAGAAAAATGTTGTTTAGATTGGATTTCTATCATGGTGCCATAGGGAGTGTTGTCATGTGAGTGGTGAGCGGTGAGTGGTGACATGTGAGTGGTGAGGAGGGGGAAGGGTGTTGGTTTCACACACACACTTGTATCCTATAACAGTGGATTTTTGACATGAAATATATGAACACTCTCTGTGAACATACGGAAGGCAGGTTGAAAAATCTTTGTATATATTTTATTGATATACATTTGTTGATTATGTAGATAATGCTTAGGTTGTTTCTTGAATTTGGAACTCAATAGTAGTGACCAACACGTTGTTGAAGTAATGCTATGCCAAGATAGACACCTTAATAGATATATAAATTCAATGACAAAAGACTTGAAATCCATGAAGTCCAAGTTAGTTTAGAAATTTGAAACCAAAACCCAACACATTGCATTCATCCAGCAATCTCCACATTGTGTCCAACAAAACTAGTAACATTTTTAAAATTCTCATAATCAAATCAATTATCATATCAAAGCGAAAAACAAAACCAAATCAAATGTATTCATGTACTATGGTCATGGGGAGGCCATTGTCAAAATTTTATTAAACCATGTGAGAAAAAATGTAGGATACTTTTAATTCAATAGAGGAGAATTTATACAAATTTTGGAATTATTATAGCTTGGATAAAATGACCCATACAATATTATATCTAAAGCAGAGTAGGTGAAATGCATGGGTGGCATTTTATTTTTATTAATAAAGTAGGGTATGTAATATTTGAACATGTGAAGAACTTATGTGAGGTTCAATGAATGTATATGGATTGGATGGGAAATTGCCTCAATTGACTAAAAGTCATCCAATTTAGAAGTTGGCATTGGATATCATGGTTCAGGGCCACTGCACACACAAGCCAAGGGCTATGACCATGAAATTGTGAGAGCCCAAAAGAAGTGTCCAAAGGCCGTCCCAAGACACTTCCAAAATCATGTAGTGTGGCCACATGCCGTCAAGTGCAGTGTGAAATCACATGTGACCGAGCCTTTAGCCAAATGCTATTTCAAGGAATTTTTATTCAACTATAATTTCTTCAACAGTTCAAGCTGCCAAAAAACGCAACAGAGGGAGACCACTCAAGAATAACACCCCAACTTCAATTTTCCAAGGAGTTGTTAGAAGTATGTGGTGGATTGGGTAGGTACAAATGAGCGGAGGAAATTTGGCACGAAATGGGAATTTGCAAGCAACCCATTGACCACCAAAAAAGACAAGAAGTTGCATTTGAAAAGGGAATTTCCATGCCGACATTTGAATTCATGATATATTATTTTCCCCCTATTCCATGACACCTCAAATTCCATTATGACTAAACAAATTGCAAGTGGGTACTTGTAGATTCAATTATGTCAAATTTGACAATGGGGTATGATCCGGTTAGGAAGATTTATTCGTTCGTCCCGTAGATGCTAAGAGCTTAGATGAATTTGTGGGAAAATCATAGTTGTAAGAATTGCATCGCTGATGATCAAGCTTGAACACTTTCCCCTTGTAGACAATATTGTTGGTCATTTGATTCTTTTCATACAATAATGTTGGTCATTTGACTCATGTTGTAGGTTCATTTGGTTGTGTTTCTGAACACATTACCTGAATGTGAGGACCATTTAATTTTTATTCTTTTGTTCTAGTTTTTGTTCATGTTTTAAAGGTAACCACACCAAATTGCAACACTTTAGAATTGATCACAATTTTTATTATTTGAAAGTTCTGTCAATGTATTTTTTCATTTTGTTATGGATCAACATCAATTTATGTCAATATTCCAAGATTTGAAAAATGGCATAGTTTACATATAACACAGATTCTATAAAACAAGTTCATGGTGTATATTATATTTACCTATAGGGTCTTGAAAAATACCTCAAAGTACCATTTTATCTAGTAAAACAGTGCCAATTAATCAAGAAATTTAAATAAATAACCCATTTTTAAATAACCCCCGATTGCACGTGAATTACAAAAGTATATAGCTAGTGACCTCCCCATGACTATGGTCGTCTATTGCTTCTAAGAGGAAACAATTCTCCACTTATGATGAGAACTTCCTTAAACTCATACGAGGTGTGGGTGTGGACATGGTTGTTTGTGCAATAGCAACAATCTCGATGTATACAGGAAGTGCCATCGCTTTTGGAGGGGGAGTCTAGTGATGCCATCAACTTTGCAACACTACAAACACCAATTATCATACGAATGAGAAATGTCAAAGAAATGCAAAAGAAAAATATAAACATTCAAAAAAAATCCAAGGTTAAACTCATGTACTCAAACGACTCTTCTGAGCCACTTTTTTGACAGGTTCTTCATCCTCCTTCATGGCCATGGTTGTGTTGGTGTTTGCACTCTAGGACGCTAAGCAAATAATGCATGAAGTGGAGTGAGAATGACATTGAAGATATGGGAGTCCACCTCATACGCAACAAGGTGACGACCACTGTTCAAACACATACAAACATAAGCACCTATAAACACTATTGACATAAATTTCAATATGGTAGACCAAGAAATTAATTTGAACAAAAGTAACTAGTTTTATTATATTATATTATATTATATATATATTTAAAATTCAAGCAAATGTACATGTTGATGCGATGACATCCACAACTACTCCTCCATGCTTAGTTAATGATTTGGTAAATATTTGGTGTAAGACTCAATGTTTTTCTCGAGCACCATGCCATGACACCAAGCCATCCATAAATTGGGTCCTTCTTTGAAATGTAATTGAAGATAATACGATCATATTGGACACACACACACCTTGTTTGACGTGAACCTCGTTCTTGTTGAAAGAAATGGCCATGTTACCTTTCTTGGCTCAACGGTGCAAAAGGTTGCAAAATCTCCTCGACTACAAGACCAAGAAGATTGTACGCATTAGTCTATGAGTGATCTAACGCCAACATTAATGCTTTCATACAAAAAGTTTTTTAAAATTACAATCTACACATATCTTTGCAGATGTATCCAAACCCAAGCACAAGTGCATGAAGTTAATGCCCCACCAATCTCTAACAAGAAAACATTCATAAGTTGTTGCAAATGTTTGAACATCAAATCGAACATTTCTAGATTCTAGCACGAATAAGAGAATGTGTGCATCATAGTAAAGAAAACGGATGAGAATTCAAAAATTGCTCCTATCTCATTACTATCGTGTTTGTTCCATTCTAGAACTTTAGATGGCAAGATAAGAGGCACGAGAAGTCCTTTAGGCAAATATGCAATCAAAAAATCAAATTTTTTGTGTAGGAAAACAATACTTGAAAGTTGTGTTGTACGGTTATCATCAAATTGCACTCCCAAACAACAAGATAACATCAAGAAAAATGATAACAATTTCATGCGAAGATAACAAACTAACAACTAGATACAATTATTGAATCATCAAAGAAAGGATGTAGATGCTCATTTGTTTTACAAAGTCATGAGTCTTCAATAATAGAATATGAGAGGGAGTTCATATCAATTTCAAGACAAAGGTGTTTTCCAACAACACTTGAAGCAACAATGTAGAAGGCCACGTAGGTTGTTGAACCACAACCCAAACTTGTTGCGAGAAATTGAAAGAATGTATATGTCCATAGGAGTAGATGTACTTGTTGAGTCATGGTTGGTTACGTTTGAAGGCATAGGCGGAGTGTCAATCTTCTTACCTCTCTTACATTTTCTGATTTGTGTTGTTATACCTTCTTGTATGGATTGAAAACCACCTTTGTTGGCTTCAACTGTATCTTGCAATGCATCAAGGGATGTACTGTTGATCACAACCTTGCACTCAGTCTCTTCCTATGTTCGGTAGAAAGCAGTGGAACAATCCACAAACAAAGACATTCTTGGAGAACATCATAATCCCAAAGTTTCAATTGTGCGGGAGTGTAAATGCCATTTTTATGGGTTTTGTCAATCCAAGTATTTAGGAAGGTATGCATAGAGAGAAATTCAATTTTTTTTTTTGCAAGTAACTCCATGTGCATGTACCTATATCCAATAATCACATATATTCAGTCCATGCAATGCAACCAACATAATTGTAATGAAGATCTTTAGCAAATTCAAATGTGGTATTAAAATTAAAATTAACTGTGCAAAATTCTCTTCATGGCTAACACTTCAAGAGGGAAGTTTAAAAGTTCAAGACCCTTGAAGAACGGAGGTATTGCACGTATCAAAGTGAAGAATGCTTTATCCCAAGGTATAATACATTATTTCTCGACATTATTAAAGATCTTGAGAATATCATCCCTCCAATTGATTTTATCCAATTTTTTTCTAACATTCTCAAATTTATTTATGACCTGCTTCTCTAACTACACATATGAAGAAAGCTTGAACAAACATAAAATTAATAAATGAGAATAAGAATCACATTAAGTAATTAAACGTTCACAAGTGACATGAAATGGAAATATTTTGAATTACATGTGCCCACAAAAAGGCTCTAGTTAGGAATGACTTTAAGACATTTTCTTTCACTAGAGAAAGCGGGAAATGATAAGATGCATGCAACATAGGGCTAGAGTTCTACCATCCCAACCACCACATCTTATATGTGCCTTCAACTGCTGATGTTATAAATTTTGGCAATCTTTTCAATGTCATCTCCGAGTCTAGATTGGAGTTCCAATGCATATTGACATGTGCAAACATTTAAACAATGAATATGCATATAATATGCAAAATTTCAAATATGAAAATATTTAAGACATCAAATATTAGAGTATGCAAGAATATAAGTATGCAAGTATGCAAAAAAATTAAATATGAAAATATAAAATTTAATTATATAAAAAAATAAGAATTTAAATATGTAAATATGCAAGAATCAAAATATGTAAGAAATCAAGTACGCAAAATCCAAGTTTCCTAGTATGAAATAAATCAAATAAATAAGAATTTGAATATGCAAGTATGAAAAAATTAAAATATGCATAAATGCAAATATACAAAAATCTAGTATTTAAGTATGCAAAAAACTACAAGTATACAAGAATTTAAATATGTAAGTGAGCAAGTATGCAAAAGCTAAACTTATAAGAGCCGAGTATTTTGGAATCCAAGATTTCAAATATGCAAGAATTTGAGTATGCAAAAAATCAATGACGCAACAACCAACCATGTAAGAACCAAATATACTAGAATCAGAAAATGCAAGAAGTTAAGTATGCAAGAAGTCAAGTATGTAAGAATTTAAACATATGTAAGAAATCTAATATTTAAGTATATTAGAATTCAAATATGCAAGTTTGTAAAAATTCAAAAATAGAATATTCAAGTATCCAATAGCTATGTATGTTACATTCCAAGAATGCAAGAACCAGAGGTCAAATTTAAAATTTTCAAATATGCAAGAAACCAGTATGGAAAAAATAAAGTTTACATGAATTATAAAAAATATATAATGTAAAAAGATTCCAAATGAGAAATGAAATTCATCTTTTCCAAGAATTCTACCATGTTTCTTGGATCTGCAACAACAAGCAATTTTTCAAACTCCCTAGTTCCAATATTTTTAATGAGGTTCATATATCTCTTTAATATCACTTCCCCTAAAGCCATGATCAGACCTCTCCCGTGGAAGGCGTAGTCTCATTATAAATCCTACAAGTCTTGTTTATAGCTGCTATAACCTCACACTGCACACATAAATATATTGTAAGATTTTAAATTTCAATACAAAAACAAACATAAAAAATTTAAATACGTATTGCTAATTGGACCTTATATAAGATTCCCACAAATGCATCAATTGTTAATGCATACCAAGTTGAATTAGCATCTTTTTTCAATGTTCTTATAGTCATCAGTTGAAATCAATCTTTAAGGGATAGAACACCAACATAACGAATCTGATAAAACTTATGGACAAGATTGGTCTTTACACGGTTAGTCTCTGTGGACCTAGAATAAATTTTAAAAAGATTAAATAAGAGTGATAAAATAATAAAAATTAAACAACCTATAAAATATAAATATGTAATGAATACATGTTCATATCGTACATTGCTTCGAGGAGGCCGTAACATTTACGAACGCATCTAAGCATATGCAATCAACTGCATGATGTTATTCAAAATTATTTTGCATGAAAGCGCTCTATGTGACGTCTCCATATGGTCACTCGATGTTTTCTTAAAATTAAAAAAAAACATCATCATCAACATTTAATTTTTGTTTTAAAAATATATTAGCTGCACACCAATAAACACTCCAATTAATTTCCATCTCAACATTCCATTGAAATTGATTTCTCTTTTGATCATAAATCGATAGATAAAGAACCTTATTTCGTTCTCTGTAGCTATTGATAAATTCATATTTTAGAAATTGCACGCTAACTTTAAGAATAGGTCGAACTACAACCAACAACTCCAATTAGCACATAAGAATAGAAATCCTAGACTTTCTTAATGGTTTTATCTGCAAGCTACTTATAATGAAATTGAAGTCCATCTTGAAATGTTTCCGCATATTGTTAACAACCTTTTTGATGTCCTCCAATGATTCAATATTCTCATCATCATCATCATCACGATCAATGTGGTGATTATGCCGAATTTAAAAAAATTCAAATTGTTAATGATAAAACATTAAGATCATATCATTAAAATGGTGATAACACAACCAATCATGCAATATTCAAATATACAAGTACGCAAAATTTCAAATATATAATAATAACTATGTAAGACCTAAGCATGCAAGTATTCTAAAAAATTCAAGAGTTAAAATATGCAAGGATTGAGATTTGAAGTATGTAATAATTCAAATATACAAAAAGATAAAATATAAAATTAAGTATTCCTAAATCTAAGAATGTAAAAATCAAGAAATCAAGTATATGATTCAAGATCCAAAACTTCAAATATGCAAAGATTCAAATATGTAAGACCTAAGTATCTTAAAATTCAAGAATGCAATAATCAAACGTGAAGTATGCAAGTTTTTTAATATGAGAAAATCAAGAATTGAAGCATACATTAATTCAAATAGACAAAAACCAAGTATGTAAGAGCTGAACATGTATGAGCTCTTACATACCTAAATCTAAGTATCCTAAAATCTAAGAATGCAAAAATTTAAAAAATTTAAGTATAGAAGATTCAAGTATTAAAGATTTCAAATATATAAGACATATATATATATATATATATATATATCTTAATGAATCAATCCTCCATGGATATCTTAGTAATATCAAACCTCTCAACTAACATGATGCTACATCCTATGACCCCCTGAGTTAACATTGTATTAATTAGTGCAAATAATACCGAAGCACAAGGTAACCTCCAATATATTTCACTCATATCCTTTGAGAAGATCATCACATTGTATCAGGAGCAGAGTCTCAACAAGAACCTACATGCCAACATAGGCCTCAAAAAGAAATGAGATCGGAGAAGAGGAAATCAAGGTTGATTGGGGTTTGGAAGTTAATTAGAAACTTCTGCATCATTGGCTGTTGCATTCGTGCCCTACTCCTTCTCAATATCATTTCCTGCTGCAATTTTCTGTACGACAAACAGCAGAGAAACAGATAAGTGACCCATGGGCGCATGTTCATGTTCAAGAAGAATTTGAGTAATTCATTTCTCGGTTGGAGCATCAAAAATTATTGGTTAACTTGTATTGCACCCAACAAACTTACTACATGTGTGCCGGATTTGCTCATACAATGTTTGCAAGTTGTCCTCAGGGAGGAGACCGGGGGGAGGGACCAGAAATTTGAGCACGGAGATCATATTAATTGATCTGCAATATCAGGTAGGGAAGCGAGAGCATGGTGGATTTTGATTTGTACAGGAAGTCATTATGTGGTGGGAGTCTTAACGAGGCTCTGAACAAATTCGTCGAAGATGGCAAAATTACGCCGGATCTGGCCAAGAAAGTGCTCATTCAGTTTGAGAAGGTGCGGCGGGAGGGAGGGTGTTTCAAGGCATTTAGATATTATTTTCTTTATATGGGATTCAGTTTAGGTACATGTTCTTCATGGGTGGGATTCATGATCAGCTGGAGTCTCATGTGTTTGAGTTGGCAAGTCTCACAAATGGCGGAGCACAGGTGCGTGGTAATTTGTGGTTTCTTTTTGTGACATTATTGGTGGATTTAGTATGAGCCTGTTCAGTCGAGATGAGGAAGGTTAAGGTGCCTGAGATTCATTTCGGCTGCTTGGTGTCTTGATTTGAGAGTTACATTTATATTACTCGCAATCCGGTGATCAGGAATTTGTGTATACTCTGTCCTCAAAGCTGTAGAGTTCTTATCATGTGAGGGTTGTTAAATGTTGAAGTTGACGCAAATAATAGAGGTCATTGGGTTGCATCAATATTTGTTCCACACCGTAGATGTAGTAATTCAGGTTTCAGTCTCCACCCAGATGAACTTGGAGACCCAGATTATTTCATGGCTTTGTGTGGTGAATAGTGCATCACCTCTATGTAAAATTTTATATGGATTGCTGATAGATACAGGATATGTAGAAGTGCAACAATTGCTTAAATACCACTTGTCATACGGTCATGCTTCTCCTACAAAAATTAATAACCACAAATACCCTAACACATCTGTTTATCGTTTGATTGAGGCAGTCAATGGGCGATGCCTTGTCTACCAAGTCTATTTACAACACAACTTTCAAGGTGCATCTCTTTGGAAACCCTCCTGAATTTTGCGTCTGCCATTATAGACAGTTTTGGCAGATTTGGCACTGGTGGTTTCGTATGTTATGTCGTACCAAGTGCTTGCTCTGGAAGTTTGTTGACGTTTTTGTATCATTCATTCGATGGAAGATTTTCTGAAGCGAAGGTTTCTTGTAAATCAGGGCCGTCTTCAAATGTACAGACTGGATGAGAACGATTGGACCTTCATCTTGGCGGATGTAAAATTTTGGGTATGGGATTCCAAATTTCGAGAGGTATCTCTAGAAGAGGTACTTTTTGAGGAGCATGTTGATATGGTCAAGATAGTTGCTAAGAACCCTCCTCGGAGCTAATTTGTCCACTTCAGTGAGGTGTTCAGTGTGAATACACTCGACGGTAGCACAAATAGTCAGTTGTATGATCATGGCCGGCACAACCGTTGGCTAGATGTTCAATTACTCCCTAGAGGATTGATTTCACTGCCATACCCAAAACCACGGGTGGGGAATATTCTTTGACCACTGTCCCAGAAGCGGCATGATCAGAGCAAAGTGCTCTTCATGTATCTAGCAGCTTGCTCTTACAACTACTTTAGTGGCCTGAAAGGCACCGAATGGTCTGACCACTCTTTTGCTGCAAACTTTTCTTCAATAAGTTTTACTTGGCCTTGTGGAGCGTTCTTTCCTGAATAACTATGTTGCTTAGATATAGACCAAATAGATCTGAGCACCCTTCAAGATTGTACTGCACCAGTTTCTCTACTTGCATGATATCTAATATGAGGTGTCACTAGGTCCATCATGCATCAACCTAGCAAAATTTGTCAATGTAAACACACGACATTTGGTAGTAGTATGCTTAATAATACCTTCTTGCATGTACTAAAACGTAAAACTATCATCTCAAGCACTTCAATGTGCTACAGTGAATGACAATTAGCAATCCGTTGTTGGGGGGTTCCAGCCAAAAGACCAACGGATGTACCGTAGAGGGCTCCCTATTTCATCTTTACATGTGCCGGATTGTAGTTTCCACATGGGATTCAAGTCGGTCATGGTGAATGTGAGTGTGACACATGGTATATTTTGAGGGGAAAAGAATTATTTTGTGTCGGAATAGGGAGCCCTCTATGGTACTTCATAATTGGGTTGTACCCTCTTTAGGTGTAAAATGTGATGATGTACCTGGTCGATTAAATCAGACTCCCATGACACTAAATACCATATTAAATGTTGTAGTTATATAGTTTAGGAAGCACAAAGTGATAGGGAACGCATGGACGAATAGGTGGTGAACTTGTCTGTGACTGACCCTAGTAGTAAGAATTGAAGATTCCTCACATCTACACTATTTTTCCTAATGGTGTGAATTTCCATTTGGAGATACACATTGCTATAACATTTTACCAAGAGTATCATTTTTTTACCCAAATAACATAAGTAGTTATACAATCTAACCTCGTTAATACGACACTCGTTTATATGACACCCTCGATATTACGACACATTTTTGCGAGACCAAACTTTATAGTTCAAAACTCCCTCTTTTATACGACTACGACACTTGATAATGCGACATTTAGAATCTCCGTTTTGTCATATTAAAGTGGTAGTTAATGCTAAAATTCCTTTCATCTATGTTATGTACATCTAAAATACATCCATTTTCAGTTGGGAAGTACTTGGGAACTTCACTTATCATTGGGAACTTAATGATAATTAGGGTTACTAGTGTAGAATGGACATGGTTAGGGTTAGAGTGGCCTCCTACCTAATATGTTACCTTGTACACGGGTGATATAGTATCACCAGTATCTTGATGCTAAATGTCATGCATCATTGTTGTCTAGTTTCTTATTAGAGAACTCTTTATATTTTGGTGTTAATGAAATTATTAGTTTTCAAAAGTCGGTAGGGAATTTAAATAAGATGACAGTTGCTAACTTGGGGTAGGCAACACTAGAGATCTTTGGACTCCTATTTCAAGAGTTCTTGAGAATATTTGTATTTGTTTGGAGTTATAAGTTATTATTTCATACCATCTAAATTGCTTAAACTCGTTGTATTAAGCTCATATTACTTATGTTTTCATATGTTCTCAATAATATGACAACTTTACGCCGTTTGTCATATTAATGAGAAGACGACACCTCAATAATACGACTTTTTTTGTGTTTCCCAAACGTGTCATACTGAAGAGGGAGAACAGTAGCACACCGAAGAATATGATATAACTTAGTTTGTAAAAAAAAAATACCGTCGATTAAAAGTTATAGCAACACGGAGCTCCGAATGGTAACCCACACTAATTGGACAAAACAGTGTAGCCTATATAGCATGGAATTCCTAAGGCATTTCATCATTGCTTCATTGAAATTATGTCGTTTCTAAAGGCGGTGTCACCAAAGTAGAGGCCACTTCTCTAGGAATAGAAGTTGAAATGGTAAAGTTCAAGAAGAAATTCCTTCAATCTTCAAGAGCACCCCAAGAGCCAACCTACCACAATACTCATACAAGGTGTGGGAGGAACACTCAGTCCACATATAACCAGAATTCTCAGCTACAACCAAATGGGGCCAAGCCACTTGAATACAGTGCTTTGGAAGTGACCATAAGGTGCAATGTTGAATGATCATCGGAGAATATCATTCTTTGCATCATATCTCACATTGAGAATTGCAGATAGTAGTGCCATAGTAGAAATGGAAAAAGGCCCACAGACAGTAGTGCCAATTGTTGCAGATCCATGGCAAGTGAGCAATAAGTGGTTCCTCATTTCTTCAATGCTGAAACATTATGGTTGACTCTTAACCACGATCTAACAAAATTATCCATTTGTTTCCTTTTCTAGGGCTCCTCTTCTTCTAGGGTTTCATAAAAGTTTGCCATTCCACATATGCATGCAATCTCACGTCTTAGGTTCACCGTTGCCTTTCTTAATCGTTCCAATATCGGATTTACTAAATGAGAAAAGGAATAAGTTATTCCCATTCTCTACCCACATTATGCAATTTGTATTATGAACTCAAACAAATGGAGTACCAGATTCAGATGTTCATGGATGATATTTTACCTTGAAAAAACTAAAACCTAGATTGATTATATGGAGATCAATGGAAGTGCTGCTAATTTGATAAAAGTCTATAATTCAACCTACACGTGTTTCTATTAAAAGTATAACACCTGTGGGGAGCTTTTAAGGAAGGGTTAAGAAAGGGTAAGAGGTTTATTCATGACTTGTATAAATGAATTTCGTTTGTTGACACGCAGGGTACGAGTACACCTTCTACATTCAAAGGGTAGCATCAAAGAATGGTCTAGCTAGACTCCGTCACCTTGCACTGCTCTTCGTCACAAGGTTAATGAAAAGAATAATTGGTGATTGTTTTCAAGCTAGGCTGATGATCTCAAAACGGATACAAGAAATAAATTTTATGAGTCTCCGCCTGAGTGGGTGACGACCTTAGATCTGGCCCAGCAAGCTTTTTTCGGAGACGATGCCACCAGGCTATCGGCTGATGTCTTTCATCCACTGCTCCTCGATGAATCCCCAATGAATGCATGCACCCGTTGAACCGATCATAAAAAACATTTCTAGTGTCCAGTGTTGAGCTAGCCTCGAACACTTTGCTCGCTGCAGTATTTCCTGGAATGCGAGGCAATTCTACAATTTCCCGCAATAGAGCTGTCGATTGAAGTAGTAAGAGTTTGGAAGGTTGAACACAAGTTGCACCCGGCGAACACCAAACAAATGGGGTACCAGAAGGCTGTACAACCCCTCAGTAGAAGCCGGTATATCTGCATGCACCACAAGATCCAGATTGTGAAAAATTACAATACCAGAATTACAGAAATTTTATAGTGCATGAAGCAGCAACTCACAACAAATTCGTGATATTCTGTGAAGATCGAGCTTGGCTGCTTGAGTGGCATGTAACATTGAATTGAAAGAAAGTAATCCAAAATACATGGACCGACGACAAGATAAAGTTGGTGATCAACCTACCGCTTAGCTGTGTAGCGCAATATGAATCCAGCTGAACCCGGATAAGGGCCTCTTTTACCAAACGTCACAAACTGCAACTCGAACTCCTTTCCTACCGCCGTGAACACAATGTTGTTCCCGAAGCCGGTCAGCTTCTTCACCACTTTGTCCCCTTTGAAGATTTTGATGTAGTCCAAGTCATCGTACGCAAGGGCAAGTATTTCGAATCTGAATGTCACCTTCATCGCACACTGCGTGAATTTGATTTTCCAGCTGCAATTCTGACCAGCGGCATAGGTCTGTAAACCCACTCCGTTGAAGAACAACCCCCTCTGAATTTTCCCCGCATTCTGATCGCAGAATAGCACCTGCTTTGATGGACACCGAGCTGCATTTTGATCCAATAAACGTGCACTACAAATTAGATCACCAGCGACAATTAAACTACGCAGGGTTGAATATACATTGTTTTCTTCTGTTGATAAGTAAACAATTAATTAAACAGACAAAATTAACCATCTCACCTTCAGGTTGGGACGCACAGCCCTTTTGAGCCAAACTCCAAATTTTCTGCACAAGGAACTGGGACCCGTCAATTCCGTGCTGATTGAAGTGAACTTTGGACACAGGATCCGTCAAGTAATGTACGGGGTTGGGGAAACTGGAACACGTATTAGGATCATTCGCCTGGGAGAAATCATAGTACGTGCTCGCCAGGAAGCAGTAATCCCAGTCGCCCGCAGCGTAGTTGAAGATGCAAAAATCTGCTGCCTCGGTGTTAATGTCAGTCCGCACATGTTTCCAGGCATCCAGATATGGGTCAATCGCGAGCGACATAAGCTCATGCATGATTGTGTCAACCATAGAGTCCAAAGTTCCACTTGGTGAAACTTTGTGGTTGGGTGGAGGCAGGGGGATGAAATTAACTCCCCCGGGATTGGCGAAGTCATTGCATGATCCGGACAGGCCATTGGCATCCGAAGGCAGGGGGACGAAGGAGTAGAGGATATTGTTCTCCGTGGTCAAGCAGTCCAGGCTTGTGTTGTAGCATGTGAAATCATGGTACCCACAGAACCCACCAGCCGGAAACGCCACGTCAGCACCTGTGAAGACGAAGTAAACACCCTGGTCCAGGTCGTGCTTGAGATTCCCAGCGACAAGATGGTCGTAGATGATGTTCACCGGGTCGTTGTTGGGATCGATGGACTTCCTGGAAGAAGGATCGTCGAGCTCCTGTACAATGCTCACCTTCTTGCTTGCGTACCTGCGCTTATCCCCTGCAAATTGGGGCTCCTGGTAGTACTTGGCCACAATCGACCACAGGTTGGCCAGGTTCGGGAACTTCTCGATGGACTTTCCCGGAGTTAGCGACTGGATGGCGGTGCGGATGACGCACTTCTCGCTCTTCGACCAGGTGCCGTACCAAACAATGTAGACGTGAATGGGTCGCCATAGGATCTGAAATTCACACCCAGATCATCATCATTGACCTCCCGCAACCTCACACATATATTCGCCACACAACGAATTCCCTCTCGAATGTCTCCCAATACCGCAGGGTGCTGGTTCGACACAATATAAATATCTTTCGGGATAATCTCGCCACGTGTCGTGTCCACATTGGTCAGGACCATGGCCAATCCAACGTGGGAGCTTGCATTTTGGCATTCAACGTATTGAACCAGACAACACTCTAAGGTATTGCAAAACGCGTCATCTGGCAGTTCATAACAGATCCGCGAGGACTTGAATCTTTGTAACATTCACACCCAATGCATTATCAACCTCCCGAATGAATGACCCATATCGCTACACATGTTCCCTCCGGACCCTCATACACCTCCCAATATTGCAAAAGTTGTCATCTTACAGTTCATGACAGAATGTGGGAGGATTTGAATATTTTTCAACATTCACACCCAGATCATTATCGACCTCTCAAATATATAACCAATATCGCCACACATACTCCCTCTGGACAGTCATGAACCTCCCAATATTGCAAAAGTTGGCATTTGGCAGTTGATAACAAATGTGGGTAGATTTTAAGACTAGTAACATTGACACATTATGGAATTGAGATGGTTACAATGCTTACCGGACCTCCCTGGTACCTGAAGTTGATAATGGGTGGCCGATACTTGTTGCCGAGCAACGTGGGGGTCGAAGGAACTGTGGGGGTCGAAAGAACTGTGAGGTTCCCTACTGAACTTGCGGACAACGAAGTTACAGTCAACCCCTCGTCACGCCAACCGTCACCACTCGTCCGCTTTATCCTAGGTGAGCTCTTACCGTGCACAATCGGAGCACAATCAACATATGTTCCGACTTGCAGCACCAAAAGCACCATCAATGCCACCCGCGAGAGGCCCATCTTGGACCCCCAACCCCACACCCTCCGAAAGCAAGCTCCGGAAACTATGTCAACTTCACTGAATCCATGTAATTTCATTGTACTCTTTGAACAATTTGCGGTTCAAGCCCTGCGGAGCTTACATCAGATATTCCAAAACAGTACCACAGTTTCGAAGCCACATCAAAACGTGGGCTGCATTGATGCCTGCAACATCTGGCAGGAAGCAGCTCCGGGCCGCCTCAAGCCAGAAGTTCTAGGTCTCGGAGCCTGCTGCCAAGATTTTGGCCAACGAGGAGTAGTCTAATGCATGCACCCTCGGCGAACCGAACGATCGGCTTTAACCCTACCTACCACGACCCCCTTCTCGACGGTAGGCAGAGATTGGAGCCAGCTGATCCCAGCGCCTGCCGCGCAACATCGAAATACATTACGTGTTTGAACTCGGTTTAAATCCACTGATCTGGAATCACGCGAACAGTGGCTTTCCCAAATCTCATCTCTGACGAGTACTGCTAATTTCTCGCATCTAGGCTACAAATACAAACACGATGGTCTTAAAATGGACACCAGATCATTTAAGGCTTGCGTTTCACTTGCGACCCATGGTGAAAATTAGAGCAATGCCTCTACCAGATATCTTTTGAGCAATGAGGGCGATATCCATATTAAGCTATTGTGCGCTACATTCCACTGGGCTTGATTGTCCTAGACCTACCTGTAACAGGGAAGGACCAGGGTGCTAAATCTGATCATGCTTAATTTAGGTGATGGCTGTGATCTTCTCAGCCACATGCGCGCATTCCTAGATTGGTCGCGCTGCGACGCTGCCTTTCGTCATTTGGGACTACTCTAGTAGCAATAGGAGAATCACAGTTCCACATTGTTGACTCTACCATTGCCTACGTTTGGCGCGCGCTCCTCCGAGAAATATGTGCATTGTGTGTGCTTGCAGGTGTAAACAGTCAGGCTTTTCTTTTCATTGTTTAATGGGCGTGACACAGGCGGTGTACTTCTATTCGATGCGCGGCTCTCCACTTTTCGTTTCGATAAGGGTGGGCATGACTGACCGTCATGGGAGTGACACGAACAACAAATCTATTTATTGTGGGCTTGCTAATGTGGGTAATTAGGAAGCTCATGTGCAACTCCAGGCCCAGTTAACTTATGTGTTCTAATAATATTGCTCCGTCCAAGTACCAACTCCGAGTCCTTGAGCGCCACCGTCCACCAAATTGCTTTCTTGTCAAGGTGACCATCAAGAATTGCGATCAACTTTTGCTGGAAATTAGGGAAATGACAGGTGAAATGGCCAGAGTTTTACCAAATGGAAGATTTCGCTGAGTCCATTGAAGTTGGAAAAATGTAAGTTGATTCAGCTTGTTGGGAAACGTACTGAGGTAGAGGGTGCTTAACCTACCACTTTAAGCGAATGTAGCCTATTTTCGGAGTCCGTTTGGATTAGTGGTATGCATCCTTGGCTTACTAGATTGGTCTAGAGACATAGTAGAAACAAAAATAAAATAAATTGGACATCGTACAAATATACTACAAAATTTTGAAGTCACTTACCCCTAGCTTCCTGAATTTGTCCCTAGACTCCCACTTTTTCCATTGCAAACAACTCCCAAAACGTTCCCATTTCCCACCCAAAACCGTCCCCTCCTTTTGCTCAAACTGCAACCGCATTAAAGCCAATTTTCCATCCAATAAAGAAATTGAGCTCTTATAACTTTTGCATGTGGGATCTTAATGAATACATATAAGTGAGCCACCCCTACCTATGTTCCGATGCTTGCTCAAATCCAATCCCACTTTCGTCCAAAACCAACCCTGCATTTTCCCGCAACCACACTGCTTTTCACCCGAATCCACCTCTACTTTGTGTCGGAGACATTCAAATGGTTTAAGGTGTGTTCCAAGTATGTGATTAGGAGGCATATATAGGTGTGTCTTTTGGGTGGGGTGTTGGATTTAGCACCCTCTACATTAAGTAACATTACTTAGCATAGGTTCTTGCACCATGTGCCCGGGACTTAAGCAGGCATTATGCCCCTTTTATGTTGGGCCTCCCTTACGAAATGAACAGTATTTAGCTTGAGCAATATTCATTATGCCACAATACACTAGTAGTTGGGAATTGCAAGTTTGCCTTACTAGGTTGTAGAATAAAATATTGACAATATGTTGTTACTTGGGGCCCATCATGTCATCATAATTTGTTGGTGCTTGCAATGACCTACTAGACATGTTATGAATGTCGAATGTCGAATGGCGAATGGGCTTCATATTCATGCCCCGGCCAACGCTCATCCTACCAATGTCAATGTGCCCGGGATGGAATCCCAATAAGAAATAAATGCCCATGTTTTGTAGGAAAATTTTAGCCCCTTATGGAATATGAGGGATCTTGCTTGCTTACATCCATTTCTTGAACACTGTAGAGAGGTTAAGGGACCCCAACGTTGCTTCAACCATGTCAACGCAATAGGGTGGATTTCATAGAGAGGTAACAATATAGTCACATTACCTCAAGTTACCCGCACCCATTGATGTTGGTGGCATTAACGCTTGTCGGCGTTTAGTGCGGTCAAGCCTTCAGCTATAGGAAATGTCAAATGTATCCAACTATTATTAAGCTACGCGAGCTTATGATTCAAGTTCACGACCAAAATCATATATTGAGTAAGTGTTCATACATATCCTTTATGGTTTAGTATTTTTATGGTTTTACTGCATTATTTAGCTAATGATTCAATCAATATTAATTCGACATGTGATTCAATCTTGTAGGTCATGCAACTATAAAATATGAAAACAGATGATTAAAATTGCAATCCGATATGTTTGGTGGGCATTGATTTAATGTGATTGAATACTAGATGCAAAAAACAATGTGAAGTTTGTCATGACGTGGTCATTCTTCTTAATCAAACACCTATATTTAAGTGGCATATAATTAAGCATCTACTTAAGAATGGACACTAACAAGACACACGTTACAATTAGTTTGGACTATGTGCTCAAAATATGGCTAACCATTTTAAACTTAATAGTGTTTGCTTGAATATGGAGGATCCACATAATCTTTCAAAGGGAAAGAAAATCTCCAATTTGGACTCAAGTTATTACTTTTGCATTTCCACTCCAATTCTTAAACAAAGAAAATGACTATCTTCGTGATTTGCATTTGCCATCCATTTATGGGAGAATCCTAAACAATTGATCTAGTGGTCAAAAATATTCAATTTGAACACAGAGGTGCCCATTAAAGTAAGGCCATACATGGGTGCAAGCACGCATTAGGGGAGGAATGAACTCAAAAGGTGCCCACGAGTTTGGTCCCAAAAAAATATTTTCTCTAATATTTTGTCTTCAATACTCAAATGAAAATGAGTTTGGCTCAAAGGTACCATAAACCAGAACCACTAAACTATTGACACATTAGGGTGTGGACTTGTCATGGTGTAGTCCTTTGGTACTTGTGATGTTGCCGTGACCTCCACAATGTACTTCCGGAGTCACATCGGCAAGGTTGAGTACGCCCTTGTACCCATGGGTCCGACTCCATTGGCTCGGACCCATGGTCCAAAACCATGTGGCACCTTATGTGCCATGTGAGCTCGTGGGTACACCCCTTGTACTACGGGGCTTGGGAGATTAAGAATCTATTTTTTTGGTTCTTACTGTAAGGGCAACAACCTTTTGAGTCCATTCCTCCCCTAATGGTAAAGAGGACGAATCATGATCCCTGCATAGGTTTAAGTGAAAGTGATTTAAAACTATATACTAACTTTGAATTATTTGAAGAAATAAATCATTAGCATTAATAAATAAATAAATAAATTGATTTGCAAATCAAAGCAATTTATGTTGACAAAATCATTTCAAGAATAGTCTAAATATTTTAGAAGACAACACATGCGGTGTGTAAGTAGGTGATATTAAACAAGTAATTGTGTGATTTTTTTTAAATGATAAATTTATATTGATTGATGGTGTTCTATAAAATTTTGATGATGCCTTCAAGTCTATAATGAACTCAAGGAATATGAGAAAAATATAAATTTGACTTCAAAATATTTAAGGTCATGAAATTTACATGCAAATATCAAATTTTGCCCATTAGCTTCTAGGCATTACTTTTAATGATAAGCTTTGAAGATATCATATCGATATCCTATATTTGAACATTTAACACAACAATAGAGGTCGCCATGAAAAAAAATTAATTTCTATTGTTGTTAGGTCTTTGACCCAAAAAAATGGTTTTGATCTACCAAAGCATTGTTTTGGTCCACTTTAGCAAGAGCCTTGCACCCATACCTTATATTAAGCTAGCAACCATTGTTTTGCATGCTTTGTAAAATCCTGGAAAATTAACTCAAGGACGATTGAGGTTTGGGCAAAGAGAGAAAATTAATGCATACAAGTGTACCTCTCATCTAGCATCCAACACCAAAACTTGACCCCCTATAGGTTTTTTGCCATTAGTCTTAAATGATTTGGACTAGACGAATGCAAGGTCTTTAAAGGCCAATCCTCTTTGCTAAATTTTAGGACAATTTCCACTGGTGTGGAAATGGGGTGGCTTCTGACCATTACCTTCGTGATCAAGTCAAGAATGCTATTTCACGAGCATGCTCATGGGAGACTGCTCATGTTTGCCGGATTTTAAATCCGTGAACTAGGGCCCCAAAATCATGGATTGTTATTTCAAGGGCTTATACATAGTCTTTATTGTGGAAAAACTTTTAAGTAGGTCATGTTTATTTTTTCCGAGTTGCCCATAAAAAATAATGGAGTTGTACACTGTATGGAAATGCTTATGCCAAACAATTATATACTAATATCATATAAAAGATATACACTTCACACACATAAGGCAAGTGAGAGAGGGAAGGAATGTTGATTATATAGCAAACACATACTGCATTTGAGCAAACGGTTTATAACTACAGAGATGCATTGAAGCATCCTGAAGTGATAAGGCAAGGAAAATATAGTGCCAATCCAACAAAAGAATTATACAAGAAACAATATTCTAACAAGGGGAAATCTATGTGAACATGGAAATCAAAAACCAACTATGATGAGATAATAACATACAAGAAAATATGTGCAAATATATGCAAACTCTGCAAACAAGATGTGAAAAATCAAAATGTCATAATTCACCAAAACAACTAAAATGAACACATGTATAATTTAGAATGTCATGTGCAATTTAGAGTATGCACATAGTCCACCATGAAGAGGCCTCTAATGTTTGGTTGTGCCTACATAAAATTGCAAGAGAGATAGAGATGAATGAAAGACTGTAGAATATCCCGTATCAACTGTCTCTTCTTGCAAAGTGTTGCCACGCACAAGTGTGGGGTGTAGTAAACCCAAAATTTTGAACTATAATTTTCATAGCCCACACATTGCAAGAATACCTCGTACAACTATCAAAGCCAAAATCTTCACACTAGTGCAAGAATGCGAATGCCCATGGGTGGAGTTCGAGGAGGTAATCATAATAAAGTTCATTCACCGCATCCCAGTCGGGGCCATTTGGAGGATAGTTGCGGAAGTGATCGCCTATTACTGCTTGTATCTCATGTGGAATCACAAACATAGTGGCACTAGAGCATCACCGGAACGTTGCCTACGCAACGTTGACCCTTAGAGACATCCAAATTGTTGGGACACTTGGGGAATATCTTGCAACATGTTTGGATCGAGATGCCGAATGGCGAAATCAACATTTGCCTCGGTGCAATCACAATGCTCATACATCCACAACTCGATGGCGCCCTCAAGGGACTCCAAGTCGTGCTTCAAAGTCCTCTGCTTCCCTCCAATGATGACTTGCATTCTACAAGCAATGTACTCCACGCCATGAAGAAGCAATTCCTCTTCGTTGTCATTGATGAACTCCGTGGACTAGCCACAACAAAACAAGGAGTTAGATGGAACATCGTCGGAGAGGGAAACGAATTGAAAATAGATGAGGCAGTACACAAGTTAAGCTAAAGATTAATGTAATTGTGAGGGTGAGGAAGTTCAAATATATTTAAAACGCTAAACCCAAGGAACCTAAGGCCACAATATGGGAAATCAATTAGATTCAACGGAGTAACGCATGTGACATATACACACGTGAGAATATATTACATGCATACCAAGATTGGGATAATTCACCCTCCAACTTCTGGATATGAAGTGCATCATAGGAGGTCATGTGTTCAAAAATGTTGCAATACACTTACACTTGTTGCAAAATGATAACAACAATTTCTAAGTTCCGTACCCTATTAGTTGGTTGTTTCTTTACTGCCCACTCTCAAAAGCTTTGACAATGCTTGCAACATGATTTTATACCGCACACACAAGTGAACATAGGGGTTCAAATACTAATCCTAATGTATCTTAAAGGGAATGACAAACTAGTAAACAACACATTTGTTCATTTCTAAATCCAACATGAACACGCATGAAGAATACGAACTTCTCATATCCATCTTCAAATATAACACCTAACACTTGGGAATCCCTATAATCTAACAAAGTGCAAGGCATTAGACTGGCAGATAAGATCTTTCCTGTTGGTGTTTGGATTTGCATTTGCTCCTGTGAGTTCCTTGCAAACATCTTCAAATTTCATACTTTTTAACTTCCTCATGAACCTGGACATTTTGGGGCTGGGGCCCTGGGCAGAGACAAGTTGAAGCGTTGTCCATTGACCAAAACAAAGCAACAACTCAGCGGTTAAATCAAAAATGAACTGCAGATCCTGTAGGAAATTGTGATACCTAAAGTACCGGTAACAACATTAAGAGCATGCTGTGGAGGTGTTGCACTACATTAAAAGAGGGTCATTAGTGTGACTAACGGGACTAATTTCTGTGACATTTCATGAATGTTTATAATACTTACTTTACTATGACAATACCTGTACTATTGGACCACAATTACTAGGAAAATAAATTATTGCACTAAATACGTAAGAGGACACACTCACTTGTCTCCACATGTCAAAGTGAAATTGAAAGTATCTCAGTAATTTGGGACCACAATTCAATGCGATAAGTCACTCTATTCAAAAGGTCACACTAATGATCCTATTTGGTGAACATCTGATATGATATTTAGTGTCACCTATCATTTGTAAGTACACAATGCCATGAACTTTTGGTATATAACTGTTTTTTACCAACAAAGGTCAAATAGGTTGTTAGACATCATAAAAAATAAATGTCTTTACTTGGAAGAATTTTATTATTATTAGTAAAAAGTCATAGTATGACAGAACTTCAAATAGTGACACTAAATAAGTAGTGTGTTGGACAGTGGTAAGCCAAAATACCATAGCAGAGAAGAGAAAGAACAGATAAAGCACTGGACCTACTGATGAATTATTTCACTTCTAACCTATAAAAAGGGATTGCCCACTTGAATCTGCAAGTTGTGTAAAAGTGCAGGCAGGTGAGTTTTCCCAATTTTTGCCACTTTCAAGCCTCCTATATTCGTTAACAGCATCAGTGGTCATATATTTGTATGTACCGATTCCACGACTTTGTGCTCCAATTAATTTTGCCTCATGTAATGAAAGTCGTCCAGTGACATCTGTCCACCTCCACTTCGTATTATGGAGTGAATTTCTTTCTGTAAAGACTCATCAAGCTGGTATAGATAAAAAAATGAATAAAAACTACTGCACTGTGCATCCCTCCCCATTGTAACAACCATGTTTTGCAACATCATCTGTGCCCAAAATTTTTTTTGAGGTCAAGAAACAGAAGCAGCCATCCGTCATGTCAACATTACCAGAACCTGTCTACTATAACAGACACGTGGAATTTCAGGACCAATATGGTAGTTGGGCTAGCACCACTTATCGAGACACCTGTCGGATATCGTAATTTCTAGAAGAAAAGAATATTGCATCAACTGGGAATTGAGCCTGGCAGGTCTGTACTAGATTGATGGCTTTGTGGGCAGGATAATATTCTACCACTAGACCACTGATGCTAATCACAAGGTGCCAAGTTCTGACTTGAGTATCAAAAGTGTCCGAGCAGCTCAGGGGGTCACCCCAAGTGGAGAGGTGATCATATAACCGGGTGAAGCGGTTGTGAATCTGCTCACGACTGTAGTGGTTGATGTGCTCTCGGGCAGACGGCAGAAAAATCAATAACCCCTATATCAGTTCTTCAAGTTACATCCTAAGCTTAATTCCTAGCAAACACTCTCAGAAAGGTACTCTAAGGCACTGAGGACGGCATGTCAACAATTTACTCATTTCAACTAGGAAGAATGTGGGTGTTATTCGGTTCGTTTTCCATGTTCTCTAACTTCTACCTATTAGAGTTACCCATTGAGACTTGTTTTTCTTAGCAAACCCCCGATGAAGCAACAACAAATATCAAACTTCCCCTTATTTAGTTATGGTTATTGGAAGTGCATGTTTGTTGAGATCTTAACTCAATACATTTATCCTCCCAATTGCTTTCACTATGGAATGTGGAGTAGTTAATAAAATTTCAAGACATAGCCCGTTCTATCTCAAACAAGTGTCTTTATGATGTTTGTTATTTGATCCTCACGTCCCCACATACCAATAAAATATAGGTGTCTAATTAAGAAAAGGAACCAAATAAACACCTGGATACCTTGAGATGCATCTCACGCACCATAACCATGATTCTCAATAAGGTAACCAGATGCAACCATTGAGATCCTATGCCAACACTCGCCTGAATGTAGAGATTCTCTTAAGTACTCGAACCATGAAGACCACATTTAAAGACCCAAAACGCCCAACCACTGGCCGCACCTTCTCAGGCAAAATATGAACACCATGCAATAGAGTTGTCGAGCATTGGCTCGGATGCACTCTTTCCCACCCAAAACAATGAGATGAACTATGGTAGATTATTTTGTAGGGCTAAATTAGGGTTTGAGGCTTTTGTAGGTACAGTAGTCGCAAATTCTTAGACCGAGATGGACGCAGCGAGATATTTGAGAAGTAAGTCAGAGATTGAAGAATATTGAATGCAGAGAGCGGAGGAGATGGTATGAGGAATACTGAATCACTTTGGAGCATGAGAAATTACCGGCCTCTAATGGAGACATAATTGCACATGCCCATTCTAAAGAATCAAAGAGGCTACACTCATAAATGCAATTTGTTTGGTCAGTGAGTAATCTTTTAGGCGATCATACCTTGCACTGAATTCACCTGAGGGTTACGTGGATATAACATGGCAGCAGAATGCATAACCTTCTCAGTGCTTCTCCAGCAATACAGTCTCTATGGCGGTGGTTCCTGTGAAAAGCACTGCAGTGAAAATACAGTGCTGAATTAGCCCCCAAGCTAAAACCGTGGACATTAGATGCATCCAAATTTCTGCAATGTGTGCATCCTGACATCAAATTTTGTGGTTCATATTCAGGATATGTCCCAACAAGATTACAGCCACAGATGCAGGAAGCTTAATTATTGCATGAAAAAATTATACATAATTTCCCCCAAACCTACCTATATTGCATTGGTTCATGGCCTCGATCATATCTACATGAGCAGTCACCATTTCTTCAAATATTGCCGTTGAGTTCATAGACTGTGTCAGAAGACTGTGCTCAAAGACCAAGCTTCAGAAAAATACATAACATGAATACAACGGTAGCTTGATCAAAGCCCGGAATCATGCATCGAAAATTAAAACCCCATGTGGAAATACTTCTACTACCAAAGAGTTACAAGGATGTTATTGAGGATCGGTAAGAGTGTAAAAGCAGGTTGAGGTGAGTGGCCTTCCTCGCCGTTCTCCACCTTCTTCATCCATTTCGACACTAGGGTTTGAAGATGCAGCACTTAGATCGCTGAGAACTTACATATGCTTCCACAACATTCCGGTAGAAACTTCAAGAGTTCCTGTGCAGTAGTCTTCCTTGGCATTGGAGCGCATACGAAACCCTCCATCGTCGCTACCACCATCTCCTTCAGGAGGATAGTCGCCATTGATTCATCGGTGACATGGGCTCTAGAAATTCCACTCAGAGCTAGCTCCGTTATAGACTTTCTTCGACCCAATGCCTCCGACCATTCCATGGCGACTATCCGTTTGCATTTAGATCTACAAACATCAGACCAGCGTCCTCCCATATGTAAGATTTGTCGACACAAACGAAGGGAAGCGAAGTGTCGACATGTAGGAACTTCCAAATCAGTGATATGTCTGAGAAAGCCATACAACTGATGCGAAATTCTCTAGCATCTATGAGCCATCGAAGTACAATATGGCAACAGCTACATCGAAGTACAATATGTAGCGAGCGAGCAAGTGCACACAAGTAGATCCAGGGGAGTGTGGAGCGATTTGGGAGGCCAAGCCAAGCGGACTGATAAGGCAGAGGGTGCTAAAACCAACACCCCACCCACCCAAAAGCAACACCTATAAACGCCTCTCAATCACCAACACTCTTATTACTTCAACCGTATTCCATGGAAAAGGAGTGCCCGGGACCACAGAGTGACGGGTTTGGGTGTCATTAGTGGTGCCACCACATACCGGCCTCCACTACCTCCATATAGGGTAGCTAACAGGCTGCACTCTATCTCAGGTCGGTTCAAGGTAGGCTTAGGGTGGCTTGCCCATGCCCATTCTAACCCCTTTGCATTGCGTTGGTTCTTGGCATTGAAGGTGGGGGTCTTCATCATATGCAAGGTCGGCATGCACAGGGCCTAGGGATTAGTTGTGGTTTTGATTTTGGGGGCCATTCACGGTTGGGGTACTACTTTTGGGACAAAGGAATTAAGGACTTTGTCGCATTGGATCTTGACGTTTATTACGATTTATTATAATTTAATTAATAAATTTTAAATAGATAAGTAGATAGGTCATAAGATTTATCAAGAAAGATATTATTTGATATTAAATAATGACTAATAATAGACAATTCCTTATGAAATAATTAGATAAGTCATAAAACTTGTAGAGAGGTCATATGACTTGTTTTGGCCACATCAATGGCAATTTCATTATTGAAGTGTACATCGGGGGTGAATTATTTTCATGTTTTGCATCCTAGTACCTTGGTATAAGTGTCATGTATCCATACATATATTTTATTATGTCCAATTCTAATTCTAAACGTTCTTTTTTCATGTAGCCATGTTTGTGTAATTATGGCCATGTGTTGGTGTGTTATGTAAGGCTAGATACAATTGGTATGCAATACACTTTTAGTTCTATTGGTACACAATTGAACGATAAGTGCGAGGAAGAAAATTGGGATCATGTCAATTAATTTTTGTTGTCCTTTTCATTCCTTAATCCTAAGGTCAACAATTATGACAACAATCCTGCATGTCCGTTAAAGAATAAAAAAGGAAAGCTTAGATAACCCTATTCCTTGTAAATTAACTTTGTCGGTGTACTCATTATGGAATATTAAATGTAGGTATGATCCAAAGTATGCTCCACAATACAAATCTAAGCACACCGACTATGTAAAGTTATCTAAAAAAGTCCTTAAACCGTTAGACACCCAAAAGTAGTACCCCAACTGTGAATGCCCCCTTTGAATATTCATCAAATATTCAATTGAGTCTTAAATTTTGTTTTTCTTGTCATACTTATGTTTAGCTCAAAGGCTGATATGAATTATTTTTTAACATCGACCACATAGCCATATGTATGTGCAATAGCTTAAAGTGTTGTTTAAGCACCCTCTACCTTAGGTAAGCCCTCCCATCACAAATTGTCCCATGCACTCAATGCTCACTATACTACTACATTAATTAGTGTCACATACGTAATAGGATGACTTACCATATTTTGAGGCATCTGCTAGATTACACTAATGATCAACAACTTCACCATCAGTGTCACCCTATGACACTTGGTGTACAAGTGTACTTACTAATATTTTGGCATGAGTATATTCAATAGTGTTATGAGGTTCATGCTTATGTTACACAATGTCAGCCATAAACCCCCACCCTTATGCGTCTGTAGTCCGAGTGGAAGTCTATGGCTCACATGTTGTCGTTGAGTCTTAATCTTGGAAACTCCATATTCATGCTCCAATGAATTCAATTACAAAGCACACTCTTTTTAATTAAACACATAGGGCATTAGCATTGAAAAATACTTATGCACCTATGATGATTATTACACACAACCACACTAGCACCTTCTCATCTTCTAATCTACTACATAACAAGTGTGAAATTCAACTAACCAATCTAAATCCTAGAGCCCTAAGGCAACCCCCCACACATTAGAGGTTCCTTAGACCTCACTTAACTACACCCTTCACTAATCCCCCTTCTCACTTAGTCCCACAACCTGATTCCACATTCCACTGCCGAAACCTCCATGGATTCACATTCCAGCGCCGAAGCCTCACTGGATTCACATTCCAGCACCGAAGCCTCCCTGGATTCGCATTCCACTGCCGAAACCTCCCTGGATTCACATTCCAGTACCCAAACCTCCCTGGAGTCACATTCCAGTGCCGAAGAGTCCCTGGATTCACAGTCCAACGCCGAAGCCTCCCTGGATTCACATTCCAGTGCCCAAACCTCCCTGGAGTCACCTTCCACTGCCGAAACCTCCCTGGAGTCACATTCCAGTGCCGAGGAGTCCCTGGATTCATAGTCCAGCGCCGAAGCCTCCCTGGATTCACCTTCCACTGCCTAAAACTACCCTAAACTCACATTCCAGTGACAAAACCTCCCTGGATCTGCAATCCAGAGCCGAAGCCTACCCTAGATTCACATTCCAGTGATGAAACTACCCTAGACTCACATTCCAGTGCCAAAGCCTCCCTGGATTCACATTCCAGTGACTAAACTACCCTAGACTCACATTCCAGTGCCGAAGCCCCCCTGGATTCGCATTCCAGTGACGAAACCTCCCTGGATTCACCTTCCAGTGCCGAGACCTCCCTAGATTCGCATTCCAGTGCCGAAGCCTCCCTGGATTCACATTCCACTACCTAAACCTACCCTAAATTCACACTCCAGCGCCGAAGAGTCCCTGGATTCGCATTCCCGTGCCGAAGCCTCCCTGGATTCACATTCCAGTGCCGAGACCTCCCTGGATTCACAGTCCACTACCTAACCTACCCTAACTTCACATTCCAGTGCCGAGACCTCCTTGGATTCGCAGTCCACTACCTAACCTACCCTAGATTCACATTCCAGCGCCGAAGCCTCCCTGGATTCACATTCCAGTGCCGAGACCTCCTTGGATTCACAGTCCACTACCTAACCTACCCTAACTTCACATTCCAGCTTGTGTCGCTCTTCGCCAACTTCGACTAGCCTCCTCCTCCGGAGTTCTCCCTCGTGGAGTCTCCTTCTACCCCTCTCTACCAAGCCTCTCCCCTCCCACATCTAGGAGATCGGAACCCTATCCAAATGAGAAGGTCTAACCCCCCTTAAAACCACCTCCGAGGTACCCTAAACCAAACAATAAGCCAAGGCTAAAAACTAAACTTCCACTAAATCATCACTCAAATTCTAACCTAGCTAACTCAATTTTGCCTTAACCCTTAACTAACCAACCCACTAATTCCTCCAACTCCAATCCCAACACAACACCCGCACAACACTTCAAACTAAATCTTAAATCAAAACACAAAAGCTTCACTCTTTTTATAATTTTGAGTAATTGAAGAAATGTCAAAGTCAAATTTTACGGAACTTAAAGGTTAACACCACATGTGAGCACCATATTGGGCTCACACACAACGGTCTATAAATTGACTAAAGTGTACGTCAATGACACTTGGCATTGGTATGCTCAAGAATATCTTCCTCTTTGCTTACTAAATGTAAACACATGACACTTTCCATGAGTATGTGCCCAATAAAACACAAAACTATCATCTCAAAGTATCTCAATGCGCTACGCAAAATGTCCATTTCAATAAATTCAAAAAGATACTTATGTTGATGAATATAACCATATTGGCACTTAGTGGACATGATGCTTTGAAACCTCCATGGATCTAGTTTAGCCCCTTTGCAAATAGTGTACGTGACACTAAATACCATAAACAATGTACATGGGTTTAGAGCCATGAACCCCATGCAACTTTATTGTAAGTTAGACCACGGCCGCCTTCAATCATTGGTGGGGTTGCATTACAAGTATGCTTACTGAAAGCATGTGTACACTAGTGACAAATGACCATGAAAAATGAGTGGTAGTCCCACTTCAATTTCCACAAGGTCACCAAAAATAAAAGTGACCACGGGTGAGCATGTCAAAAACAAGGATGACAAAGTGATATAGAACCCCACATGTGCAAACATGAATAATGTTTGGTGTTCACCCGGATTTGGTGGCAAGAGCATCAAATAGGTTCTCTTAACGGAAAACAAGATGACATGCCATAAGATTCCTTTTTAAATGTCATATGTTTTTAGGGAGACAATCTTAGTATAGTACATGTTTAGTGAATATGTATTTTAAATATATGTTTTTCCATTACAAACACCGCATCCATGTTTAACTTTGCTTAACACTATGTCCCATGACCAAGCTTTTAGAAAATGACGTGGGTTTTCTATTGGTCATGGTTTTGAGATTGTTGTAACATGACCACGAGGAACCCTAAATCATTTTTTCTCACAGCCCATTGATCATGTATGTCCAATGACCCTTACTATGCCATAATAAAAACACATGGGTACCAACCAGTCAATCCTATACATATACAAGAAGCTAGTGTGTCGCGTACCTCTCCATAAAGATTGCCCAAAACACGGGGAAAGGTCGTATGCGAGCAAAGAGCGGAGAGCGGAGAGCAGAGAGCAGAGGTTGAAGAGCAGAAAATAGACATTTGGAATGCCATTTTAAAATGAATCAACTCCTATAACCGTGGAATTTTTTGACAACTTCATTACTAATTTAAACTTTTGATATGTATAACTGTGGATTTTCAATCTAAAAATATAATCTTTGTACATGTTTCCACCGCTTTGGTTTAGGGTTTAGGGTTCATCACAATTTCTATGCATCAATTAGGGCTGACGTCATGATGATGTCAAAGTTCAAAAGCCGCGCATCGGCCTTCACTTATATATCTCAATATCTTTTATCCATTTTCCTTTTAAGAATCAAAATTTATGTGATTGTTCATTTGTCATTGATCTCTTTTATTTATTCACTAAATGGTTAACATCCATGCCCAATCAATCTTAAACTATTTCTTATTTACATTAAAAACTTCTCAAAGACTTATTATCTTCTATGTTCAATTCTTATTTTTTTATTAACAATGATTTATCCCTTATAGAATCCTAATTCTTTTGGTTGTTTAATTGTGAATCATCCCTTCTATTCATTAACAATTTTGTTAATATTTATGCCCTATCATCTTTAATTTTTATTTTCCTCTCTTCTCAGTCTCAAAGACTTGTTACCTTCAAATTTTTTATCTTATCATTTTTTTTCCATTTGCCATTTCTAATTTTATAAAATTTTAATCCATTGTCCATTGTTTTTTAAAATTTTTACTTTCTTAATTTTTTTTCTATTCTTTTTCTTGTTGAGAAAACTCATTTTTGGGTTGTTTATTTGTCAATGCTCTCTTCTAAAGATTGACTCTTTGGATAACATCAATGCCCTATCTATTTTAATATTCATTTTTCTCTCTTTTCATGACTTCTCAAAGACTTCTACTCTTTAATTCTTTGTTGCTTATTTTCATTTTTACAGCCATACTAACTTTTTCTCTCAAATTCATGTTTTTTCTCTCAACTTTCAACTAATGCGTGCTCAACATTCATATCTCCTACAATGTCTAAGTAACGACATGATTGAAGCCCTCGATATGTCAAGGTCAACATCCAAAATTTATGCATGAACATGATTTTGTTCTTTGGGTGGAACTCAACATTTCACTGAGATGTTGCCCCCAAAATAAAAATCAATGTCGTTATGCAAAATAAAAATTCCCAACAACATGAGCATCCAAAAGTTGGTTTCAAATATGATTGTAATTTTTTTAAAGGCTTGACAAAAGGCCCATATAAAATTTCCAAGTTATAACAAATGGCTTTTAATGGAAACTAAATTTGGTCACAAATCCTTTTTTCTTGCAACTAATTTGCAAATGGCCCTTGTAGCACTTCCTAGGGCTTGCAAAAGGATTTTGACAAATCTCCAAAAACTTGAAATTAGTCACCTTGTTGCTGAGGGTACAAACATCAACATTTGGATAATTTTGAATTTCTCTCACAAGTTTATCTAATTTTCTCAAATAGTTTACAAATGGCCCTCACGTTAATTCCCAAAGACTTTCAAAGTGATTATGAAAATCTCCAAAAATTTGAAATTACCTACCTCATCACCGAGGGTACTAATGTCAACGTTTGGATAACATTTGATGCATGTGACAACTTTATTTGTTTTTCTTAAAAAAAATCAAATGGCCCTTTGAATCACTTCTCAAGATTTTTGAAGTTATTTTGACAAATCTCCAAGAAAATGAAATTTGTACCTACAGTTCCAAGGATACAAATATCAACATTTTGGTAACTTTAAATTTGATTCAAGATTTAGTTTATCTCACTCAAATGATTTATACTTGGCCCTTGTAGGGCTTTCCAAATGACCTTCAAAATCTCAAAACTTGAAATTTGTATGTTCGTGCCAAGGATACAAATATCAACATTTGGGTAACCTTGAAGATAGCTCAAAATGTCATTTATTTTCTACAAATGCTTGTAAATGGTGTTGTCAAAACTTCCGTATAGGCTCTCATGGCATCGTGTTGTAATTAGCCGAACGTAGAATTAGGTTATTTTGTAAAGAGGCAACCACATCTATTGTATGTAATTTATCTAAAAAACTTATAACTCATGCATGTTCATGCGAGGGTTTAGGGTATGGATGTACCATAGGCAAAGATTGATGATAGTTGTAATTCAGTGGTAAAAATGAGATTAACACAGTTTGAAAACATAAAAATAACCATTACAATGGCTCTCCAGATTGGAGATATGATTGACTGGTTGAGAAAAAAAAGAAATGAGGTCTATTCACTAATAACCTCATCATCCACATAAATCAAACCGTTATCAGCGTGTCCTCACTAGCAGGGTACTTTGGAAACCTGAGGTCATTTCGAACAGCTTCTGCACTGTTCCACCACTTGAGCCAGCGCACTTTGTACTTGGGCTCAACCACTGCAGTTGCCACCATCTGTAGTTTCTCCAGTCACATCTCAACTTTGGCAGCAATGTGTGCACTGTAATGTGCAATAACCTGCATGTCCAAGGAAGTAATGCATCAGCAAAGGCAGAGCTAAGGTCTTCAGTCAAAATCAAAATCCAAGTAAAATTCACTCACCTCTTCCATGAAGTCCTCCCCTACGGCTGGATTAGCAACTGATTGGGCTTTGTTGAAGTAGGTAAATAGCTCCTCCTTCTTCTTAGCAATAGCCTTGTCAACATATTCCTACATAATGGAATTCGAATCATCCTACATAATAGAATTCGAAGGACTGTTTTCGAGACGGGCTGCCGCCTCATACGGTCAACTACCTCATACATATTGCCATGGAGCAATGTGGCTTGCACATTGTTCCCAACCTTCGTTAGGCCCTTAACTTACATTCGAGCACGCTCGATAGGTGATTCAGAATGGCCTCCAACACCACTACTACGGCCTTGACTAGAACTACCAGAAGGATGGTGACTATCATCCCCTACTGAGTCCGTCCCAAGCGGAGGATGCGAATCATCACCGTTGTCGCGATCTCCACTCTCACTGGCCTTAGATTGAGAAACGCGCCGCAACCTTCCTTTTCCATTCCTTGGTGCAATGCCTATATGAGGAGACCCAAGGGTAACCTCCAAGTCCATGGCTCCTCTGCAAGCACTCCCTGACAGGCACCCTAAGGGCACTTGAAACGCATTCAGAGTTCGAGGCCTCACCTCAGAAAAAAGACCAAAAAAATGAGGATCCCCAAAATAACCAAGTGCCCTTAGGGTGCTGGAAATGGGCGTCGGGTCCGACGCCCATTTTCAGCACCCTAAAGGCACTTGAACTGCATTCAGAGTTCGAGGCCTCACCTCAGAAAAAAGACCAAACAAATGAGGATCCCCCAAAAAAACCAAGTGCCCTTAGGGTGCTGGAAATGGGCGTCGGGTCCGACGCCCATTTTCAGCACCCTAAGGGCACTTGAACCGCATTCACAGTTCGAGGCCTCACCTCAGAAAAAAGACCAAAAAAATGAGGATCCCAAAAAAACCAAGTGCCCTTAGGGTGCTGGAAATGGGCGTCGGGTCCGACGCCCATTTTCAGCACCCTAAGGGCACTTGAACCGCATTAAGAGTTCGAGGCCTCACATGAGAAAAAAGACCAAAAAAATGAGGATCCCCAAAATAACCAAGTGCCCTTAGGGTGCTGGAAATGGGCGTCGGACCCGACGCCCATTTCCAGCACCCTAAGGGCACGAGCACCGGACTCAGACTCTGAGGCCCCCAGCAGCTTCAGAACCCATAACTTCCTCATATAATCTTCGATTCTAACATTTGACCACTTCATTGTCATCTACGTTTCACGCAGATGACAATGGACTACTCACTTGCCCCATTTGGGCAAGCACAGAGGAAGTTATGCCCATTTGAAGGTTCGCAGTCCTGGAACAGCAGTGGCCTGGGAGTGGCACCCGGGACTCCGAACCTTCAAATGGGCATAACTTCCTCTGTACTTGCCCAAATGGGGCAAGTGAGTAGTGTATTGTCATCTACGTGAAACGTAAATGACGATGGAGTGGCCAAATGTTAGAATCGAAGAACATATGAAGAAGTTATGGGGTTCTGAAGCTGCTGGGGGCCTGGAAGTCTGAGTCCGGTGCAAGTGCCCTTAGGGTGCTGAAAATGGGCGTCGGGTCCGACGCCCATTTCCAGCACCTCATTTCATTTGGGTTTTTGATGGATCCTCTTTTTTTTTCAACTTTTCTCCGAGGTGAGGCCTCGGAGTTAGACTGCGGTCCAAGTGCCCTTAGCGTGCTGGAAATGGGCGTCGGGTCCGACGCCCATTTCTTGCACATCATTTCATTTGGGTTTTTGGTGGATCTTCTTGTTTTTGAATTTTTTTTCCAAGGTGAGGCCTCGGAGTCTGAGTCCGGCGTAAATGCCCTTAGGGTGCTGGAAATGGGCGTCGGGTCCGACGCCCATTTTCACCACCCTAAGGGCACTTGAACCGCATTCAAAGTCCGAGGCTTCACTTCGGAAAAAAGACCAAAAAAATGAGGATCCATAAAAAAACCAAGTGCCCTTAGGGTGCTGGAAATGGGCGTCGAGTCCGACGCCCATTTTCAGCACCCTACGGGCACTTGAACCACATTCAGAGTCCGAGGCCTCACTTGAGAAAAAAGACCAAAAAAATGAGAATCCATAAAATAACCAAGTGCCCTTAGGGTGCTCGAAATGGGCGTCGGACCCGACGCCCATTTCCAGCACCCTTAGGGCACTTGCACCGCAGTCTGACTCCGAGGCCTCTCCTCAGAAAAAACTTCAAAAAAAAGAAGGATCCACCAAAAACCCAAATGAAATGAGGTGCTGGAAACCCGACGCCCATTTCCAGCACCCTAAGGGCACTTGCACCGGACTCAGACTTCCAAGCCCCCAGCAGCTTCAAAACCCCATAACTTCTTCATATAATATTTGATTCTAACATTTGACCACTCCATCGTCATCTACGTTTCACGTAGATGACAATGCACTACTCACTTGTTCCATTTGGGCAAGTACAGAGGAAGTTATGCCCATTCGAAGGTTCGCAGTCCCGGGAGCCACTCCCAGGCCACTGCTGTTCCAGGACTGCGAACCTTCAAATGGGCATAACTTCCTCTCTGCCTGCCCAAATGGGGCAAGTGAGTAGTCCATTGTCATCTACGTGAAACGTAGATGACGATGGAGTGGTCAAATGTTAGAATCAAAGAGCATATGAGGAAGTTATGGGGTTCTGAAGCTGCTAGGGCCTCAGAGTCTGAGTCCGGTGCACGTGCGCTTAGGGTGCTGGAAATGGGCGTCGGACCCGACGCCCATTTCCAGCACCCTAAGGGCACTTGGTTTTTTGGGGATCCTCATTTTTTTGGTCTTTTTTCTCATGTGCGGCCTCGAACTCTGAATGCGGTTCAAGTGCCCTTAGGGTGCTGAAAATGGGCGTTGGACCCGACGCCCATTTCCAGCACCCTAAGGGCACTTGGTTTTTTTGGGGGATCCTCATTTTTTTGGTCTTTTTTCTCATGTGCGGCCTCGAACTCTGAATGCGGTTTAAGTGCCCTTAGGGTGCTGAAAATGGGCGTCGGACCCGACGCCCATTTCCAACACCCTAAGGGCACTTGGTTATTTTGGGGATCCACATTTCTTTGGTCTTTTTTCTCAGGTGAGGCCTCGAACTCTGAATGCGGTTCAAGTGCCCTTAGGGTGCTGAAAATGGGCGTCGGACCCGACGCCCATTTCCAACACCCTAAGGGCACTTCGTTATTTTGGGGATCCTCATTTTTTTGGTCTTTTTCCTCATGTGCGGCCTCGAACTTTGAATGCAGTTCAAGTGCCCTTAGGGTGCTGAAAATGGGCGTCGGACCCGACGCCCATTTCCAACACCCTAAGGGCACTTGGTTATTTTGGGGATCCTCATTTCTTTGGTCTTTTTTCTCAGGTGAGGCCTCGAACTCTGAATGCGGTTCAAGTGCCCTTAGGGTGCTGAAAATGGGCGTCGGACCCGACGCCCATTTCCAACACCCTAAGGGCACTTGGTTATTTGGGGGATCCTCATTTTTTTGGTCTTTTTCCTCATGTGCGGCCTCGAACTTTGAATGCGGTTCAAGTGCCCTTAGGGTGCTGAAAATGGGCGTCGGACCCGACGTCCATTTCCGACACCCTAAGGGCACTTGGTTATTTTGGGGATCCTCATTTCTTTGGTCTTTTTTCTCATGTGAGGCCTCGAACTCTGAATGCGGTTTAAGTGCCCTTAGAGTGCTGAAAATGGGCGTCGGACCCGACGCCCATTTCCAACACCCTAAGGGCACTTGGTTATTTTGGGGATCCTCATTTTTTTGGTCTTTTTTCTCAGGTGAGGCCTCGAACTCTGAATGTGGTTCAAGTGCCCTTAGGGTGCTGAAAATGGGCGTCGGACCCGACGCCCATTTCCAGCACCCTAAGGGCACTTGGTTTTTTGGGGGATCCTCATTTTTTGGGTCTTTTTTCTCATGTGCGGCCTCGAACTTTGAATGCGGTTCAAGTGCCCTTAGGGTGCTGAAAATGGGCGTTGGACCCGACGCCCATTTCCAGCACCCTAAGGGCACTTGGGTTTTTTGGGGATCCTCATTTTTTTGGTTTTTTTTCTCAGGTGAGGCCTCGATCTCTGAATGCGGTTCAAGTGCCCTTAGGGTGCTGAAAATGGGCGTCGGACCCGACGCCCGTTTCCAGCACCCTAAGGGCACTTGGTTTTTTGGGGGATCCTCATTTTTTTGGTCTTTTTTCTCAGGTGAGGCCTCGAACTCTGAATGCGGTTCAAGTGCCCTTAGGGTGCTGAAAATGGGCGTCGGACCCGACGCCCATTTCCTGCACCCTAAGGGCACTTGGTTTTTTGGGGGATCCTCATTTTTTTGGTCTTTTTTGTCAGGTGAGGCCTCGAACTCTGAATGCGGTTCAAGTGCCCTTAGGGTGCTGAAAATGGGCGTCGGACCCGACGCCCATTTCCAGCACCCTAAGGGCACTTGGTTTTTTTGGGGATCCTCATTTTTTTGGTATTTTTTCTCAGGTGAGGCCTCGAACTCTGAATGCGGTTCAAGTGCCCTTAGGGTGCTGAAAATGGGCGTCGGACCCGACGCCCATTTCCAGCATCCTAAGGGCACTTGGTTTTTTTGGGGTTCCTCAAATTTTTGGTCTTTTTTCTCAGGTGAGGCCTCGAACTCTGAATGCGGTTTAAGTGCCCTTAGGGTGCTGAAAATGGGCGTCGGACCCGACGCCCATTTCCAACACCCTAAGGGCACTTGGTTATTTTGGGGATCCACATTTCTTTGGTCTTTTTTCTCAGGTGAGGCCTCGAACTCTGAATGCGGTTCAAGTGCCCTTAGGGTGCTGGAAATGGGCGTCGGACCCGACGCCCATTTCCAACACCCTAAGGGCACTTGGTTATTTTGGGGATCCACATTTCTTTGGTCCTTTTTCTCAGGTGAGGCCTCGAACTCTGAATGCGGTTCAAGTGCCCTTAGGGTGCTGAAAATGGGCGTTGGACCCGACGCCCATTTCCAACACCCTAAGGGCACTTGGTTATTTTGGGGATCCTCATTTTTTGGGTCTTTTTTCTCATGTGCGGCCTCGAACTTTGAATGCGGTTCAAGTGCCCTTAGGGTGCTGAAAATGGGCGTCGGACCCGACGCCCATTTCCAGCACCCTAAGGGCACTTGCACCGGTCTCAGACTTCGAGGCGCCCAGCAGCTTCAGATCCCCATAACTTGCTCATATGTTTTTTGATTCTAACATTTGACCATTCCATCGTCATCTACGTTTCACGTCGATGACAATGGACTACTCACTTGCCCCGTGTTGCCAAGCACAAAGGAAGTTATGCCCATTTGAAGGTTCGCAGTCCCGGGAGCCACTCCCAGGCCACTGCTGTTCCAGGGCGTTGTCCTGGGACAGCGCCCCAGTCAACTTGCCATATGTTCTAGCTAAGACCTCCAAATGAGGTGTTCTGAAGCATTCTAGAATTGGCACGCCATAAGCTATGCATTGCTTATGGCGTCACGTTCATGCCGCCTAGGCTCCGCGGGTAGGAGGCGTTCCCAACGCTCGGGGCCCTCACCCACACTAGGATCACCCCCACAATGCATCCTCAAATTTGGCATAGTCCCCAAAGGTGTCGTTCCAAGGTCCTCACAGATCCACACCTTTAGTTCCTAGTCCACCCAACCTTTCTGTTCAGTCGAAGTCTGATGTGGTTGTTTCAAATAAGTGTCCTCCATTGCAACCGCCTTCTTCATGTGTGCGCGTCAGTATCGTAGACTGTTTGAAGAAGTTGGCTACTAGGCCAGGGAAGAAGAATCTCCTAAAGTAGCTTGACTTCAGTTCCCTTAGACATGAGAAAGTTGAGTGAAGATGTGCCACCAGTATAGGACGGCACGGACGTTGGCCGAGGCCGAGAGTCTTTACCATGGGCTGAGGGCTTGGTGGGTATCTGCTGGGGCCGTGATTGAAAAAACGTTGAGTAATTGGAGTTGTGGCTTGCCTTTTGGCATTTCCGCTATCGCCAATGGGGTGGATTTATGACAGGGGTAAGCTCATTCGATTTTTGCCATGAACATCAATCCGGACTTTGAAGGGTGATATAGTTTTGAATTTTATGCTAACTTGACCTCACATGCGATGCCTAGAAATTCACGGAGATAGAACTTGCGGAGATGCCGTCTTGCAACCTTGCGGAGACTGTCCACAACAAGTGGCTTCAAGCGTCCGGCAACAATGGCGGTGATCTTTACGTCGCCACGGTGGATGACTATATCCGGGCATTCCTACAGGTCGTCAATTACTACCAATACTTGAAGGGCGACATGGGTGGGACTGGACCGAGCAAGAAGGAGCTAAGGCTGCGGATGGCGGAACATAGGGCCCAGAAAACAGGTGACCCTAAGGTCCTCCAAGACCCCATGCTAGACATGCCCAGAGCCGACGAGTTCTGTACACGCGACCCTCACATGGCAGGAGAGGAAGTGTTTGGCTCGATGAAGCGAAAGCTAGACCTACCCCTTGGAGCTGATAAAGAGTCGCACTGGCCTGATAAGGTCAACTTCTCACATCCTCGTGGCTCTGGTAGGCATGTCAGGATTCGTTCCACTCACATGCCAATAATTCTTGAAGAGGAAGATTCCGATGTCGAGGAAGTTGCACCCCCGGCGCCACATGCCGACGATGTCATCCCGTCCCCCACCCACGAGGGACGGATCCGGCACGTCTCTGCCGTCGAGGAGACTAGGGTGAACTTGAAGGAGTGGCACATCGCTCGGTTGCCAAAGACTTCTGCCAAATGTTGTTGGGTCCAGAGAGCTGTCACCAAAAGAAGTATACTGAGAGAATCGTAAGGGGTGCGAAATCAACCCCCACCCCTACGTACACCGGTCTATGGCACAACACCAGGAGGAATGTGAAAGAGTCCACAGAGTTCTTCTTCTGCTCAGATGATATCGAGAGGTGCGTCAAGGGTAGGAGGCGCAAATGGGTCGTTCAATACTCTGCACAACAGGAGAGACCAAACATTCCGGATGTTTGGCCAGTGAAACTTGGTACAAACCTCAAGCAATGTGAGATCTTGGCCCTCGAAGCGGCCGGATTCCAACTGCCACAGAAAGTGTCGGTCTCGCCCAGAAGGCTCTTTTCCACAGCCCCGTCTCCGGCAAATCTAGACTCCGTGCCGGTGCCCGCGGATGTGAACATGTATCCTGGGAAGAGAGAAGGGAAAATTGTCAAGCGCACCTCAACCCGTCCAAACCCTCAACAGAGGCTATCGATGGGCTCTTCGGACTCCCTCAAAGCTCGACTCCGCTCGGTCACGATGATTCCTCACCCTGGCCATGGCTGCATCATTGCGCTAGACTCGATAACGCCACCCGACGTGACACAATATCAGATCACCATCAGCTCCCTTCCAGGTTGCACCTGCCCCGCATTCAAGAAGACAATGACCAACTTTCGAGGGAGGAATCAGTTCTCGTATTGCAAGCATGTCTACTTCATCTTTTTCAAGGTCTGCCATCGCAATCCTGATGTAGACCATTTCAAATTCAGGGCCTTTTAATTTATTTTTGGACCTATACTTTCCACGGAAATAGGTCATGAATTTTTACTATTTTAAGAAGAATCTAGAATATTCTAAGAATATTATAATCTTTTTCTTAAATTAGTATGGGAAGTTTACTATTTTTACATCATTTCCGCTCTCCGCTCTCCACATCTCTGCTCTCCGCTCTCCGCTCTCTGCTCACCGCTCACATACAAGTCTCGTCCCCCAAAACACCATGGGCACAAGGGGGATCCCGGAGTGACACCCGGGACTTGTGGCACCGTTGGTGAGAGGGCCCAAGTGATCCTAGTGTGGGTGAGGGCCCCGGGCGTTGGGAACGCCTCCCACTCACGGAGACTAGGAGGCATGAGGGTGAGGTCACAAGCTATGCGTAGCTTATGGCATGCCGATTCTAGAATGCTCAAGAACACCTCAATTGGAGGAGGTGTGAGCTAGGAGATATGGCAATTTGAGTGGCGCTCTGTCCCGGGACAACGCCCTGGAACAACAGTGGCCTGGGAGTGGCTCCCGAGACTGCGAAGCTTTAAACTGGCATAACTTCGTCAATACTTGCCCGAATGGGGTAAGTGAGTAGTCCATCCGGCATCTACGTGAAACGTAGATGACGATGGAGTGGTCAATTATTACGATCAAAGATCATATGAAGAAGTTATGGGGTTCTGAAGCTGCTGGGGGCTTCCAGCTCCAGCAGCTAAAGGAAAATGTCTACTTGGCCCCAAGTCTTGGTAGAGAGACAAAAGGGTACTTGACGGTTGTGTAGGGGCCCTGCCTAGAATCCTAGAAGCTTATATGGGTGAGGTGGTGTGGCCTCACCCACCCGAGGCCGAACGACACAGCCTCCATGGGCATTGGCCCCATGTGAGGGCATAGTTGCCTAGTACGGTTCGGGTTGTTGTAGTGTTGCTCCGGCAACACGATAATCAACATAAGATTGGACTTCCATGAATGGAAATCCACATCTAAGAATTGGTTACCGATTAAGGGTGAGTCCCGAAAACCAAGTAGGAGGTTTGGTCCCCCTCCTATGGACTAAAAAGGTCCGCGGTATGGGGAGCTAACCATTAGCATCGCGGTATGCAAAGGGTTAGCGCTTGTAATCCTTGTTAGAAATGAAAAATGGACCGAGATAGTTAAGGGGAGCTAGCGAGAGTTGCAACATAGTGGGATCATCTACGTTTGAAGGTTCAACAAATATGATCTAAGTTAGTGCTCCTTTACATGAAAGAACATTAAGATCGTATTTGTTGAATTTTTTTTGGCACAAATTGAAAATTCAGTTGCAAAAGAACCCATAGTACAACCAACCCGGCCGAAATAGCGCAGCCCGAGTGGAAATCAAAAAATAATGTTCATCTGAGGCCTATCCTTCCCATATTTATTGAACCTTCAAACCTATATTCTCCCACCATCCTGCAATCCACACTCTTAAAAAGGAAAGAGTGTGGATTACATGATGTTGGAGGAATCTAGGTTTGAGGGTTCAATGAATAAAGGAACACTAAAAGCATATTTGTTGCCCCTTCAAACACAAGTCTATTTTGCACCTAAAGATTTCTGAATGAAATCTATAAGGTAGAAATACCATAACCGGTTAACCACCCTCTAGCCGTGCGCTAGACCGCCGTCATAATAGTGAAGTGCCATTTCTGAAACGGATCATGGCTCGGCGGCAACTTCAATGCGTGTACACTTAGTGTAGCCAATGGGAGGCAAGTGTTAATGTACTCATGAGGTAACCAATTTAGGCGATGTTTTGTATGGAAATGCGGATTACCATGTTCGGTGTAGGGAGAATCTAGTGAACGAGTAGGGGGTTTGACAACTTTCCACTTTGAAAAATTGTAGCATTTTTTGCACATGGCATAAAAATATGAAACAACTTGCATTCTTCATGAATCCTTCTTGTCTATCTTGGAAAATTATCTCATGATTGTAAGACCAGATCTTGAATGCGAATCACCTTATTTTCACGGGTTATGGTATTTCTACCTTAGTCCCTCATGGCAGTCATCTGCAAGTTTTTGAGGAGGAATGGAGAGTTGGATAGAGGCACAAGGAGAGCAGTAGCAAATGTGAGCTATGTCTGGTGAAAGCTCTCTCCTCAGTTATATAAGGTTCGCTCAGTAATTTGGCAATTTTTCAAGTTCAAAATTTGTAGATTTTGTGCAAATAGGAGGAACTCGTGATTTTAATTGATCTTGATTCAGGTGAAGGGGATGTACACTTGAGAACGGATGTTGGAAATGAACTTATCTATGGATGTTGCACACACTAAGTTCTTGTAGGATACCTATTGTGATTAGTGCAAGATAATTAGCAAATCCAAATCGTGTCCTCTAATTTGCCACTAATCTGCACATTTTGCCTCGTAATGTTTGGAGACGAGTATCTTATTTGATATAAAAGAAAAGATTCTCATTCTCGTTGACTGGTCATATGAGTCCCTCTGATTATGTTGAATGTTTGAACCTAGAATGGTTAGCATAGTTTGAGCACATAGTCCAATCTCTTTTAAACACATGTTTTTTTAGTCCCAGGCCCAAGATCCACACCTAATCACACTCCACTCAAATATAGGCTTTCAAATTATTGTTGTGTTCAATTTAGGCATGTCCACGTTATATACTTGAGATGCAAACTATTGTATTGAGATATGTAGCCCTATTGTGGGCCCTTGCAATTGTTGAGACAATTTTCTTTCATTGAAGTCCCTTTGGGGTGGACTTTTCATATCACGTACGAACTAACGTGAGTGTAATAAGGAGTATTATTTTGAGGCATTACTATACATAGTATACATAAGGGAAAGGTATTGTTTTCTTTAGTGTGTACATTTAAAAAAGGTTATTAAGATTTTTGAAGTAAATGTAGATTCACAAAGGAGGCCCTAAGGTTTAGAAAACAAATTGACAATAGATGTGCTAGTTTCATCCAATTTACATTTCCATTCATTGTTGTCATATGGTGATAGTTCCTAATGATTTGTATATGTAACAAAGGCCTAATTATTTCTTGATTTATATATTTGTATATGTAGTGGAGGCATTTATCACATTAAATTAAAAAGCTTGGTGTATATGCACGAGTCCATTTTATAGCCTACCATTAGTACGTATATGTTTGTTTTTCTTTATAAAACTCATGTTTACAAGGAGTTTTATTTCATAGTCACCCACACACATCATTTAGGTTTCCAATGAAGAGCCCCCCCCCCCCCGCAAAACTTATAGGAAATCAAAATGAAGTTTCTTTTTTCCTTTTTGAGCTATCACATAGAACCTTTCATTTGTGATAACTATTGATCCTAGGATGATGTCTATAGTATGATAAACCACTCAAATAAAGGTTTAAGAAGAGTCACCACATAAAGCCCATATCATACCTTAAGTGATAGGCTAAGTGCTAGCAAAGGGATTCAACTTGTAAAGGATCATAAGTGAGTGATATTCAAAATGGTAAATGGTGCAAGGCTCCATTGATAGGTAATCCAAAAGCTGATGCCTTCAAGAAATTGAATTGTTGAAAATTAGTTCTTAGGCCGAGGTTTATACAATACTATTATTTGGTTTTGAGATTTAGTTAACAACTTATTGTGTGCTTGATTATGAGGTGGAGATCGTATTTAAACCACCACTGTCACAAACATTATTCAAACGAGTGACCAGGGTGGATGGGGTCGGGAATGTGTCATGAAAGGTGCTAAATTATTCCTTGTGGATGCTTGTCTAAACAGATCCAACATGATAAACTCGGGTGAAGCGCTATCACTAAATATTATCAGAATGGGACATCTAATAGCAATTGAATAATGTTTAGTTACTATCCCAAGAGAATAGTTTGAAAACATATTCATAGATATTGACTCTAATGATATCTAGACATATTACATGCACACATGCATGCACTAACTTATAATAGTTTGTGCACTAATCTTAGCAACAATCACATACTCAACTAAACTTCATCTAAAGATCTGTAATTATTCATTAAAATTAGAGGCACAATTGGGGATGATATTAAGATTGCAATCAATACAAATGGGCTATATTGGGCAACATTAAAATTAATGTGAATTGTATGTTGCGAGGCCCAATTTGGTATTCTTAGATCAGTCACTACACTAAAAAGGATATTCAGTGTTTGATACACTAAATACGAATGCATACACTAAATGTTAATGACCCTATGAAAGTAAGTAACATTAAATGTAAACTCAACCACTAAATATCAACTATGGTAATATGTGGAAGTTACATATTTGAATTTAGTGTTAGTAAGGATATGAAAAAAGAATAACAATGAAAAAAGAAGAATTCTAGCATGTCTTCTAGCGTATCTTCCAACACTAATTGTCAAGTAATTGAAAATTAGTGTTGAGCAGGGTAGGGTGGTAACAACATTGAATATAATCAAACACTAAATATCATATTTAGTTTAGAGTTTATCAATTAGAAAAGTCATTGCTAAGGCTAGATTTGTTGTCACTAGAGGGTCTAGTACCATTTATTGTAGTTGGTCAAGCATGTTGAGATTCAATAGGGTGACTCGGGGGCAGATTTGAAACAATATTATCTAGTGCTTCAATCCACTACACTGATCATCCCAATTAGTGAGGAGGGCTAATAGTGTTTGTGGGAAGTTAGTGTAGGTGACATTAAATTTTTTTATGTTATGAAATTAGTGTCACCAAAAGATCTAGGAAACATTGTTCATCCCCACACTATTCACTAAAATTATTATTCATAATAACACTATTCATTGAGAAATTGGTAGTATTCATCTTGACATTATTTCATTGACAAGCATGTATTTGCATATAATTTATTTTATTGCTTTACAAGCCCCCTTGAGCATGCACGAGCTATCTTAAAATGTATGATGAATGGGCATGTACTCGTGACTTTAATATCACTCAATAAAGATTTCAACCCTCACTAATTTTGAGACTTGGCAAAATAGTGTGTGTTTGGGTATTAGTACCACATGCACACTAACTGGGATAATCAATGTGGTAGTAATAATTGCATTGGTATGGATTGAAGATCACATGGGCACACCTCAAACCAAACATTTGGTATGACTAGAGAACTACAAGTTTGAAATCAATTCTACACCTATTGAGATGCAAGCTCTTCATGAGGGATACAAAAGATCCCATTGTGAGCCCAAATTGATGTCCACATGTGTTGTTAACACTTGTAAAACATTACAAGTAGTGTTTTGTTGATTTATGATTATTCACAAAAATATAAAAAGAGTGAAGCTTGAAGAAAGCTAAGTTTGAAGCATTAGGCTTGTGTGGAGTGGATTTAAGTAGTATGAGGACATACCTTGGTAAAATGTGGTAGGTAGAAAACCAAGGTTAGTTAAATGTTTGAATTAGGATCTTTGTTGATCATTTGAGGGAGGAAGGCTTAGGAGATTAGATGAGAGCCTACAAAGTAGGAGGAGATTTCGAAGGCTTATCGAGAACCTTGTGGATGGGATGAGTCCCTACTTAGAAGGAGAATGTTAAGGGGTTGTGATTGGAGGCTTTAATCTTCTCACCCTATCCTTATCTCATGCCCTCTTTCCCTCTCAACTCACTATATAATCCCTCATTCTTCCCTCACTCATCCTCTCTTTCTTTCGTTGTCAGCCATAAACCCCCACCCTTTTGCGTCTGTAGTCCAAGTGGAGGTTCATGGCTCACATTCCTTTGTTGATCCCTTAGTGTTGGAAACCCCTTGCAAATACTCCAATAACCCAAAATTAAACACTCACTTTTTGGTCAACTTCACGGAGTGTTAGTATTGACAAAATACTCCCAACTGCATTTTGGTGTTGCCCACGGGTGAACACCCGTGGGGTCTCCCAACTGTGTTTTGGAGTTGCCCACGGGTGAACACCCGTGGGGTCTCCTCAACTGCGGTTTGGGGTTGCCCACGGGTGAACACCCGTGGGGTCTTCCCAGTGTGTTTTGGGGTTGCCCACGGGTGAACACCCGTGGGGTCTCCCAACTGTGTTTTGGAGTTGCCCACGGGTGAACACCCGTGGGGTCTCCTCAACTGCGGTTTGGGGTTGCCCACGGGTGAACACCCGTGGGGTCTTCCCAGTGTGTTTTGGGGTTGCCCACGGGTGAACACCCGTGGGGTCTTCCCACTGCAGCACACACCCAGTCACTTAAATTGCCATAACTTCCACTCACGATGTCCGATTGAGATAATTTTTAGTGATTTAGAAAGCTAACAACTAGGCCTATGATTCATCTAAATATCAGAATAACTGAAAATTCCCTCTTCTATATATGAGCTTTCAAAGTCAGCTCTTTCTGAGTTACGCGGCAGCTAAGGTACTTCCTTCAAACACCTATAACTTTTGTTCGCTAACTCCGATTCCAACAAGCTTAGGCTTTTTGGAAAGCTAATAATGAGGGCTACACTCTCTCCAAATCTTCTCTCACGGATGAACACCCGTGGGGGTTCCCCTAAGGCAGCAACACTCCCCAACTTAAACTGTCACAACTTTCTCTCACAAGTTCCGATCAAAATAATTTTTAGCGTTTTGAAAAGCTCATCACAAGACCTATGAATCATTCAAATCTCAAAATAAATTCAGGTGTTGCAATTTTTATGCGCTCTCACAAAGTCAGCGTTTGAAAGTTTGAAGGCAGCTTGAGACACTTTCATTCAAAGTTTCATAACTTTTGCTTACTAACTCTGATTCTAACAAGCCTAGGCTCTTTGGAAAGCTAACAAAGAGGGCTACATCCCCTCAAAATCTGAAGTCTAGATCATAACTTTAGAGTCCACTACACTGGATTGAATGTGGCCCAGCTACTTAAGAGTGTGTTCAAAAACACACTACCTTCTCTCAAGAACTCTAACTCTAAGGATTCTAAATTATGTCTACATGAATACTTGCTGATCTTCCTAACAAAATGAAGAGAAGAAGAAAGAAAGAGAGCTCCTAACTAAAATTTGCAAGGGCTTCGCCGTACGAACAAAAAAATTGAGAGAGACATGAAAGGAGAAGAGGGGGCTTTTATACCCTCTCCATGAAGGGTCAGACCCTTTCTCCCTTCCTTCGACCGAGGGACCCATCCCTTGATTGGTGGCACTTAAGCCGTTGGTAGTAAATGGGGGAGGACAACCGTCACCTCCTTTGGAGATAATTAAGCCCTCGGTGATAAATGGGGGAGGGCAACCGTCACCTCCTTTGGTGGCCATTAAGCCCTCGGTGATAAATGAGGGGAGGCAACCGTCACCTTCTTTGCTTTTCTTGGCCGCTTCCGGAATTTAAATTTCTCCGCCGCCGCTTGACTTTTGCTTGCTTGGTTGATTGATCCAACTTAACCCACCTACTTACTAACCTACCACCTTAACATTTCCGATTCGGTTAAAGGGCATTTCCCTTTTACCCCTTCGGCTCTAATTTCCATTTTGTCCAAGGTTCTTACCCCAAGGGTAACACACTCCTAGCTTTTGCAACCCGGACTATCCTAATCCCAAAACAACACTGAATCTAATTTCTAACTTCTTTCCTTAAACCTCAATTCAACCCTTTAAATCTACATAAATCTAAACCCGAAATTCACTCCCAACAAAGCATGCAACTAAGTCAGTCATCACCAATTTTTATGTTTTTAATGTTTTGAGAATGTTAAACGAATTGTGAGCACGAATTTGGGCTCACATTCGTGCTCCTTAAGCACCCCACGGGTTATAAGTGTGGGTGTGTGGGAAGCAAGATAGGAGCACATGTGTGTGCTTAGTTCTTAGGAGAAGAGCCAAGGCTATTTAGCCTTGAAGAGGGATTGACCTCTTGTTAGAAGTAGATTGGGTTTAAAGAATTTGGAGTTTGATTGTAAACTTCAACTTGTTGCATTGAGATTCATATTGAAGTGAGAGAGTTCAAACTTGTTTAAACTTGTGGCATTTAGAGTGACTAGATTGTACTAGGTGCATTACTTGTAGTGTTTTATTAGTTATGAACTTGAGCAGAACTTTATGGTGAGAGATTTGTCAATTGAGGATGATCAGAGTGTTCAATGGGTATGAAAATTTGAGGGATTGTTTATTATAAAGTATGGGAGTTGTGGTAAAAATTTGAGAGCTTCAGTCATTGGGATGAAAGAGTTATTAAAAGTTGAAGGGGAGGGTGTCTAGGAACAAAGCAGCAAGGTTTGAAAATATGTATCTCTTAGAGGGTTATAGATATGGATACCAAAATTTGACACTACCTTTTGAACTTATATATCTATCTTGTGTCAAAATTTTAGATTGATTGGACGTAGGAGTTGGAAGTTATTAGAGTTTTAACGACCGGATGCTTTATCACAGCATTCATACTAAGTAGTTAGAGTTAGAATTTCATACATAACTTTTGCATATGAACTCTGTTTGTGCCAAAATTTGGTGTGGAGATTTTTAATAAGGTACTTAACAAGTGTACCAAATTTCACTTGAAGAACATAAGTTGGGTGGGAGTTATACTATTCTGAAGTTTAGTAGGAAGACATTGATAGAGATTTACATCAAGAAGAACTTAGAGAAGGAAAGGCAATGATAAGTATATAAGTATTTTTTAATACTTGTATTTAAAGCCTATGTGCTCATGCAATCCACAAGCGAAGTGCCATGTACCAATACGGAATTAACCACGATGACATGTGATAGCACGGAATCAATAAGCGAGAACTCATGTAGTAGTGTGGAGTCGACGGCAAGGACTCGATTCACAAGAGGGATATCTTTGAAGGCATGCGTGGCCAAAGCGGCCGGGTGGACATTAGAAAAGGCTAAGGATATAACCTTGCCCGACATTAAGGAATGTAAAACTACATAGTGTGGTGTTAATCAAGTTGTGTATATTCCAAGGGTAGATTGGAATTATATATTGGGTTACAAAGAGAGAAGTCTCTACATATCATTATAAACTTTTCCACTCGGGCTAGGACGAAATCGAAGGGTGGAGGATTTTTGGTGACATAAATGGTGCGTCCGCCGGGAGTTTGGAGTTTGGAGTTTGAAGCTTGGAGAGCGGGCGACAAAAGTCTTGGAAGGCGGTAGGAGAGCGAGGCGTGAAGATCAACTAAGGACGGAGCGCTCGTGAAATGTTAGTTTTCATTTAGTTATTTAAAGTTATGCAATTTCAATTAAGGAAGGAGCGCGGCAAAGGTGTGACTAGTCAACCTTCCTTGGGATGGCATAAATTAAGATCACATTAATAGGATCCGCAGTAGTACACTAAGAGGTAGAGGGTTAATTAAAAATTAGGAATTTCAACTTTAAGCACTCACTTGGGTGTGAGCGTTTAAAGTTCTCAACTAGGGGGTTTATTGCTTTTCAATTGCAATTATTGAAGTGTCTTTGTGTTTAGCAATCACGGTCGAGAAAAGAGACTAACAAGCAGGAGGTAGCGAATTGCTTCAGGTAAGCAAACTTCTTCCAAGTGAAAAAAATTAAATAATTAAAAAATGATTTTTGTATACGTCTTTGTCGTTGACTAACGGAGAGGGTAATTCCGGACTTATAGTATAATGTGAGGAATCGAAGGGTGAAGCCTCGATTCCAAACATGGTACATAAGAATGGTCAGCCCCTCACGTGAGGTCTTGTTGCAAATGTTACGTGGAAAGGGGGTATGACGAGGTGATTCTCTCATTAACCTTGATGCTAACACGAGCTTGCCATCCCCTGATTGGGATTGTTCATTGAAAATTGTATGTCTCTATTTCCTCACCTCCAAAACAATGATCACACGAACTAAGGGGAAATATTAAAGAGAGAACTTGTGAGGCTTTGATTGGTCAAAGTAAGGGTTGATCGCTACATTATGGATGCAAAGAAATACTAGATCTCAAAAGCCTAAGTTAGCATTAGGGTTAAAAAAGAATGTTATTAAGCGTAGGTTGTCTAATATTGAGGAAGTAGTAGAGGGAGTAGATGATAGTATAGAAGTTAGTTCAAATGTTGAACCATTAATTAGTCCATTAGTTGAAGTATTACCAATATCTACTCAAAGTGAGGAATGTAATCTTCCTTCCGAATTGAGTAAGAAAATAATTAACAAGTCTAATAGAATTAGACAAGAAAACTTTGTGAGTACTAGTGGATCTAGCGAGAGAGGGTCACCTGCACCATGGATCCTCTAGGGGGAGGTGGAATTCCACCTCCCATACCTCCCTTGCCTCCATTTCCTCCCATCGATCCATTGGTAAGGCCGAGAGGCCTACCAATAATCGTACCCCAAGGATTGGTTTCGGTAGATATACCGTCTAACCTCCCAAAATTCTATGGGACCAAGGATGAGGATCCCTCTAGGCACATGGAGAGATTCGTTGAGAGGGTAATTAGTTCATTAATTACCAACCAACAATATTGGTTAGTGTGGTTTCCTACGACCTTAGACGGGGAAGCTTACGAGTGGTATAGAGATCACGACGAGGGACACTTTCAAACTTGGGATCAATTACAACGAGAGTTTCTAAATGAATTTCGACCCGAAGTCGGTCAAAGTATGGCTTTTAGAGCCTTAATGACTATGAGGCAAGGAAGGGATGAAGAGATTTCCGCCTATATTAGGAGATTTGACTTAGTGTGCGCAAGATACGTAGGTACTTTGCTCAACGATGATACCCTAATGCAATTCTTTATGAGAGGGTTTGTCAAAGCAAATACTATTAGGGGTGTGTTAGAAAGAAACCCTCGCACCCTAGCCGAGGCTAAGGTAGCCGCTAGAGACATGGAACATATCGAGAGAGATTATGAGCGGTTATGGAAGAAAGAGGATGAGTTAATCCCTCAATTCATCCCTCTCCTACCTAAATCGGGAGTGGATCCAACTAGGCCATTTAACCGTCCTCCATATGTCTCCATTGAAGCGGTCTCGCTTCCCTTAGCGGTGAGGGCTCCCCCACCCATGTTAGCATTGCCGGCCCCTAGAACAGACCCTCAAATTGAAGAAGTAGAGCAGCGGTTAGGTGCTACTCAACTAGGGTTTCAAGAGGCGATGTTGAAACAATTCCAAAATCTCACGGACCAAATGGCCTTATTAATTAAAAATCAACAACCCGGTCCTCCACCTCAAATCGAGTCGGGTAATCACTCATCGGGATTTTGGTGTACTCAATGTCAACAACACGGTCATACGCCTCAGTTTTGTAGAAATGGGCCAAATCGCAATCAAAGAATGAACAATAATGGTCCGCAACAAAACCAAAGAGGTTCAAATCAAAATCAAAACCAAGGAAACAACCAGGGTCCGCCTCCTCGAGGTCAAAATAACCAAAATACCGAGAAGAAAGAATTTCACCATCTTTGCGGGAGGTATCATGTTGTAGGACAATGTTGGTCGGAAAACCAAGGTCAAGGGTGTAGTAATTGTGGAGGTCCACATCCGTCTAACCAATGTCGTCATCCGGATAAGGTAGGTGGAGCACCAAACCCTCCAACCAACACACAACAATCGGGTCAAGATGTCATGAGAGGTTTCCATCCACAAAGTGAAGGTACTAATAACCTTAAACCTTCCAACCTCTACTATGATGGATATACAAACCTTCCGGGGCAAGGAGGTCAAGTCACACAATCACCTAGACAAATGGGACCATCCACGTCTCAAGATGTCCGATTTATGAATGCCTCCACCATTCCGGTAAATTTAGAGGTGCCTACTAATGGCCAGGGTCCATGTCCTCCACATGCTAACTCTATATCATATGAGTTGAGGGGTCTTAAAGAGGAAGTTGTGCATAAGGCCCCGGCATTAGCCGTTACCACTAGAGCAATGAGAGGTAATGCACCATTAGAAGTAGAGGAGGAGGAAGAAGAGGAAAATCCCTTAGGAGAAATTCCTTATTTTTCGGATTTGGAGAATGTAACTAGAGAAGCTAGGAAGGCCACTAAGGCATTAGAGAGAGAAAATGAAATTGTCCATGAGAGGAAAAGATCTAATGTCATCCATGATTTAGATGGTAGTGATGTAGGAGAGTGGGAAGGTCCGGGCATTCCCGTAGAGGAGTTTGATAGTGTTAGAAGGCCTAAGGCCGATAGAGTAGATGGATACGACCTTTGGGCCGACTTAAGCTCACTAAAGGCCGATATCACATTTGGTCAATTATTAGAAATTTCACCGGTAGCTAGGAAGACTTTGAAGGACGGAATGCCTGTGAATAGGAGAACTAAGAGGCCAAAGACTAGAGTGTCGGCGAGGGTCCAAATGCAAGGGAGAACTCGGGAAGTCAAGGCGGTGGAGATTGAAGTAACGATAGTGGACAAGGTGGTTCCTCATGTATTGGTGGATGGTGGAAGTAGTCTCAATATTCTACCCGAGCACACTATGAGGAAATTGGGATTACGTTTGACCGGTCCGTCGCCATTCGTCATCAATATGGCTAACCAAAGTCCGGTGGTTCCGGTGGGGATTATTAAGGATTGTCAACTTAGCACGGGAGGTGAAGAATACATTGTGACCTTTCAAGTGATTAAGATGCACGACAATAAGGATGCATTTCCCATCTTGTTAGGACGACCTTGGTTAAGGATGTCTAACGCCGTAGTAGATTGGGGAGGACAAAAACCTTCTATCACTTATGGTCCCGTAGATAATAGGGTCAAGGTCTCAATAGCACCTTTAAGTGGTTGGGTTAGGGAGGAGATTGATCCAATGTCGGATGAAGAGGAGAATGGCGGAAGTAATGAGAAATTTGAGGATACATTGGTGGGGGTTGTTCAAAACAAGGAGAAGGCTAAAATGTATTCCTCTAACGGGTTCTTAGGTCCTAGCTTTTACAATAAAGATGTTAATGGAGATTTTACACATTGGCTAAGACAATACCCGGAGTCCATTAGCGATGTCATGATGATGACTCCTAGTTGTATCCTCCAAGATGATGTGTCTAGAGAAGATTATTTGTCCTTAGAGCCATGTGAGGTTCTCACGGAGGAGGAATGGGTGAAGGGAGGACTCACTCCATGGTTAGATGATATTGAGTTGAGTGATGTGAGTTTGGTACATGTAGATGGGACTCAAGATGAGGAGGTCATGTTAGAACTCTCAAAATTAGAGCCCGCTTTGCATTTTAAAACTACTTCTACGGGCATTATAGCGGGTCATGATATCAAGGATTATCCTAATGTCCCCAACGATTGGTATAGAGATACCGAGGAGCAAACACGAGTGGTCGAAGAAGATTGGAAGTTTATGGATGTCAAAATGAAGAATGGCAAGGTTAGACCAATGAAGATGGGTTCTAAACTCGATGACGAGGAGATCAAAGAGTATAGCGATTTGATAGATGAGTTTAGTGATACCTTTGCATGGTCATACGATGAACTCAAGGGGATTCCTAGAGAGATGGTTGAGCATCGTATTCCGTTAGTTCCGGGCTCTAAACCGGTGAGACAAAAAGAGAGAAGGATCAATCCTAGATTGCAATTATTAGTCAAAGCAGAATTAGAGAGGTTGTTGCAGGCTGGGTTTATAAAGCCGGTAGAGATTACGGATTGGGTTTCTCCCATGGTGCTAGTGAAAAAGAAAAATAGGAAGCTTAGAGTTTGTGTAGACTATAGGAAGCTCAATGATTGTACGCAAAATGATCACTTTCCTTTGCCATTTATTACCTTGTTGTTAGAGGAGGTAGGGGGTCATGAGCGGTATACATTCATGGATGGATACGCCGGCTACAACCAAGTAGCCATAGCATTAGCGGATTTACACAAGACGGCATTTACAACACCTTGGGGGACTTTCATATGGGTGGTGATGCCATTTGGTTTATGCAACGCACCGGCTACATTTCAACGACTAGTCATGTATATCTTCAGCGACTTGCTTTTCAAATCCATGACAGTTTATATTGATGATTTTAGTACCCAATCTAGCACTAAGGAGCATGTGCATTGTGTGAGAGAGGCCTTAGTTAGGTGTAGGCAAATGCGGTTGGCATTAAATCCGGACAAGACATACCTAGGGGTACAAAGGGGAGTTTTGTTGGGTTATGTTGTGAGTGAAAAGGGGAGAGAACCGGATCCGGACAAGATCGCGGTCATTGATGAGTTGGAAACTCCGAAAAATGCCAAGGGGATCTCTAAGTTGCTAGGACATGTGGGGTGGTATAGAGAGTTGATTCCGGATTTTGCAAAGATAGCGGTCCCTATCACTCATTTGCTCAAGAAGGATGTTAGATTTGTTTGGACGGATGAGTGTCAAAATGCCTTTGTTGAGTTAAGGTCCAAATTGAGCACTTATCCTGTCTTAAAGCCCCCGGATTGGGAAAAGCCTTTTCATGTGTATTGTGATGCTAGCAACGTAGCGGTGGATAGTGCCTTGTGTCAATCCACGGGAGAGAAGGGGAAGGATCTACCCGTAGCTTATGCTAGTAAGCAATTGACTTCCGCGGAGAGGAATTACTCCACTACGGAGAGAGAGTGTCTAGCCATGGTATTTTCGGTCAAGAAGTTTAGGCACTATCTTATTTGTAATCCGGTAGTGTTTTTGTGGATCACATGGCCATTAAATATTTGGTCAACAAGCCGGAGTTGAGTGGAAGGTTGGCTAGGTGGGTCTTGTTACTCGAAGAGTTTGATTACACGGTGGAATATAAACCGGGCCGCATGCATTTACAAGCCGACCACTTGTCTAGATTGTCGGAGGAGATGGGCACTACGCCAATAGATGATAGCCTCATGGATGATAGATTGTTTGTAGTCGCGTCCACACCGGATTGGTATGCCGGAATTGTAGAGTTCTTGACCACTCAACAATTACCAACCGAATGGACGAAAGAGGAGAAAAGAAAGGTTAGAATCAATAGTAGGCACTTTGCAGTGATAGGCAATAGATTGTTCAGGAGAGGAGCGGACACCATCTTGAGAAGATGTGTATCGCAAGTAGAAGTTCCGGATATTCTAGAGGCTTGTCATGATAGTGCTTGTGGAGGGCATTTTTCTGGTCAACTTACCGGCCAGAAAATCCTTAGAGCAGGTTACTTTTGGCCTACATTGTTTCAGGATTCACACGACTATGTTAGAAGGTGTGATGCTTGCCAAAGGTACGCTCGAAATGACCTTAGGATGGAGATGCCATTGCACATTTCATTACCACTAGTTCCCTTTGAGAAATGGGGAATAGATTATGTAGGGGAGGTCCATCCCCACTCTTCGAGAGGGATGGCATACATTGTTGTAGCTACCGAGTACTTGACTAAATGGGCGGAAGCCAAGGCGGTAAAAACCGACACGGCCGCACATGCCGCCACATTTATGTATGAAAATATCATTACTAGGTTTGGAGTCCCAAAGATTTTAGTTAGTGATAGAGGTACACATTTTCTTAATGACCTTATTTCAGAGATGACTCAGAGGTTTAAGATCGACCATAGGAAGACTACTCCCTATCACCCTCAAACTAATGGTCAAACGGAGCGGGTGAACGGGATTCTAGTGGGCATTTTACGCAAGACGGTCATCGACTCAAAGAGAGATTGGGACGTCAAGTTAAACGCGGCTTTGTGGGCTTATCGGACGACTTACAAAGTGACAACACAAGCTACTCCGTTTTCTTTGGTTTACGGTATTGAGGCTACACTCCCTATTGAATTTGAGGTGGAGTCATTGAGGGTTGCAATAGGTACACGCCTCAACGACAATGAGTCTTTGAGAAATAGGCTCGGGGATCTAGAGGAGTTGGATGAGAAGAGGCGGAGGGCCGCTCAACACATGGAAGCAATTCAAAGGCGAAGGAAGGTTATCTTTGACAAGCGTCACAAAAAGAGGACATTAGAACGAGGAATGTTGGTTATGCTCCAAGATGGGAAGAAAAAGGATTTTCCGGGCAAATTTGATGCGGTTTGGTTAGGTCCTTACATTGTGGCGAATACCTTTCCTAACAACTCGGTACAATTGGACACTCAATGGACAAAGCTTCCCGACACGAACGGCCGGAAGTAGGTGCAAGCAATTCCACACATGAAGACACTTGACTTCAAGCAAGACATTCTAGGAGCCGGTCCCAGATGGTCGCCAATAATGTGAGCCCAAATTGATGTCCACATGTGTTGTTAACACTTGTAAAACATTACAAGTAGTGTTTTGTTGATTTATGATTATTCACAAAAATATAAAAAGAGTGAAGCTTGAAGAAAGCTAAGTTTGAAGCATTAGGCTTGTGTGGAGTGGATTTAAGTAGTATGAGGACATACCTTGGTAAAGTGTAGTAGGTAGAAAGTCAAGGTTAGTTAAATGTTTGAATTAGGATCTTTATTGATCATTTGAGGGAGGAAGGCTTAGGAGATTAGATGAGAGCCTACAAAGTAAGAGGAGATTTCGAAGGCTTATCGAGAACCTTGTGGATGGGATGAGTCCCTACTTAGAAGGAGAAGATTAAAGGGTTGTGATTGGAGGCTCTAATCTTCTCACCCTATCCTTATCTCATGCCCTCTTTCCCTCTCAACTCACTATATAATCCCTCATTCTTCCCTCACTCATCCTCTCTTTCCTTCGTGCTCCTTAAGCACCCCACGGGTTATAAGTGTGGGTGTGTGGGAAGCAAGATAGGAGCACATGTGTGTGCTTAGTTCTTAGGAGAAGAGCCAAGGCTATTTAGCCTTGAAGAGGGATTGACCTCTTGTTAGAAGTAGATTGGGTTTAAAGAATTTGGAGTTTGATTGTAAACTTCAACTTGTTGCATTGAGATTCATATTGAAGTGAGAGAGTTCAAACTTGTTTAAACTTGTGGCATTTAGAGTGACTAGATTGTACTAGGTGCATTACTTGTAGTGTTTTATTAGTTATGAACTTGAGCAGAACTTTATGGTGAGAGATTTGTCAATTGAGGATGATCAGAGTGTTCAATGGGTATGAAAATTTGAGGGATTGTTTATTATAAAGTATGGGAGTTGTGGTAAAAATTTGAGAGCTTCAGTCATTGGGATGAAAGAGTTATTAAAAGTTGAAGGGGAGGGTGTCTAGGAACAAAGCAGCAAGGTTTGAAAATATGTATCTCTTAGAGGGTTATAGATATGGATACCAAAATTTGACACTACCTTTTGAACTTATATATCTATCTTGTGTCAAAATTTTAGATTGATTGGACGTAGGAGTTGGAAGTTATTAGAGTTTTAACGACCGGATGCTTTATCACAGCATTCATACTAAGTAGTTAGAGTTAGAATTTCATACATAACTTTTGCATATGAACTCTGTTTGTGCCAAAATTTGGTGTGGAGATTTTTAATAAGGTACTTAACAAGTGTACCAAATTTCACTTGAAGAACATAAGTTGGGTGGGAGTTATACTATTCTGAAGTTTAGTAGGAAGACATTGATAGAGATTTACATCAAGAAGAACTTAGAGAAGGAAAGGCAATGATAAGTATATAAGTATTTTTTAATACTTGTATTTAAAGCCTATGTGCTCATGCAATCCACAAGCGAAGTGCCATGTACCAATACGGAATTAACCACGATGACATGTGATAGCACGGAATCAATAAGCGAGAACTCATGTAGTAGTGTGGAGTCGACGGCAAGGACTCGATTCACAAGAGGGATATCTTTGAAGGCATGCGTGGCCAAAGCGGCCGGGTGGACATTAGAAAAGGCTAAGGATATAACCTTGCCCGACATTAAGGAATGTAAAACTACATAGTGTGGTGTTAATCAAGTTGTGTATATTCCAAGGGTAGATTGGAATTATATATTGGGTTACAAAGAGAGAAGTCTCTACATATCATTATAAACTTTTCCACTCGGGCTAGGACGAAATCGAAGGGTGGAGGATTTTTGGTGACACCCATTCATGAATAGTTTATGTTATTGTTTTGGAGGTGACAAAATGCTTCAATGGCGAGACTTATATCTACACTGATATGTGCAATTAGATTGACCCACGATAATTTATCGACATTCCACACTATTTTTTAATATATCTAACATACATTAAATAAAATTAACATTTTCTTATTGTGGATGCTATACGGCTGAAAAAACGAAGTTATAAGTATTATGATTTGGTTTTAACCCAAGAAAAATTGCATTGAACCTTGTAAATATCAGTGTAAACATTGTTATTCGGAAGGTGCTTAGAATTCTCCTAAGATTTGATGTGCTCATAACTCTACATTGGACCTACTTTGATTGTTTTGTTCTAGAATGCATAAATGTAAGCGAGCCTAATTTAGTTCTCCATCTTAAACAAACACCTAGATTTGGTTGGAGTGACCTTAGGCTTGTATTCATGAACAAACACCATAAGAGGGTTTGGACTACATGCTTTTTGGGAGGGGATCAATACACTAAATATACCAATTAGTGAGTGAGGGTGGGAAATTAGTGAAGGTGATACCAAATTCCTTTACGCTATGAATTAGTGCCACCAAAAGATCTTAAATCTAAGACTAGAAAGCATTGTATGTCAACACTTGGCATGAAAGCATCGGCACTTGGCACTATTTATTGACAAACATGTGGCACGCACTAATCACAAGCACACACTAATCACAAGCACGCACTAAATTTCTTGAAAAAAGATGGTAAATGAGCATAGAAATTACTATAGTCATAAATTTAGTGTCACTTGGTAGCAACTTCAGCCCTTGGTGACTTTGAAATTTGGCTAGATTGTGCATGTGACTTGCATTAGTACCACCCTCACTAATTGGTGTATTTAGTGTATTGAAAATGAATGAAGGATCCATTTTATTCTTGAGAGGTGAATATTATATTGTAAGTTGACAAAGCATCAAGTAATTGCACAAAGCCATGACCATGAGAAATCCTAAATCGTATTTTAAAAGCCTTAGTCAAGGAAGATAGAGTAAGGCGGATTTAGGCTAGTGAGTAGTATTTTTTTTAATGAAATTATAAAATGTACAGTAATTAAAATAACGGGTCATTACAAATATTGGGGGAGGCACTCACAAAAAAACGTAGGAGCTATGTGCAAGAAAATACAAGGTCTAGTATATTAATTGTAGTTAGAATTTGTTAAATAGTTCCATATAGTATAGGGTGCTCTAGGTAGTGTGTGAAACATTATTACATGTAATATAGCATTTTACATAACATCGTACAATTACCTGAGTGTTACATATAAAATACCATGGAAAATGGGGCTTAGAGGGGACTAGATATGAAAAATTGCACATCTTTCAATTGTGTGGAATGGATGAATAGTTGTTGATTATTTGTGAAGAATCAAGGGGATGGATGATATCCCTTGTGAAAACATAACCCCCAATGGCTTGCAAGTCAAAGTTTCATTATTCTATGTCTTTAGAAGAGCTTCAATCCAATGAGCGGGTATTCGATAGCGGCTCAAATGATCAAGAGCATCACTTTCAACTTTACTTCATAAACTGAGAAGTGAGTGTTGATCCCACTTTGTCAATCTTTTTCCTTTTGACAAAATAACACTGTTTGTCTTTGCAATTTTTAAATTAAATATTTAATTGTACATAATTCAACAATAGGCCATAATCACATTATGTATACTTAGTGCAAGCATGATAAATTAAACCACAAAGTTTGTTATGTTCATTGAAATCACAATTTTTTGATTCAAAGGCTATAGAATAGTAACCCTAGGGGTGGACTCTTCATTGGAAACTTAAGTGATGTGCATGGGTCACTATGAAATTAAACCCCATGTATACATACTAATGACAGGCTAGAAAATGGGTGATAAGTTGTAAGGAGTTATTGTGAGGTTGTGTACACACTTGTACTTGAACCCTTGCACATGCCAATTATTGCTTGCATTTAAGATAAGCATTGAGTCATAAAAAGTGGCATTGCTCAATTGAGGTCATGTACCGTCCACATGCATGCCATGTCACTTTTGTTACTTCATGTGGAAGATAAGGAGGATGGCAACAAAGAAAGCTGTTGGAAGCTTATTTGTTTGGCCTCCTTTTCCATGCAATTCAGTTAACCCCTAAAAGCATGGGGGGTTTTAGCTTGAAATAAAGATGTACTATAAAGTATGAATTAGAAACTTTATTTTGTGTTGGCATACAAGAGAAAGTTTTGGAGACTTAATTTTAACTCACGGTTCAAATATGGATCTTTATCCTTGGTTTACACCAAAACATTTTACAAGCATTTTCCTTCATAAAACAATAGAAATTCCAAAGTGTATCAAAATCACTTGATCTTTGATATGATTGGCTAAAAGTTTGAGTTGCATAATTTGGTGGGAAAAACCAAAAATATTCATGTCACTAACATTGTTACTTTCCCAACATACAAGAAGTAAGAGAATCCCGTTTGAAAACCTAATCCATGCCTAATGTCTGCCCCTTACCCCACAACACCCTTAAGAATGTGAGAATGTACCCTTTAATACACACTTTACAACACCTACCTGAGTATTTTCTATGACATGATTCTCAACACTTTGTACTATCTCCCACCCATATTAGTTTTGGCATTTTTCTACTACCCTCCATTAACTAACACCATTATAAATTCTTGTTTTTACACACACACACACACACACACACACACATATATATATATCATGTTCATGGTTTGTTTAGCAATACATATTAGTTTTTATTTCTTGCATATAATATTAGCCTTGAAACCCCAAAACATTGTCGTGGCTTAAGTTTGCTAGGGAGGATGTTAAGTTCCCCCCCACGAACTTTTCGGGGGAGGAATATTCGGGCAAGGGCAGCCGCCCGTCCATAAAATCAAGATTTTATGGACCCGACCGAAAATTGTTGCATGCCCGCCCGACTTCAAAAAAACCATTGCCCTTTGCATTCTTGAAGGCCACTTATCCACAAAATCCCATATTGAGTGCACTTCATCTTCAAGGTCCCAAATCCAATACATATGTTCACTTCCATTAAGTAAGTAAGCAATTGAATGGGATTTCATTTTCAAAGTGAAACCGCCAATAAAGCATGTAATTAACTTGGAAGTCAAAAATATTACAAAATCCTCAAGGCACTGAGGTTATAATTTTTGTGACTTACCATTGAAAGGGTCTTTGTCATTCTAAAATGAAACTAAAATTAGTGATTTATTTTTAATATTTTTAATATTACATGCTAGTTAATACCTTATACTTTCACAAAGTATTCATATGCATTTAAACTAATTAAGTGTGATTGAATGTAACTAAGTCTATTAATCCTAATTAATCCCAATTAATCAGAAAATATGCTTACCAAATTAAATAAGATTAATCAATTATAAATTATATTTATTGGACTTAATTCTAGTAAATCATGATTAATTCAAGTAAGTACATTTTTAAATTAATTAAGCTTAATTAATTTGGTAAGTATGCTTTCTAATTTAATTGGGCTTAATTAGAATTAATTAGACTTAGTTACATTCAATCACATTTAATTAGTTTAAATGCATATGAATACTTTGTGAAAGTATAAGGTATTAACTAGCCTATAATATTAAAAATATTAATAATAAATCACTAATTTTAGTTTCATTTTAGAATGACAAAGACCCTTTCAATGGTAAGTCACAAAAATTATAACCTCAGTGCTAATGAGGAATTTGTAATGTTTTTAACTTCCAAGTTAATTACATGCTTTATTGGCAGTTTCATTTTGAAAATGAAATCCTAGTCAATTGCTTACTTACTCAATGGAAGTGAACATATATATTGGATTTGGGACCTTGAAGATGAAGTGCACTCAATATGGGATTTGTGGATAAGTGGTCTTCAAGAATGCAAAGGGCAATGGTTTTTTCGAAATCGGGCGGGCGGGCAACAATTTTTGGTCGGGTCCAGAAAATCTTGATTTAATGGACGGGCGGCTGCCCTTGCCCAAATATTCCTCCCCCGAAAAGTTCGTGGGCGGGAACTTAACATCCTCCGTTTGCCAGCACCTTCACATTGACGAGCCAAATTAAAACATGTCCTGGAGATATGCATGCGATCTTCTTTTGTCTTTAACTTAGATCCAGGTGCCTTGCCCATCCTTGTTCACAAGCTGGATGTTACATTTCCAACTCTTGAACCTTTCATTTCCATGTAATAACTACTGGCCACTTCACACATGAGGCAAGAGTTGTGACCATGAAATTGTGAGAGCCCAAAAGAAGTCTCCAAAGCCCGTCCCAAGTCGCTTCCATAATCACGTAGTGTGGTCACGGGCCCTCAAGTGTAGTGTGAAGTCATACATGACCGGGCCTGAAACCAAATGCTATTTCAATGAATTTCTATTCACGCGGGGCCCTCAGACATGATAAAACATAATAACCTAATGATTGTGAGATTTCAAAGTGCCATGATCATCTTGTTTGTGTTAAGGTAGAAATACCATAAACCGTTAAAATAAGGCGATTCGCATTGAAGATCTGGTCTGACAATCATGAGATAATTTTCCAAGATAGACGAGAAGGATTCATGAAGAATGCAAGTTGTTTCGTATTTTTCTGCCTTGTACAAAAGGTTCCACAATTTTTCAAAGTGGAAAGTTTGTCCAACCCACTTCCGGTTCACTAGGCTCTCCGCATTTCGATACAGATTATCACCTAAACCCGTTAATCATGAGTACGTTAGATCTTGCCTCCCATTGGCTACACTGCATTGAAGTTGCCGCGCCATTTAAGACATGACACTTACCATTATGAGGCGGTCTAGTGCACCGCGATTGGGTGGTTAACGGTTTATGGTATTTCTACCTTAGACCTACCTTCAAGAGGCGATGTTTGAAAATAGTCTTAAGTGACCACGAAACATGATCCATTGGATGCCATGTAGGAAGAATCCATGTAGACTTCACACCCATCTTGCATTCACTTAGGGCCACTTCACACACGAGGCAAATGCCGTGACCATGAAATTGTGAGAGCCCAAAAGAAAGTGTCCAAAGGCCATCCCAACACACCTCCAAAATCATGTAATGTGGTCACGGACCCTCAAGTGTAGTGTGAAGTCATATGTGACCAAGCCCTCAACCAAATGCTATCTCAATGATTTTTTATTCATGTGGGTCCTCACGCATGATAAAATAGAATAAACCAACGGTTGAGAGCATTCGGAGTGCCATGGTCTTCCGGTTTTGTGTTAGGCTTCCCTCCAAGAAGCGGTTTTTGAAAATAGTCCAAGGGACCACTAAACATGATCCATTGGATGCTGTGTAGGAAGAATCCATGTAGACTTTACACCCATCTTGCATTCACTTGCTCCATTGGTCCCTCGAGCGTAGTGTGAAGCAAACTTGGACCGGCTCCGCCTTTTCCACCAATGAGAGTGCCTGAAAGTGCAATGGTCATGGGCCCTCAGTCTCGTGTGTGTGAAAAGTGGCCCTCACTTGCATGGTCCTGGTTAAAATCTGCCAGGGCCTTCACATCCATCAGCCAAATCAAACCATGTCCTGGAGATAAGATTATGCAATCTTCTCGTGTCTGTAAATCTGCTGTGTGCCATGTTGCCCGTGACTCGTTTGGATGTTTCTCACTTACATTTCTTGCAGTACTATTTCTTGACAGGTGAGAATCGACAAGTAGAGCCTCCATCAACGTCCGTTTTCAGTAAGTGCTGAAGGCGGTGTTAAATAGGCCGAAGAATGCCGTTACTGCACACAATGTTACTCCAAGCATAGACCACGTAGTCTGAGGTAAATTTCTGCATGTTGGTTTCACTGTTGTTCATTTAGCTCATTTGGATGTTACTTACTTATGTTTATGCAGTGCTATTTCTTGACATGTGAGTTCATGTGGAGTCTTTGTCGATGTCAGTTTCAAGAATGTGGTGTTACTTAGGCAGATTAACGTTTATTGCCATATTCTTGGGCTAGGCAAGGAGAGTGACATAAAACGTTTTCACGTTGTCACTATTGGAATCCATTGGATTCAATGTCATATTTGTTTGTCAACTTTGTGACATTGTTAGTTTCCACTGAGAGAGAGTGTCATATTTATGACACTATTGTGCTCAATGTGTTGACATTAACGCAGTTGAAACGCAGTAGTGGCACTATTTACCGTAGTTAGGGTCAGTGCCCGGGAAGTTTTTGGGCATAGTCGGTCAAGATCCTAGTGATTCTAAATTCAACTGGTTACATGTTGACATCTTCCGGTGTTGCTTTATTCACTTGAGGTATATTCTATAGATTCCTCTAAAATGATCAGTAATTCTCCTGAAGTCTCCAACTTCAACCGGTTATTTCTCAAACTCAACCAGTTCATCTGCAACTAACCGCCGGTTCTTCCCGGACATAGGTCAGGGTAGTGATGAGCCAAATTTAATCTTGTCATGTAGATACACAATCAAAGTCCAATGTCGTAACCACTAGACTGTGGGGCCGGGCTGGGGCGAACCAACCCATATATCCGTACCTTACCGGGGAGGGCGAACGGCTGGGGATTCGTGGCACTCACTTAAAATCAACCATCCTACATATTGTGGATGAAGTGGCTCCAATACAAAAAGACCCCCTATGAGGTTGAGGGCCGATTCATTCAAATGTGACATCACTAGACATCCGGTAAGGTACCAATGTATGGGTCAGTTCGCCCTAGCCGTGGGGCCGTAGATACACAATCTGACGTTGAAATCTTTTGTTGTCCGTAAGTTCATGTTTCTTAACTCTGTCTAACTTATAGATGGATGCTACATTTTAGTAGCAATATTATGAGGCAAGTTCACTAATAATGCCGGTTTCCGGTAGCCTTGTGGAGTTAGGTACAAGAACATGCTTGTCTTTTTTGGTGTACATATTAGGCCGGGCATGGAGAGTGACCTAGATATCTTGCCACTTGCCTTGAAAGGAGGACCAAGGGCAAAGTTGCATGTCAACTACATTGAATTGTTCCTATTAGTGTGGGTAGGAAATTGATGTGGATCGTTCTGATTGCCTAATCAAGGTGGAATTGATGTGGGCCACTCTAAATGTCTACCCATGGTGGAAATAAATGTGGGCCCAAGACTTGGGATCTTCCCCGTAGTTTTCATGGAGACTTCTAGAATCAACAACTTGAGTATTAGTTCTATGCCAAATGTAGCATGAAATAAAACAGTTACCCACATTGATTTCCTACAAAAACAATCAATGTGCTTAGCGTGGTTTGAAAATTAACGTGACCCACATTAATTATGAGTATGAGAATCAAAGTAGGTTCTAGAGAATTATTGTGACCGAGACTATTAAGACAATTTAGTATACCATGGGGGAGGGTGAAATTGTTGTATACCTAGCAAGGTGATTTCTAGTCCAAGCTTGAATTGACCTTTGAATTGTAGTGCAACCCGAGTGAAATGAGTTATTGTCAAACTTAAGAGGGGCATGTCTTTACCGCATCCCTCGTGGTAGTTGCCATGAACCCAAATCCAAAACAAAGCCATGGTTGAGATATTCATAATTATTGTCCAATTAAAAAAAAACATTTGTGTTTCTTCTAAGGCTGGAAGAGAAACCAACCCTATGACTATATGGGTCCCACGCAACACATCCTTTGTCACTGAAATTTTGCACATCTACCTGTGACAAAGGAGGCGTTGCTCAGGACTCGTATGGTGAACCCACAAAACATCTAATATGAGGTGAGATGCCTTTGTATAGGTAGGTGTAATTCATGCTATAAAAGGTCATAATCTCTACACACCTAGAAATAATTTAAAATAAAATAAAATAAAACTTACTACTATTATTAGATTACCCTAATTTTTGTTGGTGTTGGTATTTGAAAGACGATTTTACCACAACTTAGCATAACATAATTTATGGACACCGTACCAAAATCCATGATTTTTTAGTGTTGATTATAGGTGTTTCTAGAACCTACCATAGACTATCATGGTCATTTTGAATATGTTTATTTTAAGCATAATTATAGATAATGACCATTTTTCGGTAAAGGTTATGAGTGGATGTCGAAAACGATACACGATACCTACACCCTCAAGACATTTCCATTATATGATAACATGGGGCAACCCAAAATGTTTGTCTTAGTTTCAATGAAAAAAAACACTATAATCTTTCTATTGAGTCATTGGCAAACATGCTTTTATTTTGGCCATCAATTATCATTATCTTCTTATTCTTGGTTTTTTTTGGAGATATTTACCCCAATAAGAGTCCATTATAAAGAATCTACTAGCACCATTGAATATAATTGTATGAATTACATAATTATATTGATTCATTTATATGCCTTACACTATCAAAAATTATGGTGCGAGATATTCACAAGATTGAGTGTTACATCCTTATGTTGACATGATTGGACTAGTACATTAAAAACCATCCTACATAACCATATATTATATTACAAAGCATGATCAAACATGAACTCATGATCACACAATCGGACAACTCCATTCACACTTATCTACACCATGAAAAATTACGATGTAGGTGATGAACAAAACATGACTAAAATGAACTCATGATTGTATGCTTGTACTAGCCTGTTGACACCGTCCTCTAGTACGAAATATTAACATGTCGATGGACATGGAGGCTATGTTGTAACTAACATTTATGTTACTATGAACAAGTTCAATGTGGAGTAGTGAGGGTATTGTCTAGAATAATTTATTATTATTATTAAACATATAAGTTTAAATATAATCATGTATGTGAGAATAAAATTGGCGTCCTTGATTGTGATAGTGATTTTTTGCCTTCTTTTAATTCAAATAGGATCCTAATGTGAATATGACGTCATTTGAACTGGTTATTCCTAATTTAGCATGTGCAAATTGACTAAAGACCCGAGATATCCTAAACTAGGGATTGCAAGGGCCATAGTCAGAGGAGATGGGCACGAGTCTTCACATCTAGGGGAGGGTGCAAAGGAAGAGAAGAAGGCAGTTTTTTGTGTGGTGGGAGCCCCGGACTTTAGTTTTATATCTACTGGAATTCTGCTGGATTTGATAATTTTTCAAAGTGAATCAAGTACCAAGCACTTTTTGTCTATGGTAGCAGTCATGTGTGATGTAATTTTTATGAATCAATGGTTTGTGAAGCCGAGCGATTAATACTATATAAGGGTGAAGGAATCTATCTGTTTTGGTTGTTGTGAGATTGCCGGGTCATATTATAATTGAATTCTAACTCAAGTAATAAATCGGCTAGGAGGGATTCCTAAGCCTTTTCGTGTGTGTAATTCGAGAGAGGACGTGCACTGCATATCAACTGAAATACTCTACTCACGCATTAATCTGGGAATAGTCTTAATTGTATCCCTCAGTCAGTGATCAATTCAAAGAGGGAATGTCTGAACCTGGAATGAGTTTGAGTAAGTTAATGTATACCTAATTAAACTCTTACAACAGTTTGCTGAAGTTGCTAATCTTAATTGAGTCTCCAGCCTCGACAATGCAGTAGTGATCGAGGAGATTTTTGGGCATAATCGGTTGAGATCCTAGTGTTTGCAAGTCCAACCGGTTGCATGTTGACATCCTTCGGTTTTCTTCCATTAAATTGGGGATCATCGGGTTCGTTTGTGTGTCCACATAATTGGCGTGTTGTTGGTTATTGGAAATGAAATCGTGAAGTTCCTAATTCCTGCGGGTTGATTGAATTACCGGGGCAAATGTTAAATTTGGATTTATGAAAGTGGTTGGATTCAAACCTTGATAGCAGTCTCACTCGTTGTCATGTAAGTATGATCGAGTTAGCCTTCACTCAAGAGGGTTGGTGGAAATTCCAGAAAATCGGCAAGGTTAAAGTCTTTATTGTTCAGAGTATGTATGAGTAATTCTTTTAATCCGTGACAGGTGATGAAAGGTCAAGTGTCATGACCCTTAGTTGCGAACTGTTCCCGTGAAGTTGGAAGGAGTACGGGCTGGCAGTACCAAATGACTGATCGACTCGTCAAAGGTAAGCATCTAATTTCCAGTTAAGACTAGGGAGTTTCTTTAAAGAAGGCATGTCCGATCGGTGACGTGAATTCATGATATTTCCATGCATTAGATTATTGACACGATAACTTATTAAATGGAAGGAATATTTAAATAGGTCATGACAAAGTCAATGGTCCTATTAGTTGAATTTTGAATATCTTAAGGTATATTAGAGACTTCAGTCATGATCTCTTAATATGATTGTGGGACGTCCTATATTTGTGATTTAGGGATCCACTGAATTGTTTTACTAAAATCAAGTGAAAAGGTCATCGTCAGACTGTGCAATTAAAATTGTGGCTCATGAAAGAAATTAATGAGATCTAAAAAAAAGACTGCATTACATCTCCAAGTGTCACTATATGATATTACTACATGAAAGACTATTGACCAAACCGAAGTACCCTTGGCTTCGGTAAAGAGACAAAAATGGGTTACTTTTGCAAGACCATTGACGATGGCTGTGCCTATGCTTGTGCACCGCACTTGGTCCAATTAAAATGAACTCACTGCCAGACTATCGCCTGAGAAATTAGTGTGAGGTGTGAGACTATCACATTTGCATGTACTGACATGGAGTGGTTTTTAGAGTTTTTATCCCCTACCCATGGGCCAATTGTCAGTCCTTATCCTAATTAAAGTGAATTAACCTTGTGTTTTCCCTAATAAATCCTATCTAAGACACCTAGATGTTGTACAAATCACCTTTTGAGTCTTCCATGATTGTTTCCCTGGGTTTGTTTGTTGACCAAAAACTTACTACATTGATCTTTGAAGGTGGAAGGTGAATTTGTATGTATTTTTAATCAACAAATTACTATATTTAAAATATTAAATGAAATTAAATGTGATTTATTTCTATAAATGCATAACTTCCAACCCAAGATTAGTTAATGTGCATATGCAACTTAGAGTCATTAAACAATGAGTTATTTATTCATTTGAAATATAACATGCGAGGTTCAAATGGAAATAAGATATGTACATTCTTACTAAACTCTATAGTTCACGTTAATCATCAATTGAATAAGTCTTATGTGAACTCCAATTAATATATAAATAACATTATTTTTACTGACTCAAATCTATATACTCAACTCAATATTTTGTATCAACTGAAGAAAATAGACCAACAAAAAGTTGAATTCATGAATTAGAAAAATAAACTTTAAAGTATGATTTAAATTTTTTTTTATTGATGATCAATAAAAAAATTAATGTTATAAATTATATCAAACCATTTGAAGAAACCAATATTTACTACTATGCCATTTTACAAAACTAAATCACAAGGTCTTCACCTAAAATTGAAAGGCAACCAAGAATGAACTGAGAAGTCCATAGAATGAGAGAAGATGATTAAATCAACTTTTGAAGGTCCAAACTTTTTCGAATGTGAAAATTGAAAGTGATATAGTTCGAGGGCGAAGTTGAGCTTCGTTTGAAATGTTTACTTATGGGCGGGAATAAGTCTCTTCCTTGATATTAGCTTTGTCAATTTTTGGTTGACTCAATGTGGTCTCATCTATTGCCCGTTTGCTTAGTATATTTATCTCGAGACTCGGTTTCTATTGACTTTCACTTGTTGATAATTCATCAATAATTGAGTTCGTAATATCAAACTACACATGTTAAGTGAAATCATATATTGTTGAAAAAATTAAGTCAAGGGAAATCCTACTAGGTCAAAAAATGGTTTCAATAGTGCATTGTCAAGTTCACTTGCCTCCAACTACGTTCTTTCAATTCTTCTGAGCAATGACCTATAGATTTAGAGGACATCCCTAGAGCCAATTATTATCCAAGCCAACACAATATGTGGAGGGACTTACCCCCTAATATCCTATGCGACCGTAATATGGTTGTGAGTAGTTTGTTCTGACCTCTTTGATGCTAGTTTGGACGGTTTCTTGACTATTTAAACTACTCCTCTTGTTCATGTTCAAGAATGCTATATTTTGTCATATGGATAGTTTTGATTTAACAAAGTTAACTATTTTTGGATTAAAATTAATATGGGAGTGTGCTCTCAACTAGTTTATAGTGGAACTGGTTCCCGAACCAAAATTTGACATTTGTCACCTCCGCGGTTTAGGGGCAACATACCCTAAACCTGTTTTTGTTGATCCCTATGTGCAAATGATTCCCAATTGATTTGAAAAATTACATGACACTCAAACGCAACATATCCTAAACATCTAGTGTTGTAATTTTTAGTTGGACATGTGTTGGTGGGTGTAAATCCATGTGGCAGATGCACAATTATGACACTGCTGCCTCAAATTGCAAAGCTTCCCAAAAATTTACAAAATAATGGTTTCAAGATTTGCGAGTTGATTTGAGTAGGTATATTACCCCTCTTTTGAATAAGGGTAACAATTTGTCATTTGGAGATGATTTGAGTGGAGGTTTGATTAAAAACCAACCCTAATTTCATTTTTAAATTGTTGCCCCTCAAGACCACTATGGACATTCCTATTATAATCTCCTAGATAATAGAACTTCAATGTTTTAAATTAGATTGTGAACAGTCACCTGTAACATGCAAACATATATGTGGTTGGATTTGTCAAAAAAACTTTAGATCTTCATCTATGGTCACTAAAATTGAGGTCACATTTTATGGGCAAATTTGAAGGAAATTGGTTGTGGGAAGTCAGGGGTTTATAAGAGCTTTTTATTTATTTATTTATTTTTATTTTTTTTGGGGGGGGAGTGCTTTGGGGTTAAGCATGTCAGATGAAAGTGCCAAAGTGTGGAAAATAATTCTAAACAGACGCGAGTTACTTTCTGATGTAAGTCCGAACATCAATGGAACTTATTCTACATACTAGTCATAAATTACAGGTTTAGTCTCGTAATTACCGCAGGTATAATCAACAAGGTCCAGACAAACAAGATACAAAATGGGGCCAAGCAAGATTTTCCAACTTCCCAATGAAGACCTCTCATATCTCAATCAACTTCACACTCACAAAGTAATAATCTGCATTTACCGGGGGTCTTTCCTTCTGTCAAACAAGCAACAGCAGGAAGCTGAGCCCCTCATCGACGAGCACATATAAAAGGAGGTGCTTGGGTGCGCACTGGCAGATTGCAGAGAGCCTTCAAGTTTGTGTTGGGAACTGATGTTAGATTCGAATTTCATGTAGCTGGAGCTGATTTTCCTTCAGCGCTTAGCAGTTTTCAATGATCGGCCTAGGCCTTTGTAAGCTAGTGCATGTGGCAAGACTTTAGGAGGCTAGCCAACATAATTTTCTGGAGAAAACATGAACAAAGATAATGCATGGTGTTGAAGCTTAAACACAAAATCTGCAAGGTTTTTGTTTGTGTTTTTCTCTGAAATTGAAGGTTGGTATTGGCCTGCCCTGCCCCTTTGGGAATAGTTATGGGCTACTTGCATCCCCAACTTCATTTCAAGTGGATCTTTTCAGATTGGTAAGTTTTGAGCACTCTCAGCAAATTTCTATATCTAATGTGATTGAAGGCCTTCCTTTGTTTCTGCATTATGTATACAAACTATACATGTTATCTCCCAATCTGTGATATGCAAGGGATTTGTCTTTTTGGATCTCCTGGCCATGGCCTCCCACAAGGAGCCTTCTTTCAGTAATATGTGTAACTAATCCCTTGATTGCACGCAGCTCCTTGCTAATATTTGTTCCTCTCTGCTAATTCGTTCTCTGATGTTCATCATAGACATGTTGGAGGCTTACAATATATTCATTATGTTGCGTGTCATCTGTGAATTGAGAGTTGGAAGGGTTTTTCTCTCTAGATCTCCTGGCCCCCACCCAAGCTTATCTGTATCTTTAGACTGCTTATTGGCATGATTTCTCCAATCTGTCAACCACCTCCAGATGTATCCTTATCGAGCAAATATGACAACAAGGCATGACTGGGTTGTTTTTCAAATGTTTGTGAGCTCAATATGAACAAGCCCAAGCTTTAGTGTGTGATTAAACAGTAACTCAACTCTTTCTTAGCTTGAGAGCCAATTGCTATGTTTTACGCTTCATTCCAAGTGGCCACGAGATTTTAAATCCTTATATGAGCTTATTTAAACTTGTAAGTGGGGTTGTAACTGCACCATTGGTGTAGGTGTTGGAGCCATTATTACTCGCTCAAACGAGGCAACTCTCTTCCTTGGCACCATGTTTCAAAACGACGCCATGGTTCCTTTCTTTCTTTTATAAGCATTATGAGGCATTGTTGGTGTGTCCATGTAACTGTGCTTAATTTGGATTGACATGTTATGTCTTGTATGCACGGGGGGGTCACTCCATTGTCAAGTAGAATACCACGTGCGAGACAAAAAAATCTACTTTTTCCTAAAAACACCACCAAAATGAGTCAAAATTTTATCAATTTTTTTTTATGTGTAGATATACACGGTATCTATTACATAGTAAAAAATGGTAACCAAATTTGATTATGTGTTTTTTTAATAAAACATACCGTTTCTAACTAGAATGACGCAGAATTGAGCTAAAACAATTACTACAAAACATGAAGATGACTAAAAATTTCAAAAAAATATACAAAAGGTATTATCAATGGTTATGTATATGTAGAAAAAAAATCATAATTTTAAAAATTGTCTAAGGCATATAATATAGGGTAGCAAAATTGTCTCGCACGTGGTATTCACTCGACAATGGAGTGACCCCCCCGTGCTTGTATGTACTTAAGATATCTTACGCTTGGAAACTTTTTGACCAATTTCATAGGAAGTTTGTGCTGTTTTGCTAGGGACAAGGGTTGAAGTGGGCTTGATGTTGGTGCTAAGAGTTAGGGTTAATGTGGGGTTGGGTATTGGTTAAGGGCTAGGACAATAGAGTTATATTCTCCCTTGAAGAGAGACAAAATGTGGGCTTTGATCCTCCTTTGAGAGAAATTTCTATAAGAGCTTGTTAGCTCATCGTGTGTCGGAGCCTCTTTTAAAAGTTGGATGAAACAACTTGGACAGACTTGGACGAACTCTTGTTATCCCAAAAACTGAGAAAATTTTAGGTTCTAAAATAGTTTCTGTCCATGTGACCCGCCATCATAAATCATGGATCGGCTTATGCAAGGTTAGCTTGGCCCATCAATTCTATAAGGACAAACTAGAAAGCTGGTTTTCCATGGCTTGACACCACTTTTTAAGTATGGTCAATGGTCATTTAACAATAAGAAAAGTGGCTTTATGCGTAAACTCTCAAACTCTCAAAGATGGCTTCTACTTCATCCGCACTTTCGACTCCCTCCCTCAACTTGAACACCCTACCGGAAAGCCTTTGTGCCGCAAAAACACCTTCCAGCTCCTTCCAGACTCCTACACTCCCATTTGCAAGCACGTTAGAGTTGCACACAGGGATTGAAGTGTTGTAAGTTGGATTGAAGTGGTTCAAACAACTCTTATAAATTTAGAATTCCTTCATGTGGCCATTGAGAACATCTACACTTGTTTAGGCCACATGAACCTCAACAATTGGCTGCTATAAGTGCCATGCACATGAGCAACCATCAGCCGCTCCGCCTAGCGGAGGCTACGATTCTCATCCAGCTCCACTGGCGAGGGTGGCAAAGCGGACTGTCCGCCCAAGCCTGGAAGCCATAGGTTCGCCGCTCTCCATCGGATAATTCCCCAGCAAGTTTCTTACTGCGGAACAACTTCAACACTCTCAAACTTCCTCTCACCTCTCTCTCAGGTGGCTGGCAGGGCGGACTGGCGCCCATGTGCACAGGTTTATAACCTTAGCAAACATCGTAGGTTTTAGATAATCTCTCAATTTGCCCCATGTTGGTTAAAACATGTTGCATCCAATCATAAGCCACGCATGTTGCATACTTAACCACCCTTGAAGTAGGTTGGATTTATAGCAACAATAAACATGCTCGGAGATTGTGGAGGCATGACTCATGTTTTAAGATTGCTAGTTGTGATTGTCATGCATGCTCGGCACTAAAAAAACCTCTTTAGCAGGGTTGAGATTTGCACCCATCACAACCTATTTGATGGCATGTCATTGTCACTAGCCCCACCTAACCTGTCAAAAGACAAATGGCCAAGACCTTCAATCCATCACTTGACATATCACTCTCAAAATGCCCGTCACTTGACAGATGAAATTGTAGAATACATGTCACCTTTCATCTCATCCAAACTCCAAATCCATTACAACTTGTTGAGTCCCGATTGCCTTAGGGAGCTTGCTGCTCTATCGCTTGGAACTTGGAAGAAGCTTTGGGAAGCTTAGGGAGTTTCCAACTTAGGATGCGAGGATCTATGTGGCAGATTTGTTGGGAGGGTGTGTTGGTTGAAGCCTCAAAGGTTTTTAAGTTTTTTGCACTGCACTTCTGCTTGTAATACCAACCAATATTGCAATATGTGAGAGGGGATTCTCCTAGTAGAATATAGGTAAGAATGCATTACAATCGCATCTGCATTTGAACACATTGGATGCGTTGATGCGTGTATCCCTATGTGGATTCAATGTTGATGATATTGATTGGCAAGCTGGTTTTCTAGAGTGGAGGAACATGAGGGATCGTCACATTCTAGTGATAGATTGAGCTTCTTTTGGTGTGACTTGCCTCTAAACATCACTTGAAATTATGAATTATAGGTGATGGTTATAGAGGTCATTGACAATTATATAATTAAAGTGATATGATTGCATATTGTTTCAATTTGTACTACTTCCATATGTTGTTGTGACTAAAACGATTTGGAAACTAGTAAGAATTTATAAAGCCGTGAATTTGAAAAATTAGATGTCAAAAAGCATGTTAAAAATATGACCAACCCGTGAAAAAACCAATGATGTAAAAATTGGCCGTCACATGAAAGGCAAAACCCTTTGTCAAATATCGACACTGCTCTTTAGTGTGAAGCCTCTGTAACTAAGACACCCTGAAGTCAGGTGGGTATTCAAGGAAGAGGTTGGCGGCTCAAATCCCGGCTGTGAAATCTCCTCTCTACCTGACGGAAAACTTGCCAGGTGGTCAACTGCCTCCTGTGCCTTGGCGCTGGCATGTCAGCCTTATGTCTCAAAAAAGAAAAAAGAAAAAGAGAGAGTCAGGTGGGTATTTTATTAACTCTGGTTTACATGAAAGTTGTCCATACTTTTGAAATCTTCATACTATGAGTGGATGGCACCTGGGAGCCTGAACCTTCCGGTGCAACTCCTCAAAGGTTTTTTTCTTCTTTTAGCTCAAGTTTATTCAAAACCTGAAGTATGTTGTCTTGCATACTTGAGTGATGTCACATGTGATTTAGGGCAGTAATCACTGTTGTCAATTGTTTGACATGTACAATTTAGAAACAGTTTGGTGCTCTGATTTTGCTCATCTTGTTCAATTAAGGTGAAGTGTCATCCACATTACTTCATCTTTAAGAGATTTGCATTAACACTAGATAAAATTTCCCATTGATCTCTTTGAAGTATCACTATGGATGTGGTGGCAAGCCCAAACTTAAAATGAGTGTGGCGCACCCTAAATCTTTGTGCAGAATTCTGCATGAGAACAATCTCATGGGAACTAATGGCTATTAGTTCTCTGCAAATTTATTGAAGTCCCAGAAACATGTATTTCATCTCAGATATGGGTCCTGATAACTACATCGATTATCCCAATTAGTGCATGTGGTATTAATTCCCAAGACACTCACGATTCTGCCAAGTCTCAAAATTAGCGAGGGCTTAACTTTTTACCAAGTGATACTTAATTCATGAACACATGCTCATTTTCCATACACGTCAAGAAGAATAGTGCATGTTCTAAGGTTTTTGTAGAGTTAGATGAAAACTTGATATGCACAAGTGAATAATGCCAAGATGAACAATGCTGGTGAATAGTATTTTTGGTGAATAGTACCGCGATGGACAATGCCTCCTAGATTTTTTGGTGGCACTAATTTCATGCCATAAAAAAAATTAGTATCACTTTACTAAGTTCCCACACTCACTATTAGCCCTCCCTCACTAATTGGGATAATCAATATGGAAAGGCTTGCATGTTAACTCCTAATTTATCTAGGATAATTCCTGGTGTATAAGAACAACATGTAACAAGATCGTACCTCAATGGTCAAGGAGCGAGCATGGTCAAGTATACGGGAAAAGTGCTATGATATACAAAAACCATAATTTTGTTGGTCCAATGCCTAAAAGTAGCAGCAAAATGATGTTTAAATTGGATTTTTTTCATGGCACCCTCTATTGTTGTGTTAGGTATCCAAATAAAAAATATAAAGATGAGAACTTCAAAACTTATCATTAAAAGTATTGCTCAAAAGGTAATGGCTAAATCTGGTTTTGGACGTAGATTTCATGACCTTAAATATTTTGAAGTTGGGTTTTTTAAATACTCCTTGAATTCATTATAAACTTGAGGGCACTATTATAGAAAAATTGTTGAATTTTTTTAACATAATTATATCTTATCTAAACAAATTCTAGACAATTACATGTTCAATATACCTACTTGCACACTACTTGCATCGTAAGTAGTGTAGACTTTCTTGAAAAAAACTATGTCAACATAAATTGCTTGGTTTTGTTGATCAATGTGATTTTCAAATGATTATGATTTTTTCTTTCACAAAATTCAAAGTTAGTATATGGTTTTGAATCACTTTCATTGAAACCTATGCATGGTAATGGAGTTGTGTACTTGACTGTGCTTGCGCCCGTCAGTCCGATATGGCCCATTTTCTAACTCTTAGAGTTTGAAGGCCATTGAACTCCACACTGCATGCAATATTTTTTTCATGAGATCTAGAGATTGGGAATAAAACCTATATGGTCAAGTTTGTGCTAGAATCACGGGTACTTCACTATCTCATACTTTCTGTATATATGTGCATAGAAGTTTTTTTGAGGAGTGGGGGGCTCGCTATTTATCTAATATTTTGCATTTTCTAATATTCTTTTCTACTTCTGCTTTGCCCCATTATCTTGCACCCTTTTGGTAGTTTGAACTAATTTTTTCCATTTAGACTTAACCCTATGTAAATCCAAAAAATGCCTCTTCTGTGTTGTTTAAAATCACCATATGTGTGGTGTTTTAAGGCGCCCTTTATCAGCAAGCTTAGTAATACAAGACAACTTATTAGTAGAGCTTATGAGTGGAAAAACCTTGTGATCCTCTACAAATGTTGTACCATCCTAAACACATTATCCTATATGTAGGGGTGGTTTACACTATGGACCATGAAGTCGTCCCACGGCCGTCTAAGCGATGTGATTGGACGTTGAAGTCGTCCCGGGACGACTTGGGTTTACACCAAGGAAAAAATGGCCGAGTGACCACGGAGGTTGAGGTCCACAATTTTTTTTAAGCCTACTCTATCCACTGCCATGGTCCAATGGATTTTCCGTTGGGACAAGCAAAAGAGGTGGTCTGGGAAAAACAGCAAGGGCCCATGTCAGAAAAATGCCGTTTTAATGATTTTTTTTGGATTTTTTTAATGATTTTTTTTCCGACTTAGTTAATGATTTTCTTCGGCTGCAGTTAGAAGGCTGTAACACTGTAAATACATATTTCCGTTATGGTTGAGAGCACAGTAGAAAAGGCCCGTTTTTGCAACCGTTTTTTTGCAAGAAATTGATCGTTTGTATTTGTTCGTTTCATCACTGTTTTGGTCTACTTCAACTAGTAGTGTGTGCTATTTTTGAGGTAGAAAATGGAGGGTTACGGCGGTGATGGGGGATCACAAAGAGAGTCACAAGGAGAGTGGTCACAAAATTCTGAGTGGATGCAAGAAATGGCAGCTCCAATTTTCAGACCTCATTATTTAATTTCTGAAATGCTACAGAGACCTAGTTTGCTTCCATCTTCTTTTAGTGCATTTCCTCCTCCTCCTCCTAGAATTCATCCTCATGTAATTCACCCTCCTCTTTCCACTATTGAAGTTGGAATTTTTGAAGGCAAGGAAGAAGTAGGAAAAAAGGGAATGGTTGGAAAGAAGATAGGGCGTACAACAAAAGAAGGATCAAAGAAGGTGAGGAAAGCGGATGTTCTAAAAGTTGGAGAATCAGATGAAGAGGAAATGGGAAGAGTGAGCAGTCGACCACTTAGTCGACTGCTACATTAGCAGTCGACCATTGTAGTCGACTGCTAAGTTAGCAGTCGATTAAGTGGTCGACTGCCTATATAGCAGTCGACCACTTAGTCGACTGCTAATGTAGCAGTCGACCATTGTAGTCGACTGCTAAGTTAGCAGTCGATTAAGTGGTCGACTGCCTATATAGCAGTCGACCATGGTAGACGACTGTCTGTATTGATGTCGAAATAATTACTTATCTGAAAAAAAAATGCCATTAGTAATTTTTTTTTACTACAGTAACGTCCGTTTGGCGTCACACCCTGGACGTGACGCGACGTGACGCGTTTAGGCCGCGTCACGTCCATTTGTACATCCCTGACTGGAGCAGTCGTCCCAAAAAATAAAATAAAAAGTTACAAAAAAGTGGTATAGTAACTTTTTTTTACCACGTCAGTGCGCGTCACGCCCCGACGTGACGCAAAAAGGCCGCGTCACGTCCATTTGCACATCCCTGCCCAAGTGCATGAATATCCATACAGCATGAGGGGTGAGTTGTTATGGCCGGGTCCACATCCAATGGTCTTCGACGGATCCGTGTGTGGGATTTGCGGCAGTCCATTTGGCCCAGAGGGATGCTTTCAAGTTAGATCGTGTGGGGGCCAATTCCATCCACAATGTCTGATAGTGGCAATGATCAGGAGACGGCAATGTCCCCATTGCAGATCACCCTTCCACCCTCGTTTGTACCTCCAATTTGGCCTTCGGGATTACATGCCTAAGGACTGGGTGGTAAGGCCAACGGACTATCCCTTCAACCTTTGCGAGTTTGATGGGACTTCTGTTGAGTGGAATTGGTTATTCAATTGTGCAACGGTTGAACTTTGGAACGATAACAAAGATGGCGAATGGACACAGAATTCACGTCAAATTTTGTATGTTGCAGACGAGTTGTTTCCCAACAAGCCCCCAAACCATGGCATGAAAAGATTTTTGTACCAAACTTTTGGTTGGCATTGGGATGCGATAACCATGCAATTACGGAGAGGCATTCAACCTCATTTTTACAATGCAAGTGGTGAACCATCAATATCGGAGCATGAGTTGGAAGAAGATGCACATGAGATGCCCATGGAACGAGATTCCCATTTTGAAGCGCACTTAGAGCAGTCGTACCACAACCACAGAACGCAGTTGGAGGCAGTTGAAGCACTCTTGAATAGAGTTACGGATGATGCGGTATTGAGATGGCTAAATGGGGGGCCTAGACCACGTAATGCCACTCCACTGTCTCCTGGAAGTCGTCCATATCTCACCCGTGAAACCACGCGAATGATGGAAGCCGGGGAATCATCATGAGCACGACGAGGATCTACTTCAGCTGCAATAGACCTCGATTCAGATTCGGATTAGGCATTTTTGTAGCATGTTTAGAAAGTTGTATAGGAACGGAGGAAGACTTTGTACACATTGAACATATTTCATGTTCAAAGAATATGTAATATAAAGAGGAGTTACCGACAAGTTGTCATTTCTAAGATCATGTAAAAGATAGCATATGGATGTCACATGTTTTAATGTTATTCGAAACTTTTAAAAAACTCACTTGAATATTTGTAATTCATATGATAGTCTAACCAAAAGTACTATTGACTACATAGTCAATATTGAATACCACATAAAGATATAATTATATAAATATGCAATAAATAATTTTAAAAAACATGCAATAAATAATTTTATTACTATAATAAAATGATACAACTTCGAACGTAACGTTCGCTTTGTGGTCTAAATGTCTTACCGAAGGCCCTAAGGTTGTAACTTGTATCAATTTTGACGGAAGTAATAAATTATGGGAGTACGTGGGAGCACCGAAAGAACACATTTGTGCAAAACCATTACGTTCGAATCCGTACTGTAGGATCATTTGCTTCGACACATCTTGGGTCCTCTTCAGACTCGTCTGTGCTGAAATCATCATCCGTTTGGGGAGTCGCGCTTCGAAGATGCAACTCTCGGTCACGTTGTGAGAAAATTATCCTCTTGGTCGGCCGGGAGCCATCTGCATCCTGTATGCCATTTTCATCTAGATGTGGTCTACCCTCATCTTCATTGTAGTCTTCAGCAGTAAACGGAAGCGATCGTCCCTGATACCTCTTCCTAGTACGTTTGACACCTCTCGTAGTTCTCTGGCGCCCTCCACCCGTACCACGACTTGAGTGCACTTCATCTCTACTTCCATCTATAAAAGCATCCCCCGTTGTACTTCCGCCTCCAACTCCAAGACCACCTCTTCCATTGGATTGACTGTGTGGAAGTGAAACAGACGCGGGTGGAATTGCAATTGGTATGTTCTCAACAACATGTCGACGTACAGAAGGACGACGTGGCGCCTCTATAGTAACATTTCTTGAAACATTGTGCATAGCAACCAAAGTAGCACCCACCGCAGTTGCACGTGAAACACCCAATCTAGAAGTATTGGCAATACTTCGAGTGAGAGGACGATGTTGACCTTGTGCATGCAATTGCACCGTAGAGGTGGATGCAATCCTTTGAAGAGCACGGAATCGAGTTGTAGGCATTTCAGGAACATTGGGCGTTGGATCTTCTATACGATGGTTGGATATGAGGGAGGCATCCATGGATTCAGAATGTACTCGGGTTGGAAGTGGATCATGTTGAACGTGCGTTGGCTCATTTACGGGTAGTACATTGTCGCCTTCACCAAATGAAAGAGAATCGCTCCGATGTTGCAAGGAATCTACTTCAATTCCCACATTCTCACTTGCCCCCATAGCAACATTATGGTCAGATGGAAACCCTTCTCCAGTGTGGAGAGTTTCAACATGCGGTCTTCCAATAGACCCCTCATGATCGTCATGCATTCCGTCGTTATGTTGTCCGGTTCATCAAACTCAAACACCCCAAGGTTTCCATCACTACCATTGCCATCCTCATCTTCTGAACCATGATTCTCGGAATCGAGGTCATCCAAATCAAAGTCGATGTCATCAACATTGTTGTCTTCATCATTTCCAGCCTTACCAGTTGGATCCACGTCATCTTCGTTGTCATCTTCTTCGTCAAGGTCATCGTCAGAATGGACCTCATTCAATTCGTACCATTGAGCAGGTCTTGGGCCCCTCCGATGTCAAATGAGCCTACTATTGGTATATATGTAGACGAGGTCCTCAGCACGACTATGCTTCAAGCGATTGCGACTCTTGTTGTGAACGTATGAGTACATGCTCCAATTGCGTTCACATGCGGATGCGGAACATACTTGTGCAAGGATACGTCTTGCTATTGTTTGGAGGGCTTTAGCTCCACCTCCCATTGCATCCCACCATTCATGGAGAGGTGCGGCATGCACGCTCGGGTCAGTAGAATCAGCAAAAGGCCCTCGATTTTCAAGGAAATCTTGGTACTGGTGGAGGATTTGGACATAAGTGTCCTCATCTTGAGCAAGCCTGCGAAGAACTCGATTTAGGATTGTCCTCGAATTGTCATCTTCATGGAGTGGGGCCCAACCATGTAGAAGCGGATTTAACATCGCTCCAGCCCAGTGTAGATCATTCAACATCAACCTCCATCTATTTTGAAACGTTACCATAGCATTTGCAGCAAGCTCAGGGCTTAAGCGAAATGGAGGTTTATTGAATCCACGAATATGGGTTTGTAAATCATGCATGACCCTCCAAGCCATTCCCATTGCAGGCGCCTTGCCGTCAAATACACGAAGAGCTTTAACAACCGGGATCACCATATACAAGAAATTTTCGCACGTGTTCCAGAATCCATCAGAACGTATAAAGCTTCGCACAGCAGAGCCCTTCATGTAAGAGGTGCCAGATCTCCTCCTCATATCACGCATTAGAGTGATCCAATCCTCATCAACCACCATTCTTTCCAAAGCATTGCGTACTTGGAGAAGACGTTCAATCATGATGATGTTCGTAGCAAAACGGGTCTCTATAGGTAGGCGGAGTGAGAGATTTGGTGACAACCTCCGGAATATAGCTTGAGAAGCATGATGGTTTTTAACAAATACACAAATATGGCGGGATTTTTTTACCAACTTTTTCACCCATTCCTCCTTCCCCCAATCTTCTAAGAGGAGATCTAGGCAATGTGCAGCACATCCTTGAAAATATAGATCGGGATTTGCTCGAATCAAGTCGCGAGCAGCGGAGGCCATAACTGGGGCATTGTCAGTGCAAACTTGGACCACATTATGTCGACCAACCTTTTCCACAAATGGTTGAATTTGAGCAGCAACGTAGACATGATCCTTGTGATTTCCCGTAGTGTCAATGGTACCCAAGAAAACGTCTCCCTTTGTGCCACATTGAAGAACGTTTAGGAGAGGTCGGTTTTGCACGTTGTCCCATCCATCATAACATATTGTAACACCGTATTTTTCAACGGAATTCCCCAGCTTCTCCTTCACTTGCCTATCTAGGTCAACATTTTTATCAGTTAACAACTTCGTACGGATGGCATTGTACGATGGTGGTGTGTAGGCTGGCATTCGATGACGGGCAGTTTCACGCACAGCATGAACAAATGCAGGATGTCTCACAATGTTGAAAGGAATGTTAGCTTCATAAAAAGCCGTTGCCCATGCTCTATCGAGGAGTTGTTTTGTTGACACATTGAACCCCTCCGTTATGTTGAGTTGACGTAGTTCACGAGGAGGAGTGCCATATATCACAACATCAGAATGTTGAGTGGTTTGGGACATAAGCAAAGGCTCTGTTTCACTAATTACGGAGTCCGCTATAATAGGCTCCAGAGGTACAATATCTGCCACCAGAGAGTCCTCATTTACAATGCCTACATGTAAGGGTACAATGCCTCCGCAATGTTCAAACAAGGCCCTAATATGCGGGGGTACCATCCTACATGTGGAAACATCAGAAGCACCCCCTACATGAGGTCTATAACCAAGGTGGGCCAACATTCTATCTCCTCGGTAAGATATGACGAACGGGCAAAACCTACATTTAACCTGCCTTTGTGATTTACCGGGAACCCTCCCCTTATCCTCGTACCAATGATCCCATGCATCATTTCGGCGTGGCATGACTTCAACAAAACCTGCAAATACAAACAAGTTAGAGCAAGTCACTTTGATCGCATACTAGGTCCTGTTCAAGAGTGCCACGAGGGCAACCCTAATTCACAGACACTAGATTGGACAAAGTATACTCTGCATTCGGGTCTCACGCATTCAATCCTCACTCCTCAAAGGAGAATCAAAAGACTTGAGACACACTATGTCAGTGGAGGCAAAAATGGCACCTTGCACCCTCAATTTATAGTGTTCGAATCGGACGGGGGAGCGGACGGAAGGGGTGGGAGCGGACGGGGGTGCGGACAGGTTGGGAACGGGGCGGGGGACGTGGGCAGACGGAGGTTGGGAACGGGAGCGGACGGGGGGGGGGGGGGCGGACGGGGGAGCGGACAGGTTGGGAACGGGGCGGGGGACGTGGGCAGACGGAGGTTGGGAACGGGAGCGGACGGGGTTTGGGTACGGGAGCGGACGGGGGGGAACGGGGATTGGGAACGAGGGCGGACGGGTGGGAACGGGGGCGGACGGGGGGCGGACGGGCGCTAGTAAAATTTTCCCCACTTTCCCTTTATTTTGCTGACATGTCGTCACACGTGGACAATGTAAATCTTACGTGTCCGAAATTGGATAATGTAATTACACAAAAAAATCGGTAAAATTCAAGTCCGGCAGGATAAAGACAGCATCCGGCATAATCCGGCATAATGTCGTGACGGATACGTGTCGTGACGGCACGACATTATGCCGGGATAAGCCTCCGTCACGACACAATAGACAACCCTGCCAGTGGCCAATCCACAACAACAAGAGAGGGACAACATGAGGGGAGCTAGACCACAAGGTGGACCACCGAATGAGCTTAGGCCACCGAATTTGTATTACGATCATGGTAATGCGAGACAAACTTTTCATCCACCGGCGGGATTGCAAACGGCGAATGGTTACATTCCGATACAAGGTAAGCAAGGGGGTCCACAAAATTTCGACAATAGGCGACAAGCTCCTCCTATGGATCCGGGTCCGTCTAATTCTCAAGATGTGAGGTTTATGGATGGTGTAGTGGAGTCACATCATGATGACATTCTTCCTCTCCAAATGGATAGTGGAGAGGGACAAGGTCAATGGCCTCCACACACCAATGCCATCACCTATGAGTTGAAGAGTCTAGGAGATGAGGTTATTAATGAGAAACCGGCATTAGCGGTTACCACTAGAGCTAGGAGAGGGAAGGCCCCATTAGAGGTAGAAGTAGAAGGTCAAGAGGAGTATTCTTCGGATGAGGCTCCTAATCTTTCCGAATTGGATAGGGTAGCTAGAGTAGCTAGGAGGGCCACTAGGGAGTTAGAGAAGGAGAATGTGATTCTTCATGATAGAGAGGGGCCTAATATCATTCATGATTTGGAGGGTAGTGAGATGGGAGAATAGGAAGGACCGGAAATTCCCTTGGATGAGTTTGATGGTGTTGGCAATGCCAAAGTGGAGAAGTCGAGTGGCTACGATTTGTGGGCCGATCTTAGCTCACTTAAGGCCGATATTATCTTTGGACAATTGTTGGAGATTTCACCCGTGGCTAGGAAGACTCTCAAGGAAGGAATGCCGGTGACTAGGAGGACTAAGAAGGTTAAGCCTAGGATGTCGGCTATTGTTCAAACGAAAGGAACAAGACGGGATGTCAAACCAATTGAGATTGAGGTTATGGTGGTGGACAAGGTGGTTCCTAATGTGTTAGTGGATGGAGGTAGCGGACTAAACATCTTACCGGAGCATACCATGAAGAGGTTGGTCTTAGTCTTACGGGTCCGTCACATTTCATCATCAATATGGCGAATAAAAGTCCGGCCGTACCTTTGGGAATGATTAAAGATTGTAGGATTAGCACCGGAGGGAAGGAGTATGTAGTCACCTTCCATGTCATCAAGATGCATTCTAACAAGGATACCTTTTCCATCTTGTTAGGTAGGCCTTGGTTGAGAATGGCGGATGCCATAGTGGATTGGGGAGGAGTCAAGTCATCCATTACTTATGGTCCGGAGGACAATAGGGTCAAAGTCCCCATAGGGTCGTTAGGTGGTTGGATTAGACAAGAGATTGTGTCACTTCGGAGGATGAACGTGATGCCAAGGAGGATGGAAAAAATGATGAGGCATTGGTAGGAGTGGTTCATTCGGGTAGTCTAGGTCCTAGTTTTTACAATTATGGGGATGATGGGGAGTATGCCCAATAGTTGAGGGATTATCCGGAGTCGGAATTCGATATCATGACGACGTCCCACCATCCATGTTTGAGCAATGACATTCTTGAGTCACGAAGTGAAGAATATTCCTTGTTAGAACCATGTGAGGTGCTCACCGAGGAAGAGTGGATTTTAGGAGGATTGACACCTTGGGTAGATAGTATGGAAGAGTGTAACGTAAGTTTAGTACATGTGGATGGGACTCAAAATGAGGATGCTATCATGGAAATGGAGAAGTTGGAGGAGCCTTTACACTTCAAGACGACGTCAACGGGAATTGTGGTTGGACAAGATGTCAAGGATTATCCTCATGTACCGGCGGATTGGTATGGAACCGAAAATGAGCAAGTTTGTGTACCCGAAGAAGATTGGGATTACATACATGTTCCAATTCAAATTGGACATTGGAAGTTAGAATGGTCATTTCGCGATCCACATCAATGTTGGGGTGAAATTTGGACACTATGGGTGAAAGACGGAATTAGAGTTCAATTGGGGTACCAACAATGTTATATCGAAATGTCCGAGGATGAAGAGGAGGACCAATGTGTTACTAGTTCCGAGAAAAGGTTGCCTAGACATCGATCTAGTTTGCAATGGAGTCTCTTAAGGTCGCAATGAGTTCTCACCTTGTCGGAAGTCAATCATGGACGAAGGTTGACCGACTTGGAGGTTGAAGACAACTTGCCTTCGAAGCAAGAGATTCGGGATCCATCCCCCGATGGTCGCCAATTATATGAGCCCAAAATGAGTGCTCACATTTGTTTTATGTTTAGAATTTAATTAGAATTGCAATTGGAGTGTTATTGAAACAATTAAAAGTATAAAAAGAGTGAGGCTTAGTGTGGATTTAGGTTTAGGCCTTAAGCCATTTTGTGTGGTTAAGTAGAGGATTAGTGGCATTAGGGAGTGTTTTGATTAGAGGAGTAGTGTTTGATGAAGCAAGAGGAAGGTCCTTGGATTTAAATGTTTGAATTAGAACGTGTTCTTGTTGGTTTAGGGGGTAAGGAGTTAGTGGATAGGATAAGGTCCTACTAAGTAGGAGAAGATTGAGGGACTTGTGGTCTTGGGTGCCCTCCCCTCCTCCTCTTTTTCTCTCTTCATTCTCTCCTCTCCCTCTCCTCTTGCTCTCTCTCCCTCTTCTCTAGGAATTTGAACTCTTAGAGCTAGAAAAAATGTGGGAATTAGGTAGGGGCTTAGTGGAATTAGTGGGTTTGGTTAGGGTAATTAGATAGGGGGCTTGGTAGAATTAGGTAGATAGTTAGTGAGGCTGCTAAGATTTGAGATTGTGGAGCTTAGGCTGCTGGGATTTGAAGTTGCCGGGCTTAGGCTGCTGGGATTTGAAGTTGCCGGGCTTAGGCTGCTAGGATTTAAGACTGTGGGCTTAGGCTGCTGGGATTTCAAGCTGCCGAGCTTAGGCTGCTAGGATTTGAGACTGTAGGCTTAGGCTGCTAGGATTTGAAGTTGCCGAGCTTAGGCTGCTAGGATTTAAGACTGTGGGCTTAGGCTGCTAGGATTTAAGACTGTAGGCTTAGGCTGCTGGGATTTGAAGCTGCCGAGTTTAGGCTGCTAGGATTTAAGACTGTGGGCTTAGGCTGCTGGGATTTGAAGCTGCCGAGCTTAGGCTGCTAGGATTTGAGACTGTGGAGCTTAGGCTGCTAGTATTTGAAGCTGCCGGGCTTAGGCTGCTGGAATTTGAAGCTGTGGGCTTAGGCTGCTGGAATTTGAAGCTGCCGAACTTAGGCTACTAGGATTTGAGATTGTGGGGCTTAGGCTGCTGGAATTTGAAGCTACCGAGCTTAGGTTGCTGGGATTTGAAGACTGTGGCAACTTAGGCTGCTGGGAATTGAAGATTGTGGCCGAGTTAGGAGCCGGGTATGGACCTTGATGGGCCCGGTCGTGACTGAAATGGGTTAGGCCAGCTGCGACTGCAGCTGAGGCTTAGGGAGCTCGGATGGTGGGTTAGCTATGTCTATTACCCCAAGTTGAGAGGGATGGTTTGGTTAGATAATTAGATATTCATATAAGCTGGTGTGCATTTGTGTGGGAAGTGATAGGGGTTGTTAAGAGAGCACTAATAGCAGAGTGTTTTTAAACACTTGTAACCTTGTTATGGAATAAATTGGTGTGTACGAATTAATGAGAAATGTAATGACTTCCAATGAAGTTGGTAAGAGGGAGCTATGCAAAACGAATGTGACATCCATTCCCTCACCCGGACTAGGACGCTTAAGGGTGGGCGGTTTGGCCTCACAGGTCTTTGGATAGTATCATGGTGCTGAAAAACCACTCTGGGTTCAAATATGTGCATGATAGTCGGTTTCCAAGGCAATCCAAAGATAAGGTCTTTGTGTTCAAGATGTCGGTGGATCTTGCTGGAAGCGGAGTCGATTTGGTGAAGCGCATGCAGTGTGGAGGAGACATGGAAAATTCGTGGATCATGTTTGACCATGTGAAGCACTTACGAGATTGGACTACAATGGCGTGTCACGTCTACGACAGCAAACATTGCAAGGTTCTCACAATAGCATGTTGTAATATGCAATCGGAGGATGCTCGAGCCCATACCATTTTCTGGGGGAATTTAAATGCTGTCATGCTGGAGAATGGTGTCCCCAATGTCAATTTCAAAGGATTCATGGCGGACAGTGCCCAAGCAAATTGGATTGCTGTGAGGAAGATTTACGGTGATGGTGACCCATCCGTTCCTCTCAAGGGTCGCGAGCGTACATGTCTTTTCCATTGGTCCGCAAATTTGGACAAAATAACACAAAAACACATCCGACCTTCATTGCAGCATGAACACAAACAACTTTGTAAAGATTACAAGGACGCCAAGAGTTTGGAGGACGCCTACATCAAATACCATGTAATACGGGCATGGTGGTTGTCATCAGGGGCAACTACTGAGGAGGGCATGTACAGCTTGTCGGAATGGTTGGGGTTTTGGCATTATCGATATAGACAATGAGGAGGTCACATGCTCATTGTAAGTTTCTTCCCATACATAAGTGTCTTTCCTTTACTATTGATGAAATTGTTGTGTCATTCCATTTTTTAAACTAAAAATATCTCCAATATGTATTACAGGATCTGACTTTGGATCAGCGTGCTGAGATGCCAACTTGCAACCTAGCAGAAACAGTACATAACAAGTGGCTGCAACAATCTGGGAACAAAATGACATGCTTGTACGAGGCAACCGTGGATGACATGATCTGCGCATTCATGCAGATCGCAAATTATCGTTCTTGGTGTGAGCCCAAATTGATGTCCACATGTGTTGTTAACACTTGTAAAACATTACAAGTAGTGTTTTGTTGATTTATGATTATTCACAAAAATATAAAAAGAGTGAAACTTGAAGAAAGCTAAGTTTGAAGCATTAGGCTTGTGTGGAGTGGACTTAAGTAGTATGAGGACATACCTTGGTAAAGTGTGGTAGGTAGAAAGCCAAGGTTAGTTAAATGTTTGAATTAGGATCTTTGTTGATCATTTGAGGGAGGAAGGCTTAGGAGATAAGATGAGAGCCTACAAAATAGGAGGAGATTTCGAAGGCTTATCGAGAGCCTTGTGAATGGGATGAGTCCCTATTTAGAAGGAGAAGGTTAAGGGGTTGTGATTGGAGGCTCTAATCCTCTCACCCTATCCTTACCTCATGCCCTCTCAACTCACTATATAATCCCTCATTCTTCCCTCACTCATCCTCTCTTTCCTTCGTGCTCCTTAAACACCCCACGGGTTATAAGTGTGGGTGTGTGGGAAGCAAGATAGGAGCACATGTGTGTGCTTAGTTCTTAGGAGAAGAGCCAAGGCTATTTAGCCTTGAAGAGGGATTGACCTCTTGTTAGAAGTAGATTGGGTTTAAAGAATTTGGAGTTTGATTGTAAACTTCAACTTGTTGCATTGAGATTCATATTGAAGTGAGAGAGTTCAAACTTGTTTAAACTTGTGGCATTTAGAGTGACTAGATTGTACTAGGTGCATTACTTGTAGTGTTTTATTAGTTATGAACTTGAGCAGAACTTTATAGTGAGAGATTTGTCAATTATGGATGATCAGAGTGTTCAATGGGTATGAAAATTTGAGGGATTGTTTATTATAAAGTATGGGAGTTGTGGTAAAAATTTGAGAGCTTCAATCATTGGGATGAAAGAGTTATTAAAAGTTGAAGGGGAGGGTGTCTAGGAACAAAGCAGCAAGGTTTGAAAATATGTATCTCTTAGAGGGTTATAGATATGGATACCAAAATTTGACACTATCTTTTGAACTTATATATCTATCTTGTGTCAAAATTTTAGATTGATTGGACGTAGGAGTTGGAAGTTATTAGAGTTTTAATGACCGGATGCTTTATCACAGCATTCATACTAAGTAGTTAGAGTTAGAATTTCATGCATAACTTTTGCATATGAACTCTGTTTGTGCCAAAATTTGGTGTGGAGATTTTTGATAAGGTACTTAACAAGTGTACCAAATTTCACTTGAAGAACATAAGTTGGGTGGGAGTTATACTATTCTGAAGTTTAGTAGGAAGACATTGATAGAGATTTACATCAAGAAGAACTTAGAGAAGGAAGGGCAAGGATAAGTATATAAGTATTTTTTAATACTTGTATTTAAAGCCTATGTGCTCATGGAATCCACAAGCGAAGTGTCATGTACCAATACGGAATCAACCACGATGACATATGATAGCACGGAATCAATAAGCGAGAACTCATGTAGTAGTGTGGAGTCGACGGCAAGGACTCGATTCACAAGAGGGATATCTTTGAAGGCATGCGTGGCCAAAGCGGCCGGATGGACATTAGAAAAGGCTAAGGATATAACCTTGCCCGACATTAAGAAATGCAAAACTACATAGTGTGGTGTTAATCAAGTTGTGTATATTCCAAGGGTAGATTGGAATTATATATTGGGTTACAAAGAGAGAAGTGTCTACATGTCATTATAAACTTTTCCACTCGGGCTAAGACGAAATCGAAGGATGGAGGATTTTTGGTGACACTTGGCTTAAAGGGGGCTCTTCAGGAAAAGGACCAGATCAAGCATCATTGAAGCTCAAAGCTGCAGCGCACACCGGTGATCCCAAGCTCCTTGCAGAGGCAATGAGATCATACCCTGGGGCAGAGGATCTTAATACAAGGGATTGTGCACTGGAGGGCTCTGAGTTGTTTGGATCAACCAAGAGGAAACTAGACTTACCGCCTAGATCTGAGTATGATTCTCATCGTCCCAACAAAGTGAACTACTCCATCCCTCACCCTAATACAAGGTCAACGAGGGCACGCATAGATGAATCCTTCAAGCATGATGAGAATGTGGTGTCTCACACCACTAATGTGTTGGAGTCAGAGTGTCCTGAATCCCAGTGGTATATTTCACGATTGCCGTATCCGTCCAAAAAAGAATGTCAGGCATTGCAGGCAAATACTGGATATCCATGTAGGGCTAAAGTTGGGAAAAGTACACATGGCACACCTGCGCCAACTTACACAGGCATAAAGAAGGAATACCATTCCAACAACCATGTTCCTTCAGATTTTTGGTTTTGTGCAGATGACATTAATCGATGCGTGAAGGGGAGCAAGAAAAAAGGGTGTTTGATTGGCCAAATCTCCCTAAGGTGTGGCCGGTGAAGGTTGGTACAAACCTTACACGGGAGGAGGTGTTTGCATTGGAAGATGTTGGTTTTCAATTGCAACAGAAAGAGGCACTGTCACCACGTCGTCGATTGAGAACAATGACAAACCTCCCCATCCCTCGCTCATATTTCCGTGTTCCTCCAAACCCAGATGCGCACCCAAACACACGGTTTTCCAAGGCAGTTCGACGGAATATGGCAGCGCCATTATCAAAGCACAGAAATAAATGGGAGAGCGCATTACACATGGATGGGTATTATATGGTTGGTGTGACTCCCATTCCATACCCTGGATACGGATGTATCATAACCATAGTTTCCAAAGAGGAGAAGACATACCTTGTCTCCATTGCAGATATCCCGCAATGCACTTGCCCGGACTTTGCAAAAATGTTGTCTTTGGCAGCGGGAAAGAGGGGTCAGTGGGTTTCATGCAAGCACTTGTATTATGTGTTCAGGTATTTGTGCAAGGTTGACTATGCCACTGACAAGTTCATTCATGCACCGACATTTAGCTACAATGAGGTGAATCATGCGTCTTCTTGAGCTCGCGAGTGTTGCAGAAAAGGTGTAGTGGCATAGGGGTGAAGGGCATGGACGCAATTATTCCTCATTTTTATATATATAGAAATATATGTGTATATCCATATGAAATGTACATAGTGCAAACTAATGGTGCAACTAAATAGTTATTTGCCACAATAAAGCGCTTGACATTTCAATAAAGTGCCTATCACCGTGGATCGGCATACTTCCTGAAATCCATGGTAATAGGGCCAAGTTCAATATTTTGTTTGCCCACAATGTTATCTTCATAATATATAATTCAACTATATTGGAATGTTTTCTTTAAAAATCCTATTATTGGTCATTTTGTTGCTCACTGCTCACATGTTACCGCTCACTGCTCACCGCTCAATGCTCACATGCTAGCTTCCCTCCTGTACCAAGGTGTTTTCCCAAGACAGCACCCCCACTCAAATTGCCATATCTCCTAGTTCACACCTTTGATTGAGGTGTTGTTGAGCATTCTAGACTTGGTACGCCATAAGCTACGCATAGCTTATGGCTTCATCCTCATGCCTCCTAGTCTCCGTGGGTGGGAGGCATTCCCAACGCATGGGGCCCTCACCCACTCTAGGATCACTTGGGCCCTCTCACCAACGGCGCCACAAGTCCCGGGTGTCACTCCGGGGTCCCCCTTGTGCCTATGGTGTTTCGGGCACTCCTCATGGAAAGGTACGCGACACACAATAGATGCATGAATAATTCTTAGTTAATACAATTATATTATATTTAATTTTTGTTGTTATTTATTTTGAATATACACATCTTTTGTTAGTCCTTTACTCTAGAGCTTGTACGTCCAACCTAAAATTTTTGCTAGCTCTGATATAAGAAAAAATTAATTAGTTGGCATATTTTGGTGCGTCTACCTTCATTCAAATTAGCATAACTCCTATACGTAAGCTCCAAATTAAGTGACGATTGGCCTTCTAGAGAGTTAACAATAAGTTCTTCAATCCCTAAAGGTCTCAAGAAAATTGCACAAGAAGTAAAAAATGTATGTCTTTGAAAAGTGAGCGTTTTCAATAGTACGCAAGGAGGTTGACATCTTTTCATTCAAATGAGCATAACTCCTACATATAAGCTCCAAATTGAGTAACCTTTGGCTTGCTAAAGAACTAACAACAAGTTCTTCAATTCCTGAAGGTCTCAAGAAAACTGCATAAGAAGTCAAATAGATATGTCCTTGAAAAATTAACGCTCTCAATATGTAAAGAGGTTGATACATTTTCACTCAAATGAGCATAGCTCCTACATATAAGCTCCAAATAGAGTGTGCCTTACCATTTTGAAGAGCTGAAAATATAGTCTTCAATCACTCAAAGTTTTGGATAATTTGCTTGAATACTCTAGGAGATATGACGTCAAAAAGGTGGTGTTTGTAACTTTAATGACATCTGATAACCCTTTACTCAAACAAGCATAGCCTCCACACACCAACTTCAAATTGGACGTGCCTTAGCTTTTTGGAAAGCTTACATTGATATGTACATCTATTCATATTTGTAAAAATAATGGCTGCAATCTAGTTGCGAACAAGGAGACTCTCCATTGTTTAATGTTATCATTATTATCTACATTGCGTGATTTAGTTTCAAATCCCAGTGCATTTGGATTTAGATCACAAAACATTTCCATCGATCCCAACAAAAAACCTACTAAGAGAAATTTGATGGAGAATGCAAGTTGACAATTTATTCTTATTCTATGCCAATTTGACCTCCATCTAGGTATGCTTGGGAAGTGTGCATTTAAAATCTATCCTTTATGATTTGTTATGGAAAAAAATATAAGTACAAGTTTACCTTTAAGCTTTGTGATTTTGCCTCCATATACGGAGTGTGTGGGTGTAAGCATGATAAAGTGGACCAAAAAAATGTTCTGGTCAATATAAATTTGAAGGTATCATTAGAAAATGACTACTATTAAATATAAGTGTGATTTTTCTATGAATATAGAAATATTGTTCTTATAGTATACTAATATAAAATTTAAGTGAGTGAAAGAAAAGTGAAAAAATATATATTTTAAAATATTTATATGTCATTTTTTAACAACTATGCAAACATGTCGGGATTTGCAAGTGGTTGAAAGTGACATATAAGTAGTCTCATAATAACATATTAAATTAGAATTTTTATATGATGACCAAAAACATATTTGTATGTACATATTTGTTGGAAAAAAATCAACAAAACCAATCATTTTGGTGTAAAAAACACTTGTATGAAACACAAATTTGGTAACTTCACTTATGAGAACTACTTGAAGGGTGAATTAATTATTTTTTGTTCATTCTTTCTGGAATTATTATAGTAACATATACACGGAGATCATGATAAATTAATTTCAAATATATTATAATTTTATTTTAAAACATTATAGAGTTAAAATTTGACGTTTTTGGGAACAAAGTGCTTGATCCATTAGTTCTAATGCAAGGAGCATTAGGACTGCAAGTGAGATTAACAAGAGTATCATTAGAAAAACATCCAATTTTTTATCATCTATGAAAGCAAAGGCAGAAATCAAGGAAAAACATCTAACTTGGGGATCCAGATTTAGCAAGCTACAATCATCCATTGATTGTAAAGCTTTCATGACTATTAATAAATCTGGGATCCTTTCAATTTTAGAACCATTGGATCTATAAAGCATATCAAATATGGTTATAATAAATATATGAATACTTTACATGACATAGAGTGGAATAAAGGTCTATATTCCATGTGATTTTTTTTTGTTCTCCCATGTTCCCTCTCACATTCCTATGATATCAACAAACGGTGAATTCACTTACAACGAATGAGTGCAAAAATCAAAGATTGTCTACTTTTATGTGCTTGCCCCCATGTCTAAAATCTTGGTAGAGTCAATGACGCCATTTCCTCACCATTGGTCTAGGCGAATTGCTCATCAGCCATATATACCGGTAGATGACGATGTGGATGAGTGCAAAGATCTTGATGATTAGGGTAAAGAAATTTAAGGCAACAAATAGCTAACAATACCATCCTCATGTTTGACTAGATTGGATATTATTAGATTGGAACTTAGATTGCATTGGATTTGGCATGCTCTATGCCTTTGACTATATTTTATAAGTTGCACAAAATGCTTGAGCACATTACTTGAATTTGTGTGATATTGTTTAGAGTCTTTTAAATTACCACAATGTACATTGATTTATGTGAGCAATTTCCTCTTTTAGGGTTAAGGGTTTAGGGTTTTCTTTCTTCAGCAATGCCTACATCAATTCACAAACCCACGTGGATTCTAGAAAATTTATAGTTTACATCATGCTCAATACTTGGAATTCATGTGCTTACATTTGTTTGGAGGAATTGAATGTTGAATACTAAAATTGATTTCCAAACCCTCATGCCAAGCTTGCAATTGTTGATTTCTAGAGTTGTAGAGTAAGGCATTCGTTAGGTTAATTGCACTTTGTTTGAAGTCTCCTCTCATATAATTGTACAAAGCATTTTTAAAATTTATGCCAAAATACCACAAGCATCGGGTAATACTAGATACATTTCCAAATATTTTTTAACCCTCGCCACTCCCAAGTTATTGCTCATTGCTCATCGCTCCAGCTCACATGGTAGCACTCCCCATCTACATGACATCTTGAATAAAATGTATGCAATACTACATGAAAGAACAAAACGATAATATACATTTTCCAAGACCACATAGCCTTCTAAAATTTGTCAAACATTGTTTTCACTTCCTATTGTCAATGATAATTATACATAGATCGGTCACCACACTCATAACATTATTTAGTCATGTGGGTCGGTTCCATGACCCTGGAATATGTCAACTATATTATGTGGGCCCTCGAACAAACTAGGAATATTTGTTCATTATTCATACATTCATGCTAAACTTGGACATTTGGGTGGAGTTGTACTCCCAACACTATGTGTAGGAATTCTTGCTCATTTAAGGAATATTTAGGAAACATTGTTCATCCCCATATTATTCCATTAAATTATTATTAATATCAGCACTACATTGAAAATACCGGCATTATTTATTATTTGTATTGGCATTGGTTTCTTCTTATTTTCTAAGTTCCTTCCCATGAAGGTAAGATAGTGGAGGCCCATGTCATATGCTAAATATAGTATGTAACATAACCATGCAGCTAAATAATGTTATGCTATAGATCATACCCATCCATATCCAATGTCTGTTGAATTATGATTAAAACAGTAGTGAAAGGGTCCGCAACAAACATCATGCATAATTATAACTACATTAAACATTGTATTTAGTGTCATATGATATTTTATCTCATTGTGGTAACTTTTCTAATGACACTTCTTATGAATAGGGTTACGAATGCTATCATCCTAAAGTACTTTTAGTTCATCCACTTTTGGTACATTCTGCATCCTGACAGTCCTTTAATTAAATATTTCCATGGTTGATTGAAATTTGGATGACAATAAAATTATTTTCATCCAAATATAAGTGACAATACAGTATTTGGAAATTGTAAATTTATAATGCCCATTTTTTTTTAAATGAATGACAAAGAAATATTAGGTTTACATTCAGTGTTGGTGACAGTTTACAACTAGTATCAAGAGCATGACAATAGAATTGCTGACAATAGATACAATATTTAGTGTAGTCCACTCAACAATCTATTGGAGACTGCATCTACACTCTAAACTCCGTAGTATCACACCTGTGGCAACCAAAGTGCACGTGATATTATGGAGTTTGTAGTGTTAACGTGGATGCGTGATACTATAGAATTAGTGTAGCATGTGACATTATGGAATAACACAAAGGAGATGTGAGGACAATCTGAATTCATTTTCCCATCACCTAGTACGCTAGTGTGGTCCACTCCACTTGGCCTTCCCAGGCAATGTGGCGGACGCATGCACCAACATTCAACAAGTGGCATAAGAAAGAAGAAGAAGAATAAGAATAAGAAGGTGACACTCCACATTTTGACACATGGCGCAATGCGAGGGTGTGGGTTGACTTCTTTGGTGGTTTGCATTAATGAAAAATTTCATGATATAAGGGAGAGAAATGTGACGATCACGGGGGGTGCACTCCATGGTCAAGTTGAACACCACGTGCGGCCAAAAAAAATCTACTTTTGGTAAGTTGCATCACCAAAATGGGTCAAAATTTTATCAATTTTTTTTCATGGGTAGATATAGACGGTATCTATTACATAGTAAAAAATGGCAACCAAGTTTGATGATATGTTTTTTTAATAAAACATACCGTTTCTAACTAGAATGACGCAGAATTGAACTAAAATAATTACTACAAAAATGAAGATGACTAAAAATTTCAAAAAAATATACAAAAGATATTATCAATGGTTATGTATATGTAGAAAAAATCTCGTAATTTTTAAATTTATTTATTCCATGTAATATAGGGGTAGCAAACTTTGGCCGCACGTGGTGTTCAACTTGACATGGAGTGAACCCCCCGTGGTGACGATAAGGAGTGAGATTTGAACTACGAACATCCGTTTCCAAGGGTTTCAAGATATTAGAGAGTGTGTGACATTATGGAGGTTGATCTTACAAAGCTTAGGGTGCATATCAATAATACAACAATATCGAAGCTTCAAGACACAATTTGTTGCGTGCAGTATGCTAATTTCAATTTCGATACAGTTTACATCCTTTTCAGGTAGATGTTGTACACTCATTCATTAATGTTCCGAATAGTTTGACTCAGCACGTACTAAATACACTCTAAACTCCGTAGTATCACAGCTGTGGCAACCAAAGTGCACGTGATATTACGGAGTTCTGTAGTGTTAACATGGATGTGTGATACTAGTGAATTAGTGTCGCATGTGACATTATGGAATAACACAAAGTGCAACATATTAAATGGTGTGGTGTGGTCCACTCTGCTTCGCCTTCCTGGGCGTTGTGGCGGATGCATGCACCAACATTCAACAAGTGGCATAAGAAGAAGAAGAATAAGAATAAGAAGGTGACACTCCACATATTGACACATGGCACAATGCAAGGGTGTGGGTTGACTTCTTTGGTGGTTTGCATTAATGACAAAATTCGTGATATAAGGGAGTGAAAGGTGACAATAAAGAGTAAGATTTGAACTATGAACATCCGTTCCCTAGGTTTTGGGATATTAGAGAGTGAGTGACATTATGGAGGTTGATATTACGGAGTTTAGGGTGTACTGCATTCCTGCATGCTTTGAATTGAGACTCATCCAGCTAATTCTTTCAAACATTCAGGTATTCGGGATCAGTGCCCGGGAAGTATTTGGGCATAGTTGGTCAAGATCCTAGTGATTCTAAATCCAGCCGGTTACATGTTGACATCTTCCAGTTTTGCTTTATTCATTTGAGGTATATTCTATAGATTCCTCTAAAACAATCGGTAATTTTTCCGAAGTCTCCAACTTCAACCGGTTATTTCTCAAACTCAACCGGTTCATCTGTAACTAACCCGGGACAACAACTCAAACAAATAATTACAGGGGGCTCGTCCAAAAATTTCACAAAGGCATAGATTATGTACACATAATCGTACATATAATCTAGATTATTTTTCAAATAATTTACAACTTTCAACTATTGAAGAGAGGTTGAAGAGTTTCATAAGAGAAGCGGGAGAGAAGCCATCGAGAGAAGTCGGGAAGAGAGTTAGGGTAGGATTTACAGGCCAAAATAATCCATATTATCTTCAATTTTTTGTAGATTATATATATTATAATTAGGTATGATGGAGACCACATTATGGACTAGCCCCCCCCCCCCCCCGTCCAAGAGAAAGTCCACATTACTTTCAAATTGTTCATGTATTATATTATAATACATAGACATGTTCAAATCAAAAAAATATTACGTATTATGGACGGTCTCAATGTGCACTATGTCACTCCATTCTAAGTTATGTAAAATTGTTCTTTGCTATGAATGTACAAGGATAATATGGATGGATTATCTGTTACAAATCATTTGTTTGAGTTGCCGCCCCGGGTAACTAACCGCCGGTTCTTCCCAGACATAGCTCGGGATTGGCCTTCACCGCTTCCTGTGTGGTGGTCCACTGGGAGACCACGATGCTTTTGATGGTTTCCGGTGCACCCATATTTTCCACTGCCGCTGAGAACGTGGCAACCCATGTGGCAATCGTGGTTACTTCCTCAGGTCCAGGAGCAAATTGCTCAGTGGCAGTGAAGTACATGTATCGTGGATGACCTTTTAGCAAAGAGTAGCCTAACTTCTTGGTGGCGTCGTCACATGTCTCCAAGCGCTGGGTCACTTCTTCGACATGAGGAAGGGCTGGACATTAACATCATACAATATATTAAAGTACGAATAGTTCAGCTCACATGCTTAATTTTAAAGAGTGGTACAATCGTCAGCACAACCTCTTGCAAGCCATGGCCTCACAGAGAGCCAAGAAATTAACTGCTCATGCTCTCGAGTAATATATAGATTAGTACACCCCAAGACAGAGTCTGAAATATGTCTTCGACCTCAATCCTCTCAACTTCAGGGCAACCCCGGCTATAGTTTACGTCCACTTTGCCACATTTTCCCTAGGTGGTACATTTTCACAAATTTTTCATGTGAGTCAAGCAACTATCTTACAACAAGAAATGAATCAGTAATGAACATAGCGGTCAGGCCAAGCATTTTTGCCGACGTGACTAAAGCATTGTGTAATGCATACGAGGAGGTATGTTATCACTCATAGTTGATGATCATGTCATGGCATGACCACTACGGTCAGGTGATGGGTGTGTGTCATCCTACAATTGATTGTAGCAGGCATGCGGTATTTTACCTCGCCGATATTGGGCCGGTTTGGTTGTTTGGTTTCTCTAGGTCACACTTAAGAACCACGTGCAGAAAAATATAGGATGATTTGAAATCAAAGGAGTAAGCTTTGTAAGATGATTACATATAAATAGAATGTGCTGGAAATCCATTTGGAGAATTTTATACAGTATATTCCAAGAGGAATTACTAAATATATAAAACATCCCATGAATATGTGCATCACTTTGTAGCCACCCTAAACTACCCCTTTATCGCACATGGTGTATATTCTTACAGGGAGTTACAATCTGGAGGGCTCCTTGCATCCATTCCTTACCTAATTCAAAATTTGCTACAGGAATCTTCAAATTATGGCCCGGAGTGTGTGGATTGCAAAGGGAGGTTACATAGAGTGTCGTGATCAATAAACGGCTTACCAGGATCATTGATCTTGATTACACGGATGCTGTGAGGCTCTTCACATTTGCCCTTGATAATCGTGGTCTCCACGGAGTCTTCAGGCATGGCCATGGGTGAATCAATAATGTTCATGGAAAGCTTGTGCGCTTTCCATATGGAATCCGGGGAGCCCTCCAACTTCTCTGAATGTGTGAATGTCTTCTGGGAGAGAGCGATGCGCTCAAAAATCTTGAACACCATCGGGGCGGTGGCCTTGAGGTGGTAGGGAGGACCCATGTCACCAATGGGTTCAAATGACGCGGTCCAAGTGGCTTCGGTGCTCTCCCCCACTGAATCGTATCGGAACTCTGCCTCATAGTGACTGTATCGGGGATCTCCACCTTCCAAGATAGTATAGCTCAATGTGCGAGTGGAGTGATCCACCTTGTCAATGTGCTCTTTCACAAATCCACCGCTAGACATGGCCTTCATGGCTGCGATATCGCACACATTCCATCAAATCAGAATTTCTCAGCAAACTAATAATAGTTATTCTACAATTTCTATAAATAAGAATTGAGAACTAAGTCCTTTCAATTCTGTCTGGCGGTGAATAAGGACTCGGAGAACCGACCACTACTTGTAGCTTCTTTAATTGTCGTTTCAAGTTCACACTAGCTGAATGAAAGCATCATGCATGTGTACAGCATTCATATTTGTGACCTTCCTTTGCCAAATTGACAATGTAACTTCGGTAGTGTGTTCCTTCTTTTCTTTCCTTTTTGAATTTTTGGGTGCTGCAAATAACTCCAAGGAGTTTACTAAGAAGTTTTGTGACTTACCAGGGCCCAGGGTGAGAATGCGAATGCTGCCAGGTTCACCATGACCTTGGACATACTCACACCTGGAGAAGACATCGGGAATCTCATTGCAAAGGATGATGTCCGCATGCTGGAATGCCGCCCAAATTGCATCTGCATTGCACTGCAGCACTTCCGTGTGAGAGAGGGTCTGCAACATGATGGTGGCTGCAAGCAGAAATTCTTCAATGTGTTAGACCCTCAACAAATTCACTAAGTAGGATATCATGTCATTTGTGGATTGCACTAGATTTGCACCACTTCAGATGGCATTACCACAGAGCTGCACTCTCTGGAAAATAATTGGAACAATTATACAACTGCTAATAAATGTTGTGGAAGCTCGACCAAGTCACCTATAGTTCGGTCCTGTCCCTATTGCACTCCTGCTCATGAGCATTGAGTAGGACACTGTAATCCGAAATGAATAGTTTTCAGCTGTAAAGATAGGCACCGACAGTATTACCTTTGATCTGAGGTGCTTGGAAATTTGGCGCAGCAAAGGATGAGAGGAATGTGGAAGAACACAAATGTACAGGCACAAGCAGGAATGCAACTATGGTTAATAAAGAAGTGTGATGGAGATGGAACATGGGCTGCATTTTATAGTGGACTAAGTTAATTTTACAATAGAATAGGTACTCAGGAGTAAATAGGGTAGGTAGGAACTGCATTATGTAGTGCATGTGTCCTTGGCTTCTGTCACGGAATAGGAGAGGAGAGGAGAGGAAAGGAACTCTCATGAGAAACTCTTTAACTGAGAGCGCTATGTTCAGTTGCAGACAAAAAGATGCGGGATTGGAAGTCAACATAACATTTGTCAACAAGCTTAGGCACTTAAGTGGGTAATTACCGATCAGAAGTATACCGTAGTACCATAGCAGGTTCGTCCTAAAATAATTCTAAAAATAAAAAACGTAAAAATTAGAAAATTCTGAAGACAAAAAAACGAAAATAGAATAAATTAGTTTTTGAAATATTTTGCTATTTCTAAGCTATTTAGGGTCATTTTTACTTATTTTTTGCTAAAAAACGAAAATTGAGAAATTTAGTTTTTGAGAGGCGAACCTTATTTTTTCAAAAAAATTAAATATTCGTTCGCCAGTGCTATGGTGTTACGGTATTGTGTCCGGATATCAACTAGCATGTATAATTTAGGTTGGATATTGTATTGTATTTTCTAAAATCTAACCAGAAAATTGGAGGGTTTTATAGGAAGGGTGTCAGATGTTATAGGGTTTTCACATGTAGGCTGGAATCCCACTTAGGAGTAATAGAGTGGCATCAAGTTCATTTTGACCTCTGAATAGACCCAATAATTAATAATGTAAAGTTCCAAACCTAACCCATTTAATCTATACATCAAACTTGGCCTAATATGAGGGCTACTTTTAGGATGGGCATAGTGGGTCCAGAGTTCGGGAAGTTTTTGAAGCCTTAGTGGCTAATTGCCGGTAGTTGATACAAAGGGTCGGATTTTTTCCAATTTACATCGGCAAGAGCCGGTCTTTTGTAAAATCAATCGACCAATTGCCTACATTTTCATATTTTCATTGGCCCATATCCGATTAAATGGAATTCATATCGGCACTAATTGTTTAAAAAATGTATGAAAAGTATTAGAAATCATTTCTTAGTACAAAATCTTGAATAAGTGAAAAGAAAGGCATGTTCAAAACTTTAAATTTGAAGAGTTAATATCCTTGGCAGGAATTGAACCTAGCAATGCCTTCACCGGTTGAAGGCCAAGGATCCCCCAATTCTTCATAGAAGCAATTGGATTTGGTCATGAAAAGGTTGCATAATTCAAAAAGTTTAAGGTTTAGGGTACTTCCTCAAGTGCATCATTTGATGCCCCAGACAAATAGCACTCTGGATTGCTATACAAATAGCGAAACTTAGCAGCATCCTTCCAAAGATCTAGAGCACTTGTTAGAATGTCATCAAAATCATTGTCTGGGCCTTCTATAGCAACACGCATCATACTTTCTAAGTTAGATGTAGACATTCGATTACGAAGTTTTTGTTTAATAGTATTTTGAACAGAAAACGCCCTTTCACATGTTGCAGTACTCACACATTGGCACTTAGCAATTTCAACAAGAATCAGAAGGTTAAAATACTTCACTTTCAAAGATGGAGACCAAGAAATTGATGTCCATACATCTGCAAAAGTAAGATCCATCCACTCTGTACTTCCTTGTACCTTGAAAGCAAAAAACTCTTGCTTACACAATGTTGCATTCACCAACGGCGGAAGGACTTGATCTCCTTGCATTTTTTGTACACCGTATTGTTGCAACAACCTATCCAACTCCACAACACCCCAAGAAGCCAAACCTACTTGTCTACGAGGCATGTGTAAAGGATTAAGAATTTTGAAACAATCTATAATGTCATTATCAACAAATCTTGCCTCTAAAGCACTACAAACCGCTTCAAAATAAGTTTTTTGAAAGTCCAAAGCACTCTCTAAGTCACGACCCAAAGGATCCCGAATCAAGTCTATAGAATGAAACTTAGAACCTCTAATTTCACTTGGAGGCGGAGGCGGAGCAGTGTGCAGATGATGAAGCGAGTAGCGCACGAGAGTGAATGCGGAGCCGCGGAGGATGGAGGTGCCGCAGGTTGCCGACTTGCCGTTCGAAACCCTGACCTGGGCACCTGGCCTGCATCCCTCGACTTGCCGTTCGAAGCCCTGACCACTTAGATATCCATGCTCACGACCGGGAGGGTATCGGTTACCATTTCCCGGGTATCGGCCTCGGGGAGATCACTCCATTGTAGAGTTGAACAACCACGTGCGATCATTTTAGATGTAAAAAATGTAAAAAATGTAAAAATCATCACCAAAATGGGTCACAATTTTATCAATTTTTTTTCATGAGTAGATATAAATGGTACATGTTACATAGTAAAAAATGGTGACTAAATTTGATGATCTGTTTTTTTAATAAAACATACCGTTTCTAACTAGAATGACGTAGAATTGAACTAAAAAATTTGCTACAATTAATTAATATGACTAAAAATTTCAAAAAAATATACAAAAGATACCATCAATGGTTGTGTATATGTAGAAAAAATATCGTAAAATTTAAAATTATTTATGACATGTAATATAGGGGTAGCAAACTTTGTTCGCACGTGGTGTTCAACTCTACAATGGAGTGATCTCCCCGAGGTATCGGCCAGTATTTGAATACTTCTTCCGGCTGAAATCCGGTAACTCACAAGAAGAATCGGCTACATTTCCGGGAAATTTTCTAGTCCATTGGCTAATTGCCGGAGGATTGAATTTTCTGTCGGATTGGCATCCGATGGTTGGAAATTTGGACCGGCCATGAGGCGAAATCCATCGGCTGATAATGAACTAGCCGTCAGTTTTCCCTGACCATTGAGTGGGTCTAGACTATAGAATCTAATTTCTTGCTATATCTTACAACTCAATTTCAAAAATGTACTCAAAGTCAGTTGTAGGTTTTCAGCTTTAAGATCTTTTGAGGTGGACTTATGCTAATTTTCTAGGCTTCAAGTTTTCTTCACATGCTTTATTACTTAGGCATAAGCCTCTAGAATACGATAAGGTATGGGAAAATTTATGCAGTCATTCTTCTTAATTGGACAACTCTATTCAAGTGATACATAGCAAGGCTTGTAGTTGAGAACAAAGTTACACTATTTAAAGGCACATCTCATGATGAGATTGGATTATGTGTTCAAAATATAAACACCATTTTGAGTTCAATTGTCAACACAATTGAAAAGGCACATGCAATTGTTCAAAAATAAAAGAACCCTCACAAATATTTATGTATGAAGTCGTTCACAAGAAATTTTCTCATAGACAATGCTAGGCAATCAATGTAATATTGACTTGAACATTTGCAAAGTTGTCGTGAATGCTTTCATTTGGAATTGCAGCAACAAAAAAACTTCTAATAGTCAGTGTTAGAACCGACTGCTTTTAAGACATGCTGGCAAAAAACAAAGTGAAAATAAAAAATGTACTAGGAAATCAACCGGACAAAATTGAGAGTGTTAGGCAACAACCAATTGGTCAAGCACTTTAACTTGGATGAAATTCCAGGAAGGGGGTTGTCAACTGGCTTCACATGGAATTTCTCCCCCTTCAGTGCTGTTGCCAACTTTTTATAGAGTTGAGACTCTCAAAAGTAAGTTGACTTTTTCCCATTTGAAATGTACCTCTTGGAGTGTGGAGCAATTGTTGACAATTTCAAGGCTATAGGTGAGGGGCGGAAACCTTGAAAGATGACAAGAACTCTAAAAGTGAGTCCGATGACACTGCTGTCACAGTGATAGTTTTCTTGTTGCATGGACCTTGTTACAGTTTATAGTCTATGATTTCTGTGCTTCAGTCACTGGTCACCGGTGGCTTTGACTTGATTCTACAACACACCCTAAACTCCGTAATATCAACCTCCATAATGTCACTCACTCTCTAATATCCCGAAACCCTAGGGAACGGATGTTCATAGTTCAAATTTCACTCCTTATTGTCACCTTTCACTCCCTTATATCACGAATTTTGTCATTAATGCAAACCACCAAAGAAGTCAACCCACACCCTCGCATTGCGCCATGTGTCAATATGTGGAGTGTCTTCTTCTTCTTCTTATGCCACTTGTTGAATGTTGGTGCATGCATCCGCCACATCGCCCGGGAAGGCGAAGTGGAGTGGACCACACCACACCATTTAATATGTTGCACTTTGTGTTATTCTATAGTGTCACATGCTACACTAATTCACTAGTATCACACATCCATGTTAACACTACGCCACAAGTGTGATACTACGGAGTTTAGAGTGTATGTGTATGGACGCATGGAAAGTTGGCAGTTCATGAATAATGTATTATGGTAGACATACCCAATTTCAATTACCCCCAATCTGAAGGCCAGTTTACACCATGGACCATAAAGTCGGGCCATGGAGGATGACCTTTTTAAATGGTCCGACTTGATGGTCCAACTTCATGCTCCGATTTCTTAAAAAATCAACTTACAAAGCTTTTGGGCCCCTCACTAGGATGTGGACTAAGAGGAATGACCATGCACCAAAACGGGAATGTGATGATTTTTTTAATATATGTCCAAAAAGGGTAGTTTTGAAAAAAAATCAAATTTGACCATTCTTTTGTCTTCTCTTGGCTTCACTTCTCTTCACTTCTCTTATCTTGTTTTTGCTTGTTTTCATCTTGAATTTTAGCAAGCATGAAAATCACATCAAACAAGGTCTTCTTTAGATTTGGTACCCCAATTTCAGTCCAAAACCATTGTGATCCATCAATTCACCTAATAGTGACACTTAGAGTTCAATTTGACACTTATTTAGTCTTCCTTGTGTGGTTTTGTTAATTGGAACCCAATCAGAAAACCTATCTACAGCTGCGACGCTTCATGGTTATATTCTCAGGGCCCACACGAACAAATGCACACTGCTTCATAATGTTATGAAACAAATGGCAATAAGCATAATTTGGATTTGCCAATCACCTTGCACATACTGTGTGTTGCATGTTTTACTAGAAGTAGATGCAGAGAAAAAAAAAACCAAATTATGGATACATGGACCTTATAGACAATTAACCCAAAAGGGCATTTGACAAGCCTCTAAAGAATTGGGAGGTTGAGGCAGTGACAAGTTAAATTGAAACATGTACTGGAAATACGATATGAATGTGAAGATCTAATTTGGGGTTGACGCGTGCAACGCAAAATTGTAAGTCATGAACTTTGGACTACTCATAAAATTAATGTACATCTGTATACTTGGGATAGTTGGAACAAGCAACATAATCGTCCATAAAATAAATAATTGAAAATAAAAATCGTCAACTTCTACATATGGTTTATAAAAAACACAGAATTTGGGTCTTAGGTTTTGGTCTATTATACACGATGGAAGAAGTATCTTGTTGCAATATTTTGGAATAGTGTTCTTAGTAAGGTCCACCAATTGTGTGCAAAGCTAGAGGACATGTGTAACAAAACTTTAATTCTTTGTTGGAAATTTCTTTGGCATGAACCACCCAACCATGAGATAAGATAAAAGAACCCTTACTCTTGTGCAAGAGCCCTTTATATACCTCCCCACCATGCCCGGTTGTCTTAAGTTTAACTAAAATAAAAGCATGTTCATTATTAGCAAATATAATGAACTCTATGCTTTTACTTTAAATTCATTCTACACTACCGTTATCTTAGTTCTAGTCGGCATGTACCGATAATGGCCCATGTTACACTCCTCCTCATTTAACTTTGAGCGTCTCTACTCAAATGGTACACTATCTCAAACTCCCAAGCCATCGGCTTATTTTCGTTTATGATTGCTTCTTCTATTGATCTTATTGGATACACTAACACTTTCAACACCTTTATTTTGTGTTAGCCGTTCCTGTGAATGTGCCACAGTGTCCCCAATATTCTTTGAGCACTTTTGAACTCAAATTCTTTTCTGGCTCCCAAAAATTATGTTCAAGTCCATATCCAAGCCACTTAATGAGATAAATTTTTTGAGGTGTCGTACGACTACCTCTTACCTCATGTGTAAGAACGCGTTCAACATCAAACAACAATTCATCATCTTCTAGGATTGGTGGAGGCGGAGGTTATACTTTGCCAGAAGTTTTATACGACTTTAGAAGTGAGATATGAAATATATCATGTATTTTCAATGTCTTTGGCAATTCTAATTTGTAAGCCACATTGCCCACCCTTTTTAATATCTTAAGAGGACCAATCCATCTAGGTAGCAACTTCCTTGCTCCTGGCATCTTTAACTTAATGTTAGATGTAGTCAACAACACTTGAGTTCCAACATCAAAAGAGATTTCACGTCTCTTTGTATCAGCATAGGACTTATATCTATTTTGTGTTGCTAGCAAATGCTTCTTAGCCTCTTGCATAATACTAGACATCGATTGCACTAAGTCCTTTGCAACAGGGACATGGCACCTATTGATCCCAATATTCAAAGGTGTCAAGGGATGTTGACCATGATTCAACATAAAAGGAGTGGTTTGAATTGATTCTTGCCAAACATTATTGTATGCAAACTCAACCAAGGATAAATAAAGATCCCAGTCATCTTGAGTTGGACTAACATAATGCCTTAGTATATCTTCTAGAATCCTATTAACTCTCTCCGTCTGTCCATCTGTTTGAGGATGAAAAGCTGTAGACATAGCTTGTTTTGTGCCCAAAACATTACATAGTGCAACCCAAAACCGACTAGTAAATTGAGTATCTCGATCACTAACTAGCTTTCTAGGAAGACCATGATGCTTATATACAAAGTCTATGAATAATCTTGATGTTTCTTCTGCAATAACTGTAGTCATTGTGGCTATAAAATGAGCCATCTTGCTCAATTTATCCACACACACCAATATTGCATCATGACCTTGTTTTGCGGGAATTAGTCCAGTGATAAAATCAAGACTAACACATTCCCACTTCTTTTCAGGAATTTCTAAGGGTTGCAATAATCATGCCATCCTTGTAGTAGAGGTTTTACGACGTTGACATACATCACATGTATTCACATAAGTCTTGACATCATCCCTCAATTTTGGCTACCAAAAATTGGTCTCAACTCGTTTCAAGGTCTTCGTAATTGCATGTACCACAATTGCATCTTGACACCACCAAATGGCATCTTTGAAAACCAATTTTGCTAAATTAACCATGTCCTTAAACCACGGGTCTAAAGCATACCCTGCAATGATCTTATTAAAGAATTCATTGTCGAACCCAAAGGGACTTTTTCTAGTGTTGGTCATCTCCATGGGAGCCCTCCTCCATTAACAAATGTAACAAAACTTTAATTCTTTGTTGGAAACTTCTTTGGCATGAACCACCCAACCACGAGATAAGATAAAAGATCCCTTACTCTTGTGCAAGAGCCCTTTATATACCTCCCCACCATGCCCGGTTGTCTTAAGTTTAACTAAAATAAAAGCATATTCATTAATAGCAAATATAATGAACTTCATGCTTTTACTTTAGGGGCGCTTCACACTATGGCCGAAGGTCGAGAGGCCGTCGATTTCCACCAATCAAATTGCAGGAAAGCAAGAGTTCGGCCTCTCGACCCTTCACACTGTGGCCAAAGTCCAAAGGCCGTCGCAATTTAAAATGATTACTTTTTGAGGTAGGCGACGGACTCTCGAAGGAAGTTTGGGTCGGACGGGAATAGAAACCCAAACTATGGTCGAGAGGCCGTCGGTTTGTTTGCATTAAAAAATCAATCATTGACAAGATCTTGGCCGTTAGATTGGTGGGGTTATTTTGAGCAAGGAATAAAGTGGAATGCTCCTTTGGGTTCGGACTTTGGGCTTGGCCTTTGGAGGCCTCACACTATGGCCGTCCAAGTCGAGAGGCCGTGGGAGTTCATGGCCAACGGTTTGGACTTTGGGTTTGGCCTTTGGAGGCTTCACACTATGCCCGGCCGAAGGCTCCACATACTATATTTTATTGGCTATTTTCAGCCCATTTCTTTGGACTCTCGACAAAGTTTGGCCACTCAATCCCACGGCCTCTCGACTTGGACGGCCATAGTGTGAAGCGGCCCTTAAACTCATTCTAAACCACCGTTATCTTAGTTCTAGTCAACATGTACCAATAATGGCCCATATTACAACATGATTTGTGCTGGAAAAAGAGCAATAAAGCATTGAAGCAAAGGGGGTCTAGAAACTATTACAGCTAAATAATCTAACTTTGAGGGCTTGGTTCTCTGCGAGTATTGTAGCTATGAATGTGAGATTTAAAGCTTAGGAAATGTCTTGTCTCAATTGTGGTGAAATTATAGCTTCACAAGTGTTATATATTGAGAGATAATGACCTTGAGCAACCGGATCTTTAAGGAATTGTTTAGTAAAAGTATTAGTTTAACTAAAAGTTGCGAGAGAAGTTGTGGCATGAGACAAAAAAACCCGGTTGCTATTTTGCCAAGTCGAAATGTAGGAAGTGATTGGAGTTTCCCGCCAACCATTAGATGGAAAACTACTTGAGCAGTCATGATTGAGTCCATTGGTGGCTTCTTTGACTGTGGCTGCAGGGCCAAGTTAGCAAATATAGATGGCGCTCAGCCCAATTTCAGGCTAATTTCTCGGTTACTTTTAAAATCAACAATGAATAAACATAGCATGGCCACATTTAGTATAGCAAAGATTATGGGTCATGTAATTTAGATTTTGGATAAGACAAAAATCTAGAGATACACTTAGGGAAAATTTAAAAAGCGATTTGTGTATCATCTAGGTGTCTCATATAAGTTTAATTAGGTCAAATATAAGGTTATTTTAGGTTATTTAAGATTTAGGTTGACAACTCATTCACTATTTAGGAAAAATAGTTGTGGGAAATCTCTCGAATTCAATGCATGCATTTGTCACTAGCCTAGCCAATAGTCTGGGGCGGACGTTAAATACCCCCCCCCACGAACTTTTCGGGGTGTCAGATCCGGGCAGGGGTAGCCGCCCGGCCAGAAAATCTGGATTTTTTGGACCCGACCGAAAACTGCTGCCCGCCCGCCCGATTTCGAAAAAACCATTGCCCTTGCATTCTTGAAGGCCACTTACTCACAAATCCCATATTGAGTGCACTTCACCTTCAAGGGCCAAAATCCAATATATATGTTCACTTCCATTGAGTAAATAAGCAATTGACTGGGGTTTCATTATCAAAGTGAAACCGTCAATAAAACATGTAATTAACTTGGAAGTCAAAAATATTAGAAAACCCTCACTAGCATTGAGGTTATAATTTTTGTGACTCACAATTTGAAATTGTCTTTGTCATTCTAAAATGACATTTAAATTTAGTGTGCTGATTTAGTATGTGTATTTTATAATATTCTAGGTAATGCCATCTACTTTCACAAGTATTCATACGCATTCATTTATCAATTTATTAGAATTAATTCACTGGAATTAATTCACTGGAATTAATTATTAGAATTAATTCACTGGAATTAATTATTAGAACTAATTCACTGGAATTAATTATTAGAACTAATTCACTGGAATTAACTAGTAGAATTAATTCACTGCAATTAAATTCCAGATATTAATTATTATAATTAATTCACTGGAATTAAATTCCAGATATTAATTATTATAATTAATTCACTGGAATTAAATTCCAGATATTAATTATTATAATTAATTCACTGGAATTAAATTCCAGATATTAATTATTATAATTAATTCACTGGAATTAAATTCCAGATATTAATTATTATAATTAATTCACTGGAATTGATTCCAGAAATTAATTAATTACAGTAAGTATATTTTATAATCAATTATGTTTACTTAATTTGGTAAGAAAAGTTTCTGATTTATTTGGGATTAATTAAGATTAATCAAGATTAATTAGACTTAATTATATTTAATCACACTTGATTCATTTGAATGCGTATGAATACTTGTGAAAGTAGATGGCATTACCTAGAATATTATAAAATACACATACTAAATCAGCACACTAAATTTAAATGTCATTTTAGAATGACAAAGACAATTTCAAATTGTGAGTCACAAAAATTATAACCTCAATGCTAGTGAGGGTTTTCTAATATTTTTGACTTCCAAGTTAATTACATGTTTTATTGACGGTTTCACTTTGATAATGAAACCCCAATCAATTGCTTATTTACTCAATGGAAGTGAACATATATATTGGATTTTGGCCCTTGAAGGTGAAGTGCACTCAATATGGGATTTGTGAGTAAGTGGCCTTCAAGAATGCAAGGGCAATGGTTTTTTCGAAATCGGGCGGGCGGGCAGTAGTTTTCGGTCGGGTCCAGAAAATCCAGATTTTCTGGCCAGGCGGCTGCCCCAGCCTGGATCTGACACCCCGAAAAGTTCGTGGGGGGGTATTTAACGTCCGCCATAGTCTGGTAGTGGGTTCATTCGACTCGGACTTTGTGTGGTGCACATACATGGGCACAACCATCAATCACAGTCTTGTATAAAGTAACCCATTCTAGTCTCTTCCCAAATCCAAAGGGACTTTGGTGTAGTCAATTGTCTTAGATTAATTAATTGTTTTTAATGTAACTTGAAATGGAAGTACATTTATCCCTTAGGGTGAACAATGTTTTCTTAATTAATTCTTTATTATGTATGTTTACTGTCAAACTATAGTTTTGGAGTTATATCTCCAACTTACACACGTGTTCCAAACATCACTATAATTCCACAGACCATCAAACTTAAAAGACCATAGAATTCTTCTTTGGTCTACCCTCTTAACTCTTCAAGTGTAGTTTATTATCTCTCATTTTTAATTCAATATTTTAACTTGAGAAGTGTAGCATTCATTTCCAATATTCAGATTTTTTTTTAGAAATAACTATCTAGTCAAATTATTAACTCAAAAGAATAAGATAGAAACATTTAATGTCATGTATTACAGTTTCATAAATTAGCCCTTAGTCAATTAGCCCACCAATGCACCAGTATTGGTCTATCTCTTTAGGTTTTGATTTTGTATAGTCACAATTTCTCCTTGGCAGCCAATGATCTTTCCCATATTTAACCTTTCATCTCCTAGTTGTACTAAGGGTTGTAGAGTTCCAACCGGTCTTATCCTTTCAGTTGAGACTATGGCATTTTTGACTTCACCTTTCTGCTCCCAAGGCTTCATACATAGACTTGATTGGAATCTCTATATATTACATTGGCAATCTTCTCTTCCTTCTATCAATTTCTCTGAAACCAACTCTTCTTATTTATTGATGACCATGGCATTCACATAATTCCACTAATGATTTGCTTAGATTATTGAACAACCACACTCGTTAGTTCACAAGGAGGAATAAATTCTATCTCAATCATTCCATGATCCTACTCAATTCTTTCTACTTGATTTAAATCTTCAGCATATTGGCCTTCCATTCCATTCATAAGGGCCATTTTTCTCAATATTATAGGCTTCATTGCAATTACTCTTTCATCTCAAGTCATCCGGGAAGGTTGCATTCACCTCACAAAATTGCATAATTTATTCAAGTGTAATACTTCTCAATTAATGTAGATAGGTTTTTGGATTGGGTTCTATTTAATAAGAACAACATAGGGAAGACTAAATGAGTGTCAAAGTGTCTTGTATCTAAGTGTCACTATTAGGTTAATTGATAGATCACAATGACTTTAAAATAAGATTTGGGTACCGAACCTAGGTAAGACTTTGTTTCATGTGGGTTTTAGAGAATGATGAGATTAAGGAGTGAATTATGAGGGTCACTTAGTGTAGTATTTGCAGATGCACGGTCTTTCCCTTACAACCAACCATAGTCCAGTAGTAATGACTCGCTATACCATGGATTTTCAATGCAGGGATCATAGCTCATCAATGGTCTTTTTGAGTAACCACTAACCACATGTAATTAGGGCCGAGGGCACCCCAATATGAACGATAGTCTCTCCTTAATTAATTGATATTTTAACGAATCACATGTGAAATACTGTAGTAACAACCCTGCGGGTTACAACGTTCATTGATTTATCTAAATGTTGATGAGGCACCGGGGGGGGGGGGTCACTTAGTGCATTTTAAAAATGACGTGCGGCATAATATAGGGAGGATTAAATTTGTTTGACTTCAAATTTATAAAAGAGTTTCAAATAATAAAGGGTCCATTAAAAGTAGACAATTCCATTACAAGTAAGGTAGATAGGTATAAAATGTGGGCCATTCCTTTTTGTAAAAATATAATAGATGTTGAAAATAAGGATCCTAGGATGTATGTTTAGTAGGATCAATTTTGTGCGCATGCTTCACAAAGGATGGATGAAAAATGACTCATCGTTTGCCCAAAAATGGATGAAATTGTAAGCCTAACCCTAACTCTCTTCCCGATTACTCTCGGTGGCTTCTCTCTCTACTCTCCCTGACTTTTCTTGGTGGCGCTTCTCTCCCTTCTCTCCCTGTCCACTTCCACCACCACTTCTTCATAGCACATGTTTTACTCAATATTGGAGTCTTTGTGATTTGCATGTTGCCCCTACCATATTTGCCCAACTATTCAGTTTTCCTTATTTTGTGATATTTTTGCGAGATCATTGTGACGTTGCCTTCAATCCAACTTCCATCTTTGATCGCTCCAAGCTCTCTCTCATCGTGCAATCTCAACGTCTTGTAGGTAGATTCTTGCAATCTCTAAATGTGTTGCTGAGATATTTTCTCTGGCGTCTCATTGTTGTCAGGATTCAGTTGCATTATCTCATGCCAAGCTTATTTGCGCACATTCCTGCATCTTGAGGCAGCATCCAGGTTCTATCTACCTGAGGCAAGGTGATTCTGGTTCATTATCTCTCAATCATTATCATTAAGCATTCGGAAAAGATTAAGGTGTGGCAACACTGTTGGCGTTAACTTATTCATGAGGTAAATTAAAGTTGGAAATACTACTAACATATTGAACGGAGTAGATGCCAATTCATGGTGGGTGGGTAGGGTGTAGGCTATGCGGCGGCGCAATGGGAAACAATTTGGGATACTATGGCAGGCGGTTGACCTCCTTGCCTGAACGAAGGAATCAGGGAGGAAAAATCCTAACAATCCCCACATCCAAGTAATGTTGCAATATTATAGAAAACATCATGGTCGTAACAAGTTTAAGTATGATCACACGGACAACAAATGGATTGATGTAGATTGCATTATATCTACTATAACCATGAGCTACAATTCTACAAATGAAGTGTACACTCTAGATAGGAATGATTCAGAGCAACTGTCCAAGTTTGTGACAAAACAAACTATATAGGGTTCATGACCAAGCCCGGCTCATCTTGGAGTGTTTCACACTATGTTAGTATTGTACACTATATTTTTGGTCTTCACTAGTATGTAAATTGACTTTGAATGAAGGATTTTTACGGAGCGGGTGTTGTGTTTGTGAAAACACGCTCACTCTTGTTGTGTTTCCATCCTAAGTCTTCTTGTTGTGTTTTCACCTTAAGTTTTTGCACTTAGTTTTTGCAATGGTATGTATTCTTTATACCTTTTTGTTGCCATGTTCTTTCCCACCACTTTTGCATTGCATACACTTTTCAATTATTTTTTTGAAATTATAAGGAATGTAGACTACAACAAATTGCAATGACATGGGCATGATAAGTAATTGTAGGGTGCAAAAAAATAAGCCATTTTAGAAAAATTAAGTAATTATAGGGAGCTTTTAATTCGTGCATTGGAGGTAAATAACCCCTAAACAAATACCCCTCCGTTGCACATGGTGCACAAAAATCCTATAGAATGATCCCCCCGTGTGATGAGGCGGTATGACCATCATCCTTACCTGGATCAATTGAAGGATTACTACCTGTAAGTTTCCAGAGCCATTGGCCAAATACACATTAGTTCATATGCCAATGCTATATTTCCTTTTGTTATCTTCATTTCCTTTAGTTCTACTTCACGTATTTGTTTAATTCATTAATGCTAACAATAATTACTCCGTTGAGTTCCAATATTCTTTTGGGAAATGGTTCTTTACGTGAATGAAATATGAGAGTTCATATTAGATGGTAGAATTCAATTATTTTATTATGTATTCTGATGCAATACAAGGTTAATTGATCCTAATAAAATTATTTGAAAGAGGATTAAGAAATAAGGGCCACTCAATTAGCCATTAGCTCCTAGGAATACATCACCTCATGTTGGATACATGGTCATTCATCAATCCAAGTACTTTGTCACTTCAACTCATCAATGGTCAATGGTCAAGAAGTGTCTTTGGTCATGTGTTCTCATTTGATAGCCCTTCTAGACTTCTTTTCAGGCAGCGATTGAGGTTGAATCCCCTTGATTATGGGACAATCCCAAGTCCCAAAAGATAAGCACCTTGTGGACACTTGTCTTCTTCTTTGACAATCCTTCACAGCTCCGAGCTTTTTCGCTTCAACCATAGCCCATAGCTTCCCACTTGAGCTATCCTCGTTGCTTTAGTTTATTGCTTGGACAATTTCAGTGTGTATTAGATCGTTCACTTCCCTAAGACTATTTGTCCAACCCATGTGTAACTCATAAGCTTTACTCTATTTGCAACAGGCTTCACACATCATTGCTTTAATCAAATTCTGACTCAATTAGATATCAACACATTACTCCTTTATATTCAACAATATTTCATCTTCCTTAAAAAGATAATGGCACACTCACAGAGTGTGACACCCTGTAACAGTCCTTCATGACATTCACACAAAGTTAATAGCCTACTTCACTCAGACCATCGTGATGAAACAATTATCTATTTCATTACTTTGACCTCTTCCCGAGGATAGACTCTACTAGATGAACAATTAGGATTCTTTCTTGGGGCCAAACATCTTACAATTTAGGAGAGTCCATTGTATTAGACAATGATCAATCAACTTCAACCATACAATTTATAAGAATTACACATGTGAGTACAATAAACAAATGATCCTGACCATTGTGATAATTTATTGGGGATTTGAAGGCTTCACACTTTACACCCACAACCCATGATACCAAATGAGATCAAGGCTTCACGCCTCAATGTTAACTCAGACCATGGTACTAACAAATGTGTATAATCTTTCAAGTAGGTTCATCAACCCTCTTCTCAAGGGACATGACAACAAGTCACAAGATAAGGTAGAAATACCATAACCCGTTAAAATAAGGTGATTCGCATTGAAGATCTGGTCTGACAATCATGAGATAATTTTCCAAGATAGACGAGAAGGATTCATGAAGAATGCAAGTTGTTTCGTATTTTTCTGCCTTGTACAAAAAGTTCCACAATTTTTCAAAGTGGAAAGTTTGTCCAACCCACTTCCGGTTCACTAGGCTCTCCGCATTTCGATACAGAACATCACCTAAACCCGTTAATCATGAGTACGTTAGATCTTGCCTCCCATTGGCTACACTGCATTGAAGTTGCCGCCAAGCCATGCTCCATTTAAGACATGGCACTTTACCATTATGAGGCGGTCTAGTGCACCACTAGTGGATGGTTAACGGGTTATGGTATTTCTACCTTAGATTGGCTTCACACTATATAGCTAACTTAGACAATTTGTACTAACAAATGCAATTCACTTCAATCATTCAAGAGTTCATACAATTGTGTAGAAAACTACACCTTGTTGATTGCCAACCATAAAATTGATTGCACGTCAGAATTTATGATTTAGAAACAAGAATTTTAACACACTAGTGATATGGTTCAAACAATGGTACTAGACGAATTCCGACGATGACACAACATTACTCAATCAATTTCTCAAAACAAATCAATTTCTTGCTCAAGACAATCTTACACAATTGCAAAGCAAATATTATTGGGATATTCAAAGGGCTTCACACCTTTGGATTTAATGAGAGTCACGCAACTGATCACTTGACAATAAAAATATGCTCACTTTCTTCCCAAGAGTAATTGCTACCTTTATGAAGCTTCTTGAGTCTTAAAAAAAACAAATAAATAAAAATGACTGGCCTGACTATGGCCCACAAAGTTAGATATCAAAGTGGACGCGAGAGGCTTTGGTCCTAAGAGGTACGTTTGTCCATAGTCATATTCATAAGCCTCTTCCAATTCACCACATGTCTATTGTATTTCATTAATGCCTCCCTAACTCTTGAAGATGGTCACATTGTTTGATGTAGCAACTACTAACCTTCTTTTAGATAAGTAATGACTAATTTCAATGTTTCTTCACTATATCTGAGTCCTAAATAAAGATTTAAATTCAAAAATCATCAAAATCCGAAATTGAGCTAATCTGATCAAAAAGTTGGATTACATTTACCTTCAAAACAAAGCCATTGGTTGTGCACTCCTTTAAAATTGCATCTTGTCGTTGAACATAATAATCACATGTCATACAAACAATGGACTGGAGAGGAGTTCAACATCTCATTTCTTCCAAGACATAGATCACATATCATAGAATCCACAGTCAACTACCTCTCTTGGAATCTCCCATTAACGTCTAATCCCGGGGGGGTCACTCCCGTATTTTAGAAAACTATGTAAGAACAAATATAGTGACCACTTTATAGTTGTGACCTTCAAATTATAAAACCCGTATTTGGAACAAAGCTCAAATTATATATTGAACTCCATGGTATAAATAAATTAGGGTGTTTACAAAATGATCATGTTAGAGAAGTTTTAAAATTAACATACCATAGGGTTCAGTAGGGTGGGGAATTAAAATAATATATTAAGGCCCCACACTAAGGATGAGCACCATTGGATGGCATCTCATGGATGTCTCTTGGTACTTGGATGTAATATGTTGGGTTAAATGCGGGAAGGGCTCCCGACGGGTTTGCACATTTTGTTTGGCTAGTGGGTTCCTGGTTAGGGTTTGCGGGAGCTCTTTGAAGTTTTCCTATTTGTGCGAACTCCCACAACCTTGCGAACTTGGGCGAATGTTGATGGTTGATTGTTGAAGGTTGGACAATAGGTTCACATGCATAGTTGTGCTCCTTAGGTGCACCCATTTCAAGCTTCATTTTTCCTACTTTTGGTTTTTTGCTTGCTTGGTATATGGGTAGGGTTTAGGATTTTGAATCTTGTTGTGATTTCTCACATTTTTATTAAAGCATTTTTGACGCAAAAGGACAACAAATTCTCCTTGCCACAAGATTGACCAATCCACCTCAACGTTGGCATGGTTAGTATTGATTGAACTAATTTTTCCCTTAATTCGTTATCAATCCTAACTTTTAATACTAAAATCCTAACTAAAGTGACCCCACAGAGTGGATCCTGAAAATCGGAGGGAACTCAATGTATGCCTCAATCAAGCACAAATGATGGTTATAAGAACGATCTATTGCATTAATGCCAATGATCATCTTATCGATCCAAATAATCCAAGGCGAATAGTAAGTATCTTACCAATCAAAATTTGTGAAATTTTCAACTTGAATGTATATCTTAACTTGAATCTATTTCTAACATGTCTTTAACTTATTGGCAGAGCAATGTTTTTTTTGCTTACATTATTGCCCGAAGATGGAATGACCCTACAAAACGTCAACAAAATTTTAAGTTTCTAAAGTTTGAGGGCCCCGAAATAGATATATCCACTACAAATGTAGCAATCAATATGGTGACAGATAATGACCTTATCATGAAAGATAAAACTATGGGAAGGATATGGAGAGGTGGATGGCAGAAGGCTCCTCGTTTCTTCCAAATCTTTATGGAATGTCTGTCTCCAAAAGGTGGTCGTATTATCGATCTCACCTGCTCTATAAGAGGTTCAATTTTGGCGTCTCGTGTATGCAGTCGCCACTTTCTTGCATTTGACGGAGACCAAGAAATATTCGATTGTGTGTTAAAACCTATCCTTGATAATGCTCCAAAATATAAGGCCCTCGAATCGAAGTTGCTGATGATGATGCTTTGCCAAATGAGGAGCTAATGTCTTTTGATTGTGAGTAAGTTATAATGTCGATTTTTGAAATTTTTATTTTAATTGTCAATATTTATGTATACAATATTAATCATAGTACATGTTGTTTTGTATTCAGAAAACTTATCAAAAAATCAAGATTTGTTCCTTTCTTTAGACTACATGGATTTCTTCGTAGTCCTACTCTTAGCCCTCGTTTTCCACCTTATGCAGAAGCAGTAACAATACATATGGCTAATGCTCCAAAATCATTATATGATTTTGGTCACAATTAAGATATTTTAGACAATATGATTATTTCCAAATAATTAGATATTGAGGCTATAGAGAGTGATACATCTATTAGCTATGATGAATCATGAAGTGCATTTGTATTAGTTAATTTATTTGCATTTGAGTGACCTTCATTGTGTTTTGCGACACATTTTGATAATATATATTTTGGTTCATTGGATGACTGGATTTCAAATACTTGTTTGTTTGCAAAAAATTGTCTCCATTTACTAGGATGCACATAGAAAGTTCTTTACAATTTTTTAAAAACATAACAATTAAAATGAATCATTCACATAAGGGACATTGTTCTAGGAATTTATTTTCCAATGAAACAAATTTTTAGCCTTTAGATCATTCAATTGATGGTAATACCTTCACAATGTATTTAAATGGTATTACATTATATAATAACTTGTGCATTTTGTCAGCCATAAACCCCCACCCTTTTGCGTCTGTGGTCCGAGTGGAAGTCTATGGCTCACATGTTGTTGTTGACCCTTAGCCTCGGAAACTCCATACTCATGCTCCAATGAATTTGAATATAAAACACAATCTTTTTATTGAACCCCATAGGGCATTAGCATTGAAAAATACTTATGCACCTATGATGATCATTACACACACCACACTAACATCTCCTCCCTACTCTAATCTCCTACCTGATTTATGTGTTGTCCTACTACTCAACCTAGCACCCTAATACACTCCTCTTCACATTAGAAGTTTATTGAAATTCATTTAGCCTATTACCTACTGAGTCCTTTTTCCACTGTGCCACACTGCCACATTGCTGAAAGCCCTCTGAATCCAAACTCGAGTAGCCAGCTGAGCCTCGGCAAATAGCCTGCCTCCTCAAATTCACACCCCGAGATCAGCCTCCTTCGGCAATTGGCCTACCTTCGCCACTCTACTGCCTTAGCAGCTCCTCCACTAATTCGCACTCTGAAATCAGCTTGATTCGGCAGCTGGCCTGCCTTAGCCAAATCCAACTCTGAAATCAACCTCCGAGGAAGGTCTTCAATGCCGAACCCAGGCTCAACTTCTGATCCAAAAATCAAACAAGAAACCTGCCTCTGAGTCGCCCCTCAATGCCGAACCCAGGCTCGAAGCCGGAATCCCCCTTCCTGTTCCCAGTAGCCAGCACCTCTCTCCTCTGAGTCCAAAAAAACCTCCCGAGATGACCTAGGGGACTTTTCCCTCTCGGATCCTATAAATCTGCAGCTTATCCATCTGAGGGCGCCCTCACTCTCCGTAAACCAACCCACACAAAGCCTTAAACGAACAATAAGCTAAGTACAAGACCACAACCTCACCAATCACTAACTAAATACTAATATGGCTACTCAATTCACTTAACCATCAACTAACACCCCCACTAATCCCTCAAGCCTCAACTTCAACACTGCCTCCCCTACCACCTTCAACCTTAACTCTAATCCTAACACAGAAGCTTCACTCCTTTTTATATTTTAGGGTAATTGAATAAATGTCAAAGTAAAGATTTAATGAACTTTTGAGCTAAAACACACATGTGGGCACCAGATTGGGCTCACACATTTGTTTTCACGGAAATCATAATTCTTTAGGCCAAAATTCCACGCTTATAGGATACTAGTGGCCCTATTACCAAATATTTCACCTTCCTCACCGCTCACAAGTTACCGCTCATCGCTCACTGCTCATTGCTCACTGCTCACAAGATAGCACTCCCCCCGCACGTCTGCCACATAATTCTATGATTGGAGACCTATTACCGTTGATTAGACCCCTTATTATTGCGCGTCTTCCTTGTAATTCCGTGGTAGAGTACCTATTTCTGTGGCCAAGTACTTATTCCCGTGGCCGCTTCTTACTTCGACCTCTTTCCGTTTTTCTTGCATTTTTCTCTTCTTTTAGCATGCTAACCCTCTCCTCATTCATCTTAGTTGTAGAACAAATGTGTGTCTCATCATTTGGTGATAAATAATTCATCAGGTATGTAAGGAACATCAAAAGACATCCTTATTCTTTGACAATAATTGTCATAATCCTTATTGTTGACTTAGTTTGGTTGAATTAGTTTGTTGTAATTGAGCTTCGCTTTAGTCTAGATTCCATATTAGTCTTAATTTATTGGAACCCTCATCAACATGTCTCAAGTCTACAAGATTGGACAATGATGCGATTAAAAACCTCCAAGCTCTATCAATGCTTGACAAGGTGAGATTTAAAAAAAATCTTTGAAAGGGTTTAAGACAGGTTTGGCATTCTTGTCAAACCACTCTACAAATAATGGCCATAACAAATCTACCATGATATGAATAGGCAAGCCATGAATGTCATGTAGTGAAAATTTGGGTCATTCATGATGACAAAATATTCACCGGGACTTTGGTTGCCGATGACGGATCCATTGCATGCATGCATCATGCCATGAATACAACTTGTTAGTCATTATTCAATATGCATGCCTTCAATGCTTCAAGGAAACTAGGGATGTGCAAATAGGTGTCATGTGCACAATGAGCATTTAATGTCAACGATGCGATGTCATCATGTAGGACAAAGTGTCACGCGGGCACAAAACGTGATGACATCACATCATTAAATGATGTCATGCTCAAATGATGTGATATCATCACGTTGTGTCACATTTGGGCGTGATGCCCAGCGGACATCACTATGGTAACAATTTTTTTACCACATGGTGTTCTTTTTACAACATCACCATAAAATCAACTGCTTATGATAGTAGTCGATTGCTACTATGGCAGTCAACACGGTAGTCGATTGCTACGATCGCAATGAACGTGTCCTCAGGGGGGGCAGTGTGTTAAAAATTTAAGGATATAGGTGCGAACAACCATTATTTTATAGGGGGGTATTACTTTCAATTCTCTTCTTTTTTTCGCATGCTATCATTATGTAGCCATTAGAAAAATGGCTTGCATTACTTATAATTCTAGATTACCTATTATTCCATACCCTATAGTACTTTAAAAATGTCCAGTGCCATTTTTGATACCCTATATTACTCTTAAGTCCAATTATATTTTTTAGCCCCCATGTTTTTAAAATACCCTATCATTTGTTCGCACGTATATTGCTACTCCAACCAATGACTACCCCCCCCGAGAACGTGTCACTTGATTGCTACTATAGCATTAGCCCAAGGAGTGCATTGAGTGTTAAAATTTAGGTATAATGTGCGTGCGTCACCTCCAAATGAATACCCCTATATACGATTTTTCTTTCATTAAAAAATGATATACATACATATATATAACAAAAAAGAAGCTTAATGTATGTATGCATGTTATGATCTCAATAATTGTATCAAGAATGCATACGACAAGTTTGATTACATTGTTACAATCATAATATCAATCTTACTTATGTTTAATCACATATCACCATAATTCATACATAGCAACATACAATTTATAGTTCTTTGTTTATAATATTTCAATGTTGAGTGTTTCTTGATGACGAGAAGAATAGTCTTGAGATGTTTTTCAATGTTACTTTGCTTTATAAAAGACATTTGATCTCACTCTTACACTACTCTTGAGTGTTTGCTCAAAGAAGCTACTCTTATCTCAATGGGTAACTTTCAAATATTTTGACATCCAACAACTTACAAAGAATCTTGAGATAAAAAGAAATTCCAATTGAATAGCAAATAGTTGTAAGTAGTTATCAAAGTTCTATTGGTTCTCCAAAATCTCGAGCGCTTGATCTCTCCCTTACACTACTCTCGAGTGCTTGTTCAAGAGAAACTACTCTCCTTTCAATAATATCCGATCTAATGTTGCAACATCCAACAACTCACAAAGTAATTAAGAGCGAGAGAAGTTCTAATAGAAGAAAGTTGTAAGTATATTCATAAAGGTGTCTCAAAAAGAGAAGATACAAGATAAACTCAAGTGTTTTTGACACTCAATCTTAAGATAACTTCGTTGCTATGAAATGAGATGTTTGTCCCTAAAAACTCCTTGCTTTATATCATACCATCATAAAGCATTATGTGACTACTAGATGGAGGATACATTAACCTATTTGCATCTGATCATTTTATATATGAGTCTCACCAGACTTTTAAGCCGAATCATTCATCATTGACATCGGAGTTAGGCTCAGAATCTTTGGTTACACATAGAATTACAAAGCCTCTCGCTACAAGTCCCACGGGCCCATGAATACGCTGCTAATTGATGTTAATAATCGCAAGAATAGATTAATTAACTTGATAAGGTTGATGAGGAGGGCTATATATCCAGCTCTCCAGAAGCCATAATGAACTCATTGAGCTAAGAAGTTCTTGATGTACCCCTGCAATGCACATGCAGCAGTTGATTTTGACACAGAAGCTTAATAATTGTGTATGTGCAGGTTATATGGGTCGAAGGGTCCAGTTGTAAAGAGTTCAATGTGTACTGATGATTATTTCAAACCACCTTCCATATTATTACTTCTTTGTTGCCATCCTCTACAGTATTCAATTCATGAGTTGGCTATTGCATTTGAGTCTAGGAATATGTGGGCTTGAGTTGGTTGTAATGCTGTGGGTCTTCACCAGCTGGCACGAGGCAAGACCAAGGTTTCTGCTACCACTGTTTAAGAGAAAATCCCAGTTGCAGCCTATATGCATGACTAGCAAACATGGCCGCCTGTATCAGTCAAATTTGTCAAGCCAGGTTCAATTTTTGTGTCAATAGATGGTTTTCATGTCGATATAATCTCCCTGGAGTTGGCTGATTCTTGAGGTGAACAGGGCTAATCGAATCTCGACAACACCTAAAAACAATACACATTCACCAAGGGATGTCCATGGCCACCTTAATCAGAGGCATTGCCGTGCTGCCGTTTACATGTGAGTCAGCACGGCCCAAGATTGTCCAATTTGCTTCTAAAAGTGAATTTAGACGCCGTGCAGAATCTGGACTTAGTGTCTAAGCTGTAGCGATCAAAGGTTCGCCTTCTACGGATTCATTTGACTGTTCCGAAGACCAACTTATATGACTGTCAACATTTGGTTAAATCTGAGGATTGACATCAAATTCAAGGACACATATGTGTTTGACCTTTGCAATTCATCAAACTGCCAGTCAACTGTATCTACTGCAGCTTTAATTGTGCTCATGAACAGTGCTCTGTATAATGGATCCGCTGTCCCTGCCAGTGTCCGGGGAGGTTTTTGGACATAATCAGTCGAGATCCTAGTGTTTCCAAGTCCAACTGGTTACATGTTGACATCTTTCGGTTATTCTTTATTAGTTTGAGGTATATATTATAAATTCCTCTAAAATGATTGGTAAGTTTCCTGAAGGCTCGAACTTCAATCCAGTTATTTCTCAAAACTGAACCGGTTCATCTGTAACTAAGCTTAGCAGCCAGTTCTCCCCGTTCACTGGTCCCTGCTTATGGGATCAACTGCCATCTAAACCTAAACTCCAGTCAACTGTATTACTGCCATCCAAAATCTCAGTCAGGTGTATAATTTACCGCCAGAATGTCAATAGAACATAGATCAATTTGCGATCACACCACTCAGCCTCTGTCAATATAAAATTGAAGGACTTATGAGCCCTGGTTGACCAAATTAGGTTCAGTGTTCCAAAGTTAAACATTGTTCTTGCCGGTCATACTTTACTTCTGTACATACCAAAGGTATTTCATATGAGGATTTACTATATGTTATCTGTAAATCCAAGTACTGTATGCTGATAGCAGGTCCGACACAAAAAATGAAAATATAAATATAAATATAAAAATAAATGTCAAATTATTTTGAAAATATTAGACATAATTTGTTGGAATTACTTTAATTCATCTTATGATTTTGCCGAAGCACAGTAAATTCTCACTTTACACAAGCTTATGTAGTGTTAATAATCCACTATAAGGTACTACACTAAATATGATATTTAGTGTCATATGGTATTTAATGTCCCTATGGTAAATTTTCAGATGACACTTCTTATGAATAAGTGAACAAATATTGTCACGGATGATGGATGAGTTCATCCATTGGCCAAAACCCTACCTTCTCTTTTTAGCAACTTGTGATGAAATATTGTCATGGATGATTGCAATTTGGATGAAAAACCACTTGGTAAGGTACAATAATTGCAACACTGTAAATCTATAATCCCCCAAATTTTTCAGAATGACAAATACTGTTGGGTTAATATTTAGCGTTGGTGACACTATTCCGTGGTTTACAGTTAGTATTGAGCAAGACAATTAGAATTGGTGACACTAAATATCATATTTAGTGTACTTAGATGAGGGATTCGCATTAATATATTCCAAGTTGTGTTTAGTCATCACAAAGAATATGTGTTAACATGAAATTGCAAGACTATGTACTAAGAATTTAGTCTATATCCTTCATACATTTTTAGACCTCATTTCCACATAGAAGATGCACTTATTTGGAATTGTGTCCAACTAGAGAAAGTTGGTACATGAAACAAAGTATTATGTCCAAGAATAACTTTGTGATTTGATAAATTTGTGCAACAACTATGAATGAATTTCAGCCAGAATTCTAAGAAGTGAGGAGGTTTGAAGAGAAAATGAGTTATAAACAGAGTTTTGGAACTTGATTGTGCTAAGAAGACTTTATTTTTGGAGTTGTGTCAAAATAATAAACTTGGACAATCAAACGTACTAGTACCACCTCCAACAAACAAAAGTGCAATTTGAAGTTCTTATACAAAAGGTTTGGACAAATACATACAAGAGGGCTTCATCTCTCAAGTTTACGTATCCCACATGGATTGTGGACACCTCATGGGGAGGAGTTACCATATCTTAATACCAACATGATGTGATATTTGGGCACCTAATACCAATTGATTGGCTATTTGTGACCTTGTAGGAATCGTGAAAAGTTCATATGAAAAGTATTGAAAGATTTCAAATTATTATTTTGAAGTGCGGACCGACTTTTGGCACTTTAAATAATTATTTGACACATCTTTGTCGGATTGGCTATCAGCCTACGGTATGTGATAGAGAGAGGGAGAGACGATGCCAATTGTTTGTTAGTCTAAATGAGGGACACTTCTCCTTTGAACATAGCCTACTGACCTACTTAACACTACAACGATACATGCCTTATATTCCAACACCCACTTCACTACATGTCTTTTGTTATTATTAACAGTGAATTGGTGAAGTGGTCGTTGTCCATCTTTACTCATAGTATGTTTGAGTTAACTTCATAGTGAAATGTCAGTGAAGCGGGACGTAAATTCACTTGGAAACATACTTGAGAATGTGTTTGGGAACATCTTTGAGAATGTGCATGACTATGAATACTAAAGTGGTAGATTTGGTATAGTCAATTCAAACATGTCATATGTTTCAAAATGTGCATTGAATACTCACAAAAAAATCCCATTTGTAATGGATTAATAATGAATTGTATATATGAAACACAATGTGGCATGTCTAAGCACTAAGCATATCCTAATTTAATCTATTGGAGCATTTTCATTTTCTTCAATTCCAATTTCATCCTCATCTTTGTAAGATGGTTCATCCTCATTTGTGTTCAAAGCTACAACCACTTGATCACTGCTTAAAACCACAACCTCATCTAATTTTGGATCAGTTGGTGTTGCATCATTGTCCAATGATTGTGATACTAATCCACAATGTTCTTCAACATTGCCTAAAGATAGGCATGCTATGTCCAGCATGGAATCTTTGCTAGAAACAACTTTTGCTCCCCTTGGCTCTTTCCGAAGAACCACCTTCCATCTAAGATTGTTCAAGTCATCCGCCAAAAAAAACTTGTTCAATATGGAGTGGAAATACAAAAGACTCGGCCGATAATGGCACTAATTTGTCAAACTTCACGAGGCTAAAACCATAATCATCTCGCTTCATAGTAGCATTTTGCCCAACCATATTTGTCATCACCCAATTACAATACAATACAACACAACCAACCCATAACGACTATACTCCACAACCAATATTTCCTCCACCCTTCCAACATACTCCAAGTTTTCCGCCTTCCAGTTTCTGTCACATACACTTGAGCAACAATGTTGAGAGAATATGGCGGCCACACTAGAGTCAGCCGTTGTCAAAGTCCCTTCTACACTACACACATGAATATGGTTTCCGAAGCATACATAGAGCGGTACAATGTTGCTTGGCTAGAAAGTGAAAGAGAAAAAAACCAACACATCATTGTCAATCTCTTGACCTACTTGTTTGGTACGCGAAACCTCTGATTTGATCAATTTGGAAAAATGTTGATCTTGGAGATTTTCAAGGTATACAATCCTACCACCTCGTTTTCTTCTTTGAAAGTTTTCATGATCCAATTTGCGTTGTGTCATAATTGCAATGTGACATCTGTAAAATAAAATAAATTTTTTGATGCATTTGATGTTTTAAAAATGCATGCATACTAAATGTTAATAAGTGGCATGTATTAACGATATGCATTGTTTTATATTACTAACCAAATTCATTACCAATTAATATAACAAAAAACATGGTCTCACTCTATTTGTGCCAAAATATATCAATGCATTCTACATTTGGGATGAAGTTGTTTACTCTCTCCACGACTCTAGAGGAGTCACATTATTCACCACAAATTCATGTATCCAATTGCGTTGCTCAAGTATTAGTATCCTTGGTCATTCAACACCTTCAAGTATTTCATCGTATATTGTAGGATCCTCCTTATCATCCCACACCTTACGAGTTGTAATGGTATATGTTTGCATGTAACACTATATTCGTTAATTGGAGACTTTTGAAAGTCTCAAAATGAAATACGCCCATAGTTTGGGATGCCAATATTATGAGCATGCGGAACATTGGGAACATTGGGAACATCGGGAACATGACGGTTTGCAACTTCGCATGCAAAGAATATGCACAACACTCAAAATAGTAAGTCTTTAAATCATAATCAAAACATGAACTATAAGTGGAAAATAACAATCGAATCCCAAAAACAAATGCTTTTATGTCCTTATAAAGTTTAGGATGCGCATCCCATATATAAGGGTCTTATGGAATTGGATGGCACATCCCAAACGTATGTATAAATTTGATACTATCCGCAATAAAACCAAGTTTACAAAGTGCCCCTATTTTCCACATTAATTCCAACCTACGTTATGTTTCCCCATCTCCATCTTCCGCTTCATATCCATTATCGGCATCATTTTCCGCAGCTGCAATACGTACCAAGTTGTCTTTGGCAAAATCTATATGTTTTTGGGGGATGGTCATTGTTTCCGATTTAGAACCTTTGCGCGGCTTCCAAGCACAAAGGATGGTATCCGTGTTTATCCAAACCGGTCCGTACGCGGAGTCCACTGTCCACTTGAAACCCTTTTTGGTGTCCCAACCTAAATAGGTGCGGAGCACGTTCTGGTCTTTGGTGCTCGGACGGCAATATTCCACTTCAATTTGACGAAAGTTGGGGCTAGTTCTAACAAAATTGGGTGAAGACAATGCTTTCACCAACCAAATTGGTTTGGGGTGCTCCTCATCTCCTGCTCGTACGAGGACCATATAACCCTCGTGGCAATCAACACCCACACGAAACGACGGAGCCGGACGATTGCGCGCAGGGCCAACGTAATGCTCGTCCATTGCAAACTCTTCACGGACGTCTCCATTGCTAAAGAACATAGCATCGGACTCCACAACTGTCAAACGACTTTGTGGCCAAAATCCTTGTGTCAAAGTCGTACGGGTGTCGACACCAACGGTCATCAAGGCTAAGCGTATGCGATCCCAATACGCGATCAACGGCTCATGAGTATCCCTAACACGTCTGGTGATGTCTTCTTCACACAACTCTTTCCAATACTCAATGAACCCGGATATGCCTTTTATGATTTCCGGCCCATTCCTCATGGGATCGGGTTTGCAAGGCTTTGGTTCCCCATCCGGAAGCAAACATTTCCCATCCTTGTCTTGACGCCATACGAGTATACCATCCTCCGGGCCCCAATTTGGAGATGTGCACAAAAGCTTGAACTGCATGGCGGGGACACCATCATCCCTCATATAGAAGCGGAATTGTTGTGCTTTGGTATGTCCCACCAGACGGTCCACTCCCTTCAACATGTATGGCTTGATGAAGGCCTTGAAATTTGGTATTTCTTCAATCATGTGCGGGATCACCGGCACATTGTCCAAATCCATGTATGATTTCATGAGAAGTGGTATGGTGGGAAAATCCTCTTCATGCAACTTCATGCTCCAACGGCCAAATGAGGCATCAATATCGTCGTGCGTGTGCCCCACCATCAAGAAAGACACAAACACCTCTTTGAAGATGTCTTTTGCCACGAGCATCGACCAAAAACAAAACACGTATCGGCATTTGTTGTCTTTAGCACAATTATCAAGTTGAACGTGGAGAGTTGGAGGCAAGGGTTTTGCAATAATGGGTTCTCCGGGTGGTTCCGGCAATGAAGACATACAAACCTCCTTCCCTTGTAGCACTGCCTCATAAAGGGGTGTCGTTCCACAACCATCGAAAAGGGCACGGGAAGAGTGTACCGGTGGCTTTTCGAGATTGCGCAATAGTTTTGCAAATGAACCGACCGTGTGGTTGGCATCGCCAGGGTAAAAATCCAAACCATAATGGGCATATTTGACATCCACATGTCCATGGGCGATCATACCTAAGAAAAACAAACGATGCGTGAACAACAAAAATATGAAATAACTACACACCGGATGGATGGAGTTGGTCATTTGGAAAACAAACCCAATGCAAATCGGAGATCCTTTCAACACACATGTGGAATTCTATACGAACCTGTGACAGCTACAGGCAACTTGAAGAGACCATCCGTGGCCTTTATTTTGCGTGCATAACAAGGACATGCGGTCTTCGCATGGTCCATTTTATCATGAATCACTGTTAGAACCTCCGCGGGCCTCATTATGGATAGTGTACGGTTCTTGTAGTAATCTTGACGATGTGCCTCCTGGTTGTTGACATGCTCAATGTATTTTCTCTGGTGTCTAGTATGGGATTCAGTGCCTATAGGGTGGGCGTCTCGAAGACCTTTGTATTTCTCACACGCCGTACACCTAGCGAACTTGTCCCCAGGTCTCTTCAAAATGTATTCCGCAAACTGTTGGTTTTTAATTACACTCAACTTGGACAACGAAATGGGCCCACATCCCGCGATGCGACCCACTTCGTTGATGTCCGTTAAGATGTTCTTCCATTTCGTGCCCGTGGGCAACACCATTTGAACAACTTTCTCACCTGATGACAATGTCCTCGTCTTGTGGGGCATTGCATCGGCCAATGGCACTATGATGGTGGAGAGGGTCGCGGATGCTTGGAGTGTCGCCTCCCTAGGTTTCTTTGTGCCAGAGTTGCCATGAAATCGAGATCGGCGACCCAACAAAGAATACTTCCGAAACCTATAGAAGTCAGCCTTGGAGACCGCATGGATGATATACCACGTTGTGCAACAAACGTCCACATTCTCAAGGGTCACGACCTTACGGCCATGGGTATCAATGTGCAAATTTATGTGGACCTCGAGTTTCTTTGCCGACCGCATACGAAAATCCGCAAGCCACATCTCTTGACGAAGAGACCGAATTTTTTCGCGTGGAAAAAATTGGCAACATTTCATCGTGCAACAATCCTTTCCAGAAACGAGACGGATAGAATCGTCTCCCAAGATGCGATCACGCCGTCTCTCCGTATCTCCGCGAGACACGCGACTTGAATCGTATTTACGTAGGCCTTTGCGAGGACGAATTGTGCCCAACAAAGCTAACTGCGTTTGCTTGTGCCGCCGTCCATGATCCCACAAGCTTACTTCTTCATGGAGAACCCTACGAAGGGGCCATCGACGCAAGGAAAATCTCCACGTCAACGGGACCTCACACGGTGCCAAGGAATTCAAGATGCACACGCCCACATCATCGAAACCAAGGGGGTTGACATCAACACATTCACGGGGATCGGAGTTTCTACATATGCCATCTGCCACCGGGACACCAAGCTCGTTTAGTAGAACAACATCTAGGCCCACCCATTCCTCCCTCCCGAAACCAGCACATAGAGGAATGTCATCATGGTCATCCCCAGAATGTGGAGATTGTTCGTGGAATTTGAAAGATTCATGGGAGGAGGTATACACAGACACGCCCACCCCGTTCGTCCCGTCATTAGTGTCCGCAGACGGGGACGAGAGGTCACATTCAATATCGGAGGACGATGCATTCGTCGAAAACTCAAATGCACTATCTCCATCATTCACTGCCATCACACCTAAACAAACAACCATGTCATGACCAACCACACAACGGATGTCACGCATACAAGAACGGATGCCAAGCATACAAGAGCGCACAATATCTGTAAATACATGGCCCGAACTTCGCAAACAACCCATGCTACTATTGGAGTGTCTAAATACGAACAGCTGTATGTTCCTGGCCATACTTTGTCAACTACAACATGGACCATCGCCATTGTGGTGTTTCAGGCCGTTCATTCATAAAAGAAATGCCATCCTGTGTATTGGACGAAATGGATAAGTGTGCGACAAAACAACGTCAAGTCGTCCAACCTACAATAGCATATTTCAAACCCCCGTTCGTATATATCTACCATTAGGTGTATTTTCATAAATGTATCTAGAGGGATGTAGTGCTGCGCAGAACATACTCTCAGGTGGTATTTACGAACGCACGTTCGTAAACTCAAGGCCATCGTTCGAAAGGGAGTTCGTAAATATGCCATTGAAGTATTTACGAACGCCCGTTCGTATATCACTGACATAGGGTGCCTAGGCATAGCCATATGTATACTATCTCCTCATGCTATACTGGTACACATGCGTGTACAACATCCGAACGTCCGTTCGCAAACTCCTGAGTGGCATATTTACGAAATCCATTTCGTATATCAATGATATATTCAGCATATGCATCGCCATACGTATCTGGACATGGTGTTGGTGTGGACCACACGCAGGTGCATTTACGAACGGACGTTCGTAAACTCCCGACCATCATTGTCTGAACTAGTGACAAATGCGTGTGCGACATACGAACGTCCGTTCGTAAATCCTTTGATGGCATATTTACGAACGGGCGTTCGTATATCTCTGCCATATTGTCAGTGCATAAATGTGTAGGAGGGATGTCACTGGATGCGCAGACCGTAATCCTCGGTGGTCTTTACGAACGTCCGTTCGTAAACTCAAGACCATCCTGTGTCTGATCAACCTCCAGTGCGTGCTCCAGCTTTACGAACGTGCGTTCGTATCTCTGCCGTATTGTTTGTTTGCATAAATGCCTGGAGGGATGTCGCTGTATGCGCAGACATCATCCATGGTGGATTTACGAACGCACGTTCGTAAACAGAGGACCCTCCTATGTCTGATCCAATTACAAATGCGTGGACTTAAGCTTTACGAACGTGCGTTCGTATCTCTGACCTATTGTTTGTCTGCATGAATGTCTGGATGTCGCTGTTTGCGCAGACATAATCCCAGGTGTATTTACGAACGCACGTTCGTAAATACTGTCGGCCATCCTATGATCCACCCACTAAAGCGTGCTCCATCTTTACGAACGTGCGTTCGTAAAGCTCCGGTATTAACGGCGGTATATGCGGTGACTGTACGTTGTCTTGTACCTGGGGAGTGTACACTTGATGCGCAGGAGAATGGCGTGAGCACGCTCCGTGGGGTCTCTAGGGCGCACACTTGGCGTCTGCCGCAAAAAAGAGCTCTGTTATGGGGGGGAAGAGCTTTAAGTACTTCTCTGGAGTGGTTCAAGGGCCCTTGGATGCTATTTAAAAAGCGGATTCCCGCCGCCTACTTTGACCTAACAATATGCCATTCTATCCATGCGGAACATACATGACCCTATGTATGGAACATGAATGGCATGCACGCAACATATTCAAAATATGTACATTGGTTATACACCTTACTTGTTACCAAGGTCTGCCGAAAAAAAATTATAATTTTTATATGTATATATATGTGTATATATAAATGTGTATATATATATATGTGTGTGTGTGTGTGTGTAAATATATATGTATATATGTGTGTGTGTGTGTATATACATGTGTATATATATAGGTGTATATATATATGTATTGTAATAGTTAATGTAATCTAAATATGATGATGGTTAAGATAGAATAAATGATCTGCAACCAAGGTGTGAAGTACAAGTTTTTTGTCAATTAATATTGTTACCTATTATATATTACCAAGGTCTAAGTGAGATATATATATAGAGACAATGAGGTAAGAGTGGGTAAAAATTGATTGTGGAGGCCCTTAAACTTGTAGGTATAATCATATGATTCACATCAAAACATGCCCGTAATACGCTCACAAAGTGCGTGAACACCAATAAAAGGCAGGTTTATCCATTATTATAATGGCTTGTAAGGTAGATTAAGGATATGAATTCAAACCATACCTAGATTAAATGTGGGTTTTATTTCAGATCCCACCCTAGCTGTGGAAAGAGTGAATTAATCCGGCATGTGTGGAAAGGTTTAATTACTTTGGAATCGTGCATAAGATAGAGTAAGCATATGGATTGAAACCATACCTAGGTGGAGCCACACTTATAATTGTGTGTTTTGCATCCCACGAGAAGTATGTGCATAGCTAAAAGTGTTGATTTAAACTAGTCTTAACATATGCATGTTATAATAAGGTCATGGATTGTGTGATCAATCAATTTGCACTTAACACTATTGAAGATTTAGGGATGTAGGGTTTAGGGTTTGGGGTTAGTGTTTAGGGTTTGTGGAAGTTGTGCATGTCTAGTAGTTAATACAATAGATTAGTACACACACAAACAACATTGACCTATCAAAAACCCATATCGCACTAATGCCCCCTTCCCACCTGACTTTAGGTAACACTAAAAGTTGGTTCTAACAACCCGGCCTTCACAGCATCGACATTATGTATTGCCGAGCCTAGTTTGCAAATGATGTGGCATGGCTTAAAAGTGGAGGTCTTAAGCCTCAAGCACCAACCCTCCCATCGGTACCTAAACATGAGGCAATAATCTAGGACGTTTAAAAGTGGTGCCTCCCATCCTTGTCATTGGTTTTTTTAGTCTTAGCTATGAGGGCACAAGGAGCTCCGTTAACAAAAACCATTGGTCAGTTAGGTGAGTGGCAAGGCATTTGGGGATGGGACAAAAACTGCCCAACAATCCTTGCTTGGTAGATAAAACAATGAAGATGTGTGAAAGGTAATTAGAGAAAACCTACTTGAAAGTCTCCAAAGCAAGTTCTTGTAGGTGCATTGGGATAGCCGTATGCCTCCGCTATAAGGGAGGGATCTTTACCCGTTTCCTGGGAAATACTTTTAGTCTTAGCTAAAGTCAAGTGGGAAGGGGGCATAACTTGTTAATTTATGTGTAGTTCACATTTGATGCTAGCCAAACATTCGACCACATGGCTCAAATGTGCTAGTTCAAGTTGGCACCTAATTAAATGAATTGACGACCTTTTGGAAATTGAATTTTCATCCACCTCTTGTAAGAAAAGGACACCGCCTCCTGCCAATCTCAAATTGGGTTCTTTTTGAACCTAGTAATTATTTGAGGAACCATCGAACAACATGAAAGATGTCTCATTCATGAAAACACTATATTTCAAAAGACCATATCAACATCCTTGGGGTTGAATTCTTCTTCGAATCCCTACTAAATGACGTGCATTGTTCACTACGATTTTATTATCGGTTCCCTATTTAAAAGATGTTTACAAGGAATCCGAATGTAGATGTACTAGGGGGATGCACCAATCAAAATTCATGTATTTATACTAAGTTCTTATGGTTAAGGTGATAAACGCATCCACTACATATACATATTACAAAGCATGATTATGTCATGCCTTTCTTATACATCCAATCCCATCCCATCCCCCAATGTCCCCGTCCCCATGCCCACCTCCCATCGCATCCCATCCCCCCCATCCCCCCATCCCATCCCCCATCCCATCCCCCCATCCCCCCATCCCCTCATCCCCATCCCATCCCCCCATCCCCCCATCCCCCACCTCCCCACCTCCCCATCCCCCCATCCCATCCCCCATCACCCTCTCATCCCGGCCCCCCCAGTGGGGGGAGGCCACGTGTCAACGGCGGGAAAACCCTAGCGGCGGCGGCTACCTCCCCGCGCCCCCTCAGCTCTCCTCCTCATTGTCATTTGGAGCAGAGAGAGAGGAGCGGAGCGCCGAGCAGATGTGGAGCGAAGCTCTTGCGTTTTTTCCTCTCGTCTTTTAATAGTATTGTGCGTGCGTGTGTTGAGAGATATTAGTTTTGTTGGCGCGAGTTTCAAGAGTTTAGGGCAAAGTGCTTATGTTACAAGCTTGAGAGTTGCAAGGTTTTGCGTAGCAAGCTTCAGACTGTAAAGCGAAAGAGTTACAAGGTTGAGAGTTGCAGGGTTTTGAGTAGCAAGCTTGAGAGTGTAAAGCGGAAGAGTTACAAGCTTGAGAGTTGCAGGTTTCAAGTAGCAAGCTTGAGAGTGTAAAGCGCAGTACAAGGTTGAGAGTTGCAGGTTTCAAGTAGCAAGCTTGAGTGTAAAGCGCAAGAAGTACAAGGTTGAGAGTTGCAAGGTTTGGAGCAGCAAGCTTGAGTCACAAACTTCAGAGTTGCAAGGTTGGGAGTTGCATGTACATCAGAGTAGTTGCTAGGGTTTGTATATAACTTGCGAGGGCTTAAGTGTGAGGAAGGTGCAAGGGTGCATTTCAAAGTATACATTTGTGAGGTTCTCAGGGTTTTCCAGTAAGGGTGGAAGATCAGGTTTTTGGTGTAAACACTATATTCGTTAAATTGAGACTTTCTCTAGTCTCAAATTAATATATGGATCAAACAACATGAAGATGCCCGAAACTATATTGTCAACAATCTCAAATATATTATATGTTCTAATACCCCAAATCTATGATGTGCGGACATAAGCACATATGGTAGAGCACTCGACACCAACTTCATCAACAAAAACACATTGGGTAGAGCACTCCAAACAAAATTCACCCAAAAAACATATAAAATGATTTCTATTATTAGCATGGTCAATAAAATATAGACATTGCAACATACGAAGTGCATGTAATAAATGCATATTTCTTCAATGGACAATTTAGTCCCAAACTTAATAATAAGATGAACTTCACATTTGTTTTGAAATATAGTAAATGGATATTCATCCATCCCCAAACAATATAGCATTCGTAAGTTCAACCCAAACTCTACCCCAATTTTGAAGAGCACACATATGAGTAATATATATTGCTAGAATTACATATGAAACTATAATCATGCTTACACAATCCTACCAACTCTCTCATTCAACGTGGGTTGCTTCTTGTGTGATCCGAGCAAGGTTGTCTTTTGCAAAAGTTATGTACTTTTGAGGGATGGACACTGATCCACTATGATTTTTCCGTGGTTTCCATGCTATGAATATGGAATCTGTATCCACCCAAGATGGACCGTGCTCAGAATCCACCTTCCACCGAAAATTATGGTTTGTATCCCAGCCTGTATAATGCCGAATCACATCTTCGTTCCGTGCTGTCGGTCTGTAGTACTCCACTTGTATTTGTCGAAAATGAGGGCTGGAAGTTGCAAAATTTGGTTTAGACAAAGCTCTTGCCACCCACACTGGCTTCGCATATGTCTCATCTCCAGGACGCAAAATGAGCATATAACCTTCATGACAATCCACCGCAATGCGGAATGAAGGTGGGGGACGTTGACTAGCAGGCCCAACGTAATGGTCGTCCACATCAAACTCCTCACGAACCTCTCCATTTTCCAAAAGGCAAGCCTCCGAAGCTTGTACTTCGACACGAGTTTGTGGCCAAAACCCGTGCCTCAATGTATGAGGGCTATCTTGGTGTAGGTCTGACAAGGCGGCACGAACACGTGTCCAATAATGTATCCAACTCCCGTAACGATGCCAACATGATCCACCAACATCCGCTATCTTCAAACTCTCCCAATATTGTATGAAGCCTGATATACCTTTCAAAATATCCTCCAAATTCTTCATGGGTATTGGCTTGCAAGGCCTGGGCTCTCCATCCGGTAACATCGTCTTTCCATCCGCATCCACGCGCCAGACAAGGAGACCTTCCGGCGGGCTCCAGTCTTGTGTCGTGCACAACAACTTGTATTGCATGGCGGGTACACCATCGTCACGCATGTAGAAGCGGAATTGTTGTGCCTTCGTATGCCCGATCAATCGGTGAGCTCCGCTTCGAATAAATGGTTCTATAAATGCCTTAAAGTCAGGCACCTCCTCAATCATATGGGGGATGACGGGAACGTTCTCCAAATCCATGTACGACTTCATCAATAATGGGATTGTTGGAAAATCCTCCTCCCTCAACTTCATGCTCCACCGCCCAAAAGATGCATCAATATCATCGTGCGTGTGGCCTACCAGTAGGAAGGACACAAAAACCTCCTTGAAAATGCCTTTCGCAACCAACAACGACCAATATGCAAATACATATCTACTTTTATTGTCCTTGGCACAATTGTCCAATTGGACACGCAAAGTGGGGGGCAACTTCTTGGCAATCACGGGTTCACTGGGTGGCTCTGGCAACGAATGCAAGCATACATCTTTTCCATCCAACACCGCTTCATATAAAGGTGTTGAACCCGTATTTTCAAATAACAATCCTGAAGAATAGGCCGGCGGTTTCTCCAAATCACGTAAAAGCCTTGCGAATGACCCTATCGTGTGGTTTGAATCCGCTGGATACAAATCAAGAGCATAATGAGCAAACTTGACATCCCCATGTCCATGTGCAATCATTCCTGCAATGCCAACCCAATGTGATTAGTATCTATGAATAAATAAACCAATTTGAGGGAATCCATGTTCTCAAGCACATCACGTAATAAAACACCACAACATTTAGGGTATGCGATGACATTGTTTCCAAATTCACCTGTAACCGATACAGGCAGCTTAAAAAGTCCATCCGTGGCCTTGATACGATTTGCAAAACATGGGGAGGCTGTTTTGGCATGATCCATTTTGTCATGGATGACCGTAAGAACCTCCAAGGGTCTGGAGATGGACAAAGCTCTATTTGTGTAGTAATCATTACGGTGTGCCTCTTGCATGTTTACATGCTTGAAATAGTTCAATTGATGTGCCGCATATGACTCGGTGCCCATCGTGTGTGCATCGCGAAGGCGCTTCAACTTCTCGCAATTAGAGCAACGGGCAAATTTGTCCCCTCGTCTTTTTGTAATGTATTCGCTAAAGTTTGCTTTCTTGATTGCACTCAAATTTGACAATGAAATAGGCTCCAAACCGACCTTCTCGCCAACTGCATTCACGTCCAACAATATGTCTTTCCATTTTGTGCCTGTGGGAAGAACTTTCTCCACAACCTTTTCCCCGGTTGTGAGTGTGCGTGTTTTGTGTGGCATTGCATCGGCAAGGGGGACGATGATGGTCGCCAGAGTGGCCGTTGCTTGCCTTGTTGCTTCCCTGGGTTTCTTTAAACCCACGTTCCCATGGTGACGGGAACGGCGGCCTTCCTTGGCATAAGCAGCTTGTCTATAAAAGTCCGCTTTTGACACACCGTGAATGGTGTACCATGCCTTACAACACACGTCTATGCTTTCAATGGTGATGACCTTGCGACCCGTCCCATTCACATGTATCGCCCTATGGACATCAAGTTTTTTGGTGGATCTTAGACGGAAATCTCCAAGCCACATTTCTTCGCGGATGGCCTTCAATTTATCCCTTGGAAACAATTGGCAACAACGATGCACACAACAATCCTTTGTGGCAACTTCTCTAATGGACTCCTCGCCGAGCAACCTTTGGCGTTTACAATCAGTTGCAGAGGGAGTAGGACGTGCCAATGTCTCGTACTTTCGTAAGCCTTTGCGGGGCCGAATGTTTGCTTGGAGCTCCATTTGGTTTTGCATGTATTGTCGTTCATGGTCACGCAAGCTAACTCCATCAATCGTGACATTCCTCAATGGCCACCTGCGGAGGGAGAACCTATGAGTGGGATCCACCTCGGAATGAATGAGTGACTCCAATATGACAACCCCAACGTCCTCTGTGCCAAGTGGGTTCTCATCAATGCAATCTTGTGGATGGGTGTTACGACAAATACCATCCGCCACAGCAACTCCACTATCATTAACGAGTACCACCTCCAAATTCAGCCACGAGGCCCTTGAAAGTCCCGAACATTCAACAATGGGACAGTGCGGTAGGGAAGGCGAAGGTAAATCCAAATGATCTTCATCTGGACTGTCATCCATAGTAGCCTCCCCGACAATGTCTAGCTTATCCTCAGATGCAGATGGCCAAGTGGCCATGTCTTCAGATGACCAATCCCCTCTTTCACTAAACCCATCCATTGTGCCTACACACATGAACATACCACCTTGTCAAAAAAATCACAAAAATTGTAGATTCCAAACGAAGAATACAAAAACCAGCTTATATAATCAAAATTGCAAATACTCAGTGCTCATACATGTTCATATGACAGCTATGCCATTGGATTTGCAAAGGTTTGGGTTGTCCAGCGGACACACTGTCATCCAGAGCCCATCCACACTGTGGGGATGGCTTTGGGTCGAGCGGCCCAAACCTTGTGGCAGGATGGGTTCATGGTCTTCCAGAGCCCATCCACAATGTGGGGATGGGCTTGGGTCGAGCGACCCAAACCTTGCGGGGGGATGGGTTCATGGTCATCCAGAGCCCATTCACAATGTGGGGATGGGTTTGGGTCGAGCGACCCAAACCTTGTTGGCGCAGGATGGGTTCATGGTCTTCCAGAGCCCATCCACAATGTGGGGATGGGCTTGGGTCGAGCGACCCAAACCTTTTGGGGGGATGGGTTCATGGTCATCCAGAGCCCATTCACAATGTGGGGATGGGTTTGGGTCGAGCGACCCAAACCTTGTTGGCGCAGGATGGGTGTAGGCTCATCACAGAGAGCACCCACACTGTGGGGATGGGCTTGGGTCGAGCGACCCAAACCTTTTGGGGGGATGGGTTCATGGTCATCCAGAGCCCATCCACAATGTGGGGATGGGTTTGGGTCGAGCGACCCAAACCTTGTTGGCGCAGGATGGGTGTAGGCTCATCACAGAGAGCACCCACACTGTGGGGATGGGTTTGGGTCGAGCGACCCAAACCTTTTGGCGGGACGGGTTCATGGTCATCCAGAGCCCATCCACAATGTGGGGATGGGTTTGAGTCGAGCGACCCAAACCTTTTGGGGGGATGTGTTCATGGGCATCCAGAGCCCATCCGCAATGTGGGGATGGGTTTGAGTCGACCGACTCAAACCTTTTGGCGGGATGGGATCATGGTCATCCAGAACCCTGCCCACACTGGTTAAATGGGTTTGGGTCTATCAGGGTCAAACTAAAAACCGCCCACACTAGGGCAGGTGTTTGGGTCGACCGACCCAAACTTTAGAAGGGTCATACTAAAAACCGCCAACACTAGTGTAGGGGTTTGGGTCGACCGACCCAAACCCACCGCAGAATCCGGCGTATAATGCGGCGGAAATTGCGAGGTGGGATGAATTTGAGCTCATTCCGAAGTTCACAGTGGGGTTGCATGCTGTGGATAGCTGCTCGTGAACGGCAGCGTGCACGAACCTTGAAGTACAGCTCCGACTGAGAGTTCTCCCTACGATTTCAGGAGTGGGAGAAGAGCAAAAAGAACTGACTTTTGGGGGGTGCGCCCCTTTATACTATCCACCTCCGCTTCCCCAACTTCCTCATTGGATGTCTTTCCCGCCTAGTTCTCCTGCAAAGGTTATTTTCAAACCTCCTAACAGAATTCCCCGCCTTTTGTTAATTATAAAAAAATGCGAATCTAACCTAGCTCTTGGATACCCCAACTGTCATCTGACTTTGTGTGTGTTGAGAATGTCTATTGAAAGTAATGTGGATATTTAATCCGTTTCATATTGTTTTGTGTGGATATGACATGCACCATTGGAAGGAAGGGTGGCGGCCACATGTATTTTTCCAAGTGTCATGAGGAGAAAAGGTTTGGGATAAGTGATTTATATTAAAGACTTCTAGAATGTCACTCTAATGCATCATATACATATTAAATCATGATACTAATCTACTTGATCTCAAACATTACGGTATATTTTAACCAATATGTAGACAAAAGAAGTCTAAACATTGTGTAACGCCTTATGGTAAGAGTCACTAAATACAATAGTTAAAGTAGTTATTAAGATCCTCGCATGAGGAATTATATAATGATTGCATACAACATTGCTCTATTCTCTCGCATGCAAGTGTGGCAATGACGAACGTATGTGGACGTCGTTAAGGGGATACTAACCACCAATGTCGCTTTTTAGTTCAATCTTTCAATGATATTTGAATCTAATATCCTCAAGTTCACTTCAAGTTTACTAATGTGTGTGAGCAAAACATCCAAAGTTGGACCCTAAACCCTTATAACATCCACAACATGAAATGTGTATTGAATAAACACAAGACCAATTAGTATATCATGTTTAAACGTCCCAAATAACATATTAACACGATCAAGATTGTATTTACTCTAACCTTCCTATTAGACTCTTCTTCATATACAAACAACATCTATTATATCTTGCGCCATTATGTAATATACGTGGAGGGGACATTGAATAAGAACATGATTGCGTGAATGGCTTCATTTGATGTTGTGCTTCTCCGATTTACTTTTATATCACATTCCATATATTACATATAACACTATATTCGTTAAATTGAGACTTTTTGGGCATTTTGAGACATTAACATAAATAAGAACAAGGATAAATGGAACACATATTGGAGAAAGTTGTAAGATTGGAACACTTTGAAGCGGGTGTTCATACCAAGAAGCCCATTAATAACTCATATTTGTGATGGTTTAGGGTGGGCAATCTAAACCTGAGACCATATTGAACAGGTAATCTCAAAACATTCATATTATTGCACACAAAATATGAGAGCTTGTATGAATATGGTTTAGGTAGGGCAATCCAAACCGTAGACCATATTGAAGGGGTAATCCCATAACACTTATATTATTGCAAGTACCATATACAATGTATGGCATGAGAAACTGAATAGCATACTAATGGCACAAATCCATTGGATAGTGCGGCCTAAAATCATCCCGCCTACATGCAATGTCTACGCCCTACAATGGCCTATCTAGGTTGGGAGACCGCATCTTTTTCTTTTGCCGCCGCTTGTTTAGCTCGCATCGCCTCAACATTTCTGAGAATCTCTGGCCCTCGACTATAGCCGAGTTTTGGATGTGGGCCCACCATAACACATTTTGGATTGTGTCGACCGCCCGAATTATAAGACGAGGAATTCGAATACGACGACGTAGACTGTCCGGCATATCGGCGCATGGCGTAGTGACGCTCCAGCTCAATGGACGCATTGGCCCGCGGAGGTTTGGGGCTGGACGCAACCTGGAAGTGATCAAAGAAAACCAAAAAAAACACGGGTTAGTTTGAGGAGAAAGACCCAAACCCATATATATATTGCACGCCCCACTTAAGGGAGAGGGATTGTAATGTATTGTGGGCGATCACCTTGGCAGTAGGGGCGCTCGCGTCCGAGTTGGATAGGACGGGGAAAGCGTCGCGCAAAGGGACATGCAGGGGTCCACTCTTTGCAGGCCGGGCGCCCATCGCCAGTCGTCATCGGGGTGCAACGGCGCCGCCGGGGCGAGAGGGGGACGTCCGGACGCAGCCGCGCTTTGTGCCCTTGAGTGGCGACGGAGACGGAGACTGCCGGAACATTTGCTTGGGCGGGGGGCTATCGACGACGCCGGCATCAATAGGCTCCTTGGAGTAGTCAATGGTTGAAGCGGCGTCATAAACGGTCTCATAGAAGAAGCTCCCCAAGTTTGAGTCACTGACGATGTCAATGGAGGGCTCCAAACGCTGGCGCCAAAATGGAAACAAAACAAAACAGAACCCAAAGGGAAGAGGGAGAGATAGAGCATGTGAAAATCAAGATACATATGAAGAATATATTACACAAAGTGGGGGCGCCCCCACACACAAACACACAAACACACAAACACACACACACACACACACACACACACACGTACTCTCTCAAATGAGCTTGTTAAATTTCGCGTGGGAGAACAACTCTCTGTACAAATGGTCTCGTGGATCCAAGTATCTCTCGCCTATGGGATTACTCCTAACAAACTGGTTTACGGGCAGCCCGCTACCGCAGAGCGTCTGCAAGTACTTAACAAGGTCTAACAAAAATCGGTCCCGGACCTTCTCGATCGTCCACGTAGGGCAAACAATGAAGTTGGCCGTCGGGTTCAATAAGTTATTGGAAGCGCTGTCGTCCACCATGAGCGTGTTCTCGCGGGTGGGACGGACGTCGTAGGGGACGCCTATCAAGGACGGTCGCTGGTCCCAAAAAATCGGCTTCAAGACCTTGAGATATTGGGGGGACGCGGGGTTGTTTGGTTTTTTGACGACTTTGCCGTCCGGTGTGTACAATATTCTACACGCTTCCTGTGCTAGGACCAAGCAGGGGGGCTCGAAGCCCTTGAAGATGAACTCCACGACCGCATTGGTGTTCTCGGCCGTCATGGAGCTCCACACGACCACCCACCATTTGTTTTGGGCGATCTGCAGGAAGCGCCGAAGCCACGGGCGGAGGTGCACCAGCTTGGTCTTAATGTGCGTGGGCGGCCCGTCGTAGTTCGCGTCCTCGGGCTTGCAAAAGGGCACCGTGGGGACCCTGGGACAATGGACGCACTGGACGAGGACCCCGTTAAGGTCTAACACCAGGAATCATTCCTTCCGCAGCGCGCGCAGGGCGGGCAGAACCGGGGGCGCCGCCGCGCTGCCCTCTCCGCTCCTGGGAGAAGAGCGTTGGGGAGCCGCTACGCTATGCTCCGAGCCCTGCGGGGACGATCGAGAGAAAACGGGGGCGACTTATGTCATGCTATGTCCAAACGAAGAATTAAGGAAATTTATTTGCACTCGGTGCATACACAAAACCATTTGATTCATTGGCCCGGGGGGGGGGGAACAAGGGATACAAGAGAGGCAAGAGCATACAGTATACATTCAAACGCAAGATACAAATATATGGGAGTAAACAATGGTGATTTTATATTATACAATGCTCCATGTACATTTTGATATTGAGGGAGAGCCGCGTTGAACGATGTGTTCAAACTAGCCTAAGTCTGCATCTAACAAAATTTGAATGACGAGCCGCCGTGATGAGGACTTCGTCGCAAGCCGGGGTGGGGGGGGCCCGAAACGGATGGTCTGGGGGGTGACGAAAGGGGGGGCGAGTGCGGGGATGGGGTGGGGGCGAAGAAGGGGGGGGGGACGGGTGGGTCGGTTCTTCCTAGCTAGGGGACACGACCAAGGCAAGAAGACAAACACCCAGGGAGTTTGGGTCGAGCGACCCAAACTGAGTGGGGTCAGTGCATTACCTCGCCTTGGTCGTGCCTTGACGCCGTTGACGCCGCCAACGCGTGCGCTTCCCCAATTGCGTCACCAACGCCTGGTCCGGCGACGTCAGCAGCAACCTGCTCCTGCAAAGGCTGGCTGTCAGGCCTTTGTCCCAACCCAACCTCCGCATGCGCATCATGCATTGGTTCATCGACTGGGTTAGGAGTAGAGGTATCACCAGGCCCTTGCGGGCCTTCAACATCTAGCATGGGCTCGTCCACCGGGGCCGTCGCTGAGACGGGGTTTGGGTCGGCCGACCCAAACCCTCCTGCTTCGAGCGGGTCTCTGGCTGGCGGTGCAAGGGCGGCAGTGTTTGGGTCGGACGACCCAAACATGTGGGGGTCGTCCTGTTGGTGGTGTGGGGGCACGAGGATGGGAGGCCGAAGCGGGGGGGGCCCCAAGGGACTTGAAGCTCCGGGGACGCGCCAAAGGCTGGGGTCGTCCACCTGCTGGACGGGCGCGTACGGGCGGGCTTGCGGCTGCAGCATAGGGCCGAAGGTGAAGGATTGCTGCGGTGCGGGCGGCGGGTTGATATTCTGGGGAGGGAAGCCGGCGGGCAAGTGCGGAAATGCACTCGGGGGAGCCATCACCAACCCCTGCGCCAACATGCCCTGAATCACTTGCGTGATCAGGTCCGCGCTGGACGGAGGTTGGGCCATCGCCCTTTGCCGCTCCTGCTCCAAGAGGAGAGCCCTCAACTCCGCGACTTCGTTGCGGACCGAGGGTTCCTCGGCGGCAGCCTTCTCCAGCCGGACGCGCTGCTCCTCGTCCCTCCGCATCTTTTCATTAGACTCGTCCACAGTGAGGACTTCGGGTTTCACCCTCACCATGCCGGCAAACGCCGTGGGGGAGGGGGGATCCGACCTGAGCCGTTTGGCGAGCTCCATGTCGTCCTCGTCCTCGCTGCTAATGGCGATGGTCTCTTGCACCGCGTAGTCGCCGTAGAGCTTCTTCCCCTTCAGCCTCCTCCTCTCCCTGAACGCGGCGGTCGCGTCCCTAGAGTACATGTCCCTCGCGTCGTCCACAGTGAGGACGGGCACCAGCTTACTTTGCGGAGTTGCCACCCGCATAGCCTTCTTTCGTTGGGGGGCTTCAGATTCCTGCGTGAACCCCGTTGCCCCTTCCTCCACCTCGCCTTCCGCCTTGGGGTCCTCTTCTTCCTCTTCTTCGTCCTCTCCCGCTTCATCACCTGGGCCCCGTGACGAGGTGCCAGGATGCAATTCCACCAGGGGTTCGGGAATTGCGACGGGGGCCTGAGTAACGAACTCCTCCGGGTTGGTCCGCCTCGCCCTATCCAAAGGGTTCTCGCCCCCTTCAACAATCTCCTCGGCGTAGCTTCCAGGGATCCAATCGAGGATGTCCATTTTTCTCGCCAACGCTTTCTGCGTTCTGTAGAAAAGAACATCGGCGTCATCTATGTACGAATAGATGGTCAACCCCAACATCTGCACATTCCCAGATCACTTGCATTAGATTTACACCAAATCTAAAGAAAATGAAAACAAAAACATCGGCATCCATCTCACAAAAACACTGCATAGTTTGGGTCGAGCGACCCAAACTACACACTGACTAGTCTGGATGGAGCAACCCAACCTACACAATGCCTAGTTTGGGTCGCTCGACCCAAAGTTGGCTTTGTGTAGATAGCATTGCTCCACTCAGGGCAGGCAGTGTGTAGTCCGGGTTGCTCGACCCAGAGTACACAAATCAACCCAGACTACACACTCACTAGTCTGGATGGAGCAACCGAACCTACACGAAGCCAAGTTTGGGTCGAGCGACCCAAAGTAGGCTTTGTGTAGGTTGCGTTGCTCCACTCAACCCAGGCAGTGTCTAGTCTGGGGGTCGCTCGACCCAGACTACACACTCACTAGTCTGGATGGAGCAACCGAACCTACACGAAGCCAAGTTTGGGTCGAGCGACCCAAAGTAGGCTTTGTGTAGGTTGCGTTGCTCCACTCAACCCAGGCAGTGTCTAGTCTGGGGGTCGCTCGACCCAGACTACACACTCACTAGTCTGGATGGAGCAACCGAACCTACACGAAGCCAAGTTTGGGTCGAGCGACCCAAAGTAGGCTTTGTGTAGATTGCGTTGCTCCACTCAGACCAGTCAGTGTGTAGTCTGGGTTGCTCGACCCAGAGTACACAAAGCAACCCAGACTACACACTGCCTGGTCTGGATGGAGCAACCCAACTTACACAATGCCTAGTTTGGATTGCTCGACCCAAAGTAGGCTTTGTGTAGGTTGGGTTGCTCCACTCACACCAGGCAGTGTCTAGTCTGGGGGTCGGTCGACCCAGACTACACACTCACTAGTCTGGATGGAGCAACCGAACCTACACGAAGCCAAGTTTGGGTCGAGCGACCCAAAGTAGGCTTTGTGTAGGTTGCGTTGCTCCACTCAGACCAGCCAGTGTGGAGTCTGGGTCGACCGACCCAGACTACACAAAGCAACCCAGACTACACACTGCCTGCTCAGAGTGGAGCAACCCAACCTATACAATGCCTGGTTTGGGTCGCTCGACCCAAACTTGGCTTTGTGTAGATTAGGTTGCTCCACTCTGAGCAGGCAGTGTGTAGTTTGGGTCGCTCGACCCAAACTGTCGACAATTTATTTAGAGCTACTTACCATAGCAGAAAAAATTGGTTTGGAGCCCCCGAAGACGTTGAAGATGCAGTCCCCTCTCTTCGTGAGGGTCCTCATCATCCGCAGGTAGAACTCCATCCGCAGCTCATCCGCGGGGTAGTTGGCGTACTTCGCCTCGTCGTACAAGCTCCTGCTGGTATCCAACCCTTCTGGGACTTGGAAAAGTTTTTCCATCCGGCCTATGGGATGGTTTGGCACCTTCAGCAGCTCAGCTTTGTACACGAAGTACAAGCACAGCACGTTGACGACCTTCGTCTTCTTGTCTTTCAAAGTGTTGTACGCCCCCTCCGCCGGTGCAGCAACGTAGTGCGATTTCGAGACGGCGTACTCTGGCTGCAATTTCCGCACGATCCCGTACACCTGCTCCGCCCTCCTGTCCTCGACAATCCACAACCAGATGTCGACCTCCCGAAATTTGGGGCTGTTGTAGTCCACGAACTTTGACAGGAATGGCTCGTAAAACGGGGTGCTCATTGTCCCCTCGAATGAGCTTCCAGGGATGTTCCTGAAGTCTATCATTCCGAAGGGGAAGCGGTCCCCGGCTTTCGTCCTGATGGCCTTCCTGGCATCAGACCCCGGCCAGCCTTGGATCTTTAGAGGGTCGAGGGTGACCAAGTTGAAATGCGCGTCGCCCTCGAAACTGACGATCTGCTTCTCCTTTACGAAGTTGGAGAAGGCACGCGCGGAGTGCTCGGGAAGCGCCCGGTTCTTCCCCCCCTTCACGAGCTTCGACCTGAGGAAGTCGTCTCCCGCCTCCCTCATGAGTGCCGCCATGGACGCACTGGTGAACTTATACTCGGCTTTGAATGCCCTCCAGTGCGCCTCGTGAACCTCTCCATCCACGATGAGCTTCTTCTCAGGAACTAGCTTGTGCAGCTCCTGGACGATGGTCGTTTTCTTCTTCCTGTTCTCCGTCCATTCCTTCATGGTGTAGCATGAAGGGACGAAGCATTTGGGCTTGCTGAAGACGATCTTCGGGTGGACCCAACATCTCTTCACCGTCGGCTGCATGTGCAGGATGTGGGATGCCGCCTTCCCCATCTCTGCCTCCGACAGCCCTTGAAGAGTTCTGAAGAACTCCCTCACGAGAGGCTTCATCTGCTTGAAGCGCGATGCCTGGTTGAAGAGCATGCCAGTGTCGGGGTCGATTAGCTCACCCGCCTCATGCTTTTCAAATACACTCCTCCATTTCATCCAAACGAAATCGGAAGCTGTGATTAAATAAATCTCCCCTCTTAGATCGTTGTATTTCTTCTGCTTTTGACTAGCATTGTCAATTGAGGAGAATTTATTTATCATCTGGTATTTGAAATCCTGCATTTCCCCAAAACAAACCATTTGAATGCGTGTTAGATATGTACATGTGATTTCCAAGACATATCATGAACAATAACTGCAACAAGAGTTTGGGTCGATCGACCCAAACTAAAAAACGAGGCTGCAAACAAGAGTTTGGGTCGATCGACCCAAACAATACTCACCTCCCACTTTGGATTCTTGTCCTTGGCGTTCTCCCTCTCTTTGGGAGGCCTGCCATAGAACTCCCACACCTCCCGTGAGGCCATGATATTCCTTATCCAGGAAGCTTGGTAGGCCCTCTTCTTGTTCCCCATGTTGAAGTATCGGGAGATGTCGCTGAGCCTGGTCTCGTCGTCGGACCACACCACCAATGCCTTCCAGACCTTCAGCTTTTCCTTCTGATGGTTGGGATCATCCCACTCGGTCATCAGTTGGATTTTCTTTGATGCCTCCACACTGTGCTGGCCGTCTATCAGCCAAAAATCGCCTTTCTGAATTGTAGGCCACATTTCAGGGGTAGGCATTTTCTTCTGTCCCTGGGGCATGACTACAATTGTTTGCCTGTCGTCTTTGAATTGTTCGCTGACGATCTGCGCGATTATCCAGTCGACGTAGGCGTCTTCTTTTGCCCGGACGCACTTTTCTGGTGGCGCTAGATGGCACTGGCTGATGTTGACATCGAACTTGAAATCTCTACCCATGAAGAAACAGTGGGAGCACTTGGACGTGAAATTGTTCACGATTTTCTGTATCTCCCCCGCATCCACCTCTTGTCCGGGCTTTGGCATGCGCAGCTCAGGTGAAACTGGCTCCTCGGTCATCACAGATGACTCTCTCGCCCTTTTCGATGGTGTTGTTTGGCGGCTGGCAGAAGGCGTAGGCGTCTCGCTATCCGCCGGTGTCTCTGAGGGAGTCGTCCGTCTTGAGTCAGACGGTACTGGTCGCGGCTTCCTCACCGTTTGAGGCCTTGACGACCCTGCACCCTCCTCAGTTGTTGCTTTCCGCCTCGCAGGTTGCTGACTTTTTGTTTTGCTCTGCATGGCCTTGTTCAGCACGGTGATTGCATGTTTTAATTTTGTAAACCGGCTAGAGACCTTGGTGTTCGATATACTGCTATCGATAAATATCGACTCCGGTTTGATGACGTCTGGCTCAACACAGGACTCCTTTACGTAGATTGCGTCGAACGGCTCGGAGAACTGGTGCATGAACATATGGACATTCTACACCGCGGAGTTCTCTAGGATGACGTCCACGTAGTCACCAAGCGACTGAACCGATGCCACCTCCCACCCCGTGACTGTGGCCCATGTATGGTTCTCCATGGTGCCAACTTTCAATACAAATATCATTTTGTATTGCGAGGCTTTGACCACTTGAATTGACCAAGCGAGGATAAGATTGTCCTTTGGAACATAGGAGTCATCCTGCGGTGTTTCGTGCTCCTGCCATAACATGTCTGGCGCAAGCATGAACCACCTTTCACCGGGTCTTTTCTTTGGGGCCATCTGTAAGGAAAGAATAAACCATGTTAGTTTCGGTCGTTCGACCCAAACATCTTCAAGCTTAATGGATAGTTTAAACTTCTTCAAGCTTAATGTTAGTTTCGGTCGTTCGACCCAAACTTCTTTCAATTGTTTTAAGGGAAATTTAATGGATTGGCGCATATATTTTGGTGGATTGTGCACTGTTATATATGTGAACATCATTTGTATGGTGATATGTTATTTTGTTAATTTTTGGGTGGATATTCATTTTATATTGTGTTTAACAACATGGATTTATTGATAAAATAATAATTTAGAGGTTGGGTTTGGGTCGACCGACCCAAACATGATGATGTGTTTGGGCCGAGCGTACCAAATATGAATATTGGTTTAGGTCGAGCGACCCAAACATGATGATGTGTTTGGCCGAGCGTACCAAATAGGAGGCTTAGTTAAGGTCGACCGACCCAAACATCAGGCTGGGTTTGGGTCGAGCGACCCAAACATGATGATGTGTTTGGGCCGAGCGTACCAAATATGAATATTGGTTTAGGTCGAGCGACCCAAACATGATGATGTGTTTGGCCGAGCGTACCAAATAGGAGGCTGGGTTAAGGTCGACCGACCCAAACATCAGGCTGGGTTTGGGTCGAGCGACCCAATCATGATGACGGGTTTGGGTCGAGCGACCCAAACATTAGGCTGGGTTTGGGTCGAGCGACCCAAACATCATGCCGTGTTTGGGTCGAGCGACCCAAACATGAGGATGTTTTTGGGCCGAGCGTTCCAAATAGGAGGCTGGGTTTAGGTCGACCGACCCAAACAGCATGACGTGTTTGGGTCGTCTCCCCAAACTGTTCTATTTAATATATATTTTAAAGGTTGGCACAGAGCATATACAATGCTTATGCGTTGTGTATGCTACAGCACCATGAATTAATTAATACATGTTGGGTATAACAAAAGATATTACCTTTTAAAGCTGTTGTTGCAAAAACTGTGGAGTAGAGCTGGTGTTCTTCGTCCAGTAACACACAAACAGCTGAATGTGATTCGGACACACGCTAAACTCCCAAACAACTACTAAAGCTTTCAAATAATTCTTACTTCTCTCAAATAAAGCCTGAATCTCTCATACAACTCCTCAGGCTTTCAACGCACTTTTGAATCTCTCAAAACAACAACTGAATCTCTCAAAACAACAGCTGAATCTCTCAAAACAACAGCTGAATCTCTCAAAATAACAGCTTAATCTCTCTAAACAACAGCTAAATCTTTCAAACAACAACTGAATCACTCCAACAAGAACTGAAGCTCTCAAATCACTTCTATATGTCTCAAACACCTCCTGATTATCTTATAGAACTCCTGAATCTCACAAACACTCCAAATACAATACAAACTCCAAAAGAAAAATAATCTACAAACACATGACTTCGCAAGCACTCGCTAAAGCTCCCACACAATGCTCGAAAACCCTTCAACAATCTTCGACTAACTTCCTCCGTAGGTTTCTGATCTATTGGAAACACCTCCTAGCTTCTAAGATTAAGAGCAAGAGAAGGGAGGGAAGGAGAAGAAACATTAGGCGGGAGAGAGAGAAGGAATCAAATGCCGCCCTGAATAGCCACGGCGCTTCGCGAAAGCGGCGCTTCGTGAAAGCGGCGCTTCAGGAGAGGCGGCGCTTCCAAGAGACACGCGGAGCGAATGCTTGGCGCGGAGAGAGAGAGAAAGGAGGAGAAACTGTGGCGGCTGGGGTTTTGTTTGCCTCGGGAATTGGGTGCCCACAGGATTAGGGCACCAACGGAAATAGGGTTACGGGGAACCCTAAATCCTAAACCCTAACTCTAACCCCTTAGCGGGCATTAGCTATTTGAAGACACTTTGGAGTACCCTTAGGTGCTACATCAAATGCGGTATTCTACAAGACTAACCATTTATACAACTAATGCATTTTTACAACGTAACTTTATGCTAAAACCAATACTTAACCCCTACTTACATGACACCATGCCCTAAATTTTCCAAACAAGTTGAAGTCATTTGTTTCTCTTTTGTTTGAGCACGTTAGAAAAATAATACAATTGCGTGACATTTAACGATGTAATCATTGACTTTTAGACTTTACCAATGATGCCAACAACTCACACATTATTCAATGAATAAGAAATATAACCCCCACCCCCCAACATGAAATTCGGAAATTTAGAATACTTCAGTGTGGAGCCTAAATGAATGCCTTCCCCAAGTGCATTTTGTAAGGATTTTGAATTGCATGATCCTTAGTTCAAAATGCTAACATGCTCAAGTTTTTTGTAAATCCCTTATATATTCACTTTGATGAATCACATAGTCGCCAATAAACCATTGATGATCATATATTTACTTGGAATGTGATATAAAAGTAAATCGGTCTTGTATTTATTGGTCTTGTATTTATTCAATTGCCATTTCATGTTGTGGATGTTATTAGGGTCCAACTTTGGATGTTTTGCTCACTTTGACGAATCACATAGTCGCCAATAAACCATGGTTCATGATATATTTAATGTATGGAATGTGAAATAAAAGTAAATCGGAGAAGCACAACATCAAATGAAGCCATTCACGCAATCATGTTCTTATTCAATGTCCCCTCCACGTATATTACATAATGGCGCAAGATATAATGGATGTTGTTTGTATATGGAGGCATCAGTGATCAACTACGATATTTGGTGTTAAGGGTTTAGGGTTTAGGGGATACGGGGTTAGGGTTATAACATATTAATCTATCCAATATTAACGGGTAACATTGTGCATTTTGGTGAGAAGAGTCCAGACCTTGGATAGTTGGCCAACTTGTATCACCATCATGCTAAATAGGTCGGGCCCCTATTTGTCACTTAGCTTTAGCTAGCTAGGTTCACCGAACCTAGGATTCCTACTTAGCTTTAGCTAGCTAAATTTTTCGGAACTCTCATTTTCACTTAGCTTCAACTAGCTAGAAAGTTGTGTGACATGCATATTCATTCTAAACCAAAGAGAAATCCATTCACACAAAACCAAACAATATATAGTTGGTTGTATTGCTCGTGGTTGCCTCTCTATTTTCATGTTGGTGCACAAGGAAACTTGAATTTTTAAAATCCACACGTATACATTGGCTTCCTCACTTTCAACTGGCATTGGTGCTACATTGCTCATTATATATATACAAGTGAGCCCAACCATGAGCTTGACTAACCTACCTAGAAGATTGTTCCTAATTATAAGCTTGACTAACTAATCTAGAAGATTGTTCCTAATGAAATGCCCACTTAGGGTGAGCGGCTAACACTAATGATCTTACTAGATTCCTATGTGACTATTGACTATTAGGAACAGTGAAGACCGTGCCATGTGTATTGAGATTTCTACACAAACATCTCAATGTAAAAATTGAGAGTTTCCAAAAGAATTAGCTTGGAAATGGCCTACAGAAAATTGATTGCAGATACCATAATCGAAACCTAAACTGTAGCCATGGGACAACTAACTAAGTGGGTGTCAATTTGGACAACAAGGTTTTTGCTATATGGGATCCCCCCTAATATTAAAAAAATAATGTATGTTTTACATTCCAACTAGCTATTAGCTAGCTTTAGCTAGCTACCTTTCCTCGCCCAGATTATGGCACTTAGTTTTAGCTAGCTATTCTTTTGAGGCACCAAATTCCTACGTAGCTTTAGCTAGTTGGAGCTTTTAGCTAACTAAATAGCTGGCCACTTAGTTAGTTGTCCAAGGTTTGGAAGAGTCTTATAGGAAGGTTATGGTAAAGACAATCTTGATTATGTTAATATGTTATTTGGGACGTTTAAACGTGATACACTGATAGTTCTTGTATTTATTCAAATGCCATTTCATGTTGTGGATGTTATTAGGGTCCAACTTTGGATGTTTTGCTCACTTTGATGAATCACATAGTTGCCAATAAACCATGGTTTATGATATATGTAATATATGGAATGTGATATAAAAGTAAATCGGAGAAGCACAACATCAAATGAAGCCATTCACGCAATCATGTTCTTATTCAATGTCCCCTCCACGTATATTACATAATGGCGCAAGATATAATAGATGTTGTTTGTATATGAAGAAGAGTCTAATAGGAAGGTTAGAGTAAATACAATCTTGATCGTGTTAATATGTTATTTGGGACGTTTAAACATGCTATACTAATTGGTCTTGTGTTTATTCAATACACATTTCATGTTGTGGATGTTATAAGGGTTTAGGGTCCAACTTTGGATGTTTTGTTCACACACATTAGTAAACTTGAAGTGAACTTGAGGATATTAGATTCAAATATCATTGAAAGATTGAACTAAAAAGCGACATTGGTGGTTAGTATCCCCTTAACGACGTCCACATACGTTCGTCATTGCCACACTTGCATGCGAGAGAATAGAGCAATGTTGTATGCAATCATTATATAATTCCTCATGCGAGGATCTTAATAACTACTTTAACTATTGTATTTAGTGACTCTTACCATAAGGCGTTACACAATGTTTAGACTTCTTTTGTCTACATATTGGTTAAAATATACCGTAATGTTTGAGATCAAGTAGATTAGTATCATGATTTAATATGTATATGATGCATTAGAGTGACATTCTAGAAGTCTTTAATATAAATCACTTATCCCAAACCTTTTCTCCTCATGACACTTGGAAAAATACATGTGGCCGCCACCCTTCCTTCCAATGGTGCATGTCATATCCACACAAAACAATATGAAACGGATTAAATATCCACATTACTTTCAATAGACATTCTCAACACACACAACGTCAGATGACAGTTGGGGTATCCAAGAGCTAGGTTAGATTCGCATTTTTTTATAATTAACAAAAGGCGGGGAATTCTGTTAGGAGGTTTGAAAATAACCTCTGCAGGAGAACTAGGCGGGAAAGGCATCCAATGAGGAAGTTGGGGAAGCGGAGGTGGATAGTATAAAGGGGCGCACCCCCCAAAAGTCGGTTCTTTTTGCTCTTCTCCCACTCCTGAAATCGTAGGGAGAACTCTCAGTCGGAGCTGTACTTCAAGGTTCGTGCACGCTGCCGTTCACGAGCAGCTATCCACAGCATGCAACCCCACTGTGAACTTCGGAATGAGCTCAAATTCATCCCACCTCGCAATTTCCGCCGCATTATACGCCGGATTCTGCGGTGGGTTTGGGTCGGTCGACCCAAACCCCTACACTAGTGTTGGCGGTTTTTAGTATGACCCTTCTAAAGTTTGGGTCGGTCGACCCAAACACCTGCCCTAGTGTGGGCGGTTTTTAGTTTGACCCTAATAGACCCAAACCCATTTAACCAGTGTGGGCAGGGTTCTGGATGACCATGATCCCATCCCGCCAAAAGGTTTGAGTCGGTCGACTCAAACCCATCCCCACATTGCGGATGGGCTCTGGATGCCCATGAACACATCCCCCCAAAAGGTTTGGGTCGCTCGACTCAAACCCATCCCCACATTGTGGATGGGCTCTGGATGACCATGAACCCGTCCCGCCAAAAGGTTTGGGTCGCTCGACCCAAACCCATCCCCACAGTGTGGGTGCTCTCTGTGATGAGCCTACACCCATCCTGCGCCAACAAGGTTTGGGTCGCTCGACCCAAACCCATCCCCACATTGTGGATGGGCTCTGGATGACCATGAACCCATCCCCCCAAAAGGTTTGGGTCGCTCGACCCAAGCCCATCCCCACAGTGTGGGTGCTCTCTGTGATGAGCCTACACCCATCCTGCGCCAACAAGGTTTGGGTCGCTCGACCCAAACCCATCCCCACATTGTGAATGGGCTCTGGATGACCATGAACCCATCCCCCCAAAAGGTTTGGGTCGCTCGACCCAAGCCCATCCCCACATTGTGGATGGGCTCTGGAAGACCATGAACCCATCCTGCGCCAACAAGGTTTGGGTCGCTCGACCCAAACCCATCCCCACATTGTGAATGGGCTCTGGATGACCATGAACCCATCCCCCCGCAAGGTTTGGGTCGCTCGACCCAAGCCCATCCCCACATTGTGGATGGGTTCTGGAAGACCATGAACCCATCCTGCCACAAGGTTTGGGCCGCTCGACCCAAAGCCATCCCCACAGTGTGGATGGGCTCTGGATGACAGTGTGTCCGCTGGACAACCCAAACCTTTGCAAACCCAATGGCATAGCTGTCATATGAACATGTATGAGCACTGAGTATTTGCAATTTTGATTATATAAGCTGGTTTTTGTATTCTTCGTTTGGAATCTACAATTTTTGTGATTTTTTTGACAAGGTGGTATGTTCATGTGTGTAGGCACAATGGATGGGTTTAGTGAAAGAGGGGATTGGTCATCTGAAGACATGGCCACTTGGCCATCTGCATCTGAGGATAAGCTAGACATTGTCGGGGAGGCTACTATGGATGACAGTCCAGATGAAGATCATTTGGATTTACCTTCGCCTTCCCTACCGCACTGTCCCATTGTTGAATGTTCGGGACTTTCAAGGGCCTCGTGGCTGAATTTGGAGGTGGTACTCGTTAATGATAGTGGAGTTGCTGTGGCGGATGGTATTTGTCGTAACACCCATCCACAAGATTGCATTGATGAGAACCCACTTGGCACAGAGGACGTTGGAGTTGTCATATTGGAGTCACTCATTCATTCCGAGGTGGATCCCACTCATAGGTTCTCCCTCCGCAGGTGGCCATTGAGGAATGTCACGATTGATGGAGTTAGCTTGCGTGACCATGAACGACAATACATGCAAAACCAAATGGAGCTCCAAGCAAACATTCGGCCCCGCAAAGGCTTACGAAAGTACGAGACATTGGCACGTCCTACTCCCTCTGCAACTGATTGTAAACGCCAAAGGTTGCTCGGCGAGGAGTCCATTAGAGAAGTTGCCACAAAGGATTGTTGTGTGCATCGTTGTTGCCAATTGTTTCCAAGGGATAAATTGAAGGCCATCCGCGAAGAAATGTGGCTTGGAGATTTCCGTCTAAGATCCACCAAAAAACTTGATGTCCATAGGGCGATACATGTGAATGGGACGGGTCGCAAGGTCATCACCATTGAAAGCATAGACGTGTGTTGTAAGGCATGGTACACCATTCACGGTGTGTCAAAAGCGGACTTTTATAGACAAGCTGCTTATGCCAAGGAAGGCCGCCGTTCCCGTCACCATGGGAACGTGGGTTTAAAGAAACCCAGGGAAGCAACAAGGCAAGCAACGGCCACTCTGGCGACCATCATCGTCCCCCTTGCCGATGCAATGCCACACAAAACACGCACACTCACAACCGGGGAAAAGGTTGTGGAGAAAGTTCTTCCCACAGGCACAAAATGGAAAGACATATTGTTGGACGTGAATGCAGTTGGCGAGAAGGTCGGTTTGGAGCCTATTTCATTGTCAAATTTGAGTGCAATCAAGAAAGCAAACTTTAGCGAATACATTACAAAAAGACGAGGGGACAAATTTGCCCGTTGCTCTAATTGCGAGAAGTTGAAGCGCCTTCGCGATGCACACACGATGGGCACCGAGTCATATGCGGCACATCAATTGAACTATTTCAAGCATGTAAACATGCAAGAGGCACACCGTAATGATTACTACACAAATAGAGCTTTGTCCATCTCCAGACCCTTGGAGGTTCTTACGGTCATCCATGACAAAATGGATCATGCCAAAACAGCCTCCCCATGTTTTGCAAATCGTATCAAGGCCACGGATGGACTTTTTAAGCTGCCTGTATCGGTTACAGGTGAATTTGGAAACAATGTCATCGCATACCCTAAATGTTGTGGTGTTTTATTACGTGATGTGCTTGAGAACATGGATTCCCTCAAATTGGTTTATTTATTCATAGATACTAATCACATTGGGTTGGCATTGCAGGAATGATTGCACATGGACATGGGGATGTCAAGTTTGCTCATTATGCTCTTGATTTGTATCCAGCGGATTCAAACCACACGATAGGGTCATTCGCAAGGCTTTTACGTGATTTGGAGAAACCGCCGGCCTATTCTTCAGGATTGTTATTTGAAAATACGGGTTCAACACCTTTATATGAAGCGGTGTTGGATGGAAAAGATGTATGCTTGCATTCGTTGCCAGAGCCACCCAGTGAACCCGTGATTGCCAAGAAGTTGCCCCCCACTTTGCGTGTCCAATTGGACAATTGTGCCAAGGACAATAAAAGTAGATATGTATTTGCATATTGGTCGTTGTTGGTTGCGAAAGGCATTTTCAAGGAGGTTTTTGTGTCCTTCCTACTGGTAGGCCACACGCACGATGATATTGATGCATCTTTTGGGCGGTGGAGCATGAAGTTGAGGGAGGAGGATTTTCCAACAATCCCATTATTGATGAAGTCGTACATGGATTTGGAGAACGTTCCCGTCATCCCCCATATGATTGAGGAGGTGCCTGACTTTAAGGCATTTATAGAACCATTTATTCGAAGCGGAGCTCACCGATTGATCGGGCATACGAAGGCACAACAATTCCGCTTCTACATGCGTGACGATGGTGTACCCGCCATGCAATACAAGTTGTTGTGCACGACACAAGACTGGAGCCCGCCGGAAGGTCTCCTTGTCTGGCGCGTGGATGCGGATGGAAAGACGATGTTACCGGATGGAGAGCCCAGGCCTTGCAAGCCAATACCCATGAAGAATTTGGAGGATATTTTGAAAGGTATATCAGGCTTCATACAATATTGGGAGAGTTTGAAGATAGCGGATGTTGGTGGATCATGTTGGCATCGTTACGGGAGTTGGATACATTATTGGACACGTGTTCGTGCCGCCTTGTCAGACCTACACCAAGATAGCCCTCATACATTGAGGCACGGGTTTTGGCCACAAACTCGTGTCGAAGTACAAGCTTCGGAGGCTTGCCTTTTGGAAAATGGAGAGGTTCGTGAGGAGTTTGATGTGGACGACCATTACGTTGGGCCTGCTAGTCAACGTCCCCCACCTTCATTCCGCATTGCGGTGGATTGTCATGAAGGTTATATGCTCATTTTGCGTCCTGGAGATGAGACATATGCGAAGCCAGTGTGGGTGGCAAGAGCTTTGTCTAAACCAAATTTTGCAACTTCCAGCCCTCATTTTCGACAAATACAAGTGGAGTACTACAGACCGACAGCACGGAACGAAGATGTGATTCGGCATTATACAGGCTGGGATACAAACCATAATTTTCGGTGGAAGGTGGATTCTGAGCACGGTCCATCTTGGGTGGATACAGATTCCATATTCATAGCATGGAAACCACGGAAAAATCATAGTGGATCAGTGTCCATCCCTCAAAAGTACATAACTTTTGCAAAAGACAACCTTGCTCGGATCACACAAGAAGCAACCCACGTTGAATGAGAGAGTTGGTAGGATTGTGTAAGCATGATTATAGTTTCATATGTAATTCTAGCAATATATATTACTCATATGTGTGCTCTTCAAAATTGGGGTAGAGTTTGGGTTGAACTTACGAATGCTATATTGTTTGGGGATGGATGAATATCCATTTACTATATTTCAAAACAAATGTGAAGTTCATCTTATTATTAAGTTTGGGACTAAATTGTCCATTGAAGAAATATGCATTTATTACATGCACTTCGTATGTTGCAATGTCTATATTTTATTGACCATGCTAATAATAGAAATCATTTTATATGTTTTTTGGGTGAATTTTGTTTGGAGTGCTCTACCCAATGTGTTTTTGTTGATGAAGTTGGTGTCGAGTGCTCTACCATATGTGCTTATGTCCGCACATCATAGATTTGGGGTATTAGAACATATAATATATTTGAGATTGTTGACAATATAGTTTCGGGCATCTTCATGTTGTTTGATCCATATATTAATTTGAGACTAGAGAAAGTCTCAATTTAACGAATATAGTGTTATATATCATAAACCATGGTTTATTGGCAACTATGTGATTCATCAAAGTGAGCAAAACATCCAAAGTTGGACCCTAATAACATCCACAACATGAAATGGCATTTGAATAAATACAAGAACTATCAGTGTATCACGTTTAAACGTCCCAAATAACATATTAACATAATCAAGATTGTCTTTACCATAACCTTCCTATAAGACTCTTCCAAACCTTGGACAACTAACTAAGTGGCCAGCTATTTAGTTAGCTAAAAGCTCCAACTAGCTAAAGCTACGTAGGAATTTGGTGCCTCAAAAGAATAGCTAGCTAAAACTAAGTGCCATAATCTGGGCGAGGAAAGGTAGCTAGCTAAAGCTAGCTAATAGCTAGTTGGAATGTAAAACATACATTATTTTTTTAATATTAGGGGGGATCCCATATAGCAAAAACCTTGTTGTCCAAATTGACACCCACTTAGTTAGTTGTCCCATGGCTACAGTTTAGGTTTCGATTATGGTATCTGCAATCAATTTTCTGTAGGCCATTTCCAAGCTAATTCTTTTGGAAACTCTCAATTTTTACATTGAGATGTTTGTGTAGAAATCTCAATACACATGGCACGGTCTTCACTGTTCCTAATAGTCAATAGTCACATAGGAATCTAGTAAGATCATTAGTGTTAGCCGCTCACCCTAAGTGGGCATTTCATTAGGAACAATCTTCTAGATTAGTTAGTCAAGCTTATAATTAGGAACAATCTTCTAGGTAGGTTAGTCAAGCTCATGGTTGGGCTCACTTGTATATATATAATGAGCAATGTAGCACCAATGCCAGTTGAAAGTGAGGAAGCCAATGTATACGTGTGGATTTTAAAAATTCAAGTTTCCTTGTGCACCAACATGAAAATAGAGAGGCAACCACGAGCAATACAACCAAGTATATATTGTTTGGTTTCGTGTGAATGGATTTCTCTTTGGTTTAGAATGAATATGCATGTCACACAACTTTCTAGCTAGTTGAAGCTAAGTGAAAATGAGAGTTCCGAAAAATTTAGCTAGCTAAAGCTAAGTAGGAATCCTAGGTTCGGTGAACCTAGCTAGCTAAAGCTAAGTGACAAATAGGGGCCCGACCTATTTAGCATGATGGTGATACAAGTTGGCCAACTATCCAAGGTCTGGACTCTTCTCACCAAAATGCACAATGTTACCCGTTAATATTGGATAGATTAATATGTTATAACCCTAACCCCGTACCCCCTAAACCCTAAACCCTTAACACCAAATATCGTAGTTGATCACTGATGCCTCCATATACAAACAACATCCATTATATCTTGCGCCATTATGTAATATACGTGGAGGGGACATTGAATAAGAACATGATTGCGTGAATGGCTTCATTTGATGTTGTGCTTCTCCGATTTACTTTTATTTCACATTCCATATATTAAATATATCATGAACCATGGTTTATTGGCGACTATGTGATTCGTCAAAGTGAGCAAAACATCCAAAGTTGGACCCTAATAACATCCACAACATGAAATGGCAATTGAATAAATACAAGACCAATAAATACAAGACCGATTTACTTTTATATCACATTCCAAGTAAATATATGATCATCAATGGTTTATTGGCGACTATGTGATTCATCAAAGTGAATATATAAGGGATTTACAAAAAACTTGAGCATGTTAGCATTTTGAACTAAGGATCATGCAATTCAAAATCCTTACAAAATGCACTTGGGGAAGGCATTCATTTAGGCTCCACACTGAAGTATTCTAAATTTCCGAATTTCATGTTGGGGGGTGGGGGTTATATTTCTTATTCATTGAATAATGTGTGAGTTGTTGGCATCATTGGTAAAGTCTAAAAGTCAATGATTACATCGTTAAATGTCACGCAATTGTATTATTTTTCTAACGTGCTCAAACAAAAGAGAAACAAATGACTTCAACTTGTTTGGAAAATTTAGGGCATGGTGTCATGTAAGTAGGGGTTAAGTATTAGTTTTAGCATAAAGTTACGTTGTAAAAATGCATTAGTTGTATAAATGGTTAGTCTTGTAGAATACCGCATTTGATGTAGCACCTAAGGGTACTCCAAAGTGTCTTCAAATAACTAATGCCCGCTAAGGGGTTAGAGTTAGGGTTTAGGATTTAGGGTTCCCCGTAACCCTATTTCCGTTGGTGCCCTAATCCTGTGGGCACCCAATTCCCGAGGCAAACAAAACCCCAGCCGCCACAGTTTCTCCTCCTTTCTCTCTCTCTCCGCGCCAAGCATTCGCTCCGCGTGTCTCTTGGAAGCGCCGCCTCTCCTGAAGCGCCGCTTTCGCGAAGCGCCGTGGCTATTCAGGGCGGCATTTGATTCCTTCTCTCTCTCCCGCCTAGTGTTTCTTCTCCTTCCCTCCCTTCTCTTGCTCTTAATCTTAGAAGCTAGGAGGTGTTTCCAATAGAACAGAAACCTACGGAGGAAGTTAGTCGAAGATTGTTGAAGGGTTTTCGAGCATTGTGTGGGAGGTTTAGCGAGTGCTTGCGAAATCATGTGTTTGTAGATTATTTCTCTTTTGGAGTTTGTATTGTATTTGGGGTGTTTGTGAGATTCAGGAGTTCTATAAGATAATCAGGAGGTGTTTGAGACATATAGAAGTGATTTGAGAGCTTCAGTTCTTGTTGGAGTGATTCAGTTGTTGTTTGAAAGATTTAGCTGTTGTTTAGAGAGATTAAGCTGTTGTTTTGAGAGATTCAGCTGTTGTTTTGAGAGATTCAGCTGTTGTTTTGAGAGATTCAGTTGTTGTTTTGAGAGATTCAAAAGTGCGTTGAAAGCCTGAGGAGTTGTATGAGAGATTCAGGCTTTATTTGAGAGAAGTAAGAATTATTTGAAAGCTTTAGTAGTTGTTTGGGAGTTTAGCGTGTGTCCGAATCACATTCAGCTGTTTGTGTGTTACTGGACGAAGAACACCAGCTCTACTCCACAGTTTTTGCAACAACAGCTTTAAAAGGTAATATCTTTTGTTATACCCAACATGTATTAATTAATTCATGGTGCTGTAGCATACACAACGCATAAGCATTGTATATGCTCTGTGCCAACCTTTAAAATATATATTAAATAGAACAGTTTGGGGAGACGACCCAAACACGTCATGCTGTTTGGGTCGGTCGACCTAAACCCAGCCTCCTATTTGGAACGCTCGGCCCAAAAACATCCTCATGTTTGGGTCGCTCGACCCAAACACGGCATGATGTTTGGGTCGCTCGACCCAAACACGGCATGATGTTTGGGTCGCTCGAACCAAACCCAGCCTAATGTTTGGGTCGCTCGACCCAAACCCGTCATGATGATTGGGTCGCTCGACCCAAACCCAGCCTGATGTTTGGGTCGGTCGACCTAAACCCAGCCTCCTATTTGGAACGCTCGGCCCAAAAACATCCTCATGTTTGGGTCGCTCGACCCAAACACGGCATGATGTTTGGGTCGCTCGAACCAAACCCAGCCTAATGTTTGGGTCGCTCGACCCAAACCCGTCATGATGATTGGGTCGCTCGACCCAAACCCAGCCTGATGTTTGGGTCGGTCGACCTTAACCCAGCCTCCTATTTGGTACGCTCGGCCAAACACATCATCATGTTTGGGTCGCTCGACCTAAACCAATATTCATATTTGGTACGCTCGGCCCAAACACATCATCATGTTTGGGTCGGTCGACCCAAACCCAACCTCTAAATTATTATTTTATCAATAAATCCATGATGTTAAACACAATATAAAATGAATATCCACCCAAAAAATAAAAAAATAACATATCACCATACAAATGATGTTCACATATATAACAGTGCACAATCCACCAAAATATATGCGCCAATCCATTAAATTTCCCTTAAAACAATTGAAAGAAGTTTGGGTCGAACGACCGAAACTAACATTAAGCTTGAAGAAGTTTAAACTATCCATTAAGCTTGAAGATGTTTGGGTCGAACGACCGAAACTAACATGGTTTATTCTTTCCTTACAGATGGCCCCAAAGAAAAGACCCGGTGAAAGGTGGTTCATGCTTGCGCCAGACATGTTATGGCAGGAGCACGAAACACCGCAGGATGACTCCTATGTTCCAAAGGACAATCTTATCCTCGCTTGGTCAATTCAAGTGGTCAAAGCCTCGCAATACAAAATGATATTTGTATTGAAAGTTGGCACCATGGAGAACCATACATGGGCCACAGTCACGGGGTGGGAGGTGGCATCGGTTCAGTCGCTTGGTGACTACGTGGACGTCATCCTAGAGAACTCCGCGGTGTAGAATGTCCATATGTTCATGCACCAGTTCTCCGAGCCGTTCGACGCAATCTACGTAAAGGAGTCCTGTGTTGAGCCAGACGTCATCAAACCGGAGTCGATATTTATCGATAGCAGTATATCGAACACCAAGGTCTCTAGCCGGTTTACAAAATTAAAACATGCAATCACCGTGCTGAACAAGGCCATGCAGTGCAAAACAAAAAGTCAGCAACCTGCGAGGCGGAAAGCAACAACTGAGGAGGGTGCAGGGTCGTCAAGGCCTCAAACGGTGAGGAAGCCGCGACCAGTACCGTCTGACTCAAGACGGACGACTCCCTCAGAGACACCGGCGGATAGCGAGACGCCTACGCCTTCTGCCAGCCGCCAAACAACACCATCGAAAAGGGCGAGAGAGTCATCTGTGATGACCGAGGAGCCAGTTTCACCTGAGCTGCGCATGCCAAAGCCCGGGCAAGAGGTGGATGCGGGGGAGATACAGAAAATCGTGAACAATTTCACGTCCAAGTGCTCCCACTGTTTCTTCATGGGTAGAGATTTCAAGTTCGATGTCAACATCAGCCAGTGCCATCTAGCGCCACCAGAAAAGTGCGTCCGGGCAAAAGAAGACGCCTACGTCGACTGGATAATCGCGCAGATCGTCAGCGAACAATTCAAAGACGACATGCAAACAATTGTAGTCATGCCCCAGGGACAGAAGAAAATGCCTACCCCTGAAATATGGCCTACAATTCAGAAAGGCGATTTTTGGCTGATAGACGGCCAGCACAGTGTGGAGGCATCAAAGAAAATCCAACTGATGACCGAGTGGGATGATCCCAACCATCAGAAGGAAAAGCTGAAGGTCTGGAAGGCATTGGTGGTGTGGTCCGACGACGAGACCAGGCTCAGCGACATCTCCCGATACTTCAACATGGGGAACAAGAAGAGGGCCTACCAAGCTTCCTGGATAAGGAATATCATGGCCTCACGGGAGGTGTGGGAGTTCTATGGCAGGCCTCCCAAAGAGAGGGAGAACGCCAAGGACAAGAATCCAAAGTGGGAGGTGAGTATTGTTTGGGTCGATCGACCCAAACTCTTGTTTGCAGCCTCGTTTTTTAGTTTGGGTCGATCGACCCAAACTCTTGTTGCAATTATTGTTCATGATATGTCTTGGAAATCACATGTACATATCTAACACGCATTCAAATGGTTTGTTTTGGGGAAATGCAGGATTTCAAATACCAGATGATAAATAAATTCTCCTCAATTGACAATGCTAGTCAAAAGCAGAAGAAATACAACGATCTAAGAGGGGAGATTTATTTAATCACAGCTTCCGATTTCGTTTGGATGAAATGGAGGAGTGTATTTGAAAAGCATGAGGCGGGTGAGCTAATCGACCCCGACACTGGCATGCTCTTCAACCAGGCATCGCGCTTCAAGCAGATGAAGCCTCTCGTGAGGGAGTTCTTCAGAACTCTTCAAGGGCTGTCGGAGGCAGAGATGGGGAAGGCGGCATCCCACATCCTGCACATGCAGCCGACGGTGAAGAGATGTTGGGTCCACCCGAAGATCGTCTTCAGCAAGCCCAAATGCTTCGTCCCTTCATGCTACACCATGAAGGAATGGACGGAGAACAGGAAGAAGAAAAAACGACCATCGTCCAGGAGCTGCACAAGCTAGTTCCTGAGAAGAAGCTCATCGTGGATGGAGAGGTTCACGAGGCGCACTGGAGGGCATTCAAAGCCGAGTATAAGTTCACCAGTGCGTCCATGGCGGCTGTGAGGCCAAACCCCCCACCCTTAAGCGTCCGTAGTCCGAGTAGTGGGTTTGGGCTCACATTCCTCCGCGGTATTGGATTTGGACTTGGATGAGTCCATAGTGCAAGGTTCACCCTTCAAGTGGTCTTGGATTTAACTAGCTCCTTCATAAACCCACTCCTTCATGAACCCAACTCCTTAGCTTCTAACTAAATAAACCCAGCTCCTTCATAAACCCAGCTCCTTCATGAACCCAGCTCCTTAGCTTCTAACTAAACAAACCCAGGTCCTTCATAAACCCAGCTCTTTACTTTCTAACTAAACAAACCCAGCTCCTTCATAAACCCAGCTCCTTCATGAACCCACAACTTTGTAGTTGTAATCCCCAACTACCTCACTAATTATTCAAGCCCTTAACTAATCTTCCTACCTAATTTTCCTAATTCTACTAACAACCCCTTTCTAATCACACAATTCTTCTCTAATCCTAAAATCCTAAAATCCTAGAGAGGAGAGGGGGAGAGAGAATTTCCTAACTTCACTAAGACTAACTAATCCACACAAGTATATTTTTGCACTCATCACAACCTCAAGTGCTCAACTCTTAAACATGGAACTTGCAACCACGTGTATTCAAAACATGAACTTCAAGTACCACAAATTGGAATCATGAATTAACTTTAAAATCCTTCACGTCAACACTAATTCTACCAAGAGGTCAAGCCCTCTTCAAGGCTAACAAGCCTTGGCTCTCAAACTAAAAACTAAGCACACACATGTGCTCCAATATGGCTTCCCACACCCACACTTATAACTCGTGGGGTGCCTTGGAGCACAAAGGAAAGAGAGGATGAGTGAGGGAAGAATGAGGGATTATATAGTAAGCTTGAGGGGGTGAGCACCCTCAAGGCTCACGATAAGCCCTTGAGATTTCCTCCTACTTAGTAGGCGCCAATCCTATCTTCTAAGCCTTCCTCCCTCAAATGATCAACAAGGATCCTAATTCGAACATTTAACTAGCCTTGGCTTTCTACCTACCACACTTTACCAAACTTGGGATGCTTCAACCCAAACTTAGCCTCCTTCGCTTTCCGCCGCCATAACTTTCTCCCCTTACTTTCCCAAATCGTCGCTCACCACTTAATTCAAACCACGATGCTTAACTCGTGATTTGATTGGTGCTTTGAGAATTTGCTTATCCTCCACCTTGCATTCTTCCTTGGACCTTCCCCATTAAGTGGCCATGATGAGGTGGTCCACTTGTGCGCTCCATGTGATCCTCCATTCATCCCAATTCGAATGCACTTGCCTCTTGAGTCACTTTGGTTGTCTCCATCCATTTGTACTAGCCTACTCACTAACTACTCAATCCAAGTTCTCCTTACCTATCCTCATTCACTCAAATCCTTCCGAAGGTAAAAACACAATAACAACTCACATCCTAGCCTCTTACAACATGGTACTTCTAAGACTAACATTTCACTCTTTTTATATTTTTGTGAAGTAACATGCTACTTCAAAGTGCATCAACTAACGTTTCAAGGGTCTAAGACTAAATGTGGGCACCCTTTTGGGCTCACATAATTGGCGACCATCGGGGGATGAATCCAAACATCTCTTGCTCCAAGGGTAAGTTGCCTAGTCAAGCTCGGTACTCCTTACATCTACTTCCCGATGTACGGGTAGGAAAGAGCTCACCATTCAACGTTTCCAATTGAATTGAATTATTAGGAAAGACCTCATAGACAAGGTAAGGTCCTAACCATATTGCATCGAATTTCGCCGGAAATTCAAGCTTTCGTGCGTCTTGAATCATGACCATCATTCCCGGTGTTAGGGCCCTTCTCTTATGTCGTTTGTCGAAAGTAATCTTTCTCCTTCTTTGGATTGCCTCAATATGTTGAGCCGCCATTCTCCTCCCTTCGTCAAGTGCTTCCAAATCGGTTAGTCGATTTCGTAAGGATTGACTTTCGGTAAGTCTCGTACTCACGGCCACCCTAAGTGACTCGACTTCATATTCGATTGGTAGTGTCGCTTCAAGACCATAGACTAAGGAAAATGGTGTAGCACGCGTAGTTACCTTATAGGTTGTACGGTATGCCCAAAGTGCCGCCGTTAGTTTCGTATCCCAATCCCGCTTCGAGTCTATAACCGTCTTGCGTAGTATACTCACCAAAATTCCGTTAACCCTTTCCGTTTGTCCATTGGTTTGTGGGTGGTAGGGAGTAGTCTTCCGGTGATCAATTTTAAATTTCTCTGTCATCTCTCGAATCAAGTCATTCAAAAAGTGAGTACCCCTATCGCTTACTAGGATCTTCGGCACCCCGAACCGCGAAATTATGTTTTCGTACATAAATGTTGCCGCGTGTTCCGCCGTGTCGGTCTTCACCGCTTTGGCTTCCGCCCACTTGGTGAGGTACTCGGTTGCCACCACAATATATTTCATTCCTTTTGAAGATTGGGGATGGACCTCACCCACATAGTCGATGCCCCATTTTTCGAAAGGAATTAAGGGTAATGATACATGTAAAGGCATCTCCATTCTAAGGTCGTTTCGGGCATACCGTTGGCAAGCGTCGCATTTCCTTACATAGTCATGGGCGTCCTTAAATAGTGTAGGCCAAAAGTAGCCCGCTCTAAGTATTTTTTGCCCGGTGAGTTGACCCGAGAAGTGACCGCCGCAAGCGCTATCGTGGCAAGCGATTAAAATCGCTTCAACCTCCGTTTTTGACACGCATCGTCGTAAAATACCATCGGACCCCCTTCTAAACAACCTATGGCCCACTACAACAAATTGCCTACTATTTACCCTCACCTTCCTTCTCTCTTCTTTTGTCCACTCTTTGGGCAACTTGTGGGTTGTTAGAAATTCCACTATGCCCGCATACCACTCCGGTGTAGAAGTGACCACAAAGAGGCTATCATCTACTAACATATCATTTACCGGATTTTTTCCTATCTCCTCCGACAACCTAGACAAGTGGTCCGCTTGTAAATGCATACGACCCGGTTTATATTCCACCGTGTAGTCGAATTCTTCTAATAACAAAACCCACCTAGCTAACCTACCACTTAACTCCGCCTTGTTAACTAGATACTTGATAGCCATGTGGTCAACAAAAAATACAACCGGGTTGCACATGAGGTAATGCCTAAACTTTTTAACGGAAAACACCATGGCTAGGCACTCCCTCTCCGTTGTAGAGTAGTTTCTTTCGGCGGGGGTCAATTGCTTACTCGCATAAGCTATAGGTTGATCCTTCTCTTTTTCTCCCGTTGCTTGACAAAGCGCACTCCCTATTGCCACATTACTAGCATCACAATAGACGTGAAAAGGTTTACCCCAATTGGGTGGTATCAACACCGGATAGGTGCTCAACCTATCCCGCAATTCCTCAAAGGCTTTTTGACAAGCATCCGTCCACTCGAATTTGACATCCTTTTTGAGCAAATGGGTAATGGGCACCGCTATCTTTGAAAAATTAGGAATAAGTTCCCGGTACCATCCCACATGTCCTAACAACTTAGAGATCCCCTTGGAATTGGTTGGAGTTGCCAAGTCGCTTATGGCCGCAATCTTATCCGGATCGGGTTCTCTACCTTTCTCACTAACAACATAACCCAACAACACTCCCTTATTCACTCCCAAAAATGTCTTATCCGGGTTCAATGCTAACCTCATCTTCCTACACCTAACCAATGCCTCCCTAACACAATGTAGGTGATCGTCCACATTACTTTGTGTGCTAAAATCGTCCACAAAGACGGTCATGGATTTGAACAACAAGTCGGTGAAGATATACATTACTAATCGTTGGAAAGTAGCCGGGGCATTACATAACCCAAATGGCATCACTACCCACACAAAAGTACCCCAAGGTGTAGTAAAAGCCGTTTTATGGATATCTTGGAGGGCTATGGAAATTTGATTATAACCCGCATACCCATCCATAAAGGTATATCGCGAATGACCTCCAACCTCCTCAAGCAACAAGGTGATAAAAGGTAAGGGGAAGTGATCCTTTTGTGTGCACGAATTCAATTTCCTATAGTCGACACAAACCCTTAATTTCCCATTTTTTTTCTTTACTAAGACCATAGGAGAAACCCAATCCGTGATTTCCACCGGCTTGATAAACCCGGCCTTCAATAACCTTTCCAATTCCGCTTTCACCAACAATTGCAATTGAGGATTCATCCTCCTCTCCTTTTGTCTAATTGGCCTCGCCCCCGGAATTAAAGGAATCCGGTGCTCTACCATTTCCCTAGGAATTCCCTTAAGCTCATCGTAGGACCATGCAAAAGTATCACTAAACTCATCCACCAAATTGCTATACTCCCTAACCTCTTTCTCCCCCAATTTGGAACCCATCTTCATTTGTCGGGTTTTTCCATTCTTTAATTTCACATCCACGTACCGCCAATCCGCTTCCGACACATGTGCTTGTTCCTCTTTGTTCCGATACCAATCGGAAGGCACATTGGGGTAATCTTTCACATCTTGACCTACAACTATCCCCGTAGACGTGGTCTTGAAATGTAAAGGCTCCTCCAATTTCGATGACTCAATAATCACATCCTCCTCTTGAGTCCCATCTACATGAATTAAACTAACCTCACCCTCTTCCACGTCATCTACCCAAGGTGTTAACCCACCGCTAACCCACTCTTCCTCGGTGAGCACCTCACATGGCTCCAACAATGAGCCCTCTCCTAAACTAACACTAGGAAATTCACTCCCTAAGCCTACTTGGTGAAATGTAACCATTACATCAACCTCGGACTCGGGGTACTCCCTTAGCCATTGGGCATAATCCCCATTATCCCCATAATTGTAAAAATTAGGACCTAGACTTCCCGAGCCCGAATCTATAACAACCCTTTGACCTTCGGGATGGACGACTCCCACCAATGCCTTGCCAATCTCATTCTCGTTTAAGTCATCAATTTCCTTCTCCAATGGCAAATACATCTCCTTCTTCATCCATCCTTCTAATGAACCAATGGACACTATGACCCTATTACCCTCCGGACCATAAGTGATGGATGGTTTAGGTCCACCCCAATTGACCATAGCATTCGCCATCCGCAACCAAGGCCTACCTAGCAAAATGGGGAAGGTGTCCTTGTTGGAGTGCATTTTAATGACATGGAAGGTGACCAAGTACTTCTCGCCTCCCGTAGTCATTCTACAATCCTTGATCATCCCCAAAGGCGTAGTCGAACTTTGATTTGCCATATTTATGACCAAAGGTGAAGGCCCCGTGAGTCCAAGTCCCAATTTTTTCATAGTATCCTCCGGTAGTATATTTAGACTACTCCCTCCGTCGACTAGCACATTAGGAACCACCTTATCTACTATAACAACTTCTATTTCTATAGCTTTCACGTCTCTTCCACCTTGTGATTGGATCCTAGCGGCTATTTTAGCTTTCACCTTCCTCATCCTCTTGTGTACCGGCATTCCCTCCTTTAATGTTTTCCTTGCCGTGGGTGAAATTTCCAATAGTTGGCCGAAAGTAATATCCGCCTTGAGTGTACTAAGGTCCGCCCACAAGTCGTACCCGGTAGATCTTTCCACCTTAGAATTACCCACTACGTCGAATTCGTCTACGGGAACCCCCGGTCCTTCCCATTCACCCACATCGCTATTATCCAAGTCATGTACCGCATTAGTCCTCTCCCTATCTTGTAAAATTATATTTTCCCTCTCCACATCCTTAGTAGCTCTTCTAGCTACCCTATCCAACTCGGAGAGATTAATCTCTTCATCCGAAGAGTAATTTCCTTGCTCTCCTATTCCTACCTCCAACGGGGCATCCCCTCTCCTAGCCCTAGTAGTTACCGCTAGTGCAGGTGCTTCTTCAACCACACCCTTACCCTTCACTAACTCATATGTAATAGCATTGGTGTGAGGAGGCCATTGACTTTGCTCCTCTCCAATTCTCGTTGGGAGAGGAAGCATGTCATCACATGTGGCCTCCAACACTCCATCCATGAACCTAACATCTTGGGAGTTAGATGGTCCCGGATCCGTTGGAGGCGCTTGTCTCCCGTTACTACCATTAGGTGGAACTCCTTGTCTATTTTGTATTGGAATGTAACCGGTTGTAGTTTGCAAGCCCGCCGGTGGATGAAAAGTTTGCCTAGCATTACTATGGTCATAGTATAAGTTAGGTGGCCTAAGTTCATTGGCCGGTACTCCTTGTGGCCTAGCACCTCGCATATTATCCCTTGCTTGTTGTTGTGGATTAGCCACCGGGTAAGGGACATTAATTATTTTGTCCGGTTGGCGACACGTATCCGAGGGATGACTTCCTCCACAATTGCTACAATTAAACTCTTGACCTTCGAACCAACATTGTCCTTGAGCGTGCCACCTTCCACAAAAGGGATGAAATTCCTTCTTCTCTAAATTTTGGCCACCTTGCCCTCTAGGTTGTGGTCCTCTATTGCTTCCATTTCCATAGTGAGGTGGCGCTTGACCTCGTTGATTTTGTTGAGGTGGGTTACCGTTTCCTCTTTGGTCACGGTTTTGTCCACTTCTACAAAATTGACGCGTGTGGCCCGGTTGGCCACATTGGACACACCATAATCCGGAAGAATGCCTACCCGACTCAACCGGGGGTGGAGGCCCCGGTTGTTGACTCCGGATCATTAATGACATTTGATCCGTGAGGCTTTGCATTTGTTTTATCATAGCCTCTTGGAATCCTAGTTGGCTAGCACCTAGTCTTCTCTCAACCTCCTCCAAGTGTGGATCCGTTCTAGGGGCCGGTAGTGCCAAAAGAGGTGCCGGTTCCCTAACCGCTAAAGGTCGGGGGCCGGTGTCCACAATGGCATATGGAATTTGGTTCTCATACTTAGCGGGTTCTACCGCTACCACCCTAGGGCGTATGGGGATGAATTGTGGGATCAATTCATCCTCCCTTCTCCATAGCCTTTCGTGATCTTTATCCAAGTTTTCAATATCTCTAGCCGCACGCTTGGCATCCGCCAAGGTCAAGGGATTCCTTTCTAGAACACCCCTAATAGTTCCGGACTTAAAAAACCCTTGAATGAAAAATTGCTTTAGCGTGTCGTCGTTGAGCATGGTACCCACAAATCTAGTGCACACTAAATCAAACCTCCTAATGTAAGCCGAAATTTCTTCCTCCCTTCCTTGCTTCAATGACGACAATGCCCTTAATGCGGTACTTTGACCCACTTCCGGCCTAAATTCGTTAAGAAACTCCCTTTGTAATTGTTCCCATCCCCTAAAATGTCCCTCGGCATGATCCCGATACCATTCATAGGCTTCCCCCTCTAGAGTGGTAGGAAACCACACTAACCAATAACCCGGGTCGGTTATGAGGAAGCTAGCCAACCGTTCGATATACCGTTCCATGTGCCGAGAGGGGTCCTCATCCTTGGTCCCATAAAATTTAGGGAGATGAGATGGTATATCCATCGCCGCTAAATTTTGTGGAACCACAATTGGTAGGCCTCTTGGCCTAACCAATGGGTCTATTGGAGGTATAGGAGGTATGGGCGGAATTGGGGGTATGGGTGGTGGATCCATCCCCCGTTCCTCGGCCATGGTGACCGGTGAACTATTCAACAATCCCCTATCAACTTCTACCGGGAATTCTTCTCTAAGTGTGTAATTTTCCGAAGAAGTTTCACCACTCAATTTGGAGGGAGTGATCTCCTCTTCAAGTTGAGCTCCAAGTTCTAAGGTGTCTAGAATTGACCTAGTCCTAGGTTCGACGTTCAAACAACTCTCTATTCTAACATTATCTTGTTCTAATCTATCACTGATTTTAGAGGACCGCCTCTTTCGAGTAGATTTCTCTAGTCCTACTATCAAACTTGGTTTTTGTGAGCGAGTCCTACCTTGCATTCCATAAGAATCGATCGACCCTCACTTGACCACACATAATCCTAGCAATTCCCCTCTTAATATTTTCACTTGTCTTGGTGTGGTTATAATTTTTTTAGGAGGTGAGGAAAAGAACCTGCAAGCCCACTTAGGTGAAAGAATCCCAATAGGGGATAGGCATGTTCATGTTAATTTTTTGGTTAAGTCGGAGCATCACCTCCGCACCTTCCCGCAAATTAACACTCACCACAATACCGATTGTGAGGGGGTGACCTTCCGAGTAGATTATGTTAAAAGTCGAGGCTTCACCCTTCAACTTCTCACACCATCCACAATTCGGGAATTACCCTCTACAACGGATAACAACAATCACGAGTACAAAAGGCATTCCTTAATTAGTTAATGAGTTCACTTTGAAGAAATAAACATACCTTGAGCAATCGCATCCCCCTGTGAGTTAGCACTCCCCTCAATCGTGACTCAATGTAACAACACCATAAACTTTGTGAAATATTAATTTAATCTAGAGCATGAAATGACAACTCCCAAAACTTTGAGACTCACCCCGAGGTGAGTGTCAAAGTTCAATGTCCTAAGGTGAATTTACCCTCTAATGTTTTAATGAGCTACTCGGTTATAGGTTCCTTTTAAGTTCTTAGCAAATCCCCAAAAAGGTTGAGGACGTACCTTCGCCGCGCTCCTTCCTCAAAAATGAATTTGCGTAATTGACAATGCAATTCATTCCAAGGAATAGTTGAAATACAATGAATTCAAATGTAACCCAAAGAGAGAATATTTACCGAGTTTCGGGTGCTCCTTCCCTTCTCTCAAGTTTGTGTCTCCAATTTTTCCTAGTTGCCTCCAAGTCTCCTAGTCGCCTCCAAGTCTTGTAACTACCTTCCGCTTCGCTCCCGGCGGACGCACCAATTATGTGAGGCCAAACCCCCCACCCTTAAGCGTCCGTAGTCCGAGTAGTGGGTTTGGGCTCACATTCCTCCGCGGTATTGGATTTGGACTTGGATGAGTCCATAGTGCAAGGTTCACCCTTCAAGTGGTCTTGGATTTAACTAGCTCCTTCATAAACCCACTCCTTCATGAACCCAACTCCTTAGCTTCTAACTAAATAAACCCAGCTCCTTCATAAACCCAGCTCCTTCATGAACCCAGCTCCTTAGCTTCTAACTAAACAAACCCAGGTCCTTCATAAACCCAGCTCTTTACTTTCTAACTAAACAAACCCAGCTCCTTCATAAACCCAGCTCCTTCATGAACCCACAACTTTGTAGTTGTAATCCCCAACTACCTCACTAATTATTCAAGCCCTTAACTAATCTTCCTACCTAATTTTCCTAATTCTACTAACAACCCCTTTCTAATCACACAATTCTTCTCTAATCCTAAAATCCTAAAATCCTAGAGAGGAGAGGGGGAGAGAGAATTTCCTAACTTCACTAAGACTAACTAATCCACACAAGTATATTTTTGCACTCATCACAACCTCAAGTGCTCAACTCTTAAACATGGAACTTGCAACCACGTGTATTCAAAACATGAACTTCAAGTACCACAAATTGGAATCATGAATTAACTTTAAAATCCTTCACGTCAACACTAATTCTACCAAGAGGTCAAGCCCTCTTCAAGGCTAACAAGCCTTGGCTCTCAAACTAAAAACTAAGCACACACATGTGCTCCAATATGGCTTCCCACACCCACACTTATAACTCGTGGGGTGCCTTGGAGCACAAAGGAAAGAGAGGATGAGTGAGGGAAGAATGAGGGATTATATAGTAAGCTTGAGGGGGTGAGCACCCTCAAGGCTCACGATAAGCCCTTGAGATTTCCTCCTACTTAGTAGGCGCCAATCCTATCTTCTAAGCCTTCCTCCCTCAAATGATCAACAAGGATCCTAATTCGAACATTTAACTAGCCTTGGCTTTCTACCTACCACACTTTACCAAACTTGGGATGCTTCAACCCAAACTTAGCCTCCTTCGCTTTCCGCCGCCATAACTTTCTCCCCTTACTTTCCCAAATCGTCGCTCACCACTTAATTCAAACCACGATGCTTAACTCGTGATTTGATTGGTGCTTTGAGAATTTGCTTATCCTCCACCTTGCATTCTTCCTTGGACCTTCCCCATTAAGTGGCCATGATGAGGTGGTCCACTTGTGCGCTCCATGTGATCCTCCATTCATCCCAATTCGAATGCACTTGCCTCTTGAGTCACTTTGGTTGTCTCCATCCATTTGTACTAGCCTACTCACTAACTACTCAATCCAAGTTCTCCTTACCTATCCTCATTCACTCAAATCCTTCCGAAGGTAAAAACACAATAACAACTCACATCCTAGCCTCTTACAACATGGTACTTCTAAGACTAACATTTCACTCTTTTTATATTTTTGTGAAGTAACATGCTACTTCAAAGTGCATCAACTAACGTTTCAAGGGTCTAAGACTAAATGTGGGCACCCTTTTGGGCTCACAGCGGCACTCATGAGGGAGGCGGGAGACGACTTCCTCAGGTCGAAGCTCGTGAAGGGGGGGAAGAACCGGGCGCTTCCCGAGCACTCCGCGCGTGCCTTCTCCAACTTCGTAAAGGAGAAGCAGATCGTCAGTTTCGATGGCGACGCGCATTTCAACTTGGTCACCCTCGACCCTCTAAAGATCCAAGGCTGGCCGGGGTCTGATGCCAGGAAGGCCATCAGGACGAAAGCCGGGGACCGCTTCCCCTTCGGAATGATAGACTTCAGGAACATCCCTGGAAGCTCATTCGAGGGGACAATGAGCACCCCGTTTTACGAGCCATTCCTGTCAAAGTTCGTGGACTACAACAGCCCCAAATTTCGGGAGGTCGACATCTGGTTGTGGATTGTCGAGGACAGGAGGGCGGAGCAGGTGTACGGGATCGTGCGGAAATTGCAGCCAGAGTACGCCGTCTCGAAATCGCACTACGTTGTTGCACCGGCGGAAGGGGCGTACAGCACTTTGAAAGACAAGAAGACGAAGGTCGTCAACGTGCTGTGCTTGTACTTCGTGTACAAAGCTGAGCTGCTGAAGGTGCCAAACCATCCCATAGGCCGGATGGAAAAACTTTTCCAAGTCCCAGAAGGGTTGGGTACCAGCAGGAGCTTGTACGACGAGGCGAAGTACGCCAACTACCCCGCGGATGAGCTGCGGATGGAGTTCTACCTGCGGATGATGAGGACCCTCACGAAGAGAGGGGACTGCATCTTCAACGTCTTCGGGGGCTCCAAACCAATTTTTTCTGCTATGGTAAGGAGCTCTAAATAAATTGTCGACAGTTTGGGTCGAGCGACCCAAACTACACACTGCCTGCTCAGAGTGGAGCAACCTAATCTACACAAAGCCAAGTTTGGGTCGAGCGACCCAAACCAGGCATTGTATAGGTTGGGTTGCTCCACTCTGAGCAGGCAGTGTGTAGTCTGGGTTGCTTTGTGTAGTCTGGGTCGGTCGACCCAGACTCCACACTGGCTGGTCTGAGTGGAGCAACGCAACCTACACAAAGCCTACTTTGGGTCGCTCGACCCAAACTTGGCTTCGTGTAGGTTCGGTTGCTCCATCCAGACTAGTGAGTGTGTAGTCTGGGTCGACCGACCCCCAGACTAGACACTGCCTGGTGTGAGTGGAGCAACCCAACCTACACAAAGCCTACTTTGGGTCGAGCGATCCAAACTAGGCATTGTGTAAGTTGGGTTGCTCCATCCAGACCAGGCAGTGTGTAGTCTGGGTTGCTTTGTGTACTCTGGGTCGAGCAACCCAGACTACACACTGACTGGTCTAAGTGGAGCAACGCAATCTACACAAAACCTACTTTGGGTCGAGCGACCCAAACTTGGCTTCGTGTAGGTTTGGTTGCTCCATCCAGACTAGTGAGTGTGTAGTCTGGGTCGAGCGACCCCCAGACTAGACACTGCCTGGTGTGAGTGGAGCAACGCAACCTACACAAAGCCTACTTTGGGTCGCTCGACCCAAACTTGGCTTCGTGTAGGTTCGGTTGCTCCATCCAGACTAGTGAGTGTGTAGTCTGGGTCGAGCGACCCCCAGACTAGACACTGCCTGGTGTGAGTGGAGCAACGCAACCTACACAAAGCCTACTTTGGGTCGCTCGACCCAAACTTGGCTTCGTGTAGGTTCGGTTGCTCCATCCAGACTAGTGAGTGTGTAGTCTGGGTCGAGCGACCCCCAGACTAGACACTGCCTGGGTTGAGTGGAGCAACGCAACCTACACAAAGCCTACTTTGGGTCGCTCGACCCAAACTTGGCTTCGTGTAGGTTCAGTTGCTCCATCCAGACTAGTGAGTGTGTAGTCTGGGTTGAGCGACCCCCAGACTAGACACTGCCTGGGTTGAGTGGAGCAACGCAACCTACACAAAGCCTACTTTGGGTCGCTCGACCCAAACTAGGCTTCGTGTAGGTTCGGTTGCTCCATCCAGACTAGTGAGTGTGTAGTCTGGGTCGAGCGACCCCCAGACTAGACACTGCCTGGGTTGAGTGGAGCAACGCAACCTACACAAAGCCTACTTTGGGTCGCTCGACCCAAAGTAGGCTTCGTGTAGGTTCGGTTGCTCCATCCAGACTAGTGAGTGTGTAGTCTGGGTCGACCGACCCCCAGACTAGACACTGCCTGGTGTGAGTGGAGCAACCCAACCTACACAAAGCCTACTTTGGGTCGAGCGATCCAAACTAGGCATTGTGTAGGTTGGGTTGCTCCATCCAGACCAGGCAGTGTGTAGTCTGGGTTGCTTTGTGTACTCTGGGTCGAGCAACCCAGACTACACACTGACTGGTCTGAGTGGAGCAACGCAATTGTGAGCCCAATATGGTGCCCACATGAGGTGTTAACCTCAAAAGTTCAATCGACGGTTGCTTTTACCTTTAACACTATATTCGTTAAATTGAGACTTTTTGGGCATTTTGAGACATTAACATAAATAAGAACAAGGATAAATGGAACACATATTGGAGAAAGTTGTAAGATTGGAACACTTTGAAGCGGGTGTTCATACCAAGAAGCCCATTAATAACTCATATTTGTGATGGTTTAGGGTGGGCAATCTAAACCTGAGACCATATTGAACAGGTAATCTCAAAACATTCATATTATTGCACACAAAATATGAGAGCTTGTATGAATATGGTTTAGGTAGGGCAATCCAAACCGTAGACCATATTGAAGGGGTAATCCCATAACACTTATATTATTGCAAGTACCATATACAATGTATGGCATGAGAAACTGAATAGCATACTAATGGCACAAATCCATTGGATAGTGCGGCCTAAAATCATCCCGCCTACATGCAATGTCTACGCCCTACAATGGCCTATCTAGGCTGGGAGACCACATCTTTTTCTTTTGCCGCCGCTTGTTTAGCTCGCATCGCCTCAACATTTCTGAGAATCTCTGGCCCTCGACTATAGCCGAGTTTTGGATGTGGGCCCACCATAACACATTTTGGATTGTGTCGACCGCCCGAATTATAAGACGAGGAATTCGAATACGACGACGTAGACTGTCCGGCATATCGGCGCATGGCGTAGTGACGCTCCAGCTCAATGGACGCATTGGCCCGCGGAGGTTTGGGGCTGGACGCAACCTGGAAGTGATCAAAGAAAACCAAAAAAAACACGGGTTAGTTTGAGGAGAAAGACCCAAACCCATATATATATTGCACGCCCCACTTAAGGGAGAGGGATTGTAATGTATTGTGGGCGATCACCTTGGCAGTAGGGGCGCTCGCGTCCGAGTTGGATAGGACGGGGAAAGCGTCGCGCAAAGGGACATGCAGGGGTCCACTCTTTGCAGGCCGAGCGCCCATCGCCAGTCGTCGTCGGGGTGCAACGGCGCCGCCGGGGCGAGAGGGGGACGTCCGGACGCAGCCGCGCTTTGTGCCCTTGAGTGGCGACGGAGACGGAGACTGCCGGAACATTTGCTTGGGCGGGGGGCTATCGACGACGCCGGCGTCAATAGGTTCCTTGGAGTAGTCAATGGTTGAAGCGGCGTCATAAACGGTCTCATAGAAGAAGCTCCCCAAGTTTGAGTCACTGACGATGTCAATGGAGGGCTCCAAACGCTGGCGCCAAAATGGAAACAAAACAAAACAGAACCCAAAGGGAAGAGGGAGAGATAGAGCATGTGAAAATCAAGATACATATGAAGAATATATTACACAAAGTGGGGGCGCCCCCACACACAAACACACAAACACACAAACACACACACACACACACACACACACGTACTCTCTCAAATGAGCTTGTTAAATTTCGCGTGGGAGAACAACTCTCTGTACAAATGGTCTCGTGGATCCAAGTATCTCTCGCCTATGGGATTACTCCTAACAAACTGGTTTACGGGCAGCCCGCTACCGCAGAGCGTCTGCAAGTACTTAACAAGGTCTAACAAAAATCGGTCCCGGACCTTCTCGATCGTCCACGTAGGGCAAACAATGAAGTTGGCCGTCGGGTTCAATAAGTTCTTGGAAGCGCTGTCGTCCACCATGAGCGTGTTCTCGCGGGTGGGACGGACGTCGTAGGGGACGCCTATCAAGGACGGTCGCTGGTCCCAAAAAATCGGCTTCAAGACCTTGAGATATTGGGGGGACGCGGGGTTGTTTGGTTTTTTGACGACTTTGCCGTCCGGTGTGTACAATATTCTACACGCTTCCTGTGCTAGGACCAAGCAGGGGGGCTCGAAGCCCTTGAAGATGAACTCCACGACCGCATTGGTGTTCTCGGCCGTCATGGAGCTCCACACGACCACCCACCATTTGTTTTGGGCGATCTGCAGGAAGCGCCGAAGCCACGGGCGGAGGTGCACCAGCTTGGTCTTAATGTGCGTGGGCGGCCCGTCGTAGTTCGCGTCCTCGGGCTTGCAAAAGGGCACCGTGGGGACCCTGGGACAATGGACGCACTGGACGAGGACCCCGTTAAGGTCTAACACCAGGAATCGTTCCTTCCGCAGCGCGCGCAGGGCGGGCAGAACCGGGGGCGCCGCCGCGCTGCCCTCTCCGCTCCTGGGAGAAGAGCGTTGGGGAGCCGCTACGCTATGCTCCGAGCCCTGCGGGGACGATCGAGAGAAAACGGGGGCGACTTATGTCATGCTATGTCCAAACGAAGAATTAAGGAAATTTATTTGCACTCGGTGCATACACAAAACCATTTGATTCATTGGCCCGGGGGGGGGGGGGAACAAGGGATACAAGAGAGGCAAGAGCATACAGTATACATTCAAACGCAAGATACAAATATATGGGAGTAAACAATGGTGATTTTATATTATACAATTCTCCATGTACATTTTGATATTGAGGGAGAGCCGCGTTGAACGATGTGTTCAAACTAGCCTAAGTCTACATCTAACAAAATTTGAATGACGAGCCGCCGTGATGAGGACTTCGTCGCAAGCCGGGGTGGGGGGGGCCCGAAACGGATGGTCGGGGGGGTGACGAAAGGGGGGGCGAGTGCGGGGATGGGGTGGGGGCGAAGAAGGGGGGGGGACGGGTGGGTCGGTTCTTCCTAGCTAGGGGACACGACCAAGGCAAGAAGACAAACACCCAGGGAGTTTGGGTCGAGCGACCCAAACTGAGTGGGGTCAGTGCATTACCTCGCCTTGGTCGTGCCTTGACGCCGTTGACGCCGCCAACGCGTGCGCTTCCCCAATTGCGTCACCAACGCCTGGTCCGACGACGTCAGCAGCAACCTGCTCCTGCAAAGGCTGACTGTCAGGCCTTTGTCCCAACCCAACCTCCGCATGCGCATCATGCATTGGTTCATCGACTGGGTTAGGAGTAGAGGTATCACCAGGCCCTTGCGGGCCTTCAACATCTAGCATGGGCTCGTCCACCGGGGCCGTCGCTGAGACGGGGTTTGGGTCGGCCGACCCAAACCCTCCTGCTTCGAGCGGGTCTCTGGCTGGCGGTGCAAGGGCGGCAGTGTTTGGGTCGGACGACCCAAACATGTGGGGGTCGTCCTGTTGGTGGTGTGGGGGCACGAGGATGGGAGGCCGAAGCGGGGGGGGCCCCAAGGGACTTGAAGCTTGTGAGCCCAAAAGGGTGCCCACATTTAGTCTTAGACCCTTGAAACGTTAGTTGATGCACTTTGAAGTAGCATGTTACTTCACAAAAATATAAAAAGAGTGAAATGTTAGTCTTAGAAGTACCATGTTGTAAGAGGCTAGGATGTGAGTTGTTATTGTGTTTTTACCTTCGGAAGGATTTGAGTGAATGAGGATAGGTAAGGAGAACTTGGATTGAGTAGTTAGTGAGTAGGCTAGTACAAATGGATGGAGACAACCAAAGTGACTTAAGAGGCAAGTGCATTCGAATTGGGATGAATGGAGGATCACATGGAGCGCACAAGTGGACCACCTCATCATGGCCACTTAATGGGGAAGGTCCAAGGAAGAATGCAAGGTGGAGGATAAGCAAATTCTCAAAGCACCAATCAAATCACGAGTTAAGCATCGTGGTTTGAATTAAGTGGTGAGCGACGATTTGGGAAAGTAAGGGGAAAAAGTTATGGCGGCGGAAAGCGAAGGAGGCTAAGTTTGGGTTGAAGCATCCCAAGTTTGGTAAAGTGTGGTAGGTAGAAAGCCAAGGCTAGTTAAATGTTCGAATTAGGATCCTTGTTGATCATTTGAGGGAGGAAGGCTTAGAAGATAGGATTGGCGCCTACTAAGTAGGAGGAAATCTCAAGGGCTTATCGTGAGCCTTGAGGGTGCTCACCCCCTCAAGCTTACTATATAATCCCTCATTCTTCCCTCACTCATCCTCTCTTTCCTTTGTGCTCCAAGGCACCCCACGAGTTATAAGTGTGGGTGTGGGAAGCCATATTGGAGCACATGTGTGTGCTTAGTTTTTAGTTTGAGAGCCAAGGCTTGTTAGCCTTGAAGAGGGCTTGACCTCTTGGTAGAATTAGTGTTGACGTGGAGGATTTTAAAGTTAATTCATGATTCCAATTTGTGGTACTTAAAGTTCATGTTTTGAATACACGTGGTTGCAAGTTCCATGTTTAAGAGTTGAGCACTTGATGTTGTGATGAGTGCAAAAATATACTTGTGTGGATTAGTTAGTCTTAGTGAAGTTAGGGAATTCTCTTTCCCCCTCTCCTCTCTAGGATTTTAGGATTTTAGGATTAGAGAAGAATTGTGTGATTAGAAAGGGGTTGTTAGTAGAATTAGGAAAATTAGGTAGGAAGATTAGTTAAGGGCTTGAATAATTAGTGAGGTAGCTGGGGATTACAACTACAAAGTTGTGGGTTCATGAAGGAGCTGGGTTTATAAAGGAGCTGGGTTTGTTTAGTTAGAAGCTAAGAAGCTGGGTTTATGAAGGAGCTAGGTTTATGTAATTAGAAAGTAAAGAGATGGGTTCATGAAGGAGCTTAGTAGATAGCCTACTTAATTAGCTCATAGACAAGTAGTTAGTTACATTATGCTAGTTAGTGTTATGTGTGGCTGTCACAAGTAAATGTATTTGAGATTGACTATAGAGAATAGTGTTTTTTAACACTTGCATCCTCTCTTTAAAAATAAACCACGTGCACAAATTAATGGAGAATGTGGAGCACTCTCGCGATGGCAAGACAAAGGAAGCAAAGACCAAAGGTGCGAGGGAGAGATTGACATAAGTCACATAAGTATTTCTTAATACTTAAAGGCTTATGTACGGTATGGAGACCCCAAGTGAGACCTCTTATAGTAGCGATACGGAATACACAAGTGATAGTTCAAGTGGTAGTATAGAGTCAACGGCACGGACTCCATTTAGGAGAGGGATATCCTTAAGGGCTTGTGTAGCTAAAGCGGCCGGATGGACGTTAGAAGCAAACAAAGACAAAATAGCACCCGAGCATAAGGAGGTTAAAATAACATAGTTAACTTGTGCATTCTCCACATACGTATTGAAATCGTACATTGAGTTGTTAAAAGTGAAATTCCAGTTAAATCCAAGACCACTTGAAGGGTGAACCTTGCACTATGGACTCATCCAAATCCAAATCCAATACCGCGGAGGAATGTGAGCCCAAACCCACTACTCGGACTACGGACGCTTAAGGGTGGGGGGTTTGGCCTCACAAAGCTCCGGGGACGCGCCAAAGGCTGGGGTCGTCCACCTGCTGGACGGGCGCGTACGGGCGGGCTTGCGGCTGCAGCATAGGGCCGAAGGTGAAGGACTGCTGCGGTGCGGGCGGCGGGTTGATATTCTGGGGAGGGAAGCCGGCGGGCAAGTGCGGAAATGCACTCGGGGGAGCCATCACCAACCCCTGCGCCAACATGCCCTGAATCACTTGCGTGATCAGGTCCGCGCTGGACGGAGGTTGGGCCATCGCCCTTTGCCGCTCCTGCTCCAAGAGGAGAGCCCTCAACTCCGCGACTTCGTTGCGGACCGAGGGTTCCTCGGCGGCAACCTTCTCCAGCCGGACGCGCTGCTCCTCGTCCCTCCGCATCTTTTCATTAGACTCGTCCACAGTGAGGACTTCGGGTTTCACCCTCACCATGCCGGCAAACGCCGTGGGGGAGGGGGGATCCGACCTGAGCCGTTTGGCGAGCTCCATGTCGTCCTCGTCCTCGCTGCTAATGGCGATGGTCTCTTGCACCGCGTAGTCGCCGTAGAGCTTCTTCCCCTTCAGCCTCCTCCTCTCCCTGAACGCGGCGGTCGCGTCCCTAGAGTACATGTCCCTCGCGTCGTCCACAGTGAGGACGGGCACCAGCTTACTTTGCGGAGTTGCCACCCGCATAGCCTTCTTTCGTTGGGGGGCTTCAGATTCCTGCGTGAACCCCGTTGCCCCTTCCTCCACCTCGCCCTCCGCCTTGGGGTCCTCTTCTTCCTCTTCTTCGTCCTCTCCCGCTTCATCACCTGGGCCCCGTGACGAGGTGCCAGGATGCAATTCCACCAGGGGTTCGGGAATTGCGACGGGGGCCTGAGTAACGAACTCCTCCGGGTTGGTCCGCCTCGCCCTATCCAAAGGGTTCTCGCCCCCTTCAACAATCTCCTCGGCGTAGCTTCCAGGGATCCAATCGAGGATGTCCATTTTTCTCGCCAACGCTTTCTGCGTTCTGTAGAAAAGAACATCGGCGTCATCTATGTACGAATAGATGGTCAACCCCAACATCTGCACATTCCCAGATCACTTGCATTAGATTTACACCAAATCTAAAGAAAATGAAAACAAAAACATCGGCATCCATCTCACAAAAACACTGCATAGTTTGGGTCGAGCGACCCAAACTACACACTGACTAGTCTGGATGGAGCAACCCAACCTACACAATGCCTAGTTTGGGTCGCTCGACCCAAAGTTGGCTTTGTGTAGATAGCATTGCTCCACTCAGGGCAGGCAGTGTGTAGTCCGGGTTGCTCGACCCAGAGTACACAAATCAACCCAGACTACACACTCACTAGTCTGGATGGAGCAACCGAACCTACACGAAGCCAAGTTTGGGTCGAGCGACCCAAAGTAGGCTTTGTGTAGGTTGCGTTGCTCCACTCAACCCAGGCAGTGTCTAGTCTGGGGGTCGCTCGACCCAGACTACACACTCACTAGTCTGGATGGAGCAACCGAACCTACACGAAGCCAAGTTTGGGTCGAGCGACCCAAAGTAGGCTTTGTGTAGGTTGCGTTGCTCCACTCAACCCAGGCAGTGTCTAGTCTGGGGGTCGCTCGACCCAGACTACACACTCACTAGTCTGGATGGAGCAACCGAACCTACACGAAGCCAAGTTTGGGTCGAGCGACCCAAAGTAGGCTTTGTGTAGATTGCGTTGCTCCACTCAGACCAGTCAGTGTGTAGTCTGGGTTGCTCGACCCAGAGTACACAAAGCAACCCAGACTACACACTGCCTGGTCTGGATGGAGCAACCCAACTTACACAATGCCTAGTTTGGATCGCTCGACCCAAAGTAGGCTTTGTGTAGGTTGGGTTGCTCCACTCACACCAGGCAGTGTCTAGTCTGGGGGTCGGTCGACCCAGACTACACACTCACTAGTCTGGATGGAGCAACCGAACCTACACGAAGCCAAGTTTGGGTCGAGCGACCCAAAGTAGGCTTTGTGTAGGTTGCGTTGCTCCACTCAGACCAGCCAGTGTGGAGTCTGGGTCGACCGACCCAGACTACACAAAGCAACCCAGACTACACACTGCCTGCTCAGAGTGGAGCAACCCAACCTATACAATGCCTGGTTTGGGTCGCTCGACCCAAACTTGGCTTTGTGTAGATTAGGTTGCTCCACTCTGAGCAGGCAGTGTGTAGTTTGGGTCGCTCGACCCAAACTGTCGACAATTTATTTAGAGCTCCTTACCATAGCAGAAAAAATTGGTTTGGAGCCCCCGAAGACGTTGAAGATGCAGTCCCCTCTCTTCGTGAGGGTCCTCATCATCCGCAGGTAGAACTCCATCCGCAGCTCATCCGCGGGGTAGTTGGCGTACTTCGCCTCGTCGTACAAGCTCCTGCTGGTACCCAACCCTTCTGGGACTTGGAAAAGTTTTTCCATCCGGCCTATGGGATGGTTTGGCACCTTCAGCAGCTCAGCTTTGTACACGAAGTACAAGCACAGCACGTTGACGACCTTCGTCTTCTTGTCTTTCAAAGTGCTGTACGCCCCTTCCGCCGGTGCAACAACGTAGTGCGATTTCGAGACGGCGTACTCTGGCTGCAATTTCCGCACGATCCCGTACACCTGCTCCGCCCTCCTGTCCTCGACAATCCACAACCAGATGTCGACCTCCCGAAATTTGGGGCTGTTGTAGTCCACGAACTTTGACAGGAATGGCTCGTAAAACGGGGTGCTCATTGTCCCCTCGAATGAGCTTCCAGGGATGTTCCTGAAGTCTATCATTCCGAAGGGGAAGCGGTCCCCGGCTTTCGTCCTGATGGCCTTCCTGGCATCAGACCCCGGCCAGCCTTGGATCTTTAGAGGGTCGAGGGTGACCAAGTTGAAATGCGCGTCGCCATCGAAACTGACGATCTGCTTCTCCTTTACGAAGTTGGAGAAGGCACGCGCGGAGTGCTCGGGAAGCGCCCGGTTCTTCCCCCCCTTCACGAGCTTCGACCTGAGGAAGTCGTCTCCCGCCTCCCTCATGAGTGCCGCCATGGACGCACTGGTGAACTTATACTCGGCTTTGAATGCCCTCCAGTGCGCCTCGTGAACCTCTCCATCCACGATGAGCTTCTTCTCAGGAACTAGCTTGTGCAGCTCCTGAACGATGGTCGTTTTCTTCTTCCTGTTCTCCGTCCATTCCTTCATGGTGTAGCATGAAGGGACGAAGCATTTGGGCTTGCTGAAGACGATCTTCGGGTGGACCCAACATCTCTTCACCGTCGGCTGCATGTGCAGGATGTGGGATGCCGCCTTCCCCATCTCTGCCTCCGACAGCCCTTGAAGAGTTCTGAAGAACTCCCTCACGAGAGGCTTCATCTGCTTGAAGCGCGATGCCTGGTTGAAGAGCATGCCAGTGTCGGGGTCGATTAGCTCACCCGCCTCATGCTTTTCAAATACACTCCTCCATTTCATCCAAACGAAATCGGAAGCTGTGATTAAATAAATCTCCCCTCTTAGATCGTTGTATTTCTTCTGCTTTTGACTAGCATTGTCAATTGAGGAGAATTTATTTATCATCTGGTATTTGAAATCCTGCATTTCCCCAAAACAAACCATTTGAATGCGTGTTAGATATGTACATGTGATTTCCAAGACATATCATGAACAATAACTGCAACAAGAGTTTGGGTCGATCGACCCAAACTAAAAAACGAGGCTGCAAACAAGAGTTTGGGTCGATCGACCCAAACAATACTCACCTCCCACTTTGGATTCTTGTCCTTGGCGTTCTCCCTCTCTTTGGGAGGCCTGCCATAGAACTCCCACACCTCCCGTGAGGCCATGATATTCCTTATCCAGGAAGCTTGGTAGGCCCTCTTCTTGTTCCCCATGTTGAAGTATCGGGAGATGTCGCTGAGCCTGGTCTCGTCGTCGGACCACACCACCAATGCCTTCCAGACCTTCAGCTTTTCCTTCTGATGGTTGGGATCATCCCACTCGGTCATCAGTTGGATTTTCTTTGATGCCTCCACACTGTGCTGGCCGTCTATCAGCCAAAAATCGCCTTTCTGAATTGTAGGCCACATTTCAGGGGTAGGCATTTTCTTCTGTCCCTGGGGCATGACTACAATTGTTTGCCTGTCGTCTTTGAATTGTTCGCTGACGATCTGCGCGATTATCCAGTCGACGTAGGCGTCTTCTTTTGCCCGGACGCACTTTTCTGGTGGCGCTAGATGGCACTGGCTGATGTTGACATCGAACTTGAAATCTCTACCCATGAAGAAACAGTGGGAGCACTTGGACGTGAAATTGTTCACGATTTTCTGTATCTCCCCCGCATCCACCTCTTGTCCGGGCTTTGGCATGCGCAGCTCAGGTGAAACTGGCTCCTCGGTCATCACAGATGACTCTCTCGCCCTTTTCGATGGTGTTGTTTGGCGGCTGGCAGAAGGCGTAGGCGTCTCGCTATCCGCCGGTGTCTCTGAGGGAGTCGTCCGTCTTGAGTCAGACGGTACTGGTCGCGGCTTCCTCACCGTTTGAGGCCTTGACGACCCTGCACCCTCCTCAGTTGTTGCTTTCCGCCTCGCAGGTTGCTGACTTTTTGTTTTGCTCTGCATGGCCTTGTTCAGCACGGTGATTGCATGTTTTAATTTTGTAAACCGGCTAGAGACCTTGGTGTTCGATATACTGCTATCGATAAATATCGACTCCGGTTTGATGACGTCTGGCTCAACACAGGACTCCTTTACGTAGATTGCGTCGAACGGCTCGGAGAACTGGTGCATGAACATATGGACATTCTACACCGCGGAGTTCTCTAGGATGACGTCCACGTAGTCACCAAGCGACTGAACCGATGCCACCTCCCACCCCGTGACTGTGGCCCATGTATGGTTCTCCATGGTGCCAACTTTCAATACAAATATCATTTTGTATTGCGAGGCTTTGACCACTTGAATTGACCAAGCGAGGATAAGATTGTCCTTTGGAACATAGGAGTCATCCTGCGGTGTTTCGTGCTCCTGCCATAACATGTCTGGCGCAAGCATGAACCACCTTTCACCGGGTCTTTTCTTTGGGGCCATCTGTAAGGAAAGAATAAACCATGTTAGTTTCGGTCGTTCGACCCAAACATCTTCAAGCTTAATGGATAGTTTAAACTTCTTCAAGCTTAATGTTAGTTTCGGTCGTTCGACCCAAACTTCTTTCAATTGTTTTAAGGGAAATTTAATGGATTGGCGCATATATTTTGGTGGATTGTGCACTGTTATATATGTGAACATCATTTGTATGGTGATATGTTATTTTGTTAATTTTTGGGTGGATATTCATTTTATATTGTGTTTAACAACATGGATTTATTGATAAAATAATAATTTAGAGGTTGGGTTTGGGTCGACCGACCCAAACATGATGATGTGTTTGGGCCGAGCGTACCAAATATGAATATTGGTTTAGGTCGAGCGACCCAAACATGATGATGTGTTTGGCCGAGCGTACCAAATAGGAGGCTTAGTTAAGGTCGACCGACCCAAACATCAGGCTGGGTTTGGGTCGAGCGACCCAAACATGATGATGTGTTTGGGCCGAGCGTACCAAATATGAATATTGGTTTAGGTCGAGCGACCCAAACATGATGATGTGTTTGGCCGAGCGTACCAAATAGGAGGCTGGGTTAAGGTCGACCGACCCAAACATCAGGCTGGGTTTGGGTCGAGCGACCCAAACATGATGATGTGTTTGGGCCGAGCGTACCAAATATGAATATTGGTTTAGGTCGAGCGACCCAAACATGATGATGTGTTTGGCCGAGCGTACCAAATAGGAGGTTGGGTTAAGGTCGACCGACCCAAACATCAGGCTGGGTTTGGGTCGAGCGACCCAATCATGATGACGGGTTTGGGTCGAGCGACCCAAACATTAGGCTGGGTTTGGGTCGAGCGACCCAAACATCATGCCGTGTTTGGGTCGAGCGACCCAAACATGAGGATGTTTTTGGGCCGAGCGTTCCAAATAGGAGGCTGGGTTTAGGTCGACCGACCCAAACAGCATGACGTGTTTGGGTCGTCTCCCCAAACTGTTCTATTTAATATATATTTTAAAGGTTGGCACAGAGCATATACAATGCTTATGCGTTGTGTATGCTACAGCACCATGAATTAATTAATACATGTTGGTGTGAGCCCAAAAGGGTGCCCACATTTAGTCTTAGACCCTTGAAACGTTAGTTGATGCACTTTGAAGTAGCATGTTACTTCACAAAAATATAAAAAGAGTGAAATGTTAGTCTTAGAAGTACCATGTTGTAAGAGGCTAGGATGTGAGTTGTTATTGTGTTTTTACCTTCGGAAGGATTTAAGTGAATGAGGATAGGTAAGGAGAACTTGGATTGAGTAGTTAGTGAGTAGGCTAGTACAAATGGATGGAGACAACCAAAGTGACTTAAGAGGCAAGTGCATTCGAATTGGGATGAATGGAGGATCACATGGAGCGCACAAGTGGACCACCTCATCATGGCCACTTAATGGGGAAGGTCCAAGGAAGAATGCAAGGTGGAGGATAAGCAAATTCTCAAAGCACCAATCAAATCACGAGTTAAGCATCGTGGTTTGAATTAAGTGGTGAGCAACGATTTGGGAAAGTAAGGGGAGAAAGTTATGGCGGCGGAAAGCGAAGGAGGCTAAGTTTGGGTTGAAGCATCCCAAGTTTGGTAAAGTGTGGTAGGTAGAAAGCCAAGGCTAGTTAAATGTTCGAATTAGGATCCTTGTTGATCATTTGAGGGAGGAAGGCTTAGAAGATAGGATTGGCGCCTACTAAGTAGGAGGAAATCTCAAGGGCTTATCGTGAGCCTTGAGGGTGCTCACCCCCTCAAGCTTACTATATAATCCCTCATTCTTCCCTCACTCATCCTCTCTTTCCTTTGTGCTCCAAGGCACCCCACGAGTTATAAGTGTGGGTGTGGGAAGCCATATTGGAGCACATGTGTGTGCTTAGTTTTTAGTTTGAGAGCCAAGGCTTGTTAGCCTTGAAGAGGGCTTGACCTCTTGGTAGAATTAGTGTTGACGTGAAGGATTTTAAAGTTAATTCATGATTCCAATTTGTGGTACTTGAAGTTCATGTTTTGAATACACGTGGTTGCAAGTTCCATGTTTAAGAGTTGAGCACTTGAGGTTGTGATGAGTGCAAAAATATACTTGTGTGGATTAGTTAGTCTTAGTGAAGTTAGGAAATTCTCTCTCCCCCTCTCCTCTCTAGGATTTTAGGATTTTAGGATTAGAGAAGAATTGTGTGATTAGAAAGGGGTTGTTAGTAGAATTAGGAAAATTAGGTAGGAAGATTAGTTAAGGGCTTGAATAATTAGTGAGGTAGTTGGGGATTACAACTACAAAGTTGTGGGTTCATGAAGGAGCTGGGTTTATGAAGGAGCTGGGTTTGTTTAGTTAGAAAGTAAAGAGCTGGGTTTATGAAGGACCTGGGTTTGTTTAGTTAGAAGCTAAGGAGCTGGGTTCATGAAGGAGCTGGGTTTATGAAGGAGCTGGGTTTATTTAGTTAGAAGCTAAGGAGTTGGGTTCATGAAGGAGTTGGGTTTATGAAGGAGCTAGTTAAATCCAAGACCACTTGAAGGGTGAACCTTGCACTATGGACTCATCCAAGTCCAAATCCAATACCGCGGAGGAATGTGAGCCCAAACCCACTACTCGGACTACGGACGCTTAAGGGTGGGGGGTTTGGCCTCACATAATTGGTGCGTCCGCCGGGAGCGAAGCGGAAGGTAGTTACAAGACTTGGAGGCGACTAGGAGACTTGGAGGCAACTAGGAAAAATTGGAGACACAAACTTGAGAGAAGGGAAGGAGCACCCGAAACTCGGTAAGTATTCTCTCTTTGGGTTACATTTGAATTCCTTGTATTTCAACTATTCCTTGGAATGAATTGCATTGTCAATTACGCAAATTCATTTTTGAGGAAGGAGCGCGGCGAAGGTACGTCCTCAACCTTTTTGGGGATTTGCTAAGAACTTAAAAGGAACCTATAACCGAGTAGCTCATTAAAACATTAGAGGGTAAATTCACCTTAGGACATTGAACTTTGACACTCACCTCGGGGTGAGTCTCAAAGTTTTGGGAGTTGTCATTTCATGCTCTAGATTAAATTAATATTTCACAAAGTTTATGGTGTTGTTACATTGAGTCACGATTGAGGGGAGTGCTAACTCACAGGGGGATGCGATTGCTCAAGGTATGTTTATTTCTTCAAAGTGAACTCATTAACTAATTAAGGAATGCCTTTTGTACTCGTGATTGTTGTTATCCGTTGTAGAGGGTAATTCCCGAATTGTGGATGGTGTGAGAAGTTGAAGGGTGAAGCCTCGACTTTTAACATAATCTACCCGGAAGGTCACCCCCTCACAATCGGTATTGTGGTGAGTGTTAATTTGCGGGAAGGTGCGGAGGTGATGCTCCGACTTAACCAAAAAATTAACATGAACATGCCTATCCCCTATTGGGATTCTTTCACCTAAGTGGGCTTGCAGGTTCTTTTCCTCACCTCCTAAAAAAATTATAACCACACCAAGACAAGTGAAAATATTAAGAGGGGAATTGCTAGGATTATGTGTGGTCAAGTGAGGGTCGATCGATTCTTATGGAATGCAAGGTAGGACTCGCTCACAAAAACCAAGTTTGATAGTAGGACTAGAGAAATCTACTCGGAAGAGGCGGTCCTCTAAAATCAGTGATAGATTAGAACAAGATAATGTTAGAATAGAGAGTTGTTTGAACGTCGAACCTAGGACTAGGTCAATTCTAGACACCTTAGAACTTGGAGCTCAACTTGAAGAGGAGATCACTCCCTCCAAATTGAGTGGTGAAACTTCTTCGGAAAATTACACACTTAGAGAAGAATTCCCGGTAGAAGTTGATAGGGGATTGTTGAATAGTTCACCGGTCACCATGGCCGAGGAACGGGGGATGGATCCACCACCCATACCCCCAATTCCGCCCATACCTCCTATACCTCCAATAGACCCATTGGTTAGGCCAAGAGGCCTACCAATTGTGGTTCCACAAAATTTAGCGGCGATGGATATGCCATCTCATCTCCCTAAATTTTATGGGACCAAGGATGAGGACCCCTCTCGGCACATGGAACGGTATATCGAACGGTTGGCTAGCTTCCTCATAACCGACCCGGGTTATTGGTTAGTGTGGTTTCCTACCACTCTAGAGGGGGAAGCCTATGAATGGTATCGGGATCATGCCGAGGGACATTTTAGGGGATGGGAACAATTACAAAGGGAGTTTCTTAACGAATTTAGGCCGGAAGTGGGTCAAAGTACCGCATTAAGGGCATTGTCGTCATTGAAGCAAGGAAGGGAGGAAGAAATTTCGGCTTACATTAGGAGGTTTGATTTAGTGTGCACTAGATTTGTGGGTACCATGCTCAACGACGACACGCTAAAGCAATTTTTCATTCAAGGGTTTTTTAAGTCCGGAACTATTAGGGGTGTTCTAGAAAGGAATCCCTTGACCTTGGCGGATGCCAAGCGTGCGGCTAGAGATATTGAAAACTTGGATAAAGATCACGAAAGGCTATGGAGAAGGGAGGATGAATTGATCCCACAATTCATCCCCATACGCCCTAGGGTGGTAGCGGTAGAACCCGCTAAGTATGAGAACCAAATTCCATATGCCATTGTGGACACCGGCCCCCGACCTTTAGCGGTTAGGGAACCGGCACCTCTTTTGGCACTACCGGCCCCTAGAACGGATCCACACTTGGAGGAGGTTGAGAGAAGACTAGGTGCTAGCCAACTAGGATTCCAAGAGGCTATGATAAAACAAATGCAAAGCCTCACGGATCAAATGTCATTAATGATCCGGAGTCAACAACCGGGGCCTCCACCCCCGGTTGAGTCGGGTAGGCATTCTTCCGGATTATGGTGTGTCCAATGTGGCCAACCGGGCCACACGCGTCAATTTTGTAGAAGTGGACAAAACCGTGACCAAAGAGGAAACGGTAACCCACCTCAACAAAATCAACGAGGTCAAGCGCCACCTCACTATGGAAATGGAAGCAATAGAGGACCACAACCTAGAGGGCAAGGTGGCCAAAATTTAGAGAAGAAGGAATTTCATCCCTTTTGTGGAAGGTGGCACGCTAAAGGACAATGTTGGTCCGAAGGTCAAGAGTTTAATTGTAGCAATTGTGGAGGAAGTCATCCCTCGGATACGTGTCGCCAACCGGACAAAATAATTAATGTCCCTTACCCGGTGGCTAATCCACAACAACAAGCAAGGGATAATATGCGAGGTGCTAGGCCACAAGGAGTACCGGCCAATGAACTTAGGCCACCCAACTTATACTATGACCATAGTAATGCTAGGCAAACTTTTCATCCACCGGCGGGCTTGCAAACTACAACCGGTTACATTCCAATACAAAATAGACAAGGAGTTCCACCTAATGGTAGTAACGGGAGACAAGCGCCTCCAACGGATCCGGGACCATCTAACTCCCAAGATGTTAGGTTCATGGATGGAGTGTTGGAGGCCACATGTGATGACATGCTTCCTCTCCCAACGAGAATTGGAGAGGAGCAAAGTCAATGGCCTCCTCACACCAATGCTATTACATATGAGTTAGTGAAGGGTAAGGGTGTGGTTGAAGAAGCACCTGCACTAGCGGTAACTACTAGGGCTAGGAGAGGGGATGCCCCGTTGGAGGTAGGAATAGGAGAGCAAGGAAATTACTCTTCGGATGAAGAGATTAATCTCTCCGAGTTGGATAGGGTAGCTAGAAGAGCTACTAAGGATGTGGAGAGGGAAAATATAATTTTACAAGATAGGGAGAGGACTAATGCGGTACATGACTTGGATAATAGCGATGTGGGTGAATGGGAAGGACCGGGGGTTCCCGTAGACGAATTCGACGTAGTGGGTAATTCTAAGGTGGAAAGATCTACCGGGTACGACTTGTGGGCGGACCTTAGTACACTCAAGGCGGATATTACTTTCGGCCAACTATTGGAAATTTCACCCACGGCAAGGAAAACATTAAAGGAGGGAATGCCGGTACACAAGAGGATGAGGAAGGTGAAAGCTAAAATAGCCGCTAGGATCCAATCACAAGGTGGAAGAGACGTGAAAGCTATAGAAATAGAAGTTGTTATAGTAGATAAGGTGGTTCCTAATGTGCTAGTCGACGGAGGGAGTAGTCTAAATATACTACCGGAGGATACTATGAAAAAATTGGGACTTGGACTCACGGGGCCTTCACCTTTGGTCATAAATATGGCAAATCAAAGTTCGACTACGCCTTTGGGGATGATCAAGGATTGTAGAATGACTACGGGAGGCGAGGAGTACTTGGTCACCTTCCATGTCATTAAAATGCACTCCAACAAGGACACCTTCCCCATTTTGCTAGGTAGGCCTTGGTTGCGGATGGCGAATGCTATGGTCAATTGGGGTGGACCTAAACCATCCATCACTTATGGTCCGGAGGGTAATAGGGTCATAGTGTCCATTGGTTCATTAGAAGGATGGATGAAGAAGGAGATGTATTTGCCATTGGAGAAGGAAATTGATGACTTAAACGAGAATGAGATTGGCAAGGCATTGGTGGGAGTCGTCCATCCCGAAGGTCAAAGGGTTGTTATAGATTCGGGCTCGGGAAGTCTAGGTCCTAATTTTTACAATTATGGGGATAATGGGGATTATGCCCAATGGCTAAGGGAGTACCCCGAGTCCGAGGTTGATGTAATGGTTACATTTCACCAAGTAGGCTTAGGGAGTGAATTTCCTAGTGTTAGTTTAGGAGAGGGCTCATTGTTGGAGCCATGTGAGGTGCTCACCGAGGAAGAGTGGGTTAGCGGTGGGTTAACACCTTGGGTAGATGACGTGGAAGAGGGTGAGGTTAGTTTAATTCATGTAGATGGGACTCAAGAGGAGGATGTGATTATTGAGTCATCGAAATTGGAGGAGCCTTTACATTTCAAGACCACGTCTACGGGGATAGTTGTAGGTCAAGATGTGAAAGATTACCCCAATGTGCCTTCCGATTGGTATCGGAACAAAGAGGAACAAGCACATGTGTCGGAAGCGGATTGGCGGTACGTGGATGTGAAATTAAAGAATGGAAAAACCCGACAAATGAAGATGGGTTCCAAATTGGGGGAGAAAGAGGTTAGGGAGTATAGCAATTTGGTGGATGAGTTTAGTGATACTTTTGCATGGTCCTACGATGAGCTTAAGGGAATTCCTAGGGAAATGGTAGAGCACCGGATTCCTTTAATTCCGGGGGCGAGGCCAATTAGACAAAAGGAGAGGAGGATGAATCCTCAATTGCAATTGTTGGTGAAAGCGGAATTGGAAAGGTTATTGAAGGCCGGGTTTATCAAGCCGGTGGAAATCACGGATTGGGTTTCTCCTATGGTCTTAGTAAAGAAAAAAAATGGGAAATTAAGGGTTTGTGTCGACTATAGGAAATTGAATTCGTGCACACAAAAGGATCACTTCCCCTTACCTTTTATCACCTTGTTGCTTGAGGAGGTTGGAGGTCATTCGCGATATACCTTTATGGATGGGTATGCGGGTTATAATCAAATTTCCATAGCCCTCCAAGATATCCATAAAACGGCTTTTACTACACCTTGGGGTACTTTTGTGTGGGTAGTGATGCCATTTGGGTTATGTAATGCCCCGGCTACTTTCCAACGATTAGTAATGTATATCTTCACCGACTTGTTGTTCAAATCCATGACCGTCTTTGTGGACGATTTTAGCACACAAAGTAATGTGGACGATCACCTACATTGTGTTAGGGAGGCATTGGTTAGGTGTAGGAAGATGAGGTTAGCATTGAACCCGGATAAGACATTTTTGGGAGTGAATAAGGGAGTGTTGTTGGGTTATGTTGTTAGTGAGAAAGGTAGAGAACCCGATCCGGATAAGATTGCGGCCATAAGCGACTTGGCAACTCCAACCAATTCCAAGGGGATCTCTAAGTTGTTAGGACATGTGGGATGGTACCGGGAACTTATTCCTAATTTTTCAAAGATAGCGGTGCCCATTACCCATTTGCTCAAAAAGGATGTCAAATTCGAGTGGACGGATGCTTGTCAAAAAGCCTTTGAGGAATTGCGGGATAGGTTGAGCACCTATCCGGTGTTGATACCACCCAATTGGGGTAAACCTTTTCACGTCTATTGTGATGCTAGTAATGTGGCAATAGGGAGTGCGCTTTGTCAAGCAACGGGAGAAAAAGAGAAGGATCAACCTATAGCTTATGCGAGTAAGCAATTGACCCCCGCCGAAAGAAACTACTCTACAACGGAGAGGGAGTGCCTAGCCATGGTGTTTTCCGTTAAAAAGTTTAGGCATTACCTCATGTGCAACCCGGTTGTATTTTTTGTTGACCACATGGCTATCAAGTATCTAGTTAACAAGGCGGAGTTAAGTGGTAGGTTAGCTAGGTGGGTTTTGTTATTAGAAGAATTCGACTACACGGTGGAATATAAACCGGGTCGTATGCATTTACAAGCGGACCACTTGTCTAGGTTGTCGGAGGAGATAGGAAAAAATCCGGTAAATGATATGTTAGTAGATGATAGCCTCTTTGTGGTCACTTCTACACCGGAGTGGTATGCGGGCATAGTGGAATTTCTAACAACCCACAAGTTGCCCAAAGAGTGGACAAAAGAAGAGAGAAGGAAGGTGAGGGTAAATAGTAGGCAATTTGTTGTAGTGGGCCATAGGTTGTTTAGAAGGGGGTCCGATGGTATTTTACGACGATGCGTGTCAAAAACGGAGGTTGAAGCGATTTTAATCGCTTGCCACGATAGCGCTTGCGGCGGTCACTTCTCGGGTCAACTCACCGGGCAAAAAATACTTAGAGCGGGCTACTTTTGGCCTACACTATTTAAGGACGCCCATGACTATGTAAGGAAATGCGACGCTTGCCAACGGTATGCCCGAAACGACCTTAGAATGGAGATGCCTTTACATGTATCATTACCCTTAATTCCTTTCGAAAAATGGGGCATCGACTATGTGGGTGAGGTCCATCCCCAATCTTCAAAAGGAATGAAATATATTGTGGTGGCAACCGAGTACCTCACCAAGTGGGCGGAAGCCAAAGCGGTGAAGACCGACACGGCGGAACACGCGGCAACATTTATGTACGAAAACATAATTTCGCGGTTCGGGGTGCCGAAGATCCTAGTAAGCGATAGGGGTACTCACTTTTTGAATGACTTGATTCGAGAGATGACAGAGAAATTTAAAATTGATCACCGGAAGACTACTCCCTACCACCCACAAACCAATGGACAAACGGAAAGGGTTAACGGAATTTTGGTGAGTATACTACGCAAGACGGTTATAGACTCGAAGCGGGATTGGGATACGAAACTAACGGCGGCACTTTGGGCATACCGTACAACCTATAAGGTAACTACGCGTGCTACACCATTTTCCTTAGTCTATGGTCTTGAAGCGACACTACCAATCGAATATGAAGTCGAGTCACTTAGGGTGGCCGTGAGTACGAGACTTACCGAAAGTCAATCCTTACGAAATCGACTAACCGATTTGGAAGCACTTGACGAAGGGAGGAGAATGGCGGCTCAACATATTGAGGCAATCCAAAGAAGGAGAAAGATTACTTTCGACAAACGACATAAGAGAAGGGCCCTAACACCGGGAATGATGGTCATGATTCAAGACGCACGAAAGCTTGAATTTCCGGCGAAATTCGATGCAATATGGTTAGGACCTTACCTTGTCTATGAGGTCTTTCCTAATAATTCAATTCAATTGGAAACGTTGAATGGTGAGCTCTTTCCTACCCGTACATCGGGAAGTAGATGTAAGGAGTACCGAGCTTGACTAGGCAACTTACCCTTGGAGCAAGAGATGTTTGGATTCATCCCCCGATGGTCGCCAATTATGTGAGCCCAAAAGGGTGCCCACATTTAGTCTTAGACCCTTGAAACGTTAGTTGATGCACTTTGAAGTAGCATGTTACTTCACAAAAATATAAAAAGAGTGAAATGTTAGTCTTAGAAGTACCATGTTGTAAGAGGCTAGGATGTGAGTTGTTATTGTGTTTTTACCTTCGGAAGGATTTAAGTGAATGAGGATAGGTAAGGAGAACTTGGATTGAGTAGTTAGTGAGTAGGCTAGTACAAATGGATGGAGACAACCAAAGTGACTTAAGAGGCAAGTGCATTCGAATTGGGATGAATGGAGGATCACATGGAGCGCACAAGTGGACCACCTCATCATGGCCACTTAATGGGGAAGGTCCAAGGAAGAATGCAAGGTGGAGGATAAGCAAATTCTCAAAGCACCAATCAAATCACGAGTTAAGCATCGTGGTTTGAATTAAGTGGTGAGCAACGATTTGGGAAAGTAAGGGGAGAAAGTTATGGCGGCGGAAAGCGAAGGAGGCTAAGTTTGGGTTGAAGCATCCCAAGTTTGGTAAAGTGTGGTAGGTAGAAAGCCAAGGCTAGTTAAATGTTCGAATTAGGATCCTTGTTGATCATTTGAGGGAGGAAGGCTTAGAAGATAGGATTGGCGCCTACTAAGTAGGAGGAAATCTCAAGGGCTTATCGTGAGCCTTGAGGGTGCTCACCCCCTCAAGCTTACTATATAATCCCTCATTCTTCCCTCACTCATCCTCTCTTTCCTTTGTGCTCCAAGGCACCCCACGAGTTATAAGTGTGGGTGTGGGAAGCCATATTGGAGCACATGTGTGTGCTTAGTTTTTAGTTCGAGAGCCAAGGCTTGTTAGCCTTGAAGAGGGCTTGACCTCTTGGTAGAATTAGTGTTGACGTGAAGGATTTTAAAGTTAATTCATGATTCCAATTTGTGGTACTTGAAGTTCATGTTTTGAATACACGTGGTTGCAAGTTCCATGTTTAAGAGTTGAGCACTTGAGGTTGTGATGAGTGCAAAAATATACTTGTGTGGATTAGTTAGTCTTAGTGAAGTTAGGAAATTCTCTCTCCCCCTCTCCTCTCTAGGATTTTAGGATTTTAGGATTAGAGAAGAATTGTGTGATTAGAAAGGGGTTGTTAGTAGAATTAGGAAAATTAGGTAGGAAGATTAGTTAAGGGCTTGAATAATTAGTGAGGTAGTTGGGGATTACAACTACAAAGTTGTGGGTTCATGAAGGAGCTGGGTTTATGAAGGAGCTGGGTTTGTTTAGTTAGAAAGTAAAGAGCTGGGTTTATGAAGGACCTGGGTTTGTTTAGTTAGAAGCTAAGGAGCTGGGTTCATGAAGGAGCTGGGTTTATGAAGGAGCTGGGTTTATTTAGTTAGAAGCTAAGGAGTTGGGTTCATGAAGGAGTTGGGTTTATGAAGGAGCTAGTTAAATCCAAGACCACTTGAAGGGTGAACCTTGCACTATGGACTCATCCAAGTCCAAATCCAATACCGCGGAGGAATGTGAGCCCAAACCCACTACTCGGACTACGGACGCTTAAGGGTGGGGGGTTTGGCCTCACAGTTGGGTATAACAAAAGATATTACCTTTTAAAGCTGTTGTTGCAAAAACTGTGGAGTAGAGCTGGTGTTCTTCGTCCAGTAACACACAAACAGCTGAATGTGATTCGGACACACGCTAAACTCCCAAACAACTACTAAAGCTTTCAAATAATTCTTACTTCTCTCAAATAAAGCTTGAATCTCTCATACAACTCCTCAGGCTTTCAACACACTTTTGAATCTCTCAAAACAACAACTGAATCTCTCAAAACAACAGCTGAATCTCTCAAAACAACAGCTGAATCTCTCAAAATAACAGCTTAATCTCTCTAAACAACAGCTAAATCTTTCAAACAACAACTGAATCACTCCAACAAGAACTGAAGCTCTCAAATCACTTCTATATGTCTCAAACACCTCCTGATTATCTTATAGAACTCCTGAATCTCACAAACACTCCAAATACAATACAAACTCCAAAAGAAAAATAATCTACAAACACATGACTTCGCAAGCACTCGCTAAAGCTCCCACACAATGCTCGAAAACCCTTCAACAATCTTCGACTAACTTCCTCCGTAGGTTTCTGATCTATTGGAAACACCTCCTAGCTTCTAAGATTAAGAGCAAGAGAAGGGAGGGAAGGAGAAGAAACACTAGGCGGGAGAGAGAGAAGGAATCAAATGCCGCCCTGAATAGCCACGGCGCTTCGCGAAAGCGGCGCTTCGTGAAAGCGGCGCTTCAGGAGAGGCGGCGCTTCCAAGAGACACGCGGAGCGAATGCTTGGCGCGGAGAGAGAGAGAAAGGAGGAGAAACTGTGGCGGCTGGGGTTTTGTTTGCCTCGGGAATTGGGTGCCCACAGGATTAGGGCACCAACGGAAATAGGGTTACGGGGAACCCTAAATCCTAAACCCTAACTCTAACCCCTTAGCGGGCATTAGTTATTTGAAGACACTTTGGAGTACCCTTAGGTGCTACATCAAATGCGGTATTCTACAAGACTAACCATTTATACAACTAATGCATTTTTACAACGTAACTTTATGCTAAAACTAATACTTAACCCCTACTTACATGACACCATGCCCTAAATTTTCCAAACAAGTTGAAGTCATTTGTTTCTCTTTTGTTTGAGCACGTTAGAAAAATAATACAATTGCGTGACATTTAACGATGTAATCATTGACTTTTAGACTTTACCAATGATGCCAACAACTCACACATTATTCAATGAATAAGAAATATAACCCCCACCCCCCAACATGAAATTCGGAAATTTAGAATACTTCAGTGTGGAGCCTAAATGAATGCCTTCCCCAAGTGCATTTTGTAAGGATTTTGAATTGCATGATCCTTAGTTCAAAATGCTAACATGCTCAAGTTTTTTGTAAATCCCTTATATATTCACTTTGATGAATCACATAGTCGCCAATAAACCATTGATGATCATATATTTACTTGGAATGTGATATAAAAGTAAATCGGTCTTGTATTTATTGGTCTTGTATTTATTCAATTGCCATTTCATGTTGTGGATGTTATTAGGGTCCAACTTTGGATGTTTTGCTCACTTTGACGAATCACATAGTCGCCAATAAACCATGGTTCATGATATATTTAATGTATGGAATGTGAAATAAAAGTAAATCGGAGAAGCACAACATCAAATGAAGCCATTCACGCAATCATGTTCTTATTCAATGTCCCCTCCACGTATATTACATAATGGCGCAAGATATAATGGATGTTGTTTGTATATGGAGGCATCAGTGATCAACTACGATATTTGGTGTTAAGGGTTTAGGGTTTAGGGGATACGGGGTTAGGGTTATAACATATTAATCTATCCAATATTAACGGGTAACATTGTGCATTTTGGTGAGAAGAGTCCAGACCTTGGATAGTTGGCCAACTTGTATCACCATCATGCTAAATAGGTCGGGCCCCTATTTGTCACTTAGCTTTAGCTAGCTAGGTTCACCGAACCTAGGATTCCTACTTAGCTTTAGCTAGCTAAATTTTTCGGAACTCTCATTTTCACTTAGCTTCAACTAGCTAGAAAGTTGTGTGACATGCATATTCATTCTAAACCAAAGAGAAATCCATTCACACAAAACCAAACAATATATAGTTGGTTGTATTGCTCGTGGTTGCCTCTCTATTTTCATGTTGGTGCACAAGGAAACTTGAATTTTTAAAATCCACACGTATACATTGGCTTCCTCACTTTCAACTGGCATTGGTGCTACATTGCTCATTATATATATACAAGTGAGCCCAACCATGAGCTTGACTAACCTACCTAGAAGATTGTTCCTAATTATAAGCTTGACTAACTAATCTAGAAGATTGTTCCTAATGAAATGCCCACTTAGGGTGAGCGGCTAACACTAATGATCTTACTAGATTCCTATGTGACTATTGACTATTAGGAACAGTGAAGACCGTGCCATGTGTATTGAGATTTCTACACAAACATCTCAATGTAAAAATTGAGAGTTTCCAAAAGAATTAGCTTGGAAATGGCCTACAGAAAATTGATTGCAGATACCATAATCGAAACCTAAACTGTAGCCATGGGACAACTAACTAAGTGGGTGTCAATTTGGACAACAAGGTTTTTGCTATATGGGATCCCCCCTAATATTAAAAAAATAATGTATGTTTTACATTCCAACTAGCTATTAGCTAGCTTTAGCTAGCTACCTTTCCTCGCCCAGATTATGGCACTTAGTTTTAGCTAGCTATTCTTTTGAGGCACCAAATTCCTACGTAGCTTTAGCTAGTTGGAGCTTTTAGCTAACTAAATAGCTGGCCACTTAGTTAGTTGTCCAAGGTTTGGAAGAGTCTTATAGGAAGGTTATGGTAAAGACAATCTTGATTATGTTAATATGTTATTTGGGACGTTTAAACGTGATACACTGATAGTTCTTGTATTTATTCAAATGCCATTTCATGTTGTGGATGTTATTAGGGTCCAACTTTGGATGTTTTGCTCACTTTGATGAATCACATAGTTGCCAATAAACCATGGTTTATGATATATGTAATATATGGAATGTGATATAAAAGTAAATCGGAGAAGCACAACATCAAATGAAGCCATTCACGCAATCATGTTCTTATTCAATGTCCCCTCCACGTATATTACATAATGGCGCAAGATATAATAGATGTTGTTTGTATATGAAGAAGAGTCTAATAGGAAGGTTAGAGTAAATACAATCTTGATCGTGTTAATATGTTATTTGGGACGTTTAAACATGCTATACTAATTGGTCTTGTGTTTATTCAATACACATTTCATGTTGTGGATGTTATAAGGGTTTAGGGTCCAACTTTGGATGTTTTGTTCACACACATTAGTAAACTTGAAGTGAACTTGAGGATATTAGATTCAAATATCATTGAAAGATTGAACTAAAAAGCGACATTGGTGGTTAGTATCCCCTTAACGACGTCCACATACGTTCGTCATTGCCACACTTGCATGCGAGAGAATAGAGCAATGTTGTATGCAATCATTATATAATTCCTCATGCGAGGATCTTAATAACTACTTTAACTATTGTATTTAGTGACTCTTACCATAAGGCGTTACACAATGTTTAGACTTCTTTTGTCTACATATTGGTTAAAATATACCGTAATGTTTGAGATCAAGTAGATTAGTATCATGATTTAATATGTATATGATGCATTAGAGTGACATTCTAGAAGTCTTTAATATAAATCACTTATCCCAAACCTTTTCTCCTCATGACACTTGGAAAAATACATGTGGCCGCCACCCTTCCTTCCAATGGTGCATGTCATATCCACACAAAACAATATGAAACGGATTAAATATCCACATTACTTTCAATAGACATTCTCAACACACACAACGTCAGATGACAGTTGGGGTATCCAAGAGCTAGGTTAGATTCGCATTTTTTTATAATTAACAAAAGGCGGGGAATTCTGTTAGGAGGTTTGAAAATAACCTCTGCAGGAGAACTAGGCGGGAAAGGCATCCAATGAGGAAGTTGGGGAAGCGGAGGTGGATAGTATAAAGGGGCGCACCCCCCAAAAGTCGGTTCTTTTTGCTCTTCTCCCACTCCTGAAATCGTAGGGAGAACTCTCAGTCGGAGCTGTACTTCAAGGTTCGTGCACGCTGCCGTTCACGAGCAGCTATCCACAGCATGCAACCCCACTGTGAACTTCGGAATGAGCTCAAATTCATCCCACCTCGCAATTTCCGCCGCATTATACGCCGGATTCTGCGGTGGGTTTGGGTCGGTCGACCCAAACCCCTACACTAGTGTTGGCGGTTTTTAGTATGACCCTTCTAAAGTTTGGGTCGGTCGACCCAAACACCTACCCTAGTGTGGGCGGTTTTTAGTTTGACCCTGATAGACCCAAACCCATTTAACCAGTGTGGGCAGGGTTCTGGATGACCATGATCCCATCCCGCCAAAAGGTTTGAGTCGGTCGACTCAAACCCATCCCCACATTGCGGATGGGCTCTGGATGCCCATGAACACATCCCCCCAAAAGGTTTGGGTCGCTCGACTCAAACCCATCCCCACATTGTGGATGGGCTCTGGATGACCATGAACCCGTCCCGCCAAAAGGTTTGGGTCGCTAGACCCAAACCCATCCCCACAGTGTGGGTGCTCTCTGTGATGAGCCTACACCCATCCTGCGCCAACAAGGTTTGGGTCGCTCGACCCAAACCCATCCCCACATTGTGAATGGGCTCTGGATGACCATGAACCCATCCCCCCGCAAGGTTTGGGTCGCTCGACCCAAGCCCATCCCCACATTGTGGATGGGCTCTGGAAGACCATGAACCCATCCTGCCACAAGGTTTGGGCCGCTCGATCCAAAGCCATCCCCACAGTGTGGATGGGCTCTGGATGACAGTGTGTCCGCTGGACAACCCAAACCTTTGCAAACCCAATGGCATAGCTGTCATATGAACATGTATGAGCACTGAGTATTTGCAATTTTGATTATATAAGCTGGTTTTTGTATTCTTCGTTTGGAATCTACAATTTTTGTGATTTTTTTGACAAGGTGGTATGTTCATGTGTGTAGGCACAATGGATGGGTTTAGTGAAAGAGGGGATTGGTCATCTGAAGACATGGCCACTTGGCCATCTGCATCTGAGGATGAGCTAGACATTGTCGGGGAGGCTACTATGGATGACAGTCTAGATGAAGATCATTTGGATTTACCTTCGCCTTCCCTACCGCACTGTCCCATTGTTGAATGTTCGGGACTTTCAAGGGCCTCGTGGCTGAATTTGGAGGTGGTACTCGTTAATGATAGTGGAGTTGCTGTGGCGGATGGTATTTGTCGTAACACCCATCCACAAGATTGCATTGATGAGAACCCACTTGGCACAGAGGACGTTGGGGTTGTCATATTGGAGTCACTCATTCATTCCGAGGTGGATCCCACTCATAGGTTCTCCCTCCGCAGGTGGCCATTGAGGAATGTCACGATTGATGGAGTTAGCTTGCGTGACCATGAACGACAATACATGCAAAACCAAATGGAGCTCCAAGCAAACATTCGGCCCCGCAAAGGCTTACGAAAGTACGAGACATTGGCACGTCCTACTCCCTCTGCAACTGATTGTAAACGCCAAAGGTTGCTCGGCGAGGAGTCCATTAGAGAAGTTGCCACAAAGGATTGTTGTGTGCATCGTTGTTGCCAATTGTTTCCAAGGGATAAATTGAAGGCCATCCGCGAAGAAATGTGGCTTGGAGATTTCCGTCTAAGATCCACCAAAAAACTTGATGTCCATAGGGCGATACATGTGAATGGGACGGGTCGCAAGGTCATCACCATTGAAAGCATAGACGTGTGTTGTAAGGCATGGTACACCATTCACGGTGTGTCAAAAGCGGACTTTTATAGACAAGCTGCTTATGCCAAGGAAGGCCGCCGTTCCCGTCACCATGGGAACGTGGGTTTAAAGAAACCCAGGGAAGCAACAAGGCAAGCAACGGCCACTCTGGCGACCATCATCGTCCCCCTTGCCGATGCAATGCCACACAAAACACGCACACTCACAACCGGGGAAAAGGTTGTGGAGAAAGTTCTTCCCACAGGCACAAAATGGAAAGACATATTGTTGGACGTGAATGCAGTTGGCGAGAAGGTCGGTTTGGAGCCTATTTCATTGTCAAATTTGAGTGCAATCAAGAAAGCAAACTTTAGCGAATACATTACAAAAAGACGAGGGGACAAATTTGCCCGTTGCTCTAATTGCGAGAAGTTGAAGCGCCTTCGCGATGCACACACGATGGGCACCGAGTCATATGCGGCACATCAATTGAACTATTTCAAGCATGTAAACATGCAAGAGGCACACCGTAATGATTACTACACAAATAGAGCTTTGTCCATCTCCAGACCCTTGGAGGTTCTTACGGTCATCCATGACAAAATGGATCATGCCAAAACAGCCTCCCCATGTTTTGCAAATCGTATCAAGGCCACGGATGGACTTTTTAAGCTGCCTGTATCGGTTACAGGTGAATTTGGAAACAATGTCATCGCATACCCTAAATGTTGTGGTGTTTTATTACGTGATGTGCTTGAGAACATGGATTCCCTCAAATTGGTTTATTTATTCATAGATACTAATCACATTGGGTTGGCATTGCAGGAATGATTGCACATGGACATGGGGATGTCAAGTTTGCTCATTATGCTCTTGATTTGTATCCAGCGGATTCAAACCACACGATAGGGTCATTCGCAAGGCTTTTACGTGATTTGGAGAAACCGCCGGCCTATTCTTCAGGATTGTTATTTGAAAATACGGGTTCAACACCTTTATATGAAGCGGTGTTGGATGGAAAAGATGTATGCTTGCATTCGTTGCCAGAGCCACCCAGTGAACCCGTGATTGCCAAGAAGTTGCCCCCCACTTTGCGTGTCCAATTGGACAATTGTGCCAAGGACAATAAAAGTAGATATGTATTTGCATATTGGTCGTTGTTGGTTGCGAAAGGCATTTTCAAGGAGGTTTTTGTGTCCTTCCTACTGGTAGGCCACACGCACGATGATATTGATGCATCTTTTGGGCGGTGGAGCATGAAGTTGAGGGAGGAGGATTTTCCAACAATCCCATTATTGATGAAGTCGTACATGGATTTGGAGAACGTTCCCGTCATCCCCCATATGATTGAGGAGGTGCCTGACTTTAAGGCATTTATAGAACCATTTATTCGAAGCGGAGCTCACCGATTGATCGGGCATACGAAGGCACAACAATTCCGCTTCTACATGCGTGACGATGGTGTACCCGCCATGCAATACAAGTTGTTGTGCACGACACAAGACTGGAGCCCGCCGGAAGGTCTCCTTGTCTGGCGCGTGGATGCGGATGGAAAGACGATGTTACCGGATGGAGAGCCCAGGCCTTGCAAGCCAATACCCATGAAGAATTTGGAGGATATTTTGAAAGGTATATCAGGCTTCATACAATATTGGGAGAGTTTGAAGATAGCGGATGTTGGTGGATCATGTTGGCATCGTTACGGGAGTTGGATACATTATTGGACACGTGTTCGTGCCGCCTTGTCAGACCTACACCAAGATAGCCCTCATACATTGAGGCACGGGTTTTGGCCACAAACTCGTGTCGAAGTACAAGCTTCGGAGGCTTGCCTTTTGGAAAATGGAGAGGTTCGTGAGGAGTTTGATGTGGACGACCATTACGTTGGGCCTGCTAGTCAACGTCCCCCACCTTCATTCCGCATTGCGGTGGATTGTCATGAAGGTTATATGCTCATTTTGCGTCCTGGAGATGAGACATATGCGAAGCCAGTGTGGGTGGCAAGAGCTTTGTCTAAACCAAATTTTGCAACTTCCAGCCCTCATTTTCGACAAATACAAGTGGAGTACTACAGACCGACAGCACGGAACGAAGATGTGATTCGGCATTATACAGGCTGGGATACAAACCATAATTTTCGGTGGAAGGTGGATTCTGAGCACGGTCCATCTTGGGTGGATACAGATTCCATATTCATAGCATGGAAACCACGGAAAAATCATAGTGGATCAGTGTCCATCCCTCAAAAGTACATAACTTTTGCAAAAGACAACCTTGCTCGGATCACACAAGAAGCAACCCACGTTGAATGAGAGAGTTGGTAGGATTGTGTAAGCATGATTATAGTTTCATATGTAATTCTAGCAATATATATTACTCATATGTGTGCTCTTCAAAATTGGGGTAGAGTTTGGGTTGAACTTACGAATGCTATATTGTTTGGGGATGGATGAATATCCATTTACTATATTTCAAAACAAATGTGAAGTTCATCTTATTATTAAGTTTGGGACTAAATTGTCCATTGAAGAAATATGCATTTATTACATGCACTTCGTATGTTGCAATGTCTATATTTTATTGACCATGCTAATAATAGAAATCATTTTATATGTTTTTTGGGTGAATTTTGTTTGGAGTGCTCTACCCAATGTGTTTTTGTTGATGAAGTTGGTGTCGAGTGCTCTACCATATGTGCTTATGTCCGCACATCATAGATTTGGGGTATTAGAACATATAATATATTTGAGATTGTTGACAATATAGTTTCGGGCATCTTCATGTTGTTTGATCCATATATTAATTTGAGACTAGAGAAAGTCTCAATTTAACGAATATAGTGTTCTTTTCTTCAATTAATCAAAATTCCAAAAGAAGTGAAGCTTTTGTGTTGGGCTTAAAAGGGAGGGTTGACTTCACGGCGGGGAGCCGGTAGCGGAGAGCCGGTAGTTGAAAGCCGGTATCCGGGAGCCGGTAGTTGGGAACCGGTACCCGGGAGCTGGTAGTTGGGAACCGGTACCCGGGAGCCGGTAGTTGGGAACCGGTACCCGGGAGCCGGTAGTTGGGAACCGGTATCCGGGAGCCAGTAGTTGGGAGCCGGTATCCGGGAGCCGGTAGTTGGGAGCCGGTAGTTGGGAACCGGTACCCGGGAGCCGGTAGTTGGGAGCCGGTATCCGGGAGCCGGTACTTGGGAACCGGTATCCGGGAGCCGGTAGTTGGGAGCCGGTAGTTGGGAACCGGTACCCGGGAGCCGGTAGCGAAGAGCCGGTAGTTGGGAACCGGTAGCGAAGAGCCGGTAGTTGGGAGCCGGTACCCGGGAGCCGGTAGTTGGGAGCCGGTAGTTGGGAACCGGTATCCGGGAGCCGGTAGTTGGGAACCGGTACCCGGGAGCCGGTAGTTGGGAATCAATATCTGGGAGCTAACTCTGGTGGCAGGGGAAAAGAAAGGACGAAGGCGGAAAGGAGACAAAAGGGGGGCCCAGGGCGGTTCAACATTAGGCCTTGAGGCACATTAGTTTGAGATCTGGTTAGGCCTTGAGGCACATTAGTTTGAGATCTGGTTAGGCCTTGAGGCACATTAGTTTGAGATCTGGTTAGGCCTTGAGGCACATTAGTTTGAGATCTGGTTAGGCCTTGAGGCACATTAGTTTGAGATCTGGTTAGGCCTTGAGGCACATTGGTTTGAGATCAAGTTAGGCTTTGAGGCACATTAGTTTGAGATCTGGTTAGGCCTTGAGGCACATTAGTTTGAGATCTGGTTAGGCCTTGAGGCACATTAGTTTGAGATCTGGTTAGGCCTTGAGGCACATTAGTTTGAGATCTGGTTAGGCCTTGAGGCACATTGGTTTGAGATCAAGTTAGGCTTTGGGGCACATTAGTCTGAGATCAGGTGGGCTTTAATAAGGTTGAGGCCTTTGGGCAGACTGGATGGAGATTGGGTTTCGGCCTTGAGGTAATGTGAATAGAATTCAGAGCTACGGAGGATTTATGCTTCGTCCTGGGCAGCTGCAAGGGCATTCGGAGCTAAGAAGGACTGAGGCCTCGGCCTGGGTCAGCTGCAAAGGGGGTCAGGGCTGGGAATGTAAGCCAGAAGTGTGAAGTGGATTCGACCTCTTGAGAATCAAAGGGGGAGTCATTTGGGAAATAGGAGGTTTTAAGTTGAGTTGATAATGGCAGGGTCCCAATACCTTGCAATGTTGTAAGGTGGGTAGTGGGCATTTTGAAGGATACAGTAGGTAGGGCTTAATGTACTTCCAGAATGTGGAAAGTGCCCTCGGGTTTAGGAACCACATTAGTGATTCCGATGACACATGCAATATGTAAGAGGTTAGAAGAGGAAAAAATGGACTGTGGTTGTGAGTAAAATGGGTGCATATGTATTTTTTCAATACTAATGCCTTATGAGGTTGAATAAAGAGAGTGTGCTTGCATTTAAGTCATTGGGTTATGAGTATGGAGGTTCCCACGCTAAGTTTCTACAAGGACATGTGAGCCATGGATTCCCATCCGGACCACAGACGCTAAGGGTGGGGATTTATGGCTGACATAAATGGTGCGTCCGCCGGGAGTTAAGCGGGATTAGTAGTCAAGACTTGGAGGCGATTAGGGAAGACTTGGAGACACGACCTCGTGAGAGAGGAAAGAGCACTTAGCTCATGGTAAGTGTCTTACTTAGAGTTTTTGATCTTTGTCATTGACTAGTTTATTTCATTTTCCTTATTTCCTTGGAATGAATTGCATATTTCCTTTATGCATTTTGTTTTGAGGAGGGAGCGCGGCTAAGGTATGTCCTCAACCTTTTTGGGGATTTGCTAAAAACATAAAAATAACCTATGATCGTTAGTTCACTAAAACCTTAGAGGGATAATTAAATTTAGGAAGATTGGACTTTGATGCTCACCACGGGGTGAGTCTCCCAGTCTTGATATTTGAAGTTGATGTTTTAGATTAGAATTGTTGGTTTAGAAATTGTTGTGGTTGATGTCACATCGAGTCACGGTCGAGGGTGAGTGCTAACTTGCAGGGGTAAGCGAATTGCTTAAGGTATGACATTTCTTCAAAGTGAATTGGCTAAGTAATTAAGGAATGATTTTAGTACTCGTCTTTGTTGTTATCTGTTGTAGAGGGTAATTCCCTAGTCATCACATTGTGTTAGAGATGAGAGGGTGATTCCTCGGTCTTCAATGTGGTATATGACGAAGGTCAGCCCCTCACTCTCGGTATCGTGGTGAGTGTCAGCTGGAGGAAAGGTTTTAGAGGTGATGCTCTAGCCCAACCAAAAATTGACATGAACATGCCTATCCCCTGTTTGGGATTTTTCACTTAAGTGGGCTTGCAGGTTTTTTTTCCTCACCTCCCTAATATTTAAGTCACACCAAGAAAAGTGATAACATTAAGGAGTGAAGTGGTGAGGATTATGTTTGGTCAAGTGAGGGTTGATCGATTTCGTGGGGAATGCAAGGTAAGACTCGATCTCAAAAACCAAGCTTGATATTAGGATTAGACAAATCCACACGTAGAAGGAGATTATCTAAGATTAGTGAAGTTGTAGAAGAAGTTGATGTTAAATTAGAAAGTTGTTTGAATGTTGAGCCTAGTTTTAGTCCATTGCTAGAGACATTAGAATTAGAGGCTCAATCTGAGAGAGAGGTGACTCCCTCCAAGTTGAGTGGTGAGACATCATCGGAGACTTATACATTTGGGAAGGAAATTCCGGTGGGCATTGATAGAGAAGTAGAAGAGAACACACCAGTCACCATGGATCAGGATCGCGGGCCGGATCCGCCACCCATACCTCCTATGCTACCCATTGATCCGTTGGTGAGGCCGAGAGGTCTACCCATCGTGGTTCCACAAAACTTGCCGGCGGTGGACATGCCATCCCACCTCCCCAAGTTTTATGGAACTAAGGATGAGGATCCTTCTAGGCACATGGAGAGGTACATTGAGAGGTTGGCTAGCTCTCTTGTGACTAATCCGGGATATTGGTTGGTATGGTTTCCTACCACTCTAGAGGGTGAGGCTTATGAGTGGTATAGGGACCATGCCGAGGGACATTTTAGAGGATGGGAGCAATTGCAAAGGGAGTTTTTGAATGAGTTTCGGCCGGAGGTTGGTCAAAGCACGGCATTGAGGGCATTGGCTTCGTTGAAGCAAGGTAGGGAAGAGGAGATTTCGGCCTACATTAGGAGGTTTGATTTGGTGTGTACACGCTTCGTGGGCACTATGCTTAACGATGACACCCTTAAACAATTCTTCATCCAAGGATTTTTTAAGGCGGGGACCATTCGAGGTGTATTGGAGAGGAATCCTCAGACATTGGCGGATGCCAAAGCGGCGGCTAGGGAGATGGAACGTATGGACAGAGATTACGAGAAGTTGTGGCGAAGGGAGGATGAATCAATACCCCAATTCATTCCCATTCGACCAAGAGAGGTGGAGGGACAATTAGGTAGGCAAGGGAGTCAAGGTCAGTATGCCTTCATGGACACAGGTCCACGGCCGCTAGCAGCTAGGGAGCCGGCACCACTCTTAGCATTGCCCGCCCCAAAGATCGATGCACACATTGAGGAGGTGGAAAAGAGGCTAGGTGCTAGTCAGTTGGGATTTCAGGAGGCCATGATTAAACAGATGCAGAGCCTTACAGATCAGATGTCATTGATGATTAGGAGTCAGCAGCCAGGTCCTCCGCCTCCAGTTGAGTCGGGTAAGCATGCTTCGGGATTGTGGTGTGTGCAGTGTGGCCAACCTGGGCACACCAGGCAGTTTTGTCGAGTTGGACAGACCCGCGATCAAAGAAACAACGGTGGCCCACCTCCACAAAATCAGAGAGGCCCAGGTCAAAATCAATATGGTCAAGGCAACTATAGGGGACCTCCTCCTAGAGGACAAGGTGGTCAAAATGTGGAAAGAAAGGAGTTCCATCCTTTTTGTGGGAGATGGCATGCACTGGGTCAGTGTTGGACTGAAGGACCAGGTTATGGGTGTAGCAATTGTGGGGGGAATCATCCTTCGGACGAGTGTCGACAGCCTGATAAAGTCATTAGCATGCCCAACACGGGGGTCAACCTACAACAACAAGTTAAAGACAACATGAGAGGGGCTAGGCCACAGGGCGGACCTCCTAACGAGCTTAGGCCACCCAATCTATACTATGACCATGGAAATGCAAGGCAGACATTCCATCCCCCTACGGAATTGCAAACGGCAACCGGATACATTCCGATTCAGAATAGACCAGGTGGTCCACAACAGTTCAACAATAGGAGGCCAACTCCTCCCACCGATCCGGGTCCGTCGAGTTCTCAGGATGTTAGGTTCGTGGATGGTGTCACTGAGCCGCATTATGATGAGTCTATTGCCTACCAAGTGGGTGTTGAAGACGAACAAGGTCAATGGCCTCCACACACCAACGCCATCACCTACGAGTTGAGGAGTTTGGCAGATGAGGTCACTCATGAGGCTCCGGCATTAGCAGTCACCACTAGAGCTATGCGGGGAAACATTGAAGTAGAAAAGGTTGTGGAAGGACAGGAGGATTGCTCTTCGGACGAAGGACCTAACCTTTCGGATTTGGATAAAGTAGCTAGAAGAGCCACTAGGGAATTAGAGAGGGAGAATGAGATTGTTCAGGATAGGGATAGGCCAAATGTCATTCATGATTTATATGGCAGTGAGATGGGAGAATGGGAAGGACCTAGCATCCCTTTGGATGAGTTTGATAGGGTAGAAAAGACCAAGGTCGGAAGACCTGAGGGATATGATTTGTGGGCCGATCTTAGCTCATTGAAGGCCGACATAACCTTCGGCCAATTGTTAGAGATATCACCCATGGCTCGTAAAACTCTTAAGGAGGGTATGCCGGTAACTAGGAGGACTAGGAAGGTAAAAACTAGAGTGGCCGCGAGAGTCCAACTACAAGGGAAAGGGCGTGACCTCAAAGCAATTGAGATAGAAGTGATGGTGGTGGACAAGGTGGTTCCGAAGGTGTTAGTTGATGGAGGTAGTGGGTTAAACATTTTGCCGGAGCACACCATGAAAAGGTTGGGCCTTAACCTTACTGGTCCGTCACCGTTCATCATCAACATGGCGAATCAAACTCCGGCGGTGCCTCTGGGAATGATAAAGGACTGTAGGATTAGCACCGGAGGGGAGGAGTATGTGGTTACTTTCCATGTCATCAAAATGCATTCTAACAAGGATACATTTCCCATTTTGTTGGGTAGGCCTTGGTTGAGGATGTCGGATGCGGTAGTGGATTGGGAAGGAGTTAAGCCGTCCATTACTTATGGTCCTAAGGACAATAGAGTCAAAGTGTCTATAGGGTCACTAGGAAGTTGGGTTAGGGAACAACTCTCTTCATCGTCCGAGGATGAAAAGGAAGGCAAAGAGAAAGATGAAAGTAGTAACAAGAAGAATGAGGCACTAGTTGGAGTTGTCCATTCAGACGGACAGGGAACTATGGTAGATTCAGGGTCAAGTAGCTTGGGCCCCAGCTTCTATTATTTGGGCGACAATGGGGAGTATGCACAGTGGTTGAGGGACTATCCCGAATCGGAGTATGACATTATGATGATGTCCTATCATGTCTGTTTGAACGAGGAGAGGCTTAGCTCAAGGAGGGTGGAATATTCCTTGTTGGAGCCATGTGAGGTGCTTACCGAGGAGGAATGGATTAGAGGAGGATTGACACCTTGGGTAGATAGTGTGGATGAGAGTGATGTGAGTGTAGTACATGTGGATGGGACTCAGGATGAGGGGGTTATCATTGAGGCCGCAAGGTTGGAGGAACCTTTGCACTTCAAGACCACATCAATGGGCATCGTGGCGGGTCAAGATGTTAAGGATTACCCTAAGGTACCTCCGGATTGGTATAGAAACAAGGATGAGCAAACACATGTGTCGGAGGCAGATTGGAAATATGTGGATGTGAGAATGAAGAATGGGAAGGTTAGACAAATGAAAATGGGGTCTAAGTTGGGGGAGAAGGAAATCAAGGAATATGGTGATTTGGTGGACGAGTTTAGTGACACCTTTGCTTGGTCGTATGATGAGCTTAGGGGTATCCCGAGAGAGATGGTGGAGCATCGCATTCCTTTAATTCCGGGCGCTAGGCCAATTAGACAAAAGGAAAGAAGAATGAATCCACAATTACAATTGTTGGTTAAGGCGGAGTTGGAAAGATTGTTGAAGGCCGGGTTTATCAAGCCAGTGGAAATCACGGATTGGGTCTCTCCAATGGTTTTGGTGAAGAAAAAGAACGGGAAGTTGAGGGTGTGCGTGGATTATAGGAAATTAAATGCATGTACCCAAAAGGACCACTTTCCACTACCATTCATCACACTATTGTTGGAAGAGGTAGGTGGTCATGCGAGGTACACATTCATGGATGGATATGCGGGCTACAACCAAATTTCTATTGCCCTTCAAGACATCCACAAGACGGCTTTCACCACTCCTTGGGGAACTTTTGTTTGGGTGGTCATGCCATTTGGGTTATGTAATGCCCCGGCCACATTTCAAAGATTGGTCATGTACATCTTCACTGACTTATTGTTCAAATCCATGACTGTATTTGTGGATGATTTTAGCACTCAGAGTGATGCTAGTGACCATTTACAGTGTGTTAGGGAAGCCTTGATTAGATGTAGGAGGATGCGGCTAGCGTTGAACCCGGATAAGACTTTCTTGGGTGTGAGTCGGGGGGTGTTACTTGGATATGTGGTTAGTGAGAAAGGTAGGGAACCGGATCCGGAAAAGATTGAGGTCATAAGTGGGTTGGCACCTCCAACCAATGCCAAGGGGATTGCTAAGTTGCTAGGTCATATGGGTTGGTATCAGGACTTGATCCCTGACTACGCTAAGATTGCGGTTCCTATCACTCAATTGCTTAGAAAAGATTGTAGGTTTGAGTGGACCGAGGCATGCCAGAGGGCATTTGAGGAGTTGAGGGATAAGTTGAGCACTTATCCGGTTTTGAGACCACCCGATTGGGATAAACCTTTCCATGTGTTTTGTGATGCTAGCAATGTGGCGGTAGGTAGTGCACTTTGTCAGTCCACGGGGGAGAAGGGTAAGGATCAACCCATTGCCTATGCTAGTAAGCAATTGACACCGGCTGAGAGGAACTATTCTACCACGGAGAGGGAGTGTCTGGCTATGGTGTTTTCTGTCAAGAAGTTTAGGCATTATCTCATGTGCAACCCGGTCGTATTTTTTGTGGATCACATGGCCATCAAATACTTGGTCAACAAAGCGGAGCTAAGCGGAAGACTAGCTAGGTGGGTTTTGTTGCTAGAGGAGTTCGACTACACGGTGGAATACAAACCAGGGCATATGCATTTACAAGCTGACCACTTGTCTAGGTTGTCAGAAAATGTAGGCATTAGCCCAGTGGATGATGGGTTAGTTGATGACAATCTTTTTGTTGTTACCGCACAACCCGAGTGGTATGCCGGTATTGTGGAGTTTTTGACAACTCAGCAGTTGCCATTGGATTGGACCAAAGAGGATAGAAGAAAAGTTAGAGTTAATAGTAGACACTTTGCAGTGGTGGGCCATAGGTTGTTTAGGAGGGGAGCTGATGGATTGTTGAGGAGATGTGTGTCGGAGGCAGAGGTGCCCTCCATCTTGGCCGCATGTCATGATAGTGCCTGTGGGGGGCATTTCTCCGGACAACTTACGGGTCAAAAGATTCTTAGAGCAGGTTACTTTTGGCCGACCTTGTTTAAGGATGCACATGAGTATGTTAAGCGTTGTGACGCTTGTCAGAGGTATGCGAGGAACGACCTCCGAATGGAGATGCCCTTTCATGTGTCCTTACCTCTAGTTCCCTTTGAGAAGTGGGGAATTGATTATGTGGGTGAGGTTCATCCCCATTCCTCAAAGGGAATGGCTTACATTGTGGTCGCCACCGAATATCTCACCAAGTGGGCGGAGGCTAAGGCGGTCAAGACCGACACAGCTGCACATGCAGCCGCATTCATGTATGAGAACATCATCTCGAGGTTCGGGTGCCCGAAGATTTTAGTGAGCGACAGGGGGACTCATTTCTTGAATTCCTTAATTCAAGAAATGACTGACAAATTCCAAATCAACCATAGGAAAACCATTCCTTACCACCCGCAGACTAATGGTCAGACGGAGCGCGTCAACGGAATATTGGTGGGCATCCTTCGCAAGACGATTCTTGATTCTAAGAGGGATTGGGACGTTAAGTTAACCGCGGCATTGTGGGCGTATAGGACGACCTTCAAGGTGACAACTCAGGCGACCCCTTTTTCATTGGTGTATGGATTGGAGGCCACACTTCCCATCGAGTTTGAGGTGGAGTCACTTAGAGTCGCCATTGGCTCACGCCTGACGGATAGTCAGTCCTTGAAGAATCGATTGACCGACCTTGAGGAGTTGGACGAGAGGAGAAGGATGGCAGCTCAGCATGTTGAGGCCATCCAACAACGGAGGAAGATCACCTTCGACAAACATCACAAGAAGAGAGTCCTACGGCCAGGTATGATGGTGTTAATTCAAGATGCCAGGAAACTCGAATTCCCGGGTAAGTTTGATGCAGTTTGGTTGGGGCCGTACCTCATTCGAGAGGCATTCTCGAACAACTCGTTGCAATTGGAGACATTGAATGGCGAGAGCTTTCCGACGCGCACATCCGGCAGTAGGTGCAAGGAGTACAGGGCCTGAGGTGACGACTTGCCTGCGCAGCAAGTGATTTTGGATTCATTCCCCGATGGTCGCCAATTATGTGAGCCCAATATGGTGCCCACATGAGGTGTTAACCTCAAAAGTTCAATCGACGGTTGCTTTTACCTTTTCTTCAATTAATTCCAAAAGAAGTGAAGCTTTTGTGTTGGGCTTAAAAGGGAGGGTTGACTTCACGGCGGGGAGCCGGTAGCGGAGAGCCGGTAGTTGAAAGCCGGTATCCGGGAGCCGGTAGTTGGGAACCGGTACCCGGGAGCTGGTAGTTGGGAACCGGTACCCGGGAGCCGGTAGTTGGGAACCGGTACCCGGGAGCCGGTAGTTGGGAACCGGTATCCGGGAGCCAGTAGTTGGGAGCCGGTATCCGGGAGCCGGTAGTTGGGAGCCGGTAGTTGGGAACCGGTACCCGGGAGCCGGTAGTTGGGAGCCGGTATCCGGGAGCCGGTACTTGGGAACCGGTATCCGGGAGCCGGTAGTTGGGAGCCGGTAGTTGGGAACCGGTACCCGGGAGCCGGTAGCGAAGAGCCGGTAGTTGGGAACCGGTAGCGAAGAGCCGGTAGTTGGGAGCCGGTACCCGGGAGCCGGTAGTTGGGAGCCGGTAGTTGGGAACCGGTATCCGGGAGCCGGTAGTTGGGAACCGGTACCCGGGAGCCGGTAGTTGGGAATCAATATCTGGGAGCTAACTCTGGTGGCAGGGGAAAAGAAAGGACGAAGGCGGAAAGGAGACAAAAGGGGGGCCCAGGGCGGTTCAACATTAGGCCTTGAGGCACATTAGTTTGAGATCTGGTTAGGCCTTGAGGCACATTAGTTTGAGATCTGGTTAGGCCTTGAGGCACATTAGTTTGAGATCTGGTTAGGCCTTGAGGCACATTAGTTTGAGATCTGGTTAGGCCTTGAGGCACATTAGTTTGAGATCTGGTTAGGCCTTGAGGCACATTGGTTTGAGATCAAGTTAGGCTTTGAGGCACATTAGTTTGAGATCTGGTTAGGCCTTGAGGCACATTAGTTTGAGATCTGGTTAGGCCTTGAGGCACATTAGTTTGAGATCTGGTTAGGCCTTGAGGCACATTGGTTTGAGATCAAGTTAGGCTTTGGGGCACATTAGTCTGAGATCAGGTGGGCTTTAATAAGGTTGAGGCCTTTGGGCAGACTGGATGGAGATTGGGTTTCGGCCTTGAGGTAATGTGAATAGAATTCAGAGCTACGGAGGATTTATGCTTCGTCCTGGGCAGCTGCAAGGGCATTCGGAGCTAAGAAGGACTGAGGCCTCGGCCTGGGTCAGCTGCAAAGGGGGTCAGGGCTGGGAATGTAAGCCAGAAGTGTGAAGTGGATTCGACCTCTTGAGAATCAAAGGGGGAGTCATTTGGGAAATAGGAGGTTTTAAGTTGAGTTGATAATGGCAGGGTCCCAATACCTTGCAATGTTGTAAGGTGGGTAGTGGGCATTTTGAAGGATACAGTAGGTAGGGCTTAATGTACTTCCAGAATGTGGAAAGTGCCCTCGGGTTTAGGAACCACATTAGTGATTCCGATGACACATGCAATATGTAAGAGGTTAGAAGAGGAAAAAATGGACTGTGGTTGTGAATAAAATGGGTGCATATGTATTTTTTCAATACTAATGCCTTATGAGGTTGAATAAAGAGAGTGTGCTTGCATTTAAGTCATTGGGTTATGAGTATGGAGGTTCCCACGCTAAGTTTCTACAAGGACATGTGAGCCATGGATTCCCATCCGGACCACAGACGCTAAGGGTGGGGATTTATGGCTGACAGCAATCTACACAAAACCTACTTTGGGTCGAGCGACCCAAACTAGGCATTGTGTAAATTGGGTTGCTCCATCCAGACCAGGCAGTGTCTAGTCTGGGTTGCTTTGTGTACTCTGGGTCGAGCAACCCGGACTACACACTGCCTGCCCTGAGTGGAGCAACGCTATCTACACAAAGCCAACTTTGGGTCGAGCGACCCAAACTAGGCATTGTGTAGGTTGGGTTGCTCCATCCAGACTAGTCAGTGTGTAGTTTGGGTCGCTCGACCCAAACTATGCAGTGTTTTTGTGAGATGGATGCCGATGTTTTTGTTTTCATTTTCTTTAGATTTGGTGTAAATCTAATGCAAGTGATCTGGGAATGTGCAGATGTTGGGGTTGACCATCTATTCGTACATAGATGACGCCGATGTTCTTTTCTACAGAACGCAGAAAGCGTTGGCGAGAAAAATGGACATCCTCGATTGGATCCCCGGAAGCTACGCCGAGGAGATTGTTGAAGGGGGCGAGAACCCTTTGGATAGGGCGAGGCGGACCAACCCGGAGGAGTTCGTTACTCAGGCCCCCGTTGCAATTCCCGAACCCCTGGTGGAATTGCATCCTGGCACCTCGTCACGGGGCCCAGGTGATGAAGCGGGAGAGGACGAAGAAGAGGAAGAAGAGGACCCCAAGGCGGAGGGGGAGGTGGAGGAAGGGGCAACGGGGTTCACGCAAGAATCTGAAGCCCCCCAACGAAAGAAGGCTATGCGGGTGGCAACTCCACAAAGTAAGCTGGTGCCCGTCCTCACTGTGGACGACGCGAGGGACATGTACTCCAGGGACGTGACCGCCGCGTTCAGGGAGAGGAGGAGGCTGAAGGGGAAGAAGCTCTACGGCGACTACGCGGTGGAAGAGACCATCGCCATTAGCAGCGAGGACGAGGACGACATGGAGCTCGCCAAACGGCTCAGGTCGGATCCCCCCTCCCCCACAGCGTTTGCCGGCATGGTGAGGGTGAAACCCGAAGTCCTCACTGTGGATGAGTCTAATGAAAAGATGCGGAGGGACGAGGAGCAGCGCGTCCGGCTGGAGAAGGCTGCCGCCGAGGAACCCTCGGTCCGCAACGAAGTCGCGGAGTTGAGGGCTCTCCTCTTGGAGCAGGAGCGGCAAAGGGCGATGGCCCAACCTCCGTCCAGCGCGGACCTGATCACGCAAGTGATTCAGGGCATGTTGGCGCAGGGGTTGGTGATGGCTCCCCCGAGTGCATTTCCGCACTTGCCCGCCGGTTTCCCTCCCCAGAATATCAACCCGCCGCCCGCACCGCAGCAGTCCTTCAGCTTCGGCCCTATGCTGCAGCCGCAAGCCCGCCCATACGCGCCCGTCCAGCAGGTGGACGACCCCAGCCTTTGGCGCGTCCCCGGAGCTTCAAGTCCCTTGGGGCCCCCCCCCGCTTCGGCCTCCCATCCTCGTGCCCCCACACCACCAACAGGACGACCCCCACATGTTTGGGTCGTCCGACCCAAACATTGCCGCCCTTGCACCGCCAGCCAGAGACCCGCTCGAAGCAGGAGGGTTTGGGTCGGCCGACCCAAACCCCGTCTCAGCGACGGCCCCGGTGGACGAGCCCATGCTAGATGTTGAAGGCCCGCAAGGGCCTGGTGATACCTCTACTCCTAACCCAGTCGATGAACCAATGCATGATGCGCATGCGGAGGTTGGGTTGGGACAAAGGCCTGACAGTCAGCCTTTGCAGGAGCAGGTTGTTGCTGACGTCGCCGGACCAGGCGTTGGTGACGCAATTGGGGAAGCGCACGCGTTGGCGGCGTCAACGGCGTCAAGGCACGACCAAGGCGAGGTAATGCACTGACCCCACTCAGTTTGGGTCGCTCGACCCAAACTCCCTGGGTGTTTGTCTTCTTGCCTTGGTCGTGTCCCCTAGCTAGGAAGAACCGACCCACCCGTCCCCCCCCCCTTCTTCGCCCCACCCCATCCCCGCACTCGCCCCCCCTTTCGTCACCCCCCCCGACCATCCGTTTCGGCCCCCCCCCACCCCGGCTTGCGACGAAGTCCTCATCACGGCGGCTCGTCATTCAAATTTTGTTAGATGTAGACTTAGGCTAGTTTGAACGCATCGTTCAACGCGGCTCTCCCCCAATATCAAAATGTACATGGAGCATTGTATAATATAAAATCACCATTGTTTACTCCCATATATTTGTATCTTCGGTTTGAATGTATACTGTATGCTCTTGCCTCTCTTGTATCCCTTGTTCCCCCCCCCGGGCCAATGAATCAAATGGTTTTGTGTATGCACCGAGTGCAAATAAATTTCCTTAATTCTTCGTTTGGACATAGCATGACATAAGTCGCCCCCGTTTTCTCTCGATCGTCCCCGCAGGGCTCGGAGCATAGCGTAGCGGCTCCCCAACGCTCTTCTCCCAGGAGCGGAGAGGGCAGCGCGGCGGCGCCCCCGGTTCTGCCCGCCCTGCGCGCGCTGCGGAAGGAACGATTCCTGGTGTTAGACCTTAACGGGGTCCTCGTCCAGTGCGTCCATTGTCCCAGGGTCCCCACGGTGCCCTTTTGCAAGCCCGAGGACGCGAACTACAACGGGCCGCCCACGCACATTAAGACCAAGCTGGTGCACCTCCGCCCGTGGCTTCGGCGCTTCCTGCAGATCGCCCAAAACAAATGGTGGGTGGTCGTGTGGAGCTCCATGACGGCCGAGAACACCAATGCGGTCGTGGAGTTCATCTTCAAGGGCTTCGAGCCCCCCTGCTTGGTCCTAGCACAGGAAGCGTGTAGAATATTGTACACACCGGACGGCAAAGTCGTCAAAAAACCAAACAACCCCGCGTCCCCTGTGAGCCCAAAAGGGTGCCCACATTTAGTCTTAGACCCTTGAAACGTTAGTTGATGCACTTTGAAGTAGCATGTTACTTCACAAAAATATAAAAAGAGTGAAATGTTAGTCTTAGAAGTACCATGTTGTAAGAGGCTAGGATGTGAGTTGTTATTGTGTTTTTACCTTCGGAAGGATTTGAGTGAATGAGGATAGGTAAGGAGAACTTGGATTGAGTAGTTAGTGAGTAGGCTAGTACAAATGGATGGAGACAACCAAAGTGACTCAAGAGGCAAGTGCATTCGAATTGGGATGAATGGAGGATCACATGGAGCGCACAAGTGGACCACCTCATCATGGCCACTTAATGGGGAAGGTCCAAGGAAGAATGCAAGGTGGAGGATAAGCAAATTCTCAAAGCACCAATCAAATCACGAGTTAAGCATCGTGGTTTGAATTAAGTGGTGAGCGACGATTTGGGAAAGTAAGGGGAGAAAGTTATGGCGGCGGAAAGCGAAGGAGGCTAAGTTTGGGTTGAAGCATCCCAAGTTTGGTAAAGTGTGGTAGGTAGAAAGCCAAGGCTAGTTAAATGTTCGAATTAGGATCCTTGTTGATCATTTGAGGGAGGAAGGCTTAGAAGATAGGATTGGCGCCTACTAAGTAGGAGGAAATCTCAAGGGCTTATCGTGAGCCTTGAGGGTGCTCACCCCCTCAAGCTTACTATATAATCCCTCATTCTTCCCTCACTCATCCTCTCTTTCCTTTGTGCTCCAAGGCACCCCACGAGTTATAAGTGTGGGTGTGGGAAGCCATATTGGAGCACATGTGTGTGCTTAGTTTTTAGTTTGAGAGCCAAGGCTTGTTAGCCTTGAAGAGGGCTTAACCTCTTGGTAGAATTAGTGTTGACGTGAAGGATTTTAAAGTTAATTCATGATTCCAATTTATGGTACTTAAAGTTCATGTTTTGAATACACGTGGTTGCAAGTTCCATGTTTAAGAGTTGAGCACTTGAGGTTGTGATGAGTGCAAAAATATACTTGTGTGGATTAGTTAGTCTTAGTGAAGTTAGGAAATTCTCTCTCCCCCTCTCCTCTCTAGGATTTTAGGATTTTAGGATTAGAGAAGAATTATGTGATTAGAAAGGGGTTGTTAGTAGAATTAGGAAAATTAGGTAGGAAGATTAGTTAAGGGCTTGAATAATTAGTGAGGCAGTTGGGGATTACAACTACAAAGTTGTGGGTTCATGAAGAAGCTGGGTTTACGAAGGAGCTGGGTTTATTTAGTTAGAAGCTAAGGAGTTGGGTTCATGAAGGAGTTGGGTTTATGAAGGAGCTAGTTAAATCCAAGACCACTTGAAGGGTGAACCTTGCACTATGGACTCATCCAAGTCCAAATCCAATACCGCGGAGGAATGTGAGCCCAAACCCACTACTCGGACTACGGACGCTTAAGGGTGGGGGGTTTGGCCTCACATAATTGGTGCGTCCGCCGGGAGCGAAGCGGAAGGTAGTTACAAGACTTGGAGGCGACTAGGAGACTTGGAGGCAACTAGGAAAAATTGGAGACACAAACTTGAGAGAAGGGAAGGAGCACCCGAAACTCGGTAAGTATTCTCTCTTTGGGTTACATTTGAATTCCTTGTATTTCAACTATTCCTTGGAATGAATTGCATTGTCAATTACGCAAATTCATTTTTGAGGAAGGAGCGCGGCGAAGGTACGTCCTCAACCTTTTTGGGGATTTGCTAAGAACTTAAAAGGAACCTATAACCGAGTAGCTCATTAAAACATTAGAGGGTAAATTCACCTTAGGACATTGAACTTTGACACTCACCTCGGGGTGAGTCTCAAAGTTTTGGGAGTTGTCATTTCATGCTCTAGATTAAATTAATATTTCACAAAGTTTATGGTGTTGTTACATTGAGTCACGATTGAGGGGAGTGCTAACTCACAGGGGGATGCGATTGCTCAAGGTATGTTTATTTCTTCAAAGTGAACTCATTAACTAATTAAGGAATGCCTTTTGTACTCGTGATTGTTGTTATCCGTTGTAGAGGGTAATTCCCGAATTGTGGATGGTGTGAGAAGTTGAAGGGTGAAGCCTCGACTTTTAACATAATCTACCCGGAAGGTCACCCCCTCACAATCGGTATTGTGGTGAGTGTTAATTTGCGGGAAGGTGCGGAGGTGATGCTCCGACTTAACCAAAAAATTAACATGAACATGCCTATCCCCTATTGGGATTCTTTCACCTAAGTGGGCTTGCAGGTTCTTTTCCTCACCTCCTAAAAAAATTATAACCACACCAAGACAAGTGAAAATATTAAGAGGGGAATTGCTAGGATTATGTGTGGTCAAGTGAGGGTCGATCGATTCTTATGGAATGCAAGGTAGGACTCGCTCACAAAAACCAAGTTTGATAGTAGGACTAGAGAAATCTACTCGGAAGAGGCGGTCCTCTAAAATCAGTGATAGATTAGAACAAGATAATGTTAGAATAGAGAGTTGTTTGAACGTCGAACCTAGGACTAGGTCAATTCTAGACACCTTAGAACTTGGAGCTCAACTTGAAGAGGAGATCACTCCCTCCAAATTGAGTGGTGAAACTTCTTCGGAAAATTACACACTTAGAGAAGAATTCCCGGTAGAAGTTGATAGGGGATTGTTGAATAGTTCACCGGTCACCATGGCCGAGGAACGGGGGATGGATCCACCACCCATACCCCCAATTCCGCCCATACCTCCTATACCTCCAATAGACCCATTGGTTAGGCCAAGAGGCCTACCAATTGTGGTTCCACAAAATTTAGCGGCGATGGATATGCCATCTCATCTCCCTAAATTTTATGGGACCAAGGATGAGGACCCCTCTCGGCACATGGAACGGTATATCGAACGGTTGGCTAGCTTCCTCATAACCGACCCGGGTTATTGGTTAGTGTGGTTTCCTACCACTCTAGAGGGGGAAGCCTATGAATGGTATCGGGATCATGCCGAGGGACATTTTAGGGGATGGGAACAATTACAAAGGGAGTTTCTTAACGAATTTAGGCCGGAAGTGGGTCAAAGTACCGCATTAAGGGCATTGTCGTCATTGAAGCAAGGAAGGGAGGAAGAAATTTCGGCTTACATTAGGAGGTTTGATTTAGTGTGCACTAGATTTGTGGGTACCATGCTCAACGACGACACGCTAAAGCAATTTTTCATTCAAGGGTTTTTTAAGTCCGGAACTATTAGGGGTGTTCTAGAAAGGAATCCCTTGACCTTGGCGGATGCCAAGCGTGCGGCTAGAGATATTGAAAACTTGGATAAAGATCACGAAAGGCTATGGAGAAGGGAGGATGAATTGATCCCACAATTCATCCCCATACGCCCTAGGGTGGTAGCGGTAGAACCCGCTAAGTATGAGAACCAAATTCCATATGCCATTGTGGACACCGGTCCCCGACCTTTAGCGGTTAGGGAACCGGCACCTCTTTTGGCACTACCGGCCCCTAGAACGGATCCACGCTTGGAGGAGGTTGAGAGAAGACTAGGTGCTAGCCAACTAGGATTCCAAGAGGCTATGATAAAACAAATGCAAAGCCTCACGGATCAAATGTCATTAATGATTCGGAGTCAACAACCGGGGCCTCCACCCCCGGTTGAGTCGGGTAGGCATTCTTCCGGATTATGGTGTGTCCAATGTGGCCAACCGGGCCACACGCGTCAATTTTGTAGAAGTGGACAAAACCGTGACCAAAGAGGAAACGGTAACCCACCTCAACAAAATCAACGAGGTCAAGCGCCACCTCACTATGGAAATGGAAGCAATAGAGGACCACAACCTAGAGGGCAAGGTGGCCAAAATTTAGAGAAGAAGGAATTTCATCCCTTTTGTGGAAGGTGGCACGCTCAAGGACAATGTTGGTCCGAAGGTCAAGAGTTTAATTGTAGCAATTGTGGAGGAAGTCATCCCTCGGATACGTGTCGCCAACCGGACAAAATAATTAATGTCCCTTACCCGGTGGCTAATCCACAACAACAAGCAAGGGATAATATGCGAGGTGCTAGGCCACAAGGAGTACCGGCCAATGAACTTAGGCCACCTAACTTATACTATGACCATAGTAATGCTAGGCAAACTTTTCATCCACCGGCGGGCTTGCAAACTACAACCGGTTACATTCCAATACAAAATAGACAAGGAGTTCCACCTAATGGTAGTAACGGGAGACAAGCGCCTCCAACGGATCCGGGACCATCTAACTCCCAAGATGTTAGGTTCATGGATGGAGTGTTGGAGGCCACATGTGATGACATGCTTCCTCTCCCAACGAGAATTGGAGAGGAGCAAAGTCAATGGCCTCCTCACACCAATGCTATTACATATGAGTTAGTGAAGGGTAAGGGTGTGGTTGAAGAAGCACCTGCACTAGCGGTAACTACTAGGGCTAGGAGAGGGGATGCCCCGTTGGAGGTAGGAATAGGAGAGCAAGGAAATTACTCTTCGGATGAAGAGATTAATCTCTCCGAGTTGGATAGGGTAGCTAGAAGAGCTACTAAGGATGTGGAGAGGGAAAATATAATTTTACAAGATAGGGAGAGGACTAATGCGGTACATGACTTGGATAATAGCGATGTGGGTGAATGGGAAGGACCGGGGGTTCCCGTAGACGAATTCGACGTAGTGGGTAATTCTAAGGTGGAAAGATCTACCGGGTACGACTTGTGGGCGGACCTTAGTACACTCAAGGCGGATATTACTTTCGGCCAACTATTGGAAATTTCACCCACGGCAAGGAAAACATTAAAGGAGGGAATGCCGGTACACAAGAGGATGAGGAAGGTGAAAGCTAAAATAGCCGCTAGGATCCAATCACAAGGTGGAAGAGACGTGAAAGCTATAGAAATAGAAGTTGTTATAGTAGATAAGGTGGTTCCTAATGTGCTAGTCGACGGAGGGAGTAGTCTAAATATACTACCGGAGGATACTATGAAAAAATTGGGACTTGGACTCACGGGGCCTTCACCTTTGGTCATAAATATGGCAAATCAAAGTTCGACTACGCCTTTGGGGATGATCAAGGATTGTAGAATGACTACGGGAGGCGAGGAGTACTTGGTCACCTTCCATGTCATTAAAATGCACTCCAACAAGGACACCTTCCCCATTTTGCTAGGTAGGCCTTGGTTGCGGATGGCGAATGCTATGGTCAATTGGGGTGGACCTAAACCATCCATCACTTATGGTCCGGAGGGTAATAGGGTCATAGTGTCCATTGGTTCATTAGAAGGATGGATGAAGAAGGAGATGTATTTGCCATTGGAGAAGGAAATTGATGACTTAAACGAGAATGAGATTGGCAAGGCATTGGTGGGAGTCGTCCATCCCGAAGGTCAAAGGGTTGTTATAGATTCGGGCTCGGGAAGTCTAGGTCCTAATTTTTACAATTATGGGGATAATGGGGATTATGCCCAATGGCTAAGGGAGTACCCCGAGTCCGAGGTTGATGTAATGGTTACATTTCACCAAGTAGGCTTAGGGAGTGAATTTCCTAGTGTTAGTTTAGGAGAGGGCTCATTGTTGGAGCCATGTGAGGTGCTCACCGAGGAAGAGTGGGTTAGCGGTGGGTTAACACCTTGGGTAGATGACGTGGAAGAGGGTGAGGTTAGTTTAATTCATGTAGATGGGACTCAAGAGGAGGATGTGATTATTGAGTCATCGAAATTGGAGGAGCCTTTACATTTCAAGACCACGTCTACGGGGATAGTTGTAGGTCAAGATGTGAAAGATTACCCCAATGTGCCTTCCGATTGGTATCGGAACAAAGAGGAACAAGCACATGTGTCGGAAGCGGATTGGCGGTACGTGGATGTGAAATTAAAGAATGGAAAAACCCGACAAATGAAGATGGGTTCCAAATTGGGGGAGAAAGAGGTTAGGGAGTATAGCAATTTGGTGGATGAGTTTAGTGATACTTTTGCATGGTCCTACGATGAGCTTAAGGGAATTCCTAGGGAAATGGTAGAGCACCGGATTCCTTTAATTCCGGGGGCGAGGCCAATTAGACAAAAGGAGAGGAGGATGAATCCTCAATTACAATTGTTGGTGAAAGCGGAATTGGAAAGGTTATTGAAGGCCGGGTTTATCAAGCCGGTGGAAATCACGGATTGGGTTTCTCCTATGGTCTTAGTAAAGAAAAAAAATGGGAAATTAAGGGTTTGTGTCGACTATAGGAAATTGAATTCGTGCACACAAAAGGATCACTTCCCCTTACCTTTTATCACCTTGTTGCTTGAGGAGGTTGGAGGTCATTCGCGATATACCTTTATGGATGGGTATGCGGGTTATAATCAAATTTCCATAGCCCTCCAAGATATCCATAAAACGGCTTTTACTACACCTTGGGGTACTTTTGTGTGGGTAGTGATGCCATTTGGGTTATGTAATGCCCCGGCTACTTTCCAACGATTAGTAATGTATATCTTCACCGACTTGTTGTTCAAATCCATGACCGTCTTTGTGGACGATTTTAGCACACAAAGTAATGTGGACGATCACCTACATTGTGTTAGGGAGGCATTGGTTAGGTGTAGGAAGATGAGGTTAGCATTGAACCCGGATAAGACATTTTTGGGAGTGAATAAGGGAGTGTTGTTGGGTTATGTTGTTAGTGAGAAAGGTAGAGAATCCGATCCGGATAAGATTGCGGCCATAAGCGACTTGGCAACTCCAACCAATTCCAAGGGGATCTCTAAGTTGTTAGGACATGTGGGATGGTACCGGGAACTTATTCCTAATTTTTCAAAGATAGCGGTGCCCATTACCCATTTGCTCAAAAAGGATGTCAAATTCGAGTGGACGGATGCTTGTCAAAAAGCCTTTGAGGAATTGCGGGATAGGTTGAGCACCTATCCGGTGTTGATACCACCCAATTGGGGTAAACCTTTTCACGTCTATTGTGATGCTAGTAATGTGGCAATAGGGAGTGCGCTTTGTCAAGCAACGGGAGAAAAAGAGAAGGATCAACCTATAGCTTATGCGAGTAAGCAATTGACCCCCGCCGAAAGAAACTACTCTACAACGGAGAGGGAGTGCCTAGCCATGGTGTTTTCCGTTAAAAAGTTTAGGCATTACCTCATGTGCAACCCGGTTGTATTTTTTGTTGACCACATGGCTATCAAGTATCTAGTTAACAAGGCGGAGTTAAGTGGTAGGTTAGCTAGGTGGGTTTTGTTATTAGAAGAATTCGACTACACGGTGGAATATAAACCGGGTCGTATGCATTTACAAGCGGACCACTTGTCTAGGTTGTCGGAGGAGATAGGAAAAAATCCGGTAAATGATATGTTAGTAGATGATAGCCTCTTTGTGGTCACTTCTACACCGGAGTGGTATGCGGGCATAGTGGAATTTCTAACAACCCACAAGTTGCCCAAAGAGTGGACAAAAGAAGAGAGAAGGAAGGTGAGGGTAAATAGTAGGCAATTTGTTGTAGTGGGCCATAGGTTGTTTAGAAGGGGGTCCGATGGTATTTTACGACGATGCGTGTCAAAAACGGAGGTTGAAGCGATTTTAATCGCTTGCCACGATAGCGCTTGCGGCGGTCACTTCTCGGGTCAACTCACCGGGCAAAAAATACTTAGAGCGGGTTACTTTTGGCCTACACTATTTAAGGACGCCCATGACTATGTAAGGAAATGCGACGCTTGCCAACGGTATGCCCGAAACGACCTTAGAATGGAGATGCCTTTACATGTATCATTACCCTTAATTCCTTTCGAAAAATGGGGCATCGACTATGTGGGTGAGGTCCATCCCCAATCTTCAAAAGGAATGAAATATATTGTGGTGGCAACCGAGTACCTCACCAAGTGGGCGGAAGCCAAAGCGGTGAAGACCGACACGGCGGAACACGCGGCAACATTTATGTACGAAAACATAATTTCGCGGTTCGGGGTGCCGAAGATCCTAGTAAGCGATAGGGGTATTCACTTTTTGAATGACTTGATTCGAGAGATGACAGAGAAATTTAAAATTGATCACCGGAAGACTACTCCCTACCACCCACAAACCAATGGACAAACGGAAAGGGTTAACGGAATTTTGGTGAGTATACTACGCAAGACGGTTATAGACTCGAAGCGGGATTGGGATACGAAACTAACGGCGGCACTTTGGGCATACCGTACAACCTATAAGGTAACTACGCGTGCTACACCATTTTCCTTAGTCTATGGTCTTGAAGCGACACTACCAATCGAATATGAAGTCGAGTCACTTAGGGTGGCCGTGAGTACGAGACTTACCGAAAGTCAATCCTTACGAAATCGACTAACCGATTTGGAAGCACTTGACGAAGGGAGGAGAATGGCGGCTCAACATATTGAGGCAATCCAAAGAAGGAGAAAGATTACTTTCGACAAACGACATAAGAGAAGGGCCCTAATACCGGGAATGATGGTCATGATTCAAGACGCACGAAAGCTTGAATTTCCGGCGAAATTCGATGCAATATGGTTAGGACCTTACCTTGTCTATGAGGTCTTTCCTAATAATTCAATTCAATTGGAAACGTTGAATGGTGAGCTCTTTCCTACCCGTACATCGGGAAGTAGATGTAAGGAGTACCGAGCTTGACTAGACAACTTACCCTTGGAGCAAGAGATGTTTGGATTCATCCCCCGATGGTCGCCAATTATGTGAGCCCAAAAGGGTGCCCACATTTAGTCTTAGACCCTTGAAACGTTAGTTGATGCACTTTGAAGTAGCATGTTACTTCACAAAAATATAAAAAGAGTGAAATGTTAGTCTTAGAAGTACCATGTTGTAAGAGGCTAGGATGTGAGTTGTTATTGTGTTTTTACCTTCGGAAGGATTTGAGTGAATGAGGATAGGTAAGGAGAACTTGGATTGAGTAGTTAGTGAGTAGGCTAGTACAAATGGATGGAGACAACCAAAGTGACTCAAGAGGCAAGTGCATTCGAATTGGGATGAATGGAGGATCACATGGAGCACACAAGTGGACCACCTCATCATGGCCACTTAATGGGGAAGGTCCAAGGAAGAATGCAAGGTGGAGGATAAGCAAATTCTCAAAGCACCAATCAAATCACGAGTTAAGCATCGTGGTTTGAATTAAGTGGTGAGCGACGATTTGGGAAAGTAAGGGGAGAAAGTTATGGCAGCGGAAAGCGAAGGAGGCTAAGTTTGGGTTGAAGCATCCCAAGTTTGGTAAAGTGTGGTAGGTAGAAAGCCAAGGCTAGTTAAATGTTCGAATTAGGATCCTTGTTGATCATTTGAGGGAGGAAGGCTTAGAAGATAGGATTGGCGCCTACTAAGTAGGAGGAAATCTCAAGGGCTTATCGTGAGCCTTGAGGGTGCTCACCCCCTCAAGCTTACTATATAATCCCTCATTCTTCCCTCACTCATCCTCTCTTTCCTTTGTGCTCCAAGGCACCCCACGAGTTATAAGTGTGGGTGTGGGAAGCCATATTGGAGCACATGTGTGTGCTTAGTTTTTAGTTTGAGAGCCAAGGCTTGTTAGCCTTGAAGAGGGCTTGACCTCTTGGTAGAATTAGTGTTGACGTGAAGGATTTTAAAGTTAATTCATGATTCCAATTTGTGGTACTTAAAGTTCATGTTTTGAATACACGTGGTTGCAAGTTCCATGTTTAAGAGTTGAGCACTTGAGGTTGTGATGAGTGCAAAAATATACTTGTGTGGATTAGTTAGTCTTAGTGAAGTTAGGAAATTCTCTCTCCCCCTCTCCTCTCTAGGATTTTAGGATTTTAGGATTAGAGAAGAATTATGTGATTAGAAAGGGGTTGTTAGTAGAATTAGGAAAATTAGGTAGGAAGATTAGTTAAGGGCTTGAATAATTAGTGAGGTAGTTGGGGATTACAACTACAAAGTTGTGGGTTCATGAAGAAGCTGGGTTTACGAAGGAGCTGGGTTTATTTAGTTAGAAGCTAAGGAGTTGGGTTCATGAAGGAGTTGGGTTTATGAAGGAGCTAGTTAAATCCAAGACCACTTGAAGGGTGAACCTTGCACTATGGACTCATCCAAGTCCAAATCCAATACCGCGGAGGAATGTGAGCCCAAACCCACTACTCGGACTACGGACGCTTAAGGGTGGGGGGTTTGGCCTCACATCCCCCCAATATCTCAAGGTCTTGAAGCCGATTTTTTGGGACCAGCGACCGTCCTTGATAGGCGTCCCCTACGACGTCCGTCCCACCCGCGAGAACACGCTCATGGTGGACGACAGCGCTTCCAAGAACTTATTGAACCCGACGGCCAACTTCATTGTTTGCCCTACGTGGACGATCGAGAAGGTCCGGGACCGATTTTTGTTAGACCTTGTTAAGTACTTGCAGACGCTCTGCGGTAGCGGGCTGCCCGTAAACCAGTTTGTTAGGAGTAATCCCATAGGCGAGAGATACTTGGATCCACGAGACCATTTGTACAGAGAGTTGTTCTCCCACGCGAAATTTAACAAGCTCATTTGAGAGAGTACGTGTGTGTGTGTGTGTGTGTGTGTTTGTGTGTTTGTGTGTTTGTGTGTGGGGGCGCCCCCACTTTGTGTAATATATTCTTCATATGTATCTTGATTTTCACATGCTCTATCTCTCCCTCTTCCCTTTGGGTTCTGTTTTGTTTTGTTTCCATTTTGGCGCCAGCGTTTGGAGCCCTCCATTGACATCGTCAGTGACTCAAACTTGGGGAGCTTCTTCTATGAGACCGTTTATGACGCCGCTTCAACCATTGACTACTCCAAGGAGCCTATTGATGCCGGCGTCGTCGATAGCCCCCCGCCCAAGCAAATGTTCCGGCAGTCTCCGTCTCCGTCGCCACTCAAGGGCACAAAGCGCGGCTGCGTCCGGACGTCCCCCTCTCGCCCCGGCGGCGCCGTTGCACCCCGACGACGAGTGGCGATGGGCGCTCGGCCTGCAAAGAGTGGACCCCTGCATGTCCCTTTGCGCGACGCTTTCCCCGTCCTATCCAACTCGGACGCGAGCGCCCCTACTGCCAAGGTGATCGCCCACAATACATTACAATCCCTCTCCCTTAAGTGGGGCGTGCAATATATATATGGGTTTGGGTCTTTCTCCTCAAACTAACCCGTGTTTTTTTTGGTTTTCTTTGATCACTTCCAGGTTGCGTCCAGCCCCAAACCTCCGCGGGCCAATGCGTCCATTGAGCTGGAGCGTCACTACGCCATGCGCCGATATGCCGGACAGTCTACGTCGTCGTATTCGAATTCCTCGTCTTATAATTCGGGCGGTCGACACAATCCAAAATGTGTTATGGTGGGCCCACATCCAAAACTCGGCTATAGTCGAGGGCCAGAGATTCTCAGAAATGTTGAGGCGATGCGAGCTAAACAAGCGGCGGCAAAAGAAAAAGATGCGGTCTCCCAGCCTAGATAGGCAATTGTAGGGCGTAGACATTGCATGTAGGCGGGATGATTTTAGGCCGCACTATCCAATGGATTTGTGCCATTAGTATGCTATTCAGTTTCTCATGCCATACATTGTATATGGTACTTGCAATAATATAAGTGTTATGGGATTACCCATTCAATATGGTCTACGGTTTGGATTGCCCTACCTAAACCATATTCATACAAGCTCTCATATTTTGTGTGCAATAATATGAATGTTTTGAGATTACCTGTTCAATATGGTCTCAGGTTTAGATTGCCCACCCTAAACCATCACAAATATGAGTTATTAATGGGCTTCTTGGTATGAACACCCGCTTCAAAGTGTTCCAATCTTACAACTTTCTCCAATATGTGTTCCATTTATCCTTGTTCTTATTTATGTTAATGTCTCAAAATGCCCAAAAAGTCTCAATTTAACGAATATAGTGTTTGTAGAACATTTCAATGTGAGTACAGTAATCCTTTTGAACTCTTCCCTCACATTTTGAGTTTGATCATTGTTGAGATACATGTGTTTTGTTATATGCATGATGAGCTTTGGCCTGTTCTGTATGCAAGTTAAGCTATGATCCTCATTCTGAATTCCTCATCACATTCTGAAACTCAATTTTGTTTGAATCTATTCATTTCTGCAGTTTCATTATTCTGACCATGCGTTGCAGGCACGAATGCAAGCATTGCTCAGCCCAATCGAGCAGCAATTGGTACACGTATCCATACACATATATATGTGTGTATATACGTATACGTATATGTATATTTATACACAATATTTCCAATAAACACAAAAGATGACCCATTTACGAACGAGCGTTCGTAAATGGGTAGACGGCGTTCAACACAACCCCTGTTTACGAACGCACGTTCGTAAACAACCGTATCCAAAACCCAGTGCCTCATATTTACGAACGTGCGTTCGTAAACATATGTACCCAAAAACCAGTGCCTCATGTTTACGAACGTGCGTTCGTAAACAACCGTACCCAAAATCCAGTGCCTCATTTTCACGAACGTACGTTCGTAAACATTTATACAAACTGGGGGCTCAATATTTACGAACGCTCGTTCGTAAATATATACCTAAAATGCGAACATTAACAAATAACAAATAACATCAACATGCTGCATTTCCAAATAACCTTCGATAATATGCATCACGTAAGACGCATACATGAGCAAACAAATACAAGTACAATACTTTACGAACGAGCGTTCGTAAAGTAGTAAACTTAATTAACCGCCTTGAAAATCACAATCATTTACGAACGCTCGTTCGTAAATCTCCTAAAAATCTGCTGGAACACTTGATTGAATACAATTTATGACGATCATAAATACTCCACAGATCCTAGTCAGATCCTACCCACATGCCAATCGGTAATGTTACGAACGAACGTTTGTAAAACGATCCTAACTGTTTTGTTATGGTGCAGATGGCCAGATCGAGCAGAAGCGCAATTGACCTGTTCGCCGTGCCCATTGATCCCCTCCCAGAGTCCGTTGCGGACTCAAACGGTAACGCTAATTATGTCCCAAAAGAGGATTTCATGGGGGAGTGGACGGCAATACCAACAAAAATGGAAGACGGTCTTTTCGCGCTCCGTTTCACCTACGAGCTGGAAACAAGGCCAGACCAGCCAGAACAGTGGGTGCAGATGAAGACGTGGGAGATAGAATCCATAGAGGCCCAGGGAGATTATGTTATCTTGGACATGAAGAACAAGAAAGACCACATCAATCTCCTGTTGCATTACTTGAAGTACTCCTTCTCTTACGTCTACGCGTGCTTGAATGTTGCACTAGATGCAAAGCACTTCAACCTGGAGGATCTATTCTCAAAGTACATCCTCAGCCAATTTTGGACTGCCAGGAAATTGACTGCACTGGCATTGAACATCTCCAAGTACAACAGTGCGGTCGCGGAGGCCAACAAGAAAAAGAAAAGTCCGAGAAAACCATCTGCATCGGGGGCAGGAGGTTCCAGGAGCGCACCCAGGCCAGTGCCTTCCGCGAGCAGGTTGCCGGAGGGGCCAAGCAAACAATCCACGCCATCCAAAAGGTCGAGGGACGACTTGGAGAGGTCAGGAGTGACCGAAGCCGCTGAGGTTAACTCGCCGCCAGTTATGCCCACCCCTTTGAAAAAAGGAGAGAACCCGGACGCGACGAAGGCGACCCGTATCCTGAGAGAGTTCAACAACTACTCGAAGGATTGCTGGCCCATGGGGCGCCACTTCACCTTCAACGTGGACTGCTTCAAGTGCGAGAAATCCCCCAACAAGTGGGTGGTTAGGTCTCGCGAGAGCGAGGGCGTGAAGTGGCAGATCAACAATCTCATGAACAACGTGAAGTGGGATAGGCAGACTATCTGCGTCATGCCCAAGGGTTTAACTTCTCGTCCCACGGAGAGGGATTGGCCCCGAATCCAGAATGGCGAGTTCTGGATTATCGATGGTCAGCACAGCTTGGAGGCGTCGCAAATCATCCTCAAGGACGATAACTTCCAACACGAGCTCAAGGCGGAGCTGCGGTACTGGAAGGCGTTCTTGGTGTGGTCGGACGACTGGGACAAGCTCCGGAAAATATCGACATACCTGAATTCCGGAAACAAGATCAAGGCTTTTGAGGCGTCCTGGGCGGCAAACATAGTGGCTGCGAGAGACGTATGGGTCGCCCACGGGTGTCCGCCAAAAGAGAGGGAGAACGCCAAAAGCCAGTCTCCACAGTGGAAGGTGAGTTTACGAACGAGCGTTCGTAAAGTGTGGGCTGCAATTAGTTTCTCCCAACTCGCAATTAGGCATCAATTGCATTTTCGGAAACTCGTGAAATTACGAACGTGCGTTCGTATTTAATTTACAACACTGATCCTTGTTCGTGTATTGCAGGCGTTTTGTGACGCGATGGTGGACAAATTCTCCTCCATCGACATGAAGTCCACCACCACGAAATCAGTCCTGGAGCTCAAGGGCGAGCTCCGCCTGATTTGCTGCAACAACAACACCTGGGATTTGTGGACCCACTTTTTCGACGCTCACAGCTCGGGCGATCTGGTCAACCCCGACACTGAAGAGAAATACAACGTCGACAAGAGCGCGGAAGCCCCTCCACTATTGAGGGAATTTTTCAGGGCATTGCAAGGACTCACAGAGTCGGAGCTGCAGCGATGTGCGGTCCACCTTCTTGGGAATACAGTGGGAAGGACCATCCCGTATCCCAAGATTTTTTTGAAGAGACCAAAGTACAAGCCCGGCACGTACTCCATCAAGGAGTGGTGCGACCACAGGAAGCTCAAGACTGCTGCGATCCGGGAGTTGAGTGGGCTCCTGCCGGAGATGCAACTCTTCCATGCCGACGGCGACGTCAATTGGGCAAATTGGAAGGTTTTCAAGGTGCAGTACAACATAAACGGCGCATCGATGCGCAGTTTGGTAAAGGAGCACGTCTCTGTTCTGAAGCTAAAGGGAAATAAAAGAACAAAGAAAACAGAGACGGAACCTGTGGAGCTGCAGCGGTACATCTCCTTCTTGGAGAGGAAGAGGAACGCCACATTTGAGGGGGTGGCAAGATTTTGCGTGGTGACAACGGGGCTGGAGAGGACCTCGTTCTCCAAGTGGGACGGCACCATCAGCAGGGCTGAGGTGAGGGAGGACCGAAGGGGGTGCCCCTTCGCACTCATCGATTTCAGGGGTATCCCGGGTGCCGCAAGGCAGGGTGCGAAGGGGGTGCCGTTCTACAACCCCTTCATGGCCAAATTCATGGAGTACAGATCTCCGGCCATGAGGGAGCCACACGTGTGGCTATGGATTGTGGAACAGGAGAAGGCCTCCGTCGTCACGGAGCTGTACGAGGACACCATCAAGTTCGAGTACAGCATCTTCCACAGCACGTATGTCCCTGCGAAGACGGAAGGGATCGTGGCCATCAACGAGGCCAGGGACAACAAGCAGGTGGGAGCGGTGAGCCTCATCTTCTTGACCTTGAATACGGCAAGGCATGGACGCGCGCCTATCAAGGCCAACAACACCTTCAAGAAGATCTACAGCATTCCACACCCCCCTCCCAAAGATCTCTTCCAGGAGACGCTGTACACGGTCTTCCCCGCCTTGGAGCTCAGGATGGAGTTCTACATCTCCGTCCTCCAAGCCCTGGCCACGAATGGCGAGACGGTCTACAACGTGTGTGGAGGCAGCAAATTCATGTACGCTGCAATGGTAAGATCTCATTTACGAACGCTCGTTCGTAAATGCCATTTTCTGAGGCATCTTTGAAATTCAACTATTTTTGTTGTAATGTATACTGCTCGGCTCATAGGGTTGATGTTTACGAACGCACGTTCGTATATGGCTAACCGATTTCCTTCTGTGTCTCAGATGTTGGGCCTGTGCGTCAACAGTTACGTTGACGCCATAGACGAGGAGGACTACAAGGTCCACAGGTCGAAGGCGTCGACCATGGATTTGGGCGACATAACCGCCACGAGGACGGACGTCAGCGTGTCCGCCAACGAGGGCGTGCCCGTGATGGAGGTAGAAGAGGATGAGCCGGCCCCATCCGTCAACGTGGACTCCATCATCCGGTCCTTCGACATCCCCCCGCTTCAAATAATGGGCCCGTCGGGTAATCCATCCGACGCGCAGGGCACTCCCGGTGGTTATACGGGATCGTCGGCGGGGGCAACACAAGACGTCCTCCCCGCGCGCGTCTCTGGCGCGGACCCCTTCGGCACGCCTGGCGGGTGTTCAACGTCGGTATCCCCAAGACCAAGGCTGCAGGTGCCCAAAATGGAGGACCTGGATGTGCTGGACCAGCGCTCCCGTCCATCGTTGGACCACTTCCGCAACACGCGACGGAGGATGAAAAAGACCCCGTACGTGGAGTTGCCCGAGGGAGCAGTCATCGAGGTCTCCGACGAGGACGAGGGGGACATGGAGATCATGGTCGAGCTGGGGGTGGAGTTCGACAAGAACAAGCGGGTCAAGGAGGAGGCTCTCTCTGTGTGGGAGTCCGAAAATCCACGGAAGTACGGATTGGCTTCCGAACCGGGTTAATATCCGGATAATACCCTGAGATTGTTATTAAAGTAGGGTTTCCTAGGGTAGGTTAGTTGTTTTAGAAAATAAGGTTCTAGGCATCCGCCTTACGCGTTAAAATGGTTAAAACGGATACTTTGGCCGGACCGGAAATTAGCCTGAGAAGACCGTTTGGGAACGGTCCGGTCCGGAGCGTCCGGACCGTTAAACGGTTACAACGGAATCCGAACGGTTACAAGGAGACGGTTGAGGAACCAGACCCGTTGGGAGAGAGGGGAAGTACTTAAACGAGTTTTTCTCCTTCTCCGGGCCATTTGTGCGAGCGGCATTGTTGAGAGAACGAGTGGTGAGTTGCTTTTTCGAGTCACCAGCAGTTGGATTGCTGGGATTCTGTAGTGGTTAGCGGGCAGAGTTCCGGAGGGAAGAATCCGGGTATTGTTGAGAGCTTTGTGCCGCGACGTAAAATGCCGGAAGCAAGAGAGGGAGATGAGAGGGAGATGAGAGGGAGCAGGTCCCCATTCCAGTGAAACCCGTGTCACCAGCCGTCCCAACGAGAGAATCGGAGTTAAATGAGCTGGTAGAGGATCTTAGCCGGATGGGTTGTGAGGGATTGCTCTCCAAGCCCTGGAATCTCAGGGCGGAGGCCACTTTGCGGGAATTCTTGTTCGAGAGGGGCAACCAATGGTTTAGGACAGTTCGGCAGGATCCGGAAAAGTGGACATCAGAGGTATGGGCTGCAGTTTACGGATTTCCGCGAGGAAAGGGTGAGGGCTGGGCTAGCCGCAGGGATAATTTTTATTTAGGGAAATTCCGAATGGAGCCGGACCCAAAAGACGAATTCCATCCTGGGAATTGCCGGAATCACCGAGAGCGGAGAGTCATAGAATTCATCCTGCCCATCCTTAGTCCGGAAAAGCCTAAACGTCTTAGCATCACCATGGCCAATACCCTGTTTGGAGCAATGTCAGGGGTCCGAGCTGTAAATTGGGGTCGCTTAATCCAGGAATACGTAGAGAAGTCCATCCCCCACATTGGCCGGAAACCCTCCTATCTCTCTCCCTACATCCTCCATCTCTACCAGCACCAGGGCTGCATCAATGAAGCGGAAGAGGATATGCTGACGATTGCAGAGGACGAAGTGGCGTACAAGATCGATCCGGAAGCAGGGGTTGCAGAAGCCGGAACGGAAGATTCCAGTGACACAGCGGTTCCGGAACCGCCTTCCGCTCCGTCCCCTCCAAAAGTCCGGAAGCCAGTCTCACCACCACCACGACAGGAAGCCGGTACCAGCCGGGAAGTGCCCTGGAGAGACATCGACCTCTCCACGTTTGAGTTTCCGGAATCCCCCTTCAAGCGCGTCCGGGGAGAGTTGACGGCACTCCAGGAACAATACTTCCGGATGGAGCACATCATTCGAGGAGTGAACCGGGCCTTGGACCACTGTGGACCCGGAAATATCCTCCGGGAATTGGCCAAGCGGACGGACCGGAAACAGGTGGAGACCCTGGAGACGGAAAAGGCACAGCTCACAGCACAGGTGGCTGCTATGACCCGGGAGCTCACCCAGAAGAGCGAAGAGATCCGGAAGCACCAGGCAGAGCAAGCAGTAGTCCTGAGCCGGGTCCGGGAGTTGGTGGGTCATCCGGGAGAGGTCGTCAACAAGGCGCACCTCTATGACCAATTGATGGAGTCAGCGGATCCGTCTTCTACCCGTCAAACACTGCAGATCCTAGTAAAGTACTCCCGCTCGATGAAGGACCTGCTCAAGGAAATCCAGAAGCTCCTGCCCTCAGGTGGGACCCCCAGGCGGGTACTTTATCCGGGCCCACCCGGATCGCCAACGGGCACCTTGTACGAAGTGGTAGGGGAGGTGGAGTTAGTTCAGGCCTCTCCAGCAGGTGTGGGACCTAGTCAGCCAGCCGGAACTCCCCAGCCACCGGAATCCGGAAGATTTCCGGATCGGGAGAAGACCCCTGTTCCGCAACGGACACATTCCTCCCAGGTTCGACGGAAGAGCACAAAACGGTCGGCTAGGTCAGGACGAGGGCAATCACCAAATCCGGATCGGGGCAGGACATCAGCTCGGTCCAGAACACCGGAGAGGGCCAGGACTCCAGCACGGATGAGGACGCCGGATCGGACGAAGTCTCCGGATCGGGGTAAGGCACCCATGTCGCCGGCCGCTCCATCACCTGCTCCGGAGTGCATGATCGTGGAGCAGTGGGCGCCTGCACCCTCACGAGCAGTGTCCGCCAGAGGTCCACGAGCGACTTCAGCTTCCACCGGCCGAAACAGGGAGAGAACCACCGGAGGCGATCCCTCAGCCGTCCAGCGCCCTCGGAAGGCGAAGAAGGCTTCCAGACCAGCGCGATCCGGATCGGGTGACGGATCGGAGGAGGATCCGTCCACTGCAGGAGACTCCGAGGAAGAGATCGCTCCTTCCCCAAACATGCGAAGGGTATTTACGAGGCTGCAAGAGCGTTGACTTTTGACCCCCGGGGGAGGTTCCTCCGCCATCAGCGGACCCGCGAGTCACACCAAGGAAGAGACGACTTCGAAGAAGCATCGCACCAGCTAGGGTAGGCTTAGGCAGACAGCTGTAGTTAGATCAGAATTAGGAAAAGCAGGAATAGGCAGATTTTGACTTTTGGCGAACTTGTAATTCAAAATTCTGTCAGCGCAAAAAGCGGATCGAGATCCGGAATTTCCGCAAAGGGCGAAGTTCCGGATTTCTCGCAGTTAGGGGTTTTCTGAGGGCGACCAACTTCGCCGCCACCATCAGTTAGGGATTACAGCCTCTACTTAAGGCTGAATAAGGGGCAGGAGAAGGGTTCTCTTCTCCATTGTTGTATTGTGTTGCTTCCCACTCAATAAAGCTCTAGTTCTCAATCTATTCTGACTTGTTTTGTGCACAGACTGTTAGGAGAATGTTGCAGATCTAGAGGGAATGAATGAGTAGGAAGTACGGATAGAACAAAGGAGAGGAAACCCGGATCGGATCCGACTGCAGTACTATGGCTCCTTTCTGAGTGTAGTGGGAAGGAAACCTCATTATTCCGGATGTCTGGGTAACGCCCATGTGAGATAGCCGTTGTTAGGACTGGGTAAGATCAGGGAGGTGCCGGACTTACGCCATCCGATCTTCTGAAGAGGTCTCACTGTCCTTGGGCGGGACAATCCGGAAAGTGGTACGGATCGCCCAGTTATCTCAGATTCAGTAGAGCCTAAGTTCGCTGTAGCCGGATCGATCTGTCGGAAGGAGGAGAGAAACCGGAACGGTTAGGATTCCGGTCCGGAGGATCTCTCCGGCGTGTAGTGGGAAGGAAACCTCATTATTCCGGATGCCTGGGTAACGTCCATGTGAGATAGCCGTCGTTAGGACTGGGTAGGATCCGGAGGTGCCGGACTTACGCCATCCGATCTTCTGAAGAGGTCTCACTACCCTTGGGCGGGGTAATCCGGAAAGTGGCACGGATCGCCCAGTTATCCCGGATTGACAGATCTCCGGACGAATCTTGACCTTTCTGTCGTTGTAGTTCCGGTTCACCATCCGGATCCTCTGTGTGACCTGCCAGGAAAGATTAGGCCGATCCGGACTGGTTGTGAGAGAATCCGGATTCTGACCATACAGGGACGTCTTCACCGGATGAACCAAATCATCATTGGAGGTAGGATATAGGTAGGTAGATATTGAGGAGAGAGTTATGTAGGAGTAAGACTTATTGGTAGAGGTTCAATCCGGAAGGCAAGTCCCGGGACAAGGACTTCCAAAAGACTATCCGGATCCGGAAAGCCGATCCGGCCGGTGGTCGATTGTTCAAGCAGGAAAAGAGGGTCCTTGACATCCTGCACTTCACAGAATCCCTGGACGATACTCGGATCATCCGAACAGACCGGATTAGGCACTGAAAAGCGCCTATCCGGAACTTTTGGTGTCCGTGTGCTCCCACACTCTGTCGCCGAGCTCAACGCCAAGCTCGAGCAGAAGATGAAGGAGGACATGGCGGCCGCTGCAGCAGAAAATGCCAGGAAGATGTCCGTCATTCAGGAGGAGCTAAGGGCCTCCAACGCCAAGACGGACGCAATCCTGGAGATGCTAAGCAGGATGCAGAGCTTTGCGGCTCCTCCACAGCCAGCGTACCCCTTCCCTCCTGGGTACCCATCCGGCCAATACCCCCCACATCTCCCTTATGCTGGAGGACCGTCATTCCCGGCTCCACCCCACCCGACGTCGGTGGGGACTCCTCCACTCCCGCCGGCCGCCACCATCACCCACGATGCCGTCGCGGCGGCCATCCAAGAGGACGAGGATTTACGAACGCTCGTTCGTGAATCTGCAGGTCCGGCAGTCCTCACCCCTCCCCCGTCAAGGGTAGGACTGCCTTCACAGACGGACACAACCTCTTTCGCGGTCGTCCAGAGGGGAGTAGGTAGGGAGGGCGATGACACTGCGCAACACACTGACATGGTCATTGTGAGGGACACGCAGGCGAGCCCGAGTGACACGGCAGGGGTCCAGAGAATGGAGGTCGAGGACAGCCCTGACCGTCAGCCCTCCGCGGATATGGAGGATGTAAATATGGAGGCACTCGACCTGGGGGGCGACAACCACGAAGTGGAGCCCATTCAATAGACCCAGGCGGAGCGAGCGGACGATGTCATGGAGACGGAGGCGTCTGCGGCGGTGGAGGTTACGAACGAGCGTTCGTTAATCGCTGAGGAGGGAGCGGCTCCTCGGTCCAGTGCCGGTGCCCCTCCCCCCGATGACGAGGTAACTCTATTCTGAGAATGCCACATGCTTTTACGAACGCTCGTTCGTAACCCTTCTAACCGCATGCGTTGTGTTTTGGCGCGTTCTCTCCATCGACATCCAAGACCTGCTTGAGTTTTTTTTGCGTGCTCCCTTAGGTCGATAAATTTTGTAGAACACGGCATAATGTTGCCTTAGGAACATGTGATGAATTATCACCTGAGAAATTGTACATATTCATCGAATTAATACATATGCAAAAGAGATTTGCATCCATGCCTCCCAAAATTTGTTTCGTCTCGCATTCCTTTTGTATTGTATGTTCATGTGCGTTCATTTCGATCCTTGTAATACACATTCGTTCACGAACGGACGTTCGTAAAAGGGTGCGACCTCGTTTCCACCTTCACGAACGACCGCTCGTGAATGTTCATCAAGCCGCGCTCACGAACGAGCGTTCGTAAATGATGCGCCATGCCACTGTCGGCCTTCATTCACGAACGCTCGTTCGTGAATACACCCTTCCACATTTTCATTGCGCTGCTATTATCGCTCTTCGTCCTTCCCTCATAATGCATCTTCATGTTTCACTTCATGTTCTTGATAATCTCATTACTTTATCATAGCATTAAACTAGTCGAATTGTTAATCACAGGACCCCCCGGAGATAGATCGCAACCCCTCGGCCAGAGGACTTGAGACCCGAAACAAACCGTTCATAGTTTTTGACCTCAACGGGGTGTTGTGTCACACCCAACACATCCCCAGGGTCCCCACGCGTCCCTTCCGTCATCCCGACGAGAGGGATTACGACGGCGAGCTCGACACCCTCATTAACCGCAAGGCTGTCCGCGCCCGTCCCGGCTTGCGAGACTTCCTTCGTGAGGTGCTCGACTTGGCTCACGTTGTCGTGTGGAGCTCTATGGTCGTCGAGAACACGGAGCCCATCGTCGACTTCCTCTTCCGTGACCTACCCAGCCCTTGCCTCGTCCTCGGCCAAGAGGCATGCGATGAGCTGCTTGACGAGAAGGGACTGCCGGTTCCCAAGTTCGGCGGTCGAGGCGGAGGGCAACAATTCCTCAAGGTCCTCAGGTCTAGACTTTGGCGAGGCGTCCCCCCGCTCGAGGGGGTCCCCCACGGGTGGTGGCCAACTCCGGAGAACACCCTCCTCATCGACGACAGCCCCACCAAGAGTGTTCTCAACCCCCCGGCAACGTCGTCTTCCCCGACCCTTGGACCGGCGATAGGAAGGACACATTTTTGGTAGATAGGCTAGCACCTTACCTTAGAAGGCTTGTGCTCCACACCGGGAGCGTCCCGGATTTTGTTAGGTCCAATCCCATCGGCAACGCGGCACTCAGCCCCCGCGATAGTGTATATAAGAGCATCCTTCGGCTCGCTAAATTCAGTAAATTGATTTGAAATTTCTCCTTGCACGTGTTTGTGTCCTTGTGTTTCACTTATCTAATGCTTTCTTCCATGTTTGGATGTCTTTTATTTGTTGCCCATAGTCTGCCCCCCTATGTGACACCCGTGTTCTCAACGGCACTCCCCGTCCCCCCTCGTCCCCTGGCTCCCCCTCCCGCGGCGTGTCGGATTTCCAGATCCCCTCCCTCTACCATTTCTCGGCGGTGGACGCAGCCTCGGCCGTGGATTACTCCCTGGACGTCGGCATCGACGACGGCGTTGTGAACAGCCCGCCCCCAAGAGTTGCCTCCCGCGCGTACGCCCCGTCGCCCTCTCCCCTCTCCAAGGAGAAGCGAACGCTCGTTCGGCTAGGGCGTTTGTCGCCCTCGAGCGACGACGGCGTCGCTCGTCGTGGCCCGAGCCGTCGTCTCCGCATGGAAGCTCCCCGGTGCAACCCCTCCCCTGCTGTCACCGCTCCTCCTGCCGCAAAGCCATCCGCCATCGTGGGCCCTCCATGCCCTCATTCCCCACCGTCATCCAACAATCCCCCTTCTCAATCGTCTCCGGATGCTCCCCTCGACGCCCCCGCAGTGCCCATCTTGCCCCGCGCCGACGTCCCCAAATCCAAGGTGCCCTTCTTCGTCCCCCCCTTGTTCACCGTTGTTTTCCTTATCTTGCATCCGCGTGACGAGAACTTTACGAACACCCATCCCAAACCTCCCTCACTATTTTCCCCACTCCATTCTTATTCTTATTTTCCCATGGCGTTGTTTCGCAGGCGGCTCCCCGCTCGCTTGGTGGCCGGCCTTCCTCGACTTCTTCCTTGGATAGGCACGCCCTCAAGGCCGCATCTTCCAAGTCCGATCGTTGTTTGGCCCTCCGGAGAAGTGCAAGGCATTCCCTCTCGCAAACGCACTCGTATTCCACTTACAATACCACTTCGTACAATTCGGGAGCACGTCCAAATATATGGAAGAACGACACATATTCCGGGCAAGTCTACAAAAATGGCTACAGCCGCGGGCCGGAGATTTTCAAAGCCATGGAGGCCGCAAAAAACAAGGACACGGCCGCTGAAAAAAAATAGTGTGACGTACAAGTGTGACTAGAAACGTCCACGTGGTTCCTAAATGCATGTAGGGGTAGAACGTAGAGTATGGTTATTTATTCTATTTGAAGACTTTAATGGTATTTCCATTATATTTGAATTTCAAACCCATTTAATAGATTCAATTTCCAATCATTCTCCGCATCATCCCTTCCATTGGCAACAATTTCTCATATCATACGCATTTGTTTTCATGTATGCTTTACATTTTTGCTCATTTGATGCATTTATGTCGAATAATTGTTCCCAAAATTATCAATATGGGATTTTTATGTTCTCATTACTAGACCAAATTCGAAAAGCACGTTCTTGAATAGTCTCAAAATCATCAAAAAGTCTCCGATTAACGAATATAGTGTTATGTACTCCATGCAAAAGCCAAGAGCTTCATCTATGGCATATCCTTCAACCATATTTGCTTAAGGTCTTGCACGATTTCGAACATAGCCCTTCAATGTGGCCGGGGATTCGTGGCACTCAAGTATAATCATCCATGCGGATGAAAAAAACACAGGAATCATCTAAATGACTATTTTTAGGCAATTTGATTCCGGAAATAGAGTCAAAGGCCCCGAATTAGTCTAGTGATGTCACATTCAAATGAATCGGCCCTCAACCCCATAGGGGGGCTTTTTTTATTGGAGCCACTTCATCCACGATATCTTGGATGGATGTTCCTGTGAGCCCAAATTGATGCCCACATGTGTTGTTAACATTTGTAAAACATTACAAGTAGTGTTTTATTGATTTATGATTATTCACAAAAATATAAAAAGAGTGAAGCTTGAAGAAAGCTAAGTTTGAAGCATTAGGCTTGTGTGGAGTGGACTTAAGTAGTATGAGGACATACCTTGATAAAGTGTGGTAGGTAGAAAGCCAAGGTTAGTTAAATGTTTGAATTAGGATCTTTGTTGATCATTTGAGGGAGAAAGGCTTAGGAGATAAGATGAGAGCCTACAAAGTAGGAGGAGATTTCGAAGGCTTATCGAGAGCCTTGTGAATGGGATGAGTCCCTACTTAGAAAAAGAAGGTTAAGGGGTTGTGATTGGAGGCTCTAATCCTCTCACCCTATCCTTACCTCATGCCCTCTCTCCTTCTCAACTTACTATATAATCCCTCATTCTTCCCTCACTCATCCTCTTTTTTCTTCGTGCTCCTTGGCACCCCACGTATTATAAGTGTGGGTGTGTAGGAAGCAAGATAGGAGCACGTGTATGTGCATGGTCTTAGGGTGAAGAGCCAAGACTAGTTAGCCTTGAGGTGGGTTTGACTTCTTGTTAGGAGTAGCTTGGGTTGGAAGAATTTAGAGTGTGATTTATAGTCTTCAAATTGTAGTATTTGGATTCATGATATCCATACTTATAATTATTTAGACTTACAAGGTTATGTTTGTGAAACATTGGATCATTTAGTTTTGTTGGACTTACAAAGTTACATTATTGAAGTAGGTGAGCTTGTGTGTGTGTGGAGTAAGAGAGAGGCACGTAGGTATGCGAGGTTATAAGGTGAAGAGTCAAGATCAATTAATCTTGAAGATTAGCCTTACATTATTAGATGTGGTTTAGACTCAAGGCATTCATTATTGCATATTCATGTAGAGGACTTCATTACCTGTCCATGGATACCAAGAACTCATTTTTTGGACTTCATATGAATTTTTGAGAGCCAAAAAACCGACACTATGTCCAAACTTCCAAAAAATAGTGAAAAAAGTGCAGATTCAAAGGGAACAGCGTAGAATTGCGACCATATATTTTTTTGCAGTAAAATTATTATTGCATAATCATGTAGAGGACTTCATTACCTATCCATGGATACCAAGAACTCATTTTTTGGACTTCATATGAATTTTTGAGAGCCAAAAAACCGAGACTATGTCCAAACTTCCAAAAAATAGTGAAAAAAATGCAGATTCAAAGGGAACAGCGTAGAATTGCGACCATATACTTTTTGGCAGTAGAAATATTATTGCATATTCATATAGAGGACTTCATTACCTATCCATGGATACCAAGAACTTATTTTTGGACTTCATATGAATTTTTGAGAGCCAAAAAACCGAGACTATGTCCAAACTTCCAAAAAAATAGTGACACACTCTTATAGTTTTTGACTTATGATGTTTAGACTTAAAGTGTTGGATTCATTAGGTAGGAAGGGGTGTGTGTAACTTTTGAATGTATTGGTGATTGACCATTGAGGTAAGTGTTTTTAAACACTCGCACTCTTTTGGTTGAAATGACTATACATTGAACTACCGAGGAGGGAGTTACTATGTGTCAGTCCAACATTTCACACTCGGACTAGGACGAAATCAAGGGTGAGGGACTTTGGGTGACAGTTCCTTAGTGAGTGTCACGAATCCCCAGCCCTTCAATGTTTTCAAGTACCTTTCCATAGGATACGACCAATGGGCATGTACGGGCCCACAAATATCTAATTCTTTAACCAAGTGCACCAACAAGTGGATTATCACATCAAAAAATGCCGGCGGAAACTTTTTTTCAAGCATGCACAAGGTGATGGCTGTATCCTTTTGTAATTCAATCATTTTTGTTAAGTCAATGGTTTTTGCATATAGTCTTTATTATACACATACGGACCTCCTTTGACATGATTGTGCATACACAAAGGGGCAAGATTTGTTGCATAAAGACATGGTACTCATGGGATTTCAATCATTTGAGGCTCCCATCTACGTGAACTTTTTTTCGCAATTGGCCAACATAATGAGTTGGAGTTTTCAATTGCCGCATGATATCTATTTGAGTTTTTGACTTATGTAATACATTGGTGTAGGCATCAAAATTGAATAGAGACCCCCGTCAGAATGAGATAGAGGTTGAGCTTGGTAGGGATGAAGGCACAACACGGTCAAAAGGTGGTTGTCCAACATCTCTCATTTTATCAAAAGGGGGGTAAGTGATGCTCAATGTGGTTTTGGATTATCTTCTTATCTAAGTCGCACCAACATTGTAAGGCTTGAGGAGGTGAGGGCAGAGGTAAGACAATTGGATTTAAAATTCAACACAATTCAAAGCTCGCTAGATATGGCGATGGCTAAGCTTGATATCCCAATGGAAAGAGTGGCTACCACACCAACATGTGGCGAGCATCCTTCAAATGTTGATTTTTAAAATAAAAAAAATCAAACTCTCGTAAAAGTTTGTCTCCCCTTGCACGCTCAAGGTCAAAAGATCCTCTAAGCAAGACTTTGGAGTTTGGCGGTGTAATTGAAAAACCAATTGTGGTGGGGGTACAATACCCTTTCAAGTCCCAAAAAACCTCATCAAGGCATAAGGATCGTGAACATGTATGAAACTTGATTTGATTTATGTGGTAATATTAAGCTTTGTGGCTTATTTCAAAGTTGATGAATGTGATTTTTTGTATTTTCAAAGCTTGATCTTATCGTAGTTGACCTTTCAAAGCTAATCTATGTGTTTAAATAAATGGTGACATACTTGGTTATGTTTATGTGCATATTGGAAACGTTATTATGAACAGGGATGTGCAAATGGACGTGACGCGGCCTTTTTGCGTCACGTCGCGTCACAAATGACGTGACGCCGTCACGTCACGTCACGTCAGGGCGTGACGCGCACTGACGTGGTAAAAAAAAGTTACTGTACCAATTTTTTGTAATTTTTTTTTTACTTTTTTGGACGACTGCTCTAGTCGACTGCTACGAGCAGTCGACTTCAGAAAACCAAAATTAAAAAAATCTATTAAAAAATCTGAACCGTTAGATCTTCTTGGATTGAAGATCTAACGGTCCATGATTTTTTTTAGAATTTTTTGATTTTATTTATTTTTAGGTTTTCCTTGAAGTCGACTGCTAATAGCAGTCGACTGGTCTTGGTCGACTGCAAAAGTAATTTTTTTGCAGTGGACTGCTAAGTCGACTGCAAAAAAACATTAAATTAAAAAATTCCAAAAAAATTTCTGGACCGTCAGATCTTCTTGAAAAGAAGATCTGACGGTCCAGAATTTTTTTTAATTTTTTTGTAGTCGACTGCTAAGTCGACTGCAAATAGTAGTCGAATTAGCAATCGACTGCCAGAAAAAAATTAAAAAATTCCAAAAAAAATTCTGGACCGTCAGATCTTTTTGCCAAGAAGATCTGACGGTCCAGAATTTTTTTTGGAATTTTTTAAATTTTTTTTTTTGCAGTCGACTGCTAGGTCGACTGCTAGGTCGACCAGGGGGTTGACCAGGGGGTTGACCAGGGGGTTGACCAGGGGGTTGACCGCGTCAATTTACCCCTGGGGTAACTGCCGGATTTACCCCCCCGCGGACGTGACGTTTTCAGGTCTGCCGTCACGTCGCTGTCACAGGACGTGACGCGACGTGACGCGACGTGACGTGTAATCCCTGATTATGAATAGGTATAAGAAATTTCTAACGGCACTATTCGCACGAGTGCAAGCCTTCATCAAACCAAGTTATCAAAAAACAATATGGGGATGCAAAAGTGGAGAAAGGACCTAAACCTAAGCGGACACGATTGAGCGAAGACGAGAAATTGACTTTGGAGGCATTGCCAATATTGCAGAAAGGTGACCCAAAGACAAAGGGGGATAAAAGTGAGTAATACTTATACTAAGAGGTGTGATTGTAATGCAATAGAGCTAAGTAATTCAAGTTAATATATTTCCTATATCCATGGTACATACACGCACTAGTACCCTATATCCATGGTATTTTGGCATAAATAATAACATATTTGTTTTATAATAAAATTAATGGAGAGCTAAAAAATGCAATTATCCTAATAAATGCCTATCTCTACTTTTAAATTCAACAACCGCAAGCTTGGCATGAGGATTTGAAAAATAAATTTTATATTGTTGTTGGATTCAACATCCAATTTTAATAACAATGCAAGCACCTTCCAAGTATTGCTCTAAACTGTATTTCTAAAATTCATGTAAGTTTAAGAAATGAATTGATGGATGTAATTAAGTTTTAGGGTATAGGATTTAGGAATAAGATGAAATTGCTCACACAATTCAATGTCCACTAATTGTGGTAATTTAAAAGGAAGAATCCAAACTTTGTCACACATCCAACCAAATATCATATCCAATCCAATCAAACATATAGTGGATGATATTGACAACAATCTAAATGTCCCTAAACTAGTTTAGCTTAATCATTTAGATTATCTCATTGAAGCGCCTCATCATCTACGTATGGGTTACGAGCAATTCGTGCAAACATACGGCGAGAAGTTGGCGTCGCTGACTCTGCCATGATCTGAGCAACATTTTCTGCATATATTGGCAAACCCATATTTAGAGGAGAAGTCACGTTTTTCTTTTTTCTTCAAAATAAAATCATAAGTGTTAGACTTCTAGTGTGCACATACCAAAGATTGGAGGCCAAGTTGGCAAACAATATGGAGAAATTGAAAATTTACGTACTCAATCGATTTTTTTCTTGCAACCTTCTGTGAGCCCAAGATTGTGCCCACATGCATAATTAATTCAAAGGTAATGTAATTGGGACGTTGAAAACAAGTGGAAAACCTAAGAAACACTCAAAAGGCAAGAGGAACTTAAGTTAAGTTGAAGTTAAGGTAAGTTAAGTCAAATCGGGAGGCAAAGAACAAAAGGAGAAAAAGAAAAAGTCAAGCGTTAAGCCCATTTTTTCTTCGGGCTGCCCAAAAGATGTCGGGCTGTGCAGGAAAAAATGAGAGTGAGAGGGAGGGGTCTTGAGAGTCCAGTGGGAGAAGGCTCATTAGGCATGCTTAGAGAGAAAAAAAAGGAGTGTGCGGAAGTTTTTCCACGTTGAGAAACTTCGGCATAGTTTAGAGTTTAGATAATGGAAGAATGGTTCTAGACCCGGTCATTAAGCAAGCTAGGGAAGTAGCGATGTCCGATGCTACTGGCGTGCAGTGCAAACTGATGGTCTTTGTAGGGTCGGTCGTTGGTGGTTCGTGTTCATGGTTCGATCTCTTGCTTCTTTTCTTGGTGGCTGGGCATGGGAGGTCGCAGTGGGATCTGATGTGAGACTAAAAGAACTAGCTTGAGGGTGAGAGTGTGGTGGTGTTGAACCCTGCCGCATCTGTGAGCGGCGTTCTTAAAGAAGTCCAACACCTTGGACGGAAAACACTAGAATGAATCCTCGGACGCAAGGAGATGTTGTGATAGAGACTAGCTGGTTGGCGATGAGAATGCTAGTGGGAGATAGGTTGGTGCGCCTGGATCCGACCCACAGATTTTATGTTGTCTCTGGGCTTGCCTGGGAAGGCGGTTGTGAGGCCAAACCCCCCACCCTTAAGCGTCCGTAGTCCGAGTAGTGGGTTTGGGCTCACATTCCTCCGCGGTATTGGATTTGGACTTGGATGAGTCCATAGTGCAAGGTTCACCCTTCAAGTGGTCTTGGATTTAACTAGCTCCTTCATAAACCCAACTCCTTCATGAACCCAACTCCTTAGCTTCTAACTAAATAAACCCAGCTCCTTCGTAAACCCAGCTTCTTAGCTTCTAACTAAACAAACCCAGCTCCTTTATAAACCCAGCTCCTTCATAAACCCAGCTCCTTCATGAACCCAGCTCCTTAGCTTCTAACTAAACAAACCCAGGTCCTTCATAAACCCAGCTCTTTACTTTCTAACTAAACAAACCCAGCTCCTTCATAAACCCAGCTCCTTCATGAACCCACAACTTTGTAGTTGTAATCCCCAACTACCTCACTAATTATTCAAGCCCTTAACTAATCTTCCTACCTAATTTTCCTAATTCTACTAACAACCCCTTTCTAATCACACAATTCTTCTCTAATCCTAAAATCCTAAAATCCTAGAGAGGAGAGGGGGAGAGAGAATTTCCTAACTTCACTAAGACTAACTAATCCACACAAGTATATTTTTGCACTCATCACAACCTCAAGTGCTCAACTCTTAAACATGGAACTTGCAACCACGTGTATTCAAAACATGAACTTTAAGTACCACAAATTGGAATCATGAATTAACTTTAAAATCCTTCACGTCAACACTAATTCTACCAAGAGGTCAAGCCCTCTTCAAGGCTAACAAGCCTTGGCTCTCGAACTAAAAACTAAGCACACACATGTGCTCCAATATGGCTTCCCACACCCACACTTATAACTCGTGGGGTGCCTTGGAGCACAAAGGAAAGAGAGGATGAGTGAGGGAAGAATGAGGGATTATATAGTAAGCTTGAGGGGGTGAGCACCCTCAAGGCTCACGATAAGCCCTTGAGATTTCCTCCTACTTAGTAGGCGCCAATCCTATCTTCTAAGCCTTCCTCCCTCAAATGATCAACAAGGATCCTAATTCGAACATTTAACTAGCCTTGGCTTTCTACCTACCACACTTTACCAAACTTGGGATGCTTCAACCCAAACTTAGCCTCCTTCGCTTTCCGCCGCCATAACTTTCTCCCCTTACTTTCCCAAATCGTTGCTCACCACTTAATTCAAACCACGATGCTTAACTCGTGATTTGATTGGTGCTTTGAGAATTTGCTTATCCTCCACCTTGCATTCTTCCTTGGACCTTCCTCATTAAGTGGCCATGATGAGGTGGTCCACTTGTGCGCTCCATGTGATCCTCCATTCATCCCAATTCGAATGCACTTGCCTCTTGAGTCACTTTGGTTGTCTCCATCCATTTGTACTAGCCTACTCACTAACTACTCAATCCAAGTTCTCCTTACCTATCCTCATTCACTCAAATCCTTCCGAAGGTAAAAACACAATAACAACTCACATCCTAGCCTCTTACAACATGGTACTTCTAAGACTAACATTTCACTCTTTTTATATTTTTGTGAAGTAACATGCTACTTCAAAGTGCATCAACTAACGTTTCAAGGGTCTAAGACTAAATGTGGGCACCCTTTTGGGCTCACAGCGGTTCAAATGTTTTTAAAGTCCGAAACAATCAGAGGAGTATTGGAAAGGAATCTGCGAATGTTAGCAGATGCTAAGAGAGCAGCAAGAGACATCAAAAACATAGACAAGAACTATGAGAGACGTTGGAGGAAGGAAGATAACTCTATTCCGCAATTTATTCCGATTCGACCACGAGTGCAAGAGAGAGTCCGGATTGCCACTAGCTCAAGTTTCGCAGCAAGTAGTGAATATGGATCCTAGACCTCTAGCCGTTAGGGAGCCAGCCCCTTTGTTAGCCTTACATGTGCCTAGTCTTGGACCTAGCGTTGAGGAAATTAAATGAAAGTTAAGAGCGAGCCAACTAGGATTCCAAGAAGCAGTCATAAAACAAATTCAGAGCCTAACGGACCAAATGTCGCTAATGATGAGGAGTCAACAACCAAACCCTCCACCCCCGGTAGAGTCACGTAGGCATGCCTCGGGTTTGTGGTGTGTTCAGTGTGGCCAACCGGGCCACACTAAGCAATTATGTAGGACGTGGCCAAATAAAGAACAGACGAATGCAGGGGCCCCACCACCACATAATTATGGATATCAAGATTAGAACCAATATAGACAAGGTAATTTTAAGGGAGGGCAACAAGGGCCCGGAAGGCAGAGTGGATTGAGGAGAAAATTCCACCAGTATTGTGGTAGGTGGCATGTCTCTAGATAATGTTGGTTGGAGGGTCAGTCGTTTGGATGTAACAACTGTGGGGGAAACCACCCTTCGGACGAGTCTAGACAACCGGATAAAGTCATTAGGTTGCCGCATCCGGTTGCTAACAATTATTATAAATTTAAACATAAATATTATAGACTACATTTTAGTTATTGTTGTTTGATGTTTTGTCCCCACAAATGCATATCCCCTGTTATTTTTGGATAAGTAGTTTGTTCCTAAAATGTGTTGGATATTGCACGTATATGCAACATTTAATATTAGGTAAGCCCCTGTGAGAAATGAAGGCTTTAGACATATTTTTTAGTCTCATATCAACAAGCATGCAACTTATGAACAAAAAATGCCATAGAAGGCTATAGAAAAAATTCTAAATTGATGTATTGATTCTTAATCGAGGCTTCAACAACTTTTTCCTTTATTTTCCTTGCTACTTACACATATACAAGTTGGTATTTCTCATATTTTCAAAATATTTTTAGCTACAAAGATTTCATTGTACAATCTAATGACGATAAGGTGTACCATAATAACATCACATGTCATTTTTTTTTCCAAAATCCTTGACATGACTCTTTTCAGTGGTGATCATACTTTTATTTTGAACTTAATGTAGGTTTATAATTAAAACTTAGCATAATATAAATATTATCACATAGTATTATTTACCATCTATTGTTTGTATAATGAGCCTTTGAAATATGATAATCGGATGCTCAAAAAGTTGAGCGGGAGATTTAGCATTTCGAGCATCCAAATCTTATATTATGAGGACCCACTAAACAATTAATGGGTGCTGAGTAATGTTATGCATCATATTTGATTGATAATTTTTAAATTTAATTGGTAATATTGCTTCAAACATGACTTTTTATGTAAAGACTCTTTTCTATTAATCCTTAGTGCTATATATTATCATTGTTGGACCATGTAGTTTTGTTCATGGTGGGTACAAATTTATTGACCTCTCAATGTTTCATTGGTTGTGAATCCTCAAAGTTTCACTACGTGTTGGAAATATTATACACATAAGATTGCTATATATTATCATTGTTGGACCATATAGTTTTGTTCATGGTGGGTACAAATTTATTGACCTCTCAATGTTTCATTGGTTGTGAATCCTCAAAGTTTCACTATGTGTTGGAAATATTATACACATAAGATTGTGATGGATTTTGGAGTAATTGACAGCAAAAAAAAGATAATTAGTATTAGTTCAGTATTCAACAATGATAATATTAATGAGATGTTTGGTATTATTATTTTAATAAAATATATTTATCATCTACTAATTATTTTGACTCTATCAACTTTATCTTTGGCTTTCCACTTCGAACATCTTCATCATCCTTGGCCATTCCCTCAAGTTCTTTCTCTCTCTTATTGGTTTGTTTCCTCTCTAAGTTATTGCTCCAATTTCTTCTTAGTGTGATGTATTAAGGCATTGATTGTTAGTTTAAATTTTTGTGAGGATGGTTGCCTTGATGTAAGCTTTCCAAAAAGCTAAGGCTTACGCAAATTGGAGTTGGTGTTTGGAGTTGGTGTTTGGAGTTTATGTTTGTTTGACTGAAAGGTTGTCAACTGCCATCCGAGTTACAAATACCACCTTTCCGATGCCATATCTCATAGAGTATTTAAGCAAGTTATCCAAAACTTTGAATGATTGAAAACTATGTTTTTAGCTCTCTAAAATGGTAAGGCACACTCAATTTAGAGATTGTATGTAGGAACTATGCTCATTAGAATAAAAAAATATCAACTTCCTTGCAAATTGAGAGCATTGATTTTTTCAAAGACATATCTCTTTGAGTTCTTATGAAATTTTTTTGAGACTTCTAGGGATTCACAAACTTGTTGTTAGCTCTTTAGGAGGCTAAAGATCATGCAATTTGGAGCTTGTATGTAAGAGTTATACTCATTTGATTGAAGGGGTGTCAACTGCCATCCAAATTGAGGCTGCCAACTTCAGAAGGCCATATTTTTTAGAGTTTTCGGGCGTTTTTATTAAGATTTGGTGTGAGTGTAATCCTTGTTGTCATTTTTCAAAAATTTATTAAAATTTAAATTCCAATCTGGATTGTGATCATACCATGTGTTTTAATGAAAATGTATTTATGCATTAAATTGTCATATTTGTGGTTATGGAAATTTCCTAGTTTATGGTTCATAAGAGGCATGACCTTCAATTTTTCCGAATTTATCATTTTTTGTATTGTGTACACATGTGAGCCCATTAAGGTGCCCACATGAGGTGTTAACTTCAGAAGTTCATAAATACTTGACCTTGTCAATTCTTCAATTACCAAAAATTATAAAAAGAGTGAAGCCTTAGCTTTAGATCAAAGTTAAGTTCGAACGTTGAGTGGACGTTGTGTTGGGAGCTAGGCTTAGGGGACCTGTGAGTGATTAAGTTAATCCTTAAGCTAATAAGTTAGTCAAAGGGGTTAGAATTTAAAGGGTTAATTAGTGTGATTAAGGGTGAGCCAATTCAATTGTTCACTTTAGGATGGGGGGTTGCCGGTTTAAGGATGCTTCGGCACTTCAGTTAGGATTTGGTTGCAGAATGTTCGGATCCAAGGATGGGGTGCTGGGGAGCAAAAACAGGGCACCAACTGGTCTCTCAGGAAGGGGGGACTTAGCGGCAGAGGAGTTCGGAGATGCGGCCAAATGAGGGAATTCAGGGCATCAGATTGTGAACTTCAGGGTGATAGGGTAGATTTAGGATGAGAACTTCGACATTGGAAGGTAGGCTCAGACTCTAGCTCACACTAGCAACACATTAGATTCAAATTTCTGAATTTCGACATGCGAGTGGATTCAGATTGCAAACTGATTCAGTACTAGGGAAGTCAGATTGAGTTTCCACATTGGACTCAGGACTCAAGGGCGAGTTCAAAATTGGGTGCTGAATTCAGCAGCGGGTGAGGGAGATATTTTGATTTTTATCGAAGGCTCAGGGGCCAGGAGGTTATCGGCACTGGCTTCAGTTCGACGGCTCTGAGCCAGGAGGCTAGCGGCATTGCATTTCAGTTCGAGGGTTCAAAGGCCAGGGGTTAGCGACACCGGTTTGAGTTCGAAGACTCAGAAGCCAACGGCCAGCTAGGTGATGATGTGGGAAGGGGAATTATTAAACAATAGGGCTAGGGGGATTTCTACAAACCTCTAATGTGAAGGGGAATGTATTAAAGAGCTAGGGTGAGTAGTGGTATAACATCTAAATTATGTAAGAGAGTAGGGTAGAAAGACAATGTTGGTGTGATGTGTGTAAAGATCATCATAGGTGCATGAGTGTTTCTCAATGCTGATGCCTTATGGGATTTAATAAAGAAAAAGTGTTTCTTGTGTTCAAATTCATTGAAGCATGAGTGTGGAGTTATGAAGCTAAGGGTCAACAACAATATGTGAGCCATAGGATTCCCCTCGGACCACAGACGCAAAAAGAGTGGGGATTTATGGCTGACAACATCCTTATCTTTATCTTAGATGGATAAATGATTATGAAATGGATGTGTAATTATTAGGATAAAAGTGTATAACTTGGATGAAACTGTGGATTTGGATGGAAATTTAATAATATTTTTAAATAACAATCATTGGCCTTAAATCTAATTATCAATTATAGTCTTGACGTAATTATAATACTAATTTTTATTTATATTTAAGCTAAAATCTAAGTTATGTTTATACCAACCTTAAATATAACTATTGCTTGGAAGGCACAATGTCGCAACCCTTGCTAGCTCCCCTTAACTAACTTGGTCATTTTTCCAACTCTAGGAAGGATTACGAGCGCTAACCCTTCGCAATCCGCCCTGCGAATGGTTAGCTCCCCATACCGCGGACCTTCTTAATCCATAGGAAGGGGTCCAATCCTCCTACTCTTTCATTCGGGACTCATCCCTTAATCGGTAACCAATTCTTAGATGTGGACTTCCATCCTTGAAAGTCCAATCTTATATTGATCATCGCATTGCCGGAACAACACTACAACAACCCGAGCCATACTTGGCAACTACCCCCTCACATTAGGCCAATGCCCATGGAGGTTGTGCCGTTTGGCCTCGGGTGGGTTCGGCCACACCACCTCACCTATATAAGCCTGTAGGAGTCTAGACAGGGCCCTTACCCCCGGGCCACCGTCAAGTAACATTTTGTCTCTCTCCCAAGACTTGGGGCCAAGTAGACATTTTCCCTTAGCCGTTGGGGTTGGAAGCCCCCAGCAGCTTCAGAACACCATAATTTCTTCATATGGTCTTTGATTCTAACAATCAACTACTCCATCGTCATCTACATTTTACGTAGATGTCGATGAACCACTCACTTGCCCCATTTGGGGGGTGCTATCATGTGAGCGGTGAGCAGTGAGCGGTGAGCAATGAGCGGTAAGTTGTGAGCAGTGAGGGATGAAAAATATTTGGAATTACACCCAATATTACCCTATAACCGTGGTATTTTGGCATAATTAGTTGCATATTCCTTTATAATATTAGAAGTGGGGAGTGCAAACAAAATGCAATGAACCTAATGAATTTTTACAATTCTACTTTCAAAATCAATAACCACAAGATTGGCATGAGGGTTTCATGATGAATCTTAATGTTGTTGCTAGATTCAACAAAACAAATGCAAACACATTTCAAGTATTGAGAAATGAATTGATGGAGGCATTGGGGGAGGGAGAAACTAAGTTATTTGGGCATATCGTTTATGAATAAGAGGAATTTGCTCACATAAAATCAATGTCCGCTAGTTGTGGTAATTCAAAAACAATGCAAAGCAGTGGCCTCAATTTTTTTGTTTTATTAGAATGCCAAATCCAATGTCATTTCATATTTCAAACCAACCATATCCAATCCAATCCAATCCAATCCAATCAAACATATGGTGGATGGTATTCTCAACTATCTAAATGCCCCCATTGTCCTCCGATGCCTCTAAATGGAACAACGTCTCCACATTGGGATTAAACTTGCGAGACTTTGAACGACATGTAGGTGTTGATGTGGCCGCTTGTGCAAGAGCAACGCTCTCCGCATATACAGGAAGCAACAGTGACCTAGGAGGGGATGACAATTGTTCCATCATCTTGCCAACACTGCATTTAGATATACATAATGAGGGTTAGTTACTTTGACAATACACAAATTCACAAAAAATAAAATAAATTCAAATAGGTTGGGCAAAACTCACGTACTCAAACGTGATTTCCTTGTTACTTTGCGAGGAGGTTCATCATCCTCCTCCAATGAATGTGGTTGTGATGATTGACCAACTACGGGGTTCTGAGATGAGAACTCCCAAAGCGGTTGAAGTATCTTATTGAAGATAAGATCATCTGCCTCATAAGCAACAAGATGGCGTCCACTCTTACGACATGCGTGGACAGAGGCACCTGAAATGAAATTTATAAAAACAAAATATTCAGTATATGTTCTATAAGCATTACAACGCATTGGATGGTAGAAAGTCTATTGAATTATTAAAGTAGAAATATTGAATGTCGATGGTAGATATTAAGATTATAAACCCACCGGTAGAAGCTGTGACATCAATAACCACCGCTCCAGGCTTACATAAAGCCTCAATAAACATCTGCATTAGGATAGGATGTTTTTCACGAACTCCTCGCCAAGGCACAGAACCATTCATTAGTTGAGTTTTCTCAGTTGTGTAGTTAAAATAGACATCATCTTCACCAACACATACACCTTGTTTTTTGAACTCAACATTTTTGTTGAATGATACTTTCACATGCGCATTCTTCTCACGGCAATATAACAAGATTCGGAATTTGCATGACTGCCACAAATAAACAGTATACACATATTAACAAAAATTATATAATGTTTTTTGAATAAATTCAAATTGTATTAAAAATGTTGAGGAGAAAAATTGTACTTACTGTGGCAGAAATATCGATACCAGAGCACAATTTCATGCCATTCACACCCCACCAATCTTTCAATAAAGTGAAGCCGTAAGTAGCCGAATATGTACGAACATCTTGACGTACATCCTTACATTCCGAAATGAATAAAAGAATGAATGCATTGTCGTGAAGGAACGAAAATGCGAACTCAAATATTGCTTCAATTTCCGTGGCATTATGTTTATTCCATTCTGGAACAACCGAAGGAGGAGAAGAAATATGCGGGACATGGAGACCTTCAGGCAAGTCTGCGATCAACAAATCAAAACCTCGGTGCGGGCATGTGTTATTGAACACATATGTGGATCTCAAACTCTCAAACTGTTGCACACAACAACAAATAATCAATATCGCTTACAATCAAACTTCAATTAAAATTTTTTGAAGACTGACAATGTGAAAAATATAAATGTCGGCAAAATACTTACTTGTTTGACAAATTCATTTGTCTTCAACAACACTCCAAGAGATGCTCCAGTGACGATCTTAAGAACAGAAGTATTTTCCAACATAACTTGAGTACATGTACGAGGCAATACTTCCTTTGCTGATATCCCGGTCATTTGCACACAACTATCATATTGCGCAAGGTCCACATGATCGGCAGTTGTGCACGTACTTGAAACCACATGTTTTTCTGTTCCTGATGTTCCTAAGACCACATTTTCTTGAGGAGGAGTGACAATTACTTTCAAACCACGTCTGCGTTTTCCACGAAACTCTGGAACTACAATAGAAACAACTTCTAAAGGAGTTAATTCTGGAAGAGAAATATCATCGCCAACAGAGTTTCTTTCTTTTTCTTCTTCTGCAGTACAAAAAGTGAGCGCACATTCCAAAAACCAAGGGCAGGACTGCAAAATGCTTAGAGGCCATATTTTCATATGGGATGCTTCGAAAATACAAAGATCACTGGATTTATCAACCCACGCTGCTAAATATGGAGGCAAACTTTGTTCAAGAATTGCGCCCTTCGCCACCAATTCTCGTCGTAAATATCTACAACTAATTACAATTGAAAGAATTTTAAATTTTTTTTAAAGTAAATAATCACAAATAAAGTGGAAAAACATATGTAATCCAATGATACCAAGAATAAATCATTGCGATGAATATATTGAAAATTAAATTGCATCACAATATTCAACCTGTAAAGAACACGCTTAATGATTGAATCCGCTTCAGGAATTTTCGTGAGCTGGGTAGATTTTATAAATGGTGGATTTTCATTCATTATTGACAAAAATGCTTTTCCCCATAACAAAATTCTCCACTTTTCAATGTAATTTGGAAGTGGTAACACGCCAGTGTTCAATTCGATATTTCCCATCTCATCTTTCATTGATTCAAATTCATTGACAACGGCTGTTTCCACCTATATCAAAATTTACATCAATATATCAACACATTAATCCATTACAATATAAAACCATGCATTTACAAAAAACTTATTGATTATCAATGGAAATAAAAGTACCTATGTCCAAAATGATGCTTTTGACAACCATGCATCTAGTTCAGAATCCTTGGTGTCATTTAAAGTCAAATGCAGGGAAACTAGGTTTAGAATTCCACCATTTAAGCCATCTGGCTTTGAATTGGCTAGGTACACGAGTAGTGGCTATTTTTTGAAGCTTCTCCAGCGTGAGTTCTGGTTTAGAGTTGGATGTCCAGTGTTTATTAATCTGCATACACAAATATTCATAAATTAAAACCAAAAATAATAAAACACATTATAATGATTGTAGATTTTTGCATAAGAACATACCTCCACCATTTGTGCTTCAACCTTAGTGGTTCATATGGTTTCATAACCAATGTCACCCATCCGAATGCACTTTCCTTCAATAAATCATTAATTTGTGCTTCAACCTTAGTGGTTCATATGATTTCATAACCAATGTCACCCATCCGAATGCACTTTCCTTCAATAAATCATTAATTTGTGCTTCAACCTTAGTGGTTCATATGGTTTCATAACCAATGTCACCCATCCGAATGCACTTTCCTTCAATAAATCATTAATTTGTGCTTCAACCTTAGTGGTTCATATGGTTTCATAACCAATGTCACCCATCCGAATGCACTTTCCTTCAATAAATCATTAATTTGTGCTTCAACCTTAGTGGTTCATAAACCCTAAACCCTAAACCCCTAAACCCTAAACCCCTAAACCCTAAACCCTACGTCATTCCAAATTACTACCACATATGTGCCATTGATTTGTTCTCACACTCATGTAGAAGTGTTTCCATACATGGTTTGAGGGTTTAGGTTCCTAGCTTTCCAACCACTACAACAAACCTTGTCCATTCCAACCATGGTATCTATGACTGCGTGTCCTAAAGAACTCAATAAATGACTGAGTTACATGCCTGCTGAATTTGGGATGACGTGTATAAGCGTTTAGTCATTTTTCAGTTACAGAAACGACTCATGGATGAAATGTGCAAGCGAGAACCCCGAATATTGATTTATGGTTAGTTATTCATCATCCAATTCATCCATGGCGGTGTGACGTGCCAAAACAACTCTGACGTAGCAAATGTGCAGTCATTTATGTGTTGCCCTTGACCAACCCATACTTAACTATGACTCTCCAACAGATTGTAAGTACGACTATGCCCACAACAAAGGATGAGTACACATGTGAGACACAATATACTGATTGCAAACACAACATATTGGTCACTAAACATGTTTGACACGATGAGGTGGCATGATGTGTCATCGATAACATAAGCTTAGTACATGTATTGACGTATATGGAAGATATTCATTGGCAAGGTGCACATGTGATGGAGGTCTGAAATCATAAGTTTAATGGCGGGCACTGGGCACGAACAATGCATTTCATTTTTCATGCCACGTAATCAATGACGTGGATGTGTAAGTCATAGTGGAGTTGTAGTTCAGTCATAGTATTGTTGAGTACAACCCACGTGGGACATTTCACTATAAGAAAACAATGATTTTTGTGATGTTCAGCAAAACACGCTGTCACGTGCTTTTGAACAGGTAGTACGTCGCCGAGGATATGATCCAAAATCTTTTTTTTTTTCGTGACGTGTGGAACATGTCAGAATTGCCTTGAACGTCACGGAGAACACGACCAATTTCACATGACGTCACGTGTAATTAGCGTGTTTTGAAGTCCCCAAAATGGGACACGTGGAGGGGTCAACGGTGCCAACTCAGCTTTTTTCAGGGCAGAAGAGGCCTTTTTTTTCCCTTCGGACTGCCCGAAGAAGTGACGTGGACCAGCGCGAATTCTGACGTGGCTGAGAGAAAAAGTGACGTGGCGCTTCCACATCAGCTGCCACGTCGGTCACTTTAAGAAAATTGTGTGCGTGTGCGTATGTTTTCAGTGGCGTCACCGATAACGGAGCCTTGTTTTCAGTGACATCAAATAGAACGTCCTCTTCTCATGCGAAATTGGTTTTTTTATAGCACATGATGACAGGGTGTATGTTATTAGTGACGTCACTTATAATGGAGAGTTGTCGTCCGTGACATCAAAGTGAACATCGGACCAGGAGAAGACAAAAAGAGAGCTACCAAGTCTGACTCAAAGAGGTCCAAAGTGTAACCAAGAGCACAAATAGGCCAGAATGCATTCTTCCTCACTTGTTATTTTGTTACACCTCATGTTGATAGTACTCTGAGCGAGGTGGGTCCAGCGCTGCAAGCTCTTTGAAATGATGAAAAAGCTAAAGCTATCCCCTTCTTTCTCAATTTTCACACATAATCTAATCACCAATCCTGAATATAGGGTAACAACCCACACAAATGTTTGTCAGTTTGAAACTGAGAAAACCCACAAAACTACAAGCACCTTGTTGCAAGCCTGTAAATAATGTTCAACACGGAACAATTGAACGATACCACTACACAATGCACATAAGATAATCAAAACACAAATTTACAAAAGGGTATAATAATGCCTGAGAAAGATGAAGTGGACGCACACACAGCTATAAGCAACTCCACAACTAAGTGGACATTTCTGGGCAAGTATTCCACTGGCAAAACAGAAAGTTCACTAGAAGAAGAACCCCTCCTTTACAACTTGTCCATAGTGACTTAAATGGTCTAGAATGACTTATTTCCGCAAGAATTGAGTCGTTCTGGACCATTTAAGTCACTATGGACAAGTTGTAGAGGACCGTTTTTCTTCTAGTGGTTATCCATAGCTTTCGAATATGGCAGCGTGCAGTCAGTGCGCGGATAGCGTCCAAAGAGATGGACTGAGAGCCCTCGGCACCGAGGCTATCTACCCCACTGGCCCGGACGTTGTATGTGGCTCACAATTGCTATTGTGATCGGGGGTTCGAATGAAACTAGTCATTCGCTAGTCATAAACTAGTCATTCGCTAGTCATAAACTAGTCATTCGCTAGTCATAAACTAGTCATTCGCTAGTCATAAACTAGTCATTCGCTAGTCATAAACTAGTCATTGGAAAGTAATTTAGTAGTCATTCACTAATCAAACAATGTTTACTCGCCAGTCGCACGAAAGTCGCTATCTAGTCATTAATTAGTCGTTCTTCAAATTTGAACAATCTACATATTCAAACCCTAGTGCCTGGAATTGTATCCATTAGGTCCCCGCCCCTAAATACCATGCCGTCCATGGCCATGGCGTATTACACGTCTGGGCTGAAGGGAAAGGGCTCCAAGACTCAAATGCAATCGAGAGAACATTGTGTAGTATCACTTGGGAGGTACAATGGGTGACTAGCATTTTTGACGTATGTGTAGAGAGTATAGAGGTAGTGAGTGCGAATCTGTCCACTTAAGCTTCAGGATATTGTGAGGCCAAACCCCCCACCCTTAAGCGTCCGTAGTCCGAGTAGTGGGTTTGGGCTCACATTCCTCCGCGGTATTGGATTTGGACTTGGATGAGTCCATAGTGCAAGGTTCACCCTTCAAGTGGTCTTGGATTTAACTAGCTCCTTCATAAACCCAACTCCTTCATGAACCCAACTCCTTAGCTTCTAACTAAATAAACCCAGCTCCTTCGTAAACCCAGCTTCTTAGCTTCTAACTAAACAAACCCAGCTCCTTTATAAACCCAGCTCCTTCATAAACCCAGCTCCTTCATGAACCCAGCTCCTTAGCTTCTAACTAAACAAACCCAGGTCCTTCATAAACCCAGCTCTTTACTTTCTAACTAAACAAACCCAGCTCCTTCATAAACCCAGCTCCTTCATGAACCCACAACTTTGTAGTTGTAATCCCCAACTACCTCACTAATTATTCAAGCCCTTAACTAATCTTCCTACCTAATTTTCCTAATTCTACTAACAACCCCTTTCTAATCACACAATTCTTCTCTAATCCTAAAATCCTAAAATCCTAGAGAGGAGAGGGGGAGAGAGAATTTCCTAACTTCACTAAGACTAACTAATCCACACAAGTATATTTTTGCACTCATCACAACCTCAAGTGCTCAACTCTTAAACATGGAACTTGCAACCACGTGTATTCAAAACATGAACTTTAAGTACCACAAATTGGAATCATGAATTAACTTTAAAATCCTTCACGTCAACACTAATTCTACCAAGAGGTCAAGCCCTCTTCAAGGCTAACAAGCCTTGGCTCTCGAACTAAAAACTAAGCACACACATGTGCTCCAATATGGCTTCCCACACCCACACTTATAACTCGTGGGGTGCCTTGGAGCACAAAGGAAAGAGAGGATGAGTGAGGGAAGAATGAGGGATTATATAGTAAGCTTGAGGGGGTGAGCACCCTCAAGGCTCACGATAAGCCCTTGAGATTTCCTCCTACTTAGTAGGCGCCAATCCTATCTTCTAAGCCTTCCTCCCTCAAATGATCAACAAGGATCCTAATTCGAACATTTAACTAGCCTTGGCTTTCTACCTACCACACTTTACCAAACTTGGGATGCTTCAACCCAAACTTAGCCTCCTTCGCTTTCCGCCGCCATAACTTTCTCCCCTTACTTTCCCAAATCGTTGCTCACCACTTAATTCAAACCACGATGCTTAACTCGTGATTTGATTGGTGCTTTGAGAATTTGCTTATCCTCCACCTTGCATTCTTCCTTGGACCTTCCCCATTAAGTGGCCATGATGAGGTGGTCCACTTGTGCGCTCCATGTGATCCTCCATTCATCCCAATTCGAATGCACTTGCCTCTTGAGTCACTTTGGTTGTCTCCATCCATTTGTACTAGCCTACTCACTAACTACTCAATCCAAGTTCTCCTTACCTATCCTCATTCACTCAAATCCTTCCGAAGGTAAAAACACAATAACAACTCACATCCTAGCCTCTTACAACATGGTACTTCTAAGACTAACATTTCACTCTTTTTATATTTTTGTGAAGTAACATGCTACTTCAAAGTGCATCAACTAACGTTTCAAGGGTCTAAGACTAAATGTGGGCACCCTTTTGGGCTCACATAATTGGCGACCATCGGGGGATGAATCCAAACATCTCTTGCTCCAAGGGTAAGTTGTCTAGTCAAGCTCGGTACTCCTTACATCTACTTCCCGATGTACGGGTAGGAAAGAGCTCACCATTCAACGTTTCCAATTGAATTGAATTATTAGGAAAGACCTCATAGACAAGGTAAGGTCCTAACCATATTGCATCGAATTTCGCCGGAAATTCAAGCTTTCGTGCGTCTTGAATCATGACCATCATTCCCGGTGTTAGGGCCCTTCTCTTATGTCGTTTGTCGAAAGTAATCTTTCTCCTTCTTTGGATTGCCTCAATATGTTGAGCCGCCATTCTCCTCCCTTCGTCAAGTGCTTCCAAATCGGTTAGTCGATTTCGTAAGGATTGACTTTCGGTAAGTCTCGTACTCACGGCCACCCTAAGTGACTCGACTTCATATTCGATTGGTAGTGTCGCTTCAAGACCATAGACTAAGGAAAATGGTGTAGCACGCGTAGTTACCTTATAGGTTGTACGGTATGCCCAAAGTGCCGCCGTTAGTTTCGTATCCCAATCCCGCTTCGAGTCTATAACCGTCTTGCGTAGTATACTCACCAAAATTCCGTTAACCCTTTCCGTTTGTCCATTGGTTTGTGGGTGGTAGGGAGTAGTCTTCCGGTGATCAATTTTAAATTTCTCTGTCATCTCTCGAATCAAGTCATTCAAAAAGTGAGTACCCCTATCGCTTACTAGGATCTTCGGCACCCCGAACCGCGAAATTATGTTTTCGTACATAAATGTTGCCGCGTGTTCCGCCGTGTCGGTCTTCACCGCTTTGGCTTCCGCCCACTTGGTGAGGTACTCGGTTGCCACCACAATATATTTCATTCCTTTTGAAGATTGGGGATGGACCTCACCCACATAGTCGATGCCCCATTTTTCGAAAGGAATTAAGGGTAATGATACATGTAAAGGCATCTCCATTCTAAGGTCGTTTCGGGCATACCGTTGGCAAGCGTCGCATTTCCTTACATAGTCATGGGCGTCCTTAAATAGTGTAGGCCAAAAGTAACCCGCTCTAAGTATTTTTTGCCCGGTGAGTTGACCCGAGAAGTGACCGCCGCAAGCGCTATCGTGGCAAGCGATTAAAATCGCTTCAACCTCCGTTTTTGACACGCATCGTCGTAAAATACCATCGGACCCCCTTCTAAACAACCTATGGCCCACTACAACAAATTGCCTACTATTTACCCTCACCTTCCTTCTCTCTTCTTTTGTCCACTCTTTGGGCAACTTGTGGGTTGTTAGAAATTCCACTATGCCCGCATACCACTCCGGTGTAGAAGTGACCACAAAGAGGCTATCATCTACTAACATATCATTTACCGGATTTTTTCCTATCTCCTCCGACAACCTAGACAAGTGGTCCGCTTGTAAATGCATACGACCCGGTTTATATTCCACCGTGTAGTCGAATTCTTCTAATAACAAAACCCACCTAGCTAACCTACCACTTAACTCCGCCTTGTTAACTAGATACTTGATAGCCATGTGGTCAACAAAAAATACAACCGGGTTGCACATGAGGTAATGCCTAAACTTTTTAACGGAAAACACCATGGCTAGGCACTCCCTCTCCGTTGTAGAGTAGTTTCTTTCGGCGGGGGTCAATTGCTTACTCGCATAAGCTATAGGTTGATCCTTCTCTTTTTCTCCCGTTGCTTGACAAAGCGCACTCCCTATTGCCACATTACTAGCATCACAATAGACGTGAAAAGGTTTACCCCAATTGGGTGGTATCAACACCGGATAGGTGCTCAACCTATCCCGCAATTCCTCAAAGGCTTTTTGACAAGCATCCGTCCACTCGAATTTGACATCCTTTTTGAGCAAATGGGTAATGGGCACCGCTATCTTTGAAAAATTAGGAATAAGTTCCCGGTACCATCCCACATGTCCTAACAACTTAGAGATCCCCTTGGAATTGGTTGGAGTTGCCAAGTCGCTTATGGCCGCAATCTTATCCGGATCGGGTTCTCTACCTTTCTCACTAACAACATAACCCAACAACACTCCCTTATTCACTCCCAAAAATGTCCTATCCGGGTTCAATGCTAACCTCATCTTCCTACACCTAACCAATGCCTCCCTAACACAATGTAGGTGATCGTCCACATTACTTTGTGTGCTAAAATCGTCCACAAAGACGGTCATGGATTTGAACAACAAGTCGGTGAAGATATACATTACTAATCGTTGGAAAGTAGCCGGGGCATTACATAACCCAAATGGCATCACTACCCACACAAAAGTACCCCAAGGTGTAGTAAAAGCCGTTTTATGGATATCTTGGAGGGCTATGGAAATTTGATTATAACCCGCATACCCATCCATAAAGGTATATCGCGAATGACCTCCAACCTCCTCAAGCAACAAGGTGATAAAAGGTAAGGGGAAGTGATCCTTTTGTGTGCACGAATTCAATTTCCTATAGTCGACACAAACCCTTAATTTCCCATTTTTTTTCTTTACTAAGACCATAGGAGAAACCCAATCCGTGATTTCCACCGGCTTGATAAACCCGGCCTTCAATAACCTTTCCAATTCCGCTTTCACCAACAATTGCAATTGAGGATTCATCCTCCTCTCCTTTTGTCTAATTGGCCTCGCCCCCGGAATTAAAGGAATCCGGTGCTCTACCATTTCCCTAGGAATTCCCTTAAGCTCATCGTAGGACCATGCAAAAGTATCACTAAACTCATCCACCAAATTGCTATACTCCCTAACCTCTTTCTCCCCCAATTTGGAACCCATCTTCATTTGTCGGGTTTTTCCATTCTTTAATTTCACATCCACGTACCGCCAATCCGCTTCCGACACATGTGCTTGTTCCTCTTTGTTCCGATACCAATCGGAAGGCACATTGGGGTAATCTTTCACATCTTGACCTACAACTATCCCCGTAGACGTGGTCTTGAAATGTAAAGGCTCCTCCAATTTCGATGACTCAATAATCACATCCTCCTCTTGAGTCCCATCTACATGAATTAAACTAACCTCACCCTCTTCCACGTCATCTACCCAAGGTGTTAACCCACCGCTAACCCACTCTTCCTCGGTGAGCACCTCACATGGCTCCAACAATGAGCCCTCTCCTAAACTAACACTAGGAAATTCACTCCCTAAGCCTACTTGGTGAAATGTAACCATTACATCAACCTCGGACTCGGGGTACTCCCTTAGCCATTGGGCATAATCCCCATTATCCCCATAATTGTAAAAATTAGGACCTAGACTTCCCGAGCCCGAATCTATAACAACCCTTTGACCTTCGGGATGGACGACTCCCACCAATGCCTTGCCAATCTCATTCTCGTTTAAGTCATCAATTTCCTTCTCCAATGGCAAATACATCTCCTTCTTCATCCATCCTTCTAATGAACCAATGGACACTATGACCCTATTACCCTCCGGACCATAAGTGATGGATGGTTTAGGTCCACCCCAATTGACCATAGCATTCGCCATCCGCAACCAAGGCCTACCTAGCAAAATGGGGAAGGTGTCCTTGTTGGAGTGCATTTTAATGACATGGAAGGTGACCAAGTACTCCTCGCCTCCCGTAGTCATTCTACAATCCTTGATCATCCCCAAAGGCGTAGTCGAACTTTGATTTGCCATATTTATGACCAAAGGTGAAGGCCCCGTGAGTCCAAGTCCCAATTTTTTCATAGTATCCTCCGGTAGTATATTTAGACTACTCCCTCCGTCGACTAGCACATTAGGAACCACCTTATCTACTATAACAACTTCTATTTCTATAGCTTTCACGTCTCTTCCACCTTGTGATTGGATCCTAGCGGCTATTTTAGCTTTCACCTTCCTCATCCTCTTGTGTACCGGCATTCCCTCCTTTAATGTTTTCCTTGCCGTGGGTGAAATTTCCAATAGTTGGCCGAAAGTAATATCCGCCTTGAGTGTACTAAGGTCCGCCCACAAGTCGTACCCGGTAGATCTTTCCACCTTAGAATTACCCACTACGTCGAATTCGTCTACGGGAACCCCCGGTCCTTCCCATTCACCCACATCGCTATTATCCAAGTCATGTACCGCATTAGTCCTCTCCCTATTTTGTAAAATTATATTTTCCCTCTCCACATCCTTAGTAGCTCTTCTAGCTACCCTATCCAACTCGGAGAGATTAATCTCTTCATCCGAAGAGTAATTTCCTTGCTCTCCTATTCCTACCTCCAACGGGGCATCCCCTCTCCTAGCCCTAGTAGTTACCGCTAGTGCAGGTGCTTCTTCAACCACACCCTTACCCTTCACTAACTCATATGTAATAGCATTGGTGTGAGGAGGCCATTGACTTTGCTCCTCTCCAATTCTCGTTGGGAGAGGAAGCATGTCATCACATGTGGCCTCCAACACTCCATCCATGAACCTAACATCTTGGGAGTTAGATGGTCCCGGATCCGTTGGAGGCGCTTGTCTCCCGTTACTACCATTAGGTGGAACTCCTTGTCTATTTTGTATTGGAATGTAACCGGTTGTAGTTTGCAAGCCCGCCGGTGGATGAAAAGTTTGCCTAGCATTACTATGGTCATAGTATAAGTTAGGTGGCCTAAGTTCATTGGCCGGTACTCCTTGTGGCCTAGCACCTCGCATATTATCCCTTGCTTGTTGTTGTGGATTAGCCACCGGGTAAGGGACATTAATTATTTTGTCCGGTTGGCGACACGTATCCGAGGGATGACTTCCTCCACAATTGCTACAATTAAACTCTTGACCTTCGGACCAACATTGTCCTTGAGCGTGCCACCTTCCACAAAAGGGATGAAATTCCTTCTTCTCTAAATTTTGGCCACCTTGCCCTCTAGGTTGTGGTCCTCTATTGCTTCCATTTCCATAGTGAGGTGGCGCTTGACCTCGTTGATTTTGTTGAGGTGGGTTACCGTTTCCTCTTTGGTCACGGTTTTGTCCACTTCTACAAAATTGACGCGTGTGGCCCGGTTGGCCACATTGGACACACCATAATCCGGAAGAATGCCTACCCGACTCAACCGGGGGTGGAGGCCCCGGTTGTTGACTCCGGATCATTAATGACATTTGATCCGTGAGGCTTTGCATTTGTTTTATCATAGCCTCTTGGAATCCTAGTTGGCTAGCACCTAGTCTTCTCTCAACCTCCTCCAAGTGTGGATCCGTTCTAGGGGCCGGTAGTGCCAAAAGAGGTGCCGGTTCCCTAACCGCTAAAGGTCGGGGGCCGGTGTCCACAATGGCATATGGAATTTGGTTCTCATACTTAGCGGGTTCTACCGCTACCACCCTAGGGCGTATGGGGATGAATTGTGGGATCAATTCATCCTCCCTTCTCCATAGCCTTTCGTGATCTTTATCCAAGTTTTCAATATCTCTAGCCGCACGCTTGGCATCCGCCAAGGTCAAGGGATTCCTTTCTAGAACACCCCTAATAGTTCCGGACTTAAAAAACCCTTGAATGAAAAATTGCTTTAGCGTGTCGTCGTTGAGCATGGTACCCACAAATCTAGTGCACACTAAATCAAACCTCCTAATGTAAGCCGAAATTTCTTCCTCCCTTCCTTGCTTCAATGACGACAATGCCCTTAATGCGGTACTTTGACCCACTTCCGGCCTAAATTCGTTAAGAAACTCCCTTTGTAATTGTTCCCATCCCCTAAAATGTCCCTCGGCATGATCCCGATACCATTCATAGGCTTCCCCCTCTAGAGTGGTAGGAAACCACACTAACCAATAACCCGGGTCGGTTATGAGGAAGCTAGCCAACCGTTCGATATACCGTTCCATGTGCCGAGAGGGGTCCTCATCCTTGGTCCCATAAAATTTAGGGAGATGAGATGGCATATCCATCGCCGCTAAATTTTGTGGAACCACAATTGGTAGGCCTCTTGGCCTAACCAATGGGTCTATTGGAGGTATAGGAGGTATGGGCGGAATTGGGGGTATGGGTGGTGGATCCATCCCCCGTTCCTCGGCCATGGTGACCGGTGAACTATTCAACAATCCCCTATCAACTTCTACCGGGAATTCTTCTCTAAGTGTGTAATTTTCCGAAGAAGTTTCACCACTCAATTTGGAGGGAGTGATCTCCTCTTCAAGTTGAGCTCCAAGTTCTAAGGTGTCTAGAATTGACCTAGTCCTAGGTTCGACGTTCAAACAACTCTCTATTCTAACATTATCTTGTTCTAATCTATCACTGATTTTAGAGGACCGCCTCTTTCGAGTAGATTTCTCTAGTCCTACTATCAAACTTGGTTTTTGTGAGCGAGTCCTACCTTGCATTCCATAAGAATCGATCGACCCTCACTTGACCACACATAATCCTAGCAATTCCCCTCTTAATATTTTCACTTGTCTTGGTGTGGTTATAATTTTTTTAGGAGGTGAGGAAAAGAACCTGCAAGCCCACTTAGGTGAAAGAATCCCAATAGGGGATAGGCATGTTCATGTTAATTTTTTTGGTTAAGTCGGAGCATCACCTCCGCACCTTCCCGCAAATTAACACTCACCACAATACCGATTGTGAGGGGGTGACCTTCCGAGTAGATTATGTTAAAAGTCGAGGCTTCACCCTTCAACTTCTCACACCATCCACAATTCAGGAATTACCCTCTACAACGGATAACAACAATCACGAGTACAAAAGGCATTCCTTAATTAGTTAATGAGTTCACTTTGAAGAAATAAACATACCTTGAGCAATCGCATCCCCCTGTGAGTTAGCACTCCCCTCAATCGTGACTCAATGTAACAACACCATAAACTTTGTGAAATATTAATTTAATCTAGAGCATGAAATGACAACTCCCAAAACTTTGAGACTCACCCCGAGGTGAGTGTCAAAGTTCAATGTCCTAAGGTGAATTTACCCTCTAATGTTTTAATGAGCTACTCGGTTATAGGTTCCTTTTAAGTTCTTAGCAAATCCCCAAAAAGGTTGAGGACGTACCTTCGCCGCGCTCCTTCCTCAAAAATGAATTTGCGTAATTGACAATGCAATTCATTCCAAGGAATAGTTGAAATACAATGAATTCAAATGTAACCCAAAGAGAGAATACTTACCGAGTTTCGGGTGCTCCTTCCCTTCTCTCAAGTTTGTGTCTCCAATTTTTCCTAGTTGCCTCCAAGTCTCCTAGTCGCCTCCAAGTCTTGTAACTACCTTCCGCTTCGCTCCCGGCGGACGCACCAATTATGTGAGGCCAAACCCCCCACCCTTAAGCGTCTGTAGTCCGAGTAGTGGGTTTGGGCTCACATTCCTCCGCGGTATTGGATTTGGACTTGGATGAGTCCATAGTGCAAGGTTCACCCTTCAAGTGGTCTTGGATTTAACTAGCTCCTTCATAAACCCAACTCCTTCATGAACCCAACTCCTTAGCTTCTAACTAAATAAACCCAGCTCCTTCGTAAACCCAGCTTCTTAGCTTCTAACTAAACAAACCCAGCTCCTTTATAAACCCAGCTCCTTCATAAACCCAGCTCCTTCATGAACCCAGCTCCTTAGCTTCTAACTAAACAAACCCAGGTCCTTCATAAACCCAGCTCTTTACTTTCTAACTAAACAAACCCAGCTCCTTCATAAACCCAGCTCCTTCATGAACCCACAACTTTGTAGTTGTAATCCCCAACTACCTCACTAATTATTCAAGCCCTTAACTAATCTTCCTACCTAATTTTCCTAATTCTACTAACAACCCCTTTCTAATCACACAATTCTTCTCTAATCCTAAAATCCTAAAATCCTAGAGAGGAGAGGGGGAGAGAGAATTTCCTAACTTCACTAAGACTAACTAATCCACACAAGTATATTTTTGCACTCATCACAACCTCAAGTGCTCAACTCTTAAACATGGAACTTGCAACCACGTGTATTCAAAACATGAACTTTAAGTACCACAAATTGGAATCATGAATTAACTTTAAAATCCTTCACGTCAACACTAATTCTACCAAGAGGTCAAGCCCTCTTCAAGGCTAACAAGCCTTGGCTCTCGAACTAAAAACTAAGCACACACATGTGCTCCAATATGGCTTCCCACACCCACACTTATAACTCGTGGGGTGCCTTGGAGCACAAAGGAAAGAGAGGATGAGTGAGGGAAGAATGAGGGATTATATAGTAAGCTTGAGGGGGTGAGCACCCTCAAGGCTCACGATAAGCCCTTGAGATTTCCTCCTACTTAGTAGGCGCCAATCCTATCTTCTAAGCCTTCCTCCCTCAAATGATCAACAAGGATCCTAATTCGAACATTTAACTAGCCTTGGCTTTCTACCTACCACACTTTACCAAACTTGGGATGCTTCAACCCAAACTTAGCCTCCTTCGCTTTCCGCCGCCATAACTTTCTCCCCTTACTTTCCCAAATCGTTGCTCACCACTTAATTCAAACCACGATGCTTAACTCGTGATTTGATTGGTGCTTTGAGAATTTGCTTATCCTCCACCTTGCATTCTTCCTTGGACCTTCCCCATTAAGTGGCCATGATGAGGTGGTCCACTTGTGCGCTCCATGTGATCCTCCATTCATCCCAATTCGAATGCACTTGCCTCTTGAGTCACTTTGGTTGTCTCCATCCATTTGTACTAGCCTACTCACTAACTACTCAATCCAAGTTCTCCTTACCTATCCTCATTCACTCAAATCCTTCCGAAGGTAAAAACACAATAACAACTCACATCCTAGCCTCTTACAACATGGTACTTCTAAGACTAACATTTCACTCTTTTTATATTTTTGTGAAGTAACATGCTACTTCAAAGTGCATCAACTAACGTTTCAAGGGTCTAAGACTAAATGTGGGCACCCTTTTGGGCTCACAGATATGGAAGAGGACAATGGGGACCTGGATTGTAGTGCCCCTACGAGCTGGAACGCGACAAGCGCGTTGCGAAAATCAAGGAGCTCATGAAGCCCATGGAACAAGCGGCAGCGAGTCTGTAAGTGTTTCTTACCACAGTAATTTGTTGTCAGGTTGGAGCCGAATCTGCCGAAATGTGGCGAGAAATTGTCAGCCACTTGTGGGCGCCACCAACTCCGGCGATGCTCCACCCTGGGGCCACCAGATGCTCCGCGGCCAGCCGATTCCGCAAAGTCGGGGTTTGGTATATTTTGGGGTTTTTGGAGCTCTGTAGAGGATGTAGACTAAGTCGCATGGGGCACGTGGCGAAATCGCAGCCATGCATATGGACGGTTCAGATGGAGTCCACTTCTTTGTGGCTCCCTAGGGGTCCCAATGTGTAGTCGATTTTGACCCCTCATTCTTTTGCTTGGGGTTTTGGAAACGCACTGTGGGTCTCAAGCAGGAGTCGGGAGCGCACATCACGTGGTCGATAGCGGAACCCTGCGCTCATCGGTTGTAGTACACATCACACATACTACCCATCTCCCTTTCTGTGAATCTGCTATGTACTATGAATGTGTCATGTATTGTGAATGAATATGGGGTTTAGGGTTCAGGTTGTGCATCTTACAACCCTTAATCTTGATGTTATGTGCTGTTGTGAGTTATGCTTAGTTATTTATCTGATTTAGGGTGTGATGCCACATTCATGTAAGTTCTTAGGAAAACAGGGCAATGGCGTTTGTGAGTGATGCTAAGCTGCTCTAGGAAGTGAGTCTGTGTTGCTAGTCAGAAGTGAGTCTGATGGTTATTGCCACAATAATCCAGAAAGAGAGTTGAGATATTAGATATCTGAGAGGAACTGAAAGTTTCTTATGGTTTTCTTATGGTTAACACTATATTCAGTGTTAACGATTATTGAACAAGGGTGGTTAACCAAGCCAGTCAGGGAGCTTGATGGGTTAAGGGCTGGTTCTGAGGATGGTTGGGGGGGTTTACTACTATCAGAAGTACATCTGAATTGTTGATACACAATGATGTCCAAACAATATTTTTAGTCACAGTCATTCAAGGTACTTGGTGTAGCTGCATGACAAAAGGTCGGTATGAGGGTCAACAAGTGTGTGTGTCATTCCAAGTATTTGGTGTATATGTAGAGAGGACAGAAGTAGTTTGTTCGATTCTTGATGCCCTTGGCAGCCTTGGTTATGAGTGGCCATTCCTACTTTCTTTGGTTTCATATATGTGTATAAACCCTAAAACGAGGTTACAGGTTTAGGTGGGTTCATGTGGGGTTGAAAAACTTTGATTTAGGGTTTGATTTTGTGATGTTATTCTTTCATGACCCTCATAAAATTGTGTTGTCCATGTCTTATCAGCCCTAAACCAGAGTCTCCAGTTGCAGCATTTGAGGCGATGGAGGATGAATTAAGGGATACTTAATGTATAAATCTCACCTGGCACTAGAATCTCCAATGAATGCAAACCTGATGCACTGAGAAACATTTCGGTGAGTACTAACATGATATGGTACATGGTTAATATTGCTATACAAGGGAATATACATCTATGGTTGTAAGGGAAATGGCCACAGGCACGCTTTGGATCTGTTGGTTACTTTCCAATAATTGTAAGTTGCATATTAGACGAGGAATGGGTGCAGGGAAATAACTTGTGTTAATGACTGGAGGCTGGGGTTTCAAAGAATTTTTTGCAATTTATATCTTATTATTGTTTGCTTCATATGATTTGCGAAATTGTGACTGATGCATACCGATACCAAAGTATGCAACCAGTTTGTGTGGGATTTGTTACTTTCTGAATCTGGATTGGTTTGGAAGATATTTCCTTATTTCATCCACATTTATATGCGCATCTGCAAGCGATGCGTAGCTGATTTAGAGTGTGATTATGAGATCCTTAGGATGCCATGTAGAGGGCGGAGACGTAGGTGTGTTGGCTGAGGCTGCATCCCTTGTTGCGTCAGAGGGGAAGGGAGTTTCTCCGGAATCTGTGAGCAAAAACCCCAAGACCATGTCACCAAGCAAGATAGGTGACATTGGTGGTTCAAACAGTGCGCATGGTGGTCAGGTGAGCAACGACGCTACCGTGTGAGCGGTGGGACGCGAGCGGTGAGCGGAAAATTTGCTCACGGTGAGCAGAAAAAAGTCAACGCTGTCCAATTATAGTAATAAAATTTCTAAATTTAGATAATATAAATAGAAAAACGTGGGACCTCTTTTTTTTAGTAAAAACGTTGGACCTATTTCCGTGCAAATTTTGAGGGCTTTAAGGACAGAGACTTGGTTTTAGGGTACCTTTCAGAGAGACTAGTTGACATGATCTAATTAAACCAGGGAACTTTTGACTGTCCACATTATGGTGAGAGCCGCTTAATCATAGGCTATGGTCACAACGTAAGAGAAAATTCTAAGTCAAAAATTCAAGCATTCAAGCAAAGTAGCAAAACTCGTACCGTTCAATAACATCTAAAACTACCGTTGGAAAAAGAGACCCATAAATATTTAAAAACCTTTATAGATATTTAGAAACGAATACAATTCACATCATGTAGATAATGATAGGTCTGATATATCAGCGATATTTTCGGAAAACGTGCACTCATACTATGGTATACTCAACGCAATAGGAAATACTTAGCGAGAACTTATAAATAAGGGGGGCAGCCTAGCTCCTATAGGTATCCACGCTAAGGTCCCACATGCTTCATGATGCCACTTTCGAGGAGGTGCTTCACTTCATTGAAACTAAGGCTCGGAGCATGGATGAAAGTTTCTTGGTATTGATCCAAGTTGCAGGTCACACGGAAGATGAAGTACAAGTGCTTGCAGTTTACCCAAGTGCGCCGCTTCCCAAGTGCTCTTGCTGACATCTCCACAAAATCCGGGCATGTGCACGACGGGAAGGTGCTGATAGTGATACGGTACTCTTCAACCTTAGCCTTCTTTCGGGACTGGAAGAGAATGATGCACCCGATCCCTGGGTGAGGTATCATTGTGACGGAGGTGATTTGTCCGTTGACGTTGAGGGCTGACTTCCACTTGTTGCGTTGTTGGACGCATGGTCCGTTGTTACTGCATCGGATCTTCTTTCCAAACCTGAGCGTAGGGTATTGATCAGCTTGGGCTGGGGTAGGGAGTTCGGCCATGGATGAGGCAACATTGGAGGAGTCGCCGAAGAGTCTTCTGGGTGACACATCTTGACGATGCTGAAGTTGGAATCCCCCTTCTTCAAGGGCCAGAACCTCCTGGAGAGTGAGGTTTGTCCCAGTGAGGACAGGCCAGACGTCCGGGACATCCGGACGGTGCTGCACCCACTTCCTCCTAGTGCCTTTGACACATCTCTCAATGTCGTCGTTGCAGAAGAAGAACTGTGTCGAGAATTCCTTGTTCTTCTTGTAGTCGTGCATGTAGCCGGTGTATGTAGGAGCTGGAGTACTTTTACCATGCCGAACGATCTTCTGGGTGCACTTGGTCTTTGTGCGAGCTTGCATGGCGAAGCAGGCCTTGGCGGAAGTCTTGGGTAGTCTAGAAATGTGCCACTTGGAGACATCGCAGTGGGTCTCCTGAATGTTATTGACGTGGGTGACCCGTTGTGGAATCGATTTCTCGGGGGATTGTGTTAGGGGCAGGGTTGATGGTGTGGCGGAATCAGTACGGGCCTTGGTTGACCTAGTGCTCACTCGTGGATGAGAGAAGCTGACCTTGTCGGGTCTATGTGAATCCTGATCAGAACCAGGGGGCATATCAAGTTTGCGCTTTGTGGTGCCAAAGACCTCCTCTCCTTCGAGTTGGGGTTTGCGGGTGCACCAATGCTCTGCTCCAGGCATGTGCTCGAGTGCTGCAACAATTCTCTTGGCGTCACCGGATCGTTGTGCAGCACGAAGGCGGAGTTCTTCTTTTCCTGGGCCAGTACCAGAGCGATCACCCTTCAAGTAGGCGTAGTAGTTCGTACATTGCATGAACGCCCTCACAAAATCATCCACGGTCGCAACATATAGATTAGAGCCACGGTTTCCAGACTGCTGAAGCCATTTGTTATGGACTGTCTCAGAGAGGTTGCAAGATGGCATCTCTGCCAACTCAGAATCTGTGAAATTCTGAGAGAAGTCAATAAAATGTAGTGAGTACGCTTTGCACAAAAACAGGCTAAAAGCCTAAACTGACACTAAAAACCCAAAAAAAACCAAAAAAACCAAAAAAAATCCAAAAAATAAGTTGACACCAAAAAGCGAAATAGAAAGTGGGTGGGTACTCACTAGTTGCATGAAACCACCCCATTGACGGTAACGAAAATGCCAGAATGCAAGCCATGTATCAAGGTCCTTGATTCCTTCCTCGGATGCAGCTCCAGAGGAAAGCCACCAAGCCCGGATGGCAAGATAACGGGACTCGGACTGCTCGGGAGTCTTGGCATCCTTGTACTGCTTGCATAACAACTTGTGTTGCTGTTGGAGGTCGGGCTTGATGTGGGCGGCGGTGTGGCGCTCCATAGACACTGTCCAATGCAATAGACATGTCCTCTCGCGGGACTCCATAGGAACCTTGGGATCACCACTGCCATAGATAATCCTAACTGCATTCCAATTTGCTTGTGCACTGTCCGCCATGAACCCTTTGAAGTTAACTTTAGCAATGCCATGTTTGTGCATAACTTCATTGAGCCCATGCCAAAGAAGGCTTTGCGCCGTGACATCCTCAGACTGCATATCACATATTGCAATAGTCATAACCCGGCAGTAGGCCGAGTCATAGACATGGCAAGCCATGGTTGTCCACCCCTTGACACGCTTGACATGGTCAAACATGATCCAAGCATCCTGCAAATCACCGTGTGGTTGCATTCTCCTAACAATGTCAACTCCAGACCCAGGGCCCACCTCGGACATCTTGAACACATAGACTTTCTCCAACAGCTTTCCCTGGCCTGGGAATTTGTTTTCTTGCACATAGGGCCAACTGCTATGACCTCTCAGTCCGGTGATGCTATCAATGATCCCCCCTCGCCCAATGCGCTTGAAGGAAGTGACTGTGTTTCGAATACTCGGGGTGCTGAGGTGTTGGTACTTGTCCATGACAAACTTCATGGACTCCAGGTCCATAACTTTATTGGGATCAGATCCCGTGCGTAGAAGATACTTGGCCAGGAACTCTTTACTTGCAGCCAAGGCAATCGCAGAGTTGGTGGCGGTGGGAGTCCTCTCAACTTCTCTACCAATGAGATCATGAATTTCGACCTTAGACTCTCTACAGACACCTTGCGAAACGGGGTGATGGTGATGACCCATATGGATGCATGCACGGGTCATGTCACCTTTGCCAAGAACATAGTACATCTTAGCTTGGCAAGTATCAAGACAATAGGGTGGTGTCTTACAGACCTTACAAACGAGAGATGACCCAGCTGGGGGATCAGCTCCTGCGGAGAAGGGTGAGGCGGTACAACCTTCCCATTCGGTCTCGTTGACGTCAGTGGCCCGATTGAGGCGGTTGAGGTAATCACAGCCCTCGTTATTACAACGGAGATGGCCAACACAACATGAAAACCGGAAGGTCAAGCCGAGATCATTGGTAATATTAGACGTTTTTGTCCTGCACCAAGCATGACCGTCGAAACGCTTGTCCATTCCGAACATGAGTCTAGCATGGGAATGGGGAGCATCAGCTCCCAGAGGAGGGAACTCAAAGATGACGTCGCCGTCAAAAACAGAAGGGAGGAACTCAACCTTCTCATGCCTAACAGCTTCATAATCAATACTCTTGAGGATGTTCTTGGACCCTGGTCGGGTTGCAAGCAACTTCAAGTAGTGGACAACACTGGGACGATCTATAAACACACCTGGGTGAACTGGGGGTCTGGAAGTAGATGGTTGACTTACAGTAGGCGAGTGTGGAATCCTGAGAGGATTGATGAAGGGCTGATCCCGCGATGGAGGTGGGGTAATGATAGAGGCAGGTGGCAGATCATCATCAGAGTCACTGAGCAAGGTAACCTCTTCGATGCCGGGCTCCTTCTTGACCGTCGCCAGAAGAGGAACCTGCGTGGTGGACGTGAGGGACACACCTGGTGTTAGCAACACAGTTGTGGTGGCCATATCCGACTTGGTGACGCCTATGGCCTTGTACGTTCCAGGGATCAAGAACCAAACTCTACCATCGTCATTGCGAAACGATATCTGAAGGACAGTGTGACTCAAGTCACCGTTAGCATCAAAGACCTCTTCTTCGACATGAATTGAGGCTGGGTGGAATCTAAACCTCAAACTAAGGAACGACTCTGTGACTTTGGCTAGACCATCATCTCCTAGAGGGATCATAAGCGGGATGGAATGGTGCAGTGCTCGGATGGTGGCCATTGTAGAAGGATTGTCAATGCGAGTTCACAGCAGGTAGTGGCCAAATGGGCAATGGACTTAAGGAAACCACAAAGTGGGGAGGTGTATATAGTGTTGTGATTAGAAGGCCATGGCAAGATGGAATCTATGAATGACGGCGGAGACTTGGATTAGTAGTGGAATAATAAGCCGATTCATTATAGAAATGTGAATAAAAATTGAAAATGCACTGCAGCATTTACTTAAGTTAGTCATGATCATATGCCAATCCAAACTAGATATATCAATACCAAACAATGAGGCTGGATGCCGACTGACGAACTTATAAATACACAAGACCACGTGAACCATTTAGTGGATGTAAGGGGCACCCTAAAGGAAAGTGTTTCTTTTTTAGTCGAGGCTTGAAATGGGCAAGGGTAGAGCATTCACCTTTATGGCGAAGCGAGAATAGGAAAGTTTATTTGGAAGAGTCTCGTCAAGTTATGGCTATACAAACCGAGGAATAATTAAAGAAACTGCAGGTTAATTATCTAAATCCAAGATAATAGGAACATAATGATGGCGCATAGATGTTAATTATGACAAACTTGACAATGATATATAACATTTGTTTGCTTCAATATGGTTAGAGATGAACACTCGGACGAGAGCGAGAGCAGATCGAGAATTGAGGAGGACTATTGAAAAACAGAGGCGTATAGAGAGAAGGCAAAGGTTAGAATCAAGAGAGAGCTCAGGGACGCCGTACAACTTGCAGAAAACAATGGGTAGATAAGGGGTTAATTCTTCTAGGGGAACAGGTAGAGGTTCCAAAGGGGAAAAGACATGGAGGATTGTAGGAAAGAGGATTCTAGGATAATTGGCTGTTTGCTAAAATTATTATAGCAGCTGTAAAATTCATGATCAAGGGTGATCGAAGGTATGTTAGCGCATAAGTAGCTGTGTGGAATGTGTGGCAACCGAATTTAGGCACAACCGACGTCATTTATTGGATCGATTAAATATCTATCCAAATTAGAATCAGAGGTTTAGGTGTAAAGTCGATTGCCCTCGGCCACAATTTGAAGGATGAAAATAACAATTATGCGTTATTATAAGTAAATCATTAAAGGGGTCCATTAAATTGGAATGTAGTGGAGATTTAAACAAGATGCAAAACACCATAAAAGTCCTCTCAGATTGCAGAAAGATGAGCTGAGTTTGGTAATGAGGTAGTATCTCAGATGCATGCTGTGTATCCATTAGACGGTGTGACACCTTTGATCGCAAAGCGAAGGAGAAGGAGAAAGCCCCTATTCTCTAGTTCAAAGCAGATTAGGTGTGCTAGGATGAGAAATGCAGAGATTAAGAGAATGCGGCTTGCAAACTTGGACGGTACCGTCAAGTCGTTAACGAACCAGTTTGCGAAGCTTCCAGTCGAGATTGTACAAAATCAAGTTGTCGAACAAGAAGTTACTTTACCTTCACACTCAAAGTGTGAGACCGAGCTCCAACTATCGGTGGATTTCAGTATTGTCGAAGAGAGTCAGGTATTTGATAACCCACTCATTAATTAGTGTTGTTTTTGATATTATAAATTGCCACTTGGTGCAAGGTTAGGAACAACCTCGAATAGGACGTTCACAGATAAGGACTAAACCTTAGAATTCGTATGCGCTGCTCGGCTGGACTGCAATGCTGACGAGAAAAAATTAGGGTTACAGTTTCGGAAAGGGTTGGGTAAGAGCAAAGAGTGCCACAAGAGGCGAGAGAGTTGGCAGCCAGCGAAGGGATAGTGAGTGCGGACTTCGTGGGTCCGACGCCCATTTCCAGCACCCTAAGGGCGCTGGATTTTTTTTGTGGTTGCCCTGTTTTTTTGCTTTTTTCCCGAAGTGAGGCCTCGGAGTTTGAATCTGGTTTTCAGTGCCCAAAGGGTGGTGGAAATGGGCGGCCGCCTCCGATTTTCGGGAGGTTCAAGGTAGTGGGAAATGTAGATTTCAGTTTCCTACAGGCATTACCTCAGGCAATAATCCAAGTTCTTCATAGAAGGCAACATTCATTACAGACATTTCCGCACCTAACATTGGGGACTTAGAGTGACTAGCTGTGACATGCCTGAAGACGAATTGCTTGAACTCTCTTATTCGAACCAGCCTCATAGACGAACTCGTAGACGACGCAAACTTCTCTTCTCTAGTTCAAAACAGTTGAAGGCAGCAAGAATGGCACGAGGCAGAGGCAGCAGAAGAGAAGTCGTGTTGGGGGACACGGCTAGGGTTTTAATGCTCGATGACAAGAGCTCTGACGGTGAGGGATTAGAGGTGGTGGAGGAGCAACCAAGCATTGTATCGGCGAGTTCGGACGACACTAAGTCAGTAGGCGAGGACGATGTTGAGGAGGAGGTCGACTGTGTACCTAAACTTCAGGTCATTCAACCTCTCTAAATTTTTATATTCATCAGCTTTTGAATAGTAGTATGTAAAGTCGTACACAAGTTTACGGAAGCAGAATCATTTCATCCATGTAACAATTTATAGAAGTCTAAAACTATGTTGGCTTCAGATAAATCTCGACGAAGAAGAAATGCAGACGATGGCTCCACAACTCTATTCTGATGGAACAAGTGTTCAACTCAAGCAAACACAAACAAAACGAAGAGGGCCAGCCATTATAAAAAGTAATGTAATCAATGCCAATCCCATTTTTTTCAAGTAGTGAAGGTGTGCAAGTGCCGAAATTACCCTTGTAACATTAAAAAGTTTAGGACAAAGGGCTTGCGGATCGGTTTAGGGTTAAGAGGTGACAGACCCTCGGGACAGCACAGGTCGTGTCTATTGATATCGCATTCGTGGGGCTGAGCAATAGCCGTGGGATTGCTACACTGGGATATAGTCAACCTCAGGTGTTGGGAACTGTAACGACGGGGGCATCTTGTTTTTTCAGTGAGATTCTTGTGGAAGTATGATTAGGGTTCTCAAGCATGTACAAATTGTGTTCTGCAAAATTTGATTTCTGGACTGTCATGGTTAATTAGCTGCTTCCTGGGGGGTGCCGGTGCCGGCTGCCCTTTGGGGTTCGTGCATTGCAGATTCTCAAAATTCATCAGGGAGGGGTGCCGGCACCGGCAGCTGGGTTTAGGGTTGACTGTTTGATTTCTGGATTGTAATTATTAGCTGCTTCGACAACATCTCCTGTGGGGTGCCGGTGCCGGCTACACTGGGATATAGTCGACCTCATGTGTTGAAAACTGTAATGACGGGGGCTTGTTGTGATTGGTGTGGCTTGTTGTGATTGGTGTGGCCTGTTGTGTCGTGGTATTACATGTTAGAGTTTGGGATGAAGTCTGTGAACTGACTCGACCTGAAACTGGTTTTAGGGTTTAGGGATTAGGTCCGACCATCGCTTAAGATTGTACTAACCATTGCTAAGGGGGTGTGCCGGTGCCCGCACCCGTCATGGTGGGGATACTCCGTAATCCTTGGTCAGCCTCCTTGTACTCCATACTCAGCCTCATCATAGGGGTGCCGGCACCGGCACCCATGTTGCCAAAGAAAAGTTTGTTTTGTAGATTCTATTCGACGGACGACCTGTGGAGCGCTAGACAAGGCAGCCGCGCTGGCAATTTAATTTTTTGGGATTCTTGGTGCGGTTTGCTGTGCCGTGGTATTACATGTTAGATTTTGGGATCAATTATGTGAACTAAGTCGACCCGAACCTGTCATCTTCATTGCTTGAGATTATACTCCCGACTACCGTGGGGGGGTGCCGGTGCCGGCTGCCCTTTGGGTGCTCTACAAAGTGTCCACCCTTCACAGTGAAGGTCTCTCCAAAAATTGCCTATCACAAAATATAGTGGCTGTAATTTGCAAATAGAAATATAGCTGGCCCTCTAGTAGACTCTTCCAAATCTCAATAACTCTTGCAATTTCGACTTGGTAAGCATAGCTAATTGTGAATGTGGATTTTTCAAATAGAATTGGGTGAAGGGTCATCACAGAGGTCAATTGAAACTTGAAATATTGGATGCATTGATGCGAGTGTCATTATGCGATCTTCCGATGGAAAATATGGATTGGGCTAGAAATTTTGACACTTGGACATCGACCAAAAACCAGAGGACTTTGCCTTTGGAGTTGGATGATGGTTAAGTGCATTGTGTAGGGAATCTAAATAATTTTAGTGCATCATTTTTTTGCATTTTTTTGATTTCTGCCTTAGTTTGTATTGCCACAAACTTTATGCCATTAATTCGTGCATTTCTGTGGCTTCCCGCAGAAGGTCATTTGCCTTCTCGTTTTCTTTTAATAAAAAAATTATGTTCCTTCATCATTTACTTCATCTGCAATTGGAGCATCTTCGGTGGCTAACATCCTCCTCTTCACTTCAGCAATTCCAGCCCTTTCGCCCCGTAATTCATTACCTTCTCATATTTCTCCCTCACCAATCCTTCTACTCAATTTATTTTCTGCCTCCACTATCCAATCTTCTTCTATGCCTTCCTTGTTCACAATGCACGAATTGTGCAACACTACACAAGTGGCTACAATATCCGGCATATTTCGCAAAGGCACTTCGCATCGCTTCATTATCACCCTCCACCTACCCTTCAATATTCCAAATGCCCTCTCTACACACATCCTAGTTAAAGATTGAATGAAATTCCAATTAACCTCCTTCCCAGATAGTGTTGTTTTCCCGCCCTTAAACGGACAATACATCCATGGCCGAACCGGATATGCCGCATCCCCTATAAGTTTGTACGGCTGAAATTTATCTTCTATACATTCACGTCCGATTTTTGTAACTTGAAATACGCTCCAGTCGTGAAGACTTTCTGCCCACCCGAACTCATCATCCCAAAACATACAATCTGGTCCGACAATTCCTTGCAGAATTGCTGAATGAAATGACTTTCTGCAGTAATAATCTTGTCCGCCAATTAGAGGGGCTAAAACAGGAATATGTGATCCATCTACTGCACCTATGATATAAGGAATGCCGTGTAATTTTTCAAACCTCGAAGCTAAAACTCTAAATTGTGATTCGCTCGGAGTTTGTACAAAAACTGGTTGTAGATGTTTTCTAACCGCTCTACAAAACTCCCTCACTACTATTGATAATGTACTTTTGTGCACTCCATACAAGTCGCCTATGGTTTGCAATCCATCACCACTTCCCAACCGATGCAATGACATTGCTATCCTATCTTGCACCAGCACCGTAACCCTAAATTGAGTATTTTTTTCTTTCTCAAATACGGACCTAACCTCTCACACAAAAATCTGAATGTATTGTGTGTCACTCGAGTTCGCTTTCTAAATTCATTCTCCGTCCACGAACCCAACAATAAGCGGTCTACGAATCCAATCATCCGTTCTTGACTCCATATACTCCTCTCTCTATACCCCATATTCTCATAAACCAAGCTCAAAATTGCTAACTTCTTCCATTCTCCTTGCAAAATCAGCGCTTGAATGTCTACCACATGCTTTACGAGCATGTACAAAAACATGTACAATCCTAAAAGCAAAACAAATGTCCTCCTCCTCTCCTCCATTGCTTGCTGAAATTTTAGGTTCAAGCAAGCGAAAACTAGAAGACAAATGAAGAGAAAAGAAGTGAAGAGAAGAGAAGTCAATAGAAGTGAAGAGAATGGTCAAACTTGACTTTTTCCAAAAATTGCTTTTTTTTTTAATATTAAAAAAATTAGCACCTCCACTTTTTGGTGCATGGTCATTCTTCATGGTCCACATTCGGTTTACACCTAGTGAAGGGCCCATGAACCATGAAAACTAATATTTTAGTAACTCGGACCATGGAAGTCGTCCCATGAAGTCGTCCCACGCAAAATAGGCCTCTTACGTGGGACGACTTCATGGTCCATAGTGTAAACCACCCCGTAGTTCTACCAAAAGGTAAGTGAGTTGCATGTGAGTTGCATATGTTGAGGTAAGTTAGTGTAGTAGTTGTTTATTAGACTAGTGGATGTGTAGTACCTTGCATTTCAATTATGAAGAATGGATGTTACTAATAGGGACCACCTCCAATAGGAGGTAGTAGCACTTGTCCAATGGCCCTACTCAATAAAACCCATCATTGGTTTACATATGAGCTCGTACCTACGATCAAGGTGAAATGTCCCTTATTTACACCAATCCCAGAGGCTAACGTCATCTCATGAAGAATAAATGAATAATTGTTGATATTCTATGAAAAATTAAGGGAAGAATGAAATCACTCATGATATTATCACTCCCCCACCGACTTTTGAATCAAGGTTTCATTATTCTTTGTCTTAGTATAACTTCAACCCAATGCACAAGGCTTATAGTTTATCATACACTTTAAGGACTTTGGAGAATTGGGGATTTTAATTACATTTAAGTAATACAAGATCCCGGGTATGCAACTCCCGTATTATATGTCCTTGATTATAATCACTTATAATGCATTTTAGTCCAATCTTGAGTGATATAATTTGTTTCAATGTAGAAAACTCTTGTAGCCCTTCTAACAAGGAATCCAAAAATGTAGTTATATATAAGAAATGAATATTCCTTGAAGCATATAATTGGATTTAAAACCTAATTATATGAGGTTTTTTTAATACAATGACCATAGGCCAAGCTACCCAACTTTTTGGGCCTTTATTATGAATAAAACTTTGCCAATGACTTTTAATTTGAGTTGGAGGCAACTACTCGTGTGGATCTTTTAAAATTAGATGCTCTACAAGGTTTAAAAAAATAAGTGTTTCAATTCTTTATATATGTTGTGGAGGTTTTTTTTAATTAATATGCAACCCAACTTTTTTACATCTCATTTTATTTAATTTGATCTTTACCCAAATTTTTGGTCCTTTTATTTTTGTATGACGATATAACTTTTACAAAAGCCGTCCTCTAAGCTGTTTTATGCCGATGCCCCCTACGTATAATATGGGAGTTGTATACCTGGGTACATGATACCATTAAATCAAACATTCAACAATCTAAACGAATTTAGAATTAAAGTGTTCATGTGATTGCAGCTGTAACTATTTGAAGCATCAAGCTAATAACTGAAATGGTGTGGACAGATCAATGTCGTTATGCAATTGGTGTGAAATTTTGTTCCAATTTTGTGAGGCTTCCATGTAATATGCAACTGTGGAGCAATCCTGAGTTTAACATGGGTGCTAAGAAACTGTGTCTATACCAAACTCATTCATAATCATGTTCAAATTGGAAGAGGATTAGGAATGTTATCTGGTTACCTGCACGTATATTGTATTGTGCTGTACAGCTAGACCATGTCCAAGAACACTTTGTGAGCCCATTTCTAAGTTTAGATTAATCCACAAGCACTGTTGATGTTGACAATTGTTGACTGTTAGAATCAAATACAATTATTCCATTAGCAACTTCAGATTCGGTGAGTTGTGATGATTAATGGGAGTAAATTAAGTTCGTCACACTCTCTACCACTGTGGCTTTCCCCTGGAGATTCTACACGCTTATTAATGTTCCGCATCCAACTGTGAATCAAAACCAACAACACCTGCAATGTGTATGTCATCACTCAGATTTGGGAAGTTATACGTAGAAAGCATTGATAAGTTACATGTATAGTCTAGTCAATGTAGTGAATCGCACTGTGAGTGGGAGCTAAGTGAGGCATGAACTCGTGTGCAGATTAATCATGTTGTTAGTGCGAATGTAATGATCCAGGATTTTAACATTAGCATGGCCCCTGCGGGAGGACGACACACACAAATTGAGAAATGGTAATACTTTCCCCTTCTTTCGAATTCTTCATTCCAAATTGCAGCTTCCCGGGGAATTCAAAGATTGTTGTTGATATCAAAGCCTGGTCTCATGCCATCCAAGAGAGCAATGACTATCGCATAGGCAGTCGAGATTGCCTTGTAACTCAATCTGAAGGAAAAAGTTGAGAAAAGTGTAGGTGAGAGTGAATTGTCATCAACTTACAAAATTGATGGCAGAGATTGCACTAACAGGGTTCCACAACCCAGGGAAGTACAACCTCATCTCTCCCACTCTCTTAGAAATCCAAAATGAGTGCGACTCTGCTTTGATTTTGCAAAACACTATTTTTGAATTCGCACCCAAAAGTTTATTTCCAATTCAGTGTGTGTAGGTACACAAAATGGTCCCTACATTAGTATAAATAGAAAATGTGAAGGTCACTACTTTGATTCACCTGACTGCACATGTTAACAGGGATGATATGCGGAGTGTTTTAGAGTGAACCGGCCGATAGACGACGTATTCAGGTGGTCGTGTTGCCAGAGAAGGAACAGAAAGAAGAATCTTATAAGGCTTAGTATGTCCTGGAGATAATTCTGGGTAACACACTATAAACCGAAAATCCTATGGCAATTGAGTTTCAGTTTCAAAGATATCAAATTCACTAGCTTGGCCACCATTTTTTGGATAGTCGTCATCAACCTTCGGAGGAACAAGCACATACACCATACTGTCAGGAAGAGTCTAAATTCCGATACAGGATATAGTGCTGAGGCTTGAGAGTCGAGGACACAAAGCCGGGTGCTCAGCACAGAGCGAACTATTCTTTCGCCTTTTACTAAAGAATACCGTGCGCTGGGTATACCTACCGGCATACCCATTTTTTTGGATTGCCTCTATTCGGGGGCCCAACCAAGTAATATCAAAGTGAAGGGGATTGTAATATAAATATGTAGTTCTCCTCATAAGTGTTATTTCGATATCCAGTAGTTGACACATAATTTGACGTCAAGTAGTTGACACACCTAATTTGTTTGCGTTGGACTTTTCCTTTCGGTGTGGCTGTCCAGCAACATGGGGAAGGAAAGTGCAACAAAAACTCGGCAGGTCCATCATAAGGTGCAATGCAATTTGTTCATGTCCTAGATATGTTCCAAGTTCTTTAAAAGTGCGGAAGTGGAGGCCATTCTTCAGTACTTTTGGCTGTCATAAGAAGCTTGCAAAAATGCCAAATTGTTATCTATAAATTACTATTGGAATATGTGCTGTCTCCTGTTCTGTTTGGAATGATAACAAGGTGGATAAATCATCAGCCATTTGATTCAAAAGAGAAAGGCTGGTTACTGTTCTTATGCCTCAGCAGCATTCTGAGAATTTTAAGGTGTTTTGCACTACCATAGAATTGCAAAACCAGGACTCAGTGACATGATTTATCTTACAAATTCAAGTTCTGTAGTTGACGTGAGATTTACAATTGAAATTAAGAAAACTTGCAGTTAACTTCCTATTGCTTATGAAGTTGGTATATTATTCCCATGCCATGAGCAGTTACATATCACTCAACTTCATGAAAACACATGAATAATGTGCTCCTCGAATATATAGACGTAAAGCGTAAACACATCAAGGATTATACCACTTTAGTCAATTTGGAGGACAGATTTAAGTCCGCTTATAAAATCGACTTGTGACAGTCTTTGAATCTAATGAATGTATTAACCATGTGAGTGTCTCTTTTTCAGGATGTCAAAATTTGGTAGCTGTGAGCCACCTCGCCAATGTAGGACATGTGGAATTACAGTCCATACAGGATTATGAATAATCTGGGCTCATTGCAGTGAGTCTCCATTCTCTAAATAGTTGCCATGTGGAGCCACCCTCCGGTTGGCCCACTGACATGCTTGAATTGGCCACAAAGATGCCCTGCTGGCTAACCTCATACAAACACTTCCTGGAACCCACAGCTCCGCAGATGGAAGGGTTGTGGTGGCTGGTCCCTGCCCACACAGGAAATTCTTGCGACCTGTTGAGGCCCCATAGAAAAGAGCATGTGTACAGTGTGGTTTCCTCCCGATTGGACTGCACCCTGATGATGTAATCCTCGCCATGGGCAATCCGTTGCGGCATTAGGTCTGTGAATTGATCTTTGCAGTGGACTGTGATGGGCTCTCCCACATTGTTCCAGATGTTCACCAGGCCCACACGATCCCAAACAGGTCGTCCTACCGCCATTGAGATAGAGAACACCGCAAATGAGACAATCATGATCAAGCATCTCGTAGTCATGATGGTTGCTGCGCAGAAACTGGCCAGACCTGTCTTTTTGAATGCAGAAGTTATGCTTCAATGGTTGGATACTGAGACCAGGAATTGAAATTTCCCGACTGATAATTATTTCAGAAACGTAACCTCATTGACAGAAATTTTTGACCACAATCAAGCAGGAAGTTCTGCAAATGAAGAATCTCAGCACTTGGTGGCTTGCAATGTAGGTTCTGTTTACTCCCTAGTTAAGTAACACATTTGGGGCAGCTCAAGGTGGTCTTGGAAATGATTGCACACCAGGGAGGATTACAGGTGGAAGAGCGACAGGAAAGAGAGAATTTTTCACAATGAAATCCCTGAGGTGCAAGGATTCATGCCAAAGCCTGGGATATCTATGCTGCCTAGATTTGATTCGGGTAATGAATGTGAGGATCCATGTAAGTCGCGGCATTTGTAGAGGAGATCAAGTTGGCATGCATCCCGCACCAACTTCCCACCAGCACCAAGTGTGTCCTGACTTGTGCCAGCTAATTTAGTACAGAGGGTGCTCCTCACCTACACCATACTCCTCTTTCTTAGCATCCGCTATGCTGGCCCTTCCAGAAACAGGGCTTCGAAGCTGTGTGGGTGTTGTAAATGGGGTGTCATTTGCAGGAAACATAATTAAGTAAACAAAACAAAAGAAAGAAACTGAAACACTCTGTCCATTTCAGCGTGCCCAGAGCGAGCAGAGATCACCTTAGAGCAGGTCATGATGTGAAATACCTGTCATAATATCCTCGAGTACTTCACGAAACCGGGGACATGAACTATTCGGAAGGCCAGAATAACACAAACCACAAGTAGAGATTGCAATTCAATGTTTGGAGGTTAGAACCGAGTAATTTTGACGTCTTGCTCTGCATTGACGTGGACTGATTCTGTCCCTCTGAGATAGCACACAAGAACTTTACAACATATCCTGTTTACCAATGGCATTGACTGGCCTCGAGCTACATGCAGTCTTAGTCCAACCAATTATCGCCTTGCAACATTGGTGTCGAGTAGTTCTTCTGAGTTTCAGTATACAGTTTGAGGCCCGGGACGAGGTATCAACTACGACCCTGCCACCCTGGCTAGGGTGAACCAACTACAACGCCCGTACCCCGGTTGACGAAGGCCTCACGGATGACTCTCAAACTTTCATCTTATTTTATGGGAAAGGGGGTCCTTCTAAAATGCCTATCTTTATGGCTTGGGAAAAAATAGGACCTACATGAGTTGGCATCAAAATCCATATTAGATTATGTACAAGTAATGCATGAATCAACAATTAATGTTGTCCCCTTTGATTTAGATAAAGATGGAGCATTCTATGACGTATGTACTCTAATTTAAGAATATTCCTAGGGCGCAAAGGTTTGAGAGCCCTACATTCTTGACAAAATGTTCATTGTTCGCATCTTCATTGTACATTCAACGGCCATAAATGATGAGACAAATGTTCACCATCTATACATCTTTCTCGATTAGGGTTTAAGGATTCAAGCATATATAAGAGCCAACCTCCCATTCTTATACTTGTCAAGTTTGAATTTCACAAGAGGTATTAGAACAAAACAATGTTTTATTTTATTATATTTTTGTATTTTTTTTGTGAGGATTTGATGATATTTTAGAATTTGTAAACAACTAATTGTTCGGATTGAAGATCAATTAGATAAAGGACATACTTCAAAGTATATTTACGAAGTTCATAAGAAAATTTGGATATAGAGAGTGAAACATAGACAACAAATGACATCAGATGATGTCAACACCCGAGTGGTGGCGGTATCTTAACCACAAATTCATGAGTCATATATTGTAGACATACACTTCCTTGCCCTTCACCAATCAGAAAGTCTAAAACCAAGTCACATCAAAGCAATGACGATCAATGTAAGAGCAAAATCACATCAAAGAGCGCAATGACGATCTTTGCCTCCAGTATTTGGACCTTGCCGGAAAAATCCGCAACTCCATAGTTTTTTAAACCCTATACCTTGTAGTATTACTTCTTATGAACTGAATTAGCCATATTATTGATGACAACGACATTTCTTGCTCTTATCTAATTTTATTTGATGGTAGTAATCTTGCAACCATGTCAAGGTTCCTAATTTTGTCCTTTCTAGCACATCAGATGAAATGGATATAATTTCGGTGAAGAAATTAAGTAAAGCCAATCTTGACGGGTTGACAAGTTCAATGTTGCAAGACCAAATGGTGACCGACGTATGATCTGAGCATTGATGCATTAGAACCAATCTCAAATTTGAGGTCCAGTATCTTGGAAGACAAATATGCAATAAGATAAACGTGCCTAAATCGAACACATGAACAATTATAATGTGGTTAGGTGTGAATCTAAGAATTGGCACCAAAAAGACATGTGTTTAAAATATATTGGATTACGTACTCAACATACGATTTGACCATTCTAAGCTCAATAGTCAACATATAGTACTGACTAACCTAATCCTAAATCACACTAGTTCACATAGGTAAACTGGAGCTCTAGAACGGCGGTGAGACACTAAGAGTAATGCTATAGTGACCTGCACATCCAAGAAAAGGAAACTTTAACAACAACTACCGACTGAATATCAACTATCCATCACACAGAGAGTTTGAATCAAAATTATGCGTAACAAAACTAAACCAAGGTGAGAAGTAATGGTATAATGGCCATCGCATCCAAGAAAAAACCTATGGACAGTTTTTGAATGCACTAATAATAAAAGACAGACATAAAATAGGGCAAAATACTTTGTCACCAACAAGACTCAAATTTTATAACTTTTGCATCTCAACTCTGATAATACTAAGACCTGAAATGACAATCTATATCATTCTCAACTGCTAACAAGATGAGCAATTGAGGCTAAATTCAATCCACTTTGCATGTGATTTCATATACGACACACTATGTAGAGGCTATGGTAATTACATTATTAATCCTAAATTTCAACCTTGAGCATGATGTCTTTAGAATTCAGGCAGGATAATTGATGGGTCATTGAAGGGCAAACCTCCCACAAATTGAAAGACTACCCATTTTGAGGATATGAGGTACAAAATCATTGAATAATCAAACTAACTCGTTCAAAATCATTGACACGAACAAATTGCACACACACAACTTCAAACCAACCTCAAGAAATCAAACAACTCATTAAAGGTAAAGTAATTGATAAACAACACAAGGGGAAAACAAATTCTCGAACCCCAAACCCAAAATTTGCATACCTGAAAACTGCAAGCAGTTTGATGCAACATAATAGTATTCAAGAATTCCATCTCTCCGAGAAGGTCATGCAGCACAGAAGGCGAGAAGTGGCAAGTAGATGGAGTGGAGCACAAATTCTCGAACCCCAAACCCAAAATTTGCAGACCTAAAAATTGCAAGCAATTTGATGTGATAATTCCATCTCTCCAAGAAGGTCTTGCAACACAGAAGGTGAGAAGTGGTAAGTAGCTAGAGAGGAGCACAAATTCTCGAACCCCAAACCCAAAATTTGCAGACCATCATGCAACATAATAGTATATGATAATTCCCTCTCTCTAAGGGCTTCCTGCAGCACAACAGGTGAGAAGTGGTAGCTGGAGAGGCGGAAGCGGAGGCGGAGGTAGGTTTGGGCCCTCATTGATGAAGAGCCTCATCTTGAGGCCTTTCATCGAACCAGCGTACGAGTGTTGCACCTGGTTCACCCTAGCCGTCTGCACGGGGCTCACAAACGAATATCCAATTAGCTCACTGCATCGACTCTTTTTCTGAGGAATGCGGGCTTACTATTACACCCATAAGGTTTGCAGCGGGGTTCAGCAATTCGTAAGGATAGAAATCCCCGAGATTGAGCTGATTCGTCATCTTTGCGCTTGGGGCAATGACGCAGTTAATGAGGTGAAACCGAGACGCGTCAATTGCTGGTTGAAAACTATTTCCAACCCCCCTGCGGTGCCCGCAAGGGCGCCCCAGAATTTCTGCAAGGTCCGCCCAAGGCTCGGATCTCACAATTTTAAACCAAAATCGCATATTTCAATCTGGCGAATCATCTCTCTCGGAGAGAATCTGCGTCTTTGTCCTCTATTCAACTATGTTATGAAATGAATGTGCAGTGTTCCTGCGAAAGACTGCAGGAATTGCCAAAGCATGATACATGGGGATTCCTTGCACAAGGAGCTTTTGGTGCTTTCCCTCAAGGGCAAAGTAAATTAATTCCCGCCTTGTTTATGGGAAAGTTGGTTCTTTTTGTTACAAAAGGGAACTGTGCCAAAAAGGGAAATTTTATCGGATTCCCTCCTCTTGAGAGGGAAAAATAAAGAGAGAATATCAATAGGGGATTCCTCCCATAAAACCATCAAAAATCCCACATTGAAAAACCACCAAAAATCCCACATGGGAAAACCATCAAAAACCCCACATGGAAAACCATCCAAAATCCCATATGGAAAAACCATCCAAAATCCCACATGGAAAGCCATTAAAAATCCGACACGGGAAATCCATCAAAAATCCCATACGGAAAAAGACAAATGATATAGTGTCAAAATCCCACATGGGAATATCACCTTTTATTCCTCAACAATGGATATGCAACAAATTTTTGTTTCTTCCCAAAACAACCTATATATCTCAACATGTATGCCAATGCACTATGTTCAACTTGTATGCCATATTTACAGTATGCATGTAAAACAAAACTAGCCCACAAAATTTAGCCTTTCTACATTCCAAAAATCACTAAGGCTCTAATTTGTACAATCATTACGTCTACCAAGTTCACATATCCAAATTATTCTGTTCTCACTATTGGTAAATTGACTAGAAGCTGCCCACTACATCTTCACTGCTCGACATCTTTTGACTTCAACTTCAAAGCTCTCAACTTTCAACTTCAGCACTCCTAAATGTCTTCGATTTCACCGCTCATGAATGTTTGTTGTATTGAGACGAAGGATCCCACCGGTAGTCATGATTTTTCAATTCCAATCACACGCTGAAAAGCTCTCTTCTTATATCAGGATCACACTTGTTGATGCTTTCAATAACCTGCCAACCATAGATACGCTCTTCAGAAGAAGGAAACTCAGCACATATCATGTCTGAAGTGAGGGTGAAATGAGACTTTTCAGACTGGCCACATTTAGAAGACCTTCAATTAGAAGTATTGGAAATCACAGACCTCAAGTTCTAGAGGAAATATACAACACTCAATACAGTATCCCAAACAACGAGTAAATTTTAGAGATTGGTCCCTATCATTGACTGGTGCTCATATTGTTCTACCCCTCTAATGTGTTGCTTTTTATGCAAGTAAAAAATTGTTGATTAATGTGCCACAATTCATGTGTAGATAGAAGGAAGATAACAGAAACAAACCTCACCATTTGAGGAAGTCCATTGAATGGCATACCAGACTCCGTACCAAATTTCTCCATCCCTCGGATCGTCTGTGTCAACTCTCATGCAACGACCACCTTCAGAATGGGGCTTGAAACACAGATACTATTCCACAAATCAAGATGAAGTCACTATCTATCAGAGATCAGATACTTGACAGTAATCAAGTCAACAGGTTGCGGTATTCATGAAAAGAGAGTTCCATTAGATTCTTGTGTAGGAATTACATACTGCAGCAACACAAATTGGTGACAACATCAAGCAAGTCAGAATATATATTCTAGATATTATCATATTAGGTTGATGCGTTAGGTTGAAGATACAAGATTAATGAGCTCTCTAAACCACAAAAGTCGCTAGCATCTGCCATGGTTTGGACATCAGCCTATACCCATTAAAATCCACTGACATAAAGTACCTGAATAAGAGTAGGATTGAACATGATGTCAGGAATTTTGAACCGATCTGCTCCCACCTCGATCGTCCTGACCAATCCCCAGCAAATTTCAGTAACATCACAAGTTGGTTGACAAACATAACAGGTACAGTGGAGTATGAAAAACAAAGTTTGAGATACATGTTACTCGGCAACATTGAAAATATATTGGCCAATTGGGAGTTCATATGGTGTTGTTGGAATATTGGCATAGGAAGTATCTGCAACAGCCAAGGACCCCTCAACAGTTTTAAAGAAAGACCTGATGTAGTATCTACTTTGTCGATCATCAGAACAGATTATATCCTTTGAACAAAAGAGTAGCAAACTTTTGACAAAAATATACTTATGACCTGGAAAAGTCCCTTACTGAAGCACAAGAAGACTCGAGGAAGAGGTTGGCGGTTCGATTCCTGGCTGTGAAATCTCCTCTCTACTTGACAGAAACTTGCCAGGTGGTCAACTGCCTCCTGTGCTTTGGCACTGGCCTATCAGCCTTCTGTCTCCCAATATAAAAATATTAAAAAATAAAAAATAAAAAAGCACAAGAAGACTCGGCAGAACCAAGTAAAATCAAGATTCTTTTACCACACTCATGCACAAGAGAAAATAGTCATTACCATCAAAGGCTGTGTCTGGCACACAACAAACAATTTCCTTGATATCAGCAACAATTGCTCTCTGCCAGTAACTTTTGTGGCTGTCAGTTGTGCCTGGAAGATCCAGCTTAATCACCTGCCAGAACAAGTAGTAACACTGTAACCATCAAAGGAAAATTGAAAATATTAAAATAAAACTACAAGAAAACCATCATGTACTCATGCTGCCTCATATGCGTCAACAACATCTACTAAGTATATTTAAGTCACCAACCTCAAATTCCCCCATCCGCACCTCCTTGCGCTTGAATGAGAAGCGTGGCCTGATCTGTAGTACACATCCTCAAGTGTTCCCGACATCCATATACGTAAAGGCATTTCCAAGTGGACACTAGCACGTACAGAAACCTTCAGATATCTTCAGTACCAAATTCTAAGTTGCAAGAAAGGTTGAAATACTTGTCACATTGTAGTTATTTATAACTAATTGTGCGCAAACATTAGAAAGATTTGTGAAAAAAGTCACTACAATAAGAAAACACATGTAACACTTTAGGAGTGAGGATATTACGGAGCTATTCTATCACATGACCAATACAATTGACTTGAATTTTTCAACTAACAAAAGCACAGTATTAGATGACCAACTTCAACCCATTAAATTGCTGCTTCAGCTGAGCCAATGGTTTGAAAGTATGCACAGTACTGAAAACTTACTTCAATACCTTTGCCTTCTAGTGTTCTAAGAAGATCCGGCACACATAGCAAATAATGAAGAAGCTGCTATCAGAGTCCATGAATAAGATACTGCAATGCACAAGGCATGTGTGTATGGATGTATGAACCAGAGAAATCTAGGCCATTCTAAAACCCTAATCCTTTAATACAGCTCCCGATTGATCATGCACTGGGGATAATACCATAAGGTTTTCTGCACCTACATTCGAGGCTGCACTATAAACTTTACTTTCAAGGATAAAAGAAGCGGCCATATCCTACTAGGGTCCCGACCGACCTAAACCCCAGAAATCCACTAAGTAATAAAGTTTGTACTGGTACGTGTGTGCTCGTTGTCATTGTTCTTGCCACATTGCTGGGCCGAAGGTGAGACCACTTGAAGACAATTTCTGGTTCCTCAAAGGCATCCGCCACACATTACAAATAAATAACGAAAAGGCTGATACCAGAGTCCATGGACAAGATGCTCCAAAGCACAAAGTATGTGCGTATGGATATGAAACCAGGTCCGATTCCACAAATTTCTCGACAAATAATCCTATCGAAACCTTGAAGCATTGAATACGAGAAAGACTGTGAGCATTGATGAATGAATAGAAGGCGTGAAGAAAGAGCAGGGAAGGTGAAGAAGAGAGGACGCTCTCACCTCCGCCATACATTGTAACACACAGCTTTGTGTTGGCTCTCCGTGTTGGCTCTCCGTGCTGGCTCTCCTCGCAAAGCAGTCCTGAACAGAGTGCAGCAAACCCTAATGCATTCTTCGACGAGACTCCAAGTCTCCGGAGTTCACACATCTGCCCGGCCTTGCCCGGCTCTGCCCGACGAGTCTGCCCATAACAAAATATATTGAACTTGGCTTATGCTGCTTGAGAAGATAATTAGGTACTTATGTTCGAAGAGAATAATTTTGATAGTAAGCTTGGAGGGAACTTTTGCATTATTTTAGGAAACGTAGAAGTATTGAAATTATAGGATGTGAGATTGACTAACTCAAGTGTAAGATTTTCTTTGTAGAGTTGTTGTAATATGAAGGTGAGCGGGCTTTAAATTACTACACTAAATATTGTATATAGTATTGCTTAATATTTAGAATTATGGAATGTTGTAACTATTTATTGTATATCTCATTGTCAACAATTAAATTATATTAATAGTAAAAAGATATAGCATTTTGTAACTCCAAACAATGAGTGAGACTAAATACAATGTTTAGTGTAGTAGGTATGGAGGGGACTCTATATTTCAAGAATAATAATAGTATTCAATATAAAGGATGTCTAGTTAAGTAACTTAAGTATAAGATTTTCTTTTTCAAAGGTGGGATTCAAATGTAATTGGGACAATGTTATAAGTTTTTGTGACTTGGTTTCAACCCATCGTAATGTCCATCATAAAGAGGCAACCTAAATTGCATGTACCAAATGTGGACAATACGTTAATGAACATAAATCCTCACTTTTTGTGACCAGGAAATAATCATATTGGACATGCTTACTTGTTTATAATAACACAAAGGATGCACCTTGTGGAAAGTGCTTGGTCCATAACTTTTGATCATCTTTCAAGAAGGTTATTTTACAACGAGAGCCACAAAGCTCAAGAGTATCATCAAAGGTAGACAAAAGACCTAAAATGCATAGTTTGTAGTAAGGCAGGGACGAAGAACATCATGGCCTAAGGCCCATATCCACTTCCATTGACACAGCACCTGGTACCCCTGTATTTAGGGTTCTAACTATGGCAGATGTTGAACCAAGCGTCAGATGTTGTGGAAAAAAATCCAAATTTGGAAGATAATGTTGTCTGACATTAGGAAGGGAGGTGCATGGCAAAGATAGTAGCTATAGGCATGTATTGTTCATTTTGTGACTATATAGACCATGTATTTGCATATTGCAAAGCCAAGAAATAAACTATGATGTTGTGTAAAAGTAATAAAACTCAAAAGCATTGCACATAAGTAAAACATGGTTGTATTGTCAAAATTCAGTATACAACCACCAAAAATGCCATTGCCATAAAACATTTGTTGAAATGATCAAAGACTGGGGACTCACTACACGAATAAGTACAAAGGAAATCCAAATGCAGTATAAAAACCATTCACTATTAGGACTTGGAAACCGTAGTCAGCTAAGTACTAATCTTAGTCATGTGGTCCGTTATGACTACCATGAAAATATAAAATATTAAGAGAACATGTTCCCAACACATCCTCTACATGGTTCCCATCCAAGTCTTGTCCGATATGACTAAAAGCCTAGTCATAGGATGACTAAAGTCACTTCTAATCATCACTTGCTTCCAAAACTAAGCGAAGCAAACCCTCCCCCCAAGTCCAAGCAAACTCCAAACCCCCCTAGCCGAAGCACACTCCCGTCCAACAGCCGCCGCAGATGAAAAGCGATGCAAATGCAACAACAACGTGAACAACATCAACACGCAAATCCCTCCACAAACCCCTGCTTCCAAACCTCAACCAAGCAAACCCTCCCCCCGCAAGTCTGAGCAAGGGTCGGTCCTCGCCCGTAAGGGCAGGACAATGGGGAGGTTGCGCCTCACTACCCGCCCGCCCGCCCTCACCTGCCAGCCTAGCCCCTTGCCATGCTTGCCCTAATATCATATTTAATGTACCATGCAGCCAAGGTTAGTGATTACGAAGTGATTTTTCATCGAAACTTCAATCATCCATGACAATTTTTCATCACAAGTTGCTGACAAGAGAGGGCATGGTTTTGGCCAATGGATGAACTCATCCATCATCCATGACAATATTTGTTCACTTTTTCATAAGAAATATCATCCGAAAGGTTATCAAAGTGACATATAATGCCATATGGCATTAAATATCATATTTAGTGTAGTATTCTCCAGTCTAAGAGGACAAAAACATGCTCCATCAAGGAAAATGTTAGGAATTTCAACCATGTAGATCAAAATGAAGAACCCACTACATTCTAAAAAGGGAAAGTCATATTACATTTAATTTTCACAAATATACATTGATGGCACACTATAAGCATATGAGACTTGAGTGACTAGTCTTGTGTAGGTGAAAAATTGTCTTGCATCACTAAAACATACAAAAATCTATAATTGTCATGGGGTTGAAAGATGCCTTCGCATCAATATGCAAGTCGGATTTGCAAGCTTCATCATCATTTAGTTTAGATGGACTACTACAAACAGATTAATAAAAAACTCAACTTGAAATCTAACGGACTAATGGTTCATTCCACTTGAAATCCAACGGACTAATTTGAGTTCATGATGTTAGTTTCAAATTTCAATCAACTGGGTAAGTTGTCTGTATATTTAGTTTGTGGTAGAGCTCTCACTATTTGATTTCGACCAATTTTGGTTTTTATCTCACTGACAAAAGATTCACAAAATTTTCTACTACTTATCATGGTGTTAGTATGCTCTAATTCAAAGACAAATCAAGCACATGGACAGCCTTCGGCACTTGTCAGGGTGGTGGAATAAAATGGTGGATAGCCGTAGTTTAAAGACTTCAAGCATTAATTTTGCTCCTTACATTGCTGACTACTTGTCACTGTTTTGTAGGCTGAAGTTGGTATTTTGTCACCAAGCACCAAGTAGAGTTCATGATTGTTGGTATTACTACAAGAATGAGAGTTTCCCATATACCGTGCACCACAAGGACACCGGAAAAGTTCATGTGTTCCATCTTAAGAGCTGGTGTAGGGCTTCTGAGACGGAGTGTTGCCGACCTAGAAACACTAGGAAAATAGCTTTAGATTTACTTTGTGAATGCCAATTTTCCCATGTGGCATTTGTCCATGTATTCCACCATCAGAAGTGAAAATAAAAGATTGAAACATGTCATGTTACATACATTCAATAATACAACACAATATTCAAAATTTTGAGATTTTTCCAATGAATTGGGAGTACATAAAGCAAACTATTGATCCAAGAATGAAGTGAAAACCACTGGAGAGTTGTAGAGGTCAAGAAAAAAAATAACATTTGATTTCCCGCCGTAAATTGCGGAGTGATGTGCTGCCAAAAATTGACCATTTAGGTCGACTCAACCTAAATTGACTACCATATTGTCTTCATTTAGGTTGACTCAACCTAAATTGACAAACATATTTCCTCATTTAGGTCGACTCAACCTAAATTGACAAACATATTTCCTCATTTAGGTCGACTCAACCTAAATTGACAAACATATTATCCTCATTTAGGTCGACTCAACCTAAATTGACCAACATATTGTCCTCATTTAGGTCAACTCAACCTAAATTGACTAACATATTTCTTCATTTAGGTCGACTCAACCTAAATTGACTAACATATTGTTCTCATTTAGGTCGACTCAACCTAAATTGACAAACATATTTCCTCATTTAGGTCGACTCAACCTAAATTGGCTAATATATTGTCCTCATTTAGGTCGACTCAACCTAAATTGACAAACATATTTCCTCATTTAGGTCGACTCAACCTAAATTGACTAACATATTGTCCTCATTTAGGTCGACTCAACCTAAATGAGTCAATTCCCCAGCTCAACATACTCTTATTTTAATGGAAACTACACGTCTGAAGTATAATCTAGTATTTATCAACCTAACATGACTTTTAGGTTGACAAATGGACAATAGTATTTTGAGAGGATCCCACTCTCTCAAAATTTTGAATATTGTGTTATACATGTGTTTACCATGTCCGGATACCTTACATGCTTGGATACATACAAGCAGGTAATTTGCCCTCTTTTCCCATATGAAAATGCATTAATTATATGCCCCTTGCGATTACAACCCGGTCTTTGTTGGTGAAATTATTGCTTCTTTGAATGTATGTTGACAGAAAAGTAGAATGTACTATTCTTTCCCATATTAGGAAACCCAAGTAATAGCAAAATACTGGGAATCAGAGAAACTTTCCCATGTTGGAAATTCCAAAGAGGGATATGAGACCGCTTTCCCAAGTGACACAGGGAATGTTCAAAGGGAAAACTACAACTCCCTTTTCGTTCATGTAAACCATGGGTATTGGGCCATGTTTCCCCTTTTCCCAAGAGGGAAATTGTGAGAAGCTCCTTGTGATTATTCTGTCTTTCGATCTTTGGTCCCCTTCTAGTTTCCTGTGTCTTCGAACACCCGAAACTGGAGAATGTCAATTACTCGCATTTGGTCAAAGTCCTGCGATGAGCTCTTGCTCATTTGTTTCGATGTTTTTCATAAACAACAAGATGACAATCAACATTTCACAAATTCACAATTAACCCCAACTGCAGACTGCAGTACCGGCAGAACGGGGCTCCTAGCTGACAAAAACTTTTTCTTTTTTCTTTTTTCAAATCAAGTAGCAAATTTCCATTGGCAAAGCTTGAAGGAAAACTCATGCCCTCATCATACCAAAATCTCCGTCCGGTTCCAACTGTAAAATTGTTGGGGATTATGTTGAGAAGTAGATGCTTGCCCACCACTTTTCACACTATTACAGACGGAGATGCCGACGGATGGTGTCTTGAACTGGCTGGTGTGATCAACCCCTCATGCCCCGATCACACCAAACTTTCCGTTCAGTTCCAACCGTGAAATTGCTACAGATTGTGTTGAGAAAAAGATGTTGGCCCACCACTTTTTGCACTATTATAGTTGGAGATGCCGACAGATGGTGCCATGACTGGCCGGTGTGATCAGCCCCTCATGCCCCGATCACACCAAACTTTCCGTTCAGTTCCAACCGTGAAATTGCTACGGATTATGTTGAGAAAAAGATGTTGGCCCACCACTTTTTGCACTATTACAATTGGAGATGCCGACGGATGGTGCCATGACTGGCCAGTGTGATCAGCCCCTCACTAATCACAACTCATGACAATGCGGAGGAGGGAAAAGGTCAACTATTTGACTCAGAGCCCAGTAGCTCCACATTTCGGGGTGACCTGCTGACACAGCAACGAATTTAAGTCCAAATCTCATCACAAACTCTACTAAATATGGAAACGTAAGGCAGATTTATTAATAATTCCAATGTATGAGCTGCCCCTGGGCCAGCCATCTCAACATGATCATGGTTCATGAGCACACTGCACAGGACTTCATAGCAATCTGCCTAATCGCCGCTGATAGTTCATACTTTACAGGTGGACCTGGGCATCGTCACCTAGCCCATGTCGGCAAAAATACAGGTCAATCCGCCGGGTGCAGCTGGTTACAGCAAATTGCTTTAAAATACTTTACCATATCGTGAACTGTGCCAATTCGTGGCAACTAGGCAATTGCTTGGCAGACACTAAGGGCCAGTTTACACTATGGACCATGAAGTTGGATTAGGGCTCTGCAAGGCAGCTGATTGGCTGTTGAAGTTGTCCCGGGATAACTTCGGTTTACACTAAGGAAAAAATGTCAGAGGGACCATGTAGGTCGAGGTCCCCAAAATAAAAATTTTAAGGCCTAATAAATGCACTGACATGGTCCAATGGGTTTTGCGGTGAGAGAGGCAAGAGAGGTGGTCTGGTAGGAAAAGCCAAGGGCCCATGGTAGAGAAATGCCGTTTTAATACATTTTTAATGAACCTACCCTCTATGTGCCTTAATCATATCATAGCCCACGAGACATACCATTACTACCTTGCCCTACCCCTTAAACCAACTCCCATGTGTTTCACCAAACAACGTGGGACATCTAGAACTCAAGAATTTGAGTGTAGATTTGTTTTTTTGCTCTACCAACTGCAATGTTTGGAATTTGGGGGCTTGTAATATACCACTGGAATATTACATGCCCCAATTTTTAAAAAAATTACAGTTGCAAAATGAAAAAGAAAAATTTGTAGTTGTTTAGTGACTGTAGATCAGGGTGGTCAAAGGAACTGCAATGGGAAATCTTCTAACACTAATTATCAAAGAATTGAACTTTAGTGTTGAGCAAGGTAGGGTGGTAACAACATTAAATATAATCAAACACTAAATATCTTATTTAGTGTAGTGGTCACAACACAAGGTACATGTCACATGGAAATTACATTGAACATGTACAAATTAAATCGCTCATTTCTTTTGTAAAAATTGTTGTGAGAAGATTTGCAAGCCACATCTTCGACACATTTAACAAGAAGTGAAGACAAGTGAAGCCCAAGAGAAGACAAGAGAATGGTCAAACTTGATTTTTTTCAAAATTGCCCTTTTTGGGCATGTATTAAAAATTTTAGCACCTTCATTTTTTGGTGCATGGTCATTCTATTTGGTCCACATTCGGTTTACACCTAGTGAGGGGCCCAAGGCTCTCAAAACTAATTTTTTATGAAGTCGGACCATGAAAGTTAGACCATGAACTCAGACCATTGACAAAGGCCATCTTCCATGGTCCGACTTTATGGTCCATAGTGTAAACCGGCCCTAAAGGGACCCCAATGAGCTCTGTCCAGCATGACAGACACTGGTGGGGCCCACCACTACCTCTACCCCCGAAACTTTTCGTGTCCTTGCCCACGCAATTCGGGCAACATTGCCCGACATCTCTTCCCAAAAGCCTCTCTTCCTTGATGTCCGCCATTTCAACAGAATAACAATTGCCTTTTAGCAGAATTTCTTCAATACCATGGTAGTCCTTCACTACGATTGTCCTTCAGGACTCAGTTTTGTCCTTCATGCTTATTGTCCTTCACTAGGATTCAAGGCCATTTGTCCATATAACCCATATTGAGTGCATTTCATGTTCAAGGTCCAAAATCCAATATATATGCTCACTTCCATTGAGTAAATAAGCAATTGATTGGGATTTCCTTTTCGAAATGAAACCGTCAATAAAACATGTAATTAACTTGGAAGTCAAAAACATTACAAAAGCCTCATTAGCACTGAGGTTATATTTATTGTGACTTACCATTGAAAGGGACATTGTCATTCTAAAATAGAACTAAAATTAATGTTTTATTTTTAGTATGTTTATTTTATAATAATTTAGTTAATGCCTTATATTTCCACAAGTATTTATACACATTCAAACTAATAAAGTATGATTGAATGTTATTAAGTCTAATTAATCCTACTTAAGCCCAATTAAGTCAAAAAGTATGCTTACCTAATTAATTAAGCCTAATTAACTATAAATGCACTTGTTGGAATTAATCATGCTTTAATTCAGATACGAGGAATGATGTGCTTGATTACACTTATTTAGGATTTATTATGCTTAATTAGGCTAAATGCACTTACTTGCACTTAATTGGGCTTAATTAGTTCGAATGTGTATGAATACTTGTAGAAACCTAATACAGTCATTTTCACGTAATTACATTTATTCACACTTAATTAGTTGGAATGTGTATGAATCCTTTTGTAAAAATAGAAGGTATTAACTAAACTAAACACACTAAAAATAAAGCATTAATTTTAGTTCCATTTTAGAATGACAAAACCCCTTTCAATGGTAAGTCACAATAATCATAACCTCAGTGCTAATGAGGCTTTTGTAATGTATTTGACTTCCAAGTTAATTACATGTTTTATTGACGGTTTCATTTCGAAAAGGAAATCCCAATCAATTGCTTATTTACTCAATGGAAGTGAGCATATATATTGGATTTTGGACCTTGAACATGAAATGCACTCAATATGGGTTATATGGACAAATGGCCTTGAATCCTAGTGAAGGACAATAAGCATGAAGGACAAAACTGAGTCCTGAAGGACAATCGTAGTGAAGGACTACCATGGTATTGAAGAAATTCTACTAAAAAACAATTCTTATTTTATTGAAGTGGCGGACATCAAGGAAGAGATGTTGGGAAACGTTGCCCGAACCGCGTGGGCAGGGACTCGAAAAGTTTCGAGGGGCAGAGGTGGTGGTGGGCCCCACCAGAGTCTGTCACGCCGGGCAGAGCTCGTTGGCGTCCCCCCGATTGCTTGCAGCGGATCAGTGGCGTTGACTATTTTCTCGCATGTAGATATGTGCCTTGATAGTTCTTGTCAGCTCATCAATACATCATCACGTACAATTCTTCTCGAATCTCTGGTCTGCTTGTCTTGTTAAGACTTCAGAAATCGGACTCTGGAGGTAGTCCTGAGCTTTAGGTAACTTAAGCCTGACCTTCGAGCACTTGAAGAAAAGTTGGACCCGCGGTAGACTCTCCTGTTCTGTTGAGGTTTGCTGAATCTGTGTGTCGTCGAATTTGCAGCGATGGCGGCAGGCGCAGCAGCACGGTGCTCAATCTATGTCCTGGTTCTCTTGGTGGCAATCGTGGTAGATTCTGTGCTCGCAGGATCGGATGACACATGCGCATCGACATGCACTTTCCCTGTGAAGGGTAGGAAGTACACCGTTGTGAACAAGCCCTTCGACGATGGCGTTTTCTGCCCAGAGGCTAACCCAAACAAGCTCGTTATCTGCAACAACGGGTCGGTAACCATCGTTGGCAACTTTGCAGCAGCGGACCTCGGAGTATGTGACCCTGCTATCAACCCCTACACTCTTCCCGCAAATGCTAACGTCACCTTTGAGCAATACGCAGACCAGGTGATTTTTCGCATACCGGGGCGGGTAGCCTCTGCGTTCCGAGTCCTCAAGCTGGACAATAGCAAGAAGGTGGCCGTGGGGCTTTCTAGTCAGCGCTATGGCGTCTCATATCTCAAAGACATTGGTTCCTCATATTGTTGAGGATGAAATGAAGAGCATTGTGAATCAGCACTTGACATTGCATTTCAATAACAGATGGAACTTAGAGAAACTGGCACAATCTTTTCTCTTTACGGATTCATATGGTTGTGTTTGCTTCTCCTTGTGAGCTGATCTGTTTGCCAGAGTGTAGAGAAAAAGCTGTGGATATATAAAGGTAGCAGGCAGTCAAGAAGTATGCCAACTGACATATATATGTTAACTTGCAATTCGTTGGCGACATGCCTCTGTGAACCTAATTCTGCTATGTTGCTGAAAGGATTGTAAGTTGGAGCCATTCTGTGTACAAGACGGCTCATGGTTTGTCACAGAAGAGCGCAACAAGGTTGCTCCTCACATTGGTGTTGTCTACGGAAATATACAAATTTATTCAAGCTTCAAACAGTGCACCGATATTTGTTCCTCACAACATTGAGGATGAAATGAAGAACACTGTGAATTAGCATTTGTTGTAGGTATTTCAATAAGAGATGGCTGAAGAAATTTATTCTTCTCTCGGCGCACAATCTTCTCTCTCCACGGCATTCATACATGGTTGTGTGGCTTCTCCTTGTGAGCTGATCTGTTTTTGCAAGAGTGCAGAGAAGTTGTGCATATTAGGTCTGAGCGACAGAGGACGCAGGCAGTCAAGAAGTATTCCAACCGGCATATGTATGTTATTATGCACTTCGTTGTCAACATTCCTCTGTGAACCTAATTCTGCTGTCTTTTTAGATGAATTAGAAATTGAAGTCATTCTGTGCACAAGACAGCCCATGGTTTGTAACAAAAGATTTCAACAAGGTTTTTGTACACAAGCACAATGGTGAAATAACACGGTATTGTCTACAGAAATATACAAACACATAAGCTCTAAACAGTGTAAAGGATGATTGAATGCGTTCGACTCGACAGAATCTTTACTTTTCAGTTGTTCAGCTGGGCATCTTGCCAAAAACTGCCTTTGTTTGCAGATCAGGGTGTTTGAGTCCAGCAATTTGCCAGCTGCAACGAAGCACACGACATAAGCTACTGGTAACTTAGTACCTAGATACTCCTGTGAGTGACTGATTCTACATCCTCGTGAGGTTTTGCAAGCTTTCTACAATGATTAGAGGTTAGCTTTGAAGCTAAACTACTCACAGCAAATGATCGAAGACATGATATACATGTCTCCCAGTTCACCATCTATCCTAATTTGCGACCAATTGGCTCGGACCGTCTCTGGTCCTGTTTGGGTCATGGTTGTACACAGTGGTAGAATGATGTGTCTTCGACATCAGCGCATTTTCTAAATTTCTACTCTCACCAGGGAGCCCGGCTGACAGTAATAAGAGCGACATCAAAATCTTGTCACATTGAGATGAGGAGATCGCTTCAAGAAATCTGAAGTGGCTTGAGTGCGAAATTTCTCAAAAGTGAAGCTCGATTCTGCTTCTGAAGTGTTGCACCTCACTTTGCCCCAAGCCCTTCCAGGTCTCACAGCAGCCAAAACACAACTCTTTGCCTTCTTAGGGCCAACATTGAGATCCAGATGTAGAAAATTGCACAACTTGGCACTAAGGTACATGGGTCTTAAATGGTTACCTTTTCTGACTAGCCCACTTCTCCTAGCACACTCTAAACTCCATAATATCAACCTCCTTAATGTCACTCCTTCTCTTATATTCCAAAACCCTAGGGAATGGATGTTCTCAGTTTAAAACTCACTCCTTATTGTCACGTTTACCTCCCATATATCACTTTTTTGACAGTAAAATAAACACCAAAGAATTCAAACCACATGCTTGCACACATCACATTGTCATCATTGTAAACATCGTCATTATTACAATGTTGACTTTGTGTTATTCCATAATGTCACATGATACACTAATTCTCTTTTATCACACATCCATGTTAGGATTGCACAACTCCTTAGTAATCACGTGCACTTTGGTTGCCACAAGCATGATATTATGGAATTTAAAATGTATTGTGATTATTGTAATATTGACTTTGTGTTATTCCATAATGTCACATGCTACACTAATTCCTTTTTATCACACATCCATGCTAACACTATAGAACTCCTTAATATCACGTGCACTTTGGTTGCCACAAGCATGATATTACGGAGTTTAGAGTGTATATGAAACACGCAATTAATGCAAGATGGTTAGCAAATCCAAATTGAGGCCGCACCCACTTTCCACATAAGTTTTGGAGCTCATATGAATATCTTATTGATTATTGAAATGAAGATTCTCATGCTCATTAAATGGTCATATAAGTTCCCCAATTACGTTGACTATCAAACCAATATTGATTATCATATTTTGACATGTCTTTCAAGCACATGTCAATTTGGTATTCGTTCTTGGAGCCACACCAAACCACATACCACTCAAATACAGGTGTCATAATAAGAAAAGTAACTGAATAAGGGTTGTCTACCTTATCTATAATCACAAAGCTGTTGTCATGAAGTTTTCCCCCAGAAGATTCAGTGAAAAATTAGCTCCTGGTCAATGGACTTTTGCTCAGGCACGAGCCAGGTATTGAAATAGGGTCTTAGCATGTGGAGATGAACTTCTACAACACTAATTCAATGCCTGGATTCACTTAACCGACTTGTACTATGGAAACACCTTCAAAAAGAATTCAATGGCAGGTAGTGATCCTCCAGGTGATGGTTCAGATGCTCATAAGAAGTTCAGAAACTAGACAAGCATGATTAACATCGCGAGGACTGACGGCTCACTCTCATATTATTAATATTCACCTCAAAGCTGCGATGGAGACATTCAACCCAAAGAAGTTGGCACTGTAACTGCTCGTACTTTCAATCTTCCAGAAACACTCCCATTTTGAGCAACTCTACAAATCGCACTTGAGCAACAGATCTCCATGTATCATGAAGATCTCTTATCCAGGTGCGGTTTGCGTAGGTGCTTAACATTCATGATGACGAGGTACGTGCTAAACGTTGACTTTCTCATTCAAAGCTCCATGGAGGGTCATACCATTCTCTTCGACTGGCCATACCATTCCCTTAGGCGCCTTGATTGATTATAATGATTCAAAGGGTACATCAATCAAGATGCGGAAGACAATGGAATAGCCGACTCTGATTCGAAGCTCCATGGAGCGTCAAGAGATCCCCGCACTTAGGATAGCGGCTCCTGAGGATGCTTGGGGATGCATAAATTGATCATTTCCTGGCACAAAAAGAATGAACCAATCATCCCTCAGCTAGTGCCCCAGTCATCGGCGTTTTGATTAACAACGATTCGAAGGGTACGTTAATCAAGAAGGGAATGAAATAGTCGACTCTGATTCGAACCTCCATGGAGGATCAAAAGATCCTCGCACTCAGGATAGTGGCTCTTGAGGATGCTTGGGGATGCAAAACCGGATCGTTCGCTCAAAGTCTCTAAGAGAGTGGGGATATAGGGGAGACTTTTCCACAGGTGACTATGAGCTTATTCCTCCAAACAACTCGAGATGCAAGGAAACAAATTGAAATCTAACTGAAATCAGCTTCGAAGGTGACAGCTTGAAGGAAATTCAGGCTCAAAGTTTTTTTTGTTTTAGGCCATGATCGGCCGTTTCATCTCTTGCATTGGCTGATGATGCCGTGCTAATGCGCAGCTTGATCAGCGAATCACTGGAACTCTCGGAGCCCTGCTCAGTCAATTCCGAGGTTTACACATTGGTATCCTGAGGCAGTGAGGAAAATTAGGTACGCACTGATCTAAAAATTCAGAGTCTATGGAAAAAGAGATCCATCTTTGGTGAACCGCACACAAGATCGGGTCTCACAAAAACTTTATTACTCACCTTTACAACATCAACACAACCAAATGCTGCAAACTGCTTATACAAAGGTTTAGGCATGACGCACATCGACTACAGACTGTCTGCGTTTCCTGGCACCGAAGAAGTTCCTTGCTTTCTTTCGGATGAAATGGAATGCGAATCAGGCTGCTTGCCGATCACCGACACAAGCCTGTAACTACTACCACAAAAACAGTCCAAAACACCAAAAGGCTGAATCTGCACAAGTTGGGAAGAACAAATGACAGGAGCAATGTGGCCCTCAAAATGAGAGCTGTGAAATCTTTCATTTTGAGGCCACATTGCTCCTGCCATTTGACTACCAAGCTTACCCAAAAGCCTAAGCTGCAGCACCAAAGCCAAGAATTGCAACCATACAAGCTGAGAGAAGAGAATAGTGCAAAGAAGTACATCGGTCTCCTCTTACTGACACGGGACGTGTGTCACCGTGTGTGCATGTGGCCTAATTTAGTTGTTGTCTCGAAAGCTTATGGATCACTGCAGCATCATAAGCTTATGGCCACTTCTCACACAAGATTAATGGACCATGACCATTCCAATGTAAGAGCTCTCATTGGTCAAGAATGTGGATACCATCCAAGTTCGCTTCACACTAGGAGGTGAAGGCCTAAAGGCCCAAAGAAAAGTTTGTGGATGAAAAGTCTACATGGAGTCATATATGGCAAGCTTTGGATAAGGTCACATGGTTTGTCGGAATTTGCATCATATCCACCTCCAAAAAGAGGCCTCATAAAAAATCAAGAAGACCATGGTAATAAAATAGTTATCAATGGTTGTCATGGTTATTTTAATGTTATTTTTAACATAAATTTTCTAACTAAGCTAAAATCAATAAGTGAGTAACTAATAAGGCTAAGGTTTAGGATATTTTAAAGATTCGAAATGACTACGCACCAAAACGATCAGACGAGTGTAGTGAATGACGTTGATTATAAAAGATATTGATTCGTCTCGACGATGTGAGATCTATTTTGGCAAGTATCTTTTAATACTACTAAATAAAAAATGGATGAAGATGGTCGACGGTAGCTAATGGGATCCAATACAAGGGAATTCGTGGTGAAGCAAAAATCAATAAGAAAACTCGATCCCCGCCGCGTGAAACAACCTTATTTAAGGGATGTCGAAGTTCATTGATCTATGTCTCTTACTTTTCCACTTCTTCTTGGACTCAGACCTTCGGAGGTTCAAACTTCTTCAAGCCTAGTCTTTCTTTTCTCCAACCCCAACCGCTTTTAATTTTGATCAGCCTTACCTTTAATCGAAGGACCTGTTGTTAGTTACTTAGTAGTTCTAAGTGTGAGTGTTTCTTAGGACGGAGCGAAGTATTTTTTATCACTTAATAAAATATTTTTTTATAGTTCATTTAATCGATCTTCTTTGTGTTAAAGTTGTACTCTAATCCTTCTTCCTTTTGTTGGTTAAGCATAATTAATTTTTATAACATGTAATATTAGTTAGTGATTTTGGGTTGAAAGGAACAACAGACTTCAAAAGCTCACCACATTTTTATCAGAAATTTAATTCTAATATATTTTATATACATAAATAGCTCTTAAAGTTTTATTTTTAATAAAATTAATTTAATAGAAATTCATAACTTTGTCTAGAAGTTATAGGTATTTCCGTGAAACAGTTTTTATTTTAGCTTTGTTAACTTTGCAGCTTCACAGCTTCACCTCGGCTTGATACAATGTCCATTTTTTATAACATTTGTATTTCTAAATAGATATTAAAGTTATCTTTTTGATCCAATTTGTTTCGTTCCATTCTAAAAATTTAACTAGAAGATGTAAGCATTTCCGTGAGGCAGCTCACAAACAACTTCTTTTCTTATCTTTTGTTTCAAATAATTAGAAATCTTCAAATATCATATTAATTTTAAGACCAATTTGTATTGAATTTTAGTAGGATAACTACATCAGAAAGGTCTAAGTTACCTATTCCATGACAACTAAGCTTATGTGGAATTAATTAGACATTTAGAAGGGCTAACTAGAACCTTTTCATTCACAAGATTTTTGAATCTTAGAAAATATTATTTATGAACTAAGGGTAAGCACAAACCAACTTTTTGGCTTGAAAACCAAGGAGGTACTCACTTTATCTCATAATAAGCTTTTCCAACCTTGGTTTGTTGAAAATAATCCAATCATCAAGCTTTCCGCCCATCCAAATTCGTAATTTCAAAAAATATAATTTATATCAATAATTCTTTGCAACAAAGTTGAATGAAAAGACTTGCTGCAGTAATAATCTTCTCCACCATTAATTAAAGCTAGCACAAGAATATACGAACCGTCTATGGATCCTATAATATAAGGTATATTATGCAACCTCTCAAATGTTTTTGCTAAAATCCCAAATTTTTTTTCGTTTGGAATTTGAATAAAAATCTTTTACAAATGTAGTCTCACCATTTTATAAAATTCCCTGATAATTCCTAAAATTGTACATTCTGCAACTCTATATACTTCTCCAACCATACGCAATCCATCTCTTGTACCAAGTTTGACTAAAGACATTGTAACTCTCTCTTCTACAAAATTTGGTCTTCTCAAATGAATATGTTATTTTTTTTAAACAGACATAATTTTTCACATAAAAATTTGAATGTAGCATGCGAGACACGGGTCCTTTTTTTGAACATTTTTTCCATGAATGAACCCAACAAATACCGATCTACAAAGCCATATTGCCTCTCAAAACTCCAAATGATTCAATCTCTAAATCCTAAACTTTGAAAGCAAATGTTAAAAATTGCAACATTCGTCCACTCACCTTGTAAAATCAAAGCTTGTATGTTATTAATATGCTATGTAATCATATATAAACACCAATACAAAATCATCATCACCACAAGCTTCTTCCTCCTCTCCTCCATAGTGCTGAAATTTTAGAAAACAAAAGAAAAACAAGAAAGATAGAGCAAAAGAAGTTGTCAACAACTAGAAAGACAAGACCGGTCTTGGGGTGAAAATGAGAGGTAGTGTAGTGGAAGCTACGACCAACCCTATCCTACAAAATATATTAAAAAAATCAACACTTTATTTTTGTGACCTCTTCTCACTTTACATTATATCCAAAGGCCATCAAGTTCAAGGGTTGGCTTCTCAAGGATGAGCCATGGCCCTTGTGAGGTTTTCTCCACGGCTTCTCGCCTCTAGTGTAAAGAGGGCATGTGTTCACTCGTTCTCACCCCGCAATGCCTAAGAGCATTTAGGGGCTAATAGGCATGCAAATGAGATTTCATTTTAGGCGCAAGTAACGATGGATCAGACATAATATGTAACTAACATTATAAAGCTTCAAGGGTAATATAAACTTTCATCTCTGTATTTCTTCTTGTGATGATACCCATAATCAATGTCAGGTTGTGACTGAAAGATGCAATAACACTACTTACCGGGAGTTCCAACTCTATCAAGTGTTCTTACACTAATACAACTTACTCTCAAGTCTGATAATTCCAAAGGAGACACTAAGTGATCCATTGAAAAATCACAGTTATCCACATGACACTCACCCCAAAAAGCTTGGGATACTTCTAATTAATCCCAACATCTATTTCAAATGAAGTGACAAAAATTAATCAGGCATCGCAGAAGAGGGGAATGCCAGAAAGCAAACTAGTTTAATCTCCTGTAATAAGCAGTGGATTACTACACTATTTTGTCTAATTAGTGTGGGTGGGAAATTCACGTGGGTTGGAAATTAGTGTGGCCCACACTAAATTTCCAGTGTTTGCATCACTTTGGATGTAATTCGTATTGTCATCCATCCATGTGTGTTAGGGTTCTCCGCAAACAACCTCCGTTAGGTCTGTGTGCGCAGAGTTGAGTCCTGCGCGAGCGGCGGAGCTGCGAGGGGAGGCGGAGGTGCAGGAGGAGCAAGAGGTGGAGGCTGAGGTGCTTCCCGGGGTCGCTTTCTTTGCTTCAATGTCTTGCACAACCTTCCGAAATTGTTGCTCCCTCTCCAACGCCTCAGCTTGAGTGCTCTGCAGAAGCTTGTCACGTTGCTCTACTGCAATCCTTTCGAGTTTTTTCGGCTGACTTGTTCTCCTTGCACTCTCCCTTGTCTTGTTCTGCATATCCTCATCGAGTCGAATTTTTTATTGTATTCGCCTTGTAGCTGCTGTGTAGAAGCATGTTTTACTTGTATGGCTTCCTAGACTTTGCTCGCAAGTGCTTTGGTGTTGTCGATCTTCTTCTGTCCAGTACGAATGAGAATCTGGAGTCTCATTAGCTCTTGTGCCTCTTTTTGTGTTGTACACCCAGGACCACCCTAGCTTCTTGTTGTTGCTCGATTTGTTGGACACTCTTAATCTGAGGTGTCTGCGATTATGTCTTTTTATCGCTTCAAAAAAACCGTAAGCATTCCATCCTCATCTTTGTCGGTGCCAGTTACGAGCTCAGCAACGCTACGGATCCTAAATCCCTTGGGTCTGCCGAAGTTGCAAATCTGAAGCTCATGCCCACAGCCGTTGTAGAGACGACGCCAAGAAACTTTACTGGGTGTGATGATCCCAGGTTTCATAGGAAACTTTGAGCCCTATAACATCAAGATCCACTGGCATCAACACTCACTATCAGGGTTGTCTATTGTGTCGTGACGGAGGCTTATCCCGGCATAATGTCGTGCCGTCACGACACGTATCCGTCACAACATTATGCCGGATTATGCCGGATGCTGTCTTTATCCTGCCGGACTTGAATTTTACCGATTTTTTTGTGTAATTACATTACCCAATTTCGGACACGTAGGATTTACATTGTCCACGTGTGACGACATGTCAGCAAAGTAAAGGGAAAGTGGGGAAAATTTTACTAGCGCCCGTCCGCCCCCCCGTCCGCCCCCGTTCCCAATCCCCGTTCCCACCCGTCCGCCCTCGTTCCCAATCCCCGTTCCACCCCGTCCGCTCCCGTTCCACCCCGTCCGCTCCCGTTCCCCCCCGTCCGCTCCCGTACCCAAACCCCGTCCGCTCCCGTTCCCAACCCGTCCGCTCCCCCCACCTCCGTCCGCTCACCCGTCCGCTCCACCGTCCGCCCCCCCCCCCGTCCGCTCCCCCGTCTGCTCCCCCGTCCGCTCCCCCCCCTCCGTCCGCTCCCCCGTCCGCCCCCCCCCCCCCGTCCGCTCCCCCCCCCCCATCCGTCCGCTCCCCCGTCCGCCCCCCTCCCCCCGTCCGCTCCCCCGTCCGCTCCCCCCCCTCCGTCTGCTCCCCCGTCCGCTCCCCCGTCCGCCCCTCCCCTCCTCCGTCCGCCCCACCCCCCCCCCTCTCCCGTCCGCTCCACCCCCGTCCGTCCGCCCCCCCCCCCCCCCCCGGTCCGTCCGCTCCACCCCCCTTCCCCGTCCGCCCCCGTCCGCCCCACCCGTCCGCCCCCGTCCGCCCCACACCCTCCTTAGTAATATTTTATTACTTTGATTTTAACACAATGATAAACACAATGACAAAATGGTCTACGTGGCAGGGGAAATATGCACATCCACGTTGACGTTTTCTGCCACATAGGACGCCACCTTGGCAAGAAGGTAAGTATTTTACCCACCCTAGTCGGCTCCCCCTATGTTGACCCTACGTGGACCCTATTGTGTCGTGACGGAGGGGTCCGTCACGACACGACACGTCGTGACGGCACGACACCGTCACAACGGCGGGATAGACAACCCTGCTCACTATGCAAACCAAAAATATGATCTATGACTAGATTTTTTTGGGAATGAAAAATAAAATAAAATCTCATTGATTCAACAAAAATTATAACTTTGGCATACATATTAGGCTTAAATGCATCCGCGCCTCCGTTCTTCATGCCCATCACCAGCGCACCATACCTCTGCCCATTCTTCATAAAGTATTCAAACGAGGTGGCTCGCTGTGTTTCTCTCGCCTTCGTCCCGAAGGCTACACACAAAGCAGTTAGAATTGCACTATTTCCATGCCGTTCTGTCTTTCACTGAAAGTCACATGGTCCACCAGGTCCAACAAAAGACTGCTAAGGCACATGAAATTTTCCACTCTAATTTTCTTAATGTACCCTGCAGTATCATACATGGAGGTGCGGTCAATTCACCGCTTCTCCCATCGTTGCAAACAATGACTTAAAGCCCTAAGCCTTGAACCCTAGGTCCACCACTGAAAACTCGAACCTCAATAAGAAAAGCACCTAATACCCAATCTGTATGTGATTACAACTTACCTCATCCCTCTTAGACACATCACTAACTTAAGGAAGAATCCCAGGTCAGCTAATCAACATTCTTCTTTGTGAGGATATGAAGAATTTTGTGAGAAAAAGAGTGGAAGAGATGTCCACATAGATCTCATTAATGCTCATGTTCAAAGTTGTTGTCTCAAAAATTAAAAAGATTAGATAAACTCCTGAATCACGTTCTCGTCCACAAGGCAGCAACAGGGACTCCCGTGTGCCGGCACGTCCAACTCCTTTGATTTTCACCATTCTAATATCAAATTGGAATTTATCTCGTCTGCTTGGCAATTGTGAATCACACAGATTGTCGTTTCAAGTTTTTAAAACCTGGGTTGACATTTGAAAGATCTCGCATGTTATCTCAAAATGAGGATTATGTTTCTGTTGTAGGTGAACACCAAGGCTCCCATTTTCTCATTGGACATTGGTGCGAGTGATTGTTTCTACCATTGACATAAGGTATGCGACCCTCTTGTGGATTCTTCCAACTCCACTTACAATTCTAGCTGCTGGACTGGATCGGGAATTGTCTCTCCTCTAGTTAGTAATTGCAAAACACTAAGATTTGTTCTCAGGTTTCAAAATCAGGGCCGGGATGCAAAACTTCCAGGAGGTCCAAGTGGAAATTCGCTTTAAGCAATCACATTTGCTTTCTCAATTGTGTTTAGGCTTTTTTGGCAACTACAGTAGTCCAATCTCATCATAACCTGCATATTTTTGGGGTCTATTTTCAACTTCCTATACTACTCAAAAAGGCGTCCACTTAAGAATAATGACCCATAAGGCCCACATATCTTACGAAAGTCAAGTTTGTTGATTGCTCGATTATTTTTTTGATTTAGGAGAATTTCAGGAGCAGGAGAGAGTACCATGTGGTCTGCAACAAGGAAGACATCTCGCACGATGACTTGTGGTGGGGAAAGTAAGTACTCAAATCTTCTATTCTTACTATTTGATGCAGTGGAAGTAGCTAATTCTTTATTCTATGTTGACCTTGTGCTTGCTCATGATGAACAGAGAATATGCTATGAATGTGTTCCACATTCTTTGTACATGTTAGTTGGTTTGGTGGTAGTTATCAATATGGTTATGGTTGACAAAGAATATGTACAGCAAATATGATATTTAGTAGCACCAATTCTAATTGTCTTGCTCAATACTAATTGTAAACTCTGGTGTTTTGTCAACAACAGTAAATGTTCCACATGCTTTGTACATGTGCATTACTTGAACTCTTTGGAAAAGGTACGAAATTGAACTTGGAATTATTGACATATTTGAGCTTCATGATGCAGAGTTCTCCCCCTCTTATTGCTTCTTTTGCATCTCTGAAATATACATTCTGATGTTTCTTTCTTCAGGTTTTTGTTAACAATCAATTTCTGATTTGGGATGAGGAGTACCGCATCAAACTCCAAATTATATATGCCCGTGTTTATCATGTGTATTATATGCATAACATGCAAGTTTTCCATATCAATCTGAACCATGAACCCTCTCAAAACCCGGTACGAATGGCAATGGCAAAGAAGAGTTGCGTCACATTTTCAAAACTTTTAAAATTCATTGACGTCTGTCTCGCTTGTAAAGGTAAATGATTCTATCACCAAACTTGGAAAAAACCTTTCTTCAATATTCAATATCTTTTGGCATTTTGATTTTGGTTTCTTGTTGTGCTTTGTATGAGGTCTTCCATTAAGAAGCTTTCTTAGGTTGAGCATGTTCCCCATGCATTTTGAGATTTTCTTGTGTTGTTTTGCAGACTTGGCTCTGAACAATTGCTACTGTTGAGATTGATGGCATTTTTGGATATTTCTTGTACATATATCTATGTACATTTTCAAAAATCCAAAGACTAGTGAGGATGGATTTGGCACAAACCTTGGGACAAGATGTTGACAAACTTCTAGCAGGTTGTAATTCCTATCTACATATATGATGAACTTGGCAATAATATGTAGGATTTTTTGTTAGCCTAATTGAAGACAATATTGGTTAAGAAATTACTTGCTTTTCATATGATTTTGTACGTGCAAATATTTATTTTGGACGTGGTTGTTGTATTGCACATAATAGAAGACATCAATTCTGCAGGAGATACTGAAAACCAAAATCCGAATGTACCCCTGGGCGACCTTGAAAGAAACGATGAGAGAAGGTCACATTCATTGCAGCAGGTTTGCACAAAGCCACAACGAAAAGAGGTGGTAAATTGGATGGTGATAGACTCTGAGGTAAATGGTGAAAAACATGTCATATCACGGGATGTGACTGCATTTCTGCTTTATTTTCGTGGACATACGAAGGCAAATCTTCAAAAAACATCACGTTGGTGGAAAAATACAGACCAAATTCTTGAAGACGACATCAATATAGCAGGTTGTAGTCATGCTACAAGATGTCAACTTAATGGACGACATAAACTTCAGTTTAAGACTTTTGTAGGGCGAGGTCGAAAGAGGGCAAACTGGGTTGTATGGCTTTATCTCTTACTCCTCAATGAATTTGAACGATTTCGAAAAGTTGGAATCAAATTTTCTCCTTCAATGTTGATTGACGTTGCTCATCATATTATTCAAACTTCAGAATGTGAGTTCAATGGCTCCTACCTTGATCCTAAGGATCAAATGTTGATATCCATGAAAATCAGTCATGCATGGATGAAATGTTTTATGGATACTCATAATATTATCGTTTTTCGACAAAAAAGGAGGTTGAGTTGTAGTCCCGAAAAGGAAAAACATATTGAGACGTAACATTCCATTTGGATGCACTTCGTAGAGGTTTTCTAAATGATACTTATAATGAAGACTTGGTTCAGAATATGGATGAGACACACTTTGTCATCAATTGCGACAATGGACGAACTCTTAGAATGCGAGGGGATTCAATTGTGAAGTATGCTGATGTTATTTCGGGTGGAGAAGCCATGACCATGGTAGTGAGGATCACCGGGGGACAACAAGTAAAAATTGAAGCTCCGATGATGATTTTCACAAATACAAATAGGACTTATCTTATAAGTGTCACGGACGTACTTGGGCAAGACTTCCAGTATTTTAGAAAGAACATAATACGAACAGCTGAAGAGAGTAGAGAGAATGATCGACACAAGTATACTATAAATACTTTAGAGTGTATTAAAGAGAATTCAGGATACAAGAACCGAGAGAGTCACAACTGAGATCTACGAGCTAGGCGGCTAGGATGACTTCTCGAGACTGAAGAATTCTTCACCCTCGATTCTTATATATACTGGAGATCCCTGACCAACTTGGAAATTGCCTAAGAACCTTCTAATAACTAAGAAGCTGCTTAAGAATCTTCTAACAACTAGGAAGCTGCTTGAGGACCTTCCTCAAGCTTGAAAGTCACTTGAAAAGCTTTCAGCAACTAAAAAGTTGCTCAAGCTCCTTCCATGAGCTTCTAGAGGCTTCTAGAAGCTTCCACTAGCTTCTAGATGTTTTTCTAAGTTTCCAAAACCTTCTAGAATCTTTTAACTTAGACTTGTTCTAATTATGTCCGTGATAATAAGAAACGTCGCTAACAATGTTGAAGGTGTATTATACAGGACCGGACCGAAAGGGTGGATGGACAAGACATTATTTTCGGAATGGTTTGCAGAATGTCGTGCTTACAAAGGTGATCCTGAAGACCGCTAAAAATTTGTCTTGGTGAATAATTATTTGGATAATGTAGAGTCACTTGAGTTGATACAAGTTCTAGCAGCAACAAACACTAGATTTTATTATCTGCCACCTTACACAATGCATTTTTGTCAACCAGCAAACACTTTTGTCATTTCCAAGATAAAAGATGTTTGGACTGCGCAATGGAAGAAGGAAAAAAATGAAACTCGTGCAACATGCTTCATGGCAAAATGACAGAAGAGGAGGAAGGGGTTGGTCTGAAAAACTACATAATCATGGTAAAAAAAAATTTTGAACTTACTGTAGAAACTGTATGGGTTGTCAATGAATATCGTGATTCAAATGGTTTGTTTGTAGCAAGAAAATCCATGATCAAATGTGGATTGTCATTGGACATAGACGGAAGATGGCAAATCAAACAATTTTTTTCATATTTGCAAAACATTATAAGGAAGCATCCTAACTATTTTGCAGGGAACCCGTACCTGAGATTCAAAGAAGTTGATGTCATATTTTGAAAACATGTTTTAGTCGGAATTTAACCGGGCACAAGTAAGCATTATGTCAATGTAGATAGTTGAATGTAATGCTTCCTTAATTGCATCTTCCAATTTTGAAGAACATAAATGTGATCCTGACCTCCACAACACCGAGAACAAATCATAGAATAATTGTTGTCTTTCTCACACCTTGCAATTAACGAAGCAGCCGGGTGCAATCACACCTCATTTGTGGTCCCAGTAACTTGTAACCACTCACAGTTTATAACTAGTACAAGACCATTAAAAAAAATTGCTTGTGACATAAAGAAGGATAAAAAAAACTTGGGTTTCGGATATCAAGTTGACCAAGGTTATGACAATGACCTCAGTGAGTTCCTCCATGGTTTTGTTTCGCCAACCTGCATCAACAAACAAGTTGGACATAATGATCGAAGGTAACATGATTAATAGTTTTCCTACTTTTTCTTTTAACTTTCAAACCAAGAACTTCTTGAATAACTAGACTAACGTATTTGGTTGATATTCCTTCCAAATTAAACTATCAAAGCAGTCAAGGGGAGAAATTTGAGTGCAACCCTTTGAGAACTTCCTGGTCGGCCTTTGAGTTGGTTTGGGAGGCAAGGTCGTCAGTTGGAGCCTACACTAGTAGAAACTATGCCAAAAAGAACCGTAGCCAAAATCGGCTGCGGCTTTTTTAGGCAAAGTTTTATGCTAGTGCTAGTCATCCAAAATAAATTCGGTTTCATTTCCCCAATTTAAAATCAAAAAATAAATTAAAATTCATCCCCAATATCCTTGTCAAGGATTGAACCTGGCAAAGCCCCCCACCGGTTGGGGCCCAAGGATTTCCAACCCTTCAAAATTCTAAAGTCATCAACCACCAAAGAACATCAAAGAATAAACACCTCTTCACTTTAAATATTAGTTACTAAAATATACAATGCCATTTACAATCTACAAAAAAAATTTATCATAAATCACACATACATTAACTAAAAATATTCACAAAATATTACTTCAAAATATACAACAACAAAAGCATAAGTGTTCATCCCCAACTGTACACATTGATGGTTGATGACCATGGGATCTGAAAGGTTTAAGGGTTAGTTCACAAACATAATACAAGCATCAAACATACATGTCAAAGTTCAAATAATATACATCATAATTTTAAAAGAAACTCAAGGATATTCATCAATTTTAACGCCTCCCAAACCAAGCAAACACCTTTCGGGATGGGAAAAAAGGCATTTAAACTTCATGTTGTTCTTCCATATACCCATGGCCTCTGCAAAAATATCATGACAACCATGGATTGGCCTTCTAGTGCTACTCGAAGCACACTCTCTAGATTCTTTGTTAGCATTCGGTTATGATGTTTTATTTTGATGCAATTTTGGAATGATTATGTCCTTTCACAACTAGCAATGCTTAAACACTACACACGGGAAATTTATGCCAAAACAACCAAGTTTTCATATTTTTTCTTAAGTGTGTCATTCAATGTTACCATTGCCTACAGGTCCTTAAGTGATTTATCATCCCAATCTGTGGTTGCTTGTAACTCGAAGGCAAAGAACTCTTGTTTTACTATTGTTGGTTTTATTAAAGATAGAAGTGTCTTACCATAAACTTCCCGTGGTACTCCATAATGAACAAAAAATCCTTCACATCTTGTACCCTCCAACATGCCAATCCAACTTGCCGTGTGATCATGTTGGTAGGTCCCAAGACCTTAAATGCATCTATGTTGTGGTTGTCTTCAAATCTCATCTCTAAAGCCTCACACATAGCAGTTACAAAGCTCTTCTAAACAACCAAGGTGTTAATTAAGTCTTGTCTAGTGCAATCGCGGACCATGTTGATCTCATGAAATTTTGCACTACTAATCTCACTTGGTAGACGGTGTAAGTATCCTTTGACTAGTCTAAATTCAATTATGGTATGGTAGCATGTCTGTAGTTAGTTTTTTGCTATGACTGAAATAACCAAAACCCAGGGTACAAACTCTCAAGGAAGGCTTTACTAGTGCCTATTACAAGCATCTGTCACATTATAGTTCATTAATCAGACAATAGGTATGCTATCTTCACTCTAAAACATCTCTTATCCATCTTTTACTCTCCTTTCTCACAAGGTTTCCTCTCACTGTTTCTCATTCAGTGGGGTATGTGTGTTAGTCTCAATAGGTAACCATCTCGTCATGAGATTGTATAACAATAGTCTTTCGAGAACAATAGTCTTTGAGCATCACAATTGTCTTTGGTAACCACTGGCCAATGCATCTTCAAATCACAACAACTCCTTCATTAATTGGTCAATGTTAATTTCAATACAAGACAAATTGTTTATTCCTTAATTCCAAGATTTAATCATTACTCACAACTTCTACAACTAACAATCATTATCAGAGTCAAGCTATAGTCTTAGTTTCCCTGCACAACGTGCAACAACAACAACTAGGGTAACACACAAGACAATAGTTGATCTGGTTAGCTTGCATTTTACACTCAAAGATCAAATTCTCTAGATTATATATCAATATCAAATTCTAATTAAGTCTAGGACAACTTATGCCTTAATCTCCTTGATAATCCAAAGTTTATCCTATCTCTTGCTTACTTACTCAATCTTGATCTCTCAAATCCAACACTAATCAACTGATTAGAATCACTTTCTCATCACATTAGTTAATCGGGATCCTCTCATTAAATTAACTTGACACACTTAACCTCTGTCAACCTATAGTGTTTACTTTAACTATAGTCACACTCAGCTAAACAATTTACTCATTCTCCTCTCTTCTCTTCTCTTTGCCTCTCTCAGGCTTAACAATAAGCAATCGTTTCCCTCACAGACTAACCCTAGACTCTTCGGCTTCATCTCATTGCCTATCCCAGGCCTCAACCATCATCAATAGTTTAACTCGCCAATCTGCCTCTCGGCCTACCACCTCCTTCTCTCAGGGTTGCTCTCATTGGCACTCAACAATACTCTTTGTTTATTCTCTCTCTCATCAGACAATAGTTCACTCTCTCGCTCTTGGTCGCTCAAATGTTGGGCCTCTCAAGACGCTACAGATTATAGTTTCACTATGGTCTCTTTCGCTCACAATCATTCCATCGTTTTGCGCCAATAGTTTAAGCTTCCTCGCTCTCGCTATCTCAGTTAGCCTTCTCTGTTCATAGTTCAACTCGATTTCTTCTCTTCGGAGCTATTAACTTTCGATTTCTATCTCTCGGACTGACAAGACTCTTCACTCCGACAATAGTTTTCTTATACAACAATCTTCACACTCCTGATTCCCAACTTCAATTTGCTCAACTATATTCAGGAGTTCAATCTCAATTGGTTGCGGTCTCGACACAGACAATAATTTATCACATCGCTCTCATCAACTCTGCTTCATGCTTTGACTTGCTCAATCATACTTAATTTCACATTCTCACTTGCCCACAAGGTACAACCGCGCTCGCAATCTCTCACTCACTTGAATGCGGCTTCAACACTGGTCAATAGTTCTACAATTCACATAACTCTTCAACAACAGAGAATAATTCGACTCACTTCGGCCGTTCAATATACTCGAAATCCAAAATAACAATGCTCTTCAACAGAAACCAGTGTCCCACAATTACTGCAGTGATCACTAAGTTTTACTCAGAAGATAGTTTAACAATAAACCTCACACAAACTCTGTGATGAGGGAGACAAGTCCATAAGTTCAACTATGCGCTCAAAAAGTTTAGAGAAATGCATGCCTTCCTCCCTCTCGCCAGCCCTCTTAGCTTGGCGGGGAGGGTGATGATAGTTTCCATAACTAACTAAGGCCACCTATGGCCATGCCTATAGTTATAACTACCTTCCTAGCCTATAGTTCAACTATTTTCATCTACTGGGATGCTATTTCATCCATCTTTCACTATCCGCTCATAGTTAAACCAATTGGCCAAAAATTTGGCTCACAATGTCTCTTCGTTAAAATAAGTGATCTTGAGGTCTTGCGTCTCCTTTATAAAGAACATGTGAATCTATGCTATATTTGTCCTTACAACAAAGCCTACGGTTGTCACAACCACATATTTATGTTGAAAATACAAAACAATATTGATAACAAGTACAATATATCTGCTAGAAGTAGAGGCAATAAATGCATTGGAAGCTTCGGAGTTTCAAGTAAGTTTGTTGTCCAATATCGTCCTTTATAATAAGATAGCATTGATTCTAATAAATCACAAATGATGGTGATTACTTGCCAATTCGAAAGCCAATGAATCTTATGATATTTCAAAAACCAGCGGATCTTATGATTTGTGTGTCATATAATTTTGATTGAAGTCTTTGAAGTACATTTTTGCGTTTCGAAGACTTCTTGAAATGCCTAGCAACAACATTGATAATGTTGTCTATATCCTTCGATAGCTCCTTGCAACTTTGAGCCTTAGTAGCATCCAAGGCTACAAAATTAGTTCTATGTGTCACGTAATGAACTATAATCATGAATGGATTCACCTAGTCCTTGAATCGAATGGCCACTTTTGTCCTCTTGCCAATCATCGTTGTAGCATCATCAAAACCAAAACCAAAACCAATGCACTTATCAATATCTAAGCTCTATTCCTTCATGCTTTTGAGTAGGATTTCAAAGATTACTCCAACATCCTTCTTGCCGTCATCAATGCGCAAAAAACCTTAAAATACACATTGGGGGCATATCTTCATCTACAAACATAGCAAACACCACCAAATGATCAATCACTAATATGTCAATTGATTCATTAATCATAACACCATAAAACTTCAAGTCTCCAACCCGATCCAACATTTTTTTTGGCACAACAGACAAAATGTAAAATAATATTTCCGCACACAATTATTCGTCATGATACAAACTCTCAATCATATTGACTTTTACATTCACTAACAAAGCACACAATCCAAGGAACTTATTAAATAGTATGAGGTCCTTCCCTACGTAGTAAACAACTTGGAAAAGACATTGCATCACTGCACCGCAAGTTGGATGTACTTCAACAATACTTCTCTCCATTTGCCATGCTATTGAGCTCAGAGCGACCTCATGTGCTCCTCCAACTTTGCATGATCTTGGAAGGCACTGATGCGGATGTTGACAAACCCCAATGGTGGAAAAAACTATACGCCCACCTTTACATTACAATTTTTTTCTTCTCAATAACAACATTGAACTCTATCCATGAAAATTGAGTGCACCATGAATCTCTTCATTGACTTACAACAATTTGTAAAGGGGTCAAGCTAGGATAATTTGTACAATCAGATTTAGATGATCCATTACCTGGAACACTAGCATCAATAGCAAGTGGACAATTCAAAGGAATTTCCTAGCGAACAAAACAATTCAACAAGCTATCACCCAATATGTAGATGATATTCTCCTTACCATAAAGAATATTATTGTCATCATTATAGAGAATGTTATATGTGAATGTTATTGTCATCATTATAGAGAAATTGAAGATCGCCACCGGATTGGAGATCAATTGGACTATGAGTGTGGCCTATTGGTTTGGCAAAGGTGACATTCTCACATGACTAAGAGAATACCGATGGCAATGGGCTCCGGATGGACATATTCGAAACTTCCTAGTACACCATTTAGACTTCACCCCAATATCTTGGATGTTAACTCTATTCTATTGAACCAAATAAAATGATTTTGAATTTGTGGGTTAAAGCTAGATCATCCTTAACCAATAGAATCCTTATAGTTAACCATGTCCTTCTATCTTCATCATCTATCTTCATTGTTGTACTTTGTTACTATATGGGCTAAGTTTAAAGGTGTACTATCTAAAATCCAAACCCTCCTTTGAAATCACCTTTGGTCCGGGTTAGAATCTACTACGTGGACTCGAGCAAGTTGGGATGATTGTATGGTACAACACAAGAATGGAGGCCTAACCATCACCAACCCAAGAAAGTGCCCTTACCGCCTTCATGTGCAAATGGATCATTGCGGCATGCCTTCTTCAAAAGTTACTAAGATTCAAAATGTTTCATTTGCAACCCTCTCCTCATTTTAGGTAGAAACCTCGGGGAGGTCACCCTGTGAAAAGTAGTAAACCACGTGAGTTAAACTATAGGGTTCATTTTATTCATTGGAGGGAAAAATTATATAAGACTTGGATTTACCATAGCCTTCAATTAATGTTTGAAATGTCATATATGTAAAATAGGGTATTGGAAAAACCCTCATTTTTTTCCGTAGTAGATATAAATTAGTATGAATAAAATCATGGGAGATTTTTTTTTAATATTAGGATGAGTATAATCCCTAGTCCTTCTAGTAGACAAATGAAAAATAATACATTTTTAGTACAATATAGTGATGAAAACATCACTAAAAGCATATCACAAGAGCAAGAGGGAAAAATTTGCCTGTGGGCTGGAATTATTGGTCCATTTTCAAATCGGTTTAGGATTTTGGTTTCAGGCCTAGGAGTGATGGTGCCGCTTGCTCCCATTTTCACTTTCTCGCTATGCAAGTTTTGAACACTCACCATAGGTGTAACGCATTTTGAGGCACTAGTTTTTTTGTTCTGCTGTGATTTTTTATTTTTGTGATTTGAATGGTTTCTCAATTGCTATGCTTGTTTGTTTTATGTTGCTTTCTAGTTTGGTTCAAATATGCTCATGTACATTGCATATGTCCACGCCAAACACTTACCCTAAAACCTTTAATGTCTATATGAGCAAATGCTTAAGTTTTATAAGTACTATAGCGTGCGGGCGCAAGCACGGTAAAGTGGACAGCTCTTGATCCTTGCTCAGGTTTAAGTGAAAGTGATCCAAAACAATATACTAACTTTGAATTTTATGAAATCAATAAACATTTAGAAAACATATGAATCTACAAAGCCAAGCAATTTATGTTCACAAAAAACAATTTCAAACAACGTATATGTATTTTAGAAGACGGTGCAAGTGGTGGTGCAAGTGGGTGTCATTGAAAAAATAATTGTCAAAAACTTGTTTAAAATACAATTACATTACATTACATTGATGAATTTTTGAAAAAAAATTACGATGACCTCAAGTTTATAATGAATTCAAGGAATATGAAAAGAAATTCTAAGTTCAAAATATTTAAGGTCATGAAATTTACGTTCAAAACTATATTTAGTCAGTTGCTTTTACGCGCCACTTTTGATGATAGGTTTTGAAGATCTCATATTGATATTCTATATTTGAGTACCTAACTTAACAATAGAGGTCATCATGAAAAATAATCTATTTTAAACAACATTTTGCTACTACTTATAGGCGTTTGACCAAGAAAATCATGGCTTTCATATACCGGAGCACTTTTTTGGTCCACTTTACTATGCTTGCACCTGTGCCAAGAATTAGGCTACAGTAGGATTTAGAACTACCTATAGGGTGCTAGAAATTAAGACCAAGTAGCTTTTTTTCTACTAAAAGGGTCTCTTTAAATCACAATTACTAGGTAAATAGCCCCCAAACAAATATATGGTTAACGCATGTGGTTACAAAATATAAGGGGAAGTGACCTGCCTGAGGTAGAAACCTCATCTTCTTTGGTGTTTCACCCCACATTTTTGAATCAAGGGTGGTTTAAGATTGTGGCATCATGTGGCCAAAGCTTGGAGACACATGTTCCCCTTTTTTTTATTCAAAAATCCCACCACCATATAGCAAATTATACACTCTCCACTATGGTGGTGGAATGGTTCCATAGGTTCACAAATTGGCACCTCAATTCCTCGAATCGAACTATGAGCCAATGAAGGCCTTGTTACCATCACCAACACTTGGTATGAATCTGCCAATAATTTCATCCCTTAGCAAGTGGCTCAACAAATATTTGGTTTCTTTGATACGGAAAACTAATTTGGGAGCACTTGATGGAAAATTTGAAACCACGAAGAGAAAGCTTTTATGGCTCCTCCATGATATACTCTATTTGGTGGTGAGTGGGTTGGTTTCTTTCTCGAAGAATATGATGTGGAGCCTATTTGGGTAAATTGCATTCAAAGAAATTTCCAACCTAAGATTGGCTATGGCCAACTCTTGCCCAAATATCTTAAAGTGGTGTCCACGTTTATGGTGGGAGCCATTATGAAATCATTTAAATGTTTTGAATGAGAACTATCACTTGAGGAAGAGGCAACCACCTTTGGAGGATGGTTCTTTTGAGTATGATTGGAAGCAATGACAAGGGGCCCCGAGAAGACACATGTGGATCTTCTCTACGGGAGAATTCTTCATTTGGTTTTTAACCCGATGGATTGGAGATGGGGTGATGCGTCAAGTTTCCTTTCCTATTCATCTAAGAAAGGTCGAGGTTTCCTTGACGACTCTCGTCAACATAGCAAATCCATTGCATCAAATGGCTTGGAGCGCTCCCCAATAATTTCACCCTAGCTTGAAACTCAGTATGCCATACATCTAAACTTCAAGAGGTAGCTGCTTTTCGTTGGTCATTTCTTCATTGTGCAATTGCCGTCAGTGAGTGAAGTGGTTGTATTTCACCCTTTTGAACACTAATTGTACACGTTGCTAACAAAATGTGATAGAGATCATATATGGTATTAAGAGTGCACCCCTCCCCCCCCTCCCCCCCCTCCCAAGTTTGATGTTAATTGGGTTGCACAAGAATTAAGAGGTCGATAACTTAGCTTAAAATAGGCATTCCCATGCTAGGTATACGACAATTTCACCCTCCCCCACAATACTCTAAAATGTCCTAATAATACTCTAGAAATCACATTAAATCTCGTAATGAGCATTATTATGGGCCACGTTGATTTTCAAACCACATCAAATCTCTAATTTTAAGTTAGTGTGGTTTAAGTTAATTATTTTTGTAGGAAAATGATGTGGATAAATATTTTTATTTTTTATGCCATTTGTGTCCAAGTGTTGATAAGAAGTCTCCATGAATACTATGAGGAGTATGTGGGATCTTGGGCCCAAATCATTTCCACCCAAACTAGAAAATTAGAGTGAGCCACATTAACTTTCTACCCACACTTATTGGGACAATTGAGTGTAGTAGCCGACATGCAACTTTACCCCTTGGTCCTCCTGTGGCCAGTGGCAATGTGTATCTATGTCACCCTCCATGCCCAGCCCTATCTGTACACCAAAAGAGACATGCACGTTCTTCTCCACCAAGCTCATGAAACTCACTCTCATCGATCTACCTCAGACCACATGGGCTATGCAAGTGACATTCTGTGCAATAATGCTCTTCTGCCTTACAGGTAATGGACGTTGTGGAGGCTCCACTCGAGCAGCTCCCCTGTCAAGAAATAGTGTTGCAGAAATAGGAGTAAGTAACATCCAGATGAATCACAGGCAATGAATGAACGGGGAGAACCGATCGCTAGTTACAGATGAACCGGTTGAGTTTGACAAATAACTGGTTGAGGTTTAAGACTTTAGGACAATCACCCATCATTCTAGAGGTTTTCACAAAACATTCCTTGTATTAGTAAAGAAAAACCAAAAGATTGTGAGATTAACTGGTTGGACTTGGAAACACTAGGATTTTGACTAATTATGTCCAAAAATCTCACGAGATCAACACACACACATATATATATATATATATATGGTTATGTAGATGGTTTTTGCTACACTAAATGTGGATGTGCTATGTTTGTTCATTGTTAATTAAAAAACTAACCCCCAAATAAATTTGAAATCGGGTCGGGCGTCATTCATGTTAGCTAACCTGGCCCCGTAGCCACAATCAAGGAAGCCACCAATGCGCTCAATCGTGATTGCTCAAGTAGTTGGCCATCTAACAGCTGAGGGAATAGGGGGCCCAAACCCTAACCCTCAGCCGCACCCATTGCTTCCTTCATTTCGACCTAGCAAAGGAGCAATCGGTCTTTTCTTTTCTTGTCACAACTTCTCTCACTCTGTGGGGCCCGTACTCTAAGGGTCGGGGTCCTCTTTGAACTGTGTGTGTTATGCTTGAGGGTGCAAGTCTTTCAAGAGTCTTTGTGTAAGGTTTATTGGCTATATTTGGATGCAACCATTGGAAGAATACATTGGTGGGCCCAACTTTCAACACATGCCATGTGCATAGTATACTAATTTTGTGTGGGTGGTAGATGGGTTATAGTCATGTGTGGTTTTGCAAGCCATTCCACGCTACAACGGGCATGGTCAAAACTTGATTGGGGTTCAACTCCCCTGTGAAACAATTCTTTTTTTGTACATTGTATTGTAGATGTAACCAAATTTTGATGTATTTTAAGTTGTACTAGCCACATTTACATCTACGACTGAAGAATTGGAGGCTATAAGTCAAGTCTATGTTGACTCCACGTAGCCGCATACAATCTCCCCCCCAAAAATGACATATATTGCTACCTACTTAAATCTCCTAAGACCTCTAGTCGCATTTGCCATATTTCAATCGATCCCATGTGGCCAACTAGGCTCCTTCAAGCCCACTCCAAGTGACTAAGACGCTAGCCAATGGATGGGCCAAGAGCCAATGAAGACACCCATTTCTTTTGACATAAAAAACAGTGCCCAATGGCACAACGGGCAAGGCACACAACATTTTTACAAGAAAAGATTAGATTGCATATCTCCAGGATGTGGTTTAATTTGGGTGACAAATGTGAAAGCGCTGGCAGATTTAAGCCAGGACTGCATTCAGTAAGTCACAACATAGAAGAAATGAAAAGGTGGTTCAAGAGTTGGAAATGTAACATCCATCTGTTAACGAGTCATGGGCAAGGCACCCAGATCTAAGTTGAAGACAAGAGAAGATTGCATGCATATCTCCAGGACATGATTCAATTTGGCTCATCGATGTGAAGGTGCTGGCAGGTTTAGGTCAGGATGATGTTCTGGGGTTTCAAGGCTGATGTTATGTGCAAGAACTCAAAAGTAAGACATAAAACCACTAAAATAAACCATAAATATTAGGCTACTCGAGGTCATTTGAGACGAATTGGCAACAATGTCTTATAAGGTTGAGGAATTCATAGTCGACCAGGTCCATTTAACCATGCACTAGGGTTATGTAATGCCAACATAGATGAGATCTATGGTTTTCTAGGTGAACAAAGTTAAAGTTTATGTGCTAGTGGATTGTGATTGATTACCCCCATAAGAGTTTTGACATTTGTCGTAGCCAATGAGTAGCATTGAGATGAGCGGTTACAGGTTAACCTATAGATTGACTATGTGTCACCCTAAGATTTATGCTTCGAAATTTGTAGCAATTTCCATATTCATGATTTTGAAAATAAATGAATTACATTCTCCTTAGAATATATTTCTTTTCACAAGAAAAAAATTCCCTGCTGTTACTCCTCCTAAACATATGCAAGCTCTCTTATTTTATTGGTTATAGATGCCTCAACCATAAGGGCGCCAAGTTCTTATATTGGTCGGACGGATGGATGGATGGATGAATGAGAGGCACGTTCGTACTTGATAATTCCCTCTCTTTGAAATGAAAGGTTCAAGCATTGGAAATGTAACATCCATCTGTGAACAAGTCATGGGCAAGAATGTCGGTTATGACACATGGAGGACAATGATTATGGATGTCTGTCAAGGAAATGCAACATCCATCTATAACCGAGCCTATGTCTGGGGAGAACCGGCGGTTAGTTACAGATGAACCGGTTGAGTTTCAGAAATAACCGGTTGAAGTTCGAGACTTCAGGAAAATTACCGATCATTTTAGAGGAATCTATAGAATATACCCCAAATGAATGAAAGCAAAACCGGAAGATGTCAACAAGTAACCGGCTGGATTTAGAATCACTAGGATCTTGACCGACTATGCCCAAAAACTTCCCGGGCACTGAACCAAGACATGGGCAAGGCACACATCAAAATTGCAGACAGGAAAACATTGCAAACCTCCTTGACACAAATTTTTTTACACATCTTATTTAAACCGCAGATTCCACACGCTGGTTGAACTCTAGATTTAACAAGTTTTGGACATGGCATAATTCCATGTATAAGATTATATAAGTGTCAATGTTTGGGAATTATTTGTAGTACACGGTTTACGTAAAGGTAATTTATTATGGAATTGTTTTTTCAGACCTCAAATTATTCCATGTAAAACACAAGTTTGAAGGCTGAAACAAAAATATTATCATGTGTAGACTTGGTGGCTAAAATGATCAGATATTGCGTATAGTTATAGTATGTTGTATTGTATAGGTTTTTTACTATATTTTCAACGTATTCCTATGATCCAAGAATGTCACTAGAATGATTAAGTGAGAGAGACAGTGCTTATGAGAGGACTGTTGAGTGGGTTATCGCCAAGTATTCGGACTTCCTGTGATAGGAGACGGTATTTATACCATTCATATGATATAGTCAATATATCAATTATGTTGGAATTTTATGTTATTGTGTGCAATCAACTGTCTCAAACGTGTGTGAGCAATGGCTGTAATCTTGAGTCTAAGCAAGAGGACTGTTAATATCAACAACTAAGGATGCATGCACAATGTAAACCAATATAGCCAAGGTTGATTGAAGAGGACTATGATAGAGACAAGAATATATCGCCTAAAGAGGAAAAAAGTATGATACCGAGAGGTTTGTTGAATGAAGCGCTTAGAGAGATAGGCGATCAACCTCAAAACTAAATATTGAAAGTAAAGAAAGAAGATAGAGAGATAGGCTATAAGCAAGAGGGCGCAACCTTGAGAGTTAGCGCAATTATTAGGAAGTGGTTAGGCCACGAGGCTGTTGGAATCATGACTATTTGTCATCATATAGACAATGTACTGATTTGTATGGATGATTGAATAGTCTAACCATAGCCTACACATATCCTTTCCATTGATTATTGCCATGCTGATGTACTTATATGGAAATATTGTGGCAGTTTTCTTACCTTGCAGGTGTTGGCCTTGGTCTTTTCATGGAAATTAAATTGTAAGTGAACGTTGAATGTATGAATTGGCGGGCACACAAGGGCATGGGGGGCATATGGGCATGGGCATTTGATTGCATGGGTATATGGGGTTGGATTTCCCATGCATATTTAACACAATATTCAAAATTTTGAGAGAGTGGGCTCCTCTCAAAATAATATTGTCCATTTGTCAACCTAAAAGACATGTTAGGTTGATAAATACTAGATTATACTTCAGATGTGTAGTTTCCATTAAAATGAAAGCATGTTGAGCCGGGGAATCGACTCATTTAGGTTGAGTCGACCTAAATGAGGACAATATGTTAGTCAATTTAGGTTGAGTCGACCTAAATGAGGACAATATGCTAATCAATTTAAGTTGAGTTGACCTAAATGAGGACAATATGCTAGTCAATTTAGGTTGAGTCGACCTAAATGGTCAATTTTAGGCAGCACATCACTCCGCAATTTACGGCGGGAAATCAAATGTTATTTTTTTTCTTGAACTCTACAACTCTCCACTGGTTTTCAGTTCATTCTTGGATTGATAGTTTGCTTTATGTACTCTCAATTCACTGGAAAACTCTCAAAATTTTGAATATTGTGTTATTTGTACTTTAGGGTTTTGCTATCACTTGACTCAAATTGATATAGTGTTTGTAAGGATTAATTGTCACATCATCTCCAAGTGTTCCTACATGATTTGAGCAAAATACAAGGATTGAGATTTTCCATAGATGTTAAGAGACACACAAAAAGACCACCAATACCCCCTCTACTATGGGGATGATTTTTGATATTGGATATTGTCTAAGTAGTCTAAATTTTCAAGGATCTGTTAACCTTTTTATAAATTTTATACTGAGATTTGACTGGTTATATAGGTCCCGATTTGGATGCTAAGCAAGAACCATTCATGCCTAGAACTTATCAATTACCATAGTTTACATGAAGAAAGTTGCACTTGTTAACTATTCTATAAGAACATCTACTGTACGAATCTTCAAATCTTCCAACATAGAAGTCCGATTTGTTTGAGACTCTTTTTAAGAGTTTAACATTTGAAGAGTCAAATGTAATTCTCATTAAGATCACTATATTCGTTAATTTGGGACTGTTTCGGCATTTTGAGCCAGTTACAAATATAAGAACATGGATAAAATCACACAGATATTGGAGAATGTTGTAAGATGCAAATACTTTGAAGCGGGTGTTCATATCAAGAACCCAATTAAGAACTCATATCAAGATGGTTTGGGTAGGACAACCCAAACATTAGACCATGTTGTTGTGGTCCATATATTAATTTGAGACAAGAGAAAGTCTCAAATTAACGAATATAGTGATTAAGGTGAAATGAAAGGAAACTTCATTTTCCAACTTCAATCGGACCCCCATAAGATTTGCCAAAATTCCTAAAATGATGTAACTTTTCACTTTTTATACCCTCCAAAAATAGGCTCCAATGCTACCCACATCATACCTCTACTCCTACATTTGTGAAGATCTAAAAGTTTTTGAGATTTTGATTGCTGATTAATAATGTTGGGTTTTGTAGCTTCAACTTCTTTACACTCATACAACTAGATTGTGTTAAATACTTCTCAATGGGCATCTATGAATGAATTCTCAAACAGACAGGGCTTCGGATAACTCATTTTGAATGCTGTAGGGGTTAAGCATGCCATTTGATTTGTAAGAATAGAATACCTAGATGCATCTATGGAAAGAGCATCTATTGTTGAGAAACTTCAAAAAAACAAAAACTTACCAAAATGAACAAGAGCCAACAAGTTGCAGATCGGACCAGTGATCGGGGAGATTTTTGGGCATAATCGGTTGAGATCCTAGTGTTTGCAAGTCCAACCGGTTACATGTTGACATTCTCCGGTTTTCCGTTATTAAATTGGGGTATATTCTATAAATTCCTCTAAAATGATCGGTAATTTTCCTGCAGTCTTGAACTTCCATTGGTTATTTCTCAAACTTGACTGGTTCATTTGTAACTTACTGCCGGTTCTCCCTGATCATTGGCTCGGACTAGGAAGTCACTGGACTATACAGGGCACACGGAAATTGAGAGAACTGTGTCAAGATGGACTCTTGCCTCATGGTCTTCTATTGATTCTCAGAGGACAGTTCGAATCACGAGTCAACCGTAACTTGGTGTAGTGTGGCTCATCCATAAACACTGTACAAGTTGAATATGCAATCTATGACCTAGATCATACGAATCACACCACATTAACAACTTGTATAAGTCTGAAAATTGTGATCGTCCAGCTCACAACAATGCAAACTCAGTCTACATAAGGTAGACAGAACTGAAAAGGTTTTATTATCTTAATATAATATTTTTATGTTCGTTATGAAATGCAATCGATTCACAATCTCTAAATTTTGGTTGTCAATCTGGAGATGTGGATGGCGAATTTAGGCTCAACAGCAGAGAAATTTGGAGGCCCTCTAAAATAGACATGGTAGTTCAAAGATGACGACCATGGTATAATAACTTGGTTCCGTAAGTCTCTCCCCACCCGCCCAATTTATGTTGACTTTTGAGTCTAGAATGGTTAACATATTTTGAAGGCATATTAATCTGATTTTTTTGTAAACACATGTCTTTTTGGTGTCTGTTCTTAGATCCACACCAACTCACGTATATTGGTGTCCATATAAGATAAGTAACTATATTAGGCTCTCTTACCTTAGTCATAAATGACAGGTTAAGTCTAGTAAGGAAGCACCTCAGGTGAAATCAACAAGATCCAGACAGACAAGGTACAGAAAGTGGCTCAGCAAGATTTTCCAACTTCCATAATATCTTCTCAATGGAAACTGGTCGTATCTCAAAGAACTTCACACTGGGGAGGTAATAATCTGCACTTGCTGGGTTCCTACTTCTATCAAGCAGGCCAGAGTTCGTAGACTGAGCATGTATATATAAAGAAGGTGTTTGGGTGAGCAGTGTGCAGATTGTAGGGAGCATTCAAGTTTGTGCGTGTAGCGCATCTGTTAGAAAAGTTTTGAAGTAGCTGGAGCTGATTTTCCTCCAATGCTTCGTACCAACTGTTTCCAATGACCAGCTCACTGCACCTTAAAACTTAGAGCCTGCGGTAGGACTTTAGTCACAGACTAGCTCGGAGTATAGATTATAGATTTTGCAGGTTTGGTGTGGGGCATGCCTGTCTCAAGCTCCGTCTCAAGCGTTCTGTTATGAGCTGGTCGCACTTGAAACTAGATCCACTTGAAAATAGATAGCATGAGGTCGGTTAACCTGACGCCTTCATTCTCATTGGATCTCTTCAGATTGAGTGTTGGCCTGACCTGCCCCTTGGGAATAGTTATGGGCTGCTTGCATCCCAACTTCATTTCAAGTGGACCTCTTCAGATTGGTAAGTTTCGAGCACTCTCAGCAAATTTCATGTGATTGAAGGCCTCTCTCCCTCTGTGCATCTTTTATCCTAGACTTACATGTTATCTCCCAATCTAAGAGATGCAAAGGGTTTGTCTTTCTGGATCTCGTGGCCATGGCCGGGAGCCTTCTTTCAATAATATGTGTAATTAATCTCTTGATTGCAGCTACTTGCAGTGATTTCTCCTGATTTCTCCTCTCTCTTAATTGATGAGACTCCAATATTCGTCCTGGTCATGCCTGGATCTTGGCTACAAGGTGTGATTTGATGCATTGCAAGTATTCAGTTCTGTAAAGCCCTGCAACATGCAAAAGCTTGGTTATTTCCTCTCTAAATCACTCATCTGAATACATGTGTAGTAGTCTAATAGAAAACCACTAGAATACAATATGCTTTACTTCATGTGGCCATAAGTTTCCAAACCTTCATCTTCATCGGTTTCCTGATATTGAACTTAAAAGAGTGGTTGTTTGGCAGTGGAACTGCACATTGGGAGATATAGTGTGGTGGCTTGAGCCCTCCATTTATACTGATTTAACGTTCACTTCCTGGTTAACTTGTGTGGCAAAACATGTTCTGAGTGCATTCACTTTAACATTTTGTAAATGGTACAGGTGGTGAAAGTTCGTGAATGTGAGTGGAGGGCAGATGAGGTCTGGTAGGTAGGTTCCTAGTTGGGATGGATATACCGCTTCATCACTTGAATGGGCTTTGTGCTTACATTGACTTATAAGAGGGTGTGATTCTGTTTTATATCAAATCTCAAAACCTTTATTGCACTTCTAGTATGACAGTGGATGAGTTGGTAGAATAGTACTAAGAAACAATTGTAGCTTGTGCAACACTATTTCATGACTAGGCCATGAAGTCATACTCCACCTAAACTAGGACACTCTGCTACATTAAAGGGGGTCTTTGTAAGAGGATCTACTAGACACAAGATAAAGCCCAACCTACAACAGTTACATTATAGATTGAACTTATAGATTGAACTTAGTCATATGTCCTTGGGATTCTCCCATATTAAATCCCTGGGCCCTTGTTGTCCATATCAAATCCCTGGGCTCCAAATGATTCTACAACTCAAAAATGTCTACCTTTGTCAGTTCCAAAATTTTGCAAATAACAACTGACTGATCTGTATTTGTTTTCAATTGCAGGTCCCATGCGGTAAACCAGAATACGTTTTCCAAGTCGAGGTCTCCAAGGCGAGCTCCCATTTAGTAGAGGGTGGGGCTGGAGTTTTCGATTCGGATCATCTAGAGCTTGGCCTGCCCACCATATGATGATCCAAGTCGAAAATTCTAGCCCCTTCCTCCACCACTTGAAACGTCACAAAATCGACGCACATGCAGCGGATCCTCACATTTAGTAGAGGACGGGGCTGGAATTTTCGATTCGGATCATCTAGAGCTTGGCCTACCTAGTAACGTCATGATGATCCAAGTCGAAAATTCTAGCCCCATCCTCCACCATTTGAATAAATATCGACCAGGCAGATTCCAACCAAGTCATACAACTGTCGAAGCACATTTCATATTAAGCAAGACTTTCATAATATTGGCAGGTAAAGGTGTTCAAACCTTGACATTAATATTCTCCATGCAAAATTATATGACATCCTTCTGCACTCTTGTACAGTGTTAGGATATGGAGAAAGTGGCTTTGCATTTCTTCTTGTTTGATAGATAAGCTAAGCAAAGTTGAACTGGACTAAAAAACAGATGTTGGAGATAACTTGGTCCCAATCAATCTTTTGAGGGTCCAGGATTATGTTTTGGTGAAGTTACTAAGGATGAATATTCAAGTTTTACTCCGATCAGAATCAAACCAGACCTCGCAATTCAATAAAATTTCATATTCCCACAACATTGCAAAATTTGAGTACAAGAATGTTAGCCATTATTGCCGACATGTAATCCCCATACAATTGCTTCTTGTGACTCTTAAAATAACTTCAGTCTCTTCCTAAACATTTACCAAAACGTGGGAGATTCTAAAATATTCTCACAACATAAGGCTTGATCATATCAATTGACATTATGTGTTCTTCAGTTTCGGGAATGTTTTATTGAGCTTTCCAAATTTTGTCTCAAATGAGTGTTCTGGAGTTCAATCTTGCCCTCAAGTTTAATCATTAGGTGAGGTAGAAACTCAGCTTCAGCTACTCTGAGACTTGCAGTATTTGTAATCATGATGCTCAACTTGCGCCAAAGTCCCACAACCAAACTCACATATTAACTTGAAGAACTTGGCAAATAAAATAATGTAAACAAATTTCCCCTTGAAGCTAATCTATTACTTACTTATAAATACATAATACATCACCAAATTTGGTTAAAACTTTTTCAAGTGGTATGAGCTAATAGATAATATGTTTTTGATGTAGCAAAACATGTTATAAGTTTCAAGTAATTCCCTCATTTCTTTTTCAATACACAAAGTCCAATTGTTTTAGGCGGTCCCTACTTCATCTTTAAATGCCCAAATATTTTTCACATAGTAATTGTCCATATCCTCTAAAATGATGGTTGCAAGGCTAGCAAGAAAAAGACACTAATTTAGAACATTTATGAATGAATACTTTGTACAATATATATAACAAAGAGATAAAACTTGACACCAACATTGTGAGAGGAGCCTATGAGACTAATAATTTCAGGTGTAAGTGAATTTCCCAGGGGGTGGACTTTTCATTGAAAACCTAAATGATGTGCGTGTATCATTATGAAATAAATCCCCCTATATACTAGAAGTTTATAGAGAAAAACAGTTTATACATACTAATAGCATGCTAAAAAATGGAGTCATGTATTTATACTAAGCTTTTCAATTTAATGCGATAAATGCCTCCACTACATATACAAACCATACATCATGCATTAAATAATCCTTTATTACATATAAAATCCACTTTCACTTTCCAAAGAGAGAGTCATTGAATGTTTTTCATCCATAGTAACTCAATGATTGTATCAAACAAAGAAAGATAAGAGTACAATAAGTTAGCCACAATCTAGAGAGCAAAACTAAAGGAAGCCCATGACACTACAAGAATTTCAGCAATCAACAACTATGTTTATAACTCTAAAACAAGTTGTAAAGGACCACAATGACTATATATCTTTTAGTGATTATGGACGAGTTGTAACGGACATATAGTTGTTGCGGACATGACATGGATTCCACGTCAACCTCATCCAAAATGTACAATTATTAGGATCCCTTGCCATTTGGCTCTGACGTGGTAGCCCCATGTTGACTAGGCATCCATGTCACTGTCCTATGTGGCAAGGCATCCATGTCACTGTCCCATGTGGCAAGGCGTCCATGTCACTATCCCATGAGAGCTCCAAGAACCTTTAGTTTGAAAAATCTAGAATCCAAAATGCAAACCCTAACAAGAAGACACATGGTAGACATCACTAGAAGAAACATTGTCCAAATGAACCTTGCAAGGTAGTCATTTTTGCATTGAAAACCCGCCCCAGTAGTTGTTTGTTGTATAATCGGGTTCCATTTGACATGGCCAAGTGGCACACTTGGTATCAAGGTGTTTTGGCGCTTGTTTTGACATGCATTACTTTGAGGGTGACTAGCACCATCATCAACTGCTCGGTGACCACCATGGATGCCATTGGTTACCCGTGAGTGGGTACTACTATCTAGGGTGGCTATCGGGTGAAGGTAGGCTAATGTTGAGTTGGGAAAGGGTGTTGAAGGGTTAGAGTTGGGTGGGTATATTGGGTTAATGGGTTAGTGTTGGATGTTATGCGGTGGGTGCTTAGTTGGGATTGGGTGCATATTGGGTGGGTCTTGGGTAGATATTGATTGTTCTTTGGTTGGAGTTCGGTGGGGGTTAGGTGTTGGTGTGTAATGGGTGTTGCTGGTGTGGTGTTCGGTGGGTGTTTGGGTATGTGTAGGGGTTGAAGGTTTGGTGTTTAATGAGTGTTGGTTGGTTGGTTGCATTAGTAGAAAACTATGTCCAAAAACACCGCAACCGAAATCAACTGCGGTTCTTTTGAGCAGCTTGATCTGCAATTGCTACACAACTACAAATTTTTCTTTTTTTGTTTTGTGATTGTAATTTAAAATTATTTGGGGCCTGTAATATACCGCTAGAAAGGTATTTTTCAAGACCTTGCAAACGGTATATTACACACCCCCAATTTCCTAAAATTTTAGTCGCTAAACCAAAAAAACAAATTTGCAGTTGTGCAGTGATTGCAGATCAAGCTGGTCAAAAGAACCGCGGCCAATTTCAGTTGCGGTTCTTTTTGACATAGTTTTCTACTAGTGTTGGTTACAAAAGCCAATTTACAATTTTCCGAGGACAATTCCCTTGGCAAGAGATGAGCCCAAAAAAGGCTTCTTCCACTCAGCGAGAAAATTTGAAGGGTTACTCGTATTTCATGGGGAAGGGTTACTTAAAATTTTGCCTTTCAAAATGAAGGGTTGCTTAAAAAATTGCCCTTCACATATTTACAATTTTTTTTCAAAAATGCACAATGTAATGTTTGAATCTTAGGTTATATTGTAAATTGAAGTGAAATGTAATTTTACATGGAACAAAATCCGAAAAAAAATATGATTAGAACATATATTTATTTCATGTATAGAGCTCACATAACAAAAGCAATTTTGTGTCGAAAAACATTCTCCCGTTGCCCAGGCCCCAAGGATAAGAGCGGCCTGTAGTTCTCACCGGGTGTGGGAGGGTATCTACGGTTCTCCCGAGGGTATGAGCGTATCTGCAAGACTGCATCAGCCACAAGCCGGAGCCTCCAAGGAAATGAGCTAGCCGGATCTCCCGAGGGTATGAAGGCCCAAGGGACCGGTTGTTTTAAAAATGCCCTTCCCTTTGAAGGTTTCCTAGCATTTTTGCCGGTCCCTTTTGAAGGGCTGGCCTAGCTGTTGAAGGGAAAATGAAGGGTTGCACCCCATAATAAGGGGTATAGCCCTTCAATTTTATTCGCTGCTTCCACTCATTACCCAAGTGGGACATCTTGTAGGACTGACCAATCCAGAACTGAGCCCTGCAATATTGGTTCTTGAGAATTTGCCTAGCTCCCATTCCTCGTGTCTTTCTATTATCGCGCACATGCATTGGATACCATCAGTAATGATTCTAATGTAAGAACTACAAAATCCAATCAGGGCTTACAATCCCCGATCCACAACAACTCATTGTTGCAAAATTTCACATCTACACATGTGTAAGGTAGATGTGTGTTATGTGATACTTTTCTCTCTCCACCCACTTCTCATTGGATATGAAAAACGCAATTAATGCAAGACGATTAGCAAAGTCACCATTAGTTCAAGATGATTAGCAAATCCAAATTGAATATTTTTTGGAGTTCATATTGAATATCTTGAGTGGAGATTCTTGTGCTCATTAAGTAGTCATGTAGGTCCCCACGATCATGTTGACTGTTGAACCTAGAATGATTAGCATATTTTGAGCACGTAGTCCAATCTTTTCTAAACACATGTATTTTTGATGTCCAGATTTAAATCCAAACCTAGTCACATACCACTCAAACATAGATCTCCAAAATATTGTTGTGTTGGAAGTAGCCACATCTACCTAAGTTAGCTCAGAATGAGAAATCCAAACTATGCACAGAAGCTATTCAAAGACATTTTTATCAAAGAAGTACACGAGTCCTCAGTAAATACGACAATGTGGGAATCACCGTAGGCATGAGAAAGCCAGATGTTATCGTAACCTTGAAACATCGGCATGTACTAGATCCAACCTAAAATTAAGGAGTAGTCATGGGACCTAAATGAATGCCTCACAGATAAAATTTGGGCACGGAAACAGTGACCCTAGTTGAAAACAACAAAGGCTTTAAATGTAGTTAATTGTCGGAAATTAGGATGATCCATCGCACCATAATTAGGATTTTCACTTATCTCTTATAAATAGCCATTTTATTTGATTCTACACATCATCTGTGCTCCAGATGATGTGAGCAAACACAAACCAAACGACAAAAACAACTAAAGCTAACACATTAACACAACATAATTAGAACCCGAACTCATCAACCACGACAAGAAAACTCCGCCATCTTCTCAATGCAAGACAATATCATTTGTCACCTCTTCAATTACTTATAATGTTAAATTTTTATTAGCTATCATATTCGTACAACATCCCCAACATGACTCCAAGCATACAATACACAAGAAAGTTTGAATTTATAATGCAATCCAACAACAAGGGTTAAGAAGGAAATAAACCAAAATCGACAAATGCAGGATAGAATGCCTTAATAATAACTAGTAGGAATTTGAATTTGGTAATGAATCTAAGAACTAGGTGTTAACCCTAAGTGCCCACGAAGCCCACTAGATGTGTCAAAATGCATGCAATGTGTTAGGGTTTTGTTGATTGAATTTGGTCTAAATTTTTTGTATTTTGGTATGTAGGTGTTATAAGATTTGAAAACCACATGTGAAATCTCTTTGCAAGCTGAAGTAGATATGAGACCTAGGGATTTTAACAAATCGGGTCAAACTCTCGCCGGTTGGGATTTCTAGTGTATTTGCTCCTCAAACCAGTAGACTTAGGGATTTAGGATGTTAATTGTTTTGGGCCATACCTCCCTTCGAATTTTTAATCATATGCACAAAATATTCTATATAATTTTTTAATATTCTTCTTCTCACATCTAATGTTGGGATTTAACTTTTGAAGTCCTTAAGTACCTCTATCAAAAGATTGGGACTTTATCCAACAATGTCTAATTTCCATAGGAAGGCTTGTCAAAAACTCAAATGTGACCATTTTGGTCATCAAAATGTTTCAAGTTTTAGATCTAGATGTGGGAATATTCTGTCAAAGCATCTCAAAACCTCCATCAGAGTGTTTACCCAAAGTGTCATAGAGGGGCAATCAAAGTCATCTCAAGACCTCCATCGTGTGGACACTTAGGGTTAAAATGTAATATGGACAAAAGACTTATCTAAAAATAACAATGGACATGAAAGTACTCTTTGAATTGCCGATACATGACTATTGCAAAAGGAATTATTTAGGGAAGAAAATCATTATCATGTGGTGAAAATGTTATTTATACATACTTTGAGAAGCAATGTGGTGGAAACACCAATAAAGATGTGTTGTTTTTAATGATGAACATTGTGTACATGCAACAAAAACGTGTTAACATAAGAGGTACACTCCCACATCTAAGACATGTTTCATCATTTCTATCATAGGGTCCACCAATGAAACTATATTTTTTTCAAGCCTACTCTTGGACCCCTCACCTTCACGTTTGGCACTATCTTCAATGGTGGACATGTTAACCCTTAAGTGCCCACAGGAGGCCCATCCAACTAAGAGGTCATTTCATGGCTTGTGGACTTGTTGCATTGCAATTTGCAATTGGATGGGTCCACCTCATGACTTTTCAAAAAGTGCTAGTACAAGTACCATCACATAACTAAGCACCTAGATGATGGTCTCATTCCAAAGAAAGGGGATGCAATTAAGAAACTTTGAATTTATAGTTGCTTGTCAAAAATTCCACAATACACAAAAAGAGTGTTCCCGATAAATGGGGAATCTTGGAATTACATGCGAATTATTCTCGCTCAATCCCACATAACGCATCCAAGGAATTGAGTAATGTTATGACTTAAAGGTGATGAATCTGACATGTTCCAAACTCTCACCCCAAGAGTCACATGAGATGTTCACAACATGCAATTGAATCATAATGATTTGGCGACATCACCTTCAGTACCAGGCCTTTGAATCTAATCCATTGGACTCTATTTCCGGCTAGGGAATCTTGATCATAGATGAATGGTTGCAATCTTGTGTGGATGCACATTGCAATTCCCCCTCTCCCCTGCCCCTAGTCTTGTATCGTCAACCTCATTACTAGGACTAGCCCAAGGGCCCAAAAATTGGTGCACTCCATGATGAACACACAAAGCCTTCTAACTTACCACATGGAAAAACATGGGCACCGAAGTTGCTTCCATCCTCATGTACCACATGGGTACAAGTGAAACAATGTAGCTTAATCCTTCATTGCCCAAGTAGGCCATGTCTAATGTTTTCACATGTTTTAATCACTTTCTTGTTGAATTGTATTTGAGACTGGTCAAACTCACATAAGTCAAACCTTTCACATTGGGGCAACATCAGAAAACATGATTTTTAAAAGTTTTGATGACAATATGAATGCCTATCTACTCATGGGACAACTTACGAGATGATGGTATTGGGGTTCTACCTAGATTGGATAGATTCTATTCGTTTTTTTAATTCGGTTCAAAACCCATCTTCCCATATTATGTAGTATAAGATACTTGGGTGATTCATCATTTTCTTACCAATGGCCGGTTTCTCTTCTTATTAATCTTAGCACTAGCCCCCTGGGTGGCTCCTCTTGGAAGGTTAATGCTAGATTTTTTGCAAGCAGCCAAAGACTTTATTAAGGCATTATGGAAGGCATTATGGGAGGCATCTCCTCCTCAAATGCCTCTCTTTCCAAAACGTAGAAAATTGTTAAATATTGTAAATAGTTTTGTATTTCCAGAGCTACCACATATAGGGTTGAAAAGGTTAGACAAAGAGAACCTCTTGAATTTTGGCAAGTTCAGCTTCATTTAGATCCACAAAGCAAAGTAGCTACTAAATCCGCCTTTAAAGATTGTAGGTCTCAACTACAAAACTTTATGGGTAGGAAAGAAGATGGGCGTAGGATTTAGTCTAGAACAAAGTGGATGAAATCCGGAGATGGAATTAACAAGTATTTCTTTTCCTCAGTCAAGTAGTGTCTAGCGGGCGGTCTCATCATGGAGCTAAATGATGAAGACGACATTGTCGTCTCTTTGAGTGTTGATCTCGGTCAAGTCTGTAATATGTTCTACTCTAATTTGTACGCTAGTCATGCCCGGATTGTTGTTCGAAGTTGTTAAGCCACATTCCCAGTAAATTCTCACATGTAGCCCAAAAGGCGTTGGAGGCCCCAATCGTGCAGGAGGAGCTCACTACACTAAATAGGATATTATTTAGTGTTTGATACACTAAATACGAACGCATACACTAAATATCAATAACCTTATGAAAGTAAGTAGCATTAAATGTAAACTCAAACACTAAATATCAACTATGGTAATATGTGGAAGTTACATGTTTGAATTTAGTGTTAGTAAGGATATGAAGAAAAAGGATATAATAAGGGAGGTGGCAATAGGGAAGGTAGCGGCACATTTATGTCTAACACTAATTGTCAAGAAATTGAAAATTAATGTTGAGCAGGGCAGGGTGGTAACAACACTAAATATAATCAAACACTAATTATCCTATTTAGTGTAGTGTAGTTTAGGCATTAGTGAAAGGCAAGAATCCAAGACTTATGGCCAACTTCTTCAAAGCTTACTGGAGCTTTATGAATGCAGATTTCATAGACATGGTAAACGAGTCTCTACGACAAGGCTAGTTTTTGAAGGATGTCACACATGGAACCTATCTCTTTACTCATAAGAACTACTTATTCTAACCATATAGATATAGTCACTTAGCCACTAATCTTAATACTTTTGTATATGAACTCCAAGTTAGGTGTGAAAAGAACGATTCATAAAACATCTTTGATTTAAAGTGTACCCCAGTAACTTTAAGCCCTAAGTATCCAAAGGCCCGTTTTGGGCCTCTCTATGCACAAAAACATGTACTTGAACTAAATATTCCCATTTAAACTTAATTATGACAAAAATAACCCTATCTAAAACTACCTCATTTGTGAGTGCGCTTTTCAAATTAAACAAACACCTCAAATGAGAACTTGGGGTTCAAATACAATAGAGGGCTCTCAATTCTGACATAACATAATTGGTTCTGCCTCAAACTGTACCATGTGGCACTCCTCAATTCGACAAGACCCATTTAAATCCAATGTGGAAATTATGACATTCCAACACTAGTAAAGATAGATTAGAGTGACCTCTGTGGTACACAACTTGGGTGTTCATAGATGCAAATACATGCTTAGTATTGCGACCAGTAATGCCACATGTAACTATGTTTATATTATCTTCTTGACATAACATGATGTAGCGAATAAAATTTCAAAGTTTTCATAAATAGAAAAAACATGATTCTAAAACTTGGTGACTTTGGTAGAAATTGTGTAGAAGAAAGAAAGAGAACGTTTGTCCTTTGTTGACGAGAACATGCATAACATTATTCAGATTCATAACAATGTTTTGTGGGACTGACAGTATTCCACAGAATATTCCTAGATACACCCACATTATGTTTGAATGTGGGAAATATCCGGGAATATTCTATGGAACACTGTCAATCCCACATAACACTGTTATGAATCTGAATAATGTTATGTGGTCCGTTAGCCATCCTCATTCCCCTTCCAGATAGAAGTGGGAGAAGGGGATGATAGAAATGTTGTATATTGTCATACATTGACCAACACTAGAAAAAAAAATTGTCCATTACAACCATTCATTGCGACTTGGCCATTGTGACTTGTGATGAGAAAAATGCATAAACGAATCATTTTGGTTATCAACTGTCCCAAAACCGTGACCAAAAACCTTCGGTTGACACTCATAATGATTTATTTAGGCATTTTCTTGCCATGAAGAAATTTTCTTCTAGTGCAATTGGGTCCTTTATAGGTTAAAAAGGTTAAGCTTATCTAACTTACCATAAGATTCATAAGGTAGGAGGTCCCCCTCAAGCCCCAAGTAGGCTTTATTTTTGGCTGTGCTTAGCCCTATTATTGCTTCCCCTTCACATAAAGGCTTGTCACTTCACACCGCTAGGATTCTTGTTGGTTATAATGGTGGGTTAGGTTGTGGAATATTTCAAGCCCTCGTGGATATGAGAGTGACATGGATATTATAATTCAGCATGAGTCAACAAAGGCAATCACAGTGTGAGCCAAGTTTGGCATACAGTAAGCTTACAATCTCCTATGGTTATGTAGCTGCATTTAAACTTGGACTTGATAAGGTGAAGTGACTTCATGTTTGTTTCAGATTTGCCCTTCAAGATGATGCCTTATTGTCTCTGGACATGAATTTTTAACTACACAAAATCATCTTAGGGCACACCTCCATGTAATGGCAAAGTTAGTGAAAATCACTGGGTGCAAGCATGGTAAAGTGGACAGCTCTTGATCCTTGCTCAGGTTTAAGTGAAAGTGATCCAAAACTATATACTAACTTTGAATTTTATGAAATAGAAATTCATAAACATTTAGAAAACATATGAATCTACAAAGCCAAGCAATTTATGTTCACAAAAAACAATTTCAAACAACGTATATGTATTTTAGAAGACGGTGCAAGTGTATCTCAAACAATGTATATTTCTCACTAGGATTATCCCATCACACCAACAAAGCTCAAGACGCTATACCTTGTTTTACCTGAAGATTCGGGGATGAATGTATTTATTGGTGACAAAGTCAATCTTGCATAGATACTTGAACATGTAATACATGTGCTTGCATAAAATTCATGAACCCTTCTTCTCCATCGCTAAGGATGACATTTTTGTAAGGTTTGGACAATTGTAGAACATAACCTATGGACATGAGGGATGCATTCTTCTCATTGGAGATAATTGTGATAATGCCTCCATATTACGGGTATGGATTGTCTAGAAAGTGGATTTGTAATTTGGAACCTAGATTACATGTGTGGATGACTATAAAATAAAACCCCCAATATATAAGAAACTTAAATCGACATTTAAATGTATATGGACAAACCACTTGTCCAAAAATAATAAGGGATGTGCACTTGTGGGGATAAAAACATCAAACGACAATAGCAAACGCAACAACATAACAACCACAACTTCGAAAGTTTGTTTTCCATGTTTACCAACCACCATATTTGTGTAGTTTAGCCTTAGTTTTGCGATCTAGTGTACATCATATTGGTGGTTGGAATTGTCCAAAATACATGCATACATCCAAATATATTTAACTCTTAAAATTTATAGAAAAGAATAAATATATATACTAATGATAGGCTAGATAATGGACTCATGTATTTATATTAAGCTTTGTGATTTAATCTGCTCAATGCCTCCACTGGATACAAATGCAGATTATGAAATAAATAAGCCTTTATACATAAACAATCTCTGCTGCCAATATGGTATATATGGCTCCACTCATTTCTCCCATTGTGTTTGTTCGCATAGAATGGGCAAAATATATGTTCCACTGCAAGCTGTCCAGCAATGACCATGAATTTGACTTTAAAATTGAATAGTTGAAATCATCATAGTTTCATGCTGAACGAGGTTGAGCACTCGTTCAGCATCAAATCCTCGTTGAAGATTTACGAGGCGGCCCCGAAATGGGGGGAGGACTGCGCCAGCCTTGGAGGTAGTGCAAATACCAAGGCAACACCTGGGGGCCAAGCAGCAAGCTGCCAAATGGTTCCGCAGCCGAGAGAAATTGGATCAATATGAAGAGACTCGATTGAGCCTCGTATCAGATATTAAACTGATAAAATCAGATACAACGCTTGATCTTACCCCAAAGGCCGAGAATGGTATATTGCCTATCCAATGCAGTCCTTCGCATTTTGTGTGCACGCATCCTCAGTCTCCCGCCTGCCCCTTCCAATACAGATAGTGCACTCGTCATCCATGTGGTAGCTTTTGTTAAGCCCCTTTGTGCTTTAGACGGTGGCCGCTCGATTCTTTTGCTACTGAACATGGACAAACTTATATAAGTGGGAGGACTGTGGAGATACACAATTGAAGAAAATGAATTGGTTCAAGGAATGGCCCAATTATCGATCATAACTTAGTTTGCGAAAGATTACTGTATCCTCCCGTTGTGCAGCATGTGCAGAATTGGTGGAAGTGGGAATCAGATTTGTTCGTTGTCATAAGGATTTTGCTCTATGCGTTCGTTACAGTCGAGGCTGAAACCCAACACCATCACAGTTTCAGGGCGAGGTGAGGATGTTGGCAACATCAAAAATTCAGAATGAATGACCCCCAGATTGTCATGCTTTCACAACATACGAAGCCTTTTGATGGTCGGTGAATAACCTTCAAGGTATGAGAAAGGAATTTGTGTTTTCATTGCTCAAATCTTCCATTGAAGCACAGTCGCCGTGTGTGCAGGAACACTACAATGTCAGTTCGCAACAAAAATCATATGACTTAAAATGAGGATTCGCCTAAGTAAATGTACAAATTAGTTTATAAATTGTGAGGTCCGAGCCTATGGCAGACCTTGCAGAAATTCTGGGGCGCCCTTGCGGGCACCGCAGGGGGGTTGGAAATAGTTTTCAACCAGCAATTGACGCGTCTCGGTTTCACCTCATTAACTGCGTCATTGCCCCAAGCGCAAAGATGAAGAATCACCTCAATCGTGGGGGTTTCTATGGTTGCGAATTTCCGAACCCCGCTCCAAACCTTATGGGGGTGAAGGCAGCCCTCCACTCTAAGAGCAATGAGAAACAGAGGGCACCTCGATGCGGTGAGGCAATTTTTTGCCAGCCTCGTGCAGATGCGAGACTCCCGAGCTCCACCATCTATGAACTCATGAGAACTTATCCACGGCACCCAGATGACACCATTGTTGCAAGGTTGGACTAAGACTGGATTCAGATGGAGCCCAGTCAATACCATTGGTTCACAGCATCATGTGATTTGAATCCATGATGGAGTTCTTATCAGTAATTTTACAGAACAGATCAATCAGTGCACATCAATGCAGAGCAATTAAAAACCAAATCACGTCACAATTACTCTGTATTAAGAACCTCAATGTAACATTGAATTGCAGGAGCCAGCTGCAAACTCCGATTGTGTGATTGTTGCCTACCCAATATTGAATGACTCTGTGCTAACCTCAGATAGCACTACCACATATGGAGGTTAATATAGAATATGAAAGTTGAGACACAGCCGTTCTCAAAGACTCAAATCTAAGAATCTCAATGTAAAAATTATCTCTAAGTGCTAAATTGTCAACCCACTCATAAAGTGAGACAGAGCTTACTAAGCCCTCCTCCGAGTAGCAATTCTCCGAGTTGTCAGTAATTCATACAAAACAATTCCTACAAATGGAACGCTCAACAGATGTGCACAATATAAGGTGTCGAGGAAGATTTCTTATACGGGCGTTTCCAATCCAGCTGGAGAAATCTCCAAGCTTCCCATCGCGAGGCACTTGGGACCCTGAGACCCTCATCGCAGACACAATCAGATGATGAGTTCACATGTTGTTACACCACTGTGAGTCAGCAGTGCAGAATAATAACATTGCTGAGAAATGAAGTTGAGGGCTGTGTTGAAGTGCACCTTTTCTGGTATTTAAGTGTCACTTACTGTTCGGAGTTACTTGTTTCTTTAACTTCATAGAGAAATTAATGAGCCCAAATCCTCATTACTGAGAGGGTTTTAGAACGGGGAATGCTATCATTTGAGAGATGAACCATAACATATGAGCACTGAGGAAGGTTAAATATATGGAATTACACCCACTAGTATCCTATACCCAAGGTATCTTGGCATAAAGAACACCATGTTTGTTCAATAATGTGCAAACAAAGAGCAATTAGCCTCATGAAATGTCTTACTCTACTTTGAATATTCACAAACACAAGGTTGGCTCAAGGTTGACTCAGTGGATAATAATAACTTATAAGCGTTATTGATGATTTGCCAATGCTCATCCCAAGATTCATAGGTAGCTTGGGTGACCTCCTCCATTTCCCTTGCGCAAACCAAAGGTAATGCAAACAACAGTTCCAGAAATGGACAAAAAGGTGACCAAAAACTATTAAAAAAAACACAAAGTCATTTTTCATAATTCTATGTTTTGTAAAATTTTCCACATTCTAGCCTTTTTGAAGGCCCTTCAAAATCCCAATACTTTTGGATGGAATGGCCAATCATCAACCTAGCCCCCCCCCCTTCCACAAAACAAAAGGCTCATACTTGGCATTTGGGGTCCATTCATGGCTCTTAAGGTGCCCATTCAACCATCTCAAGGCAACCTGTTAGGGGATGTTAGGATGCTCAAATGGCTATGGGAGGACTGCAATGATGGGGGGAATTATATGAGCCAACCCCTTCTCAACCGATGGAGCCCAAAAAAAGAACCCCAAGGACACTTGAAAGGGCCAGAGTGTGAAAAAAATAACCAACAAAAAATATCATTAAATGTGGAAATCGTCATCTTGGTGCCAAGATGACATTTTCCAAAATTTTGAAATTTTTTAAAGGTTTTCCCCACAATCTAGCCCTTTCAAGAACCCTTCAAAAATTCATGTTTTTGGGATGGAGGGAGTTGGTCATCAACGCAACAAGAGGCTCATATTTGGCATTTGGGAGTTCATTGAAATTTTAAAAGGCCCTTGTAAAGGCTTGAATGTGGAGAAAATAAATAAACAAATAATTTTCTTCTAAAAATTTTCATCTCAACACCGAGACGACAATTTCCAAAATTTTAGATTTTTTTTTTGGGTTATTTTTCCACATTTTGGCCTCTTCAAGGGCTCTCCAAAAATCCAAATGTTTTGGATGGAGGCAGTGGTCATCAACCTAAGATCCATTTTGGATTGGATATGACCCTCTCGTTGACAAGATACCCATTTACAAAAACAATTGGACCTCCAATAGTCAGCAACAAAACACTCGTAAGGCCCTGAAGAACCATTATGTGCTTTCCAAATTCAAATTTTCCCATTGGAAAAAAAAAGTTTAGGGATTCTCCATTGGATTGGAAATGATCCTCTCATTGATGAGATACCCATCTACCCATTTACAAAAACAATTGGACCCCATATAGTCAGTAGAAGCTATGAGAAGGCCTTGGGAAGTACTGGGAGTGTCATTTCTAAAGAATTTTGAAAAACTTAATGAAATTTGGAACCAACTTCAATGTGCCCAAAATGTTGGAAAACATCCTTTCGTGTGAAGTGAATTGCAGCATGAGAATTTCACAAATTTAATGTTTACATTGTAGCCATAGAGGATCACAAATGTAATGTTTTTTGGTATCTACCAATGTCAACAAGATCACCCAAAAACACATGCAACTATTGTTGTAGTCAACAAAAAAACCCTTGCAAGGATTAGATGAACCTTATGGTGGGACCCCGGGGGGCGCTTAGACTTTGTCTCAAAACGTCATTAATTATTTATTTTATTGGAGTGCTTATGTTGCAACATAAACCTATACCTAAACCTAAACCTGTAGATGTTGGCTAAAAGTCATTACTGCATCTCACAGTGTACCGTTGGATCTCTCTTGCTCTCAACTAAGTTTCCCTTTTAATAACTTCACTCAAAAATCTATTCTTACTTATTTCTCCAAAAATCTATCTAAAAATTGACCATGATACCCCTAAAAATGACTAATTGCGTCACCATTAAAAAAAATTGATTTGAATGTCCCCGTGTAGCTCATGATGTGAGCAGTTGATTTCCACCTTCGTAGAAAGAATTGGAGTTATATTGACGGTGCTACAGAGTTTATGCGAGAGCCAGGGGTTGATGGGACCCTGGGGTCCCGCCATATGGTTCAGATGTACACAATATAATGGAGGATGTTGAAACATAATACGATGTCACTCTATGTTGGTGGTGTATTCTAGTGTGGCCACATAGGAAGGCTTTCACAATCTTTCAAAACAATTGAGATTGTAGCCAGAGACCAATTCAACTCGGCATTCCTTGCATTTGAGAAAATGACATTTTTATGTGCCATGTGATGTTTTCACAAATACCATGTTATACACTACAATCTAGTAGCTAAGGCTTCTATTGAAATTTGACTTACAAAGTATACATATGGGAGGGCATTGTTTCACCTAGTTTTCTACAAATCAATAGGGTGCTATGATTGGGGAGGTAAGTATACTCTTTGGACACCATATATCAATTAATATGAGTATCATTTTGATTTTTTTCTCTTTCCTTGCACTTTGAACTAATAAAGCCCTATACTATATTGAGCAAACCAATAGTAATTTCATATTACAAAATCAATTTTATTGACGGTGATATGGTTGGAACCAATGTTGGACTGATATAGTTTTTTGTTTTTTTAATACCATTTGAGCATCTATAATGAGGATTTCATACTTTTTGATGGGTATGGGTATTTGATGGTATTTTTATTTCTGATACCAGTCAGGTTTATATACCATGCAAGAACTTTCACACCTAGGTACAAATCACCCTAGCATCAATATGGTTTAGAATGGTACTGACCCAAATAATAACTCAGTATATACAGATTCTCTCACCTTGACATGCCCACCAAATATCAATATTTGACTGGTATTACAATTTTGATACCCATAGATAGGTTTTTGATGCCATTATTGATACCATGCATTCACCTATACACCGGTCCAACATTGGTTGGAACTGTAGTTAGTTTTTTGCTATGACTGAATAAACAAAAACCCAGGGTACAGACTCTCAAGGAAGGCTTAACTAGTGTCTATTACAAGCATCTGTCACATTATAGTTCATTAATCAGACAATAGGTATGCTATCTTCACTCTAAAACATCTCTTATCCATCTTTTACTCTCCTTTCTCACAAGGTTTCCTCTCACTGTATTTCTTTCAGTGGGGTACGTGTGTATGTCACAGTAGTAACCATCTCGTCATGAGATTGTATAACAATAGTCTTTCGAGAACAATAGTCTTTGAGTATCACAATTGTCTTTGGTAACCATTGGCCAATGCATCTTCAAATCACAACAACTCCTTTATTAATTGGTCAATGTTAATTTCAATGCAAGACAAATTGTTCATTCATTAACTCCAAGATTTAATCATTACTCACAACTCATGCAACTAACAACAATCGGCAAAGTCAAGCTATAGTCTTAGTGGCCCTGCACAACCTGCAACAACAACAACCAGGGTAACACACAAGACAATAGTTGATTTGGTTAGCTTGCACTTCATACTCAAAGATCTAGTCTCTAGACTACCTCTCAATATAAAACTCCATTTAACTCTAGGATAACTTATGCCTAATTCACATTGATAATCCAAAGTTTATCCAAACTCAATTACACTCAATCAACTTAATCAACTTAATCTCTTGTTTCTCTCATTAATCAACTGATCAGAAGCGATTTCTCATCACTTCAGTTGATTAGGGATTCTCTCATTTAACTAACTTGATACACTTAATTTCTATCAGCCTAACATGTTGATTTTAACAATAATCTTATATGGCTGAACAATATGCTCTTTCTTCTTCCTCACTGCCTCTCATAGGTCTTTAACAATAGTCCATAGTTCTCACTCATGGGCTGACACTTGGCCTCACGGCTCTTCACAGCCTATCGCAGACCTAAACAATCGCCAATAGTTAAACTCTCGGCCTTTTGACTCCCTCTCTCAGGGTTCGCTCACAAGGTAGTTCGAATCGACACAGAACTCTATTCTTGGATTGTCCTACCTCTCCTCAGGCAATTGTTTCACTCCTCCTCTCTCTTTGCTTTAGGTTAACACATTAGCACTCAATGCACATAGTTTGACTCAATTCCTCACTTGTAAGATTCTCGATATTCCATTTCTATTTCTCAGATTGTAGAAGTCTCTCACTTAGACGATAGTTCTACTTCTCTACCCTCTGTCGCTCAGGATCGCTCCTCTCAAAGCGCTGACAGAAAATAGTTCTACTACATTCTCCTTCTCTCTCAACCCTCACCTTCTTCGGCCAAAGATCTTACATACGCTCTAGTCTCAATTAGGCCTTCTGCTCATAGTTCAACTTAAATTCTCCTTATTGACGTGCTTATCATGTAACTCTTGTCTCTCGAACTAAGGAAACTTCTCACTCGGACAATAGTTTTCTTCTGCGACACTCTTCATGCGCCTGATTCTCAATTCCCTTCCGCTCAACTATATTCAAGAGCCCGCTCTCACTCTACTGAGGCCTCGACACAGACAATAGTTTTCACTCGAACATTCGGCTCTCACTCTCTCACTTATGACTTCTTCCTCACACTTCCAGTATCTCTCATCTTCTCACAGATTATTCAATTCTCTACTCATATTGGTTTCATTCCCTCTCAACTCTCAAATACTCGTTCTCGGAATTTTGATTTACTCAGTTCCTTCCATAATCTCAAACTCTATCACTTACGATTTCAACAATAGGCAATAATCTTCTCAATTCTCACATTACCCTTCAGATTCTCACTCTGACTTACTCGATTACACTCACAAACATCTCGCACAGACGCTGACAATTTCAACAATAGACAATAGTTTCACGATTCACATTACTCTTCCGAAACAAAAAATAGTTCGACCTACTTCGGCCATTCAATCAATTTTGATTCAGAACAACTATAAGCTTTACAGAAATTGGTAACCCGCAATCACTGCGGCGTTTACTCAATTCAAACAGAAAATAGTTCACTGTTAACCTCGCCCTTCTCGGTGCAGAGGGAGACAAGTCTATAGTTTTACAATGCGCTCAAAAATTCAAAGAAATGCCTGGCTTCTTCCCCCTCGCCAGCCCTCTTAGCTCGGCGGGGAAGAGGACGATGGTTACAGTAACCAACTTAGGCCGCCTACGGCCGTGCCTATAGTTATAACTAACTTCCTAGCCTATGGTTCAACTATATTCATCTATTTGGATGCTCTTTCATCCAGTATTTCACTATTTGCCCATAGTTTCACTAAATGACCAAAAATTTGGCTCACAGGAACCCTTACGTTTATTTGTTACAAAATTTACTTCTTGAGGACAAAAACAAGTTACTAATGTGAATAATGCTATTTTGCACCAAGTCATGAACTCACATTTGTCGCCAATCATATCAAATATAATTTTATATAAAACAATTTTGGAATTCTAGTATTTCTTGAAGGAAAATACTTCTAGAATGATTTGGCGGACATCAAGGACAACGATCCTTATTCCAACTATATCATTGTAAAGTAAAATTCACTCTTCTCAACATTCTCTTGTATGTCATCTCAAATAAGATTTTTTTCTTTTTTCTTTTCTTATGGTACATCTTATATTGAAACCAAAACCCTAGCTTTTGTATATGTGGGACTCCGTGGATGTTGCCGGATATTAACGAAGCCCTAAGGTAAGGGGCGCTCATCTCTCCGGCCATGAACTCATCATGGAATGCAAGGTTGTTAGGGGTGCACGAGCCTCACTCCAATGAACGGGGAGAACCGACCGGTAGTTAGCATTATCAGGCTCAAATCGAAAATGATCTTTCTAATTTTTCCTTGGACTTGTACAAACTTTGTTTGTGCTTAAATTTAGTTGCTTCAATCCAACTCGTGTTCGCTAATCCACAATATTTTTTTGCAATTATTTTGACACTTCTAAACATCTGAAATTTGTAGAAAACTCTAATACCATACCCAGCCGTCAGGGTCAACATCTCATGCCGAATAATTAATTAAATTGGAGAAAGTGGGTCCGGCATGGTAAGAATAAATTAATAAAAAAATTCAACAATTTCAAAAAATATTTGTAAAAGATTCGGCGCTTTAATACAAGGCTAGTTCACAACAATGAAAGATTTCTTTTTTTTTTCACTCTTTTGTGGTGGCCTTGGTGTGTTTAACCTAATTGAATGCCCTAATCTCAATTAGTGGTCCTTTGTATGTGTTACTTTTGGATCCTAAAATGCCACTGCAACCTCTAGGTTTGCCATGATTTTGGCCACAAGCTCTTCAGGGGTTAATTCAATTTGCTTTGCAAACAACAAAAAATTCGGGCTCATAATGGCTGGTTTTCTTAAAAAAAATTGCACGAACTAGTTATGATGCTACGGTATGCAATATTTTGGGATTTTACTACATGAAGTTGGCTCAATTTTGTAATATTCGGCATGCTCTTCAATGAATAACTTTTCTTTTCAACTCTCTTCTCCAATAATTTCCGATTTTTTTCAACTTCTATTTTTTTATTTAATTTTTGCCGACCCTGACGGCCGGGTACAGTAGTGACACTTTAAGTCCTCGGTACCTTTGTGTATAGTGCCTTGCTCTTGGGTAACCCCCAATATTAAGCAACACATGTAGAGTGTTGCCCCACTATTGCTTATGAGTTCTTCAAACCCATCCTTCATTATGATTTGGTTATAGTTCATGAGTTCAGTTGCTTCTAACGTTGTATTTTAGGCATACCCCAAGGGTGCAGTAGACTATGCCTACACTATGTTGCAGTATCTACCCACGTGGATGCAGACTAGGGGTATTGATTGAATTTGTCATGTACATTGTACACATAGAAGGGCTATTGTTGGGGGTAAGGTTTGTGTGTACCATGTATTTGTGATTGATGAGGGACTTAAGGAAGCCAAAGTTGACCAACTCTGCAACAATTGTTTTAGAAGCCTTCAAGAACGTGCACATTGAGATCAAGAAGATACATACTAGGTGATTAGGAGAAGTTGTATCCATTTTTATTGATGAATTAAGGAGACTTGGTTTTCACTACATTCTACTTGACCTTTTTGAAGATTATGGTTGGAATGTAGGTTGAGGTATGCAATTGTTGAGCACACATGGGAGATGGCTCCCCTTTTCATGTCGGTGCTCTTGTAGCTAGCAATAAATGCAGGTGGTAAGGAGGTGGCATGTCTATAAAATGACCTCCTCTGTGTTTGAAACATACACAATGTGCTTATCATCACATTTTGTGTAATCTTCAAAAAAAAATTAAATTTATAGTCCTCACACACTTCACTCACATACCTACATTGCATTTCTTTAAGTTGTGTTCATTTTTTTTAAGTGTAGTAATCATAAAGCACGACTCTTTACTTTTCTGCATAGAGTTTGGTTGTTGATTACCTTGTGTTATGCTGTGCTCTAGTATGCACGACCATGAAGCAATAGTTGGTTAGTTTCGATCTAGAGCACCTCAAAATCAAACAATTACATTCAACATAACCCTTGGATAATACTAGGTCCCCTAAAAAGCAGAATTACCTAAATGGTTGTGAAAATTTGGGCATGTTAAAACACCAAGTTAACTATAGGGTCCAAACAATCATGGAAGTGTCTTCTCCGGGATGAAACAAACGCTGTGGCGATAAATGGCTGTTGGGGCGAAGATCGTGTGAGCGAAGGTGAGGAGGGTGAAGGCCGCTACCAAATTAGCCAGGCCATGAGTGAGCCCTCCATGGGGCAGTCAATTCTATGGTAGAGTGGACCAGATTGGAGCCATGCAATACTAGGAGACGTAAGGTTGAGGCATGTATAACCAATAAAATAAGAGAGTTTGCATCTGTTTAGGAGGAGTAATAGTGGGGGATTACTTTTCTTGTGAAGAGAAACATATTCTAAGGAGAATGTAAAATTTTCAAATTTTTTTGCCCTGAATATGAAAATTGTTACAAATTTTGAAGCAGTAAAGTTAGGGTAACACATAGTTGATCGATAGGTTAACTTGTCACTGTTCATCTAAATGCTAATGCTTGGCTATGATGGTTGTCAAAACTCTTATGAGAGTAATCAATTAAAGTAGAGGCGTCCATAACCGATCACTTAAGAGGATTCTACGCCAAATCTTGAAAATTATAAGGCGGTATAAATGTTTCACGTGTAGGAAGATAGAAATCACAAGGACTGCAAATTTTTGGCAATTTTATTCCTTAAATTGGAATTACTATGAATTTTTGAAGTCAAAAGCTGGTCCGAACATATTACCAATGTCTAGAGTTTGCCATAATTGCTCATTCCACCTCACTTTAGTACTAAAAACCAAGACATGTGTCATGACACTATTGGTTCCGGGTTGATCGAAATTCAATCCTAGCTTGATCAAAATCCAGTCCCAACCTTGTTGAAATTCTGGTCCCCTATAAATTGCCAATGAGATGCTAATCAGGAATAGGCACCTCTACTACACAAGCCGCCATCACATAAACTTTAACTCCATTTGCCTAAAAAACATAGATCTCATCCACGTCGGCATTACATGACCCTACTGAGCAGTTAAATGGACCTGGTTGAATATGGATGCCTCAACCCTAAGGCCAAATTCATATTGAGGTAATGCCGCGGAGTAATAACGAGTTTGTACTAAGGACCACTAAAGTTAGCCCGTGCCAAAAACATTCCCACCCATAACTGACCATCTTCATACCCTTACAACAAAAATTATCAAATTTTATAAAGTCACTACAATTTACATAACATTACTTAGGTCCATAACAATGTTATGTGGGACTAGAATATTCCACATACTATTCTTGAATATTCCCCACATCCAGTCAGAGAAATATTCTATGGAATATTATCAGTCCCACATAACACTGTTATGGATTTGAATAATGTTATGGAAGTCAATATGAAGTCCCACCTTTAACTTAGTTACAAAATAGCTAGGTACGGTTTCGCACGTTAGGGTACAAAATAGTTTAGAGCCGCCCAGGGGTACATTCTACAATAGGGTCCAAAAATATTTCGAATTTTTGGCCTGAAGTTGAATGAGAATGAAAACTACAAACTTTGAAAACCTCTTGCAGGCTCAAAAATTCATCAATTCAGAAACCGTAAATTGTGTTGGAAAGATAATAAAGTCTACTTTGACAATATGAAAAATTTGAATTACAAAAGTAGAAAATAATACATTTAAAAATACTTATCATAATATAGTATCTACCATCTAGTGCTACCACCTCTTGCTGAAATAACTGCTTGCATTCTATCAAGCATAGTTCTAATCAAAGTTTGGAGTTGCTCCAAAGATATTGTATCCCATGTTGATTGAATGGTTTGTGCCATTTCCTCCTTGTTTTTGGGTCTAGGACGATGTCGTAACAAACCTTTGACAATCTTCCATAATTTTCTATGGGATTCAAATCTAGAGAGTTTGCAAGCCAAATTAGTTTTGCCATACCATGAGCTTGTCTCCATTGTAATGTAAGTGAGCTACGGTGGACTGGAGCACCATCTTCCATAAGTTTCAATTGTTGAGGGCGATCATGTAAATTGTTGTGTTACATTCAATAGGCTTGATAATTCCGACAATGGTTGTCTTCTATCATCTCTAACATAACGTGCCAACGCTCTAGCATTGTGATCACTCAACTTCTGATGCCTACCACATCGGGGTTTCAAAGCTTCTACACTCCCTCGGACCTTCCAATTTGTCAAGATAGTAGGAACAATTGACCATGGAACATTCAATACAGATCAATGTCTGATCTCTTCATTCCACTCTCACGCATTCCCACAATGCAACCCCTTTCTTCATCACTCAAGATTTTGTATGGCATGGTACCTCTCAATGATCCAATACACAGTCTAAAAATCAATAGATTCAATCGCCAACAGAACAACAAAGGCATCTCCAATGTTGCTAGCCAAACTACCTCCAAAACAACTTCAAGCCACCATATCTCATATGTGCAAGCCAATCTCCATTGCAATGACACTCCATGTTGTAATCTTGAACTTTGTACACTAAACCTTGCAATGAATACATGCCATCAAAACAACGAGGTGGCGCCACGAGCTCCAAAAGGGAAGTTGCATGTTTGAGCTCTTGACAACACAATTTTCTAATTACAACCAAATCTTTAAATTTTGACATGTGCTCATGATTAAGAGGTGGTGACTAAAGACCACTAATGGCTTCACAAGTTGCAATTGATTTGGTGAAAAAAGAATATATAATGAGGTAGCTACATGCAATTGAATGCAACTAGTTTTGAAGCACAAAACTGGGAGTACATCCAAAATTCGAAATATTTTTGGACCCTATTGTACATTGGAACTCTAACTGAAATGCATGCGTGCTCCTATGAAATGGAACCCCTCATATATAAGAAAATGACAACGGAACCAAAGGCATACGTACTAATGGCATTTGCTAGATATTGTTCTCCCTCTTTAGTATGACACGTTTGGGAAACACAAAAAATGTCATATTATCGAGGTGTCGTCTTCTCGTTAATATGACAAATGGCGTAAAATTGTCGTACTATCGAGGGAATACAAAAACATAAGCAATATGAGCCTAAAAATATATACAACGAGTTTAAGGGATATAGGTTGTAAAAAATAATAACTTATAACTCCAAACAAATACAAATATTTTCAAGAACTCTTGAAATAGGAGTTCAAAGATCTCTGGTGTTGGCTACCCAAATTAGCAATTGTCATCTTATCCAAATGCCCTATTAGCTTTTGAAAACTAAAAAATTCATTAACACCAAAATATAAAGAGTTGTCTAATAAGAAATTAGACAACAATGATGCATGACATTTAGCATCACTAAGCTTTACTATAGATGGAGCAACATCATCCACATCTATTGAATGTAGATCAACATTAAGATCAAAGCCTAGTGCATAATTGATTTCCAAAGTAGCATCCACCAACTCATCAATACTCAATTCTAGCTCAATAATTTCTTCCCCTTCCATTTGAATGTAAGTCTTGATTGACATCTCATCATCACCCAATCGCAACTTTAAAATCAGAGCACCAAGTTTATCTAATTCTTCTTGCATTCTATTCTTCTCCCTTTCATCAACTAGGGCAAAATCAACATTCCATATTGTAGGTAATATACGCGCCATCCTCTAACAATTCCTGACTATCTGTGCATCCAACTCACTCCATACTTCATAACTCCACATGGTAGCATGTTTAATGTTGGGCACCACCTTCTTTAAGTCCTTCAATGTAGCATCATCATACTGTGATAAAACCCACTGCAAAAGTTTCTTCTTGTACTAAATTTTGAAAGATGCTAGCTATTATACCTTGATCCAAAGGTTGAACTACGCTTGTAACATTGGGAGGAAAGAATTCCAAAGTCATGTTGCTCAATTCCAAGGTTGAAAAACCACGAGCCTTACCAACTTTGGCAGAGCTAACAACATGTGAAGATGCATTATTAAAAATCATAATCACCTTTCGATTTTGGCCTTTGAATTGATTGTTGAGTTGCAAAAGTCCAAGCTTCAAATATATCCCCCTTCATCCAAGTTGCTTTATTTGAGTGCCACCGAACATACTCATGAGGTTGCCACCTTCCAAAACATTATGGTTGCTTAGACGTATAAATCACAAGCAACTTCAACTTATCAATCCTAGTTGAATTAACAACAAGAGCAAGTGTCACACACACGGGGAGGTCACTCCCTCTTTAGTTAATGCATACACGTGCGCTCATGACCTATTTATCGGGGGGCTATTTACCTTGCAGAAAAGATTATAAGGTATGGTATTTTTCAAAATAAAGGTAAATTCTTGTATTTTAATACACCCTATCAATAATTATAATTTTTTGGGGGAATCATTTTAAAACACCCTATTTTACTTATACTACATTTTTTTCCTTCCCAGCATGTGGGTAGAGACCATTAACTCCACATTGGAACCGTTGGTTCAGTAACGTTCAAGCAAGCCAGCTGCGAAGTCATCCATCCAAGCATTTTCAATAGAAAATGACCTCTTTTCATCCACTAGCACAGACCCTACCCTAGACCTGCTACCCCTAGTAATTGTTTCCACGCTATTTTACATGTACTGACTAGATAAAAGAGGTCATTATATGTGATGGTATTTTACATGTAAACATGTTTCACTATTTTAAACCCCCCTATATTATATGTACGTTTTTTGCAAAATTTACCTACAATGAATATATTAGACCCTATTTTTTATCGCACGTTGTTCTACGATTTTTCGCCAGTGACCTCCCCGTGGTCACACACTCCTTCTCTCGGGGGGGACACTTCACTATACTTTGTGTGAACACGTGCATTAAAGGGGTATTTAATGTAGGGGTATTATGTCTAGATGTTAGATTTGAACACACCGTTTAATTATATAATTCCCTAATATGGTGTATTATTATGATGCCTTACTATAGTTATAACTCATATAAGATTTTTTTTTTCAACCCTATGTTCATTATAAAAAATTAGCTCACCCTAATTTGTGTTTAAGGATTGCCTATGTTCATTACAAAATTCATTTGACATGCAATGAGAACTAGCATGAACAAGCATCACCACAAATCAATAACAATGCAAACAATCATCACCACCATGAGAATCAATGAACTATGAACTTGAATTACTAGCATGAACTACAACAATGTTTGTGTTTAGAAACACAAGTTTGTGCACTACAGTCACAAGCAGACCAACAAATTTAGAACTTTAGGGTCCAAGGTTTAGGGTGAACGAAGTTGGCTGCAATCTATTGCTGAGAAAACATAGTCTAAACAACATTGTTGTTTTCCAAAATCAACACTTTAGTCTATTGCACACAAGTGGAAGGAAGAACTTCAGAAACAAACTATCATTCTATCAAAATCCCTATGCTATATTATATCTAAAATCTTGATAAATTTCAATACTTAGTATACCCCAATATTATTTATAATATGGATTTTCAATTTAAATAGTCCATAGTTATATCCAATAATTTTCTAAATTTTATTGCTCATGAATAAAACACACCCTATATTTTAACGCACCATGTTTACTAATTTTCCTAAAACACATATTTAAGTAAATTTAGACAATTAAAGAGTCTAAATTTCATTTTTAATTAAATAAACATGATTAATAGTTCATTAATGTATAAATTAAATGAAAGCGGCTCGCAATATATCGTGCCACCGAGGGGGATCGGGTAGTCTCCCGATGGCAATGTGTGGGAAGCATGCACAAAAATGGTAGAAAAAACAAGGCACTGATGTATACAAGAACATCGGGAGATCTCCCCATCCAGAAAAATTCAATAACAAGACAGTGAACAATACATAAAATGATGGACATGTTGTTGTACATAGTAATCAATGAATTCTTCAACCAAAGCCGTGCATTGTCATTGACAATCCATGCACGGAAAATAGAACATAAGATGTCAATCCAACATCCATACTTGAAAAATGCTTGTAGCACTGTCACCAAAAATCCTCCACCCTTCGATTTCGTCCTAGCCCGAGTGGAAAAGTTTATAATGACATGTAGAGACTTCTTTCTTTGTAACCCAATATATAATTCCAATCTACCCTTGGAATATACACAACTTGATTAACACCACACTATGTAGTTTTACATTCCTTAATGTCGGGCAAGGTTATATCCTTAGCATTTTCTAATGTCCACCCGGCCGCTTTGGCCACGCATGCCTTCAAAGATATCCCTCTTGTGAATCGAGTCCTTGCCGTCGACTCCACACTACTACATGAGTTTTCGGTTATTGATTCCGTGCTATCACATGTCATCGTGGTTGATTCCGTATTGGTACATGACACTTCACTTGTGGATTTCATGAGCACATAGGCTTTAAATACAAGTATTAAAAAATACTTATATACTTATCATTGCCCTTCCTTCTCTAAGTTCTTCTTGATGTAAATCTCTATCAATGTCTTCCTACTAAACTTCAGAATAATATAACTCCCACCCAACTTATGTTCTTCAAGTGAAATTTGGTACACTTGTTAAGTACCTTATTAAAAATCTTCACACCAAATTTTGGCACAAACAGAGTTCATATGCAAAAGTTATGCATGAAATTCTAACTCTAACTACTTAGTATGAATGCTGTGATAAAACATCCGGTCATTAAAACTCTAATAACTTCCAACTCCTACGTCCAATCAATCTAACATTTTGACACAAGATAGATATATAAGTTCAAAAGGTAGTGTCAAATTTTGGTATCCATATCTATAACCCTCTAAGAGATACATATTTTCAAACCTTGCTGCTTTGTTCCTAGACACCCTCCCCTTCAACTTTTTACAACTCTTTCATCCCAATGACTGAAGCTCTCAAATTTTTACCACAACTTCCATACTTTATAATAAACAATCCCTCAAATTTTCATACCCATCGAACACTCTGATCATCCATAATTGACAAATCTCTCACTATAAAGTTCTGCTCAAGTTCATAACTAATAAAACACTACAAGTAATGCACCTAGTACAATCTAGTCACTCTAAATGCCACAAGTTTAAACAAGTTTGAACTCTCTCACTTCAATATGAATCTCAATGCAACAAGTTGAAGTTTACAATCAAACTCCAAATTCCTTAAACCCAATCTACTTCTAACAAGAGGTCAATCCCTCTTCAAGGCTAAATAGCCTTGGCTCTTCATCTAAGAACTAAGCACACACATGTGCTCCTATCTTGCTTCCCACACACCCACACTTATAACCCGTGGGGTGCTTAAGGAGCACGAAGGAAAGAGAGGATGAGTGAGGGAAGAATGAGGGATTATATATTGAGTTGAGAGGGAGAGAGGGCATGAGGTAAGGATAGGGTAAGAGGATTAGAGCCTCCAATCACAACCCCTTAACCTTCTCCTTCTAAGTAGGGACTCATCCCATTCACAAGGCTCTCGATAAGCCTTCGAAATCTCCTCCTACTTTGTAGGCTCTCATCTTATCTCCTAAGCCTTCCTCCCTCAAATGATCAACAAAGATCCTAATTCAAACATTTAACTAACCTTGGCTTTCTACCTACCACACTTTACCAAGATATGTCCTCATACTACTTAAGTCCACTCCACACAAGCCTAATGCTTCAAACTTAGCTTTCTTCAAGCTTCACTCTTTTTATATTTTTGTGAATAATCATAAATCAACAAAATACTACTTGTAATGTTTTACAAGTGTTAACAATACATGTGGGCATCAATTTGGGCTCACAAGCACCAGAATTGAACAACGGGAAGGCTAAGTGTTTAAATTTCTAAGTATTGAAGCAGTACAACTTCCCGGACTATGTCTGGGTAGACCATAGGACCGGGAGGGCTCCCGGTGCGAATGAAGGGATGAGCGACGGAGCATCAGTGGTTGATTCGTTGTGGGCAGAACCTAGAGGCGTGGGAACCCGAGGATGTCCGAGACGGGGATGACATAGTTGAGCCTGCAAATGCAAAAAAAGAAAAATGTAAGGAAACATGAAGAGGTTAGCACATGCAGAAAGCAATACCAAATGATTAAAACAAGAGAAGTGAAGTACCTGGAAAAAGTTGAAGGCGGCGTTTAATTGGAAATCTCCTCCATTGTGGAATTGATGAATCGTCTGCCTTGATTTGCAATAGGCGGTAAGCAGCATTGAGTTACAGGTTGAAATCTTGCTGGGTTTCAATTCGACTCGCTTCTTGGGAGATTTCTTTGGTTTCAAAAATGTAGTCCCCAAAAGTGCCGCGCTCGAGGACACTCCAGACAAAAAAACGAAAGTTAAAGTATGTTAGAAAAATGAGAGAGGGTGAGCGAACATCATCGATCGGGAGGTCTCCCGGTGTGAATTTAGGAAATGAAAAGCAAAATCAAACAGGGGAGAAAGAATTGAAGTGAGAATGAATTGAAAGCATTGGAGGGGGAGGCGTGTATGAAGCACATACTGAAAGTGTCGCGATAATGGACGGAGTATGGTGCGCAATTGGCGGTCACGAATGGGCTAAACCATTTATGGTAACGTGGGAGTGGGGGTTGTCCGTCTGTGATATGATTATGCAAATAAAGATGAACATTTGGTGCGTGTATGAGTCCCTCGATGTAAGGGTACAATGCGGTTGTGATATTATTGATGACTTTGGGACCGGGCCAAGTGTGAGGGAAATAGCAACAGTCGGAGGGTTTGTTCCTAATATGACGGCTGGGTTGGTCGTCGACAAACAATATATTGCCCTCCCTACAACCGAAATAATTTGCATGGTGACTAAGGAGGACTTGTTTTTCTTTAAGGAGGAAAGGGACGTCCTTACTAATGAAACCGTTTGTATTCGTGCACATGGATTTACCCCAGACAAACTTGAGCGCAGATATGATGTTTTCGCGAAAGAGGCGGCGAAGGACAGTGTGGAGGACTGAATCTTCCATGCACGACCAGACAACGACATGGAAATCACGTAGGAGTAGGGACATGAATTCTCTCAACCCGGGACGGACTTCGAGATCCCATAGCTTGTCCATCAAAAGGTTGCCCTTGCCCCCGAAACGCGCGAAGGACTTGGCTCGAACCCTCTCTGGGGAGCGCCTACAAAGAAGACCATCAACGGAGAGAACAATCAACTTGAAGGGCTTGGGTTTGGGTTGGAATCGAGGGCACACAGGAGTAATAGAAACCTCAAAACCTTGCACATGAGAGGCACCGGGAGGTCTCCCGAAGAGAATATGAAGAAAGAAACGGCGGGGGAAATGTCGACAATGCATGATGAAAAAAATTCATTCAACGAGTAACACATTTACAAACACGCAGGAAATGAACAGGTTGGTAAGAAACGAGGAAGTTATTACAAAGACATGAGAGTACTTAAAAACATGAATAATGGTGTTTGGTTGCTGGTTGCATGTCCAAAATGTTAGATGGAAGGACACCCAAAAAAATGAAACCCAAAACAAAGAAATGAGGAAATCCAAAAGAGAAACCAAGCGTCAACCCAAGCCCACCTCCGTGACAGATTCAGGGGAGCCAGAGGACATGGAATTCTGCCAAAGATGCGTAGAACCGCACTCCGAGAGCAATTGGCCAGCATGGATACTTCCAGAGAACCCAGAGTAACCAGGAACATGGCCAGCCGACTGGACAGCGGGTGACGTTGGAGAACCCATAATATTGGCAATTTTCTGGGACACCTGAAGGGGCAACGTGGAATCACCTCTTTCCTTTCTTTTGAGTGGCCTTCTTTCCTCTGACACCTGAAAAAAATGGGAACACCGTGAGACGCTGGGCAAAGCATCGGGAGGTCTCCCGATGTCAATACTTGGGTTGAAACTCAGGCGCTCTGTCCACATCATTTGGCTTAAACCTCATGGAGTAGGAAGCCATAAGCTTAACGTAGCGAGAGTCAGACTTACGGGGCTGGGCCTTTCCATCCGGGAGGGGGTTCTTTTCAACAAACTTTCACACATCCATGTTTGAGGCCAAAAGTTTTTTCAACCACTCAAACAAAGTCCGGAGAAGGTAATTATCGTTAAAATTGACGTTAGGCCTAAAAGTGGGAGGATGGATGGCCTGACTCCAGTGGTTAGGACAATTTTTATCCAGGGAGTCATCAATAAGCAGAACATTACGTAAGGTAGCATTAGGAAGTTTTCTGAAAACCCTAAGTATGAGATCCTTCATCAAAATGGGTTGGTCGGGATTATCCCTGTGCTTGGAGACAGTGCAATGATCTTGATAAAAGAATCCATGGTCATCAAGGGGAATATCAAGGCGACCAAGCTTGAATCGCCTGCAATCCTGCATAAGAGCATCAACCATCTGCAAGGCTTTGTGCTTCCGGGTTGAAGTCTAGAACAAGACGTCAGCCTTCTCGTACAACCAATCTAGGAGTTCACGCGCACCACGCTGCAAAATGGGCTTGTCATCTTTGTTACGCGGTTTAGAGCAAAGGAGCCCGTTGAGATCAAAGACTAGGAAATATCTTACCGATGGCACACTAATGGACTGCGGAGGCAAGTCAGTCGTTGCTGCAAGACAATGGAACATAATTTCAGAATAAGGTTACATGAACCTCATACAATAAAAGTATATCTATGGAGATCCATCATCGGGAGACCTCCCGGTCCTCAAAGAGAATATTGCAAAAGAGTATTAAAGTGAGACAGAACTCACCTCGGGGGGACATTTGAGTGGCCGGAGTCTCCTGGAGGATAGCAGCATCCGCAGCGAGAGACTCCACGGTATGTTGTTCTCTGTCAGTAGTGGCGGTGCGCCTAGATCTCGATTTGGGTGAATGCGAATCCGAACTGCCCATGGGCATGGGACCACCAACCACTTGGGACTTCAACTTCTGGTGAACATGGGGAGGGGGGGAGGGGGAGTAAAACTCGTGTCATCACCATCTACTGGGGTAGAAATATCATAGACGAATTCATTCTGCATGGCTTCATCCGCAGCAATATCCATGTCAAGATCGTCATCATCAACGAGGATAGGCGATGGAAGTCGCGCGGTTGGAGGAGACATTGGTATGGGTGGAGGCATCGGGAGGTCTCCCGATGCCCGAGGAGGTGAGGCTGGACGAGAAACGTTGCTTGGGCCAATGGCAGAGTGAGTTGGCAAAGCAACAATGTCGGGCGTGATGTCTTCGGCCATCGGGAGGTCGCCCGATGGATCACCGAGGTGAGAGGGGCCTCCTCTATCGCCTGCCTGCTCCGGGTCAGCAAGGTTAATGACCTCCATGTCAATGTCTGAATCTTCAGCATGGGTGGGTTCGTCCAGTTCCACGACCTTTTTCTTCATCTTGTCCTTCTTGGAAGCACCTCGGGGGGGGGGGTAGTCATTGGTTGGAGTAGCAATATACGTGCGAACAAATGATAGGGTATTTTAAAAACATGGGGTCAAAAAATTATAATTGGACTTAAGAGTAATATAGGGTATCAAAAATGGCACTGGACATCTTTAAAGTACTATAGTGTATGGAATAATAGGTAATTTGGAATTATAAGTAATGCAAGCCATTTTTCTATTAACCACGGGGGGGTCACTCCATTGTCGAGTGAATACCACGTGCGAGACAATTTTGTTACCCTATATTATATGCCATAGACAATTTTAAAAATTATGATTTTTTTTCTACATATACATAACCATTGATAATATCTTTTGTATATTTTTTTTGAAATTTTTAGTCATCTTCAATTTTTTTAGTAATTGTTTTAGCTCAATTCTGCGTCATTCTAGTTAGAAACGGCATGTTTTATTAAAAAAACAGATCATCAAATTTGGTTACCATTTTTTACTATGTAATAGAAACCGTGTATATCTACACATGAAAAAAAATTGATAAAATTTTGACCCATTTTGGTGATGTTTTTAGGAAAAAGTAGATTTTTTTGTCTCGCACGTGGTATTCTACTTGACAATGGAGTGACCCCCCCGTGCTATTAACCCAAAATAGAAAATCACATAATGATAGCATGTGAAAAAAAAATTGAAAGTAATACCCCCCTATAAAATAGTGGTTGTTCGCACCTATATCCTTAACTTTCTAACACACTGCCCCCCCCCGAGGGAGGCATGAGCAAGTTGTTTCCGCGCCAGTCCATGCAGATATTGAATGATCTTCTCTCCCAACTCTGTGGCAAGAGTGTGATTCACATTGTCCTGGACGATGTCCGCAGTGGGGACAAGTTTATGGAGACCCAAAATCGTCAAATTTTCCCCGCATTGTATGTTCAAGAGAATCCTGTCAGGTTTAAGAACACCCCCCATAATTGCGTCGAGGGAGGCGATGCTGAGCTCTGCGCTTAGGGTCGACCAGTTTCCCAAATCAGATTGGTCGAGGGAATTGGCATCCACAAAGGTGGGTAGCTTGGGTGAACCGAAAATCCTTCGCAAATGTGTGGCGCTATCACCCTCCTCGACAACCTTCGGGAATACAACCAAGATGTACACGAGCACCTGTGTATCATGGGCGGGAGTAACAAAAGATTCATGTTCCGTGTGTGGGAAATACACGACTATGTGATAATCCCAGATGGACGAACCACGCACCCACATGGCAAATTCTAAAGCGGTCGAAAAGGAGCAAAAGAAATAGTGCACCCCCAAAGTTGAAGAGTTTTCCTCGAAGACCTCTAGGAAATCTTGACTTATAACATGTTTGGATGGGACACCTCGTTTTCTGTCCCAGAAATTGGAGGCACTGACAATGTAAGGATCATCAGAGATATTCCAAGCGCGTACAGCATGAAGAATATCTTGAGCGCCCTTCGCCTTGATGACAAGGTGTTTTGACCTAATGACATCATCTGCACGCGGCGTGGAAGTCACCCCCTGTAGGTAAGCATTGTAAGCATCCCAAAAATCAGGAAGAGCAGGTTCCTAGGAGATTTTCATCAAGTCTTTCCTCTCCTTCAACCAAGTTTTCCCAGCTTCTGTTCCTTTGACAAGCTTACGCATCATGGCCATGAAAGCGGCATCGAATTTGTGCTCTTTGGCCACGGCTTGCCATTCCGAATAGGTCCAAGCCTTGTATCCTTTCCCCTTGTGTGGTCTCTCCCAGCCGAACTTTGTCATCACCTCTTGCCTAATGACCATCTCGTCCTTCTTCTCGTCGCACATATCAGTGAGGGAGACAAGACCTGCAACACTAGGCTGCAAAGATTTGCAACACACTTTCCCTTGGAGAATGAGGTTGCCAATCTCCTGGAGCATATCATCAAGGAGGCCTTGAATTCTGCTAACATCGGATTTGGTGAGGGGAGGTCGTTTTGATGTCCCGGAAAGAATGACCCCGTGACCGTCAGGAATGTTCCCATCAACCCAGTTGTCAAACACCAATCTCCAAGTGGTAAACGTAATTTCACTGCATATGACAAGGGGGAGACACTCTTTGATACTTCCCGTGTCGTGAAATGTTGTTGTCACTGCATGCTTGAATTTCTGGACATGGTGTAGAGCGACGTCAAAATATGTGACAATAGAAACAGTAAGCTAAAGGCATCGGGAGGCCTCTCGATAAATGGATATATATCTCAAAACTCGAACAATAAGTTTGAGGAGAATAATACTTACATTCCATTCAGGAGAGTGTATGCCACCCAACTTAGCAGATTGTGGTTGGTTGTGGTCCATCCAAACTGCACGCCCTTGAGTCACGTCCTCGAAGAATGTAGGTTTGGCGTCTTTGTCGTGAATTTTGAGGTTCAACACTTTGGACATGTACATAACTTTCTCCTTGTCTAGGGACCACACCACGACAATCTCGTGATTCTCGCAATAGGTCTTGATGTCATGCTTGGCGGCGAGGTCTGGTATGGCCATTACCTCTTTCATGGCCTGAATTGTGTGTTGACCACCAATAATCCAAAAATCGCAATCCAACATATCCTCTTTCAAGGTCGGTTTCAAATCGAAAGGCTTGAACTCTTTCAATGTGTTATCAAATACAATTGGCATGACAAACATTGGTTGCTTAGCCTTGGATCCATGGAGCGCGATGACTTTGTCCATCAACTGCTGGCGTCGCCCCATTGTGACTTGCCTGTGCACCCAAGTAGCCGGTACGCAGTGCAGCCGATTCAATGGCACCTTGATCCTCCGACCATCGGCGTCGTCGAGTGGCTCGCAGCCCCAAACGTACAATGGCTCAAGATGGTTGTGGATGGCCTGGTTGATGATTTCCAGCTTCTTGGGGTCGGTCCTGGAGCTCTTCTGCATGCGCAATAGATCTTCGAGGCTAGCTTCCTTTGCAGTCCTAGGTGGCCTGGAGGCTGCCCTCCTCTGTCTCTCCGGAGTCCCACCTGGAGTCGAACCAGGAGTGGAGCCTTTGGAGACCGGGAGGTCTCCCGATCCAGGTGTGGAACCCCTCCTCGCCTTCTTCTGTGTTGGCGGGATGACGATGGCCTTCAAATCCTCCACCATAGACACAAACCTTTCACGCACGTCGCTTGGCAACTTCTCGTCGTCGGGGAGCCACATGAAGCCAAAATCTATCGATCTCCCACAAATATCTGTGTCTAATTTCGCGACAGGAACCACTAGGCCCACATAGTTCGTGGCCACGGTGGGGGAAGATTCGCAAAGGTTCAAGATGACGGAGTCCTCCGAATACTCCTTACAATCAACAACATCAACTAAGGTCGGTGACGTGATCTTCCCACCGACCACATAGACAAACACTACAACAAAACGCACATTTTATGACTGCAATTTATGACTGCTTTAAGTCATAAAATCCCAAAATATGACTGACGAGGCACCGGGGGGGGGATGACGCGCGCGGTGACTGGGTCTACTCATTACCGACGAGTCGCTTCGGACATCAGTCATATGAATATATACGGTAGTTTGGGCGTATAAAAGGATAGAATCTACGATCCCAACAGCACGTGGGACATGCCTTGACTGGCTTTGAAGTCCGTGCATTTTTTGACCTGCCCAGGCAGAAAAAAAACCAATCCGACGTGGCATGTGACTCTGTGTAGTCATATTTTTTGTTGACGTGTAATATGATTGTGACGAGTCATAATTTGGCTGACGTGGCAGACCACGTGGAATGTGACTGCTAGTTTTATCACTGATTGTAGTCATGTTTTTGTGGCGTTAGCCGAATTTTTTGTTGGGATGCCATTATTATATGACGGCCTATAGTCATATTTTTGGTGACATGTATTGTACAATATGACATGATGGAGTGATATTTTTTGCGATGGAGAGTCACATTACGTGGTTATTTATGCGCGGTTGTGACTGTATTGGGTTAGATCCGCATTACTTCCAGTCGTGAATGTCAGTCACATTTCGAATACATTCCAAACGGTTACGACGCATTCAAATCATGCGTTATATGACTGAGGCAAGTAAGAAAAAAATTGTCACAGGTCTATACGAATATGTAGCAAGTTCACTTTGCATATATATGGGAAGCAATCATTTGAGACACAAATTGCACAGATAAATATAAATAAATTCAATGATATTTTGTAGTCAATATCTCGAAACATATCCAAATGTGCCAGTCTTTGCCACATTTTCCATCAATATGTAAACTATCTAATTATGAAAAGCTTGTTTCATTCCTCCGACAGAGCCTTGAGTGCTTTCATAGACCACTTGGTGATGGACTTCAGCGCATCGCCCAAACGCGATCAAAAGCGGCCACGGATGCACCTTGAAGTTGTCGACGCTCCAGTCGAAGTCGCGGGAGTAGCCCTGTAGTCGCGTAAGCCAGTCGGGCATGTGCTGCCCTGTCGGGCATCCGGCTTCGTCCACTTCAACACATGAACGCCCACCGCCCACGCCCGTGTTCCGCTCGTCGCTCTTCTTCAAGTTCCGCCGCAAATTCTTCAGCTTGAATTGTCGGTGGCGTGCTCTTCCGTCGCCGCGATCACCGCCTTCAACCTCCGCACCTTCTCGCAGAGGTGTGTCGGATCGGCTCTTTTTTTAGCCATACGCCGTAAAATGCTTACCTCCCGGAGCTCCAGCTCGTCGAGAAACTCGTTCATATGCCATGCGCCATCGTCTTCCTCCTCGTTGTACGCCGATACTTGGTCAACGTCCATCTCACAAGATCGGAAAGTATCTTGCATATTTTGGGACAACAAGATATCTTCCTCATCGGCAGCCGTGCTCTTCTTTCGGTTTGATTGCAGCGGCCAAGACTTGGGTTCACTTGCATTTCCCTACATACCCAGACATGCAAGTCAGTATATGACTGCATGGAGTGACGTGATATGACTGCATGGAGTCACCCTACATGACTGTACTAAGTTACACGATTGTATCCAGTCTTACTATATGACCTCACGGAAAGATATGATTGCATAATATAACTGGACAAAGTCATATGACTGTTTAGAGTCATATTATATGACTGCACTAAGTTACATGTTCGCCTAGAGTCCGAATATAACTTCATGAAGTGACATGCATATGCGGACATATGTTATCAATATTTTCCTTACATGTGATTGGAGTGAGACCCAAGGAACGCGAATGACTGAATGCGACTGCAAATGCAAGAAATTACGGGGAAGGTCAGTACCTGATGCACCCCGTGGGTCGTTCCCTTGCAATTTAGCTCAAGAAGACTCACGGTGAGACATCACGTAAATTTATATTCGCTTGAGAACTACCGTGCCTCATTAATATGTTCGGTCCTCTAATTAATAATTCCTCTCTTCTCCTTATGATATGAATATATTATTAGAGTGAACACAATCTCTTTATCTTAAATTCTCATTCTCAATGTAAGGCATCATTGATTATAAGAATCCTTAGATTAGAGAAGGTTTCAAGAGGTGTAACAATATCCTTGATAGTAATATATTTTCTAATAAGTTATATGTGAGCAATTTCGAGCTCGTAGTACATAACATCAATCGCGCAATCGTAATATTACTCTTATAGTGAGGAAGAAGATCTCATATTCTTGAGTCTTCCTTTTTCAGCTCAAGTGTTACTACTTATAATATTGTAACTTGACATGTATGCATATAGTAGTTATAATTTCATAAACACATCATTGATTGTTTAGTAATGTCACGTTTAACTTCCAAGTGTTTCTTGACGACGATAATAATTATAACTCTCTTGAGTTTTACTCAAGAGAGAGAACTCTTCCCTTTGATAGTTGATCCTTTAGTTTATAATGACATCCAACAACTCACAAAGAATCTTAAGAGAATAAGAACTTTTACTACAAAGTGTTTCTTGATGACGAGAAGTAAACCTATCTCTCTTGAGTTTTGCTCAAGAGAGAGAGAGAGATCTTCTCTTGAATAGATAATCCTTCAAATTGTAATGACATCCAACAACTCACAAGGAAACTTAAAGTAAGAAGTTTCAATAACAATTGTAGTAAGTAGATTATTTCATATCAATATTACTTCATTCATATAGATACACATTTTGATGTAATTTTATGTCTTCATCATTCTTGTTAATCATAAAATAAGTTCGATACTCCAACATATGTTATATAATATAATATGCATAATACTTGTAAATCAATTATGTAGTTTATGATAATAAGTTCCTCCTCTTTTGAAGGAGTTTGTAATCGTTAAGTGGTTTTGCTTAAAGCATAACATGCATATAATTCTTCAATCATTCAATCACATGTATATTTATAATTCCCTTTTGAGGAGATCAATGATAAGTTCCGCTTTGAGAGATAATCTTGTTTCCTTCACTCAAGTTTGACAATCGCTTTCTCAATTCAATTTCTCTCAAAGTCCCATTGATTCTCCAATTTGTCTTGAGCGCTTTGTTCTCACCCTCGCACTATCTTTTGAGTTCTTTCTCAAAAGAGTCTACTCAATCTACTCTACTCTCGGTTGCTCAATCACTCAAGTTCCAAGTACCGCTTGACAAACTTTGTAAGACAATTTGAGAGAGAGGTAGAAAGATCACACGCATATTTGTAGAAAAGATAATGTATTGCAAAAGTGCTCCGAGAGGAGAGTTACAAAAGCTTCAAGTGATTCTTGACACTCAAATTTAAGATAACTTCGTTGTGTAGAAAATGAGGTGTAGATCTCCTAAATTGCTTCCCTTATATAGTCTTTTCTTCCTAATCCAAAATCTACATTAAGAGTGGTTGTGATCTCCACTTTTCTAAATAACTATCTATCTTCAAAATATGTAGATTCTATCTACCATAAACGGTTACAACCGTTCCACTACTCTAAATGTTCTTACTACCAAGATTCCACTATATTCTCCTTGATAATCAATCAAATCCTTGATTGTATCAATTCCGATATTTGGTATTTAGAACATGCTCGTAGAATGTACTCTATCCCTATATTCTCCTTAATGTCTTCATAATGTCTCTTGAACTTCATATCCAAAAATTCCCATATATTCCATAATCACGCTTCTTCAAAATCTTGCTACATTCCTATATACTCCGTCATAATGCTTTTTTATCATAATCGTTGATTCTCAAAATCTTATACTCCTAAATGTCTTCTCATATAGACATCAAAATCTTATATGCTATATGCCCTTATATACTTCTCCTATAAGTCCTAAATTATTTGTCTAATAATCCCCTATATACTCCTATAAGTCCTTTATACTTTACTTAGTGCCTTTGGTGTTTAAAATCCTAAGTTCCCTTACATAATGCGCTGGGAACCCATTGCCGTGGGTAGTGGGACCTATAACCGCGCGTCTTGTATGTAAAGCCGTGGGAAAGGGAGCCTAATTCCGCGGCCGAGCTCTATGGCCGAGAGCTCCTCTTCTTCTTCGGTGTTCCATTGTTCGGTGTTGATCCTCTTCCTCTTGGTGGTGTTTGTAGCTCTAGATTCAATGCTTCTCTACTTGCTTGTTGTCAATGTCTTCAACATTTTACCCCCTCCCCAGATGTAGATCTTGCCCTCAGGATCTTAAGAATTCAGGAAAATGCTCTGTTGCTAGATATTGGAATTCCCTTGCTGCTTCTAGGTTGTATGGCTCTATTTGAGGTAAAGAGCTGCGATTTTCAATGTTTGACTAGCATTCATGGTGATGTTGGCTCATGTGTGCCAGTGCTCCGATACAGGATCGGGTAATGTCAGGAAGGTTGCTCTTTTGCAGACTCAATGCTTGTAAGGCTGGTAATATTGTAATATGTTGATGGGTTGTGGAAGATTTCTCATTGTGGCTTTGATGGCGTTACCTGGATCTTCCGATATGTCAGGCCCTAAGATCTGATCCCATTTTTTTTTAAAGATTTGATCGATCTTCCTCCTTTAGTTCCAATTTCTCCTGTAGCTCCTCCTTCTCTGTAATCGCCTGTCAAAGCTGACCTTGAAGAGATTTAAGCATGTGAGTAAACTTGGCGGTGATTCTCTCGAACTTTTGTTTGGTGGTGATTTTTTTTTTGTATCTGCTGGTTTGCTTAACCATTGGTCAAAAGCTTCAAGCTTTGTTAACTCCAAAAATCTTCAGGTGATTAGATCCTTTAATGAGTTCCTACTGCTCGGGGGAGTCCTCCTGTTGTATTTTCGGATCTGCTCCATGCTAGAGCTGGTTTGTCGAAATTTCTCCTGTTGCATTTTTTTTTTAAAAAAAAAAAAATAAATTTGTGACTGGTGCTTATCAACTGCTCATTGCTCTCTGATGTGGTTCGCAGGTGTTGTTGTACTTCTCGAAGTTTATCCCGGAGCAGCTGGTTCTCGTCCCGCAATCTGGCTTCGGTCTTGATGCTTGGAGGTTCGACTGAAGCGTGCAAACTGCTTTCAGTCTGCTGTGGTTTGGTGATGGTTGCAGAATCTCCCATAGTTCGATGAACCTAGAATCCAAATTTCCAGTGTGGTTGTATTCGGCTAGGATCTGTACCAATTATGTAGTATTGAGTTGTAGATCAACATCCTCCTTTATGTTTAACTGCAATGGCTCGGCCATGGCCGACAGATTTTTGAAGACTTTTCCTTTGCATGTAATTCATATTCTTTTCTTTTCTTTTCTTTTCTTTCTTTCTCACACGGTTTCTCCACTTGTTCCAATGGCATGAGAATCCCTGCTTCGATTTCTTGCTCAGCTCATGTATTGTACAGTCAGCAACCTTTCCGCAATGAGTAGCATTATTAGGGGTGGTTCTATCGTGGACTTCATTCCTGTGTTCCTTTTCCTTGAAGGGTTCCTCTATTGCAGGGCACTTTCTTTTTCATACCAAGGCTACTACACCAATCCCATCAGAACTCTGAAGTTAAGCGCCTTTCTTTTCAGCTCGTGGATCTGAAACTTGGTTTTGTGACGTTGGATAATGCCCTGTAAAAAATCTCCTTGTCGTGTGCTTTGTTAGTATCCGTGATCCAATATTCTAAGATCTGGTTAACTTGACTAAATTTTTGATGAATCTCCTTCAACGATGTTTGTTTGTAATATGATGTACCATTTGTGCTTATAAGCGCACTCTCATCCATTGTTGGTTCCACTGCAGCAACTATGATCTGTGGTTTTTGTCCCTCTTTGGACGAGTTGCCTTTTGTGTGTTCCAATTGATGCTCAATTCTTCTCTTTTTGTTGGGTGGTTTTTTTTTTCTGCTAATTCCTTTACGTGCTTTTCCCGTAAAGCCACCATTGTTTTGTGTAACTGCTCATTCTGGAGCTTCATCTCCGCAAGTTTCAGTTTCGCTTCTTGGATGGCACTTGCCCTGATGTGTTCATGAGTACCATCTTGTTGTTTGTGCAATGCTTCGAGTAACTTATGTGCGGTTGAATCGGACCATTCCTGAAGAGTTCTCTCAATGTGAGAACTGGTGCGTGTAAATCTGTCTAATATCTCCTGTAAGATATTCGAATACCAATTCCATGTGTGCTTATAAGCATGCTGTTAATGATGGCTGGTTCTACATTGTCAATGAAGATTTGTGGGTTTTCTTCCTGTTTAGATGAGCAAGCCCTTGGTGTGTTCCAAATCATTGTCAATCTTGAATATGTACCACTGCTTGTAAAGCCTTTTTCTCCCTTTGAAAGATCTGAACATCCTAAGGTCGGACTGTGCCATTTCCGCCGCAGTTGTTCCATTTCAGCAAGTTCCTTTTTCCTTGGGAGTCGACTTCATAGTAACCTCCCGTAACCTGTTCTTACAGAAACTGATCTACTCTATCAGCTGAGCTAAGCTAATGTTTCCTAACAACTTAGCTGCTAATTGGCCTGATTCTATGGAATCATCTGTGAGCTTTACTAGAGTCTTGTTGCAAACTGAAGCTAATGTCCTCAGTCTTTTCTCTAATGCGGGATGGCTGTTAAGCTGAAATTTTCTACTACCGTCCTCTGACATAACTAAAGGCTTCCTCCAACAGAGCATGTGCTTGTTGAGTCTCATTGTGATCAACTGGAAAAGAGGACTAAGACTGTTGAGCCTCTTGAAAAGTAATGGAGGTAATTCTGTTTTCGGTGTGCTTAACGGAGTCGCGGTAATGATGAAGTTGGTTCATTCGGTTACACTTCTTGAGATTTGCTGGCGGTTCCAGCTGGTCGGTCCACGTAAGCCTTTTGACCCCATAATATTTGACATGACATTTCATCCTCTTATTGGATGATAAAAGGTATTTCCTTTATGCCCTTCCAGTGATCAGTGAGATGTTTAGGCATAGCCGGTTGAGATCCTAGTGCTTGCAAGTCCAACTGGTTACATGTTGACATCCTCCAGTTTTCCTTTATTAATTTGGGGTATATTCTATAAATTCCTCGAAAATGGTCGGTAATTTTCCTTTAGTTTTGAACTTCACCCGGTTATTTCTCAAACTCAACCGGTTCATATGTAACTAACTGCCGGTTCTCCCTGATCATTATTAACCTCTAGTAATTCCCTTACTCTAATATAATTAGTTGGTTGTGTCTTCCCCACGTGTTTAAACTTGTGATTCTTTCTCTCTTTAAAATTAATAAGATGCATAATTCCCTTTTTGTGGTGTGTAGGTCTTTAGTTCTGGAGAGGTAATATCTCGGTCGTTGGCTAATTAATCAATTAATTCAACTATTTGTAATTGATTATCCAAATATTTTACCCAATTATAATTGTAAATGTGGTTTCCAAAAAAAAAAATGTAGTTAACTATAGCTATATCTAGTTAATTAATTGTTTAGTTGATCAAAGTTAGATGTATATATATGTTTATCTACTTTTGTTGTAGTATGGTATTGTAACTAGTGTGTGTTACAAAGTTGTTATGGAGGCCAATAGTACGAGTGATCGCTAAATTGCATACTTTGATAATGTTTAATGACTTAAGCGTATTAATAATCCTAAAATAAATAAATAAAGCTCTTCCATAATACTTCGAAAATTACTACTTAGTATAGTCAATTGTAATTATTTGGACAATTGTCCCATCTTGAAATATTTCCATTTCCACTTGGTATATTTCTTGTAATTGATCCAATTAAAGTCCTTACACTAATTGGTTGCGTGGAATAACATTCCAACATTTTATGATGCACCTTGTCGTAGTTTGGTGTTGTTAATCTCCCATGTGATAGGTAGTCAATAAATGGAGTTCTCCAATCCTCTTGTGAATCGGTGGTAATCGCTCCGCATTGTATCTTAGTTGTTGCTTTCTTCTTACATCTCGGACATTCTCCATTGATATAATGTTCCGTGTCTTGTGCTATATTAGGCCACCAATAAGGCCCATTAAGAATTTGTTGAATTGTATCATGTGCGTTAAGATGAGTACCATTTTGTTCATACACTCTTTTGATTAGATGCTTGATTGGATCTCCCGCGATACATATTTTACTTTCTCCGTGGTCTACTTCCTTCCGTAATTCTCCTTCTTCCATAAAGTAAGTTCCATTTTCTTGTTCAAGTGGATGTTGATCTCCGGTTGTTCCATGAATCAAATACTCTACTATTGGTGTTCTCCAATCCGATTTGTTTGACTTTCTCTTTTGTTGCTTTGGAATAGTATCATTCCTTTGCTTGATAAAGCTTTGAATGTCGCGAGTCATTGTAGGCCACCAATGTGGTCCTTGCGTCACTTGCTTTATCATTTCTTCACATGTTTGGTATTTTCGATGAAGTTCCTTTAAGAATTCTTGAATTTGATTATCCAAAATGCATTCTTTTGGTATCTCATTTGCAACAAATTGTCGCATTAGTTTGCCATTTATAATAGTGAAGAATTGGCTTCTATTCGCAATCCGTTCCTTCTCTTCTCCGGTCAAATCGTTGCTAGTTACCTTACCGAATAATAAGTACTCGACGTAAGGTTTTCTCCAATCCGATGGTGAGATCTCCTTTGATGTAGTCGTTTGTTTACCTTTTAGATTCATCTCTTCTTGCTTCTCATCGAGTTGTAACATGCATTCCTCACATTCGTATTCCGCATGATATTTGATGTCCTCGTCAATCGTTGGCCACCAATAAGGACTAAAGAATATTAATTGTTTAGTCATCGGTAAGGTTAAGTGCTTTCCCTTTCCGTTGTGTGTTGCCGCTATTAGCTTTCCTCCTCGGCTTCGTGTAACGCATATTCGCGTATCTCCGTTGGGTAGTAATCTTATCAAGGTTCCTCTATCTAGAATGAACCGCTTGCATTTGTTTGCCCATTGAAGTTGTTTTTCATTTGTAATATTTTCTCCACGTACTTGTCCGTTTCTCAAGTACTCAAAGTAGGGCGTTCTCCAATCCGTAGCATGATTTTCCTCCGTGGTTGATTCATCCTCCGTATTTGAATCTAATATTAAAGTGTCGTTTTCTTGTTCATGTACTCGTCCTTCATTTTGTTATAAACAAATCGGACATTCTTCGCAATAGCTTGATACGTCCCTTTTTCTTGTTGGCCACCAATAAGGTCCACTTAGTATGGTGAACCACGTGTCTTCAAATGTTTGATGTCGCCCTTCTTGTTCATGCGCTTCCGCGATGATCTCCTCAATAATTCGTCCCGCTATGCATGTTTTTGTCTCTCCACTCGGACTAATTCGTATTAACTTTTCTTCATCCATGAAGTAGGGTTCACTAGCCCGTCGGATGCGTGATTGTTCTTCTTCCGTTGTTCCTTTTGTTAACAACTTTCCGTACTTGAGATATTCCTTGAACGGTTTTCTCCAGTCTTCCGTTGGTTGAACATACACCATATACCATTCTAGGCATGGTGTCTCATTTTCTTCTTCTCGTGTCTCTTCTTCACTCTCTTGCTTATTTTCTTCCATGTAATCCTCTTCCTCTTCTAGTACTTCCATACAAAATAAATTGGCATCCGGTAGTTGATCGTTAACTCCGGTAGGTGGTTCTCCATTATCGATCCTTGAGAGGTGATCCGCCATTACGTGTCGTCTTCCGGGCATATACACAATCTCAAAATCGTATTCTTGTAGAAGAAGCATCCACCTTGCGATTCTCCCCGAGATTATCGGTCTATTTATCAAGTATAGTAATGCTTGGTGATCAACGTAGAACACAAAGTGATTCGCCAAAAGGTAATGTCGGAATTTGTTTACCGAGTATACCATTGCCAATGCTTCCCGTTCCGTTGTACTATAATTTTTCTCCGCTTGATTTAGTAATCGGCTTGCGTAATATATAGGTGAGTCAATATTTCCATTCACCTTTTGCGCTAGTACCGCTCCAATGGCTATGTTTGATGCATCACAATGGACATGGAATTCCATTGACCAATTTGGAGCCATTAGTATTGGTGTCGTCGTTAGAAGTCTTTTGACTAGTTCAAATGTTTGTTGGCAATTTGTCGTCCATTCAAATGCTTCATCCTTTTTGAGGAGAGCATAAAGAAGTCTCGTAATTTGTGCGAACATCCATATGAATCTTCTATGGTATGTTACCGAGCCTAAGAATGCTCGTAAACTCTTAACATTTGTTGGTGGTGGTAAGTTTTGTATCACGGAGATCTTTTTGGGATCTATCAAAAGTCCCTCTTTGCAAACCACGTGACCAAGTAATCTCCCCGAGGTCACACAAATCATGCACTTCTCCGGATTAAGACTTAATCCACACTCTCTACATCGTTGAAGACAAAGCTTAAGGTGCTTGATATGATCCGCCTTTGTCCCATATATACTAAAATCGTCCAAAAATACTTTCATAAAATCATTTAAAAACTCCGCGAAAATCGTCATCACTCCCCTTTGAAAAATAGAGGGCGCACTCATAAGTCCAAATGACATCACTCTAGTAGCATAAGCTCCCCACTCCGTAATAAAACAAGGTTTCGGTTGATCTTCCGGTGCTACCCTCACTTGATTGTAGCCACTAAATCCGTCTAGTAGTGACAACATCTCGTGTCCGGCTACCGTCTCGAGAATCTCCTCCGTGAATGGTAATGGAAATGGGTCGGATTTTGTTGCTCCATTGAGTTTCCGATAATCTACGCATACTCTCAACTTCCCATTCTTCTTTGGTACTATCACTATAGGTGAGAGCCATTCCGCTCTATCTACCGGGTAGATGAATCCGGCCTTTAGTAATTTGTCGATCTCCTCTTTCACCTTCGCCGCATAATTCGGATTCATCCGATATCTACTTTGCTTGATCGGCTTGGTATTTGGTTTGAGTTCTATCTTATGTTCACAAATGTGAGGTGGTATCCCTTTCATATCTTCATACGTCCATGCGAATACATCTTTGTAATCCCTTAGTATCTCAATCACTTGGTTTTCATAGGTCGGGTTAAGTTCCTTTCCTATTCGTACCATTTTGGGATCCTCCGTTGTTCCCAAGTTAATTTCTTTTATCATATCTTCATTTTCGATGGTCCACCCGGCGATTGTCTTTCCTTTCACCGCTTCGGATGCCGGTGTTCGATCGATTGCTTGTTCTCCTTCCTTCATCTCATAAAAATGAGGTGGATAGACCGGTCTCTCTTTCATGTCTTCCTTTTGCTTTGGAGTTCCTTCTTTGAGCTTAGGGACTTGTTTCTCCTTCTTTTTGGTATTTGCTTTGAGTCCCTTTTTGTTGATATTCTCCACGTTTTCTCCTTCGATGCTTGTCATAACCATATTGCATTCGGTTTCATATAATAGCTTTAATCCATCAAGTTCCATATCGGCTATGTGGTGTAAGCTTTGATAAGCTTGATAAACTACTTGTTCCTCTTCATCGGTCAATCCGGCTTCCCAATCAAATCCTTCGATATTGATTGGTCTTGATGAATCCGGAAGTCTCGGTCTCCGATTAGTACCAATACATACATCCATTCCATTTTGATATAACGTTAAATGGCTTTTGCCCCAATCATGTTTGGCACGTGCTTGTTTGAGCCACGGTCGCCCAAGTAGCATTGAGTAACTATTCTCTTGATTCTCCATCTTAATCACCGTCACGGTAATCTTAAAGGTCAATCCTCCAATATTGATTTTCAAGTTCTTAATGATTCCAAGTGGCATTACTTTCCTTTGATCCGCCATTTTGATTGTAAATGGTGCCACTTCAAGTTGTTTTCTATTCCCAATTTCTCCATCAAAGTGTCCGTAACTATGTTGACTCCCGATCCTCCATCTAGTAATACGTTAGATATTCGCCGATTTTTCGCCCATACCGCAATCATCGGCATCTCTTCATCAAAGTCTTTCGTGGCTACGAGATATGTTTGAGGGACTTCCCTCTCATCTCGCCCGTTCGTGCAAATTGCTTCCATTACTTTTCTTTTACAATAAGGGGCTATCTCCAAAAGTTGCCCTATCGTGATATTCGCTTGAGTTGAATCTAGTACTTTTTGAATAATTTGTCATACCCTCGTCCGGGGTTCTTCTTTCGTCGCTTTTCCCTTAGCTGACTTTCGGTACTTTGGGGCCAGATCTTCTGGCTCTAAAAGATCTTCGCCCGCTTCCCGTTGGATCTCCTTGATCGTATTCGTTACTTGGCGGTGTATCTCCCGCTTCTTCTTCCACTCCGAGTCCTCCGGTGCATCCCGCAACACTTGTGACTCGTGTTCTTTTCGCCTATTCTTTGGCTCATTCTCATTCTCACTAAGCTCTTCGCTTTCTTCATCCATAACCTTTATGGTATCTTTTTCATCATCACTATCGCTATTCTCCGAGTCTTCGCTCGTTCTCTTATCTTCTTCATCTTCATCTTCCGATTCACTTCCTTCCTTGGAGTTTTCCTTTGCCGCCACTCTTTGGGCTCTCGTCATTACACACACACTTGGTGTCACTACATTTGCTGCCACTGCGGGCTTCTTCGCATAATCATTCGCTTCTTCTAGGTGTTTTCTAAACAATGAGCATTCTGGTTTTCTATGACCCGGTTGATGACAATAATAGCACTCGTCAGCGTTGCCTTCCCGTCGCGGTAGGCCAGTGTACCCGATTCTCGACGCGGCCTTTTGGCTCATATTGTCCATCACCTCTCTGGGGTATTCCAATCTCCCGTGATTAATGGGTCCTCTAGGGCCGCCCGAATAGGGGTATGCTTCTTCCCTTGGGTAGTATTGGCTTCGGTAGGGGTATGTCGCTTCCCTCCGGAAATAATCAAACGGGTACCGATCTCCTCTTCGGTATTCCTGCCCGTGATAGGGATATTCTTCATCCCTTTGCTTATCTCTCCCTTGATAGGGGTATCTCATATCTCGCCGATTCTCCCCGAACCGCGGTCTATCTTCATCTCTAAATCTCGGAGGTTCGGCTCCCGCCCTTCTCCGGTTGTTGTTAAATTGTGGTTGTACTTGATTCACTCCATATCTCCTTTCTCGCCTTCTTCCATCATAAACACATTCATTTGTATTGTGGGTAGTACTATTGCAATTTGTGCAATTCTTTAATTGGCATTCATTCGAATAATGACCTTCGTTCCGGCATTTCTGGCAAGTGACTCCCGTTCTAAACTTCCGAGTACCGATTGCCAGTTCCTCTATCTCTCGTTTAAGAGCCTTTAAATCATCCTTAGTAATATCGGCTTTCTTAGCCTTTCCCTTTTTCTTTTTTCTTCTTTCATCATCGGAATCGCTACTTGAATCTCCACTTGATTCTTCTTCTCTCATTCTTTCTTTCTTTGTCTTGCTCATCTCAATCTTCCGTGCCGAAGCTAGTGCTTCCTCCAAAGTATCACTTGGCAAGATGTTTACATACTTCTCATATTCCTTTCTTAGTCCATTTATGAACCAAGTTTTTCTAATTTGTTCTCCCGGTGCGGGTTGAATCTTTGCGGCGGCTACCATTACTCTTTCATAAAATTCTTCCACTGATTCATCTTTCTTTTGCTTTACATGTGACAAGTTGTTGATGATCTCCCCTTCCGATTTGGTTGATCGGAACCGTTGGATAAAAGTTGTCTTTAAGTCGTTCCAATTCACAAAGTGATTCGCGGGAAATTGAGTGTACCATTCTAGTGCCTTTTTCTTAAGAGTCACCGGAAACAATCTTAGTTTCTCCGCATCGGTTCCTTCTTGATTGGCATGACATATATTGACATACTCTTGTATGTAAGTGTCCGGATCCTCTTTTCCTTTGTATGTGGGAAGAGGTATCTTCCCTCTTCTCGGGGCGGGTGGCACTCCTCCCGACATGGCTATAGTTCCACTTTCCCTTCCTCCTCCGGAACTTCCGGGATTTGTTCCTAGTGACGTAGTTCCGGATGTTGTTGTGCTAGTAACAATTGGTACTCTATAGTCAAATCTTTCTCCACTAGCTCTTACTTGTTGTAAAAATTCTTCAAAAGTTTGGTTGACTTGTCTTGATGTTGGTTCTCCACTTTGAGTTGTTGTTGAATATTCGTCCTCTACTAGGCTTTCTTGTGTGTCTTGATCAAAATTAATATTCCGAGGTGTCCCCTCTCTTGTGTATGTTTCAAATGTCCCTAATGGTGTGATTGTGTCTCTTTGCTCGTTTTGTTCTTTTCTATTTATCTCGTTACTTCCGTACTCGTAGGGTGATGGTCGGTCTAGGTTATCGCTTGTTAGTGGTGGGGATGGTGATCTAGATACATCAAGACCTTCGGCTCTTTGTCTAGCCCGTCTCTCGTATCGTTCCGCTCTCTCTTTTCTTTGTCTCTCGGCTCTTCCTTCCTCGCTATTGGGGTTTACTCCATGTTGCATACGGTTAATGTGCTTACGTTCGGCCTCGGCCTCTCTCCTAGATGGTGGCGAACGACTTCGCTCCCTAGTGTCTTCCTCTTCGTCGTACATTAACACTACTTAGCATGATCTTAGATCACCCTAGTGGCCCTCCCGGCTTCAACTATGTGCATCTATATTCATCTTTTCGCTAGTACGGTTCTTAGGACACACTATTCTCCTTGACTCAATTCTTATTTTCCTCTTTGTCGTACGTTAACACTACTTGGCATGATCTTAGATCACCCTAGTGGCCCTCCCGGCATCTTCTATGTGCATCTATATTCATCCTTTCGCTAGTACGACTCTTAGGAAATACTCTCTCTTCTTGATTCGATCTAGTTTCCTCTTTTCTCCAATGGATTCTCCTTTGACATATTTTTCAATCTTTTAATTTGATCATCTTCCGCTCACTATTCTTCAATCTCCCTAGTCCGTTGTAAAGTTTGATCATTACCCTTTCAAAGTACAAGTTGTATAATAATCCCTCTTTTGGGTAGTGATACCCTCTATGACTTGTGGCGTCTTTCGCCCACTTCCCAATTCCAATTCTCCCGTGATTCCACACCTTTGAGAATATCTTTACTTGTAGTTCTTCCGGTAGTTCGTAGATTCTCCTCTCAAACTCCGATCGATAAGTAAATCCAATTTGTTTCTTGATAAAGTTCTTGGTTGCTTTTGTCTTGTAAACTTTGTGCATGTTCCACATCAAATCATGGAACCTTTTTACTCCTTCATATTGAGTTAGTACCTTTTCATCCCAACTAAACTTCGGGTACTCCCAAGGCCAATGACTCACAATTCCTTTAGTGTCAATGTCTTCTATAGTATCATCAATCACGTATACTCCTTTCACGTTTGATTCCTCAATTTTTCTCAAAATCGATCTTTCGACATGTGAGGCTTCAAGTGGTCCGATTAATTTCTTTTCTTCGGATCCTTCTTCTAATCTTTCTCGTAAATTATCGCGGCAATGGATGTTCTCAAACCAAGGAATCATTGATCGTAGCCGGTACCATTACTCGTGTGTAGTATAGGTCGTAAAGGAACCCTTCTAGATTATAATGGTACCCACTTTGATTTGTTGTTCCCGGCATGCATTCCCACAATGTATCCTTGCCTTTGTTCCACACCTTAGAAAAGATGATGGCTTGTACTTCTTCGGGTAAGTCTTTGATTCTTTTCTCAAACTCCGATCGGTACGTGAAACTAATTCGCCTTTCTTCAAAAGATCTCCACGCTTGATCGTTGTACACTCGGTTCATACATACCATTAAGTCAAGAAATCGGTTGGTGCTAATCCATTCTCCCGCTTTGCTAGATTCTTTGATGTAGTCGGGATATTCCCATGGCCAACTCGATACTAGTTCCTTTTGGTCGTTTGCTATAATCTCCTTTGTTTTAATGTTCCAATTTTGCTTGTTGTTCATTGGAATTTTCCTCCGTTGTGTGCCACAATTTGTAAAGTAGGGACTCCTTAATCTCCACTTGATAGAATTTCTTTTGAGTTTCAAAATCCTTGAGTACCGTTTCACAAAAAGTGATGAAGTTTAATTCATCCAATGTATCACGTATCTCTCGGTCGTCTTCCGTATGTCTCTTCTCACTTGACATTCTCACTAGTAAGGCGCATTATCTCCGAACGCGCTAAGTTCCATTTGGTAGATATGACTTTGCGGTTATCCGATCTTCTTGGCGTGATTCCCCACGTGCTTAGTTAACGCATTTGCCAAGAATCTCCACTTTCGTCTCTTTCACACTTAAATCACCGAAACACGTTAACGTCAAGAACATCCACTTTTGTTCCCTTTTCCCTTAAATTACCGAGACACATTAATGGCAAGAATCCCCAGCATGGTCGCCAAAATGATGCACCCCGTGGGTCGTTCCCTTGCAATTTAGCTCAAGAAGACTCACGGTGAGACATCACGTAAATTTATATTCGCTTGAGAACTACCGTGCCTCATTAATATGTTCGGTCCTCTAATTAATAATTCCTCTCTTCTCCTTATGATATGAATATATTATTAGAGTGAACACAATCTCTTTATCTTAAATTCTCATTCTCAATGTAAGGCATCATTGATTATAAGAATCCTTAGATTAGAGAAGGTTTCAAGAGGTGTAACAATATCCTTGATAGTAATATATTTTCTAATAAGTTATATGTGAGCAATTTCGAGCTCGTAGTACATAACATCAATCGCGCAATTGTAATATTACTCTTATAGTGAGGAAGAAGATCTCATATTCTTGAGTCTTCCTTTTTCAGCTCAAGTGTTACTACTTATAATATTGTAACTTGAATATATGTATACATATTACTTTATATTCAATCCTCACATATTCCAACATCTATAGTGATTGTTTTGCAATGTCACGCTTTTGCTTCAAAGTGTTTCTTGATGACGAGAAGTAAACCTATCTCTCTTGAGTTTTGCTCAAGAGAGAGAGAGAGATCTTCTCTTGAATAGATAATCCTTCAAATTGTAATGACATCCAACAACTCACAAGGAAACTTAAAGTAAGAAGCTTCAATAACAATTGTAGTAAGTAGATTATTTCATATCAATATTACTTCATTCATATAGATACACATTTTGATGTAATTTTATGTCTTCATCATTCTTGTTAATCATAAAATAAGTTCGATACTCCAACATATGTTATATAATATAATATGCATAATACTTGTAAATCAATTATGTAGTTTATGATAATAAGTTCCTCCTCTTTTGAAGGAGTTTGTAATCGTTAAGTGGTTTTGCTTAAAGCATAACATGCATATAATTCTTCAATCATTCAATCACATGTATATTTATAATTCCCTTTTGAGGAGATCAATGATAAGTTCCGCTTTGAGAGATAATCTTGTTTCCTTCACTCAAGTTTGACAATCGCTTTCTCAATTCAATTTCTCTCAAAGTCCCATTGATTCTCCAATTTGTCTTGAGCGCTTTGTTCTCACCCTCGCACTATCTTTTGAGTTCTTTCTCAAAAGAGTCTACTCAATCTACTCTACTCTCGGTTGCTCAATCACTCAAGTTTCAAGTACCGCTTGACAAACTTTGTAAGACAATTTGAGAGAGAGGTAGAAAGATCACACGCATATTTGTAGAAAAGATAATGTATTGCAAAAGTGCTCCGAGAGGAGAGTTACAAAAGCTTCAAGTGATTCTTGACACTCAAATTTAAGATAACTTCGTTGTGTAGAAAATGAGGTGTAGATCTCCTAAATTGCTTCCCTTATATAGTCTTTTCTTCCTAATCCAAAATCTACATTAAGAGTGGTTGTGATCTCCACTTTTCTAAATAACTATCTATCTTCAAAATATGTAGATTCTATCTACCATAAACGGTTACAACCGTTCCACTACTCTAAATGTTCTTACTACCAAGATTCCACTATATTCTCCTTGATAATCAATCAAATCCTTGATTGTATCAATTCCGATATTTGGTATTTAGAACATGCTCGTAGAATGTACTCTATCCCTATATTCTCCTTAATGTCTTCATAATGTCTCTTGAACTTCATATCCAAAAATTCCCATATATTCCATAATCACGCTTCTTCAAAATCTTGCTACATTCCTATATACTCCGTCATAATGCCTTTTTATCATAATCGTTGATTCTCAAAATCTTATACTCCTAAATGTCTTCTCATATAGACATCAAAATCTTATATGCTATATGCCCTTATATACTTCTCCTATAAGTCCTAAATTATTTGTCTAATAATCCCCTATATACTCCTATAAGTCCTTTATACTTTACTTAGTGCCTTTGGTGTTTAAAATCCTAAGTTCCCTTACATAATGCGTTGGGAACCCATTGCCGTGGGTAGTGGGACCTATAACCGCGCGTCTTGTATGTAAAGCCGTGGGAAAGGGAGCCTAATTCCGCGGCCGAGCTCTATGGCCGAGAGCTCCTCTTCTTCTTCGGTGTTCCATTGTTCGGTGTTGATCCTCTTCCTCTTGGTGGTGTTTGTAGCTCTAGATTCAATGCTTCTCTACTTGCTTGTTGTCAATGTCTTCAACATAATACTTGGATGAGCACACACACACACACACACAAAAGAACAACAAAACAAAGCCTAATACTTGGATGAGCACACACACACACAAGAGCAACAAAACAAAGCCTAATACTTGGATGAGCACACACACACACACACAAGAGCAACAAAACAAAGCCTAATACTTGGATGAGCATGTACACACACACACACATACGGAAAACGTGGAAGACACAGGGCTTCCGAAACCTACAAAACCAACAGAACTATGAAAGCGACATAGTTTAGGGTTTTTGTTGAATACTACATCACTCAACTACCCAACAAAATGTTGAATCCTACATCACTCAACTGCCCAACAACAAAAGGAAAACAACAAGAGGAGCATCAAATTTTGAAGGAAACTTGAAGAAGCTTCACCAAGGAAGCACTTGAGAAGGTTGGAGGGAAGCGGAGCTTCAGAGAGACGTTCAACCACGGCTTTAGGTCCACTGCCACGGAATTACAAGGACGACGCGCGGTTATAGGGTCCCGTATCCACGGTTATAGGACCATCAACGTTTAGTGAAGGAGAACTTAGGATTTTGACTAAAGGACTATTATATTAATATAGAAGGAGATATTATTGAGCATTATGAAGTATATAGGACTAGGAATACATTCCCATAGTAGAAGTATACAAGATTTTGTTAAAGACAATTATGCTAATAAGAATATTTAGCAATTATGAGGAAGAAAGGATTTCATATACATTCCGTTAGTGGAAAGATACAAAATCAAAGCATTATAAGATTTAATCAATCGAGCATGTAAGCATTGATTAAATTCTTATAAATGACATATAATGTAGCCACGGCAAGGATATAGCGAAATCTTGAAAATACGAACATTAGAGTAACTTGACGGTTATAACCGTTTGTGATAAGTACTATCTACGAACGTCATAGATAAATAGATATTTAGGGAAATGGAGTTAACAACCACTCTAAATATAGATTTTGAGAAACGTCATAAGAAACTCCGCAAACCATAAATTCTCACCATCTCCGCAACCCATACAGACAAACAAACAAACAAACGCAATTCTTGGGCATAACCTCAACCCAAAAATTCCTGCAAACATCTACTTAACCTACAAACTCACAAACCATCCCACCTTCACCGAAACCCTTCGAATTGTAGTCTGGAGAAGCGTCCTTGAGACCTCCACCGAAACCCTAAGGAAGTTCTCACCACTCACCACGGTCGGATGAACTTCGTTTGGATGAAATTAGGGTGGATGAACTTTGGTTGGGTGAAAGAGGTTCACTTCAGTTGGATGAAGTGAAGTCTATTTTCATTTGGGCTGAATTATTTGGGCTGATTTATTTGGGTTGAATTAGGTTCAATTAGGATTAATCAGGCTTAATTAGGGTCAATCACTCTTAATTAGTTTGAATGTGTATGAGAATATGTGAAAGTAAACGACATTACTTAAAATATTATAAAATATTCATATAAAAGAAAAAATCATTTTAACAAATTAAAAATAAAGGATTGGTTTAAAAATAGTTCATAAATGTTGAGTTTTTCACCTAAAAAGTTTTATTTTAGATTTTTTTAGTACTATAAAAGTTAAAGGAGAATAAAAAATTTAATTTCAATTTTTAAATGATAATTAATCGGGAACTTTTGATGCCACAATTTGGTTCACTAGACATTACCAATGTCTAGTGACTGCGTCAACCGTTCATTTTGGGTTGAAGTCATCCGTATCTTCAATTCCCAATCAATGGATCGGGAGGTCTCCCGATGCTCGTAGCGTTGGATACTTTAGCTGAGATTTTTGGAACATCCGACCTTGCATCGGGAGACCTCCCGATGCACGTTTAGCACCCCCCTAGCACATCGTAGTCATTGTTGTTCACACAAGATCGGGAGGCCTCCCGATCTTGAATGATTTGTGGACATGGTTTTTACCGCAAGCCAGAAAGTCTATTTCATATTGAATGACGTCCAGGTAGGTATAGCCGAAGTGATCGATGGCGGGTGCATTCAGGGTCCTCCTTTGCCAGGACAAGTATTCATCAAAGCACTGCGTGTACACTACGGCCTCGACCAGATCGTAATCGACTATCTGAATGTTGGTGATTGCATTGGCGACTCGGTGGGGTATCCAATTCCATGGGCCCCGGAGAATCTTGTGGTGTGTGGTGGGGACGTTGTGGAGTCCTCCATTGATTCGTCAGGGAAGCCTCGGGGAGATCACTCCATTGTAGAGTTGAACAACCACGTGCGATCATTTTAGATGTAAAAAATGTAAAAAATGTAAAAATCATCACCAAAATGGGTCACAATTTTATCAATTTTTTTTCATGAGTAGATATAAATGGTACATGTTACATAGTAAAAAATGGTGACTAAATTTGATGATTTGTTTTTTTAATAAAACATACCGTTTCTAACTAGAATGACGCATAATTGAACTAAAAAAATTGCTAAAATTAATGAATATGACTAAAATTTTCAAAAAAATATACAAAAGATACCATCAATGGTTGTATATATGTAGAAAAAATATCGTAAAATTTAAAATTATTTATGACATGTAATATAGGGGTAGCAAACTTTGTTCGCACGTGGTGTTCAACTCTACAATGGAGTGATCTCCCCGAGAGGGAAGCTCATTGTATTCGAAGATGATGACGAAGAAATGGAAGATCCCCAGAATTCCGAGCTTTTGCTGCCAAGTTCTCCAGAATCGAACGAATTGATTCTCCCAATGTCGACGCCATCGCATGCGATGGAAGCTTCTTATCCCTCGTGGACGGAGTGGAGACACAAAATTTGCAACTTGGAGGACAACACGGGTGCTGTGTTGGCGACAGGCCGAATCTATGCTTGCTTGCCAGAAGAGGTATTTGTCATGGATATGATTGGACCCGATCACGTTGGCGTGATGGTCATCAGTTCGATTCCAGGAAATGGAGACCAGATAATGTCCATGAGATTGTGGCCATTAAAGGAAACCCGTTTCCTAGACGGTCTCCTACTCTCTGAGGTGGACCAACACCTTTATGACAATCCATCGAGTGAGAGTGAAGAAGAATTCTTCGCAGGTGTTAGGAAATTTGCTTATCGTAGTTCCATTCGCAAAAAGAAAACACCGGAGAAGGCGCCCAAAATTGGTCGTCTCCTCGACTTGGCGTCTATTTGCGCTGTAAGTGCACAAGAATATTGCTCAAGGAACTGTTGTCAATTGTTTCCATGGTCGTCCACCCAACACGTCAAAATGAACTATTGGAGAAAATCCTTTGACGAAAGGAAGGAATGGGGTACGGAGGTTTTTAATAGGATGCAAACCATGGAATCGGGACATGAAGTTGTGTTAGAGGACAAAATTATATGTCTCTGTGCTTGGTGGAAAATTCATGGCGTATCTCGTGCAACGTTCATGACTTACAAGCAACGATATAGAAATGGAAAGAGATCGTCAACTCATGGCAACAAGGGCATGTGAAAATCCAGAGCGAGGACCATCCAAGCTCAAGCGACTATGGAGTCCATCATTTACATGAATGCTGATCAAATGCCCCATCAGATGAAAGGAACTGGAAATGGACGGCAGGATATTCGCAAAGTTCTCCCTGCTCATCTCACATGGGAGAAGGTGCGGGAGGAAGTCAATAAGGTGAGAAGACGTCACCATTATTTCATGTCTTTTAGGAATCCTTAACATCGGAAGACCTTTCGATGTCCAACCATGTTTCTGTGATTAGAGCATTCTTCTATCATGCAGTCCACGCAGATATTGAAATCTTCTGCATATTTGTTTGGGTCCACTGTCACATATAGCATCGGGAGGTCTCCCGATTCTATACATTTCTTGTATAAAGATACTGTTGGAATATCGTTTCCGTTTTTTTTCTTCATGTTTGTGTTCCCTTCCTTAATTTATATTCATTACTTTTGGATTCCAAGGCCATTTCATTATTTATATTTACTTCTCGTCTTTGTCTATATATGGTGATCCACGACCATCGGGAGGCCTCCCGATGGCCATAGCCTTGCAGTTCTTTCTGTTTTTGGTTTTCTTTATGCATTCAACACTCTTTTCAAACATTGTACATGCATTTTCAATGCTGGATGTTTTCGAGAGCATTGTCTTCAGAATCTGTATTTATTCATATACAAAAATCTGGTACATTGGAAGCTCCATCCTATTCTATTCACTTTCCAATCAACTAGGACTTTCCAATCAACTACGACATGCTACTCAAGTCTTGAGTTGCCAAACTTTCGTAGCGCTCTTCGTCAGATTCTGTGCAAGGTGTTCTATCGTCGAAGACTCCATACTCGCCGTTGTCCCTGGCGTAGGCTTCTTCATCTTCTTCGACTTCTTTGTCCTCGCAGTTGTCTTCATCCTCCTCCTCCTCCTCGTCTTCGTCTTCGTCATCCCCGTCGCCGTCTTTCTCCTCTTCTTCTTGATGACGTGCGAAGAATTCCTCATAAATTCTCCAGTCTTCTGTGTCGCAATCGCCTCCAGCATTGTTTGATGCTCCCACGCTGGAATGCTGAGTATTCTCTGCCCCTCCATCTCTCGAACTCACGGTTTTCCTAGTGGAATTCTTCGAATTCCACTCGACTCTGTGGTTCTCTATGTCGCTTCATCTGCTCTCATCTACTCTACATTTCTTGGAATTTCTCCCGCCACAGCTACCCCTTCCCTCCTTCCTTCTCATATTGCCGGTTTTGTAAACGTCTTCTATGAGTTCAATATGCAAATTGAGTAGAATTTGTAATTGACTCCTACAGGAATGGATGTTGGTGGTTTTGCGCTGTCTGAGAGCCTCCCTTATAAGCGTTTCAATTCTCATGGGACACCATTTCATTTCCCAACTATCATTAAGACGTCAGATTTTCTTGGCATTGCACGTATGTGCACATGATCTGTGGGGCCATCATGTTATGTGAATCTGATACGCCGCATCTTCTCTTTAATTCTGATTACATCTAATCAAATAATTATTATGATATCGCCATCGTGTATGTTGCATGGGAAGGTCTCCCGATGATTTGGCCGATTTCGCACGTGCCTAGTATATGTAACCCATGGCACGTCATCTCCTGAAATCATGTTGCCATGGTTCATTATCCATTTTTCCATCATTTAGTTTAATTTTTTTGTTTTTCCATCTGTGTCCAGTTTGGGTCAAGCATCGGGAGGGCACCCGATCCTTTCATTGTTTATTACTTCTGGTATAAATTATTTTTATTATTCATGATTTATTTCATTGTTTATTACTTCTGCAGACCTCCACGTTCTTTGGAATACAGAGTGTATCCCAGTTCACTGTCAGTCGCCTTCGGAATAGTGTATTTCGAAACGTTAACGTTCGTAAAGGCGGCTTTAATTTCTCAAAGTGCTCTATATGCGAACACTACAAAGACTTGATTGACATGAGTATCAAAGGCAATGAAGAGAGGGAGAATCTCAAGAGGGAGTTGAGAAAACACAACAACCACCAGGTTTCATGCCGCAATCTCTATCATGCATGGCGCCATGAGTCCAAAATTAATCCCCGCGAGATTCTGGCTATTATCCACGACGGCATGGACACAAACAAAACATCAATCCCCTGACTTCGTGTCATTACGAAGACCACTGCAGGGTTGTTTCAACTTCTAGTCAGCCTTACTGGCATGATCACTCATGGCCATGGCGACGACGCATATGCACACTACGCAACCGACTTGTGGCCCAAGGATTCCAACTTCACCATTTTGTCCCTTGCTAGGTGCCTCCGTGCGTTGGAGAAACCCCCTGTTCGAAATTCCAAAATATTGTTTCAAGATCCTCCATTGAACGATTATTTTGATAAACTTCTTTGAGGTAAATCTCGGTGAGTTCTTAATTTTTTTGTCCAATATTGTCATTCGGGTCATGAGGTCCTTGTCATCGGGAGTCCTCCTGATGCTCCCTCTTTCTCCTCCCATGGCTGGCCTCCTTCATTTATATCGGGAGGCCTCCCGATGCCGCATCCTCCAACCTCACCTCCATTTTTTGGTCCCTTTTGTGTGTAGATGCCGATCTTCCCTCCCCGATGCAATGGATGCTCCGGATGTTGTACGTCCCCTTCCAAAGAAATTATATCTCCAGCTGGACAACTCCGCTAGGGATAATAAAAATCAATACGTCATGGCCTTCTTGTCCTTGCTGACAGCTCGCAGGGTCTTTCATGAGATCCAGGTCGGTTTCCTTCTCGTAGGCCACACCCACGAAGATATTGACGGCTACTTTAGCTACTTGTCCAAACAACTCAAAACAACCAACACCTTTGTCCTCTCCGACCTCATAAAAACGTTCATGGAATCACAGTTCCTTTCTTTCATACCCGAGTTGATTCAGGAGGTCATTGATTTCAAATCCTTCATTAAGGGATACGCCGAGGAGCTCGTCGGTCTTAAAGAAATGCACATTTTTCGCTTCTTCCTCGATAACGATGACTGGCCTGTATTCCAATATAAAAAATCCGCACTTGATCCGGATTGGTTGCCACGAAGCAACTCCGTTCGCATGTGGAAGGACGATGGTCGTGGTCATCCCCTCCTCCCCTCTGGCGACCCTCGTGCTCTCCAGATTAGGCCTCATTGGGGCCACGTTCTTCCTGGCCGTTACGGTGACAAAGAAGTAACTGCTGACGATGCATGTGATGCAAATCAGAAGAAGGATGGGATTCGTGTTGGTATCAAAAAATACATCAAAATTTGGGAGAGCGGCTGTCTTGAGAATAATACCTACCGTCAAAAAATGGAGGATTATGTTACCTACTGGAAAGATGTCACTAAGGAATTGGATGCTCCTTTCTCCCCCACGCCTCCCACCCTACAACTTGGTTTTTGGCCTTCTACTTCTTACACCACTCCAAATTCATCTATGTATGACCTTGTTCAGACTGATACAACTGTCAGTCATAAACCCCCACCCTTTGCGTCTGAAGTCCGAGTGGAAGTCTATGTCTCACATGTTCTTGTTGGCTCTTAGCCTAGGGAACCCATGCTCATGCTATAATGAATTTAAATACCAAACACACTCTTTTTATTAAATCCCACCGGGCATTAGCATTGAAAAACACTTATGTCCCATGATGATGATTGCACCACAACCATACTAAGTGGCTTTTCCTCTCCTAATCTCCTATCTAATCCCTTTCCCTCTAACTACCTATTTTAATTCTTAGCACCCTCAGGTAATTTCTCCCACATTAAAGGTTGACTGAATTCCACTTCCTTCACTACCTACTGGTTCCTCTTTCCACTTGACCACATTGCCACATAGCCAGCCTGTGAACCACCAAAGTGGTCCACCACTCCGTGGGGTCACTTTAGTTAGGATTTTAGTATTAAAAGTTAGGATTGATAGCGAATTAAATGAAAAATTAGTTCATTTAGCGTTTAGTTCAAAAAGGGGAAGGAAAATTACCGAGGACTTCGGACCTTCACCCGTGAAGGGAAAAAATCTAGTTTTAGGTAGAGTTAGTAAAAATGAAAACTAACTAGAGATAGAAATTAGCTAAGTTAGGAAAAAATAGCTATCTAGGCAAGACCTAGTTAGCGGGGAAAAAACGTAGTTAGTGAAAGCAACTAGCTAAGAGGACTAAATTAATAGAGCTAGCTAGGCAAAGGTTAGTTTAGTACTTAGTATGGGTCACGCAAAACAAGTGGAGGTGCTCGGCGTGAGAAGAAAATTAGCGCGAAGATTTTGAGGAAAATAGCAAGGGGGCCACTTGCCCCCTTGCCAACTTACTATAAAAAATTAGAACGAATGTGGAAGATTCCCGTCGAAGCCACCTCGGCGACGGGGTGGCAACCTCGACCGGGAAGACCCCCGAGCCAAAATTTCGGGAGGGGATCAAAAAATGGAACCGGTGGCGGAGGGGTCCAACCCTTTTGTGAAAGGGTTTAAAAACCCCCTCCTTCCACCTTGAAAACTTCCTCTATTTCCCGATTACTGGGCGAAGCTCTACGTCAAGATAGTTAGGCAAAAACCCCCTCTTCACTTTAGAATTTGGGCGAAGCTCTAGTTCAAGATAGTTAGACAAAACTCCCTCTCAAATTGATTAGCGGGCGAAGCCCTACTTCAAAATAGTTAGGAAAAAATCCTTTAGCATCCATTCTCAATGGCCTAAGAGAAAGGCTTGAGAAACTCCTCTACTCTCTCTCTCCTAGTTAGAATGTGTGTTTATTAACACACCAACAAAATTCTTCCTTTCTTTTGTAGAGGTAGGTTGGATTGTAGAATTTCGAGTGAAGGCATTATAGACCTCAGCTGCCAATGCCCTGGAGGCCTAGTTCAGAAGCTAGAACAAAATACTTATCATTTTTCACTTAGAGAGATTTTCTATAGCTATCTATAGCCGTTTCCCATTTGTGATTTGGCCAAGATGACAATTAGTTATGGATTTTCAAAGATGCAGCAGAAAACCGGGTGGTCCTGTGGGTAGCGGCTGCTGGATCAGACCTGCCAGCCCAATCAGAATGTTAATTCTAAAAAATTATATTTTTTCCAAGTAGAACTTTTGTTTAGCTTTACAGAATTGCTTAGAACGTTTGATTTGAGCATGATTTGAATTAGATATGAATTTTTGAAGACGGGATACATAGTTTGAGAATTCTTGGTTGACTGCTGCATTACAGAGGGTCTGCTGAATTCATATTGGCTTAACTTGCTGATGTCATAATTTTCCTAGTTAGAACTTTTTAATAGCTTTCCAATGGTATAAGGAAAGCCTAAATCCAAGTCGTAATGAATTCACTATGAATTTTTGAAGTTAGAAGTTAGATAGGTGGGTTGGAAGGATCGGTTGAATCGACCTCGTACTTCCAACCCTCATAACTTTTGCATTTCTTATCCGATTAAGGTGATTTTTAGATCGTTGGAAAGATAATTAAGTGCACTAAGTAGATATATTATGCTTAGGCCTAAAAAACACTTTATATTTTTATTGTTAACTAAGGTACGCTTCCTATCAACTAGTTACAAGGAAGGAGGCAAGGTCGACGCCCGGAAAGTGGAGCAAGGAAAGAAGTAGCGGCTCGGCCCACATCGAGCCCAAATCAACCGAGGAGAATTGAGGTAAATTAACTAACTTTAGCTTTTCATTTAGGGTTGGAGGGAGCGCCGCGAATGTACGCATTTCTAACCCACTCACCTATCTCGTAAGGTCAAGTGGTTTGACCACTTGACCGCCAAGGGGGTACCCAACTCCATTGTTTTTGGGGCCCCTTGGTATGTTTTGTGGTAGTAGCTTCATTTATTAGCAAGTTCCGTATGTGGTGAAGTCGGGTTAATCACCGACACGACCACTCTGAATGTTGTTGATGGAAAGGTGGGGTTAATGGCCCACGAATCCATTATCATGTTGTTGGCCCCAAGGGTTGGAGGTGATGGCCCCAACCCTTGAAGATTGTGCAACAGGTTGAACACACAGGTTGCCCTATTCCCCGGTCCCATCAAGTTGAGTTTTCGTGGTCAAACCGTTTCAAACTAACTAATAACCAACGTAATTTGTACAACCCCCGTGGGCAAAAAACCAACCGGGAACTTAACTCGAAGGATTGATCCCAACCCCTCCGGCGGCAAAGATCGGAGGGTTAGGGTATCAATCAACCTTCAAGAGACCCGCACAGGGCCTTGAAGGGTTCGAGTTAAGGCGTGCACCAAACAGGTAGGTGATGATGCCATAATTTATGAACTTAGTAATATAGACTTTGTGTAATCAACCTTAAACTAAGAAGGAAGATTGAGAAGGTGGGACTTAATCAAGGTCCCCCCGTTTAAAGAATTTAATTCATAAAAAATAAGGAATTAGGTGTGGCCAAGGTAAGAGGTAAGGTTATTTTATTCATTAGGGTTAGATTGCCTTGATTCCAAGGCTGGTGCGTCTGCGCGTAGACTAAGATAGATTAGGCATTAGGTTAGAAAAAATAGATAATTCTCTTAAACACTTATTAATCTAGGCACAACCTACCGAAAAGACACGACGCGATTGACAAATCCCTCCACAAATCTAAATACCCATAAAAAAATCATAACATCCGGGTTCGGCTTGGGCACCTGCTAAGGCAGGCCACCCTTACCGAAGGGCTTGTGCGGTACTTTTAGGCTCCCTCGGAGGGGGGTGCCCAAAAGCACCACACAGCCTGCTCTTCGGCAAGCTCCCTGAGTCTTCAGTGAGCTATCAAAACTCTAAGTACTTGGGCTTCGGCCAGCTTACCTTGCCCTTTGGCAAGCTCACAACCCTGCATCCCTGGGCCTTAGGCCAGCCCGCCACGCATTGTCGAACTCCGAATCCTGGGCCGAAATCAAACTCTCGCATTGTCGAACTCTGAATCCCTGGGCCGAAATCAACTCTAAATCCTGGGCCAAATTCAAACTCTAAATCCCTGGCCGAAATCGAACTCTAAAATCTTGGCCGAAATCAACTCTGAATCCCCTGGGCTTTGGCCAGCCTCCTCGCATTGTCGAATTGTGGCCCTGGGCTTTTGGCAAGCCTCCTCTCTTCCGTGAGCTCCCCGCCTTGTTCCTCCAATAGAGTCCCCTGGTCGAACCAGGGGACCCTGTGGTGCTTTTGGGCACCCCCCTCGGAGGGAGCCTAAAAGTACCGCACAAGCCCTTCGGTGAGGGTGGCCTGCCTTAGCAGGTGCCCAAGCCGAACCCGGATGTTATGATTTTTTTTTATGGGTATTTAGATTGGTGGAGGGATTTGTCAATCGCGTCGTGTCCTTTCGGTAGGTTGTGCCTACATTAATAAGTACTTAAGTGAATTATCTATTTTTTCTAACCTAATGCCTAATCTATCTTAGTCTACGCGCAGACGCACCAGCCTTGGAATCAAGGCAATCTAACCCTAATGAATAAAATAACCTTACCTCTTACCTTGGCCACACCTAATTTCTTACTTCTTATAAATTAAATTCTTTAAACGGGGGGACCTTGATTAAGTCTCACCCTCTCAATCTTCCTTCTTAGTTTAAGGTTGATTACACAAAGTCTACATTACTAAGTTCATAAATTATGGCATCACCACCTACCTGTTTGGTGCACGCCTTAACTCGAACCCTTCAAGGCCCTGTGCGGGTCTCTTGAAGGTTGATTGATACCCTAATCCTCCGATCTTTGCCGCCGGAGGGGGTAGTATCAACCTTTTGAGTTAAGTTTCCGGTTGGTTTTTGCCCACGGGGGTTGTACAAATTACGTTGGTTATTAGTTAGTTTGAAACGGTTTGACCACGAAAACTCAACTTGATGGGACCGGGGAATAGGGCAACCTGTGTGTTCAACCTGTTGCACAATCTTCAAGGGTTGGGGCCATCACCTCCAACCCTTGGGGCCAACAACATGATAATGGATTCGTGGGCCATTAACCCCACCTTTCCATCAACAACATTCAGAGTGGTCGTGTCGGTGATTAACTCGACTTCACCACATACGGAACTTGCTAATAAATGAAGCTACTACCACAAAACATACCAAGGGGCCCCAAAAACAATGGAGTTGGGTACCCCCTTGGCGGTCAAGTGGTCAAACCACTTGACCTTACGAGATAGGTGAGTGGGTTAGAAATGCGTACCTTCGCCGCGCTCCCTCCAATCCTAAATGGAAAGCTAAGGTTAGTTAATTTACCTTAATTCTCCTCAGTTGATTTGGACTCGATGTAGGCCGAGCCGCTACTTCTTCCTTGCTCCACTTCGAGCGTCGACCTTGCCTCTCTTGTAATTAGTTTGATAGGAAGCGTACCTTAGTTAACAATAAAAATATAAAGTGTTTTTTAGGCCTAAGCATAATATATCTACTTAGTGCACTTAATTATCTTTCCAACGATCTAAAAATCACCTTAATCGGATAAGAAATGCAAAAGTTATGAGGGTTGGAAGTGCGAGGTCGATTCAACCGATCCTTCCAACCCACCTATCTAACTTCTAACTTCAAAAATTCATAGTAAATTCATTACGACTTGGATCTACGCTTTCCTTATATCATTGGAAAGCTATTAAAAAGTTCTAACTAGAAAAAATTTGACACCAGCAAGTTAAGCCAATATGAATTCAGCAGACCCTCTGTAATGCAGCAGCCAACCAAGAACTCTCAAACTATGTATCCCGTCTTCAAAAATTCATATCTAATTCAAATCATGCTCAAATCAAATGTTCTATATAACCATGGAAAGATGTTGGAAAGATCTATGTGATAAAAATATGCAATTAACAAGTTAAGTCAAAATGAATTCAGCAGACCCTCTGTATTGCAGCAGTCAACCAAGAATTCTCAAACTATGTATCCCGTCTTCAAAAATTCATATCTAATTCAAATCATGCTCAAATCAAACGTTCTAAGCAATTCTGGAAAGCTAAACAAAAGTTCTACTTGGAAAAAATAATTTTTTTTAGAATTAACATCCTGATTGGGCTGGCAGGTCTGATCCAGCAGCCGCTACCCACAGGACCATCCGGTTTTTTGCTGCATCTTTGAAATCCATAACTAATTGTCATCTTGACCAAATCACAAATGGGAAATGGCTATGGATAGCTATAGGAAATCTCTCTAAGAGAAAAATGATAAGTATTTTGTTCTAGGTTCTGAACTAAGCCTTCAGGGCATTGGCAACTGAGGTCTACAATGCCTTCACTCGAAATTCTACAATCCAACCTACCTCTACAAAAGAAAGGAAGAATTTTGTTGGTGTGTTAATAAACACACATTCTAACTAGGAGAGAAAGTAGAGGATTTTCTCAAGCCTTTCTCTTAGGCCATTGAGAATGGATGCTAAAGGATTTTTTCCTAACTATTTTGAAGTAGGGCTTCGCCCGCTAATCAAATTGAGAGGGAGTTTTGTCTAACTATCTTGAACTAGAGCTTCGCCCAAATTCTAAAGGGAAGAGGGAGTTTTTGCCTAACTATCTTGACGTAGAGCTTCGCCCACTAATCGGGAAATAGAGGGGGTTTTCAAGGTGGAAGGAGGGGATTTTTAAACCCTTTCACAAAAGGGTTGGACCCCTCCGCCACCGGTTCCATTTTTCGGACCCCCTCCCGAAATTTTGGCTCGGGGGTCTTCCCGGTCGAGGTTGCCACCCCGTCGCCGAGGTGGCTCCGACGGGAATCTTCCATATTCGTTCTATTTTTTGGTAGCAAGTTGGCAAGGGGGCAAGTTGCCCCCTAGCTATTTTCCTCAAAGTCTTCGCGCTAATTTTTCCTCACGCCGAGCTCCTCCACTTGTCTTGCGTGACCCACACTAAGTACTAAACTAATCTTTGCCTAGCTAGCTCTATTAATTTAGTCCTCTTAGCTAGTTGCTTTCACTAACTACGTTTTTTCCCGCTAACTAGGTCTTGCCTAGATAGCTATTTTTCCTAACTTAGCTAATTTCTATCTCTAGTTAGTTTTCATTTTTACTAACTCTACCTAAAACTAGATTTTTCCCTTCACGGGTGAAGGTCCGAAGACTTCGGTAATTTCCTTCCCCTTTTTGAACTAAATACTAATTGAACTAATTTTTCCCTTAATTCGCTATCAATCCTAACTTTTAATACTAAAATCCTAACTAAAATGACCCCACGGAGTGATGGACCACTTTGGTGGTTCACAGACCCCTTATATGAGCCCAAAATAAGTGCTCATATTTGTTTTTTTGTTTAGAATTTATTTAGAATTGCATTTGGAGTGTTATTGAAACAATCAAAAGTATAAAAAGAGTGAGGCTTGGTGTGGTTGATGTTTTAGGCCTTAAGCCTATTTTGTGTGGTTGATTAGAAGCTTAGTGACATGAGGGAGTGTTTTGGCTAAGTGAGTAGTGTTTGATGAAGCAAGGGGGAGGCCCTTGGATTTAAATGTTTGAATTAGAACGTGTTCTTGTTGGTTAGGGGGTAAGGAGTTCGTGGATAGGATAATGTCCTATTAAGTAGGAGAAGGTTGAGGGGTTTGTGGTCTTGGGTGCCCTTTTCTCTTCTTCTTATCTCTCCTCATCTCTTTCTCTCTCTCTTATCAAGGAGGTTGAGCTCTTAGAGCTTGGAAGAAGGCGGGCATTAGGTGGAAGACTTATTAGGATTCGTGGAATTAGGTATGTGCATTAGGTGGAAGATTTATGGAAATTAGCGGAATTAGGTAGGGGACTTAGGGGCACTAAGGTTGCAGCAGGGTGCTAATACTGTTGCAGCTGGGCACTAAGGTTGCAGCTGGGTGCTAATATTGTTGCAGCTGGGTGTTAATACTGTTGCAGTTGGGTTACTAAGGTTGCAGCTGGGTTAATACTGTTGCAGCGGGGTGCTAATACTGTTGCAGCTGGGCACTAAGATTGCAGCAGAGTGCTAATACTGTTGCATCTGGGTTACTAAGGTTGCAGCTGGGCACTAAGGTTGCAGCTGGGTTAATACTGTTGCAGCATGGTGCTAATACTGTTGCAGCTGGGTGCTAATACTGTTGCAGCTAGGTTACTAAGGTTGCAGCTGGGCACTAAGGTTGCAGCTGGATTAATACTGTTGCAGCTGGGTGCTAATACTGTTGCAGCTGGATTACTAAGGTTGCAGCTGGGTTAATACTGTTGCAGCGGGGTGCTAATACTGTTGCAGCTGGGTTACTAAGGTTGCAGCTGGGTTAATACTGTTGCAGCGGGGTGCTAATACTGTTGCAGCTGGGCACTAAGGTTGCAGCTGGGTTACTGTGAACCACCAGAGTGGTCCACCACTCCGTGGGGTCACTTTAGTTAGGATTTTAGTATTAAAAATTAGGATTGAAAGTGAATTAAGAGAAAAATTAGTTCATTTAGCGTTTAGTTCAAAAAGGGGAAGGAAAATTACCGAGGACTTCGGACCTTCACCCGTGAAGGGAAAAAATCTAGTTTTAGGTAGAGTTAGTAAAAATGAAAACTAACTAGAGATAGAAATTAGCTAAGTTAGGAAAATTAGCTATCTAGGCAAGACCTAGTTGGCGGGGAAAAACGTAGTTAGTGAAAGCAACTAGCTAAGAGGACTAAATTAGTATAGCTAGCTAGGCAAGGATTAGTTTAGCACTTAGTGTGGGTCACGCAAGACAAGTGGAGGTGCTCGGCGTGAGAGGAAAATTAGCGCGAAGACTTTGAAGAAAAATAACAAGGGGGCCACTTGCCCCCTTGCCAACTTGCTATCAAAAATTAGAACGAATGTGAAAGATTCCCGTCGGAGCCACCTCGGCAACGGGGTGGCAACCTCGACCGGGAAAACCCCCGAGCCAAAATTCCGGGAGGGGGTCGAAAAATAGAACCGGTGGCGGAGGGGTCCAACCCTTTTGTGAAAGGGTTTTAAAACCTCCTCCTCCCACCTTGAAAACCCCCTCTTCCCTTTAGAATTTGGGCGAAGCTCTAGTTCAAGATAGTTAGATAAAACTCCCTCTATTTCCCGATTAGTGGGCGAAGCTCTATGTCAAGATAGTTAGGCAAAAACCCCCTCTTCCCTTTAGAATTTGGGCGAAGCTCTAGTTCAAGATAGTTAGACAAAACTCCCTCTCAATTTGATTAGCGGGCGAAGCCCTACTTCAAAATAGTTAGGAAAAAATCCTTTAGCATCCATTCTCAATGGCCTAAGAGAAAGGCTTGAGAAACTCCTCTACTCTCTCTCTCCTAGTTAGAATGTGTGTTTATTAACATACCAACAAAATTCTTCCTTTCTTTTGTAGAGGTAGGTTGGATTGTAGAATTTCGAGTGAAGGCATTATAGACCTCAGCTGCCAATGCCCTGGAGGCTTAGTTCAGAAGCTAAAACAAAATACTTATCATTTTTCTCTTAGAGAGATTTCCTATAGCTATCTATAGCTGTTTCCCATTTGTAATTTGGCCAAGATGACAATTAGTTATGGATTTTCAAAGATGCAGCAAAAAACCGGGTGGTCCTGTGGGTAGCGGCTGCTAGATCAGACCTGCCAGCCCAATCAAAATGTTAATTCTAAAAAATTATATTTTTTCCAAGTAGAACTTTTGTTTAGCTTTACAGAATTGCTTAGAACGTTTGATTTGAGCATGATTTGAATTAGATATGAATTTTTGAAGATGGGATACATAGTTGAGAGTTTTTGGTTGACTGCTGCATTACAGAGGGTCTGCTGAATTCATTTTGGCTTAACTTGTTAATTTCATATTTTTATCACATAGATCTTTCCAATATCTTTTCATGGTTATATAGAACGTTTGATTTGATCATGATTTGAATTAGATATGAATTTTTGAAGATGGGATACATAGTTTTAGAGTTCTTGGTTGACTGCTGCATTACAGAGGGTCTGCTGAATTCATTTTGGCTTAACTTGTTAATTTCATATTTTTATCACATAGATCTTTCCAATATCTTTTCATGGTTATATAGAACATTTGATTCGAGCATGATTTGAATTAGATATGAATTTTTGAAGACGGGATACATAGTTTGAGAGTTCTTGGTTGGCTGTTGCATTACAGAGGGTCTGCTGAATTCATATTGGCTTAACTTGCTGATGTCATAATTTTCCTAGTTAGAACTTTTTAATAGCTTTCCAATGATATAAGGAAAGCCTAGATCCAAGTCGTAATGAATTTACTATGAATGTTTGAAGTTAGAAGTTAGATAGGTGGGTTGGAAGGATCGGTTGAATCGACCTCGTACTTCCAACCCTCATAACTTTTGCATTTCTTATCCGATTAAGGTGATTTTTAGATCGTTGGAAAGATAATTAAGTGCACTAAGTAGATATATTATGCTTAGGCCTAAAAAACACTTTATATTTTTATTGTTAACTAAGGTACGCTTCCTATCAACTAGTTACAAGGAAGGAGGCAAGGTCGACGCCCGGAAAGTGGAGCAAGGAAAGAAGTAGCGGCTCGGCCCACATCGAGCCCAAATCAACCGAGGAGAATTGAGGTAAATTAACTAACTTTAGCTTTTCATTTAGGGTTGGAGGGAGCGCCGCGAATGTACGCATTTCTAACCCACTCACCTATCTCGTAAGGTCAAGTGGTTTGACCACTTGACCGCCAAGGGGGTACCCAACTCCATTGTTTTTGGGGCCCCTTGGTATGTTTTGTGGTAGTAGCTTCATTTATTAGCAAGTTCCGTATGTGGTGAAGTCGGGTTAATCACCGACACGACCACTCTGAATGTTGTTGATGGAAAGGTGGGGTTAATGGCCCACGAATCCATTATCATGTTGTTGGCCCCAAGGGTTGGAGGTGATGGCCCCAACCCTTGAAGATTGTGCAACAGGTTGAACACACAGGTTGCCCTATTCCCCGGTCCCATCAAGTTGAGTTTTCGTGGTCAAACCGTTTCAAACTAACTAATAACCAACGTAATTTGTACAACCCCCGTGGGCAAAAAACCAACCGGGAACTTAACTCGAAGGATTGATCCCAACCCCTCCGGCGGCAAAGATCGGAGGGTTAGGGTATCAATCAACCTTCAAGAGACCCGCACAGGGCCTTGAAGGGTTCGAGTTAAGGCGTGCACCAAACAGGTAGGTGATGATGCCATAATTTATGAACTTAGTAATATAGACTTTGTGTAATCAACCTTAAACTAAGAAGGAAGATTGAGAGGGTGGGATTTAATCAAGGTCCCCCCGTTTAGAGAATTTAATTCATAACAAGTAAAGAATTAGAGGTGGCCAAGGTAAAAGGTAAGGTTATTTTATTCATTAGGGTTAGGTTGCCTTGATTCCAAGGCTGGTGCGTCTGCGCGTAGACTAGGATAGACTAGGCATTAGGTTAGAAAAAATAGATAATTCTCTTAAGCACTTATTAATCTAGGCACAACCTACCGGAAAGACACGACGCGATTAACAAATCCCTCCACAAATCTAAATACCCATAAAAAAAATCATAACATCCGGGTTCGGCTTGGGCACCTGCTAAGGCAGGCCACCCTCACCGAAGGGCTTGTGCGGAACTTTTAGGCTCCCTCGGAGGGGGGTGCCCAAAAGCACCACAGTTACTAAGGTTGCAGCTGGGTTAATACTGTTGCAGCTGGGTGCTAATATAGCAGCTGGGTTAATACTGTTGCAGATGGGCACTAAGGTTGCAGCTGGGTTAATATTGTCGCAGCTGGACTACTATGGTTGTAGCTGGGTTACTAAGGTTGCAGCTGGGCGTTAATTTGAATAGTGAGAGGGGGTAACTAATAGGGCCACAATAGATTAGGTAATAGTTAGTTACTTAGATTATTACATGATATTGATTTAGATGATTATTTCCTTAGCAAGTAGGGAAACCCGAGGCTTAGATGGTGGAATTAGTAGGAGAGCCTTGATGTGAGTGATTGTGGGGTTGCAATAGGGTGTGTTAGGATTGTGATAATAGAGAAGAGCATTTTTCAATGCTTGTACTCGTGGTATGAAATAAATTGGTGTGCAAGAGTTAATGGGAAATGAAACGGATTGTACGAAGTTGGTAAGATGGAGTTATGGAAACATGAATGTGATACCCATTCCCTCACCCGGACTAGGACGTTTAAGGGTGGGTGGTTTGGCCTCACACCTTACCCACCAGATCCGAAGATCCAGCTTCAAACCCAGCTGGGGTGCCACCCTCTCGCCCTTAATGAATCTACTCCATGCCCAAAATGAACACCCATGCACCTTTATAAACCCTTGACCAAAACTCAACCACCCCAACATAATCATCAAACTCAATCAATCTAAAACAATGTAAATGTTTTCTTTTTGGTTTATTTTCTTTTCTTAACAAAACTCCAAGCCCCAACCGCCACAATGACAATTTGATGCCACCTAAATCACTCCTCCCTCTTAAGTAACTTAACCCAATGGCGAATCAAAGTTCCTCATGTGATCTTGGGTTAACTAAAAATATGAACACAGGATTGGGCTCACAACAACCCCCGAGGATGTTCTCATTGATCCCTTCTGTGGAGTGGCCCGCGACAAACCCAAGGAATCCTTCAATCCTTACAGAGATGTTCTCCTTGGTGACTTTGTTCTTGTTCGTCCTTTTGACCCTGACCTCTACCCTGTCTGGATGGGCCGAACACTCACTGTTGTTCAACTCGATCGTAGCCATCCCCAGTATGGACAATTTCAAATTCGATATTGGAGGCCAACCAAAGGCATGAAAAAAATTTCTGACCATGATCGCTACAAAGGGGCTTGGGATTCTAAGTGGGATGTGACCCATCTTCCACAGCTGTCATGTGGATAGAATGTAGTTATGTTCTTTATTCCAATAGAGCTAGAAAAAACACAAACGACACTTCTGTTGTGCAAATAGGCAAATCTGAAAAGTAGTATGCTCAACGAAACCTAGAACTTGCAAACTCTGTAAGTCAACCTTCTTAGACCAACCATCGGGAGCCCTCCCGGTGTTTCCATTTCCAATTTTCCTTGCAAATAATATATGTTCATCTTTTATTTCGATCGTCGTGGTGCTCCTCTTTGTTGCACTTGCACATGGCTATCGTTTCACATGTTTTGTATTTATTTTCATGTATATCCTCGCTTGTGCTCATTTCTTTCACATTTTATGTGATTTTTGTTCTCAATTGCTTCACACTGCATTTTGTGTCGTCCACTTTTCGGGAGACCTCCCAATGCTTTATGCCTTGCACGCACATGTTGTGGACTTCATGCCATTTTCTTCTCGTCCCTAAATGAAGGACTTTGTTGCAAACTGTTATTTTAGTTTTCTTATGTTCTGTATTTTCTCTTATTAGTGTGGGATACTATTCTTTTCTACATGTTCCCAACATGTGTCCTCAATTATCTTTTATCACATTCTTTGGTGTGCGTACTCCCCAATTGTGTTACATGACAACACGGGAAGGTCTCCCGATGCTTCTTTACTTTGCCTCCATAAATTACAGATTGGTGTTTAGCATCGGGAGATCTCCCCATGTTATGTTTGGTTTTCCTTCTTTTCTTACATTATTATCGCTAATTTTATTCTCTACCTACATTGTCTACCATAATTAATTATATTAATTTACTATTTTAATCCCGTGATTATAGTAATCACGTTCTAATTTAGTCTAATTTTAATTCATACGTCTAGTTTTAGTTAAATATGTGTTCTAAGTGTCCCCCCCGAGCTCCTTCTATAACTTCTGACCCTTAACCTTCCCTTGTGCTAATGTTTTATTAGGATGTGCTCTAAAACACAATCCAATCTCATCCATGTTGTAAACATATTCAGGTCATAATCTGACAAAGAGTAGGAAGGAGGCCACTCTAACCCTAACCAAGTCCATTTTACACTAGTAACCATAATTATCATTGAGTTCCCAATGATAAGTGAAATTCCCAAGTAGTTCCCAAGTGAAAATGGATGTATTTTAGATGTACATAACATAGATGAAAGGAATTTTAGCCTTAATTACCTCTTTAATATGACAAAATGGAGATTCTAAATGTCGTATTATCGAGTGTCGTAGTCGTATAAAAGAGGGAGTTTTGAACTAAAAAGTTTGGTCGCGCAAAAATGTGTCGTAATATCGAGGGTGTCGTATAAACGAGTGTCGTATTAACGAGGTTAGACTGTATTACCATACTCATGTATTTATACTAAATTATAAATTTATAATAGGGGATTGTTGAATCGACCACACATAGATGCACATAGAAGTGTTTGGCCAAGTCGTTTAATTTACTTAGTTGGCCAAGTTTATTAATTCTAGAGCAAAGCTGATACCTTGTTCCTCTTCATGTGTGTGATAAAAAATATGATTATGATAGATCATGCGACCACGTGATGCATCTCTACAGTTGTTTTGACAACCACAAGGTTCATTTATCAATCCCTTTATTACAATATGTCTTAACTACACACACAATTTATTATTCATGAAAAAAATAAGGTTTTTATTATGTTGTATCATTCCAAAAACATTGACTGGAAGCTCCACAAGATGGAAATGATTATAAAGTTGCGCAAGAGACTAAAATAGTGCCACTCGCCTGTGTCCACAAGGTTGTGGCAAGCGAAATTGCAATTTGGAGAAACCTTGAACCCTAAAGCGAACCTTGACAATGATCAATTGAAAAAACGAACGAAAGCATAATATTGGATGAAACTAACACATTTATTGTTAGTATGGTTCTCTTTAAATTTTAGGTTGGCCCCTTTTGCACATCTACCTTGCCCAAAGGAATTCTCACCAAGCCTTTTTTAATTTTTTTTTTTTTACACACTAGAAAAAAAAACCTCCTCCTTATCTATATGATATCACTACCCTAATGGCTCAAATATTACCCCTTTTTACAATCACGTTAGTGTGTAAGTATAAACCACACTACACTAAATATGATATTTAGTGTTTGATACACTAAATATGAATGCGTACACTAAATATCAATAACCCTATGAAAGTAAGTAACATTAAATGTAAACTCAAACACTAAATATCAACTATGGTAATATGTGGAAGTTACATGTTTGAATTTAGTGTTAGCAAGGATATGAAAAAAAAATGATATAATAAGGGAGGTGGCAGTAGGGAAGGTAGCGACACATTTATGAATTGTCAATGAGTTGAAAATTAGTGTTGAGCAAGGTAGGGTGGTAACAATACTAAATATAATCAAACACTAAATATCCTATTTAGTGTAGTATCATCCTAATCTGGGTAGTTTCGAATATGAGATTTGAATATTTAATTTATTTCCCAAAATATATTTTTGACAAATTTGAAAATCGTTGTTTTCTAAATATTCTTGTTAAAATCTTAAATTCTATAAATAAAATTATGCAAGTTTTGGCATTTTATGAAATAATATAATTTCCAACAAAGCCACCCAAATAGGATGGTAGTATGGGCCCATGCTGTCCTAATCCATTATCGCTATGCACATTAATCAATGTCCTAGACCATCCCAACACCATAGCTCATCATGCTGCCGTCGACATCTGACCATTTGGAATGGCAACGACATCACCCCCGTACAATTACCGTTCACAACTCCAAATTCTGTAGTAGAGGTTTAATGGTATGTAATAGTTTTTTAGCTACCTACTAAAGCATAACATTATTCAGATTCATAACAATGTTCTGTGGGACTGACAATATTCCACAGAGTATTGTCCACATTCAAATTGGATGTGGGGAATATTCTGCGAAATACTATCAGTCCCACAAAACACTGTTATGGATCTGAATTATGTTATGAGTTCGTTCCAGAGTCTGTTATCCTTTCTAAATTGATCACACCCAACTGGACACTCTGAAATGTTGTCCATACGCACATTCCAAGCCTCAAGGCAACCTTCCCTAAGTCGTTCACCTGATTCAAAAATGTACACATTCTGTGCATTTCAGGGCTGTAGCCAGTCTGATGTTGTGGAGCTCTCCGGAGTCTTCCCACGTGTTCTCAAATGTATTTATCTGGTACAGTTTAGAGCCATCGGCAAGCTGATGACTCTGGAGGTAGTGTTGCGTTCAGAAATTGCCTGATGCCGAACGAATTCCGAGTTTCAAAGATTTTTTTTGCACAATAACGTTGGTGGATTGCTTTGGACGGAGTTGATTCAAGGCTTCTGAGAAATTTCTTGTCGATCACGGAGGCGACTCAGGGTTTCGGTGAAGGAATTGGAGCGAATTGCACAAGAGCTGCAGATATGGCGCAATGTGCGGTCAGCTTCGGAGTTGGGGCGGGGGCATGTTTGAATCAGGGAATTTCTGGCTTGCGAGGGATTGCATTTCCTTTGAAGCTCAAACGGCAGAGGTTTGAGCGCTTGACTCGCCCTGTTGCTGCGCTTGAGACTCTGGCTCCTCTCACGGATGTGGTTAGACATCACTTGCCTTTACTTTGTCAATTTACATCTCTGCAGCCATACTTCCTATGCCTTGTAATCTGTGAATTTTGCACGAATGAGTTACGGAAACTGGGTTAGGTTACAAGTTAAGTTTTCTGACCAGGTCATTTTGTAGCACTCTGGAGAGGGCTTGGGGAAATCTGTTATTGCTTCTGTAGCTGATTGACATCACAAATTGCGAAATATCAGAAGTTTCTGATGTGCTTACCATCACAATTTGCTGATATTTTCCAAATTTAGGCCACCACAGGAAGGCAGAGAGTATGTGCAGAATCAAGCTCAGAATTTTTGTGTATTCGATATTGTAGACGTGGATTTTTTGGGGCGACAAATCTCGCCCCGAAAAAATCCACGTATACTATGTCGCATTCACAACAATTCTGAGCCCGAATCTGACAAATCCTCGAGCAGCCCGGGATAATAGTGGATCAATGATAGATGCTTCTTGTGGGAGACAGAAATCGTGTTCTCAGGGCCAATTTCTATGTAGTTACCAGCTGACTGCGAATAATGACAGGAAGTAGGGTTCCAAATGCTGCCAAGTTATTCCTTACCCCTAACCTTAAAGAGTCTATCTTCTTTTTTAATACTGTAGTGAGAGATTCTTCTGCCCAGTTCCTAACTTGATAGGTGAATGGGCTTCTGTGCAACTTTTTCATTCTTGGTAGTTAAATGCATGACACCTGTGCATAATTTATGTGATTTCTAACGTTCTCAAGATCCACAAATTACTGATTCGGGTGGTGGGGCTCAGACCATTGGAGGTGTAGGGAAGGAATGGTTGCAGATGGTGGCTATGGTGGCAGAAGAGGGTACTGCATCTGACTGGCTGAGCAACAGCCTCTACACCGCAGGGCAAAATGCCAACTCTTTGGTGCAGGATCAGCTGTCAGGCTCGCTCACGCCAACCAGGTTCCTCTCTATCCTACATTGTACCACCCTCATAGGCTGTGGAGTATGTTAGAAATGCGAACTCCTTGTCAAACAAATACTCATGCGTACCTTATAGTTGATGTATGGCACTTCAACAATGCTCTTTTTCTTAAGTCCAGTCTGTGTCTCATCCTCCTGTGAGGTTGAGGAGACTTGCAAGTATTGTAATTCATATGGGACAGATATGCTGAAAGTAACCAACTTTTTGGGGTTCTCTAGTGAATACCAATGTCCATGAATTTCCATTTGCGTCTCTGTACTTTGATGATGTCATTCTGCAGCTGTGAAGTGCTATAGCATCTTGTTGCAAATTCCCATCCTAATTGTCTTACAAGTAAGATGAAGTCTGAGAGTTACTGCAGCGTGAGTTGGAGAGGGAATTTTTAAGACCTTGGTATTCTTCTGAAGTGACAGATTTGAGTAACAACGAGGATAGACAGATACCACCTAACTAACCTACGTGGTGGTTGGAGCAGTGTGGCAGTCATATTTGGGGCAGGTCTTGTTACAAGTCTGTCTCCTTGTACTCTCAGCGTTTTGCCTCTCACTCTTGGTTACATTGGTACGTTTGATCACTGTAATGCCTTTCAGTTCTCTTGTTCATTCGATTCCAGTGCCTGAAGTCTGATCCTGAATTTCTATTGCTCTTACGTTGGACATGCCATGAGGCTTCTGTCATTTAGTCTGCCAAAAACATGAAGGGAAGGGCTTGTCCTAAAAGCTTGATCCTGTTTGGCTGGCCCACCTTGTCTGTGATATGCGTGAGGATGGAAAGTTTCATTAGCTCATTCATTAGTTGTCTCTATGTTGTGACTGGACTAGCAGATTTGTAGTTTATATCATATTCAGTAGCACAGAATGTGTATTTCGCTTCTGAGCAAATTTAATGTCAATGCAGGGGCCTCTGGGTCTGGGAAGAATCGCACACAGGTATGTATTTAAATGTTGTTGAGTTAGTTAAACAGAGTTTGTCAGCTCTTCACTTCTTTTGTGTATACAGGAGATGATGAAACAGTCAGAGGAGTTTTCTATGAAGGCATACAATGATGTATGATCGAGAGCGTGTATGATTATTTCTGTCATTATGTCTAGAGTGCTATTGCTACAAGCGCATGGACTGTGAGGAGAGTGGTTGGAAAGTCTATTACTTGCAAGGATTTCTAAACACATGTTGAGATAGTGACAACTCTTTTGAGAAATGATTCATCATGATGTCATATGTCATTTGTAATGCATGGCATGGCACATTATGCTCTTCTCTCACAATTAACTGTTGTGATGCATTTGGATACCAGCTGTTTTTCGATTCAGTGGCATTCTCATTAGGACTCGCAACTACACTTGCAGTGTTGGGTATTGGAGCATCACTAGCTGGAAAAGCGTATGGTCAAATTGGCCAGGGTCTCCCAATTGCTGTGTCAGTTGTGGCTATGATCATGGGTTTGAACCTTCTTGAGGTGGGTGACTTAGTCCCTAAGACATAATGCTTGTGTTTTTATCATATTTGCACGCTCTTTGTGTGGTGCCTTTATTGTTGTGCGAATGAGTCAATATTTCCATGTTGCAGATCATTGAATTGCAACTTCCATCCTTTTTTGGCAATTTCGATGCACGAAAAGCCGCTGCCAGCCTTCCTTCAAGTACGTGTGAATCCTTCCTATCATAAGATACAATCAGGTCGTGTATGAAAATGAAGAGATGACTCTGGTGTGAATCATGGTGTTGCTCTATCTTCGAGTTGGTCTAAGTCTATATGTAATCCTGAAATGGGCATTACGAGGATTTGTCAACAGAAGGTGTACCGTCTTCATCTGCTAATCTCTTTGTTGATTTTATTTTAATATATCTTTATTGAGCGTATATACTGCCTCCTTTCAAAGGAGAACACCTTGAACGGGTACGGACAAGCCAGCCTGCATCTATCTCTCCCAAGAGCATGCCCAGAGGTTCCCACATGGTTGGATGAAATTATCCGGGTCATCCTGATACCCCCATTATGATTGGGTGGACCATAGGTGGTAGGGTGCAGTGGAAATCAAGTGCTAGAAAGATCACCCATCTGAATACTATTCCAGCCTTAGGCGGCTTAACCTTGGAGTTCCCGTGGGGTCCAGGTTAAGGCCTTGGGTTTAAGCCACCCTTTTGTGTATGAAACATCAGTTTTATTACCTTCAATGCAGCTTGTAAATCTTGCTCAATGTGCGCTGATAAGATATTACTAGTGATAGTCTTCACAGGACTATAGTGGAGAGGTCTCACATTTGGTTTTGGCCATGTACACTCATGTCGGAATAGAACGGATGTACAATCAAAGCATTCAGGACGTGATTTGCCATGGGTCTGAATAAATTTCTCGTGAAACAGGTGCACAAGCATATTTGGCAGGTCTTACATTTGCATTGGCAGCATCACCATGCAGCACACCAGTTCTGGCTTCCCTACTAGCCTATGTGGCCTCATCACAGGTCAGTCAGTTTCTATTATGGTAGTCATGACATTTTTTACATGACGTATATCATGGGTTGCATCAGATAAGGTTGACATGATTTTGTACAGGAGGATCATTAACCTTGCAATGTGTGGTGGTGATTGTCTGATACAATTTGTGATTTTTGTGTCTGCTGAATTAGCTGTTACTGGTCAAATCTCAGTACATTATGCATAGGCTTCTTCACGTTCATATGTTCTGCGGGCACTACTTTAACTACTTTATGTCAATGGACCAGGATTCTCTTGTAAGAGGAATACACATTGACTTCACCTTGATATATTCTGCACTAATTAAACAATTTTCTGTCAATGCACCAGGATCCTCTTGTGGGAGGAAGTTTGTTGTTGGCTTATACAACTGGCTATGTAGCCCCACTGCTAGTTGCAGCATCATTTGCTGGTGCCCTTCAGGTAACTTATATGAAGAGGATTAATTATTTCTAATGTCACACATTAGAAATATCACACACAAATGATGTCTGCAGTTGATGTGGTGGGTTTTTATGCACGATTAGGGTGGTATAAATTTTGTGTACCCTACCGTTTTTCTGTTTGTTGGTTTATGGTCAGAAGCGAATAATGTAGGGCTTGGGTGATAGGAAAATAAACTGCCTTAAGCACAGGTGTTGATATTCTTATCCAGGATTTAAATTCATACACCATAAATTTTGTTATGTGTGCAGCAACTCATGTCTTTGCGCAAATATTCTGCATGGATCAATCCGACCAGGTCCACTTCACAGCCATTAACTTTTTGTTTGAGCAATGTTATTCTGAAAGTGCTGCCTCATGCTGTAACATCAAATGATATGTTTTCATCTGGCTGTGTCTGCGATGAGGGTCCCAGTGCCTATTTTTGGGAATGTTGCAGTTACAATCAGCTTAAAGAGGACTGCTCCACCTGAATTGGAAATGTCAGAAGAAGAGATCTTCTGCTAGACCTAATTTTGTGCACTTCTGTTGAGCATTGAATTTGTAGATATGGTTTTGAATGACTTACTGACAAACTCTTCATTGGGTGCAGTGGAGCATTGCTACTCGGAGGAGGACTTTACAGTTTTTTGACACGCAGTTTTCCAGAGTCTTCAATGAACATGATGATGTAGTTGGACTTGTATTTTTCCCAAAGCGTTGCAACAAATGTAATCTGTGTCAAATATCCGAGGATTGTGATTGTTTAGATGAGAAAGAGACTGCAAGCAAAATTTGTTGCATGAAAACATGTAATATAGAGGCAATTCACCTCTTTAGAATTTAAAGATTTTACCACTTGAACATGTACTTTCCCCAACCTATATGGTGGCATCAACTGAGAAGATGTGATAATCACCCGAACAAGGACACAACGTTTTATGTATCGTTGATAGTTCTTTCACCAAGGACTTGGAATCCTCTACGTCGTCATTTTACATTGGACCATTAAATCCTCTGAACTTGTACAGAATGGTGAGTTACAATGTTGTTCCTGCTGATCCAAGTTGCCCATAGACGGCATAGTTCCAGAAATTGGATTGAACCGTCTACACCTCAATTTTACGTTTTGAATTCTTATAGCACCCCAGATAGCTTGAAATCCAGAAGTTCAGAGACTTTGAATCTGAAGAGAAGCTGCCAATAATTGTGGTCAAGGAGCGTAGTCTCTCACTCTCATCAAAAAAGTGTACAGTTCCAATTGTGCTTTTCATCCATAGATGTTAGCTTATATTGCTTTGAATGTGGTAGATTTAAAGTGCATGGGTCATGAAAAATGGGTGTGGGGGGTTGAAAATTTAGCATTGGATAATCGATTCTACAATTCTTAGCTTTGAGTCTTTGAGAGAGCCTGTGTGTCAACTTTCAAATATTATAGAGAAGTTTACAAGCAGGTGGACTAATTGCCTCATCCTGCCCTTGCACAGGAGGAATGAAGCACCAGTACTCGTAGTTCAAATTCTAATTAGGTGTGAATCCCTAACAACCTGTCTCCTCTTCACACGATGCTTCTGAGGGTCACATGAATTTGTGTATCTGGTAGTTCCAAGTGAGGTTATGTTTCTCTTGCTGGAAGAGAGAAACAATGGATGTGTTTCACACAATTGTGAGAATTAAAAGCACTGATTCACAGGGAATCATGGCAATGCATGTCCAAACTCAAACATACAAATTGTCCTGTTTCCAGGTTTCCAACAAATTGGCTCGGAACAAGTCATCCCTGATACAAATAATGACCATGTATAAATTGCATTCCATGTCAACTGAGTCTTGCATGCACTTATGTCTCACTCCCATAAGGTTTGCAGTAGAGTTCAGCAATTCGCAAGGATAGGAACCCCCAAGATTGTGCTGATTCTTCATCTTTGCGCTTGGGGCAATAACGCAGTTAATGAGGTGAAACCGAGACGCGTCAATTGCTGGTTGAAAACTATTTCCAACCCCCCTGCGGTGCCTGCAAGGGCGCCCCAGAATTTCTGGAAGGTCTGCCATTGGCTCGGACCCCACAATCTCAATCGAACTTGTATATTTGCTCAGGCGACTCCTGCCTTAAAGTCATATGATATATGTTGTGAGCTGAAATTGTCGTTTTCCTGCACGCACGAGGATTGTGCTTTAATGGTGGATCTGAGCAATGAACACAGATTCCTCATACCTCGAAAGGCCGACAGTCAAAAGGCTTCAGAAATTGCGAAAGCATGACAATCTGGGAGTCATTCGTTTTTAATTCTTAATGTTGCCAACATCCTTACCTCGCCCTGGAACTGTAATGGTGTTGGGCTTCAGCCTAGACTGTGAAGGACGCATAGAGCAAAATGCTTACTCAACAACAAACAAATCTGATTCCCAAGTGCGCCACTTCCTTCAATTCTGCACATGCTGCACAATAGGAAGATACAGTGATCTTTCGCAAACTAAGTTGATTGATAACTGGCCATTTCTTGTACTTCATTCTCTTGAATTGAGTTTCTCCCCAGTTCTTCCACTTATTATACAAGCTTGTTCATATCCAGAAGCAAATAATCGAGTGACAACCCGTCTAAAGAAAAAAGACGCTTAACAAGAGTAACCGCAGGGATACAATTGCATGGATGACGAGTGCCCATGTGTATCAGCAGCGGGAGGCGAGTGATGAGGAGTGCATTCAAATTGCACAGGGCTGCATTTGGAGAGGCATTGGACCTTTCTCGGCCTTCAGGGTAGGATCTAGTGTTGTATCTGATTTTATCAGTTTAATATGAGGCTCATCAAGTCTCTTGACATTATTCCAATTTCTCTCGGTTGTGGGACAATCTGGCAGATACTCCCTCCCCCATTTCGGGACCCCCTATATATTTCCAACGAGGATTTGATCCTGAACAAGTGCTCAACCTCGTTCCGCATCAAATTCTGATGGTTGAAGGAATTCAACTCTAAAGTCGAATTCATGGTCATTGCTGGACAGATTGTAGTGGGATGTGTATGCCCATTCTGAGGAAAAACATTAGGACAGAGATGTGTGGATAGTAAACAACAATCGACTAAAATGAAACCACATATACACCATACCGTAAGAAACGAGTCTGAACCCAGCAGCGTATATGAGCCGGGGCTCTTTGACTATAATCATGCAGCCGGGTACTCAGCACAGTGCGAACTATTTTTTTGCCTTTTACTAAAGAATACCGTGCGCTGGGTACAAATCTATCGGCACACTTTGTTTTTTTGGACTACCCCTAACGGAGCCGCACCCAATCAAATATAAATTGGACATTGAGTATGCAGGAGTTGTTGCCCCACAGGGTTAGGGCGTCATAACCTGAGAAGCAGCGAGCTTCGTAATGCCTTTGAGCTGGTGAACAAATCACAGAACCGGGTGCTGAGCATAAAGCGAACTTGTACTAAAGAATACTGTGCGCTGGGTACCTATCGGAATGCCTTATTTTTCAGTTTGCTCCTAACGGAGCGCAACCATGGAAGACGAAGACGGAGAATAATTACCTAACGCTCACTTGAGTGACGTTGCCGTCGAAGCTAACTTAGTTTGGGCACAGAGAAATACGTTCAGTGACCCAATGCCTTAATTTCCTGCACTTAATGGTTTTGGACATTGCGAATGTGGTGAAGAAAAGAATAAAGCATCACAGACTGTTGAATCGGTTCATGTGGAGACTGTGGAGTTGTTGTCAGAGCTGAAACTTAATTTATATCCAAATTGTAAGCACGAACTATGTCCACACTAGCATATTCAACTTGAGGATAATCCAATCGCTTCCCTGGTTGGATGCCGAATTACACCACAACAGCAAGCCTGTGATAGCCTGTATTCTTACACAGTTACATGTCAAGTTTGAGCCGAAGGAACAGTGGAGGGAATTAAGAGGGAATCGACTTCAAGGTAATTTGTTGTGAATGAGGTAAGTTGAAACCTTCTAAAATACAAGAGAATGAGTGATCAATTGGCAAAGGAAAACTAGAACTTCTCCATTAGATTGACGTAGCTTCTACATATAATACCTCATGTGCAATGAGGTGATGCAGATTCGGTAGATTCAAAATTCCAACCCTCATGTATAACGTAAACTTATTTGTCTTAGTTCAGACACTTGATGTGAACGTCCTAGAGGACTTGAACCATTAGAATTTGCAAACTCAAATGAGCGTATGAATCTCTGCAAACTCATTTTAAATAACTGTCTGTTGTAGCTCCAGCATTATGGGCCATGGCTGGACATTCTTCTAATATGTTCAAGTTAATTTAATCTCTCAGCAAAAGCTCGCAAGCTGGCTATACCGGTGAACTATTGTAATTGTCTCAGACTCTGACTTTATGTTTAGGACTGTCTGGAGGCCTTGATCATTATCAACAATTTCTGCGAACTCCTCTCCCTTTCCTCTCTGCACTTTGGTTTCTTGGGCACAGGTCCTGGTTAATATCAGGAAAAGGCAGGCACGAACTCAATCTATTATATCAAACCAACCAATATTATGCGGAGTGCATCATTTGTTAGAAGGTTTTTTGGGCGTAGGTACAAGACGTGAATGCCTGCAAATCTATTTCAAGTGACAACATTTTTGATCATATCATGTTCAATCAACTAAGTACTTAGTCGGACTCATCTCTTTCTATAACGATTCACGGCGGAATGACAGAATGTAATAGTCTTTGCTTCGTTTGAGGCAGACTAGGATATATTTGTACTTTGCCCCATAGGAATTGCAACAAAGTTATCAGCAAGAATATGTGGTTAGATGAGATGACTACTGTCACGAGTATGTCTGAGCGTGAATACTGCAACCCTGTCGTCAGGGAGAGGTTGGTCAGTGAAACTCTTGCTTGCTCGTTCTGCACAAATTGTTGTTAGGAACACCATTTTAACCAATCTTCAAACATTCACTTGGCGGTGAAACATTGTACACAGGTTGACAGTACTTTTACTCACGGTCTCTGTCTAAACTACTTTCTTCACTCATTGATAACTCTACACACACATACACATGTTGAACGAACCACTCATGCAGTGACACGCTTGGTACAATATGCTTTTATTTCTTGTGAGTAAGTGACTCAAGCACTCATCTACATTTCAAATCTTGATAAGCTTTCTATCAACTACATGCACTCACACTCACAGGTATTTTGCAGACATTATCAACATTGAGCTTGTTGTTTGTTTTATTATTTCTCTTCACTGCCGGTGATGTGAACGAGGAAACTTCTATCACTAATCAATCTAACTACTCTAACTAATCGAATGACTAATCTTGAGCAAAGTAACCAATGCGAAACGCACTGACTCCAATACAAATTAACTTTTTTGGACTCTCCTTGAAATGGACAAACTTATCTGACTGGAAGGACTTGGGCAACACACAATTGGAGAGATTGAATTGGTACAAGAATTAAATGGGTCAATTATCAATTATGGCTTAGTGTCGCAACCCTTGCTAGCTCCCTTAGTATCTTGGCCATTTTTCCATTCTAGCAAGCCTTCGCATTCCACCATGCGAATGGTTAGCTCCCCATGCTGCGGACCTTATAGTTCATAAGAGGGGAACCAACCCTCCTACTTTGCTTTTGGGATTCACCCCTTAATCGGTAACCAATTCTTAGATGTGGACTTCCAAGCATGGAAGTCCAATCTCATGTTGATTATCGTGTTGCTAGAGCAACACAACAACAACCTGAACCATACTAGGCAACTATGCCCTCACATTGGACCAATGCCCATGGAGGCTGTGCTGTTCAGCCTCGGGTGGGTTCGGCCATACCACCTCACCCATATAAGCCTCTAGGATTTTAAGCAAGGCCCTTACTCCACCGTCAAATAACCTTTTGTCTCTCTCCCAAGATTTGGGACCAAGTAGATATTTGCCCTTAGCCGCTGGGGTTGGAAGCCCCTAGCAGCTTCAAAACCCCATAACTTCTTCATATGATCTCTGATGCTAACAATCGACCGCTCCATCGATATTTATGTTTCATGTAGATGCCGATGGACTACTCACTTGCCCCATTCGAGCAAGTATTGAGGAAGTTATGCCTGTTCAAACCTTTGCAGTCCCAGGAGCCACTCCCAGGCCACTGCTGTACCAGGGCGCTGTCCCGGGACAACGCCTCATTCAAATTGCCATATCTCCTAGTTCACACCTCCAATTGAGGTGTTCTTAAGCATTTTAGAATCGGCACGTCATAAGCTACGCATAGCTTATGGCTTTACCCTCATGGCTCCTAGTCTCCGTGCGTGGGAAGCGTCCCAACGCCCGGGGCCCTCACCCACACTACGATCACTTAGGCCCTCTCACCAACGGCGTCACAAGTCTCGGGTGTCACTCCAGGGTCCCTCTTGTGTCCATGGTGTTTTGGGCACTCTTCATGGAGAGGTACACGACACTTAGTTACGAAATATTTTTGTGTCCTCCCTTGTATAGCATGTGCAGAATGGAAGGAAATGGTAGACTTGGGAATCATATTTGTTCATTGTTGAGTACTAGGCTCTATGCATCATTTGTAGTTCCAAAAGGCGAGGTGAGACTGTTGGGCACATCAATACTTCATCGCGAAGGAATCTAATATGTGCCACGTGTCTAATGTGTGCTATGCGTCTGCTGGGCGGACGTTAAATCTCCCCCTACAAGCTTTTTTGGGGAGGTAGATGCGGGCATGGGTAGTCCCCCCCCCCAACTGTAATACGTGTGATTGAATGTAATTGGGCTTATTTAGGATTTATTAGGATTTTGTGAAAGTAGAAGGTATTAACTAAACTATTATAAAATAAAATATACAAAATAAATCACTAATTTTAGTTTCATTTTAGAATGACAAAGACCCTTTCAATGGAAAGTCACAAAAATCATAACCTCAATGTTAATGAGGGTTTTGTAATATTTTTGTCTTCCAAGCTAATTACATGGTTCTTGACGGTTTCGTTTCAAAAATGAAATCCTATTCAATTGCTTATTTATTCAATGAAAGTGAACATATATATTGGATTTTGAACCTTGAAGATGAAGTGCACTCAATATGAGATTTGTGGATAAGTGGCCTTCAAGAATGCAAGGGCAATGGTTTTTTTGAAGTCGGGCGGGGCAAGCAGAAGTTTTCAGTCGGGTCTAGAAAATGTCGATTTCTTTCTGGGGGGCTGCCCCTGGCTGTATCTACCTCCCCGAAAAGTTCGTAGGCGGAGGTTTAACGTCCGCCATCTGCAATCCTACGCTTTTAATTTATAAAACCCTGGAATGGAGGAAGAAGACGCAGATTCTCTCTCCAACGAATGATTCATAAGAGTGCTATATAAAATTTAGGTTGAGATTGTAAGGTCCAAGCATAGGGCAGACCTTCCAGAAATTCTGGGGCACCCTTGCGGGCACCGCAGGGGGGTTGGAAATAGTTTTCAACCAGCAATTGACGCGTCTCAGATTCACCTCATTAACTGTGTCATTGCCCCAAGCACGAAGATAAAGGTCCAGTTGAATCTGGGGGGTCTCTAACCTTGCAAATTGCTCAACACTGTTGCAAACCTTATGGGGTCAAATTACAGCCTCCACGGTAATGATAAAGACAGGACACCTCCATGCAATATGGTAATTGGATAATTGATTGCAAGCCTTGTGCAGATGCAAGGCTCACAGGCTCCAACATTTATGATCTCTGAATACTCGACGACACCAATGATAAACGGCGATTGGTGGGACTAAGTGGATTTACGAGGCCAGTGAATACTATTGACACAACATTATGTCCAGTAGCAAAAAAATAAAGCGACCATCGGCTAAAGAACAAAGACGGATAACAAGAACAACCACAGGGTTGCAATTACGTGGACGACGAGTGTCCATGTGTATTGGCAGCGGGATACGAGAGATGGACGAGCTATGCAAAATGCAAAGGGCTGCATTGGAGATGCATTTTACCTTTCTCGGCCTTTCGGGTAAGATCAAGTGTAGAACCTGGTCTTATCAGTTTAATATCTGGTACGAACCTCATTGAGTCTCTTGATATTAATCCAATTTCTCGAGTCTCTTGATATTAATCTAAGGCCCGCATGCATTGTCTAAATATAGCACTACCTACAACTCTGGCACAGCCCTCCCTAGTTTCGGAGCCCCTGAATAGATCTTTAAGGTTGATTTTCATTCTTGTGTACCTATTCATGCAGCAGACTAACTGCTGATTGCGAATGTAAAGTTGTGTAATGGAATGTTTCAGAAGTAATTGTCTGACGCACTTCCACAGCAGGCAAGCTCACTGCAGCGAAATTTCTTTCCAATCATTTAGTGTAAGATTTTTCATTATGCTAGAATCTCGTACTTGAGCCTTGGTCCAGTCGCCTGACATTCAAACTTGATGTTTCGTGACAGATACAATCCATATACGAGAGTGAGGTACGGTTGTTTATAATCTGCCATTAGAAATTCATTTGAATTACAACAGATAGCACGCTTTCCAATCCAAAACCTCATAGTCCTGAACTATGACGATGATCAAGTTTTTATATTTTTATTATCACTTACATCGATTACTCTGATATATAGACCTTGATGTGTTCTACACTTTGATGTCAAAAAAGTCATTTGATAACCATTTTGTATGAATAAAATTCTAAACCTGAGACCCTGAACACTGCAAAGCTTGTGCTATATGTAATCAAGTATCTGAGTACTTGAAAAGGCATTAAACATTTAAAGCCAGATTATTTTGGATTTCCACCTCCAACTGCTTCTATTGTGAATCCCAAACCCGCTGTATGTTGTTGTTGATGAACCTCCGAATCTTGGACTCTGAAAAAATCTCCAACACTGGCTTGCAGGTCACTCGAATTGAGGAACATCTGCTCATTAAAGAATCGACGTTTACTGCATAACTGCAGTTAATACACCCTTCAAGGATCATGTCCATAACCATGACCTAACAAATCATTATCTCAGCTCAACCCCCCTCAGCCACTTTATCGCCAGGCAAATCTGTAAATATGAATCTCTTCTTGCTTATTATCAAGGCTAGTGCCTCTTTTAAGCTGTGGCAGTGTAGCCTTGATGACTTGGTGAACCTCATGACAGACTTGACAGTAAAACAACATTCTCTGCCTGTGAATTTTACAAACTCCAGGAACTTTATCACATTCACTACATCATCGCGGCTGCACACGAATGCATCGGAGAACAAGGACCCTGTTGCCTTCACTGTTGTGCACTGCAGTGTCTCATTATAGAAATCATACAGCAGAACAACCTCAACGTCGAGGAGGTTTATGTTGTAATCAATCTTGCAGTCCATCCCTGGTTCAATCCTTAATGAAGCCAGAGCTTTGGTGGTCTTGCAGTAAAACTGCTGCACCCCATCATCTTTGTCATAAATGAGGAACCCCTCTTGTATCATTCTGTCTACGACCCCCTGTTCTCGATCCATGACCACTATTCTACAGAGTAAAGGTCCACTGTCTGGAAATATTATGTGTTTCCCTTCTTCTATAACCTCTTCAGTCATGATTTTATAATGCTTGCAGGGCATGCTCCTCTGCCTGAAAGGGTTGCAGAACATGGGCTTGCCAATGCTACACAGATAATCGTAATACTTGTCTTTGCTAACGCCATAAAGGTAATCATGGAGGGCATCTAGGATCCTCAACAATTTGGACATGGGGGAAGTAAAGAATTCATAGAGGTCCATGAGGTTGGGGATTAGAGTAGCTGCCATAACTAATGTCAACAAAATCATCCGCCACCTTCTTTGAGAGTTTACATACTCCTCCACCATCGACTCTAAAGAGGATAGGAAACTCAGGACAGCAATCAGGTTCATTTTCTGCAAATATTGGACACAGCTTGTCAGCAGATATGAAACATCAAGGTGTACAAAGTGAATGAATCTCCAGTAGAAACTATGGCCGCTCTTCTTGTAGGAGATAGAAGTATTACCTATTGACCCTTAAGGGCATGGATGCTTGACAAAAATCATAGCCCGAGGGAAAATTCTCCCCGAGTTTCTCTCCTATGGCAACTTAAACATTGTTTCAGGTCCATTTGTGTAATGTTTTACCCAGCATCATAACAATTTTGGCCATGGCTGGTGTGTGATTTGTAATCAATCGGGCACTCAAGGAAAAAACATTATGAGCACTAATTTATATCAGCTGATGAATTACGAGTTTACTACAGAATCATAGCCAAGAGTCATTAGGTGAACACCATCATGATGGTTGTGAAGCAGTGAAGGCACATAGGTTTATCAAATTCAGATTTAATGCGTCATACAATATTGGTTTGTCACTACTAAAGTGTATATAATTATAAACTTCTAAGCATGAGTCTGGTGGTCCATCCTACCACCTATGGTCCATCCAATGATAGTGGGAGTATTTGGGTGAACTAGATAACTTCAACCAACCATGTGGGAACCTAGGGGCTGGCCTTTGGGGGGGGGGGGAGGGTAGGTGTTGGTTAGTTTGTCTGTGCCTATTCAAGATGTTCACCTTCAAAAGGAGGCAGTAGTCTTCAGAGTCTTCTAATTCTCGTAACACCCGTTTTGGGATTATATATATAGATTTAGACCAACTTGAAAATGAAGCAACACCATAATTCACGCCAGTGGCACCATCAGAATTGTCTTTCTTTCTTTCTTAACTTCTAAGCACTAAGGTAGAGGGCGCTTAAACCAACACTTTAAGCTATTGTACATACATGCGCAATAAACACTACATTTGTACTTAGAACAACATGTAAGTTTTCGATGATTTGTCTCTTTGGACATTAGTCAGAACATCAGAACCGCTCAGCATCATGAACTTCTGTCAACTCTTTTAGTACCTTCCTGATAAATATGGTGAATCTTTTAGACAACAAAACTCAACCCCTGTTGTCTGTTGCATATATGCAAGTAGTACTCGTAGTCAACTTCTCTCTGTTACTTCTTTTGGGAACTGACTTCTTGTCTCTCTCCACGAAATCCTCAACAGCCAGCCTCCGTCTCGTCTACTAATTATTTCATCTTCTTCTCCAAGTTTTTGCCTACTCCAATGATCGGATGATTCGTTTCCTTTTCCTAATTTACATGATTATGCTGGGCACTTTAGCAACCCAGATCAAAAGTAGGTCAGATCTTGATTTCCTCCTGTCAACAGTAATTAATGGATTGGATATACTTGCTATTGTAACATTCAATCAGGAACAACTCACGTATGAAACACGACACACGTATTCACCTCTTACTTAACATCTTTACTGCAGATAATCCTACTGGTACATACAACAACAGTAACTAAGTGCCTCAAATGGTCGACCCTATGTACCCTAACGAACTACCTTAAGCTTCCAGAAGGTTCTACGAACAATCTTCCAGAGAGTTCTACTCGTTCCTACTTACTAGAAAGTTCCTACTGACTACATCGTTCACCTACAATGCTAAACTAAACTAATTGTGTCAATACTCCCACTCATTGTTGGAGAACGTTCAATTGCATATACTCTTGAAATCTCCCACTTGCGATGGAACTTTCGGACCGAGATTGAGTGCCGCCCTGAGCTTTTGAAAAGTGTCAGGTGTTAAACCCTTGGTGAGGATGTCAGCAAGCTGGAGCCGAGTAGGGACATAGAAAATAGTAATCTCCCCTCGAGCTTGAATTTCACGAATAAGATGATAAACAACATCAATGTGCTTAGTTCTTTTGTGAAACTCCGGATTCTGCACCAACCGAATTGCAGACTGATTGTCAGAGAATAAAGAAGTGGGCTGGGTCTGAGGAAACCCTAAATCATGGAGAAGACGTCGGGCCCACACGACTTCCTTGCTGGTAAGGGAAGCAGCCACGTATTCTGACTCGGTGGTAGAAGTAGCTGTGCAAGGTTGCTTTCGGCTTAACCATAGAACAGGTCCATCATTGAGAAGAAGAAGAGAGCCACTGCGACTCTTGCGATCATTGAGATCACCTGCATAGTCTGCATCAGTATAGGCAAGCAAGACTTGATTTCCTGTTGGCACAGAAGAGTAGCAGAGAGCGAAATCAGTGGTACCTCGAAGGTATTTGAGAATTCTTTTGACTGCAGTGCAGTGAATTTCTCGGTAGTTAGTGGCATACTGGGCCACGACAGAGACTGCCTGAGCGATATCAGGACGGGAATGAGTGGCTAGATAGAGGAGTGACCCAACAATTTCCTGATATGGAAAAGTGGGAAGTGATGAATCACAATCATCAGGAAGCGGGGAGCTAAGATGAACATGAGGATCACTAGGTGTACTCACTGTGTTAACATTGTGAAAGCCGTACTTAACAAGTAGAGTCTCGGTGAATCGTTGCTGATCGACAAACAATCTATTGTGTGATAAATCCCTGGTAATGTGTAAGCCCACATACACATCAGCATCGCCCACCGTAACCTCGAATTTGGTTTGTAAATGAGAAATCAGTTTCCGAAGGAGAGTCTGATCACTACATACTACTAAACCATCATCAACCCAGAGGGCGAGGATGAGGCGCGGGGATTGCGTAGAATAGAAGACACATGGATCTGCAGCACTTTGGATGAGATCATACTCTTTCAGAAAATCAGAGAAGGTTTTATTCCATCCACGTGCAGACTGCTTGAGACCATAGAGTCCTTTTAGTATTCGACAGACTTTTCCTCGGCATCCTGGGAAGCACTGATGAAAGTATTCCTCGAAACCAATGGGCATGTCCATGTAAATGATTTCGGTAAGAGTGGAATTAAGATAGGCTGTCTTAATGTCAAACTGAATCATGAATAAGCCTTCAGCACCAACGATGGATAGGATGATTCGAATACTTTCAGCCCGAGCAGTGGGGGCAAACGTTTCTGTATAATCCATGCCATGCGTCTGCGTGAAACCTTTAGCAACCAGGCGGGCTTTAAAGCGCTCAATGGTGCCATCAGATTTGACCTTGATCCGAAACACCCATTTATTCTTGACTGTATTGCGTCCAGGGGGAAGTGTTTCGAACGACCATGTCTCATTCTTGAGGAGTGATTCAATTTCCTCCAGCATCGCTTGTTGCCATTCTCGTTTATGGTCAGAATTGACTGCCTGATGATATGTCTGTGGTTCAGGGGGTAAAGGAGAAACCCTAGAACTTGAATCTGGCTTGGTAGCAGCTCCAAAAGAGGATGAATGGACAGGAACAGTATCACTATAGAGATCTGCAAGTGCTCGGGTACGCAGTACAGGATGAAGATCATCAGATGGTGAAGACGGGGAAGAATTTGAAAGAGAATCGGGAGAGGATTGAGAGTGATGAGAAAGAGAACTTTCAACAGAAACAGAATGAGGTATAGAAGAAGTTGCAAGATCTCCTGGAATGTGTGAAGGAAGATCTCCGATAGAAAGATTTCCCACTGAGGGATCTCCCACTGGATCTCCCACTGGATCTCCCACTGATGGATCTCCCACTGGAGATGATGATGATGAAACCCCTTGCGAGGAGAACGAAACCCCTGTTGACGAAACCCCTACAGAAGAACCTGAACTCTGGGTGTTGACCGAAAAAGAAGACTGCGAAGCAGTTGAAGTGAGGGGAAAAATAAGAGAGTAATTCGGAAGAAAAGAAGGTGAGGATGAAGAGGAAGTGTGATGCTGAGAAGAAAAATGAGAAGTAGTGTCTTCATCAAAAAGAACATCTCTCGCGACAATTATCTTTTTCTTCCGAGGACACCAGAGCCGGTAAGCTTTCGATGTCGAACAATATCCCACAAAGATACACTCATGCGCCTTACTGTCAAGTTTTTTCCGAAGAGGTTTGGGAATATGTGCGTAACATAAGCTACCAAACACTCGAAAATAACTGACATCAGGTTTGATGCCATACCACTTGGTATATGGGGTGTCACCATGTAACGTCCGGCTCGAAACTCGATTCAAAATATACACAGCCGTGTTGATTGCCTCACCCCAAAACGAAAGAGGCATTGAGTAATGATACAGCATGCTGCGAGCACTCTCGACCACAGTTCGATTGTCACGCTCAATGACAGAATTCTGCTCTGGTGTGTAAGGAGCAGTGAGCTCATGTCGAATCCCTTTAAGCTGAATAAAATCTTGAAAGTCCTTAGACAGAAACTCACGGCCATTGTCAGTGCGCAATTTGGTCATAGAATGTCCTGTCTCTTTTTTCGCTAACTTATAAAGAATCTTGAATTTGCTGAGAGCTTCGGAGCGATTAGTCATGAAGAACACAAAGCGAAAACTGCTGTGATCATCTTTAAAAGTGATGAAGTAGGAATGGCCACCATGAGATAGAACTTGAAAAGGCCCTGATATATCGCAGTGAAAAAATAAACCGGGCTCGGAAACACGCTTCCGCTCAGCATGCACAGGGAAGGCTCCTCGGTGATGCTTGCCATGTGCACATCCAGCACAAAGAGGCGATTCACTCTTGGACAGCTCTGGTAATCCGGCAACTCGCTCTTGAGTGCTCATCTGAGTCAGAGTACGAAAATTGACATGGCCGAGACGAGAGTGCCATTTCTGAAGAATTCGGCCAGCAACCGGTTGAGGAGAAGTGGCAACGAGGTTTGCCGAGCGTTGAGATTTGGCTGCGACTATATGAAGACGCCAGAGACCATGATATTTGGAGCCGAGCATCAGAAGAGAGCCATGACCATCATCTGTAATAATCTTACATTGATCACGAATGTGAATAATGGCAACACGCTTCTCAGTAAGCCTCCCTGTAGAAATAAGATTTCGACGCAACTGAGGGACGTACAAGACGTTCTTGAGTTTAAAGGAAGTCACTACGCCATTAATTGTGGCATGAACAGGAATGTCACCTATCCCTCTGACATAGAGAATGTTATTGTCAGCCACTGTGACTGTCCAACACTTATCGTCAATGGACTGGAAGTTGGTAAACCACTTAAGCTTATCTGTCATGTGCTCGGTGGCACCGGAGTCGGCGAACCAGAAAGTATCTTCTGCGGGAGATGAAGAAATTTGTGACGAAGTGTTGACACAGTATGCTTCGCTGGAAGCAGAAGAACAGTCAGTAGCGGTATCTGATTTAATAGAGCTTGCAGTAATGTGTGCTTGACTCTTCTTGCCCTTATGAGAGCGCTGATGTGGATAGTGTCGAGAAGAACGCGGAGGAGGCGGTCGCTTTGAGGAATCATCGTCCGAAGTGGCCGTATCATTCGGGCAGTCTTTGCCGAAATGACCCCTCTGACCACATTGATAACACCGAGCATGGCGCTTGTGTCTGGCGAGCTTATCGGCGCGATCTTTCTTCTGTTCAACTGTGGGAGAAGCACCAGATGGACCGCCTTTAGTGAAGAAAGCTCGATCAGTAGGTGTTTCAACTTGCTGAGCTCTGTCACGAAGTTTGCTCTGGAGTTTGATAAGACGGGACTGAAGTCCAAGAAGAGTTCGATCAGCGAGAGGAATATTATCCCATGCTAAGAGTAATGGATCGAAAGAAGCAGGTAGACCACAGATAATCTTGCTGATTAACTGTTGTTCAGTGACGGCTTGACCGAGGTCGGTAAGCTGCTTTGCTAACTGTTGAAGAGTGCTAATAAACATGGCAATAGACTCTCCCTCATTTAGCTTAAGATTGTAGTACTTGGCTTGAAGAGCAATAATGCACTCTTCCGAATGCTGATCGTGGTAAGCTTGAAGCTGTGACCACATCTCATGTGAGGTGGAACAGTTGATGACCTCTTGCTTGTGAAAAGAATCAAGAGTACCAAGAATGGCGACAATAGCCTGTTTATCTTTCTTCTCCCACTGTAGCTGATCAGCAGGAGTTGTGAGAGAAGACTTCTTGAGCGTTCCATTAACAATGGAGTACATATCACGAGATTGAAAAATAAAACGCATATGCATCTTCCATAGCAAGAAATTGGAACCATCATACCTATCGACTGTGTGAGACTCTCGGATGTCACCGACATCTGACATTATAAAGAATTGGTTAACCTCTTGGTGAAGTTGAAACAAATACAAACTACGACCTCAGTAACTCAAGTATGGTTAACCTCTTGGTGAAGTTGCAACAAATACAAACTACGACCTCAGTAACTCAAGTATGGTTAACCTCTTGGTGAAGTTGCAACAAATACAAACTACGACCTCAGTAACTCAAGTAGAGTTGCGAACGCTCTTGTTTTCCTGGAAGTGGCAGTGGAAGGAAAAAAAAAATTACAGCGGCCCATAACCTATTGTAACATTCAATCAGGAACAACTCACGTATGAAACACGACACACGTATTCACCTCTTACTTAACATCTTTACTGCAGATAATCCTACTGGTACATACAACAACAGTAACTAAGTGCCTCAAATGGTCGACCCTATGTACCCTAACGAACTACCTTAAGCTTCCAGAAGGTTCTACGAACAATCTTCCAGAGAGTTCTACTCGTTCCTACTTACTAGAAAGTTCCTACTGACTACATCGTTCACCTACAATGCTAAACTAAACTAATTGTGTCAATACTTGCCAAAGTCCTTCTCGCTTCTCGCTCTTGCGATATTGCTGGATGGTCTCTCTCAGGGGCAATTTATTTCAAGATTTGTGATTGCATCCCATCAAAAAGCTGTAGTCCTTCAAGGTATCTGTGGAAATGTTTGGAAGTCTTAATTAGCCCCTAGTGGAGTTCTACATATCCATCGATTTCCCATGTCTAGTACCTTATACACATAAATATATTTCCCAACATTAAACAAAGATTAAAATCTGTAAACTTGTTGACGAAACTTCCTCTATCTGTTCTCAACCTCCCAATTAAGTTCTATAATCCACTTTGTCAGCGACAACCTTCATGACTCAGCACTAGGAACTTCTAACCTTGTTGAATCTACACTGTTAACTTGGTATCTGAGGAGCATGGCCCGCCTTCATATCAATAACTTGGATGTCATATATATTTAGACCAAATATCATGAGCTATGTTTCCAAACAAGCTAGTACAATCTCTAGATCGCCTTTAGACCAGATTCCCATACCCATATTAGTTAGTAAGAGTCCACCCCCATCCATATATCCCTAGCCAAGCGTAGCAAGCATGCAGTTTGTTGTTGTTGTTGTTGAACCTCCAAACCTTGGAAATTGATAATAAATTGCACAAAATTTTGGCTCAAAAATAGAAGTGCACCTCACTAAGCGTCGATCGATGCTCAGGCTAGGTACCTGATCTCTTCGAGTATCATGCCCGCAACCTTGTGCAGTGCCGTCTCACCTCCACCTCCTTCAGCCACTTTATCGCCGGGCAAATCTGTGAAGATGAATCTCTTCTTGCCTATTATCAAGCTCACTGCCTCCTTCAAGCTGTGGCAGTGCAGCCTTGATGAGTTCTTGAATCTCAACACAGACTTCACGGTAAAACAACATTCTCTGCCAGTGAATTTAACAAACTCCAGGAACTTTATCACATTGACTGCATCATCACAGCTGCAATGGAATGAATCTGAGAACGAGGAACCCGTTGGCTTCACTGTCGTACACACAAGTGTCTCGTTATAGAAATCATACAGCAAATCCACCTCAGAGTCAAGGAGATTTATGTTGTAATCAATCTTGCATTCCATCCCCGGGTCAATGTTGAGATAAGACATGCTTTTTGTTGTCTTGCAATAAAACTGATATACCCCATCTTCTTTGTCGTAAAGGACGTATCCCTCTTGAGTCAGGTTTTTGATGACCCCTTCTTCCTGGTTTGATACCACTATTCTACAGTTTAGAGAATCGGTGTCTGGGAACAGTATGTCATTCCCTTCTTCTAAAATCTCTTCGGTCATGATTTTATAGTGCCTACAATTCATGCTCTTCTGCCTGAAAGGGTTGCAGAACATGGGCTTGCCGATGGTGCAAAGATAATCATAATACTTCTCTTTGCTACCGCCATGAAGGTAATCATGAAGGGCATCTAGGATCCTCAACAATTTAGACCTGGGGGAGGTAAAAAACTCGAAAAGATCGACGAGATTGGGGATTAGAGTAAGTGACATAACTACTGTAAATAACTTGATCCGCCATCTCCTATTGGTGCTGTAATATTCCTCCAGTATTGCCTCTAAAGAGGCAAAGAAAATCAAGACTGCTAGCAGGTTCATTTTCTGCAGAATACCGGCGCAATAATTTAGTCATATTTTACTCACTCACTTTCTCTGAGCTTTGGTCCTCCAAAAGGCAGGTCCTAGGGGGGTCATAGGGTCAGATGAATCTCCAATATTGAACACGCAATTCACATGGGAACTTCAATACATCATAAGTTTGGTGACCGAGCACTCTTCCGTCAATATAAAAGTAGATTAGTCTCACCCTAAATCAGAAAACAGCCTCATATGACAAAGGTTATGCCAAGGTCACACTAAAGCTTAAGGTACTTAAAACGTCGAAATCCAAGAGCTGAATTAGCAAACTCCAAGATTGCAGCCAGGAGGTGGATATCATCACGGCTGTGACCCATTAAAAACTCACAAGTTTACGCGGAGACAAAATTCTAGAGGGTCCATAAGATGCAAGTATCTTTGTATAGTTGATCGATGAGAGTTGTACACTCTAATTTCTATCATTCACAGGGGGGCAGATGTCACCTCTGTTTCAAAATCTAGGACGATGGCAGGTGTACCACTTTCACCAGTGGTTAGCATCTACCTTTATCCTAGATACTGGATATACGTGATGGACTTCAGGGCCCTTTTCATTCTGACACTCAAAATTGTTTGAAGGACTTGTTCTACCAGAAGTGAGTGTGGAAAACTAAATGGAGACCATGCGCTCATGCAAATCCAACCGACTCCTTTGAGCCCTAACTACCCTGTATTTCAGAACGAAATTAATATGTTCATGTACTGTAAGCAAGTTGCGCCATATACCATTCTCAACCGGAAGGTATGGAACATATGTCTGATACAAAGTCCTCACCAGAAAATTTTCTCTTCTCTACATCACCAACAAACATGAAGATGAAGTATGTTCAAAGACTCCAACAGGGCAATCACATGATATCTTAGAAGCCAGTCCTTGCAATACAACGAACCCCGCAAGTTCGGATGCGGAAAAGGCACATAAAATTTGCCAAATTGGAGAGTTAGAGCAGCCATGAATAGCAGCAGCAAAAGCAAAAGCAAAAACGTGATTGTTGTGATGGAAGTAGAGATGAGACAGGACTGGGAGAGAATAGGTTACAGATTGACAGGGGATGCGCGGGAGAAGTCTCACCTTGAAATTCTCTTCCGGACCACAACCAGAAGCAGGACAAAGTTAAGCTGAGACTGGAGGCACTGGCCCAATGACAATCCAAAGGATGCTGAGTCGTCCTGGTTCTTTGCAGCCACCCTGCCAGGCTGCGGGCGGGGCGGGGCCTGGCCAGGGCTCGGGCCCACGAAGGAGGAGGGAGGCAGGCCTCTGGGCCAGTGCCCGGGAAGTTTCTGGGCAGGGTCGGTCAAGATCCTAGTGATTCTAAATCCAACCGGTTTTGCCAGGCTGCGGTTTTGCTATATTCATTTGAGATATATTCTATGGAATCCTCTAAAATGATCGGTAAATCTCCTTAAGTCTTGAACTTCATCCGGTTCATCTGCAACTGATCGGTAAATTTCCTTAAGTCTTGAATTTCAACCGGTTATTTCTCGAACTCAACCGGTTCATCTGCAATTGATGGGTAAATCTTCTTAAGTCTTGAACGCCAACCGGTTATTTCTCGAACTCAACCGGTTCATCTGCAGCTGGGGGGTAAATCTCCTTAAGTCTTGAACTTCAACCGATCAGTTTGGTAAGTAGTCTCTTCTATCACTGATATCCAATTTATTCTTGACAAAGGGCAAAGTCGACTACAGAGAAAATTGTCTGAGCCATGTGCAAGTTGGTGCTGCCAGTGACTCAATTTGATGTGTGTCGCATGTTGAGGGCAAAGATTAATACCTCTGTCACTCCGTTTAAGAGTTCAGAACCCAAGGAGATGACGCAACAGCTTATTTACAAGTGTCGATGTCGTATTTCAGCAAGGGCTGTGTTTGGTCCAACTCTAGTAATCTTTTTCTTGTAATCTATATCCATGAGGATGCACATGTCTATGGCTAATTAGGGCTTCTATGCTACAATCAGTAAGCTGGTAAGGCTATATACATTGAAGCCTATTGAAGCCCTCCATCTTTCTATCATCATGTTTTGTAAGTAACCGATTCTTTTGTTTTGTTGACGAGAAACTTGCAGAGCCATTCGAAGAAGTCGGCTTCCCCCTGCTTCTTTGGAATGTATGGGATCGAGGTTACGGGAAAGACAACTATGAGCAGAGGGTTGTGTAATGAGAATATATTCTCCAACATTGGCAACATTGAGTCATGTGGAACTGAATAGTGACAGTACTATCTATCTACAAAAGAAACTACTGTGCACTATATGCAATTGTAAATGGATAGTATGCAGCAATTTCTTTTGTAAATCGATAGTACTGTAAAATTGGTGAAATTGGAAGGAAGTTTGTTTCATGAGGAAAGCGACAACAAATCCAAGGTGCAAAATCTCTACTGAATACATGTGACATTATTTGGTGCATTTCGTTTGTTTATTTGTGTTGACACTTTTGTATATAGTACAGGGGAGGTCACGCTGTATTACAAAAACAAGGTGGCCTCTGACATATCCTCATAATTGAACCTTGAAAACACATATTCAAGAACTTTCTGGAAATGTGGTCTCAACAAAGGTGCAAAAGAGCATGTGGAGTGTGGGAGTGACGATATATATTTTCATCTATCTAATATATTATTCGTGTGCGATCTGTTATTCCATTCACTTTCATTTCATCTTGTATCCTAGATGACCAGTGTGATGAAATTGAGTTATCTACTGATAACAAGACATATTCTCTGTTTCACACCTGCACTCCATGGGATAAAGACACCAGAATTCACCTATCTTCTCAGAATCTAGTCAAACTTTTGTTGCCATGAGGTCATACATTGAGCACATTAACAGTAGAAGTCATGAGGTTGTGTTCACTGAAAGTTGTGAAATTCAATTTGATATGCTAACAATATAGTGCACTTATATTTCCACTTCCAAGTCAAGTGATGATTGATCATCGATAGTTTCCAGTGTATACTTCAAGAACTTTTCTCCCAATTTGTTACTGTAAATAAGCCCTTGCAGGACCCACTTAGATTATATTTGCGATTCTTTCCTGGTGATATTGAATCCATGTTGGTGATAACAAGATAGGCATCTTAAAGAGGAGTGAAGAATCACTAATTATAGTGCAGATTATTCTGTAAGTGGCATTTTAGCCATGTGCTCGGCTCTATGGCTTGTATAAGTAAAGCGCAAATCGAAATTGCTTATTGATTGTCTAATTTCTCTTCCTTAAGGACCTCGACATTCTTGTTGCAGCTAACTGGAGTATATGTTCCAGGCTTCAGCAAGCTCAGTTGCTTAGAGATACTCGACCTTTCAGGTTGCACAAAATTGAGGTGATATTCAGATGTGCAGGAGCTCACAAACTTGACACAATTTGAATTTGTGCAGATGCAGATTATTCTGTAAGTGGTATTTTAGCCGTGTGCTTGGCTCTATGGCTTGTCTAAATGAAGAGCAAATGAATATAGCAAAACCGCAGCCTGGCAAAACCGGTTGGATTTAGAATCACTAGGATCTTGACCGACCCTGCCCAGAAACTTCCCGGGCACTGGCCCAGGGGCCTGCCTCCCTCCTCCTTCGTGGGCCCGTATGGAATGCCAAAAAGGCGGCCGGGGATTCGTGGCACTCAAGTAAAATCATCCATGCGGATGAAAAAAACGCAGGAATCATCTAAATGACTATTTTTAGGCAATTTGATTCCGGAAATAGAGTCAAAGGCCCCGAATTAGTCTAGTGATGTCACATTCGAATGAATCGGCCCTCAACCCCATAGGGGGGCTTTTTTTTATTGGAGCCACTTCATCCACGATATCTTGGATGGATGTTCCTTAGTGACTGCCACGAATCCCCAGCCCCAAAAAGGCCATGTTCTGTCAAACCCGGTACCCGGGGGAAGATGCCCGGTGCCCCGGGGAAGATTCCCTGTACCCCGGGCTCGACCCAGTACACTTGGCGGATATCATTATGTATGTATTGAGTCTGTATACCTATACATATTCGTACGTATACAGGTTTTCTTGATACGAAAATACTTCTTGGTCTGCCCAAAGACCGTCCACGTGGCTTAGGGTTTGGTTTCACTCTCTCTCCAGCTTCTGCCCGTCGTCTTCCCCAGTCCGTTTGGTGTTGTGCGCAGGGCGGTGGCTGGGGTCGGAGGCGGAAGAAGATGTGGTGGTGTAGGAGCTGCAGTAATTGCATGAGAGCTTCAGGTGTTAGAGTAGCGAGTATTTTTACATTAATTTCCAGACACGTGAAGTTCTCTGTACTGTGAGTTTAGTGCCCTTTGGTGATGCGACGGAGGCAATTCTTTTGTTTAAGAACCTCTGTGATCGGATGACAATGGGCCTCTCCCTCGACAGATCTTGCATGTGGCATGGCGAATGGGCTTGGCAATCCACATGCAGTGCCTCACTTTCTCTCTTGTTGGAATGGACGGAAGTTGTGACAGAATGGTCACAACTTCCCTACTGTATCAAAATGTATTAGGTCAAAGGTTCTGTACCCCTCACACAGACAAATGTTTGAGGGTCGTAGTTGCGAATCTGAGATGCTTGCTGGTGGTGAGATTCTGGCTTAAGCCTCTTGGCGAGACTCGAGCATTGACTTGCAAGGGTATTTATTTCTCAGCAATTTTGCACGTTCTCGCCAAATTTTGGAACAGCCTTTCTTTGAAGTACTTACTCAGGAATGCAAACTTGGACACTTTTCTTATGCATTTTCCTTCAGAAAATACCTCCAAAACCGCACCAGTCTTGGATGGATTAACCTAATAGAAATGATGATGTGTCTAACTGATGATGCAGAGATTGATGGTGTGAACCATGCTATTGATAGTATTCTAGTAAAAAGCTCCTTTTTTGACTCTCATCTCCTTGTGTAGTGAATGTCAAGCATTTACCCCTGGCCCAAAAGGTGAAGAAGTTGAACCTTGAGGATGCAGAATTAAGACTCAACGTGAGGAGGTAAGTTCAAATGTTTTCTTTTTTCTGTTGAGTCCCTTTGCACACCAACATTGAATCACTTAACTTTGGACTTTCATTAACTTTCTAGGGGGTCTGGTTTTTATGTTAGATGAATGAGAGGTATGCTAGTATACAAATAATTCCCGCTCTCTGTGCATTTCCTATCTGTGGGCTCATAAAGTTGTGCGGTGCTTGCAGGAGCGTCTGGTTCATGTGGTTCTTTATGTTGTTCCATTGATCGGTTTTCAAATATCTGGAGAAAAAGGAGTCTGCTAAAAATTCCTCACATCTTATAAGCTGTTGTGGAGACTGAGACTGGAGCCTCTACTCCTCAACAAGATGGCATGCGTATGAACATTTGTTTCAACCATTCCATGTGTGGGTGCTTTGCAAGTCATTAAGGTTAGAGAGATATTCCCAGTAAGAAGCCATCCACTATAGAATTCCAACTTTGATTTAACACCAAGAGAGCCAGAGTTCAACAATCAAGAGTGATGCCGGAATCATGAACCTCATATTCGATTTTCGATCCTCTATCACATAGGCTATGAAAAAGTGTGAAGATGAAATCTCAAATCTCATTTGAGAGTGTCAACAATAGAAGCACATGTATCGTGCCCGAGTAAGTATGGCTATCAAAATTGGAAGGTCAAACTGCACAATGTAATGCTTCTGCATATAACACTTGTGGCTTTCCCCTATTACCCCGAGCTGCCCAAGTTATTCTTCCAGCTTCGGTAAGTCGACCTGCAGTGTGTGTGAGACTAATGTATGTGTGTTGTGAAAACAATACTCACCTCTGAAGTATCCCCCACGGAGAAACTCAGGGTACCAGAGTGGATCGTCTTGCCACATCTTCTCATAAGGAATCTCTATGGTTTACTTTTCCAAGCTTTCTAGTGGGAGGTTACACAGTTTTAAAAATTTGATCAGCTTACATTAGACTCGTCCATAGCTTGTATCCATAGTAGAGTAGTTGATCTTTTGGAGCATATTGTCCAAACTTTTGTATGGTGGAAGAGACAGTGTACTGAAACACGTGCTGGATTGAATGCAGGGCTCATTGTCCCTGTCCAATGGCTTGACCTTGATCTTTGAGGTGGTGAAGAACTCCAAACCAGTAATGAATACGGCCAGCCTTGTTCTCTCTGAATTTGTCATACGATGGATTGCAGCACAAAACCAGATTCGTTGTTGCTCAGTAATGCTATCTTCAAATTCAATCACCTTCAAGAATTCTGCTGGCTCAACAGAGCATGCTCCTGAAAAATGATCTTCAAGCAATCAGGGTTTAGAAGACTGATGTTGGATTGAAACTCTATCTTCCTTGATGCAGATGTTGGGGCTGTCTCAATGACTAGGTTGAAGCCCTCTCGGAGAGCAACACCAATCAACTCTCTCTCTTTGAAGAGATGAGACCAGATAATAGCCCCAATTTTGGCTTCAACCTGAACAGTCCATTCTTCGTCAGCAAGAGTGAAGCCAACAAAAGACCAACCAATATCTTCATCAATTTCTTCAGCTGAGAGGTGAGAAATGAGATTCCTTGCTTCTTCCAGTGATTTTCTCAGTTGGCGTAGGATGTTCCACTTTGAAGGATAGCATAGAACACCACATTAAACATTATGGGACTTTAGAGTCATTTTGGGACTTTTGTGATGTTAATGGGGAACTCATTGGGAACGCATTGGGAACACTTTGGTGGAACTACACATGCGAGATAAATACGCTTTGATTCCAATGGGCTTTTGCATACATTGTCATACAATATGGGAATTGCACCTACAATGTCCTTCAATGAAACACTAGGTCTATGCTAGGAGATGTGTAATGTTTGAATATTGAGCCAAGTATAAATGCATTTAAATAGGCTGAATTGAAATTGGTCTACATTTGTGTCTTGGCCTTTGTAAAGTATGAATTACTGATTGGCCATGGACTCAAATATGTTTTCCAAATGAGGTTTGAGTTCTAAAGATTGGTCCCATGTAACTTTCTCCATGTACACCAAGTCTGGTATTTTGCTCTCGATATAGGCCCTTTGCTGAGAGTCAAACCCAATATGTTGTGCCACAAGCACCACCATCTCAAGGTCGTATATGCGATCGCTGAGCAAGAGACACTTCGTATATCTTTCTAGAGCAGTTGTCATGGTCGTTTGTAGTCTCATGAACTTGCGTGTAACTTCATCGATCTCCGATGCTAAGTAGTTAAACTCGTCGTCAATGGTACGCTCTCCCATTGTGGGCTCCACCGGGCCTCTTTCCTCATCAAATGGTTGTGCAATCTGACATGCTTCCAACATTGATGTGATTGGGAGGTTCTCCTCCGTATTGTCATAGACATGGTTCACCATGGCTTCTGAATCAAGATGGAGTAAGTCATGTAAATGAGGCTCGATTGCTTGAGTGGCTTCCCACATATCATTCTCTATTAAATACAAATCTGGTAGACGTTGTTGGAGTATCTCCACTTGTGGGATGGTGAGCCCTATATCGATAGTTGCAAGCACCAATCTCCCAAGCATGTGTGCATCCATTCCAACCAATCGGCATCCTTTATATCTATCTAAAGCAGTGGTCATATTTGCGTGTAGTTGCATGAACCGTTCCGTGCACACATCAATATCATAGGCTAAGTTGTTAAACTCGTCGTCCATACTCCTCATTTCGTCTGGGAGGCCTAACGGGTGTTCCGGATCAGCGGTTTGCATTCGCCGGATCAACTCCCCAAACCCAGTTGGTTGGGGAGCGGGGGGCAGGTTGGGAGGGGCATCCGCGATGTCCTGACAAGGCATTGAATAGTACGAACACTTGTGAGTAATGCTTCAACATATAAGGGCGGATTTACATGGTGCACACATTGGTAGTACCCGTGGAAGTGTTTAGGCAAGACAAATAGGCTCTACACATTGTGACCAGGCATGCAAGTGTTTGGGAAAGACAAATAGGTGACATACAGGGGGAGCTTCCGATGAGGCGACCATGCAAGACAAACAAGACCCATACATTGGGAGCATACATTGGGAGCATTCATTGGGCATACGTTGGGAGCATTCATTGGGCATACATTGGGAGCATTCATTGGGCATACATAGGTGAGCATTCATGGAAATGATTGTGCAGTGCAAAATATGAGCATGCTTGACATGTATACGGACTTGATGGAAGACAATGCATTCGGTAGTGGGAGTGTTTGGCCTCCTTTTATATATTAAGTATTGCACTAAATAATTGGTACACATTTGAATGCCCGGGTACACATTTGGTGGGGGGTGGTCTAACTTCTAGCATATTTAGGGTACAGACGGAAGATTTGTCCGTCACATTGAGGGTGGTGTTTTGGGGCTTCCAGGGGGAGGCTGACCATTGGCGGATCGGGTTGAGGGGGTGTCATCTTGGCAAGGTCAGCCAACCCAGCATGCAATAGATTGACACCTCTTGAATTAGGGCCTCTTGACTCAATAAGAGCAATTTGTTGCTCGCGGGTAGCATGGGGTCGCAAGGGGGTCATATTGAGGTCAGCACCATGCGCGTTCAAAAGAATCGTTGGTACTGTGGTCGTGATGGGTTGTGGGTCATACGTTTTGCCAATGCTCGCCAATCCAGCACGCAACATGCGCACACCCCTTGAGTTAGGGCCTCTTGATTCAATGAGAGAGATTTGGTAATCGCGTGTAGAGGTGGAGCACACGATGGGTGACGTATCACAGGGGGGTGCAAAATCTTCCACTGCGGGTTCCATATTGAGGTCAACACCCTGCACGGTGACAAAGGGACACGCAATTCTGCGGTTTACTAATTTTCATTTTATTAGCCATATACACGCATACATATATATGTTAACTGAGCCGGATGTTAGAACTCACATAAACCGGTGCAACTGAACCAGAATTGCGTACACATGCAGGTTCAAATGAGTCTGGATTTATACACATTCATGTATACTTATACAAATGAGCTTGAATTGATGCAATGTGTGTTTGATCTTACAAAAACATTTACAAAATAACATTGTCAAAGTCTGAAATAACACAAAGTTACCATAGTGGATCCATGAGTCCATTGAGAGTGGAGTTGTTCTTCGCCGGTGGCACCTCCATTGGCTTGCTCGATTGAGAAATGTGATACGCCGGGATTAGTCCGCGTGAATGCCCCGAAGTCGGGCACACAAAAGCAGAGGGCGTGGAACTGGAAGGTGTGTACCCAGCAGGAGGAAGCTGAAGATACCATAAAATACAATGTTACTAGGCATACAATCCTACTTATTTCTTTCCTACTTCTATTCGAGTGAGTTTCTCGGTTCCTACAGGTTGCAAGGGGGGTCCATTGAATGCGTTGGATTTCAATATTGCCATCTTGACGGGATCGTTATGCCGTATAGGCTCTTGCCCAAATCTACGGCTGACCACAAATTCGCGTGCGTCAGACATTGGTGAGTAGAACAATGATTGAAAGTAAGGAAGGAGAACCTTTGTCATGTCTGCGTCTTGGACCCGATTATTCGTGAACGGATTGGGAAAGAGACCACACTCGTCCGGATTGCAAACAGATTTGTAAGGGCAATCATCTACTAGAATGGTGTTGGAGGGTGCAGCTGTAATCCTCCCAGAATCGAAGGATATAGGCGGCCACCAAAACTTGTTGAGCAAACTTTTCAAAAACAATGGAGCTGTTGGCTTCAAAGGGTTCATGACGATATTGTCCCACATGTCCTTGAACGAGGTGCAATCCTCTTGGGCAAGTATTAATGCAGATTTTGGCAGCCCATCAAATAGATACCGCACCACAAGGTCGACAGTGGATTTTTTCATGGATGACCATATGCAAACATGGAACATTGTGTGCATTCGGGACCAAAACACCTTGTATCCCAGTCTAGATAGGAACACCTTGGGCCCTACCAAGGCCGGAAGTTTGTCCGGTGCACGATCGTGCGTTATCCATGTGGGCACAGCCACCATACTGCTGTGACGGGGGGAACATGGCAAAATATGCCGTTTAAATTGAACACCACAATGAACCTTCGACTGGGTGTAGCAGCAGGCGCCTGCCGACGTGAATCCACGGTGAGCTTCTGACATGTGCTAAAATGAATTAAACAAACAACGACCTCGCAAATCTAGGCATGATGGACTAGACCATTAATGACTTCATTGTGTGGACTTGCAATCCACGTGTGGTATGGGCGAACTCGAACGAATTGGGAAAAGGAGCCCGGACAAATACCTCGTACTGTACTGGATTGAATTCCCATCGATCAGAGTACCCTAGGGAAGGATCTTCAGGATACTTAGACATTAGTTTTTTAGCACACGCGATTCCCATCTCCCTTGTGAATACTTGCCGAGGCCTATTGATCATTGGATAGGTGTCATCGTAAACAAAGAGCTTATCATAGACAACGTCTTTTGGTATAGGCGCATCCAAAGGCGTTATCAAGTGTTGTGGACCTTGAACCCAAAACTACGCGATGATAAATGAAAGGGAAGGTAAAGAGGTCGAAATACATATGTGAATCAAAACTTATGTGCGTGTTTAACGGAGGCAGAGTTGGAAGAAACTTACATTCACATGCCTTGGCACCACTTTCGCAAGCTCGGCATGCCGTCTCTGATCTTCTTGATTGTTGTGCATCGTTTGGAAATCATGGAGATTAGTGGTGTCAAATACGGGATGGGGGTCCTTGTCACCGCGTGGCCAACGAGTCAAATACCTCCGCACTGCTTGTGGGGCATTTATGGAGGCTTCTGGATTGGAGGAATCCAACGGGATAACATTGACAGCACTCGTCGATGCCTGCACCTGCGACTGTGTATTTGTTTGAGCAACCTCCACGGCTCGAGTTGATGCCTCATCGTTCTGAACAGCCTCCTCCCCTTCAACAGCCTCAGCCTCCTCCACTTCAACAGCAATGGCCTCATCCCCTTCAACAGCCTCAGCCTCCTCCCCTTCAACAGCCTCCTCCTCTTCAACAGCCTCATCGACGACTGGTGATGATGGCTGGACAGTGAAGGGCTCAAGTGGATGCTGCATAGCATGTGCAGCTGGGATGACTCCCACCTCCCCTCCAGTCGGCGAGAGGGCCGCGCGCGGTGATGGGATTGTCGACGGAGGACTATGAGCTGGCTCATCTTCAGTTGGTGAGGGGTGTAAATCCGTGGGTGGAGCGCGGGTAACCACTGCCGCCAACGAGTTGTTTATGGGATGGGAAACTTAGTAGTGTGAGCGTAGAGCGGAGAGCGGAGAGCGGAGAGCAAAGAATTTGAATTGTAATGGATAAAATTTGATAGAAGTAGTGCCTATGACCGTGGAATTTGGAAATATTTTGAGTTGAATTTGTCGAAAAGGTACCCCAATCCCGTGGAGATTATAACTTAATCTCTTTCCACGAGCAAGTAGAATGTATATCTTATGAAAGGTCTTGTAGTGGGGGTTTCTAAATGGTTTGGGATTAAATTAGGGCTGACGTGAGCAAACGGAATCAAACATCAACATAAGATATAGGACAGGTTGAAAGGGAGTTGCAAAAGATAGATGGAAATAAAAGAAATGAATTCACAAAAATTTGAAAGAAAACTTAGCATACGAGTTTGAGTATCCAAATCCATGAGGCCAAATCAACAGCTTGGACTATCATGTCTATCACTATCCTCGCCCTGCTCGGCTTCTATGTCTAGGAAATCCAAGACTAAGTTGTTGAAAGGGCGGGTGCGAGAAGGTGGTGGGGATGGTGCCTCCACAAAATGATGGGCAAGCTGAGCAGCATACGAAGGGAGCTCAAACGTTGTTGAAGGGGTTGCAAACATGTCCGCAGTGAGCACACGGATGGGGCTCTCCTTTGGAACTCTGAACATACAGGGTGAGAATCAAAAACATGACCACAAGCCAAAAAATGCGCTCCGACAAGATAAAAATGCAAACAAACAAGTTAGAAACCAACATCAAACTTACGCACACAGCAAATCAAAATTGCGCTTCGCCATCTTCCGGGGAGGAGGAGCAAAAACGGACCCCCGTTGTGGGGCAACTTCCTGGGAAGTGTGCTCCTGCTCCGGCTCACGCATGGGGAGCAGGAGAGACTTGAAGATGTCGATGTCCGATTCGAGCGCCACAATATGGCGTTGAATGGAGCGGCAAGCAATGACGGAACCCCCTTCAACATCCAAAACAACAAGAATGTAAGAATAAGGAAATGAATGTGAAATGCATTAAGTACAAAGAAAAATAAAACACGACATGCAAAGAGATGAAGAACAAACCAACGCCACATTGCCAATCCATGATAATGTCGTCATTGTCCGTGAGGGCGGAGAAAATGATGGAGAAGAACTCGTGGCGTTTTTCACGAGCACCTCTCCAAGGCACCCTATCTTTCCTAATCGCTTGGTTCTTGTCATCGGTGAAGCTGTTGAGCCAACCGTCTCTTTTGAGATTGTAACCCATGTCCTCGAAGTCCGAGGTACGGACATTTAGAACGGATACATTACGCACAAGGACCTTGATGAAGAACTTGCGGGTCTGCACAAAATGTGCACAGGAGAATTAGGAATACATGAATGCAGAATATAAGGCCGAAAAAAAAATGCACGAGGATTAAAAGTATTTAGCAATTCAGAAGGATTAGTGGGAGATTGGAGGTCAAGGTCATTCATGCCAAACCAATCCTCGGCAACATAGAAGTCCTTAGTGTGTGCCTAGTTGTGAATTGACTTGGAGACATCAGGATCAGCGGCGTGCGCAAAGACAATGACGCCGTCGTTATGAAGGTTGGCATTAGCAAAGGCAAACAAAACCTCAAAGTATGAAGGAGACCGCTTGTTCCACGCAGGAACATCGGAAGAGGAGTTTGAAATTCTCGGCACGCGCAGGTTTTCGGGCACGTCTGCAAAGAGGAGATCAATGCCCGTGTGAACCTTTGGCTTAGTGTTGGGTCGAGAACGGCCCGCTCCAACCTGCACAACAAAAATTTAGAGATATATACATGAAGAAAGACATTTTGAAACCTATAGAATGAATGGAAAAAATAAAAGAACGGAACATATACCTTGGTAAGGAATTCTTGAATGCGGCGGTAAGTTGGAGGGGGAACCTTGGTCTTCATGAGATCTTCAATGAGGTCCCCCATGTCCACATTCTCAATCAAAGAGAGAGTAGATGGCTTCTCCGAGGAAGTGGTGGAGGTATCCGGGGCGACGGCCTTCCTCTTGCGCGGCAAAAACGGGATGGATATGTCGCTCTGGGATGGGACGAGGGCCCGGCCCGCAGGAGCGGGAGAAGTAGTCAATGACGGAGCGGCGGAGGGAGCAACCGAGGGAGAAGCGGAGGGACTCCCAACGACATTGGTGTTAGGGGCGGAAGCCTTGGTGGTAGAACGAGTGGTCATGTGAGTGGAGGATGGTTTAGCGGACTTCCTACCCTTGCCCTTAGACGTTGGAGACACGTTATCAGTGGGCGGCGGAGGTGGGGGCTCAAAGTCCTGGGTGTCGAAATCCACATGGACGATAGCATCCGGTGCGTCACTGACGATGACATCATAAAGGGCTCGCTCCTCGACTGGGACATACCCGGCGGAGCAGTCCAAGTACCAACCTCCGGCAACAAGGTGGGAGAGAGGAAAATTGGCGACCTGGGGCTCGGTGAAGATGCAGAGGGTGGAGTTCACATTGACCCACTCTTCGAGGGTGGAAGGCAATGCAAAGGACGGAAGAGCGTTCTTTGCAACAAGCTCTCGGTGAATATATCTGGCAATTGAAAACAAATTAGAATGAGATCTATGGTTATGAATGGCACGAGAAGGGGAGAGTGGATAGAAATGGATGGGCAAGGAGAAATACCGGTATGCTACACGCTTGACAACCTTTGGCCCCTCCACGAAGTCCATAAGGTTGAGGCCCTTGAAGAACTTCAATTCGCCTTTTTCGGGAAAGTACCTCCTAAAAGCATTGTCCCAAAGAATAAGCCTCCAGTGTTCAACATATTCGGCAGGGCGTAAGATCCCCTCTGAAGCGTCCCAATCGACGTCAATCGTGCACGACTCTTGGAATGAAGCGATCTCCAACTCAACCGCTTCCCCCAACTATAAGACATAGAGAAATGTTAGTACAATGAAAAGATGGAAAGATATCGCGGGGAAAAATATGTAGTTCAGAAATACCTGTGCCCAGAACGAAGCCCTATGAAGCCAGTCCTCTAGAGTCTTCTCCTTGATAGGGTCTGTGCTGGGGAATCTGTTCTTAATGCGCTCGGGGATAAGAGAATTCCACCAACGAAGCCATTTGGCCTTAACGGAAGCATTAACGAGGGTGGTAGCAACCTTTTGCAGCTTTTCAATAGTCATGTTCGGGTGCAGATTCTCCGAGAAATGACGGTCAATCTGCTGGAATGCAAACCATAAGGTAAGAAAAACAAACCGACAAACAAAGGCAAACAAAACTAAGAAGGAAGTGGAACAGAAAGAGAAGGACCTCGTGGAAGAAGTCATCGCCATTGTCTTTGTGGGCGACGGAGATGTACTTCTCGAAATTACGAGAGCGGATGGTTTTGATCATCCTGTCTTGGGCCTTGGTCATGACATCCCAGATGTCAGTAGAAGTTCTAAGCGCCACGGGTGTAGACTCACGGTATAGCCTAACAGCTAGATCAGCTTGTTGGGACAACTCCCTCTGCGTTGGAAAGGCACATAAGTTAAACACGGAGAGAAATGAAAGGGCAAGAAGTGGAAATGAATATTAAGACGCAGAAATACCTTGTAGAGGAATTTGATGAAGATGTCCACGGTGAGTTTGTACCATGTAGGGCTCTTCTTCTTGGCCTCCTCACATATCTTGTAGTCCACAGGGGAGATAAGGTCCTTGAACTCAATCAATTCTATTTTACCAAATGTGCGAATGCGAAGAAGTTTGGCAGGAAGGTTGGCCTTAACATGGTCATGCTCAGCGGACCTATAAGAAGAAGAGGTAAGATAGGGTGGTAGATGAATATTGAAATGCGAATGCAACAATGAAAGGGGATATGTGAAAGATATGTACCAGTTGATATCGTTCATAGCATTGAGGAACAAAGCAGTAGAGTTGCGAGGATCAACCACGATGCAATCAACGGAGAAGTGCCAATCAAGGTCGTCGGCATGATATTTGTTGACGTGCCGCCACCAAGCAGTGAACCTGTGGTTACCCTCCCATACGAAGAACATCTTGTTCGAGAGGTAAATCACTATATTCGTTAATTTGAGACTTTCTCTTGTCTCAAATTAATATATGGACCACAACAACATGGTCTAATGTTTGGGTCGTCCTACCTAAACCATCTTGATATGAGTTCTTAATTGGGTTCTTGATATGAACACCCGCTTCAAAGTATTTGCATCTTACAACATTCTCCAATATATGTGTGATTTTATCCATGTTCTTATATTTGTAACTGTCTCAAAATGCCGAAAAAGTCCCAAATTAACGAATATAGTGATGTAGGCAAGATCATCGTCCATGAGGAGTTTGTCCTCAAACACCGAGTTCGCGGCCTTCCACAAGCTGCTCCAAGAGGCGGTAATGTCTTCCGAAACATCAAGGACAGTGTCGACATCATTGTAGATGGACACATACATAGCCCGGTCTCCTTCCCTATAGCCATTCACAAACTCGTTCTCTAGCCTCTGCACGTCTACCTCATTGATCGGCCGAACAAGAGGGAGAGCGCGCAATCGGCAGAGAGGGATAGTAAACCGGGATTTCGACAAAGGATTAATGCGGAGCCTTTGAATCACCGAGTTAGAGTCCTCCTTTTGAGATTTGCGCAAAGTGTACTCGGTCTTAACAGGGTCGGTCTCCACTAGGGGGCAAAGGTTGTCCGCCTGAACTTCAAAAACATCATGAAAAACAAACAACCATGTAAGGCCTAGATCCCAAACCTTAATTCCTTCCACAACTCAGAAACGAGTTAACTCCCCGACTCTGAGAAATCTGCCCCCACCCACAAACTTGTACCAACCTAGCCCAAATCTCACACACGTGCGACCCTAACCTCCCCCAACCACAATCTGCCCCAAGCACAAACAGAAAGCAACCTAGCCAAAATCTAAGTGCATATACAACCAAAAATCAAAATTTGAGAAATGAAAAGCTGGAATGCCCTCTACCCCTCGGAAACGAGGCTGGTCCCCCCCCCCTCCCACAAATCTGTCCCACCCACAACATGTAACCACCCTAGCCTAAATCTAAGTGCACATACAACCAAAAATCAAAATTTGAGAAATGAAAAGCTTGAATGCCCTCTACCCCTCGGAAACGAGGCTGGCCACCCCCCTCCCACAAATCTGTTACACCCACAAAATGTAACCAGCCTAACCCCGAATCTAAGTCCACATACAACCAAAAATCAAAATTTCAGGAATGAAAAGCTTAAATGCCCTCTACCCCTCGGAAACGAGGCTCGCCCCCCCCCCCCCCCCCCGTCCCACAAATCTGTCCCACCCACAAAATGTAACCAGCCTAGCCTCGAATCTAAGTCCACATACAACCAAAAATCAAAATTTCAGAAATGAAAAGCTTGAATGCCCTCTACCCCTCGGAAACGAGGCTGGCCACCCCCCTCCCACAAATCTGTTACACCCACAAAATGTAACCAGCCTAGCCCCGAATCTAAGTCCACATACAACCAAAAATCAAAATTTCAGAAATGAAAAGCTTGAATGCCCTCTACCCCTCGGAAACGAGGCTGGCCACCCCCTCCCACAAATCTGTTACACCCACAAAATGTAACCAGCCTAGCCCCGAATCTAAGTCCACATACAACCAAAAATCAAAATTTCAGGAATGAAAAGCTTGAATGCCCTCTACCCCTCGGAAACGAGGCTGGCCACCCCCCTCCCACAAATCTGTTACACCCACAAAATGTAACCAGCCAAGCCCCGAATCTAAGTCCACATACAACCAAAATTCAAAATTTCAGAAATGAAAAGCTTGAGTGCCCTCTACCCCTCGGAAACGAGGCTGGCCCCCCCCCTCCCACAAATCTGTTACACCCACAAAATGTAACCAGCCTAGCCCCGAATCTAAGTCCACATACAACCAAAAATCTAAATTTCAGAAATGAAAAGCTTGAATGCCCTCTACCCCTCGGAAACGAGGCTGGCCACCCCCCTCCCACAAATCTGTTACACCCACAAAATGTAACCAGCCTAACCCCGAATCTAAGTCCACATACAACCAAAAATCAAAATTTCAGAAATGAAAAGCTTGAATGCCCTCTACCCCTCGGAAACGAGGCTGGCCACCCCCCCTCCCACAAATCTGTCCCACCCACAAAATGTAACTAGCCTAGCCTGAATCTAAGTCCACATACAACCAAAAATCAAAATTTCAGAAATGAAAAGCTTGAATGCCCTCTACCCCTCGGAAACGAGGCTGGCACCCTCCCCTCCCACAAATCTGTCCCACCCACAAAATGTAACCAGCCTAACCCCGAATCTAAGTCCACATACAACCAAAAATCATAATTTCATAAATGAAAAGCTTGAATGCCCTCTACCCCTCGGAAACGAGGCTGGCCACCCCCCTCCCCACAAATCTGTCCCACCCACAAAATGTAACCAGCCTAGCCTGAATCTAAGTCCACATACAACCAAAAATCAAAATTTCAGAAATGAAAAGCTTGAATGCCTTCTACCCCTCGGAAACGAGGCTGGCCACCCCCCTCCCACAAATCTGTTACACCCACAAAATGTAACCAGCCTAGCCCCGAATCTAAGTCCACATACAACCAAAAATCAAAATTTGAGAAATGAAAAGCTTGAATGCCCTCTACCCCTCGGAAACGAGGCTGGCCACCCCCCTCCCACAAATCTGTTACACCCACAAAATGTAACCAGCCTAGCCCCGAATCTAAGTCCACATACAACCAAAAATCAAAATTTCAGAAATGAAAAGCTTGAATGCCCTCTACCCCTCGGAAACGAGGCTGCCCCCCCCCCCTCCCACAAATCTGTCCCACCCATAAAATGTAACCAGCCTAGCCCCGAATCTAAGTCCACATACAACCAAAAATCAAAATTTGAGAAATGAAAAGCTTGAATGCCCTCTACCCCTCGGAAACGAGGCTGGCCACCCCCCTCCCACAAATCTGTTACACCCACAAAATGTAACTAGCCTAGCCCCGAATCTAAGTCCACATACAAGGCTGCCCCCCCCCACAAGTCGGCCGCACCCACAAACTAATACCAACCTAGTCTGAATCTTAATGGTCAACTAACCAAAATGTAGACCAGTTACCTCGTTGGGAGTTGCACTTCCTTCAACTCCCTCGTTTGTCTCCAACAACTGCTCCCTCTCATTGTGGTCTTCGGGCGCACTTGTCTCCATTTCCGCGTCTTCTTCCTCTACTATGGCAATGTGCTCCGTCTCCAAATCGGTAACCATCCTCTCGTGCCCAACTTCCGCCCTTGGGTTCTCCCCCTCAACTACGGTAGCTCCGTTTGCGCCTTCCCATCCTCTTCTTCCCTTCACTACATTCTCTGGGCCTAGGGTTTTGGGTTCACTCAAATGTGCCTTTGTTTGCATTCTTCCCCTACCCTCTCGCACCCCCCCTCTCCCTTGCACTATTCGCTTCAACGCTTTCATTTTTGGACGTAAGTGTTTGCCTTGGGATGTGGATACATTGGTTTCTTCCATCAGTCCCGTTGATTCCTCTTCCTGACTAAACCCCAAAGAATCGTTCCCTTCGCATATATGGCCACCGCATTCCTCATTTTCACAATTGCAACATCGTACGTTATTCTTTTTGAATACATATGTTATTTCAAACTTTTCGAATCATTTTCCAATCAAGTGTAGAACTTACAGTATTCACGTTGACCTCTCTGTTCTCTTCTTCCGAGTCACTCTGATTGTTCTCGCTACCCTTCTCCTCCTCGCTTCCTGCCTCTGACGGTGAACTGCTTGACTCGATCCTCACGTTTACCTCTTCCTCTATAGATTCTAGGTCTATAGACTTGTTTTGGGAATCCATCATACACAGATTTCCCCCTTGGTCTGCTATTGTCTCCCTCAAATATGTGGGCGTTCCACGACCCTCTGTGTTGGGTTCTTCCTTCTTCCTTGTTTCTCTCCGCCTCCTTTGCTTTGAATTACTAAAGTTCGTCCCTCCCCTTCTCTTTTTGCGCCTCCGTGATGGTTCGGCCGTCGAAGGTGAACAGTTGCCTGATTCCTTCATGTGTGCGTCCCAAATCCCCTACAATACCCTTATTCCAGCACTCCGGCCTTTCGACATCAGTTTGCTTCCACAAAATACCACACACTGAACTTAACGTACCTATCTCTTGCCCTTGATGTGGGGTTTGGCGTTTCCAACTATCTGTCATCCATTCGTTCTTTTGGATTTATAACTTTTCTATTCTTCTTATCTAAATCAAGCTATTACTTTCTGTCAGTAAGGCATCAAGGTCCGTGTCTTCCACTCTTATTTTATGCCTTCATATTTATTTTCTATTTCAAGTGCAGGGCTTGTCACTACCTTTTTTTCCAAGCGCCTAAATGGAGAATCTGGTGGTCTACAATTCTTCGTGGTTTTTGTGGCTGCTTGCTGCAGTCGATGTCACCCCCTTCAATTTTGGCTTCGCTATCTACAATATTCTGACAATGTTTTTACTTGGATCAGTTCCTTCTGTCTCCCTGGCTTTGCACATTCCAATCCCTGCAACTTGCCCGGCCGGCCCTCTTCATTCTCCACCCTCGTCCTGTCTTGTCCCATTCCCTCTCCATGGCTTCGTTCTCCCCATTGCCTTCTGTGTCTCAAATGGCCGAGCTTTGTGCCACAGGCCTCGGTGTGCCCATTCTCTTCCCAGTGGATGCAAATGGCTTTGCATCCGTATTTGCCACTCACCTTAGCATCCGCTTCTCTTTGATAGAAAGTACCATATGCGTGGAACGTGAAATCTACGATGGGTGTAAGCACGCTACACTAGTACAAAAATGTTGTCACAAAGCACATTTTCATAGGAATGTTGCATTCAATTGGGTGTAGATTTCAAAGTAGCATCTCTTTGAGGGATAAAATGGAATAATTTGGTTGTAGATATAGATGAGCAATAATTTTTCTAGTTTCTATCAATAAACTCCTCATGGTTTGACCGTGGTGAGTATATTTATATACTAGTGGTTTCCTGTCACACAGTATAATTTTTAATGAAAAATACTTCATTTTGTGGGTTTTAGGTTATATTTTTCTATGACTCCTTTGTGACATGTGTAATATATATTTATGAATCATATTTTGTTAAACAATTCCTACATTTGCAGTCCATTCAACGGTTAATGAAAGAAAATGGGGTTATTTTTGTAAGTGCTTAAAACATAGGAAATCAAAACTTTTTAATGCATTTTCACTTTTGCCCATACAAAACATAGAGAACACTACGTGGGCTTCCTTAATTTTTGTGCAACAAAAGCTTTTTCCTTCGAGATATCAAAGAATTGCTCTAAATTGGTGTACAAAACATACTTTTATTTTTGCCCAAAGTGTACTAACCCTAGCGTGCTTCTACCCCGATCCCAATACGTCGTTGTTGTCCCTCACCTTCCGTGAGAACTCCAAGCTTGCTGATAACGGATCAGTTCTTTGGGAACTTGGCCCTGGCAAATATAGGGTTTATGGGCTCCCAGACTCCTCGTTGGGCGTGTCCACTGAGCTCCTTGCCCCTCTCCGGTCTTCCACATCCGCTTTCAGCACGCCTCCCGTAATCAAAGTGAAGATTGAGCCCGGTGTGCATTCTGTCATAGATTTGTCCGAATCCTCTGATGAGGATGCACCCACTCAATCCACTCATCCTTTCAAGCATTCTCCTTCATCAGATCGTCCCCCCTTTGGGACCCCATCCCCTAGTCACAATGCACCCACCGTTTCTTTTCCTCCCTCCCCCTCCAAACCCATCATTTCCATTGTTCAGTGTCTGCGTAGACTATCTTCTATGCCCGGTAGGAAAAACATCCTCAAGAAGTTAGATTATGACACGTTGCATATTGAGGACGTGAATTTCCTCCCCCCCCCGCTTTGATGGTAACCGGATGTTTGTCCTCCCCCCCGTTGGTGGCTCTTCCTCTCATACGAAGGCCAAATCCATGGACGGCATGGACAAGCGCTACGATGGCCATGTTTGGACGAAGACCCAGACCACCAATATCAGCAATGACATAGGCCTTGTTTTTCACTCCTCCACTTGCGTTGGCCACCTCCAGTGCCAAAATCCTCAGTGCGATTACCTCCAACGTGCTCATCGGACCTCCACGGTCAATGATACTGATTTCGACGGCTTCACCAAGGAGCCCTTCCCCATACGTGGTCCCATGCCTACCGGTTCCACTCTTATGTGCAGGATCTGCAAGGAGCCTCCCATTTGCATTGCACCATGTGACGCCAAAATCTTCTACGTCCATGGCAACGACACCACTCAACGCGCCTGCATTCATCTAGGTAACCATCTTCACCCCGTCAAGGTCGGCAACTGCAGAGATAGCCGCAAGCGTATCGATGCCCTCATCGAGGAGCATGTGGAGCGAACGCCCCAAGCCACTCACAGCAAAATCATACTCGAAACCAGCAAGGACCTTGTAGGTGAGTTCCTCCTCCGTAATGATAGTGATTCTCATCACCTTCTTTCATTAGAAGAACTTGAACCCGTCTTTGATCGTTGCAAGGAGTTGAACTCCCCCCACCTCCGAAACAAGGTTACAACCTTCAAATATTTGCGTAGGTTGGGAGTTATGGATGGCATCGCTAAGCTCAGGGGGGTCAGCACCTGGGCCTATGTTCAGCGGAATCAATTCCCCGGCCAAGGTGACGAAGCGGACAAAGTCTTTGTCTTCAAGATGTCCGAGGTCGGCCCCGGCAGTGGGGTCGACTTGGTTAGGCGCATGCAACCTGGCGGGGATCTCGAGCAAGCTTGGATCATGTCCGACCATGTCAAGCGCGTCACCAAATGGACCACCATGGCCTGCCACGTATACGACGGGACGTACCAACGCGTCATGACCATCGCTTGCTGCGATTTCCAATCCGAGGACAAGGATGCTCAAGTGTTTTTTTGGCATAACCTCAACCATGTCATGGCTCGGCATGGAATCCCCAACCCACACTTCAAAAGCTTCATGGCGGACAGTGCACAAGCCAATTGGAACGCCGTGAGGATTGTATACGGCTCCGGAGATCCCAAGGTTCCGATCGAGGGTTGCGAGAGAACCTGCTACTTCCACTGGACCCGTGACGGCCCAAGCAAAGAAGAACTCAAGCTTCGATGTGCTCAGCGTCGTGCTCAACGAACTGGAGACCCCGCTGTGCTACAAAAAGTTCTCCTTGACATGCCTGGCGGGGAGGAATTCTGCATTCGTAATCCCCACCTCGAGGGTGCAGAGGTGTTTGGATCCCAGAAGCGCAAGCCTGACACCCCCATTGGTGCCGATGAAGAAACCCACCGCCCTGACACCGTCAATTTCTCTCGCCCTCGTATCGCTCAGAGAACCACGCGATCTCATGCTTCATCTCTACCTACCATCGTTGAGGAGTCCTCTCCGTCAGTGCTGGGGGTTCCACCACCTTCACCTACTGGTCTTGATTTTCCCCACGTCAACGCTGTACAAAAGTCCAAAGTGGACGAGAAACTTTGGCATATTGCTCGCGTTCCTTATAATTCCTCCAAGGCATGTTGGGCCATGCATGCGGTCACCAAGAAAAAATGTACTGCCAAAATCGTCACAAACGGCAAGAGCACCCCGGCCCCAGCATACCTCGGAGTTTGGAACTATTACAAATTCACAACACCTAAAGTTGAGAAGTTTTTCTTTTGCCCGGACAACATTGAGCGTTGTGTTAAGGGCTCTCGTCGCAAGTGGGTCGACAAATTCTCTGTTGACCAGGAAAGACCTCCAATCCCGCCCGTGTGGCCTGTCAAACTTGGCACTAACCTCACTCGTCTGGAGATCCTTAAACTCGAAACTGCCGGCTTTCAACTCCCCCAAAAAGAACGCATCACTCCAACTCGCCTCTTTAACACCTCCGCTCCTCCCCTCGACCTCTCCGGTGTGGACGTTCCAGCCAATCCAGACTCTTACCCTACTTCTAGGCACTCCAAGCCTACGCGAAGGTCCAACACTGGACCATCAACAAAACAAATGCAGATGGTCGCATCTGCACGAGCAATGGATGGGACCATCTTGAAGGTAACCATGATTCCACGCCCTGGATTTGGTTTCGTGATCATGTTGCAATCCAAACCTGCACCTATACAATCAGTGTACCAACTCACAGTGAGCTCTCTGCCTGAGTGTAATTGTCCGGCATTCAAAGATATGATATCAAAGTTCGGCCGCAAGCGAAATTCATTTCTGCATTGTAAGCACCTCTACTTCATTTTTGTCAAGGTTTCCAATATAGATCCTGACGTTGACTTATTCATTCACGCCCCGACATTTAGCTTCAATGAGGTCAAACTCATCCTTGAGGGGGGCCTCTTGACACAATCTACTTCTTAGAATTCCTCTTGGCCTAGGACTACATGGGGCCGTTATGGATGTGGCCATTAATGGACCTCATGTGTACTCACAATTATTTGCCATAAGAAATATAACCTCATGGATGATCTTTATTCCATTGAGAATGTTGCATTACAATACTTGACTATATCATGTGTTTCTCGCACCGCTGACCAATACATGTTCAATCTAACATGTCTTCTCTTCCTATCAACTGTACTTCCGTTATGCCAACCTCCTAGATGTTTGTGGTTTCCTATCATCGTCCGTTCTTGATGGAGGTGGACCCGGTCGAAGTAAATCAACATAGCAAACAGTTCGGTCTTTCATCCGCTCCTTCAACGGACGTCGATGCGGCGATAATCTTCTCATCCTATCGCGAAATGACAAAGACCTCGAACATTCAGCTACAACCTTGACCTCCTCTTCCACGTCAGTCAACTTGTCAGCGCTCAAATCAACCCCATCATCTGCCTCCCTATCCACGCACCTTGTTGCGTCCTTCTCCAGCACATTTGTCCGCATCTTGTCATTTTTTGCATATCGTTGCCGCTCCTCCTCCACCCTCCACCTCCATGCTTGTGTGGACTGCGAAAATGGAGTCATCTCGTAATCATCACCATTTTGCTTGGCAACACTTCTTTCACGTTCCGGCGATGGATTAAAAGGAACATGGGGATCTCCTAAACTTCTAATCTCCTTCTCCCATCCTAGACCAGCAAACATGTCTCTCTCTTCTCCCATAGTATGTATGCGTCTCTACATTCATATTGTGTATGAGTCTAAATTATGTCCTCATATATATTCAGCTGAAGATAAGTTCCTCGACCACAAATAATAATTGGTGGAGTCCACGATGTAGAGTTCAACCATAGATAGGACAAAGACAAAAGTGATGGAATAAAAACAAAGCAAGTTGGTCGCCATTTGTATTTTTGTTGACTCAATCCTCAATCACACCAATCTAAAAAAAACTTTTATCATTTATTTTCTCTTGAGATCATCGTGGCTTTCAATTATATATTTTTCTATTATGTCATGATTTGTCCATCATTATAGCATTTCCCGCTTCCCAAATTGAATCATACCATTTCAAATTCAGTGCTCTTTGATTTTTGTGGCCTAAATATTCCACGGTTATAGGTCAAAAATTCTTACTGTTTTTAGTAAAATCCTATAATATTTTGGGCATATTCGAATCTGATGCCCAAAAAATCTCATATTACTAAAAATATGTTACTATTTTTACATCATGTCCACTCACCGCTCTCCAAATCTCCGCTCTCCGCTCTCCGCTCTCCGCTCTTCGCTCACCGCTCACATAGCAGTGTTGTCCTTTATGGGATCCACTCGTTCAAAGTTGTGCAAAGAAGCCTATGAATTGCAAGACATCATTAAAGACAACTGAAGGCCAAATAGAAAGTACACGTGCTAGCCAAAGGAATCCACTTTATTTATATTAAGTGGGCAAACATCTTACATCTCCTCCCCACAAGGGAGGTGTTCTAGGGTATCCTACACCCCTAACTATCTTAATCCTACGCGTCCCAGTCGACATGAGGCTTCAGGATGCCGCGCCGTCTCCGACCTGGATCAAACATCCAGGTGGAGATTCAGTCACTTGAACAGCAAAAAGAAAATGTTGATATGTTCACAGGGATCGAATACTTACATTAGCCTCTGCGTTGTCGGAGGTGTCCAATGTAGTCGGTGCCGCATCCATGTGGGTAGCTCCATCCACGTGTGAGACGTCCATTCCTTGCACACCAACGTCCATCACCCTTTCGGGTTCGGCGGAACCGACCGCAACCTCCACTGTAGGTGTTGGTTGCGGCGCTTGAGGCACTTGCTGGGCGCGAGGAATATTGTAACGGGCCATCACTTCGTCAAACAAGGACGTGAACATGGTAGGCGGTGTTCTGACAATGGCCCTTTCAATTTTGTCGTTTAATACAAACTCCGGAATTACAGGCTCTTGAACCCGGGAACTATGTCGTCTAGATTGCCGGTCTTTGTGCTTGCCTCGCTTGGACGCCTTGGTTTTTGGGGGACTGGGCAGCGGTAGTTCTCCGCTCTCGGAACGATGTGAGGCCGAAGCTGGACGGGAGGTGGTTGCCACTTCGGGTGTGTGCTTGTGGGCATCCCCTTTGGCTTCGTCTTCAAGGACGACATGCATAAGAACGTCCTCTTGATCGTCCTCTTGTTCCTCTTCTTGTTCCTGTTCCTCTTCCCCTCCCTCCTCACATGCCTCCTCTTGAGCCTCGTCAAGGTCCTCCTCAAGCTCCTCCTCATGTTCCTCGTCCCCGGCCATGTGCTCGTCATTGGGGTCTCCCTCTTGATCAACATCTTGATGTGGGTTCTCGGCCGGTTCATCTTCTGCAAGTGAGGTCACATGCTCATGACCGGCGGCAAAGTCCAGGACCCTGGCTTGCAAAGGAGAAGCGCCAAACTCGCGAGGTGACGTTTGTGTGTGAATGGATTCCCCTCCATCCGATTGCGTTTCCATGTGCCCGCTTTCCCCTCTACTGGCGGCCTCATCTGTATCATGTTCACTAGGCGCCTCTTTGTCGTCGTCGTCGTCTTCAGGCTCCTCATACTCTTCGCCCTCAGAGTCGTGTCTATCAATGTCCATGGCATCGATGTCCACACCGGGCGAAGGATCTCGGGGGGCATCCTCCAACAACAGTGCTGGGGGTGCATGTTCTTGAGGATGAGGTTGCTGATCTCTATCGTATGCAGGCTCATCGTCTTCTTCATCTTGAAAGTCCACTGCCCGAAGTGGACGAATGTGTTGTATCTTCTCGGGCAGCGTGCGCACGAAGCTAGAGTCCATGTAAGAAAAGACATGTTGATCGTTCATCTGCGTGCATGAACAAAATATCAGTATAGAAACTCTAACCCTTCCTTGAACTTAAACATCCCTCAAAAACTTTCCTGGAAGTGTTCAAGGAAATGAGGGAGTGTGAAGGGAGGCAGTGAGGGAATTTGTGAAGGTGTTCAGTAAGGTGGCGTGTGTTGTAAAGAACTAACCAATGCGGCAGCAATAGGCTTCAAGCCGCCGAATAAATTTATCACGACTCCTCCCGAGCTTCCAAGGTAGTTGAGAAACGATAGATAGACCTCCATTCGCAACTTGCCTCGGTTCGCTTCGTATGAAAGTTCAGACCACTCCTTCGGGTTCACATTGTAACGCCGAGTTACAGGCGCAACCATTGGACATCGAAACAATTTGTGGCGCGGAAAGATGCTTGGGCAAGTAAGGAAGTCCACGTAAATAAGCGGGGAAGTCCTCTTGCTGTCTACTTCCTTGTTGAAGGGTTGATCTTCGGCGTAACAAGGTAAATAAACAGAAGGGACATTTAAAAACGTATCCGGATGCTTGCGAATTATGGCTGACATGAACTCCTCAGCTGCAGGGTGGTTGCGCAAGTCGGAGACAATCATCCAAGCTGGGATTGTCTTGAGTCCGGGGGACCAAAGTGGGTCCGCAACATACTTCACCAAGGACTCCACGACCAAAGATGACACTGGTTGATCGACACAGCCTGGGATAAATCTAAAGTCGATGAACCCCCCTGTTCTGGTGAACTTCGAGAGCCAATCAAGATCAATCTTGTCTTGATTCGGGATCACCAACTTCCTTTTGAGGGCATTGTACTCGACATATCGTGTGATCACTTGTCCTTGACTCTCTTCTAGGTCTGTCTGAAGCCACTCTTGCAACAAACGCTCACATGCTAGGGGTGGATCCAAGAACTTGTTGTTGGGCATTCGCTTCTTGTTCAGCCAACTATCAGTTGCAATCTGGTAAAGCTTCACCCACTTGGCCTTTGTGATACAGTGGTCCTTCTTGAATTGTGACCAAACGGATCGGTTAAGGCAATCAAAACCTTCGGAATCCTTTCCCCAAATGCCTTGTTCGTTTGGGTCGCGTGCTGACAACTCTTGCAGCAGTATGTTCTTCCATTTCCTAAACGTACACCACAACTTTATAAGTGATACATTAGCATTCTTCGTTGACCTGAAAGTCACTCTAGGAACCTCTTCGCTAGGCCTCAATTCGAGTATTTGTTTTGCGCACAGGAGATAGTCAGGCCGAGTTAGACCGGCCATGACCCTAAAAATTTCCCTTGTCAATGGTTTGCAGACATACGGCTTCTCCTCAAATGTGGTTCCAGATTTTTTCTTCTCGTGGCGGGCTCGTTGTCTCTGTTGAGCCTCGAGGTATTCTTCCAAGTAGGTGGAGCCTGGCTTGTCGGGATTCATAAGTGTCCCCTTCTCATGCGCGATAAAGATCTTCTTCCACAACCTCGAGGTCTCATCGTCGGCCATGATGATGGCGAGCTCCGCATTAAGGTCCGCATGGGTGATGCCTCTAGCAATGGCTGTGAATGAGGCTTCCATGTTTGTTGTAAAATTCTGCAATGTGAAAGTGTTAGATTACAAATATAGTTGTTTCACATTGGAATCAGACAGGGGAGTGAAGGAAGGGAGTAGAGGTGTGGGAAGGGAGGGAGGCCGAGAGGAACTTCCACTCCCTTGCAAAGTCCAAGGGAGGTTCCTCTCGGCCGAGAGGAACTCCCCTTGGACTTTGCAAGGGAGTGGAGTGGGAAGGGAGGGAAGGAGGAATCAAGATAGAATATGATTTATTTTCCAGGCCTCCGTCATTTTTGGTCGATCGTTGCCTCAGCTTTGTTAACTCGTTGTTTTTGGGGCCTCCCTAGTTTCACCCACACCCTACGACAATACATAATTTGGGTTGTCCAAGTAGGAGTGAACTTGTTAAATGAATTAGAGTTATTTAGGGTATAAGATAGACGGACTGTCATGCTTGGATCCTTGGTCCACACAATTGTACAAGGCCAGATCTTCAATTTATCTTTCAATGCTTGTTCTGTATCTTTGTGCGCTATAATTTCCCTCGATGCAGCCACGTTGTGTTGACCGTTGATAATGAGAAAGTTTCCATTTTTGATGTCGTCCCAAGTCATCCCTTCTCTCCATTTTTCCCCCTTGTTGAGCTTCGGCATTAGACATAGATTGTGATGAGGCCATGCCGGTGGAGTCTGTATAAGGTAGTTCTTCATGAGTGCTACCCCGGCATCATCTAGTGGGCGAGTAACCTGGTACGATTTAGCGCTCATCATTTTCTTGATGTGGACGTGGAAAACTTTCTCCACACTGAAAGGGTATAGGTGTCCAAACAATTGGACAAACTTCTTCCGGTCCGCTGCAGCTTCTTCCAAACTTGGTTCCTCGCCATGCGCGATAACTCTCCCTTTCTCTGCTGCAGTGAGCACTAAGGGAGTTTCATCTGTTTCATCAGTCGCCTTCATCCTCTTGGCCTTGGCCTTCCTCGGTTCATCAGTTGTCCTCTTGGCGGACGGGGGTTTCCTTGCGCCCGCGGTCTCCTGGGGATTGTTCTGAAGAATTGGCGTTGGGTTGAGGGTCATGGCCAACGGACCAGCCTCACCAGAAACCTTCTTAGACTTCTTAGAAGTCTCTCTTGTTTCTCCAACATCTTGCTCGTTGGGTTTCTGTTTCTTGTGTGTCTTCTTCTTACTTCCTCCATCATCAATCCTTGAATCAAGAAGAGTCTCCGCTTGTTTCTTCTTTTGCTTCCTTCGCGCCTCCTTCTCGGTCGCCTCTCTTGCATTGATATCACCTATTGCTTCAAGTATGAAATTTATCGCCTTCTTCGAAACTCCAGAACCCATCACTCTCTCCATATCTTCTTTGTCCGCAGGAGGGAGCGTCGAGATTGATTGTGTGAACGGCTCCATATGGAATTTGTGTCTCTTGCAATCGATGGACAAAATGCGTTCTTCGAGTCCTTCGAAGACCGACACATTTAGCTTGTCGCGATCACCGATCGCAGCTGAGGTTATTGCGTTTCCCGGGTTTGGAATCCAACTCTTGTCTACCCGGTACGCGAATGTTAATTTTAGCGGCGATTCATTGTCTTTTCTATGTACTTGAAGTGACCAGTGTCTCAAATGGGTGTCCCTTAAATCCCAGTAGACACCCTTCGGCCCTACTTGCATTTCCCCGACAAGATTTGTCCATAGTACTTCTTTGTCCATGTCACCTACACGGAAAATTGACCAGGTTAGTGTGTCTGGAGTGAATGAAAGAATGAGTGTGAAGAGAGAATGACAAATGACTGAGGAGAATGAGTGTGTGAAGCTAGGGTGGGTCTAGTGGGGCGTACAAAGAAGTTCCTCTCGCCCGAGAGGAACTTCTTCCCCTCTGCTTCGGTTGTGTAGCAGATGTGTTTGGAGGGTGAGCGTTAAGGGTGCTAACACAAAGGGTTGGTGAGGCGTACAAAGAAGTTCCTCTCGGGCGAGAGGAACTTCTTCATCATGGCAACTTGTGTGAGCTAAGGGGGTGGGCTGAGGGAGGGTCATGTTTATGTGGGAGCGGGGGTAGAAGTTCCTCTCGCCCGAGAGGAACTTCTTCCTCATGGGAACTTGTGTGAGCCAAGGTCATACCAACTATTGTGGGCTGATGGAGGGGTCACTGTGGTCGCGGGGGGAAGTTCCTCTCGCCCGAGAGGATCCTCTTCCCCTCATTCTTACGTGTGTTGTGTTATCAGCATTACCTAAAGAAGAGGGAGGGGGTCGCGGGGGGAAGAAGTTCCTCTCGCCCGAGAGGATCCTCTTCCCCTCATTCTTACGTGTTGTGTTATCAGCATTACCTAAAGAAGAGGGAGGGGGTCGCGGGGGGAAGAAGTTCCTCTCGCCCGAGAGGATCCTCTTCCCCTCATTCTTACGTGTTGTGTTATCAGCATTACCTAAAGAAGAGGGAGGGGGTCGCGGGGGGAAGAAGTTCCTCTCGCCCGAGAGGATCCTCTTCCCCTCATTCCTACCTGTGTACGGATGGGATAGTCCGTACAATACGGACCACTCAATCCAATCACAATACAATCAGATTAGTTCATGTGATTTTAAGCTTTGCATTGAGCAGATCAACATAAGTTTTGCAATCAATATAAGCTTTAAGTGAACAGCATAAGCTTTGTATTAAGCAGAAGCATAACATTGCATTTAGCAAGAAGAAATTGGCATAAGAAGCAATAAGCATTTTGCAATCAAGCTTGTGAATAAGCATTAGCAGTCATAAGCATAATCTGTTGAATGCTTAATATGAATCAAGCATTAAACCTTGAGGCAATAAGCATGAGCATAAGGATAAGCACAGATAGATAACTCAACAAATTCAAACACATTCAATCAGATAACTAACACATTCACACACATTCAAACATGGATCAGCCACACACATAGATAGCACAAAAACATTTATACAGATTCAACACAAACCCAAGCACACTCAAACCCTAGCTACATTCAAACAGATTCAACACAAACACACATTCAAACCCTGGCTACATTCAAACATATTCAACAGAAACACACATTCAACAGAAACACTTTCAATCAGATTGAACACAAACACACATTCAACACAAACACACACTTTCAATCAGATTCAACACAATCACACATTCAACATGAACACATGACACTTTCAATCAGATTCAACACAAACACACATTCAACACACATTCAAACCCTGGCTACTTTCAATCAGATTCAACACAAACACAAACTCATTCAAACCCTAGCTACACAACACAAACAAAAACACTTTCATTCAGACTCAACAACACAAACTCATTCAAACCCTGGCTACACTCAACACAAACAAAAACACTTTCATTCAGACTCAACAACACAAACTCATTCAAACCCTGGCTACACTCAACACAAACAAAAACACTTCATTCAGACTCAACACCAACACAAAACTCATTCAAACCCTGGCTACATTCAACACAAACAAAAACACTTTTATTCAACACTAACAAACACATTCAACACAAACACAAATAGATTCAAACTGAAGATAACCTAACACATTCAGATTTGAGAGTTTGAAGTTTATTACAAAATAATTGAGAGTTGTGCAGGGCTTACCACAAGTTGCTGGAAGGAGGGCTGAGGATTGTGGCAGAGTAGCTCCTAAACTCAGCACCCCAACCTAGAGAGCGCAGTCGAAAAATCTGGAGTAGAGTGGAAGAAATTCCTCTTGGGCTCTTGAATATGCAATGCGGAATGCGGAATGCGGAATGTGGAATCAGGAATGTGGAATGTGGAATCATGAATAAAAAATGTGGAATGTGGAATGTGGAATCAGAAATGTGGAATGCGGAATGGCGATCTTGAATATGCAATGTGTGTGAGTGAGCGTGCAATGTGTCAGAGCATATTGAGAGGAAGAGAGGAAGAGAGGAAGAGAGGAGGTGCCGACACAAATGAGGAGTCGCCCTCAATTCGAATGGACTCCACCCGGGGGGGTGCGGCTAGTGGCTCGAATCGACGGTGGTGATTCAGCCGTCATCATGGATGGTTGGGATCAACTCACCTTCCCAGGATGGCAACTGTACCGACTAGTAGATCGTCTATGGGAGTACCATTCGACATGTGTCGATTGAGTACCTTTTCTCCGGATGCTCTTTCAACTAAGATTAATCAAAAAGAAAAAAGAGCCCGAACACAAATATAGTGGGAATTAAATACTTGTAGTTTTGCATAAACAACAACATTATTTGTAACATAAAACATGGAAAAGCTATTTGAATGGTTGCTGAAATCACGTCGAAGGCAAATTTCATCACTGTTATGAATGTATCACCGTCATGGATGATATTTGTGTGTAGACGATGCTATAATTATCGACCAGGGGCTTCTAATATTTGGCATGTGCATTAATGATGTATCTTATTGTGGCAATTAATCATGAGTGTATAGAGTTAGATGCAAGGTTATGAAGGCATACATGAGCATTGATGCAGCCTTAATTACCATGATTTTATGGGGAAGGAAAGTGGAATCAAGATTGAGGGCCCCAAAAAACTGCAGTCAATGTTTATTAATGTTATGTTCACTGATAAGCATTACAGTCTAACCTTGATAATATCACACCATCCGTTTGACCATAAAGTGTGATATAAACAAGGTGTGACATATTTGATAATGTCACATTTTGAAGAGTTGTGCATAATGTGATATAATCAACAAAAATAGGTAGAAAATCAAAACAAAATTACAATGTAAAAAAGAAAATAACAAATACAAGACTTCAATGTTTTTGAATGTAAAACCTAATTCAAAATTGTGAACAACAACAAGTGCACATCATAATGTGTCATTGAGATCAGGTAAAGACCTCTCACTAGAGACAAAGAAGCTTCTAATGTCACATTGTTTTAGTGATGTTAAATGTCCAACACCAATTCTAATGAGTTTGTCATGGATTTGTCCATTCCTAACAACTCCTGAGTGTTGAAAATCTGAGAACCTTGGCTAGCCATAAAATTCAAAACATCTTTAGCACATTTTTGTGCATCGCTTAGCTTCACTACTTTAGACTCATCAACGCCACTAGTCAAGTTCCATCATCTATTCATTGGGCTTTGACCACTATGCAATAAACTTATGAACTCCAAGTTTGGAAAACGAAACTCCTTGCACATGTGTCTTCCAATTTTGTACACTTATTCTTATTCAAACCAAAAATTCATCGGATGATGAATTAAACTTGGGGCAACTAGCATCATGTTCTGTTAAAAGAAAAGACAAACAAATGACATTAACTTTCTCAATCCAAAAAAATTGAAGTCGTTGCATAGCTTCCAAGTGGTTGATAGAAAAATTAAATGATGTTGGTGATTGTGGGCTCAAATTCTCTCAACATCAAAACTAGTATACAAATTACAACGTCATTGGAATGTACTCTGAGATGATCCTAAACTACCGGGTGATAGTGGAGAGATACTCATTTCCGAATGGAGTGGTTGGTGGTTCAATTTCCATTGTGAAATCTTCTCTCTAGTTGACAAAAAAGAACTAGCTAAGTAGGTAGGAAATCGAGAGCCCACCCTCCGCAAGGTAGGCTGTTAATCCCATCCTCCACCAAGAAGACTCTTGAACATGATAGGACCAACAAGCTCAAATTCACGTTGAATTGCCTAACGTTGGTAATTTATTTATTCATTGAAATGCAACTGGCTCAATGAAAGGTTAATCCACAAAGTCCCAAAACTTTTGGTAAGAAAATAATGTATAATTAAAATGAACAATTGGGCTCCCTTACAACTCTCACGTTTAAACAAACACAATTATTGGGGCTTTGATACCATGATACCATTTTTTGTACAAGTATAGGAACCAAAAAAAATAGTGACATTATCAAGGGTGACAGGGATAATAACGAGGGGGATGCAAAAATAGAGAGGGGACCTAAACCCAAGCGAATATGATTGAGTGAAGGCAAGAAATTGACTTTGGAGGCGATGCCAATATTGTAGAAATGTTATGTTCTCACGAAGGGAGGTTGCATTATTCCGAATGTTTATGCTAAGTTATATTGTTATGCAAACATTACTCCACATAGTAAAGTAGATATCACGACATGAAGTAAGACATATATGCCATTGTCGTATTTATTTACTATAAGCAGTCACAGACGTTTACTACGTATAGTTATTGACCTCCCACATTGTTGTCCGCGATTACTAGAAGTAATAATGTGGTATCTCTAAAGCTCTGAAGTATTTAGACATCAGATTTGGATTTAAAAAGCTGTACATTTCTGCAAAAAGTGGAGCATATCAAGAAGCAGGGGTTGAAAATTTTAAAATTAGGGCCCAACCTACAATCGCTCAATACAAGTCGTTGTCTGAATTTGGTTGAATTTACTAATATTGAATCAGTTGATAGGAAATCAGAAACTTTGGGCCATGTCTAGTCTTACTGGTATGAAATGCCTTCGCTACATCAGTTTACAATGCATGAATCAATGTAAGGCTAAAATGGTTGAATACACATTGCAGAGAAATTGAGGTGTAGCCCATTAAAGAAGGACTCGAAAAAAAAGGAGAAAGAAGGAGACAAAGAAATGGTGGATAAACGTCGGGGTGATAAACCTCCCCTTGTCAGGAAGGCTTCAAAGAAGATTCAATGCACGCATAAATTGGTGAGCATTTGTTATGGAATGTGCTGTATGAAATAATTGTAAAACACGTGACCCTAAAATAATATATTCTTAAACACTAACATATGGTTGTTGCAATTGTACAAAATGTGGGGGATGTGGTACAATTGTGTGGCTATGAAGAAGAGGATTCCAAGACGACATTCATTAGAAAGGGTGTTATTAAGAATGTAGCAGGTGGGATGTTGCACTCAAAGGTGATTGGCATGTTCTACGTTTCTTTGACAATCACGGAGTCATATCAAGACGACTATCCCCTACTTGAACCCCTCAATGGAAGCAACCCTCCAGTCACTACAATTGGCAACGCAAAAGGCCATTAATCACTATATTCGTTAATTTGGGACTTTTTCGGCATTTTGAGACAGTTACAAATATAAGAATATGGATAAAATCACACAGATATTGGAGAATGTTGTAAGATGCAAATTCTTTGAAGCGGGTGTTCATATCAAGAACCCAATTAAGAACTCATATCAAGATGGTTTAGGTAGGACGACCCAAACATTAGACCATGTTGTTGTGGTCCATATATTAATTTGAGAAAAGAGAAAGTCTCAAATTAACAAATATAGTGATATTATATTCTTTGGTCAACTGATTGTCTAAGGTTGTATGCGGCTACGTGAGTGTAGAGTAGACTTGTAGACCAATGTTGATTTTCAGACCTATACCCCTATGGAGTTCAGTAATTATCATTGCTAGTAGTGAATTCTGAAACATGAATGACATACTATTGTATAAATATGATTTGGTTTTTGAACATTGCAACCATATTTGTGTGACTGCACTTGGTAGATGATTGTATTATGGATTACAATGTATCTCGTAAATGAAGGATACTACTTTCCAGAGTGAAGTGACAAAAAAATATATGACTCCACATAGTGATCCTAGTATGACCAGTGGAAATATATTGTGCATGCCATAAACATATGATTATGTTGAGTCAACCTCATGTTACTCGTTATAGTAAACGCACTCATTTGCATGCAAAACATGACATTGGGAACGTGTCCATTGGGAACGTCTGGTCCAACATGACTCCGACCATACTTTACTGCTTGTCTGAAGCGATTGGTCATTTTTCACGGTAGTAAAATCTGTGTTTTCTCACTTGTAGAAGTTGAAAAACCTAGTTGTAAAAGACGTGTTTTGTAGTAGTGGAAAGATGGGCCTTCCCCAAACCACATTCGTGGTTTGTTGGTGAGGTACAAGGATGTACTCACCAATGGGTTGCTCAAAAAGTTACCACCAAGGAGTGGAAAGCAACTTTGCTCAACGAGAGATTGAGTTCTTGAGCTATGTGGTGACAAATGAAGTTGGTGGATGGACATGAGGATGGTCAAGGCAATCCAAGAGTGGAAATGACGCTTGACCCAAAAATGGCTTAGGTCATTGTTTGGCCTAGCTACCTACTACCGCCGCTTCATTCGAGATTTTTCTATGATTGGTAGGACCTTGTCCGACTTGTTAAAAAAATGGTTATCCCAAGAGTGGGATGAGCCTTATCACCAAGCCTTTGGGGAGCTTAAGAGCAAGTTGTCTTCGCCGCCCGTGCTCAAGTTCGCGGAGTTTGACAAACCTTTTGAGGTGCATACAGGGACGAGTGACTTTGCCATTGGCGGGTGTTGATGGAAGATGGATGGCCATTGCATATGGGAGCATGAAGCTCGATGGTTGTCAAAGGAGACGGCCAACTCATGAGAAAAAACTCTTTGCCGTAGTGCATTGTTTGGAGATGTGGCAACACGATTTGGGGTTGCACAAGACCAAGGTGTATATGGACAATATGTCCTTGAATTATTTTGAGACATAAGTGCAAGTGAGCGCTAAGCCATTGCGGTGGCACGATACTTTGGCACTTATGAAGGTGGATTTGATCCACAAAATGGGCCATGGCGATGTGGTGCCAGATGCGCTAAGTAGATGGGAAGAGTTCCAAGCAATGAACACCATCCAAACCTTGTGGCTATGGTTACCGGTGAAGGAAACTTGTGATGCAATATAAGGGAGGGGTACATTAACTACCCTGAAGCACTAAGGCTTCTAGGTGAGTTTCGCAAGAGCAAGGTGCTCAAAGAGATCAAGTTGGTGGACAAATTGCTCAAGTATAAGCAAAGTCGGGTGTATGTGCCACAAGGCAAGTTGAGGCTATCGGTTTTGAAGGAAGAATATGATAGTCCCATTGCCGGCCATAGAGGAGAAAGAAAAAACCACCATAGAGTGGTGTTAAGGAGGTACCATTGGCCGCGCATAAAGGAGGATATAACCCACTTTGTGAAGACTTGTGTAAAATGCCAAGTGAACCAAACTTCTTACTAAGAGCAAGGCGGCCTCTTGCAACTGTTGCCTATCCCGCCGGGGCCATGGTATGATGCCATCTAGGTGATGGTAGAGCGGTTTGCCAAGTTGGCACACATGGTGCCGATTGTGGGAACTGCGACCGCATTGGAGACCGCATAGCCTTTCTCAAAGGATGGTTGAGGCACCACAGGTTGCCAAGAGTGATTGTGTGGGATTGAGATCCAATGTTCACAAGTGCATTTTGGATGCACTTCTCTAGGAAGGTCAGAATGAAACTAAGGTTTAGCACAACCTTCCATTCCCAAACGGATGGGAGAATGGAGCGTATGAATGGAGTCTTGAAGCAATACTTGAGGAACTTGGTGGGGGCGGACCAAGGAGATTGGGTGGACTATGTGGATCGAGTGGAGTTTAGTTACAAGGAAGCCACGCACTTCATAACCAAGGAGTTGCCTTTCGTGGTGGCTTATGGAGTGCGCTCTAACCTACTAACCTAGCTCTCGAGGGGGCACATTGAACACTAGAGTTCAACCAAGATGGTGAGGACTTGGCCAAGAAGCGTGAACAAGTCTTGGTGATGACCAAGTTGTTGGTGGAGGAAGCCCGAAAGCGCTACGACGAGCAATTCAATGCCGGAAGAAGCAAAGTGGAGTATGAGGTGGGCCAAAAGGTGTTTGTGGAATGTCAACAACTTAACCTTGCCCCAAGGCCTCACTCCAAAATTCATGTCCAAAGTTAGAGTTTCCCATCGTGGAACGAGTATTCAAGGACATGTATAAGTTGGAGTTACTGTCCGAGATCAAAGTGCATCCAACATTCCATGTCTCATTATTAAAGCCATTTAAGGTAGACACCTTGTGGCCCGATCGCAAGCTAGTGATTAGGCCACCTCCCGACCTTGTAGTAGGTCGTTTGGAATATGGGGTATAGGGCATCCTCAAGTGTAGGAACCCCAAGTGCAAAAACCAAAGGAGTACAAGGTGAAATGGCGAGGATACAATGAGAAAGAAGCCACTTGGGTAGCGGCAAGAAACATGGTGAACGCCAATGAATTGGTGGAGCACTTTGAAGAGCTTAGGGCTAGAGGCTCCAATAAAAAGAAGCGTAGGCATTGATGAAGACATCAATGTGCTGTAGTGGGGGAGAGAGGCTAGTAGCACACTTAGCTTGGAGGCATCATGAGGTCTATCACAATGGGGAAACCCATGGCATCCCAACATCACCGAAAATCACCAAAAGTCTCGAGCATGCCTTCTTGGCTTAAGAAAGGAACTCCTCATGTTACATTGGCACCACTATCCTAAAGGCTCATAAAAGTCTTAAAGTCTCGCAAAATCAAAGAAGAGGAAAATTATTATCATGCAAGAACTAGCAAAGAACATGTGTTTTTCAGAAAGGTTGTTTGACTAGGAACCAATAAGAAAATTGGTTTTCCTGATGTTATTGCCCCCATTATAACAATTCATACTCACATTGGGACCCACTATCTTGAAGGCTCATAAAGGTCTTAAAGTAAAAAGCACACAAAACATCAGGTCGACCTTTCCCAATGTTGTTGCTGGCTAGCATGTTCAAACCTCACTATGAAATGAATTCAAGTGTTGATTTGGAGGATAGATTTGGTAGAAAATAAGGGCTGTGACCATGAAATTATACCAAATGGCCCTTCAAACTTATATGAAGGACACACGGTGCCGGACACTTATAACAAACAAACCCAATTTTGAGTAGCCAAATTTGAAGCTGGAAGAAAATCAATTTAACTCATTTTAAGTAGGTTCTCAAGTGTCTAGCAAAAAAAAGGCTCCTCCAATTGACTGGTTTGTGATGAAAACATACAAGACTAAAGCATTTTATGTTTATTTTCATTAGCACTCGTTTGTCAATACTAATAATTTGCTAATTTGCTAATTTTCCTTATCTCTGAACATCTATGGGTCCGTGAAAAGAAAAGATAATTCAAATTGGAAAATGACATAATGAAGCCCAAGCACAGTCCTTTCTAACTGCATTCCAACATTGTGTCTAACTGGTGTGCAACATCTTGCTTAACAAATCTAGCAAAGGGACAAAATTTCCTAGGTATAAGTGTCGGGCACTGTAGTATGGAAAATTTGTGTGGTCACCTAGGGGGATGAACTCAAGGTAGAGGGTAGGAACCATGTGAACTCGTGAAAAATAGTGGCACCACTCCCTAGTGTAAATGAATAGATCTCATTTTTTGGGTCCCTTTTGTGAGTTATTATTTTAGGGTGGATAATGAATTCAAGGAATATGAAAAAAATTCTAACTTTAAAATATTTAAGGTCATGAAGTCTACATCCAAAACCAGATTCAATCATTTGCTTTTGAACATCACTTTTACTGATCTATAGAGAGAAAATTGTAACACATTATATTAACGGATGCATATTTCTACACATACAATGTGCACAAGGTTTAACATGACTTTGGTTTTTTTTCAAATTTTTTCATTTCAATCATAAATTTATGTATGGCATCAAAATTCCCTAGGGCTGCACTCATTGTAAAGGGTCAAAATCCGTGAGTATGAAAATTTGGGAATACCCCCTAATGTAAATGGGCAAATCTCCTTTGTAGGATCCAAAGTTTTGAATATTTTCTTGTAATTTGCAATTCTTTCATTTGACCAAAAAACATCCAAACAAACATAAGAATAAAAGTGGCTTTGAAAACTTGAGAAAAAACTTAAACTAAAATTGTGACTAGGTTCAATACAGAGTGCAAGCACAATAAAGTGGACCAAAAAAGTCCTCCAATATCTTAAAGCCATAGTTTTGTTGGTCAAACGCCTAAAAGTAGTAGCAAATGTTGTTTAAATTGAATATTTTCATGATGACCTCTATTGTTGTGTTAGCTATTCAAATGTAGAATACGAAGACGAGATCTTCGAAACTTATCATTAAAGATAATGCTCAAAATAAAATGGCTAAATTTTGTTTTGGACATAAATTTCATGACCTTAACTATTTTGAACTTTATTTTTTTCTTCATATTCATTTAATTTATTATACACTCGAGGTCATCATCAAATAATTTTGTAGAAATTCATCAATTCAATCTAATTTTATCACATTTAAAACTAAAAATTGACAATTACTTGTTCAATATGACCACTTGCACACCCACTTGCACTGTCTTCTAAAATATGTATTCTTTGTTGAGGTTGTTTTTATCAACATAAATTGCTTGGCTTTGTAGATCAATATGATTTTAAAATGTTTATGATCTTTTTTCACAAAATTCAAAGTTAGTAAATTGTTTGGAATCATTTTCACTTGAAACTTGTGCAAGGATCAAGAGTTGTCCACTTTACCATGCTCGCACCCCACTGTGTGCATTACTTTTCATATTTTTTCATATCAATTCTGAATGTGCATGGGGGGGGGGTAGGTTTAAATTACGCACTCACGTGCTTTTTGGCCCTTTACATCAGTGCACCCCCCGAGTCAAAAGTACACACTCGTGGGGTACCAACCCTCTACTTTGAGGTGGTCATAATATACAAGCCTTCAAGTGTAGTGTAAAGACATACGCAACCATGCTCTCAACCAAATGATATAATTTCATTACCACCCTACTCGTGTGGGCCCTTTTACATCATAAGAAATCAAGGGGTCGTATGAGATTTTGAACTTCAGGTTCTCCTAGTTTTGTGTTGGACTGACCTCTTTGAACTAGGGTGATGCAAAACTTGATAGACCATGAAACATTGTCCAATGCATGCCATGTAATAGGTTGACTCCAAGTAGGTTGTCATCCATTCAAACGTTTTGGATCCCTTATTAGTCCCTCAAGCTCTAGTGTAAAGTGCTCCTAAATGAAATGATGATGGGTCCTATAATACTATAAATGTGAGACTTTACGAATTGCACAAATACCAACCCCTCACATGGAGGTGCCCCGAAAAGGGTGTAGCATGGAGGTGCCCCGAAAAGGGTGTAGTAGGCACAAGAGTTGCTCGCCTTCCCCTTGCACCACGGTAGTTGACCCCTAATAACTCCACTACAGTGTAATCTATTAGAGAAATAAGCAAATAGAATGAAATGGATGTTTCCTCGTGGCAGCACTTGGGCGGTACAGTATATGTGTGTGGTGTTCCATTTGATTGGAAGACGATCCAAGTGTCACCGTAAAATTGGAGACAGGAACAAAGTCTCGTCACACTGCAAGGATAAGTCACACTACAAAGGACCTATTGCATGCTTAATGTGGTGTCTCCGCGTCTCTGCCACTCTTGGGCACACAGAGAGCTGCCCATGGAAATTCATGGCAAATGTGACAACTTCTCAAGAAATATGAGTAACAGGTGTGGCTACAGAGAGATCTGCCCAACGAAATTCTGTCGAATGTGGCAACGTACTAAGGTGGACATGTGTTCATTCGGATACTTCTCTCTCTGCACCCACTTCTCATAGGATATGAAACACACCATTTGCGAGAGATTAGCAAACTTCAACCGTGCCCATAGCCATGGACCTCATAATTCTTGGAACTCATATGAATATCTAATGTATAATCAAAGTGAAGATTCTCGTGCTTTTTAAGTGGTCGTATAGATCCCCCAGTCATGTTAACTATTGAGCTTAGAATGGTTAGCATACTTTGAGCATGTAGTCCAATCTCTGTTAAACAAATGTATTTTTAGTGTCTGTTCTTAGATCCGCACCTAACCACAGAACACTCACTTATAGGTGTCTAGATGAATTACATATTCCTATGTTGGAATTAGGGTCGTGTATCCTTGAGCCTGCACCTGATGGACGGCATCTCCGAACGTCTGAACCTCGATCGCTTTCCATATTGCCTGCCTGGTCCCTTGCGGGTGCATGTCACTGGGGCGCTCCATGGCCTGAAGCACACACCCAATCCAGGCCGTCGGAGAGCCCCGGGCCCATCAACGGCCCACAAGCCTCGCAGGCAGCCACCCTGCCAGGCTGCGGGCAGGGCGGGGCCTGGCCAGGGCTCGGGCCTATGGAATGCCAAAAAGGCCATGTTCTGTCAAACCTGGTACCCCGGGGAAGATGCCCGGTGCCCCGGGGAAGATTCCCTGTACCCCGGGGAAAATACCATGTACCCCGGGGAAGATACCCTGTACCCCGGGCTCGACCCAGTACACTTGGCGGATATCATTAGGTATGTATTGAGTCTGTATACCTATACATATTCGTACGTATACAGGTTTTCTTGATACGAAAATACTTCTTGGTCTGCCAAAAGACCGTCCACGTGGCTTAGGGTTTGGTTTCACTCTCTCTCCAGCTTCTGCCCGTCGTCTTCCCCAGTCCGTTTGGTGTTGTGCGCAGGGCGGTGGCCGGGGTCGGAGGCGGAAGAAGATGTGGTGGTGTAGGAGCTGCCGTAATTGCATGAGAGCTTTAGGTGTTAGAGTAGCGAGTATTTTTACATTAATTTCCAGACACGTGAAGTTCTCTGTACTGTGAGTTTAGTGCCCTTTGGTGATGCGACGGAGGCAATTCTTTTGTTTAAGAACCTCTGTGATCGGATGACAATGGGCCTCTCCCTCGACAGATCTTGCATGTGGCATGGCGAATGGGCTTGGCAATCCACGTGCAGTGCCTCACTTTCTCTCTTGTTGGAATGGACGGAAGTTGTGACAGAATGGTCACAACTTCCCTACTGTATCAAAATGTATTAGGTCAAAGGTTCTGTACCCCTCACACAGACAAATGTTTGAGGGTCGTAGTTGCGAATCTGAGATGCTTGCTGGTGGTGAGATTCTGGCTTAAGCCTCTTGGCGAGACTCGAGCATTGACTTGCAAGGGTATTTATTTCTCAGCAATTTTGCACGTTGTCGTACGAATTTTTTGATTTTTGAAGCTTAAATGAATTTTAAGTGTGAATAGCCACTTCTAGAACTAGAAAAGATGAAACTTTGTGGTGTGAAATGGCTATTGTCTTGTGATATGTGAGACTAGGCCATGTGAAGTCTATGGCCTGGTTTGAAGAGACAACAACGGTTATAACTACCTTGTGGAAGAAGAGAAGAGGGGAGAGGCCATTCATTATGAATGTGTCTTGTAGGCGAGAGGCCGAGAGCGTGGGGAATTATTGACCTTTTTGACTCTTGTGTGAAATTTATCTCTGTGAACTCACTTTCGAATATTAAAGTTTAACCACTATGAATTTTGTAGAGCAAAACAATATTAACGATTAACCAACTGAAATGGAAGATTACAAAGACATACCGGTCGCTGCCGTGCAGTCTAGAATAATATCCCCTGGGGAGCTACATGCTTCAATTAGCATTTGCATTAGAAGCACGGACTTTTCACGAGGCCCTCGCCATGGTGTGGATCCATTAGTTAGCTGGTCCTCACGAGAGACCAAGTTCTGGAGAATATCATCCCGTGCAACATCCACCCCATAAGGATCCAATTCAGGGACATGGCGAAACGAAAACTTCGATGGAGGTGACCCCGGCACGCTCCTGATCGCCAATGAAATACCGAACCTCATGGTCTACAATGTACAAGACATAAAGAACAATATTACTTTACAAAGTAAACAACACAACTGCGTGAGTATAATAGTTAGGTGGGTCTACACTAAGAACTAACTCAAGGATGAAATTGAAACTGAATGCGGTGATCAGAAAGAAGACTTAAGCTTTATCTTACAGTTGATGCTGGATTTATTGGGGATGTGAGATGAAGGCGGTTCATTCCCCACCATTCTTTCCGAATTGCGAAACCATATGATTTGCAATATCTAAGAATATTGGACTTCGTACTCAAGCGAAAAGGGTGAAACAAAATAATTGCCCCGTCGTCGTGAAGATGTTCGTCGGCAAAATCAAAGAGTGGTTGTAACCACTCTTTCGATTCTTGATTCCAAGCGGGAATGGACGATGGTGGGTCTGATATGCCAGGAACAGGAAGACCTTCCGGTATATCTGCAAGAATCAAGTCCAAACAGGGATGGTCCTCCGGAGAACCCTTGTAGTGCCGGATTTTGTCTTTTGAGTGCTGCGCAATCAAAGGACAACCAGGTTTGGTGTTAAAATAATCCTCCTTGCTTTGTACACTGCCTAGTACTTGAATGCAAAACAAATTCTTTATACATTCTTGTACCCTCGTAAAGTGTTCCAACTCTAGATATTAATCACAGTTAGTGCACATATTGTAAGCTATTGCTGAGTTGAAACAAGAGGGGCTCCAAAATTGATATATTCAAATAACACCCAGCTTGTAAAAACACTTAACAAAGATTATGGCCGAATTAGGTACAATGATTGCAGATGCTTTCCAGAAATCAAAAGTCTAATTTAATCTAACTACACCCAACCGGAAGCCTAGCCTTAACATGCCTGACCCTCACTAATTGAGCCTGCCGAGACCCACATTTCCATAAATCAAAATATGTAGATACCCCTAACTAAACCCAAGCCTAACCTTAACCTCCCTGACCTTTCACTAATTGAACCTGCATAGAACATTTCGGTGCCGAGACTCACAATTCCAGAAATCAAAATATGTAGCTACCCCTAACTAAACCGAAGCGTAACCTTAACCACCCTGACCTCACTAATTAAACTTGACTAGTGGGTCTCGGGGCCGAGACCCATATTTCCATAAATCAAAATTTTCGGTTACTTTCTAGTTAATGAAAAATGTGGAACACATTGAAATGCATAAATTCCAAGGCAAACATGTTATGACAAAATTAAGGAAGAGCAGTACCTTGAGCATGAATCTTTTCAACTCGTTGTAGGAAGGGGTGAATTCCTCCGTGTCACCGCCAAGAACGACCTCCATTGAGGCATTGAGAATGAGCTCTTGAATATGGATGTCGAGCTCCTCCCCCGAAGTCAAAATAGGAATTTCACTCAACTGATCGTAGGAGGAATTGCGTTTTGTTCCTCTAGAAAATGTTGGAGCATGAGAACCAGATTCATATGTGGGACTTGGAGCAACGGGACTCTTACCTTCTAGCTCTGAGGGGGGGTTCATCTTCTTTCTGCCCTTCTTGGTGGACTTCTCCAGTGACTTCTGTAGCTTCTCCCGCTCTTTTTGATCAGCTCTCTCCTCAGCCTCCTTGACCCTCAGCGCTTTCTTCAGGTCCTGTTCCATGCGTCGTTTCATTGCCTTTGCCCTCTCATTCTCATCTTCAATGCCCTGTAAGTCCAGCATTTCAATTCCAGACTCACCTACAGCCTCTCGTGACTTCCTGAGCTCAGTCTCAAAATGAGGAGTAAAACTTGGAGCGCAATCAAGATACCAGGCACCGCCGGCAAGGTGAGAAGTTGTCCAAGTGCGTTGTTGAAGAGCTGAGAACATGCACGCTGAATTTGATCGATCAAGCCATGTGGTCAAGAATATAGGAAGGTCTTCTTTGGAAATAGCTCTTTTGGCCAGAAGCTCGTACTTAAAGTACCTGTGTCACGGAATAGCACATAACATTACATTGTAGAACATTCGAACTAGCAAATCATATAAAATGAACTGAAAAAAAAACTGAAATTAATGAAGAGTACTTAAAGATTTGAGACGTACCTAAAAAGAACTCTGCGGACAACAAGGTCAGATCCATTAAATCCAACAAAGTCATCAAGTTTTTTGAAGGAATCAGGTCCTCTGAAATAGGTGTTGAACGCATGGTCCCATAACTTCATGCGATAATCTTCGATATACACGGACAACAACATAGGCTCACTGACAACACTCATGTTGATAGGAAGTTGGTCTTGACGCATGGTCTCGTCAAAAATCAAACTGGCATGCTCAGAAATCTGGAAAGCAAGACAGAAAGCATCAGCTAATTGACGTTACTAATTGAACAAGCCTAGAGCACCTCCATTACCAAGACTCACAATTCTAGAAATCAAACTCTAAAGGTACCCCTTACTATATCCACGAAAAAACCTAATTATGCCCCCTTACTAAATGAACCTGCCTAGAGTAGCTCGGTGCCGAGAACACAATTCCAGAAATCAAAATTCTAACTACCCACCCCAAAGCCTAACCTTAACCTCCCTGGCCTCACTACTTAAGCATGCATTGAGCATCTCGGTGCCGAGAGTAAGAATTCCAGAAATGATCATTTCTAGCTGCCCTTAACCAATCCCACCTCGAAGCCTAACCCAGAAATGAACTAAACCCCGAACCCCGAAGAAATGAAATTAAGAATGTGAGGTTGGTAAAACACATGCCAACAAGGAACTCAACTAACTGAAAAATCAATAAAATCAGTGGATTTACTCCTGCCCAGAAACATGCTTTTGCAAGGAAATTTGCCAATTTCTCTTCGTTGATGGGCTTGGGAGGTAGCCTGCGAGCCTCGCGAGTGGAAGCAGATGAATTAAAGTATTCTAGCCATTTTATTTTGAATGCTGGAGACGCCCTTGAAGTTGCAATGAGCTGCAGCTTCTCTAAGTTGAGTTCCGGTGAGAGTGAGTTCAGGGTGTAATGACGCTCAATCTGTCTGACAAAGGGATTGTGAGAATTTCTTAAGGATAAGCTGAACAGAATGATATGGACAAAGGATTAGGGTACCTACCTCACAAAGCCAACCGTCGGTAAGCTCTGGGTTAGACACAGAAACTAGTTTTCCCATCTTAATGCGAAGTGCCACAGCTCTCTTCTCAAGTGCGGATTTCATCGCAGCTGCCTTGTCAGCAGGGGAGACGTCGCCTTTTGATTGCTCTACAAGCTGACGTATACCATCGTCTGCAGCGAGACCCAGTTCGTGCTGCACAAAGAGGGAACAAGAATGCGGAAACCAAAAGTTCAAATGAAAATGAAACATGATGTTTAAGACCCAAAAAAAAATTAAAGAAGTTGGTAGCGATTCGCAGAACCATAAGGACTATTCCATGACTCACCTGAAATATGAAATTTGTAAACACATGTAACGGTAACGAATACCAAGTCTTATGTGATTTCTTGCACCTATTGAGATCGGCCGGACTCAAAATGTCATTGAACTGGTCAATTGACATTAGACCATACTTCTGAACCCTGAAGAGGGTATGGACAATGTTGGTCTTCACGTGCGAGTCCTCGGTATGTCTAAATTCAAAAATCAAGTGAAAGACATTAGATTATTGAAATGAAATGAACGCGACCCCCCATTTCCAGCGCCCGTTGGGCACTAGAAAGGGGATCCAGAGTCCGAGGCTTCACCTGGGGCAAGAAAGGAAAAAACAGAGCAACCACAAAAATAAGGAGCGCCCTTAGGCTGCTGGAAAAGAGTGGTCGGAGCCGACCACTCTTGTCCAGCACCCTAAGGGTGTTCCCACACATCCAGAGTCCGAGGCCTCACCTGGGCAAGAAAGGAAAAAACAGAGCAACCACAAAAACAAGGAGCGCCCTTGGGGTGCTGGAAAAGAGTGGTCAGAGCCGACCACTCTTTTCCAGCACCCTAAGGGCGCTCCCACACATCCAGAGTCCGAGGCCTCACCTGGGCAAGAAAGGAAAAAACAGAGCAACCACAAAAACAAGGAGCGCCCTTGGGGTGCTGGAAAAGAGTGGTCGGAGCCGACCACTCTTTTCCAGCACCCTAAGGGCGCTCCCACACATCCAGAGTCCGAGGCCTCACCTGGGCAAGAAAGGAAAAAACAGAGCAACCACAAAAACAAGGAGCGCCCTTGGGGTGCTGGAAAAGAGTGGTCGGAGCCGACCACTCTTTTCCAGCACCCTAAGGGCGCTCCCACACATCCAGAGTCCGAGGCCTCACCTGGGCAAGAAAGGAAAAAACAGAGCAACCACAAAAACAAGGAGCGCCCTTGAGGTGCTGGAAAAGAGTGGTCGGAGCCGACCACTCTTTTCCAGCACCCTAAGGGCGCTCCCACACATCCAGAGTCCGAGGCCTCACCTGGGCAAGAAAGGAAAACACAGAGCAACCACAAAAACAAGGAGCGCCCTTAGGGTGCTGGAAAAGAGTGGTCGGAGCCGACCACTCTTTTCCAGCACCCTAAGGGCGCTCCCACACATCTAGAGTCCGAGGCCTCACTTGGGCAAGAAAGGAAAAAATAGAGCAACCACTAAAACAAGGAGCGCCCTTAGGGTGCTGGAAAAGAGTGGTCGGAGCCGACCAGTCTTTTCCAGCACCCTAAGGGCGCTCCCACACATCCAGAGTCCGAGGCCTCACCTGGGCAAGAAAGGAAAAAACAGAGCAACCACAAAAACAAGGAGCGCCCTTAGGGTGCTGGAAAAGAGTGGTCGGAGCCGACCACTCTTATCCAGCACCCTAAGGGCGTTCCCACACATCCAGAGTCCGAGGCCTCACCTGGGCAAGAAAGGAAAAAAACAGAGCAACCACAAAAAAAAGGAGCGCCCTTAGGGTGCTGGAAAAGAGTGGTCGGAGCCGACCACTCTTTTCCAGCACCCTAAGGGCGCTCCCACACATCCAGAGTCCGAGGCCTCACCTGGGCAAGAAAGGAAAAAACAGAGCAACCACAAAAACTAGGAGCGCCCTTAGGGTGCTGGAAAAGAGTGGTCGGAGCTGACCACTCTTTTCCAGCACCCTAAGGGCGCTCCCACACATCCAGAGTCCGAGGCCTCACCTGGGCAAGAAAGGAAAAAACAGAGCAACCACAAAAACTAGGAGCGCCCTTAGGGTGCTGGAAAAGAGTGGTCGGAGCCGACCACTCTTTTCCAGCACCCTAAGGGCGCTCCCACACATCCAGAGTCCGAGGCCTCACCTGGGCAAGAAAGGAAAAAACAGAGCAACCACAAAAACTAGGAGCGCCCTTAGGGTGCTGGAAAAGAGTGGTGGGAGCCGACCACTCTTTTCCAGCACCCTAAGGGCGCTCCCACACATCCAGAGTCCGAGGCCTCACCTGGGCAAGAAAGGAAAAAACAAAGCAACCACAAAAACAAGGAGCGCCCTTAGGGTGCTGGAAAAGAGTGGTCGGAGCCGACCACTCTTTTCCAGCACCGTAAGGGCGCTCCCACACATCCAGAGTCCGAGCCCTCACCTGGGCAAGAAAGGAAAAAACAGAGCAACCACAAAAACAAGGAGCGCCCTTAGGGTGCTGGAAAAGAGTGGTCGGATCCGACCACTTTTTTCCAGCACCTTAAGGGCGCTCCCACACATCCAGAGCCCGAGGCCTCACCTGGGCAAGAAAGGAAAAAACAGAGCAACCACAAACAAAATGAGCGCCCTTAGGGTGCTGGAAAAGAGTGGTCGGAGCCGACCACTCTTTTCCAGCACCGTAAGGGCGCTCCCACACATCCAGAGTCCGAGGCCTCACCTGGGCAAGAAAGGAAAAAACAGAGCAACCACAAAAAAAATGAGCGCCCTTAGGGTGCTGGAAAAGAGTGGTCGGATCCGACCACTTTTTTCCAGCACCCTAAGGGCGCTCCCTCACATCCAGAGCCCGAGGCCTCACCTGGGCAAGAAAGCAAAAAACAGAGCAACCACAAACAAAATGAGCGCCCTTAGGGTGCTGGAAAAGAGTGGTCGGAGCCGACCAGTCTTTTCCAGCACCCTAAGGGCGCTCCCACACATCCAGAGCCCGAGGCCTCACCTGGGGCAAGAAAGGAAAAAACAGAGCAACCACAAAAAAAGGAGCGCCCTTAGGGTGCTGGAAAAGAGTGGTCGGAGCCGGCCACTCTTTTCCAGCACCCTAAGGGCGCTCCCACACATCCAGAGTCCGAGGCCTCACCTGGGCAAGAAAGGAAAAAACAGAGCAACCACAAAAAAAATGAGCGCCCTTAGGGTGCTGGAAATGGGCCTTTTCTGAAACTGTAACCCTAATTATTTCTTGTCAGCATTGTAGTCCAGCCGAGCAGCGCATATGAATCCTAAGGTTTAGTGCTTATCTGTGAACGTCCTTTTCGAGGTTGTTCCTAACCTTGCACCAAGTGACAATTTATAATATCAAAAACAACAGTAATTAATGAGTGGGTTATCAAATACCTGACTCTCTTCGTCAATAGTGAAGTCCACCGATAGTTGGAGCTCGGACTCACACTTTGAGTGTGAAGGTGAAGTAACTTCTTGTTCGACAACTTGATTTTGTACAATCTCGACTGGAAGCTTCGCGAACTGGTTCGTTAACGACTTGACGGTACCGTCCAAGTTCGCAAGCCGCATTCTCTTAATCTCTGCATTTCTCATCCTAGCACGCCTAATCTGCTTTGAACTAGAGAATAGGGGCTTTCTCCTTCTCCTTCGCTTTGCGATCGAAGGTGTCACACCGTCTAATGGATACACAGCATGCATCTGAGATACTACCTCATTACCAAACTCAGCTCATCTTTCTGCAATCTGAGAGGACTTTTATGGTGTTTTACATCTTGTTTAAATCTCCACTACATTCCAATTTAATGGACCCCTTTAATGATTTACTTATAATAACGCATAATTGTTATTTTCATCCTTCAAATTGCGGCCGAGGGCAATCGACTTTACACCTAAACCTCTGATTCTAATTTGGATAGATATTTAATCGATCCAATAAATGACGTCGGTTGTGCCTAACTTCGGTTGCCACACATTCCACACAGCTACTTATGCGCTGACATACCTTCGATCACCCTTGCCCATGAATTTTACAGCTGCTATAATAATTTTAGCAAACAGCCAATTATCCTACAATCCTCTTTCCTACAATCCTCCATGTCTTTTTCCCTTTGGAACCTCTACCTGTTCCCCTAGAAGAATTAACCCCTTGTCTACGCATTGTTTTCCGCAAGTTGTACGGCGTCCCTGAGCTCTCTCTTGATTCTAACCTTTGCCTTCTCTCTATACGCCTCTGTTTTTCAATAGTCCTCCTCAATTCTCGATCTGCTCTCGCTCTCGTCCGAGTGTTCATCTCTAACCATATTGAAGCAAACAAATGTTATATATCATTGTCAAGTCTGTCATAATTAACATCTATGCGCCATCATTATGTTCCTATTATCTTGGATTTAGATAATTAACCTGCAGTTTCTTTAATTATTCCTCGGTTTGTATAGCCATAACTTGACGAGACTCTCCCAAATAAACTTTCCTATTCTCGCTTCGCCATAAAGGTTAATGCTCTACCTTTGCCCATTTCAAGCCTCGACTAAAAAAGAAACACTTTCCTTTAGGGTGCCCCTTACATCCACTAAATGGTTCACGTGGTCTTGTGTATTTATAAGTTCGTCAGTCGGCATCCAGCCTCATTGTTTGGTATTGATATATCTAGTTTGGATTGGCATATGATCATGACTAACTTAAGTAAATGCTGTAGTGCATTTTCAATTTTTATTCACATTTCTATAATGAATCGGCTTATTATTCCACTACTAATCCAAGTCTCCGCCGTCATTCATAGATTCCATCTTGCCATGGCCTTCTAATCACAACACTATATACACCTCCCCACTTTGTGGTTTTCTTAAGTCCATTGCCCATTTGGCCACTACCTGCTGTGCATTCACAATCCTTCTGCAATGGCCACCATCCGAGCACTACACCATTCCATCCCGCTTATGATCCCTCTAGGAGATGATGGTCTAGCCAAAGTCACAGAGTCGTTCCTTAGTTTGAGGTTTAGATTCCACCCAGCCTCAATTCATGTCGAAGAAGAGGTCTTTGATGCTAACGGTGACTTGAGTCACACTGTCCTTCAAATATCGTTTCGCAATGACGATGGTAGAGTTTGGTTCTTGATCCCTGGAACGTACAAGGCCATAGGCGTCACCGAGTCGGATATGGCCACCACAACTGTGTTGCTAACACCAGGTGTGTCCCTCACGTCCACCACGCAGGTTCCTCTTCTGGCGACGGTCAAGAAGGAGCCCGGCATCGAAGAGGTTACCTTGCTCAGTGACTCTGATGATGATCTGCCACCTGCCTCTAACATTACCCCACCTCCATCGCAGTATCAGCCCTTCATCAATCCTCTCAGGATTCCATACGCGCCTACTGTAAGTCAACCATCTACTTCCAGACCCCCAGTTCACCCAGGTGTGTCTATAGATCGTCCCAGTGTTGTCCACCACTGTCACCAAAAATCCTCCACCCTTCGATTTCGTCCTAGCCCGAGTGGAAAAGTTTATAATGACATGTAGAGACTTCTCTCTTTGTAACCCAATATATAATTCCAATCTACCCTTGGAATATACACAATTTGATTAACACCACACTATGTAGTTTTACATTCCTTAATGTCGGGCAAGGTTATATCCTTAGCCTTTTCTAATGTCCACCCGGCCGCTTTGGCCACGCATGCCTTCAAAGATATCCCTCTTGTGAATCGAGTCCTTGCCGTCGACTCCACACTACTACATGAGTTCTCGCTTATTGATTCCGTGCTATCACATGTCATCGTGGTTGATTCCGTATTGGTACATGACACTTCGCTTGTGGATTCCATGAGCACATAGGCTTTAAATAAAAGTATTAAAAAATACTTATATACTTATCCTTGCCCTTCTTTCTCTAAGTTCTTCTTGATGTAAATCTTTATCAATGTCTTCCTACTAAACTTCAGAATAGTATAACTCCCACCCAACTTATGTTCTTCAAGTGAAATTTGGTACACTTATTAAGTACCTTATCAAAAATCTCCACACCAAATTTTGGCACAAACAAAGTTCATATGCAAAAGTTATGCATGAAATTCTAACTCTAACTACTTAGTATGAATGCTGTGATAAAGCATCCGGTCATTAAAACTCTAATAACTTCCAACTCCTACGTCCAATCAATCTAAAATTTTGACACAAGATAGATATATAAGTTCAGAAGGTAGTGTCAAATTTTGGTATCCATATCTATAACCCTCTAAGAGATACATATTTTCAAACCTTGCTGCTTTGTTCCTAGACACCCTCCCCTTCAACTTTTAATAACTCTTTCATCCCAATGATTGAAGCTCTCAAATTTTTACCACAACTCCCATACTTTATAATAAACAATCCCTCAAATTTTCATACCCATTGAACACTCTGATCATCCATAATTGACAAATCTCTCACTATAAAGTTCTGCTCAAGTTCATAACTAATAAAACACTACAAGTAATGCACCTAGTACAATCTAGTCACTCTAAATGCCACAAGTTTAAACAAGTTTGAACTCTCTCACTTCAATATGAATCTCAATACAACAAGTTGAAGTTTACAATCAAACTCCAAATTCCTTAAACCCAATCTACTTCTAACAAGAGGTCAATCCCTCTTCAAGGCTAAATAGCCTTGGCTCTTCATCTAAGAACTAAGCACACACATGTGCTCCTATCTTGCTTCCCACACACCCACACTTATAACCCGTGGGGTGCTTAAAGAGCACGAAGGAAAGAGAGGATGAGTGAGGGAAGAATGAGGGATTATATAGTGAGTTGAGAGGGAGAGAGGGCATGAGATAAGGATAGGGTGAGAGGATTAGAGCCTCCAATCACAACCCCTTAACCTTCTCCTTCTAAGTAGGGACTCATCCCATCCACAAGGCTTTCGATAAGCCTTCGAAACTTCCTCCTACTTTGTAGGCTCTCATCTAATCTCCTAAGCCTTCCTTCCTCAAATGATCAACAAAGATCCTAATTCAAACATTTAACTAACCTTGGCTTTCTACCTACTACACTTTACCAAGGTATGTCCTCATACTACTTAAATCCACTCCACACAAGCCTAATGCTTCAAACTTAGCTTTCTTCAAGCTTCACTCTTTTTATATTTTTGTGAATAATCATAAATCAACAAAACACTACTTGTAATGTTTTACAAGTGTTAACAACACATGTGGACATCAATTTGGGCTCACAACCACTTGAAGTTGCTTGCAACCCGACCAGGGTCCAAGAACATCCTCAAGAGTATTGATTATGAACCTGTTAGGCATGAGAAGGTTGAGTTCCTCCCTTCTGTTTTTGACGGCGACGTCATCTTTGAGTTCCGTCCTCTGGGAGCTGATGCTCCCCATTCCCATGCTAGACTCATGTTCGGAATGGACAAGCGTTTCGACGGTCATGCTTGGTGCAGGACAAAGACTTCTAATATTACCAATGATCTCGGCTTGACCTTCCGGTTTTCATGTTGTGTTGGCCATCTCCGTTGTGATAACGAGGGCTGTGATTACCTCAACCGCCCCAATCGGGCCACTGACGTCAACGAGACCGAATGGGAAGGCTGTACCGCCTCACCCTTCTCCGCAGGAGCTAATCCCCCAGCTGGGTCATCTCTCGTTTGTAAGGTCTGTAAGACACCACCCTACTGTCTTGATACTTGCCACGCTAAGATGTACTATGTTCTTGGCAAAGGTGACATGACCCGTGCATGCATCCATATGGGTCATCACCATCACCCCGTTTCGCAAGGTGTCTGTAGAGAGTCTAAGGTCGAAATTCATGATCTCATTGGTAGAGAAGTTGAGAGGACTCCCACCGCCACCAACTCTGCGATTGCCTTGGCTGCAAGTAAAGAGTTCATGGCCAAGTATCTTCTACGCACGGGATCTGATCCCAATAAAGTTATGGACCTGGAGTCCATGAAGTTTGTCATGGACAGGTACCAACACCTCAGCACCCCGAGTATTCGAAACACAGTCACTTCCTTCAAGCGCATTGGGCGAGGGGGGATCATTGATAGCATCACCGGACTGAGAGGTCATAGCAGTTGGCCCTATGTGCAAGAAAACAAATTCCCAGGCCAGGGAAAGCTGTTGGAGAAAGTCTATGTGTTCAAAATGTCCGAGGTGGGCCCTGGGTCTGGAGTTGACCTTGTCAAGAGAATGCAACCACACGGTGATTTGCAGGATGCTTGGGTCATGTTTGACCATGTCAAGCGTGTCAAGGGGTGGACAACCATGGCTTGCCATGTCTATGACTCGGCCTACTGCCGGGTTATGACTATTGCAGTATGTGATATGCAGTCTGAGGATGTCACGGCGCAAAGCCTTCTTTAGCATGGGCTCAATGAAGTTATGCATAGACATGGCATTGCTAAAGTCAACTTCAAAGGGTTCATGGCGGACAGTGCACAAGCAAATTGGAATGCAGTTAGGATTATCTATGGCAGTGGTGATCCCAAGGTTCCTATGGAGTCTCGCAAGAGGACATGTCTATTGCATTGGACAGTGTCTATGGAGCGCCACACCGCCGCCCACATCAAGCCCGACCTCCAACAACAACACAAGTTGTTATGCAAGCAGTACAAAGATGCCAAGACTCCCGAGCAGTCCGAGTCCCGTTATCTTGCCATCCGGGCTTGGTGGCTTTCCTCTGGAGCTGCATCCGAGGAAGGAATCAAGGACCTTGATACATGGCTTGCATTCTGGCATTTTCGTTACCGTCAATGGGGTGGTTTCATGCAACTAGTGAGTACCCACCCACTTTCTATTTCGCTTTTTGGTGTCAACTTATTTTTTGGTTTTTTTTGGGTTTTTGGTGTCAGTTTAGGCTTTTAGCCTATTTTTGTGCAAAGCGTACTCACTACATTTTATTGACTTTTCTCAGAATTTCACAGATTTTGAGTTGGCAGAGATGCCATCTTGCAACCTCTCTGAGACAGTCCATAACAAATGGCTTCAGCAGTCTGGAAACCGTGGCTCTGATCTATATGTTGCGACCGTGGATGATTTCGTGAGGGCGTTCATGCAATGTACGAACTACTACGCCTACTTGAAGGGTGATCGCTCTGGTACTGGCCCAGGAAAAGAAGAACTCCGCCTTCGTGCTGCACAACGATCCGGTGACGCCAAGAGAATTGTTGCAGCACTCGAGCACGTGCCTGGAGCAGAGCATTGGTGCACCCGCAAACCCCAACTCGAAGGAGAGGAGGTCTTTGGCACCACAAAGCGCAAACTTGATATGCCCCCTGGTTCTGATCAGGATTCACATAGACCCGACAAGGTCAGCTTCTCTCATCCACGAGTGAGCACTAGGTCAACCAAGGCCCGTATTGATTCCGCCACACCATCAGCCCTGCCCCTAACACAATCCCCCGAGAAATCGATTCCACAACGGGTCACCCACGTCAATGACATTCAAGAGACCCACTGCGATGTCTCCAAGTGGCACATTTCTAGACTACCCAAGACTTCCGCCAAGGCCTGCTTCGCCATGCAAGCTCGCACAAAGACCAAGTGCACCCAGAAGATCGTTCGGCATGGTAAAAATACTCCAGCTCCTACGTACACCGGCTATATGCGCGACTACAAGAAGAATGAGGAATTCTTGACACAGTTCTTCTTCTGCAACGACGACATTGAGAGATGTGTCAAAGGCACTAGGAGGAAGTGGGTGCAGCACCGTCCGGATGTCCCGGACGTCTGGCCTGTCCTCACTGGGACAAACCTCACTCCCCAGGAGGTTCTGGCCCTTGAAGAAGGGGGATTCCAACTTCAGCATCGTCAAGATGTGTCACCCAGAAGACTCTTCGGCGACTCCTCCAATGTTGCCTCATCCATGGCCGAACTCCCTACCCCGGCCCAAGCCGATCAATACCCTACGCTCAGGTTTGGAAAGAAGATCCGACGCAGTAACAACGGACCATGCGTCCAACAACGCAACAAGTGGGAGTCAGCCCTCAACGTCGACGGACAAATCACCTCCGTCACAATGATACCTCACCCAGGGATCGGGTGCATCATTCTCTTCCAGTCCCGAAAAAAAGCTAAGGTTGAAGAGTACCGTATCACTATCAGCACCTTCCCGTCGTGCACATGCCCGGATTTCGTGGAGATGTCAACAAGAGCACTTGGGAAACGGCGCACTTGGGTAAACTGCAAGCACTTGTACTTCATTTTCCGTGTGACCTACAACTTGGATCAATACCAAGAAACTTTCATCCATGCTCCGAGCCTTAGTTTCAATGAAGTGAAGCACCTCCTCGAAAGTGGCATCATGAAGCATGTGGGACCTTAGCGTGGATACCTATAGGAGCTAGGCTGCCCCCCCTTATTTATAAGTTCTCGCTAAGTATTTCCTATTGCGTTGAGTATACCATAGTATGAGTGCACGTTTTCCGAAAATATTGCTGATATATCACACCTATCTTTATCTACATGATGTGAATTGTATTCGTTTCTAAATATCTATAAAGGTTTCTAAATATTTATGGGTCTCTTCTTCCAACGGTAGTTTTAGATGTTATTGAACGGTACGAGTTTTGCTACTTTGCTTGAATGCTTGAATTTTTTGACTTAGAATTTTCTCTTACGTTGTGACCATAGCCTATGATTAAGCGGCTCTCACCATAATGTGGACAGTCAAAAGTTCCCTGGTTTAATTAGATCATGTCAACTAGTCTCTCTGAAAGGTACCCTAAAACCAAGTCTCTGTCCTTAAAGCCCTCAAAATTTGCACGGAAATAGGTCCAACGTTTTTACTAAAAAAAGAGGTCCCACGATTTTTCTATTTATATTATCTAAATTTAGAAATTTTATTACTATAATTGGAAAGCGTTGACTTTTTCTGCTCACCGTGAGCAAATTTTCTGCTCACCGCTCACCGCTCGCGTCCCACCGCTCACACGGCAGCGTCGTTGTGTAAGAGTGATGTCAAGCATTCAAGGATTTTTGAAGTGTTAATGGAATTATTCTCGTCATCAAGAAACACTTTGCATTAAAAGTATATCATTATAAACAAAGAACTATATATATCACTATATTCGTTAATTTGGGACTTTTCGGCATTTTGAGACAGTTACAAATATAAGAACATGGATAAAATCGCACAGATATTGGAGAATGTTGTAAGATGCAAGTACTTTGAAGTGGGTGTTCATATCAAAAACCCAATTAAGAACTCATATCAAGATGATTTAGGTAGGACGACCCAAACATTAGACCATGTTGTTGTGGTCCATATATTAATTTGAGACAAGAGAAAGTCTCAAATTAACGAATATAGTGATATATGGTGTTTTGCTATATGTTATGGTGATATGTGATTAAGTATAAGTGAGATTGACGTATATTACCACATGCATACTTGATACAATTAATATCATAATATTATATTATAAGTAGTAACACTTAAGCTAAAAGAAGAAAGACTCAAGAACATGCAATCTTTCTCATTACTATTAAAAGTTATAAAAGTAACATACTTATAAAGATATTATAAGAGTATTAATGAATGCAATTGAAGTTATGAACTACGGATCTTATAACTACAAGTTTTAACTCTTTTCGGAAACTTATACAAATTGATGAAGAATCCTATTGCTATCAAATATGTTTGATATTGTTATTTATATATACATATATATATATATATATATACATGAGATATGTTTGATATTGTCAAAGAAACGTAGAACATGCCAATCACCTTTGAGTCCAATACAACTTGCCTTATGGTTTTCTTTGCGACATGATACCTTGTGGTACTCTATGTAGCACAATGACTGTATGACACCCCATCACACCATTGTCCTATGTAGGTATTAGTACATGTCCACTAATTGGTACAAGTTGCTTACGTGTCACTGTATTTTTGAAAAAACCATAATATCCTAGTGCAAGACATAGTTTTCAAATTGGCAATGAAGTAAGTACGCAACATATCTTGAGGAAATAACATGAGTTTAATTCACGGAGTAATGCGCATACAACTCTTCTCCTACTTCTATACCCCTTGATGCAATTGTCATAACAAAACCCCATTCGTTCTTCTTCCAAGGTTTTGGACCCATTAGTTCATAGGAGGGGGACCAACCCTCCTACTTTGTTTTTGGGACTCACCCCTTAATCGGTAACAAATTCTTAGATGTGGACTTCCATCCATGGAAGTCCAATCTCATGTTGATCATCGCGTTGCCGGAACAACACTACAACAACCCGAGCCATACTAGGCAACTATGCCCTCACATTGGGCCAATGCCCATGGAGGCCGTGCCGTTCGGGCTCGGGTGGGTGAGGCCACACCACCTCACCCATATAAGCTTCTAGGATTCTAGGCAGGGCCCCTACCCCACCATCAAGTAACCTTTTGTCTCTCTCCCAAAAGCTGGGGCCAAGTAGACATTTTCCTTTAACCGCTGGGGCTGGAAGCCCTAGGAGCTTCAGAACACCATAACTTCTTCATAGGGTCTTTGATGCTAACAATCGACCGCTCCATCATCATCTATGTTTCACGTAGATACCGATGGACTACTCATTTGTCCCATTCGGCCAAGTATTGAGGAAGTTATGCCTATTCAAACCTTCGCAGTCTCGGGAGCCACTCCCAGGCCACTGCTGTACCAGGGCGCTGTCCCGAGACAGCGCCCCACTCAAATTGCCATATCTCCTAGCTCACACTTCCGATTGAGCTGTTCTTGAGCATTCTAGAATTGGCACGCCATAAGTTACGCATAGCTTATGGCCTTACCCTCATGTCTCCTAGTCTCCGTGGGTGGGAGGCGTTCCCAACGCCCAGGGCCCTCACCCACACTAGGATCATTTGGGCTCTCTCACCAATGGCGCTACAAGTCCCGGGTGTCACTCCAGGGTCCCCCTTGTGCCCATGGTGTTTTGGGCACTCCTCATGAAGAGGTACGCGACACCTTCGGAGGGGGGTGCCCAAAAGCACCAGAATTGCTCACCGCTCACATGCAGCTTCCCTTTCTCCACAATGCCTCTATCCCATGATATGGGACAAAGCCAACAATGATGCATGCTCCTCCCAACTTTGAAGATATATAGCTCTACCAAGTGGTAGTTCAGACTAGTTGTACCCCTTCATCTAGTAGTTCTAATGAATTGTTAAACTAGTTGGACTCAAATCATTAGCACTCTAACTGGATAAACTAGCAATACTCAAGCCTTTAGCACTTCTAACCACATTTTGGATTTTTTTAGGAATTTTAGGAATTTTTTTTAGAAGTTGATTGCTGGTAGTAGTCAACAAGAGCAATCAACCAAAAAAGTAAATTTTTGCAAAAACATAGATGCAGCAAAAAAAAATACCACGTCAATGGGCGTCCTGTCTATTTGCACATCTCTGCCTAAGAGCAAAGAAATTATTTCTTGGATGGATTGATCCTTTTAGAATTGTGGCTAAGGTTGGCATCATAGTGTACAAATTGAAATTGCAAATAAGTTGAAATTCCATGATTTTTTCATGTATCACTTCTATAGCCTTATACAACAAATGGCAAAGTACAACCTCTACCCACCACCAATCCTATAAAATGATGACATATCTTGTGAAGCGGAATGTTTTTTAATCTTCTTGGGAAATTTGGGAGAGGGTTAGAATCTGTACAAATTGTAGAAACTGCATATGTAACCAATCTCTTGAAATCATCATAACCTTCACCATTGCCTTGAGGATCAATTGCCAATTGCAAATGAATATCTGATTTAAGACCCTCCATGAACTGAGAAATGTTATTTCCAATAGAAAGTGGCAATGTAACAATCTATTCACATAAATATATGCAAATCATAGGCATGGGACTCAACTAAGCCATCTGCACCAATTTCTTCATCTCCTTGCAAGCCACCTCTTCTAGATCCATGTTGCCATGAGTGTGGATCATACAATTCTTGAAATGATTCCATACCACAAGATCAATAACAACTTTATCACTATATTCGTTAATTTGAGACTTTCTCTTGTCTCAAATTAATATATGGACCACAACAACATGGTCTAATGTTTGGGTCATCCTACCCAAACCATCTTGATATGAGTTCTTAATTGGGTTATTGATATGAACACCCGCTTCAAAGTATTTGCATCTTACAACATTCTCCAATATTTGTGTGATTTTATCCATGTTCTTATATTTGTAACCATCTCAAAATGCCGAAAAAGTCCCAAATTAACGAATATAGCCATCTTTGATAAGTTCTTACTTGGTGATTTCCCAATTCTTAGCCACCTTGAGCTCCAAATAGGTGATTGTTACACCCAGGTGGTTCTCATCTAGAACAACCACTCAAATGACATAGTATTCTATAGCATCCAACCAAGTTGGGACATTGCAACACTACCATCTTTGTACCATTCATGCTCCAACAAATTGACTTTTTGGGCAGGTTCTTGGTAGTTGTTGTCATACAACCTTTTTGGCAATAAAATTTCATTTAAAAATCCAATTAAATGATAGTTAAAGGCTTCTTTTAAAACCCTAATTAGTGAAATATGTAGAAATTATTGACGACTAATCAGAAAGGAGACTATTAGCCACGAAGATAGGTTGCCCCAAAACACTATAAAACACTACCAAACACTGAAACCTAACCTTTAGAAATAAACAGGGGGTGCCATTACTGACGATAAATTTCAGAAGTTCACAATTATCGCCGGGATCTTGCCCCGGATGAAAAACCTTCGAAATCTATGAAATCGCCGAGGTCAAATACGAGAATGTGGTGACAACTAACGTGATTACACCAAAACCTGATGCACTGCAAATGCAGCAACCCCTTTGCCCTAAAACATTCCAAAACATAACAAACAAACCAGAAACATCACCTCCAAATACAAGCAAAGTCTGCAATTTGTGAAGGGGACACCCCGCACAAGTCTATCATGCTGATTGAATCGATCGATGAATGTGCCACAATTGAATAAGGTCGTTGTGCAAGCTGGCCATGATCACTAGTTCGCCCGATTACTTTTCATCTTGAACTTAGTCAATATTGTGCCATCAACGTGGTCGTGCGTGCCTAAACCCTAAACGGTTGTTGAGGAGCGCCATCACATTCCTTCCCCAAAAACATTTCCACGACATTTCCCTCCATACTAACACGCTTGATTCAAATTTGGACAGAAACTACACACTTCTTCATCCAAGTAGTCAAACCCATATTATTTTATTGATCCTACTACACACTTTTAGGGGGATCCTATGTCTATGACCCTATTTTTTTTCTACTGATTACTAAAATGGAGGAAATATCCACCACCCTATTTTACGTATAATCATGTAGGGGACATATTTCCAATGCTATGGTAGATCTAACAAAATTATAAATTTTACCTTAAACAAATTAAATTGACCCTATTTTTTTTTATCTCACGTGCTTTTCTAAAATTCTGATAGTCACCTCCCCGAGACACACATACATATATTCGATGTATTGTTACAAGCTACATGCTGTATATAACTAAACATCGTCTCTTAACACTGGAGCTCTTCCCAATGTATCTAAATATTCACTTCAACGGCCTTTTCACAATATTTGTCTTACTTTCTATGAGTCTCCAACTATTTCTCGTGCAATCACCCAATCATTGGGGATGGAGAGTTTATGGCTTCCTAAAGCCTTTCTATGCCAAAACAATATTGTGCTTCGCGCGACCCTTGCATTCCAAGCTACCTTCTATGTATCACCTTGCCTCCTTGTAACCCTACTCGGTGATTCGCAATCTAAGGGCCACTTCACACACGAGCCAAGAGCCGTGACCATGAAATTGTGAGAGCCCAAAGGAAAGCGTCCAAAGGCCGTCCCAAGACACCTCCAAAATCATGTAGTGTGGTCATGGATCCTCAAGTGTAGTGTGAAGCCATAATATGTAACCGGGCCCTCAACCAAAGGCTATTTCAATGAATTTCTATTCATACAGGTTCTCACACATGATAGAATAGAATAAATCAAAGGTTTGTGAGCATTTGGAGTGCCATGGTCTCCATGTTTTGTGTTAGGCCTACCTCCAAGAGGTGGTTTTTGGAAATAGTCCAAGTGACCATGAAACATGATCCATTCGATGCCCATGTAGGAATCCATGTAGACTTTACGTCCATCTTGTATTCACATACTCCGTTGGTCCCTCAAGCGTAGTGTGAAGCGAACTTGGACCGGCTCCGCCTTTTCCACCAATGAGAGTGCTTGAAGTGTAATGGTCACAGGCTCTCAGTCTCGTGTGTGAAGTGGCCCTGAGTGGTTATAACAACTTTTACCTGCCTTTCGCGTCTTCTTCTCACTTAACAGCCTTTTTCAAATTCAATTAGTGATCTATTATTGAATACATGTAGCTTATAGATGAAAAGATTATGGCTGAAAAATTGGTGTGAATATCCTTATCAACCCCTCTTCAATGTGCATAACATTATTCAGATCCATAATAGTGCTCTATGGGACTAACAATATTTTGCGGAATATTTCTCCCATTTAGTCTAAATGATGGAATATTCCATAGAATATTGTCGGTCCCACATAACACTGTTATCAATCTAAATAATGTTATGTGTTAAAAACAAAGGTCAAATAGGATAATCAAGCTCTACTCCTTTTCTCTTTCCAATATCTCAATGAGATTCTCTTGCGGAAATAAATAAATATACCCTAAGCTCTCACAAATCCAAGATAAGTGGGCTCTGATACCGACATAATAATTGAGTTTTAATCTCTCAAGCAGCAATGTACAGTACAAACAAGGGAAAACATAAAACAACAGTGCATATTCCTCCAACCTTCGAGACATGTAGGTCTTCCAAGTGGTACTTCAAATTGGTTGTCGAACTAGTTGTACCCGTTCTTCTAGTAGTTCCAACTAATTGTCACTCCAATTGCACTCAAATCAATAGCACTTCTAACTAGTTTAACTAGTTGTACTCCAACACTTTTAACAACTAGTTCTATATAGATCACCCCCATGCAATTCTAGTTAAAGAGATAGTTCTAATTTAAACTTGACACCACATAGACAATATGAATAATAATAAATATATAGGAACGTTAGAACATTAGCTAGATTAAAAACACCCATGTTCTATTAATTAAGCTCAATTATGCTTAATTACGCTCAATAGTTTTGAACGTGCATGAACATATGTGAAAGGAGAAGACATATATTAGCTTAAATTGGCATATTATTTTTAGTTCTATTTTAAATTGACAAAGTCCCTTACAAACGGTAGGTCAAAATATTATCACCTCATTGTGAACGTGGATTTTTTCATATTTTTAACATCCAAGTTCATTACATGTTTATTGATGCTTTACTTTAGGAATAAAATCTGAGAGTCAATTACTTCACATACTAAGTGGAAGTGAACATGATCATCGGATTTTGAGCATTGAAGTTGAAATGCACTCAACATTTTGTGGACAAGACGGCCTTCAAGAATGCAAGGACATTTGTTTTTTGAAGTTGGATGGGGCGGGCAACATTTTTCGGTCAGCTTCAAAAAAGTTGCCCGAGGGTTGGGAGTCATGGGCCCCGGCCCTTACCCTGTCATATGACCCCTCCCCCAAAAAAAAATTGTTGGGGAGAGGTTAGCATCCCCCTTTTCACATGAGGAGCTTCCTCTCACTAAATCTAAGGGATTTATCTTTGCCATGTGGAGTCCATAAATTCCCTCATTTTATTAATTTCATGGATGCATCATAATGAAGCCTTAAATTTTTAGAAATCAATCTTAATTTCTTTAAGATTATAATGAAGAGGAGGTTGTAGTTCCATATTTATACGGCCATGGTATCATAATAAGTACACTTAATATTGTATTTAGTGTCATTTGATATTTTATGTCACTGTGGTAACTTTTTTAATGACACTTCTTATGAATAAGTTTACAAATACTGCCACCAACTTACTTTTGGTTCATCCACTTTTTGGTACATTCTGCATCCTAACGTTTGTCATGAATGCAAGCGTGCAAGCACGGTAAAGTGGATAGCTCCTGATCCATACCTAGGTTCAAGCGAAAGTGATTCAAAACTATACACTAACTTTGAATTTTTGAAGGAAAAATTCATAAACATTTTAAAAAAATGTTGATCTACAAAGTCAAGTAATTTATGATGACAAAAACAATTTCAAGAAAATTCTACATATTTTAGAAGACGGTGCAAGTGGTGTGCAAGTAGGTGATATTGAACAAGTAATTGTCTAATTTTTTTTAAATACGATAACATTACATTAAATTGATGCTTTTCTACAAAGTTTTGTGATGATGACCTCAAGTATATAATGAATTCAAGGAACATGACAAGAATTCCAACTAGTATAATATTCAAGGTCATGAAATTTATGTTCAAAACTAGATTCAACCATGTGCTTTTGAGCATCACTTTTAATGATAAGTTTTGAAGATCTCAACTTGATATTTGACATTTGAGTTTTTAACACAACAATAGAGGTCATCATGACAAAAAAAATTCCAATTTAAGCAACACTTTGCTACTAGTTTTAGGCCTTTGACCAAAAAAAACATGGTTTTAGTATACCGGAGCATTGTTTTGGTCCACTTCATCATGCTTGCATTTCAAGCTTGAAATGTGGATGAAAAAACACTTTGTAAGTGACAATATTTGCAATATTGTAAATCTATAATGTCCAAATGTTTTCACAAGGAGTGACAAACAATATTAGGTTTACATTTATTGTTGGTGACACAATATGGGCAATTTACAATTAGTATTGTTCAAGACAAATAGAATTGGTGACACTAAATACAATATTTAGTGTAATGTGCTTCAATTAAGTGGTTTTTTTTTAATATATATAATATTCTCTCCCAATGTTGCATTGATCTTCTAGATATGTACAACTTGGACCCCTTTGCCCAAGGAAGACACTCCTTGTTGGTTGTTTTTTCTTTTCTTAATATGACATCGATATTTGAGTGGTATGTGATCTAGTGTGGCTTCAAGGCAATTTTCAAAAGAGATGGGATTGCGCTCTCAATCACAGGGAGGTCATGATCAAAATTTTATTAAACCACATGAGAAAAACTATAGGACTTTTAATTTAGAAGAGAAAGCATGTACAAACTCTGGAATTACTATAGCTTGAATGAAATGACCCATACAATATTATATCTAAAATAAAGTTGGTGAAGAATATAGGCGTTATTTATTTTTATTAATAAAGTACGGTCTGTTATATTTGGAGGAATGAAGAATTTATGTGATTCAAAAACATCATTAGATCGATGAGAAGTTGCCTCAATTTATTAAAATTCACTAAATTTAGATGTTGGCAAACTTGGGGTGGTCACTAAGAGTTTCAAGTTAGTGTTGCAACCAAGCACCACTCAATTTTATTGGTATGTACCCTTAATATATTGTTGTCGTTTTGTTATGAATTTATGTCAAAATTCCAATATTTTGATAAGTGGTAGAATTCACAAACAAAATAGAGTCTATAAAATAAGTTCATGATGAAAATTATATGTACCTATAGGGTCTTGAAAAATACCTCAAAGTACCAATTTATCTATTAATATTGTGTCAATTATTCAACATATTTAGATAAATAGCCCATCTTTAATCAAACCATGACCGCATGTGGTTTACAAAAGTATATAGCTTGTGATATCCCCAAGTGCTCAACATATGAAATTTATTTTAAAATTCAAGAGTCAAGTCAACTTGAGGAAAGAGGGGGGGGAGGTGCTCTATATGACAATTTTACAAGAATTTTTTTTTTCATTTGATAACGAAGAAGATATTCATGTGATCCCAAAAAAATGAAAAAAGTGGCTACGGACTCGATTTAAAGTTGCTACCCATCTTCTAGTAATTCCATATTTCATATCCTAGGAGAAGTGAGTTAGTTGGAAAAATTAACCAGTTGAGATCCATCTATCTTGTAGCTTCTCAAATTAGGGTTTGCTACACTTTAATGCAAGCACAATCAATATGAGTAATGTTAATGCAATAAATGATAAGAATATTGGTAGATTGTGCTTAGGGTAAGATATGGATATTTCTGCAATGAAGAGTGTGAAGACCCTTCACCACTTTATATTCTATGCTCATTCATTTCCTTCCTTTAAGTTTTCAATAGAAGGAGGATCCCAACATGTTTGGATAGTCAAAGTATAAGCACATTCTTCAACCTCAACCACAATCTTCCCCATCTACCCCAACTTCAATCCAACTTTGATCTCAACCTTAATCTTTCATCATTTCCAATCTTAACTCACCTATTCAAGATTTTGATCGTAACTAACATCTTCATAACCTCAATCTCAACTTAATCTTCACAACTCAACTTTATCTCATCTCATCTCCAACCCACCTCACCATTAGAAAAAGAAAAGAAATAGAAATTCCATTGTTTTTACACTGACATGAGTGTGAGCATGTTAGCCCTATATTGATCAAGGCATTTCATGATGTAGGTCAAGGGGAGGTTCTTCCTTTCAGGAGGTGGGCTCATTCACCTCATCATCACCCATAATCTCAACTTGATCTCACCCTAAACCTCACCCTCAACCTCAACCTCAACCTCAACCTCAACTTAATTTCAACCTTCACTCACTGAGCACTCCTCCCCTCTTGAACAACTTTGCAAATGAGGCCATTGAATTAAAGGTGAATTGAAGGATCATGCAAAAGGAGGCTTCAAACTAAGCGGTGGGTTCCATCCAAGTGAAAAAGAAGATCAACAACCTTGAAGCAAGGCATCCCACAACAAAGTTTTTTTTCTTCTACTAATCCCATACAATGACAACATGAAGTTGTGCTTAGAATTAGATTTGGAAGCCCTGTGGATGGAGTGAGGAATATCGTTCATCCAATCTCAATGGTACATGAAATCATTCAACCGTGTGATTGAGTTTTGATTCTATATTTGGCATATGACAAGGGCTTCCACTATCTTACCTTCGTGGGAACAACTAAGACAATAGGAAGAAATCAGCACGGGTATGAATAGTATGAAACACTGTGAATAATGCCGCCATTTTCAGTGAATAGTGCTACTATGAATATTATTTTCAGTGAAGAGTGTCAGGATGAACAAATGGTTCTTGTGAATAGTGTTCGGAAACATAACTCCACCCAGGTTCCCGAGTGTCGGCTTGAATGTATGAACAATAACCGAAGATTACTACTTTATTCAAGGAAGACCTACATAATAAAATTGCAAAACTCCAGGATCGATGAAACTGACCCACATGGCCGAATAATGTTATGTAGGTGTCACGAAACGGGATCCATTATAAAAGTCCTTTAAAGAGCCACCAAACTCCTTCTTTGGTGCCGCCTTGGGGGGCTTCGCGAATAACCTAACTTTAAAAACCGTCAATTGTAAAAGGGCGTGTGGGACTCGACTATCATTGCATGTGTCTCTTTGTCATTTTGTGCCTCTTTCATTGCACACCACAAAGGAGCGTTTCTCAACGTCTTCTCCATAGAATAGAATACACCTGACTCCGTGCAGTGTGTAGGAATATATGCTTTCCCAAGGAAGAGCTTGTCCTCAGGAGCCCAATGCTCCAGCTCACTGCCATCGTCTGCTTATCATTTCGAGCCAATAAGTAAAGGAAATTGGCGGTATTGTGGCCAAGGTGGTGAGCTACATCACGCCAAGGTAGATTGAAAACAACTCCCCGGAATTCGACGGACGAGCCTCTCCTAGAATATGAAACCACGGGATTCGTGCGAGATGATTACCGACTCCAAATCGTGCCCGTAGCTATTTTCCTCATAAATTTCGGAGCTCGTACGAATATCTTACGCATTGTCAAAGTGGAGAATTTCCATAATAAAGTGATAAGTTAAGGGGTTCTCTCAATTATGTCAATTATTGAGTGGGTTGTGTGTCAGTTTCGGCGTGCAGTTTTATGCAAAGCCTAATATACAATAGACATCAATGGTGGTGGTGGTGGTGGTGGTGGTGGTTATCGTGCCACCATTCTTCGCAGTTTTGGAATGGTGGGGTGACCAAATTAAGTAACGTGTCAGGTGCAAAGGGTTGGGATAACACACACCCCATATTAACAAGAGTGCACAAAAATCTTATAGAGTGACCTACCCGAGTCCAAATATTCCTCCAACTCATCAGCTAGCTTTTTTTCTTCTTCAAATTGATCAAACACATATGACTATATGAATTAGACAACTATAAAGTTAAGAATATGTAGTAACATTTGCAAACCTTTTGAGTGCTAGCATGTGGAAGATTATACTAATATAGTGCATGGTGACAATAGTGAACATTAGTAGGACAAATGTTTTAGCAAGACATTGTTACTATGAATCACGGGGGGTTCACTCCATGGTCAAGTTGAACACCACGTGCGGCCAAAAAAAATCTACTTTTGGTAAGTTGCATCACCAAAATGGTTCAAAATTTTATCAATTTTTTTTCATGGGTAGATATAGACGGTATCTATTACATAGTAAAAAATGGTAACCAAGTTTGATGATATGTTCTTAAAATAAAACATACCGTTTCTAACTAGAATGACGCAGAATTGAACTAAAATAATTACTACAAAAAATGAAGATGACTAAAAATTTCAAAAAAATATACAAAAGATATTATCAATGGTTATGTATATGTAGAAAAAATCTCATAATTTTTAAATTTATCTATTCCATGTAATATAGGGGTAGCAAACTTTGGCCGCACGTGGTGTTCAACTTGACATGGAGTGAACCCCCCGTGCTATGAATGAATGATGATATTACATCCACTTTGGATTTAACCAAGGTCTTATGATATTTCTAAAAAGTAGCTCATGATTGAGAGTCCCAATTTTTCATTTCCACTTAGTGTAATTTTTGGGAGGCCTTGTAATGCTGAGATATTTTGGATACTTACTTTCATTCTTTTGGTAAACATTGTATCTTCAACCAAGTGTTTTGTTGGTCCAAAGGGTCCATTTATTGCAAGGAGTAAATAGGAGATTCACACAACATTTTAGGGACATTTAAACATGGCATTAGCTTTTGGATGGCCTAGTTACATAATGTATTGTCAACGTTTGCCTCAAGGGCAAATGGTGATACAAGTATATAACTTTGAAAAATTCCCTTGGGCACATCAACTCTATTGTCCAAACGGTTTGGTGCATTGCATTGTTGATGTAGCGTGGCCCACAAATTGCAAGATCATTTACATGGGATGACGCTACATTATAGGGCCACGCTACATCAAGTATACAATGTGGCTTTCTTCCACTACATAGCTTTATGATACATAAATATGGTAGGCGATGAACCCACGTTCATAATTACTATATCCTTATTTTTGAAAAGAACTAGTGATAAGACCACACGATTCCCATAGTGTGTGGCTATCTAGATCAAGATTCAAGAACTCCAATAAGCTCTCTCTAGTGGGACTAGTTACGATGGAGTTTCTTGGTTCATGGATTGAACTTTTATTTATCAAAATGAAATTCATGAATTACAGACAAAGATTTAATCTAAGATGGACATACCCAAAACCAACACAAACCAATACTATGTATTGCGGTTCACACATCTAGAGCCCTAAAATGTTTGACTAAGGCGCATAGTGTCGGTTTTAGGTCCAATGTTGATTTTGAGTAATACCCTATATGGTACCTTCCAATGTTGTATATTATATCCTCAACATGCAAGAGGGGTAAATGGTGACAAAACCTACCATCGAGGAGAGTAAAAACATTAATTCCTTGCTTTTTAAAACCGGATTAATACCTCAATCGAGGCCAAAGACCTAAATTAATGTACATAGATTAATTTAATATGAGTCGTAGGTTTATTAATACATATAGTATAAACCTATAGGGGTAAATCTGTATTGTACCGCCAATCGTGGGTGTTGGGGAAGTGAAATCCTTCACGAGGCTTGGAATTTGTAATGTCTATGTAAACTCATTCATTGGGAAGGTGAAAATGTACTAACCTATTCTACAACCTTGCATTTTACTAATTTCATATTATTTTACTCCATAAATAACATCAAAGATTGGGGCCCTCAACTTGTAGGGGATGTGTTTTCTTTACTAGAGCCCCTTCACAATGGATGAGTTTAAGCACAGACGCACCGAATTCCCAACTTGAAGCTCATTGCTTGAACTTAGACGAATGCACGGGGAGAACCGACTACTAGTTACATATGAAATGGTTGAGTTTGAGAAATAACCAGTCGAAGTTCAAGATTTCAAGAAAATTGTTGATTATTTTAGAGGAATATGCCTCAAATCAATAAAGAAAAACCAAAAGATAACAACATGTAACCGGTTGGACTTGGAAACACTAGGATTTTGACTGATTATGCCCAAAAATCTCCCGGGACATTGATCTAGAGGTTGGGACGAAACAACCCGTACACTAGTTTCTTGGAGGCAGGGCTGCAGTCATCCAACAAGGAACCAATGTATGGGTTGGTTCGCCCTCCCCCTGATCTAGACCTAGAAACAAAACTAAAATAAGGTTAAGTTGAACATTCCCTTGGTGTGAAAAAGGCGGTGATCTGGCACATCTACCGAAACATAAGGTCCGAGACCCAAGACGAGATGTAGCCCCATCTAGATTTGACCAAGGCCACATTGTCCAAGTCCAACCTCGAGCCGCATTCAAGTCTTCTCACATGTCTAATGTAGAAGTGTCGACCGCCGCAATCAACTTAACTTAGTGACCTTTTTTCTTTTTCTACTTTCTTTCTTTCCCAAAGTTGGCAGCTGCATATTTCGAAATGAATACCAATGATATTCTTTCAAGAATAAAACACACTGCTGAATGGTTGAGATTCGAGAGAGATGTGGTCAACGCTGTGGCATTGATGATAAAAACAAAACTCGTGGAAAAATGGTTCCTCACGCAAGCCCATTTCTTGCAAAAGACAAAAACAAATACCTCACACACCTTCCAGCCTAACATTCTATCGGATAGTTGACTAATTAGTCCTCGTGAAAAACAAGCTCTAAAGCTCTCACCAACATTTTGGCTAAGTCTAAGAGATGCCATTCTCCAATAAATGAGCAATTTAGTCAAAAAGGCTCACTAAAACCAGGTTATGCTATCATTTTCTAGTCTGCTACCAGGCTCACATGTGATCTTCCAAAGGCATATTCTCAACAAATCATGTACCTAAATTGCGGTCTCATATCCAATATGTTTTGTTCCTAGATCTGAGGGTTTTGGTGATAATTCCTTGGATATATTGTATTTTGATGTGGCCACTTATGACACAGTTCAACATGATGAAGACGACCTGAAAGAAAGGGTTTTAAAACGACTTCAAACAATGCCCAATGATTCAAAGTATGAATTAGCAAAATATTGTTAAGAGTGCAACAAGTGAAAGATGCATTGGATGCATTGGAGGTTCCCAAGGATTTGGTGAAACCGAACTTCTTGAAAAAATAGCATCTAGAGCGGCTAGAGAAGTGTCCAAGTCAAATTGGTTGGTTGACATGGAACAAAAGTGATGGAAGGTCTCCCAAACTTTCACAAAGAAGTCGACATTGTAGCAGCTTGAACCATTCAAACATTGTCAAATTCATTGGTTGTGGAACTAATGGAAACCTTCAACAAAGTCTTGATGAAACAATGGAAGTCTCAATAGAACCGTATTTAGTGATGGAGTTCATGGAGATGAACTTGCTGATTTCTTGAAGAAGCAAAGGCACCCTTATCATATATTATTGCAATCAATGTGATGAATCAAATTGCAATGGGCATGTGTAATCTTCATGACATGTATGTTGCCCATCTTGATGTAAAACCAGACAAAGTGCTTTTGAGCTCCGTGACAATTGCAAGAGTGGAGGGAAACTGTGGCCATGATTTTGTGAAACTGATGGTATATGATACTTCTAAAATGGAGGTTCAAAGCAAACCAAAATTACAAGAATATGCTCTTGGTACATCAAAGTATATGACACCTGAGATGAAGAACAAAAGCAAAGAAGACCCACCTTGTTCGACAAGTCCTCCAAACTAATGTATGTTCATTGGCTATGAGATGTTCAGAAACTCTTGTCAAACACCAAGTGTCTAGGAAGGATATGTTCAAAAAGGTAAGGAGCTTACAACATTGACCAAAGAATGTTGGGTTGAGGATCCTTCACGAAGGCCCACTCAGGATCAAACTTCTTCAATGTAGCACCCACATGTACTAGGTACTAGATGCGGAAACACGAAAAGTCGAGACTCTTCGTCCACGAATTTGGCTTGAATATGCAATCAGGTACTTGATGGTATGCCACCCACATCTCTTCCACCTTGGGGATGATGAGGTGATACTCAACTGGGCTGCTGGTATGCACATAGATTTGCAAGGTGGTAACACTTGACTTGAGTAGACACCTTAGAACACGTTCACACGTGTCTAATCGCTGAGGTATCATATGTAATATCAATTTGGTGTAAGGAGGCCACTTCTCCACCGTCTCCAGCCTATCCGCGTTGACTTCCATGGAATACCAAAGTCCAGGTCCCACATTGAGCACATCTAGTTTTTTAGAATCGTGTAACTGACTAAAATCGGGTAGGTTGAGTGGGATATCCTTCAAAACTCCCAACCAATTGCCATCTTCACCTAATGCCATGCAGGGTATATCCAAGAATACTTTGTCAAGGTTTACATTTGTTTTAACTAGAGATGAAAGAGTTGTGAAGCTCGACGCCCCATATAGTAGTTCTTGTAGACTGCATATATTCTTCACATCTAGAGTCGTAGAATCTTGAACTTCTAAATTAAAGGCCACAAATTTCAACGCTGGCGCATCGATGCTAAGCTTCTCAGGACACTGCATTTTCAGCTGCAGCTTGACAAGGACCGGTAGTTTAATCGTCACCTCCTTCGCCTTAGTTGAAAGACCAAGACATAAAACCTCCATCTCGGGAAAATCCAATTTTCCATTAGTCATCCCAAAAACACCCAAGAGCGCCAAGGACTTTAACTTCGGCATATGATCATTAATATCTTGTAAGGCATTGCCATTAACTTTCACACAGTGTAAGGCGAGGCTTGTCAATGATGTCATATCTTTGCAGTTCTCTGTGTCAATAAACATATTCCTCAAATCTAGCGTCTGAAGTACCTTGCCTGCAATAAACAAGTATAAACGAAAAGAAAGGTCACTAAAAATCCACAGTGAAAAACATAAGCTCTGGACAACACAATCCTTCTGCAGAATGCCATGAGATTGAGTATGATAGTATTTTGATTGTGGATAGAAAAAAAAATTAAAAAAACACACACACACACACACACACATATATATATATATATATATATAACAGAATAAACAATCCTGCCAAAGGATAAGTAGGAGTCAAGAAATTTTCTTTTGAAAGTAAAGCATATCCGGACATTTCCACTACGATGTATCCATAAACTGCAAATACTTGGATGTTATCTAGTCTCAATTTCTCAAATCCAGTTTCCACTCTGACTCTGATTGAAATTTCTCACAGCAATTTGCCACGACACACTCCTATGCATTAGGTCTAATTTTTCTTGGTTCTTGCATAACGAACTATACATGAAAACAAGGGACAGATTCTTTGTATCTTCCTGGTTTGAAGTGCAGAAAGAGACTACTTACAATTTTCTGATAGAATTTTAAAGATAGAAGTTCTTCGCATGATAGCCTGCTGTCCATAGTCGACGATACATAGATGTTGTAAAGTGTCTTGGACAGAAGGAATCCATTTGCTCAGGTGGTTTGGGTCACTCAACCAGTGGTCTGTCCTCCTTCTCTCACTCTCAGGAACTGCTTTTGCCTGCAACTTGGACTCAATTTCAATTCGAAGCTGTACCAAGTGACGCTTGTTTTTCAATATACCAACCACCACGTCCCTGAAAAGAACTGGTGCCCGTTGCTGCTGCTCAGGGAAAAGAACTGGTGCCAGTTGCTGCTGCTCAGGGATGAGCTGTTCACTCGTCAAACCTCCACCTTCGCCTTCACAAACTTCTTGGGTATCTGACGTACCAGATTTTCCCTCTCCATGTGGATTTCCAGCATCAAGCAACCCTGGTTCACATCCCTCTCTTGCTTCATCGTGAAATTTTATCGTACAAACAATTCGAAGAGATCGGATCCGATTACAGGATTTTCTAAAGTCACTGCAAACAGATTGTGCTCTAGCCACCCAATATGCAAGCTCCAGCCGATTTAAAATTTCATCCAATAGGTAGGCAGGAAGATTCTGTACAACAATAAAATGCATCAATACCCCTGGAAACCCAAAGATCCACAACTTGCTGGAAATTATACCACCTGTATTGTGATGGAAGACAACTGAAACTAGGTGCTGTTACTGACCTAAGAGACCACCTGCAGCAAATCGAGGTCCAGAATACCCTAAAGGATGAACACTGTTCCATACACGTCAAGATTTGGCTCCGAAAGAGATATTAAAGACCCTTACTCTAAGGCATGGGCTAAGCGTGGGTTTCCATGTCCCTCGCTGACCCCCTAGATTCTATATTATAGTGAATTGGGATGTGTTCTCATGAAGATAACTAAAGCAACCAAGCAACCGTTTCAACACCTCTACCGTCCTGACTGCTTGCCTGTTTTCAGGCTGATAGAGGCCATAACTTTGCAAAGATTCCTGGTCTTTGCCTACTTGTTCCGCTCTGCTTCGCATCTCGGCTTGCCTTCGCCTCGTTTTTTATTCACTGATCATTTAAAACCACTGAACAAACTTGGTTGACAAACATAGTTTATGCGCTGCTAATGTGCCAGGTTGTTGCGCATCTGACAAACTCACACCACATTTTCCTTGCCATCTGGAATGTGGAGGGCTGTGACCATGGGCCACTAGACTTTCATGCGCCCAGTATACAATAAAGATAACAACGGTTGGTCGGCACATACAAACCCTACCCCACTAGAGTTCATCTAAATTTTGTCCTTACATCCACCAGAGTCTAGTGGGCAAGCAACATACATGGAAACCCACCCCAAATAGGTGCGTGCACAAAATCTTAAGAATATTCTATGCTCCCTCATACAATGTGCATCACTCTTTAATAACTGGACACCTATGTTTGAGTGAGATATGGCAAGGCTCGTAGCTAAGAATGGACACCAAAAAGACATGTGTTATAATGAAATTAGATTGTTTGCTCCAAATCTAGACATCATCCTAAGTTCAATTCATAATATAATTGGAGGGGTCTATGTAATCACTTCAAAAGAAAAGAATATGCACTTTGTCCTCTTCCAACTTTTGCTCTCAAGTCTGATTCCAGCACTTGATATGACAATGTGCATGATTTGCAATTGCTAACCAGATGAGATGATTCTGATCCCATCAAATGGTAAAATATTTGTATGGAATTGGAAGTGCCTACAATAAGGGGCCAAATACCTCAAGAATTAAAAAAACTCGCATAACATACAAGTTGTGATCCATAGTGATGGACAAAACACGTTTTAGAGGAATCAAAAGAAGAGGTCACAAGCACTACAGCCAAGTGGAACCTTTGTGGAACTTCAGAAAGCCAACGGTTTGGTGGTTTTCCAAAAGATTTTCTATGAAACTCGTGCGATCGATGGCGTAGCTCCTTCCAAGACCCACCATAGGGGATGTACCTCCCGGTAGGCTCGAGGGAGCCCTTTGAAGGTGCCCAAGCAGCATATCCTCAAGCACGATTCAAGCGGGAATGAAGAACACCGCTCGTTCCCGGTGCACCCAGGCAACCAATGGCAGCTCCATTCCTAGAGAGCACAACTCCCACCTCTCTGCACCACCCTACCCGCCTTTCACGGATGACGAATTCGCCCTCACGGACACTCTCACAAGGCAAGCAATTGAGAAGGAAGATGCAACCCCGACGTTGCCACACGCATGATTTTATGGTGTTGCTTCATCTTCGAGTTGGTCTAAGGTTATATGTCATCCCAAAACAGGCATCACAAGAATTAAAGAGCCCTCGAAGACTAATGTCACCTTTCAAAGGCGAAGACCTTGAACAAGCCCCGAAAGGTAAGCCTCTAAGATTCCTACATGGTTGATTCCCACTATGATCGGGTGGTCGGATGCAGAAGAAATCAAGTGTCACAAATGTCACCCATCCGAGTACTACTCGGACATTCTGACCTCATGCTGGGGTTAGGAGTACCTATGGGATTCAGGTTCAGCCCTTAGGTTTAAGCCACCCTATAACCACATCGACAACAAAAACATCCTCTCCCCCAACACAAATTGGATTCAACAACCCCTAAAGATGAGAAGGACCGAAGGAGGTGACTAGACATAACCATTTGGATGCGGTTTAATCTACGGCTTAATGTAAGGGCGAGGAATATGCTCTTATGAAGAACCCTGAGGCACCAAACGGTTACATTATTCTTCGGAGAGAGTGCGACAGTGCTTTTACCAAGCTGAAAATCTAACCCCAAGCGGTCTCAAAGCACCAGCAAACACAGCAGCACTCACAGTGAACGGCGATACGGCGTCAGCGCTTTCTGTCATAACTCGTTTCCCTCTGGATCGCTCTTCGCGATCCACCTCCTTCCGCTTCAGGCGACCTTTCGTTGCTGCTAAAACGCCGCCTCCGTAGCGCATTCAACCCTGGAGGCTCCTGCGCGAGGCGTACGTAAAGTCTGCCACTGCTCCTATCTCTCCCACCACAACACAGCCACATCATCACAGGGCTAGAAGACCCCCCCGTCTTCTCCCTCCCCAGGAAGCAGACCAAGAAGAAGAAGCTGCTGCTGCTCTTTCTCTCAGCGCGCCGAACAAGCTTGCGAGGAGAAGCTCGACGTGACTTGCCGGCCACTGCTCCAGCTAGCTCTCGCAGCACACAGACACATCTTAATCTGCACAAAGCCACGAGATTGACTACCACCTTCCAGCGAGACTCTACAGACACCGATCGAATAGGTGCAGTGATGCGGGCGAACGTGCAGAAGGAGATTGGCGGCGCGATTGGCGAGAGCCGGGAGAGGATGCGACGATGGCAGGAATCACCCAGGAAACTGAAGCAACGAAAACATTATATCCCCGAAGCCTTAGGGCCGGTTGACACCATGGGACCATGAAGTCGGACCAAGGAAGATGGCCTATTTCCATAGTCCCACTATGGTCCAACTTCCATGGTCTGAATTTTTCAAAAAATCAATTTACAAAGCCTTTGGGGCCATCACTAGGAGGAATGACCATGCACCAAAAGTGAATGCGTTGATTTTTTGGATATATGTAATTTTAAAAAAAAGCAAGTTTGACCATTCTCTTGTTTTCTTTTGTCTTCATCTTCTCTTCCCCAAAAAGAATTTTATTAAAAATTTATTCTCTACCTTGGGCCCCTGCCTTTCTCTATCAGAGCACCTCTTTTGCCTCTCCCACCGCAAAACATGTTGGACAATGTCAGTGGATGTGTAGGCCTTAAAATATGTCTTTTGGGGACCTTGAACTCCATGATCACTCTAACATTTTTCCTTTGGTGTAAATCGAAGTGGTCCCGGGACGAGTTCAACAGCCATTCATAGATTTTATAGGGCCTTGGGATGACTTCGTAGTCCATGATGTAAACAACCCCTTACTTAAGAGAATGGTTGGCATGCCGTCTGGGCCGTTGGATCTTTGACTCAATCGTGTGGGGGAGACTTAGTGTCTTTGGATCCCCTTCGTATTATCTTTTATGTTACCGACGGAAAAATAGTGGGAGGTGGAAATTAGGGCCACTTCACACACAAGACTGAAGGCCCATGACCATTGCAATCTAAGAGCTCTCATTGGTCAAAAAGACAAAGACCGTCCAAGTTCACTCACACTAGAAGGTGAAGGCCTAAAGGCCCAAAGAATATTTCAAACCTTGGACAACTAACCAACTAATTCAACTATTAGTTAACTAGTTGCCTTTCGTAACTATAGTTGTTTGTGATTTGACCTACCAAAAAATGTAGTTACCTATATTTGTTTTAATTTCGGTCTGCCAAAATCTAGTTATATCTAGTCAACTAAAGTTGAGCGCAACATGCAGTGTAGTACCAGGACAATTTAGAGCATCTATATCTTTTCCTTTTCTTTTATTCAAAATTCAAAATTTGGGACTTGATTCCATTTGTGACTCGGACTCAATCAACACCCCATGAGCACGACCCGGGGGATGCACTCCATATGATTGTCCCTCATACGTGCGATCAAAGTTTGCTACCCTATATTATATGCCATAGATCATTTTTAAAATTATGATATTTTTCTACATATACATAACCATTGACAATATCTTTTGTATATTTTTTTGAAATTTTTAGTCATCTTCATTTTTGTAGTAATTTTTTTAGTTCAATTCAGCGTCATTCTAGTTAGAAACGGTATGTTTTATGAAAAAAAAGATCATCAAATTTGGTTACCATTTTTTACTATGTAATAGATACCGTGTATATCTACTTATGAAAAAAATTGATAAAATTTTGACCCATTTTGGTGATGCACCTTAGAAAATGTAGATTTGTTTTGAACGCACGTGATGTTCAACTTGACAATGGAGTGCATCCCCCGGGGAGCACGACCTCATTATCTATAAGTAACTTAGAGTATAATGGGTTCAACTGCCGCAAGGAACAGTGGGATGGGCCAGCATGGGTGACAAGCATTGATTCTTACATAAGGTCTCTTAAAAAAGTTATTGACATATATTTCATTTCATTTTTTGAGATAAATGGAAAAACTTGCCGGTTGGCTCCTTACAGATTTTGGAACTCTCAAGTTATAATTGTCTAAATTTTTCTAGTTAGCTATAGTTGTTTTTGAATTTGGTCTTAAATTTTTTTTAAATAACTATAGTTGTTTTTCAAATCGGTTTGAAATTTTTCTAGTTAACTATAGTTGTTCCCTAAAATGTATTGAAAAATATATAGTTAACTATACTTATTTTGGCAGTTGTCCAAGCTTTGGAATATTTCATGGATGAAAGTCTACATGGAGTCCTACATGGCTGACTATGGATAAGGTTTTATTGTCTACCGGAATTTGCATCAGGGTCACCTTGACGAGGTAGGCCTGACACAAATTATGGCAGAGCATGATAATCAAACATTTGTCATTGGTTGTTATGGTTATTTTGATATTTTGTCCAACAATATTTTTTCCAAGACATATAGTTAAAGACGTGACAAAAGTCGTCTCTCCCAATTGTCCACAACTCCAATTTAGACTTTGCCCTAGGCCCCCATTTTCCGGCTCATATGTAACTAGTAGTCGGTTCTCCCCGTTCATTGTTCCGAAACCCATTGATTTGTGCCCGAGGAGGATTTTGGGCATAATTGATGAAGATCCTAGCGTTTTCAAGTCCAACCGGTTACATGTTGATATCTTTTGGGTTTTCTTTATTAGCTTTAGGTATATTTGTTAGATTCCTCTACAAACATCCATAATTTTCATGAAGTCTTGAACTTCAGCCAGCTAAGGGCCACTTCACACACAAGGCTGAAGGCCCCTGACCATGGCGATGTAAGAGCTCTCATTGGTCGAAAAGGTGGAGACCGTCCAAGTTCACTTCACACTAGGAGGTGAAGGCCTAAAGGCCCAAAGAAAAGTTCGTGGATGAAAAGTCTACATGGAGTCCTGCATGGCAGGTTGTGGATAAGGGAGCATGGTCTACCGGAATTTGCGTCAGGCCCACCTCCAAGAGGTGGGTCTGACGAAAATTCCGGGAGACCATGACTTTTTTAATATTTTTTCCAACAGGACAGATTTCAGGGAAGATTCCATAATAGATTCCAGGACAACCAACACCACCAAGTAATTCTCTTAAATTGAAATTTTTTTGAGACATATTATATTAAACCAAATCCTCCCCTCGTTTTCCGCCAACAAAATATGCAATGGTCCCACAACATGGTCCATTCTCACTTCACACTATGCTTGAGGGCCCCTGACTACATAAAACGGCTTTCCCAACACCCATGGTACGGCCTTTGGATGAGAGTCAAGGGTCCTCACCATTACAAGGTCACAGCTCTTGGCTCATGTGTGAAGTGGCCCTAATTCTCCAACTCAACTGGTTCATCTGCAACTACACTAAATATGATATTTAGTGTCATATGGTGTTTAATGTCACTATGGGAACTTTTCGGACAACACTTCTTATAAATAAGTGAACAAATACTGCCATGGATGATGGATGAGTTCATCCATTGTCCAAAACCCTACCTTCTCTTGTCAACAACTTGTGATGAAATGTTGTCGTGGATGATTGAAATTTGGATGAGAAATCACTTGGTAAGTGACAGTAATTGCAACACTGTAAATCTATAATTCCCCAAAAATTTACAAAGAATGACAAATAATGTTGGGTCAACATTTAGTGTTGGTGACACTATACCGCGGTCTACAATTAGTATTGAGCAAGACAATTAGAATTGGTGACACTAAATATCATATTTAGTGTAGCTGTCGGTTTTGCCCGTTCATTTCCACCAAGTCCATTTAAGGGGAAATCCAATCATCTCCAATGAACAGAGGTAAGTTAAGGGTTGCTTGGCACACGGACCAAAAGCCATGATCATGAAAATCTAAGGGCTCTTGCAAAACATCCAAAGGCCGTAGCATGAGAAATAGAAATCCAATTTTGTAATTGATGGACCCTCAAGCTTAGTGGAAAGTGAAAGTGGACCACGTTGAGGGACCACAACATATTTTATGGACAATCCAAAATAGTAGGTAGTGTGCCCACAGTGGCAAGTCAATGGTAATTTAATTGTTGAACCACAACCCCTAATTTTGTGCTAGAACCACTTCTTTTTGATGGGCCTAACATAACATCCATTTGGTGCCATGTAAGGGTCACTTCACACACGAGATTGAAGACCCGTGACCGTTGCATTCTAAGATCCCTCTTTTGGTCGAAATGGCCGAGACCATCTAAATTCACTTCACATTAGAAGGTGAAGGCCTAAGGGCCCAAAAAATTTATCATGGATGAAAGTCTACATGGATTCATACATGGCCGATTGTGGATAATGTTTTATGGTCTGCCAAAATTTTCGTTAGGCCCACCTTTAAGAGGTAGGCTTGACACAAATTTTGGCAGACCATGTCAAAGTCAAGGGTGTTAGAGAGTTGGTACGGCCTTTGGATGAGAGTCAATGGCCCCCGCAATTACATGGTCATAGCCTTTGGCTCGTGTGTGAAGTGACCCTAAGACGTCATGTAGATTTTTCAACCATTTGAATCTCTTTGGTCTCTCCTCAGGGTCAAGTGTAACAATGAACTTGGACATTCTCCAACCTCTCAACCAATCACATAATTTGCATGCCACAGGTCAAGAGCCCTCAAGCTCTAGTGTAAAGTGGCCCTAAGTAGATGGGTTTGTGACACAAGCTTGAGCCCATAAGTATGGTCAGCCAAAATAGCAGTATTGTAACCTTAACATGTGCCTAAGATGGTGAAGCTTTGTCTAAAGCTTGCTCTTGCACATAATTTGGGCTGATTTTTAATTTGCAAACTTAAACTTGCAACCATGATAAATACATGTTTGCATTTGGATTTGAATTTGGAAACCAACCCTTTTTTTCCTAAAGAGAGAGGAAGAATTGAAACTCCCAAAGCTTAAGCACATATAACACTCCAATTTTTTGTGATTTGTGCCGATCAAACTCGGCTAGACGTCAAGCTATGTGTAACCGTGTCTTCATCGATTGGTGTTTCCTATATGTGTCCATTATGGTCGTTCTCATGAGGTTGCACTTACAATCGTCTTAACCTCTACCATGTGATAAGGCAATGCTTGGGGCCCCACTACAATGGTGATGGAAAATATTGGAGGCATATGTGTAGTGTGACCCACCTTTTGCAGCCCTTTAAACTAATTGTTGCCCTTCCCAAACCCACCCGGCTATTAAAATTTTAACATTGTTTTTCCCCATGTGGTTGTACAACCATCCCCTCCACTTGGTGAGACATCTAACATATTTTGGCTAATTAGGGCCGCTTCACACTATGGCCGTCCAAGTTGAGAGGCCGTGGGATTGAATGGTCAAACTTTGTTGAGAGTCCAAAGAAACGGGCTGAAAATAGCCAATAAGAATATAGGAATTGGAGCGTTCAGTCGGGCATAGTGTGAAGCCTCCAAAGGCCAAGCCCAAAGTCCAAAGGAAGAAGCAACATCCCACTTTATTCCATGCCCCCGATCTAATGGCCAATATCTTGTCAGTTTTTGATTTTTTTATGAAAATAAAAAATCGACGACCTCTCGACCATAGGTTGGGTTTTCATTCTTGTCCGACCTAAACTTCCTTGAAGAGTCCATTGCCTTGGTCAAAAAGTACTGCCATGTAGGCATTTTGGAGAGCAATGGCCTTTGGACTCTGGCCTCTAGTGTGAAGGGTCAAGAGGCCGAATTTTTGGTTTCTTGCAATCTGATTGGCGGAAATTGACGGCCTCTTGACCTTCGGCCATAGTGTGAAGCGGTCCTTAGACCAATGCCCAAGTGATTTAAATATATGCACTTGGGATTATATCAGTTTAAATAAGAAGAGTTTCAAGAATTATTTATTATCAATTATGTTATTTGAATATACACATGATGACACTGTTGCATGTTCCAATTGTGCGTGTGATATTAAAAACATTCCTTATAATTTTGTTTTATAAGTCAACTTCGAATGAGGTCTTCAAATCATAGATTACGATACACCTTAGATTTGGGGTGACTTTACCCTTTCATTGCCCCCAACAATTAAAGCGTCCCTCAATCATGCCAACTCTAGAAGTTGGCATCCTCTCTCTTTCTCTATCCTCGGTGACCTAAGGGGTCATCTCTTGCCGGGAGAGTGTTTTAAACCGCCACCTCACAACATCATCCAAGCTTCCCACTTGGCATGGTGATTCTTATACACTTCAAGAAAAATACAGGTGCTTGAAGTCCCGTTAGATTTCAATTTGATATGAAGGAGAATGATGCTCCAAAGTGAATTTGATCATCATAGAAGGTCAAGAAGACTTGAGGAAGGAGGTGAGTTTTCTTGCCCGTAGGTGTTGCTCATTGGAAGAGTCAACTATCTCTAGTAGTTTGAACAACACCTTAAAGCAAACAAGCTCTAAAGTTTAATGGCATTCAAGTTTAATACGAGAGGCACCCATCATTTTGTGATATAATCGGATTAAAAGACTAACCATATTTTGTTGTACATAGCATGTGAGTAGATGGTGTTTGAGTCGTTGAACTCCAAAGAAAAATTTGAGTCAAACAACCCAAGAAAGAATGTTGCATAAGGAATAGTCAAGTTGAAATTAAACAGTTCCAACTAGAAGAATGGATGAACGAATCGAGTTGAAATTAGATAGTTGTAACTAAAAGAATGGATGAATGAATCAAGTTGGAGTTAGATTCCAGCTAGAGGATTGTGATCGAGCCAAAAGATAAGAAAGGATCATATGGTGAAATGGTCTACGTATATAGATAAGGAAGCCTCAATCTAGATTTAGTAAGAGTTGAGAATTCTAAACATATTTTTTACATACCATGGATAAAGATGAATAAGAGTAGGGGTGCCTTTGGGGTACAAGAGAGAGCTTGGGGGAGGATAGAGGGTCATCTTATTGTTTCTCTCTTGTGCTCGGGTGGTTCGAGCTCATAGCAATAACAATATTGCATTTAAGTTGTAGATCTTTTGTAATATACAAAGTTTGAAAGTTCTCAATATTGGTGTCTCATGTGCATTCATGATTGTATTATTCTTGAGTAAAAGAGGAACTTGACACATTCAATCGATGAACTTTGACCACCAAGTCTGGACGAGGCATATGAACCACAAATTTTTAATTTAAACTATCACATGTATGTTTTCCAATTTTGTACATGTGTATATGTCTTAAGCCAAGGGTCACTTCCCTTCCTCCATCCAAATATATAATTTTTTTCCCTCTAACTACACATAGTATCCATCATATGGACCGTCTTCATCACGATGACCTTAAATGGCATTACATGGTGGATTGCATCTTCTTGCATCCCGATGATTTGGTTGGCGTACCTTGCTTGTGAACTTTAAGTGCAATAACTACCGCAACCCTACAACAAGTGTCCAAGGATATTTATGGGCATAATCAATTGATATCCTAGTTTTCCAAGTCCAACCAAGTACATACTAATATCATTACATTTTCTTTATTAGATTAAGTATAATCTATAAATTCCTCAAAAATGATCGGTAATTTTTCTAGAGCCTTGAACTTCAACTAATTATTTCTCAAACTCAACTGGTTCATTTGTAACTACACTAAAGAGTCCTATTAATGTGGGTGGAAATTCAGTGTGGAAACAATTAGCACGGGTCACACTAATTTTCTAGTCAAGGTGGAATTACCATGGGTCCAAGACCCTAGATCTCCCCTTAAGTTCCATGAAGACTTTTGGCCAACACATTGAATATTATTGAAGGACAAAAAAGTAGCACAAAATGAATTAACACTATTAATATTATTGATAGTAAATTGGACATACTCACGGGTTTGAGAAAGCTTGACTAATCGGTGTTGGATGGTCATCTACATCATTCCCCTCCATTAGCACTTCATTCAAAACTAAACCCAGTTTGATTTCTCTATCCCACACAAAATCCACCAACTCATCCATGTTGTACTATGCACCGACAACTTCCTCCATTGCCAACTGCAAATATTATTGAATACGCATTTATTCACTTCCAAGTTTCAAAGATGAAATGAGACTTGCTAGTTCATTTGTTGCTTATTTCATTCAACATGGTATTTGTAAAAATGTCACATGGCATGTAAAAATGTCATATATGTCGTTTTCTTGAATGCGAGGCAACTTTTGCAAACTACAATTTTTTTTTCTAAAGTTCAAGTGCATTCCACAAGACTAGAAACTAAATCGGCCGTGGAAAAAATTTATATATATATACATATATATATATATATGTATGTCACATTTGAAGATGATTTTTTCACAAATACTATGTAATTCTCAAATTTCCACGTTCATCATGCATGGCAAAATCGACCCTCTAGTCTGCATGTAAAATCATGTACAACCTTTAGCCGTTTCGTATGATTTGGCAATTCATCTCTCTCCACACTCGAGAGCTTCACATAATAGCATGCCTTAGATAAGGCATTGTTTTTCTCAAGTTTTGGTGAGTAGAAGAAAAATCAAAATGAGAGAGAACCCATTCCAAAAGCTTCTTCTTATATTGAACTCTAAATGAAGCAATTAGTCCATGATCCAAGAGTTGTACCACACTTGTAACAATAGATCATCAAAAAGCAAGAGTAACACTGCTCAATTACAATGCTCACCGCATCCCAAATCCAGAGATCAATCTCAACAACTGTAATCCCTAAACCCTTCAACCTCCACCCAAAACGCAAAGACTCAAAAGTGCGATGTATGTTTTAAAACCAGGGTTTAAAACAATTAACTCGAGGTAAGTTCAGTTCAATTAACCACCGATGAATTCATTTTGTACTTGGCACAACTCCCCGATCCCAAGGCAAATCGTAATGTGAGTCCCACCACTTATGCACATTAATCACCTCTATGATGTGTCAACTCGGACCTAAAAAATCTCGTATTACGAGCCTCGTAGTTGTAATATCAAACTAATTAACTTACTATAAAATTTGGTCAATGCGTGAGGTGTTGTATTATCGAGGTGAGACTGTAACTTAAGATTGCTACGGCAACTCCGAGCCACTAACTTAGTGCTGGCTTTATAAAGTATATGATGGTGGTTGACTTTCAGCACACAGCCATATCAGCCAATTTGAAGGCTAGACTTAGATAAAGGTGAAAGCTTATTTACCCTAGACTCCCATTTCCAATGACAAGAAATGAAATTGATTTAAAAGTTTGTGAAGCTGAAAGGTTTAAGTAAAAACCGGGTAAAGTTTTCTTGGCTATAGCAAAGGCGGCACCCCGGCTATCCCGAATCCCGATGCCCTACAAGAACACGCTCCACATATTTCGAGTAGGTTGTAGTTGAGTAGCTTTCACATGTGTTCCTGGTGTCGAATGTGGGAAATATCCGGGAATATTCTATAGAACACTGTTAGTCCCACGAAACACTGTTATAAATATGAATAATGCTATGACCAAGCAATGACATGTTGGATTCGTTTTTTATACAAGGTCAAAAGCCTTACCACTCATCTATTTTTACCACCGACCTCTATTGATGTGGCTCCTCGCGTCCTCGTAGCTAGAAGTAAGAGCAACCAATCACAAGGGTCGGAGGCGACACTTTTGAAGGTCCTACATTCTTGTCTCGTCTCTTGGTGCCGATGGGAGGGTCAGTGCTTGACGCTTAAAACCTCCGCTTTTAGACCAAATGATGGTGCAATTGGAAGAAAGGTTTGAGACTCCCTGCAACTACATTTCTCAAATGATGATCATAACTTAAGTCTAATGGGAAATTATATACGGGACATTCCAACACGAAGTGTGCCTCGTTGTCAAATCCATCATAAGAGCATAAATGACATAAATTTATGATACGTAGAGATAGGGATAGTCCAGCATAGTTAAATTTCAGTGGCAAGTCTATTATTCGAGGTGCCGGGTAAGCACCAACGATCTTGCATTGTGGTGGTGTCGATGGTTGGTTCAAGTGCAATTCACATTCATAATTTAGAAAATCCTCGAGGTGGATGTAATCTAGTTTCTTCCCCCAAAGATGGAAAGAGTTCCACTCTTTTAGCAAGAAAAGCCTTCTTGAGATCATCGAATGTGAGATTTGATGGTGTTGGGTTGTCATGGGTTCCCAATGAGATAGACTTAACACTGCCTTCCACATGGTTGTCAATTTATGGCAGCTTTCAAATCCTTCTTTGGCAAGGTGACGGAAAATAGGATGGCTTGACTAACTAACCAATAGGAGGGTAGGTGGGCAAGTCGTTGTTGAAAATTCTATAGTTAACTTAAGAGCATTGTTTCTATGAGATATTCTCCAAACATGGCCAACAATAAATGGTAGGATTCTTCAAATGTGGCCACATACTAAGATGATTTTGTCCGCCTTGTCTTCCTCTTTCTCTTTTTCTTTTCTTAACAACTATATTTTGACGTTGATCAATCCTCGTCCACCAAAACAAGTTCGTAGCAGGTTGAACATCAAGGACAACTACCATATAATCTGTGTCATGAGTTATCAGTTTTAGTCTGAATGAGAGCTTCCCGAAACATTTTAATAATATCAGGGCCATGCTGCAGTGCTGCACATAAGCCTAACAGTATTCAAACCCATAACAATGTTCTGTGGGACTGACAATATTATACGGAATATTCCCTTATATTCTCACATTCCCATTATCCGGGAATGTTATGTGGAATATTTTCAGTTCCATATAACATTGCTATGGGTATGAATAATGTTATGAGGGTTACCAACCTATAACTACAATTTTTTTAATGATGGGTTCGTTGTTCACTTGAGGTGGGAGTAGTGGGTTTAGGGGCGCTTCACACTATGGCCGAAGGTCGAGAGGCCGTCGATTTCCACCAATCAAATTGCAAGAAACCAAGAGTTCGGCCTTCGACCCTTCACACTATGGCCAAAGTCCAAAGGCCGTCGCAATTTAAAATGATTACTTTTTGAAGAAGGTGACGGACTCTCGAAGGAAGTTTGGGTCGGATGGGAATAGAAACCCAAACTATGGTCGAGAGGCCGTCGGTTTTTTTCATTAAAAAATCAATCATTGACAAGATCTTGGCCATTAGATTGGAGGGGTTATTTTGAGCAAGGAATAAAGTGGAATGCTCCTTTGGGTTTGGACTTTGGGCTTGGCCTTTGGAGGCTTCACACTATGGCCGTCCCAGTTGAGAGGCCGTGGGAGTTCATGGCCAACGGTTTGGACTTTGGGCTTGGCCTTTGGAAGCTTCACACTATGCCCGGCCGAAGGCTCCACTTACTATATTTTATTGGTTATTTTCAGCCCATTTCTTTGGACTCTCAACAAAGTTTGGCCACTCAATCCCACGGCCTCTCGACTTGGACGGCCATAGTGTGAAGCGGCCCTTAGGGTGATGCCAAATGTTACATCCTCCATTCACTCCCTACTACTACTTCAAGTTTCATAATTGAAGGACAACATACAATACTCCATTAAGAATAGGTTTCCTTTTCTATTTCAAAATATAGTACCAGACACTACACTAAGTGTTGTATTTAGTGTCACTTATTATTTGGAATTCATACACAATGTTATATCTATTTACTACATATCTCATACTTTATCAACAAATGTCAATGTGATTGTGTGGAAATTACATAACATTAACAATTTTATATGGTAAAAAATCACATCAATAGTATAAAAAGTATAAAAGCGTGTAACTCCCAATAGTAAGTGACACTAAATATCATATTTAGTGTACTAAGATTGTAGGGCCTAGAACACACTTTCCATGTGACAAAGGCGATCATTGCAATGTGACCCCATTTACATGTGTCGTCGATCTAATATGACAATTGTAGATTGGATTGAACACATGTAAATAGGGCACGTTACAATGACCACCCATGTCAGATGGAAAGTGTGCTCTAGGACCACATTTTCTAGTAGTGAGACAATCTAGAGTTAGATTCCTTCCAAATGGACCATCATGTTGATATCAAGTACCTCCATCTCATGGACGCTAGTGCACTCCATCGTTCTAAGGAATTAGCTTTATAACACCATCTTGATGTGCTTTTGACCCCATGAGTTTTTTCACTTCCTAGACTTTATAATCAATTTAATTTCAACAGCATTGGAGTCACCTTCTTGGGGCCACTTCACACATGAGACTAGAGGGATGCGACCATTGCATTTTAGGATCTCTCGTTGGTCAAAAAGGCCGACACCATCCAAGTTCACTTCATGCTAGAATGTGAAGGCCTAAGGACCCAAAGAAATTATCATCGATGAAAAGTCTACATGAATTCCTACATGGCAAACTATAGACAATGTTACTTGGCATTACCAAGTAAAGTCATTTATGTTTCATATTGTCCATACGGATCTATTTCATCTTTGTTGGTAACAAATGAAAATCTATGGTGAGTGTGAGGCCAAACCACCCACCCTTATGCGTCCTAGTCCGGGTGAGGGCATGGGGATCACATTCATGTTCACATAACTCCCTCTTCCCAACTTCGTAAAAATCCATTACATTTCCCATCAACTCTTGCACACCAATTTATTCCATAATACGAGTACAAACATTAAAAAATGCTCTTCTCTATTTATTCCCTTCTTCCTACACTAATTCACAACCCAACACTCAAATCCTTACCAAAAGCTTATTCCCTTATGCCCCCCTCTAATTTATATGAGGCCAAACCGCCCTAATTTACTAATGAGTTAAATTCCTAGTCTAATCTCTTCCCCCCTTCCTAATTAACTAGCCCACCATATAAGGTGACCTTAGTACCCATGGCCCCCTCCCATAACCGGGCCGAGCTCCTAACCGGTCCCATAACCGGTCCTATGACCGGTCCTCAAACCAACTCTTCCGAGCTTAGTCCAACCAGTAGCTAATGCAGGCTCCACCTTCGAACCAGCTCTCCCGAGCTTAAGCCTCAATCTTCGAACCAGCTCTCCCGAGCTTAAGCCTCAATCTTCGAACCAGCTCCTGAGCTTAAGCCTCAATCTTCGAACCAACTCTCCGAGCTCAAATCTAACCAGTAGCTAATGCAGGCTCCATCTTCGAACCAGCTCTCTCGAGCTTAAGCCTCAATCTTCGAACCAACTCCCGAGCTTAAGCCTCAATCTTCGAACCAGCTCTCCGAGCTCAACCCAACCAGTAACTAATGCAGGCTCCGCCTTCGAACCAGCACTCCCGAGCTTAAGCCTCAATCTTCGAACCAGCTCTCCGAGCTCAGCCCAACCAGTAACTAATGCAGGCTCAACCTTCGAACCAGCACTCTGAGCTCCTTGAGCTCCCCCTCCCGCTCCACTAAAAAAAAGACACACACACAAAACCAAGAGGGCTTAACCCCTCACCTCTCTCCTACTTAGTAGGACCTCATCTTATCCACTAAACCCTCACCCCCTAAACCAACAAGATAGGTCCCAATTCAAACACTTAAACCCAAAGGCCCTTCCCCTTGCTTCATCAAACACCACTCACTTAACCAAAACACCCCTTAATGCCACTAAGCTTCTAATTAACCACACAAAATAAGCCTAAGGCCTAAAACATAACTCCACACCAAGCCTCACTCTTTTTAATACTTTTAGTTGTTTCAATAACGACTTCAAATGCACTTCTAAGTAAATTCTAAACATAAAACAAATATGAGCAACCATTTTGGGCTCATAGTGAGACATCATAGAGTTGCATAATTTCAAATAGTAAGTGACACTAAAAATAATAAATGGTGTAGACCAAGTCTTAATAAGCCTTGGGTCAACCTAGAATAAGCCCAACACTACTAGGAAACGTGAGCCTAAAACACACTCACTAGTAGGATTATTAGGCCTAAACGACAATGATATTGAGCTAGAATTGACACATTTGGCTTATGACCACAAATGTTGAAGGGATTAGCACCACTGATGCGGTCAATCCAAATTATGTAAAAGGGGTTGTGTTGCAATGAACATGGTTGTTTTCAAACTTTTTGGTGGTGAGTATATTATATTGCAGATCTGCTTGACACCATGTGCCGTAGGGACCCACTTCTTGCCATTCATGATTCTATCCAGCAAATGTATATAAACGTCATCCCATAATTACCCGACTTTGCCAAAGATAGATGGATAGATAAAAACTCCGGACCTTTTGTAAGGCTGGCGTGAATAAAGTCTCTGTTCATAATGTTAATGGCCCAATGTCCACCGGGCAAAGGGCCATTAGGACAATACTACTCTCCTTTGTTGAGAATAGGCACTTTAGTTATTTTTACCTACAGTAGGTGTGTGCGTGGATTTCCATTACCCTCACTTCAAAGAAATCATGCTATTACATTGTTCGATAACAACATCCAATATCACATGCTAGTGGATTTGTTGATTTATATTGTGCAATTTTCATATTTTCACACTTTTTTTCACATTGTTTTTGCATGATTGGGGTTTGGTGTTTCATGTGTAGTAAGTATGTAAGAGATGTGTGTTAAAATGGATGCAAGCATGAACGAAGAGCCTCGTCACCCTCAAGCTACCACTTTCCATTATACACCAAAATGTATGGTGGTGGTGATGGTGGTATGGCCATCACCAGCCTACCGCTTCCCCACGATTATGGGAGGAAAGGTTGAACAACGCCATGTGACATGATCAAACAACAAGTGGGAATTGCAACTTTCAAGGTGGAAAACAATTTGCTATTGAATGAACCTCATTCCAACACCCCCTTGTAGGATGCTCCGTTGCAATTATGGAACTTACAGACATATTTTGCATGTCTACCGCTAAACTTGATTTTGCATATTTGTGATTTGTTATTGTTTCATTGAGATTTGAGTAGTTGATTAATCGCATCGAGCACTAACTTTGGCAAGTAATTGAATGTTTGCAAGTAATTTATCTTAGTAGGATTATTCTTCAATTCAACTAGAGTTTTGCTTGGGAGTTGGTTGTTTTGCACACAAAACTTTCCATGTTCAGTAAGTTTTTTGTGCATGCTTGAACAACTAATCAACTATTTAAAGCCAAATTTAACTACATGGACAAATGGCTTAACAACAATGTCATCATGCTCAAACTCTCCAACCAAATATGGACAAACCCATGGATATTGTGCACACAAATCACTATAATCACTTGAATTCCAATATGCCCATACTTGGGCAACCTAAGAAAACCCAGGGGGTGTTGGACTCTTCATTAGAAACCTAAATGCCATGAGTGGGTCATTATGAATTAAACCCCCTATATACAAGAAGTTTATAGAGAAAAACATATGTATATGTACTAATGGCAAGCTAGAAATGGACTCATGTATTTATATTAAGCTTTTTAATATAATGCGATAAATGCCTCCACTCTAACACATTTAGGAGGTCACATAGCAACTCAAAGACCTGCAAGGAGAGAAGGTGCAAACCAAATTACATGCAACATCGGACAAATTGACACGGTTGCGGTCAAAGGTTGTGTTGTACATTGTGCACCTACAAAATAAACTGCAAATCCCTTGTTTTACCTACACCGAGAGAGGAAATAGAGTAAAAACTCAAACATTGTCAATCCGTAGAACAACATAGGCTTAGAGCATTCCAATAAGACAAACTCTAACTCGAGTCGAAAGCGGCAACAACTTCACATACTACATGTGAGCAACAAATTTCAAGATGATGCGCAAATGGAAATTATATGTAAAATATAAATCATGAATAAAATGTGGCTTTATTACATGTAAAATCCATGTCCTATTTCACTATCAACTTCTGCAGGACCTCCTTTCCTAACTGTATCAGTCTCCGTCAATGTCCCGCCACTCAACTTAGAGGGAGTAGCCTCCTCCTCAAGTTGAGTATCTACCTCTAAATCTTCTAATACTGGACTAACAATAGGCTCCACATTCAAGCAACTCTCTCTCCTAACTTCTACCTCTTCTACTAATTCACTAATCTTAGACAATTTTTTCCTACGTGCAATCTTCTCCAATCCTAATTCCAATTCCGGTTTGTGCGATCGAGTCTTACCTCGCATTCCCTGAAAATCGATCAACCCTCACTTGACCACACATACCCATTGCTACCTTCACTCCTTAATGTTTTCACTTTTCTGGATGTGTATTCAAAATTTGAGGAGGTGAAGAAAGAGAACCTGCAGGCCAACTTAGGTGACAAATCCCAAACAGGGGATGGGCATGTTCATGTCAATTCTCAGTCAAGCCGGAGAATCACCTCCGAACTCTTCCTTCCAATTGACACTCACCACAATACCGAGAGTGAGGGGCTGACCTTCGCCATGCATTACATCGAAGACCGAGGCATCACCCTCTCGCCTCCAACACCATGCAATGACTAGGGCATTACCCTCTACAATGGATAACGACAACAACAAGTACTAAAATCCTTCCTTAATTAATTAATGAATTCACTTTGAAGAATGTCATATCTCAAGCAATTCGCTTCCCCCTGCAAGTTAGCACTCACACTCGACCGTGACTCACTGTGACATCGACCACAACAATTCTCAACTAACAATTCTAGTCTAAATCATCAAATTCAAAATCCCTTAACTTGGATACTCACCCCAAGGTGAGTGTCAAAGTTGACTCTTCCTAAAATCAATTATCCCTCTAAGATTTAGTGAGCTAATGATCGCACTATTAATGTTATGTCCTTATGCCATCCCAAGAAGGTTTAGGACATCACCTCAAGCCGCGCTCCTTCCTCAAAACAAAATGCATAAATGAACATGCAATTCATTCCAAGGAAAAGAAATGGAATTCAACTAATCCTAACCAAATGACAAAAATCAAAACAAGGTGAGATGTTTACCACACACCATGTGCTCCTTCCTCTCTCTCAAGTTTGTGCCTCTAAGTCTTGGTCACCTAATCCCGCTTTGCTCCCGGCAAACGCACCATTTATGTCAACCATAAACCCCCACCCTTGTGCATCTGTAGTCCGAGTGGAAGTCTATGGCTCACATGTCTCCGTTAACTCTTGGCCTTGGAAACTCCACATTCATACTCCCATGATTTTCAATACAAACACACTATTTCTTTTCATTAAAACCCCATAGGGCATTAGTATTGAAAAATACTTATGCACCTATGGTGATTACAATACACAACCACACCACCCCCTTCTTCCTCTTCTAGTATACCACGCAATATTGCTACAATCCCTATAACTAATCTATTTTCTAGAATTGTGAGACAACACCCACACTTTAGAGGTTTCTCAAATCTCACTTAATTAACCTCCTACCAAGCCCATTATCCACTTAACCCTACATCATGCTTAGCCCCCTAACTGACCCAAGCCCAACCTGCATTGCCTCCGAACTCCTCGAACCCACTCCTGGCTTGGCTTCCGAGATAGCTCAAGCCCTCTGTGGCGCTTTTGAGCACCCCCCTCCGAGGGAGCCTAAAAGTGTCACACAAGCCCTTCGGTGCGGGTGGCCTGCACTTGTAGGTGCCCAAGCCGAACCCGGATGGTGGGTGTATAAGTGGAGTACTCAGATTTTAGAGGGGAACTAAACTTGCGTCGTAGTACCTCCGGAGGTTGAGCCTTAGTTTTTTTTTATATTGTGGCTATAAACTCCACGAATCCATTTCACCCCTAATTCTAACCTAGATCCACACCCTAGTCTAAGCGCAGACGCACCAGCCTTGGAACCAAGGCAATCCTAACTCTCGAAATGAAATGGCTCGGATATACATCCACTGGGTCTGATTGATACCATCCCTCATAGGATGGACAACAATTTAGTCTGATATTCGAAGGACGCATAGCCTAGTTTACGGACGCGCGTCCGTAAACTTGCCCATATGTTGTGCAGAAACATTCATTTTGTCCTACCCAACTGCCTTAAAAGTTCACGGACGTGCGTCCGTAAACTTGCCCACCTATGGTGCAGGAAATTTATGCTACCCTGCGCAATTTCCCCTTAAGGTTTACGGACGTGCGTCCGTAACCTTATCCATATAATGTGTGCAGAAAAAATTCATTATGCCCTACGCGAATACCCCTAAAGGTTACGGACGCGCGGCCGTAAACTTTTCGGGAGAAGTTTTCATGTCCTACACAATTTTGCCCAAAAAAGTTACGGACGCGCGGTCGTAACCTTACACATATACTGTGCCGGAAGAAAATTCCTTCTGCCGCACACCAACACTCTGGAAGTTTACGGACGTGCGTCTGTAAACTTGCCCACATACTGTGCAAAACATTTATTCTGCCCTACACAAATGCCCCTAAAAGGCACGAGGAAATTTCTTTTGACCTACACCAACCCGCGAAAAAAGTTACGGACGTGCGGTCGTAACCTTGCACATATATTGTGCAGAAAAAAAAAATTATGCCGACGTCAATGTTACGGACGCGCGTCCGTAACTTGAGTCCAGTTAGTGAGCTTTGCAAATTTTTGGGAATTTGTTTTTTGTATGCAAATTTTGACTTGGGTTCCTTGGTGCTATGGACCAATCTACAATGTTGGTCCTACCCTGGAATGCGATTTGACTTCTCTGCAACTAACTTTGAAATTCCACATCTACTTCACTCTTCATTCAAATCACACATTGTAAGCGGCCATGGACCAGACAAAAGCTCCGACGTTGAAAAAATTCATAACTAATAGTTATCATGACCAAATCACAGTTGGAAACTAGCTACAGATAGCTGTAAGAGATTTCTACAAGAGGAAAAAAAACCTAAATCTTGGTTGTAGATGGTAACCCAAGCATTCACGCTATCAACGCCCAAGGTCTGTCATGCCTCAATTTCTGGTTTGCATTCTAACCTACCTTTAAAACAAGAAGAATTTTGGTGTGTTTACAACACACTTCTAACTAAAAGAAGATAGGGAAGGTTTTTTTCAAACCTCACTACTAAGAACATGCAAAAAGAGATTCTTCATCACTATATTGAAGTCGAGCTTCATCCAACTATCAAAAAAGGGAGGTTTCCTCCTTCTAACTACGTTTTCGCCCACATTCTAGAAAAGTGAGAGAGAGAACAAGGTGGGAGGAGGGGGTTTTTAAACCCTTTCAAAAAAAGGTTGGACCCCTCCGCCACCGGGTCCATCCTCCGAACCCCTCCCGAATTCCGGCTCGGGGGTTTTCCCGGTTGAGGTTGCCACCTTTTTTTCCGAGGTGGCTCCACAAGAATCTTCCAAAATCCTCCTAAATTTTTGCCACCTAGTTGGCAAGGGGGTAAGAAGGCAAGAGTGCAAGTGGCCCCTTGCTATTTTTTTTTCCTCAAAAGCTTCACGCCAAGTTGCTTTCTCGTGCCGAGCGCCTCCACTTGTCTTGCGTGGCCCACACTAACTAAATAAACTAATCCTTGCTTAGCTAGCCTCTACTAATTAAATCCTCTTAGCTAGTTGTTTTTCCTAGTTAGCATTTTTTTCGCTAATCTAGGTTTTTACCTAGCCAACTATTTTTCCTAACTTACCTAATTTCTACCACTACTTAATTTTCTTTTTGACTAATTCTACCTAACTAGATAGTTTTACCTTCATTGGTGAAGGCAAAAAATCTTCGGTAATTTTCCTTCCCTTTTTTAACTAAAGGCTAAATGAACTAATTCTTCCTTAATTTACTATCAATTCTACCTTCTAATGCTAAAATACTAACTAAAAGTGACCCCGCATAGTGGTGGACCACTCTAGGGGTTCACACCCTCTCCTGACTTGCATTCGCGCTGGCCCCAGCCCCACATCTGCAACTGCCTTCGAGGTGGCTCAAAGTTCTTCCCTGGATCTGCATTTGACTAGCTTTAAACCCACACCTGGATTCACCTTAGTACCAACTCAAGCCCACTTCTGTAATTGCCTCCTAATGGCCACACTGAACCCATATTTGAATTCGCCGAAGCCCACACTGAACCCACACCTGGATTCGCCGAAGCCTACCCTGAACTTTGATTTGAATTCGCCGAAGCCTACACTGAACTTTGATGTGAATTCGCCGAAGCCTACCCTGAACCCACACCTGGATTCGCAGAAGCCTACACTGAACTTTGATTTGAATTCGCCGACGCCCACACTGAACCCACACATGGATTCGCAGAAGCCTACACTGAACTTTGATGTGAATTCGCCGAAGCCTACCTTGAACCCACACCTGGATTCGCAGAAGCCTACACTAAACTTTGATGTGAATTCGCCGAAGCCTACCATGAACCTTGATTTCTGGTTCAATCCCCCCGAGAGGCTCCTCCTCCCTGCTTCCTTGAACCTGAGAGAGAGAGCCAACCGCAACACGGCCCCAGCCGATCCAGGGAGCTCGTTCCTGGATCCCGAAATCCCGGCCTAATCCGGTTGTGAGTGAGTACCTCCCCCCCCCTAAAAGAACATCAAACTACCCAAAGATGAACAATTAACTTGGCCTAAGCCGCACTCCAAATCAACACACCCTAACTAATGCCCACCCTGTAACTCTAACCATCCTTATCACCAATCAAAATTCACTCATCATTCAATCCTCAACACTAAGTCACACCCTCACAAGCCCTCAATCCTAACTCAAGTCCAAGCCCACAAGTTCTTCTCTTTTTTACCTTTTGAGCACTTGAGGAAATACCAAGCTGCAAGGTCTAACAACTTTTTAGGATTAAAAACAAATGTGGGCACCATATTGGGCTCACACCCCCTTTTCTACATCTACTGTATCTTTACTTCAAAGAAATCAATAGCCTTTTTTAAATGTGCACACTAGAAAAAAAATAATGCCTCTCCCTTATGTATATTGTGTACGCTAGTGCCTCGAATAATACCCCTTCTTACACTCATGTTAGTTCGTAAGTGGTGTGAAGAGTCCACCCCCGGGAAGAAAACAAACATTTTGGTCCCAACACCCAACAATTAACTGCACACTTTGCAAACAAAAAAGCCATCAATACATGGCCCCACCTCATTTTGAAATCATACATAGATGTATGAAAGGCTTGTAAAGGTGAGCACAACACAACAAGGTAAAACATGCCATCGCCATAGCCCTATCATCCCATAACATCACAATAAACTACATCCTTATTAATGTGAGCACAAATTTAAACACCCCCAAGGTACCACCACACCACCATGGCTATTGCAATGCACATGCACAACATGTGCCTAGCTCAACTACAACCAAAAGCTTGACCGCAACATGCATGTCTAATGTGCAACCCCTGCAAAAACAATCGATGCTAAATTTTCAAAACCTCAAAATGTTTATGCATGTAACCCAAAAACCCAAGCATCGTCAAGGGGCAAAAGCCGCGTCATTGAGGCATTGTGAACGCCTCATGTGTGGTCGGGGGCTAGGAAGATCTTGGCCGTCGATTGCGATCTGACAAATCTAAAGGCTCTTATACTGCCCTAGCTTCTGGCTTCTCTTCCCCTCAGGCGGAGCTTGAAAAACTTCACATTGGATGAAATCTCTACCTCCATCCACTCACAAATCTCGGAGAATTTTTTCAAACTAAATCCTTCATTAAAAGGATTTGTAGAGGAGGTGATGCCAAGGGGGGGGTTCGAATTCCTACCTCTTCCTTCTGAAAGGTCTACCCAAGGGTACTAGCCATCAACTCCAAGCCCATTTTGATGACCAACATAGAAGTGAAATGAGATTTAACCGGTTGTATGAGAGCATTTGTGTGGGATTTTGAAGGTTCCCATAGGGTTCCTTCAATTCCCAATGGTGTTCCCATCTAGGGAACACCATTGGGAACTTAGGGAACCTTTAAAATCCCACACAAATGCTCTCATATGATGGGATGAACAATCAACCCCTTCATCTTTCAAACATTTATTTCTCATCCGCCAAAATTTCATCCGTCGGAAGTTCTTTTTCGGATTGCCCAAGTAGTTTCATATACCGTAGGATGGGGCTCTATGAATGGATGACTTGGATGTGGTATGCCCATGACCACACACCCTCCATTCGCAGCGTCCCAGTGACATGGGGCAAAAGGGCTAAATTCACACCAATAGGTTTATGCACCGGTTTATTTTATACTCATATTGAAGAAGTCATTTTCTGGTCCCATGATTGGGAATAGAGAGAGGCAACCAACTTTATCACCTCAAACGTCCACTTCCTTCCTGCAATAATTCGTTCCGCTGATTCTCATTCTCGCGTAAAGATTAAGCACACTTTATGTGAATGATGGGGAAATTTTTGTCCATGCATGGTTTCGCCCACTTGGACTGCATGTGGAAGTTGCGCTCTTAGGTTATCGGTAAGTTCTACACGATCACACCTTCATCTTCATCAACCTAATAACATATGATTTGGTGAACACGATTTATGGAGATCATAATTTGCATAGTCACCAATTGAACATGGATGAAGGGCTTGGGGTTTGTGGTGTTTATGTAAACTCATCCATTGTGGACGAAGGAGTTATGGCAAAAACAAGTCTCCTAAAAGTTGCTCGGTCCAGTTTATTTTAGTTGAATTCCACTATACCATTTATGGTATATAGTGTCACATGTGCAATAATGTCACTTATCCTATTGTGAGGCCTATGTTAGGTTATAGTAACGATCAACAACTTGAGCATTAGTGTAATCCCATGACATTTCCGTTAGCGTGCTTACTAATATCTCAACATTACCATGTTTAATAATATTATGAGGTCTATCTATGGTTTACACAATGGCCAACAAATTGACCACAAGTGTAAACACATGACACTTGCCATTAGTATGCTCAATATTATCTTCCTTTTGGAAATTGGAACCTGAGATGTAAGTACACGACACTTGTCATGGGTATCCTCAATAATATCTTCCTCTTGCATGCTAAAACGTAAACCCATGACACTTACTATTAGTATCCTCGATATTATCTTCCTCCTGCATGCTAAAATGTAAACCCCATGACACTTGCCATTAATAGACCCAATATTATCTTCCTCTTGCATATTAAATTATGAACATATGACACTTGGCATTAGTATACTCAATAAAAATTTCCTCCTACATATTAGACGTAAAGCTATCATCTCAAATACTCCAACGTGCTATACTAATAGTTGGTTTTCACGTTTGTCACTGACCCACTAGACTTTGGATAATAATGGGTTAGATGTGTTCTCACGAAGATTAAAAAGCACCCCGACAACCACATTATGGTGGGCTTTTCGAAATGTGCCGTGATCTTGGGCCACTAGACTGCCATGTGCCCCATAAACACATTACGAACCCTACCCCACCATATTTCATTTACATTTGTCATTTTTATCATTAGAGTTTGGTGGATGAACAACATATGTGGAAACCAACCCTAAATATCATGCTATAACTACACTAAATATTGTATTTAGTGTCACTTACTATTTGGAATTATGCCATGCTATAACTATTTGCAATATATCTCGTATTTTTTCCAACAAAGGTCAAGTTGGTTGTTTGGATATTATAGAACATCTTTACTTGGTAGATGTAGAGCAGATTTTTGGGCTATAGTCTGAAAAGAAACTTTTTGAACCAAGTTTTTTTGAGAATGGACGAAAATATTGGGCTATAGTCAAATGAATGTACTGCCGTAGCGGTTTGAGCAACTGAATCACCTTAAGAAGGAGTTGTAACCGTCTAAGAGAAGGTAGGATAAGAGACTATTGCCGTAGGAGGAAGGCATGCCATAATCAAAGAGTTTTTCGGGCAATAGACTAGGATAGTCGCAATCAACAAAGAATGTAGGTTCGGCCAAGTGCCGCATGTAGGAGGATATTTCTTCAACTTTGTGATAAAGTGGAGTAGTGTAACCAGGCTATAGCCATATGGAATATGAAGTTATTTTGATACAGAAGATATGTGAGTGTATGGAAGTGATAACTTGTTTGCACAAAGTGTATGCACTGAACGAATTGAAGTGAGAGATTAGAGCCACAGTGTGAGTGACACTGTAATAAATTGATTGTCTGAGAAGCAGCAATACGCAGAGAGGGCATAAGTGAATATCTTTATGAGAGGGAAAAGAGGAATCTAGGAGGAAGGAATTGAAGAGAGATTGTCTGCGAGCGAGCAGTGAGCGATGGAAGTTGAGTAAAGCGGAACAGAGATATGCCAAAAGCAACCAAAATATAGCCAGATATAATTTAGATATAAGAAGAAGATACATCAACATAATACCAACAGTCGACCTAATTTGTACCGCTAAGAGCCAGTAAAGATAGCAAGGTTACGGCCATGAGCGAGATAAGGGAGAGAACGTTACCGAGCTTTGGTACATTCTTGATACCGTGTGACTACTGAAAGACTATAGCTATTCTAAGCAGTTAGCACCAGAAAGAGAGAGGGAATGAGAGAGATAAGATCATAGAGTCGAGACCTCACCGAGACCCTAGGAAGCAGAGAAATGACTATCGTCATCTGAGAAGAGTGAGCGACTGTGAGAGTAAGGTTCGCGAGGCTGTCGAGAGACAGAGAATCGGAAGCAAGAAAGACTATTGCCGACAAGCGAGAGAGACGACAGAACGTAGATACAGTTAGGTTTAGTAAGAGGAAGTGACTGAGAGAGGAAGTGACAGTAAAGAGTAGATAACTTCATTCCTATGATGAGGATATAGCCAGGCTAGTCTATGATGTGAGAGAAGTATGGGCTAGTGGTGCAACAATCATCATTACTTGGACAGTGAACCAGACACATCATACTGAGTTGAGAGATGAAAGAATTGACAATTAAGATTATTTGTTTTATCGAGCGTAATTAATATTTGGCTAATCAAAGCTTTATGTTAATATAGATTATAGCCATGTATGTTTGTTTCATCTTGAATTGTGCAGAGATTGCGGACCAAGATGTAATGTGTGATGGTTCATGAATGAGATAAGTTCTTAAAGGAATATTAATGCAAGCAAAGTAATTAATGGAACCATTGTGTTGAATGAAATCATTTGAATTAAGATGAATGACATTGCATTGTTGTTTTATGGAAGCAAAAGATACTAACCCCAATAGGATGAAAATCCATTGGAAGACTATTGCCAAGATCCGAAAAGACTATTGCCAAAGCTTTTGAGCTTCACGACGGAATTAGAAAGTGTGGAAATAGAAGTGATAGGAGTCGTCAGATAGGACAGACCCACACACGACTGAAAGCACCAATGAACCATAAGAGTGGAGTTTAAGTCCGAGGAAGAGGAAATAAAGGAGTAAAAGACCTAGATTGTTATTAAAACCTTAATCCAATGTGACATTAATCCTTATAGACACTAGCTCAGTCTTTCCTGTGACCTAGTTCCCTGGGTTGTTGTTTTTTAAGGGACAACAAAAGACTAACTACAATAGACAATTTCATCAGTAGTAAAAGGATATAGCATCATGTAACTCCAAATAGTAAGTGATATTGAATACAAAAAAATTAGGTGTGTCGACAAATAATATCATGTTGACAATTTATGAACGTCACACTGCTAGAGCTGTAGAGATCTAGTTTAGACCGTTCGCCAACCGTGTGCATGTGACATTGAATAGCATAAACGGTGTAGACTACACTAGTTATCCCATTTAGTGAGGGTGGGCTAATAGCACGTCTGAGAAACTAGTAAAGATGATACTAAATTTCTTTACGCTATGAACTTAGTGCCACCACGAGATCTAGGGTTTTGGGAGCCCAAAGTGTCAAAGTGCCAAAAACTCTCAATGCAAGTTCTCCTCAGTTTCTGTAGTGTTAAGAAATGCCTCAAGACTTAGTGACGCCGATGGAAAAGGAGAAGAAGAAGCCACGTCAATCTCAACAAAACAAATCATGCAGTCTACAAACACATTAGAGCATGCATTAATGTTCTTGAAAAGCATGATAAACGAGCATGTATTCATGAATTTAGTATCACTCAGGAAAGCTTCCAACCCTTACTAATTTTGAGATTTGGCAAAATAGTGCATGTTTCAGGAAGTTAGTACCACACGCACTACAAGGGACAATCGATGTTCCCTAATGTAGCTTTCATAGCCACAATTTTGTCTAAAGTAGACTTTAACATGCTATAAATCACGACATTTTTTACCTTCCAAATGGATGAGCCGATTAGGGTCACCACAAATCCCTAGCCCAAATCAACGGGCACATATTCGTATCTATTACCATATTTCCATCACGAGAAACTTCAGCGTTTGACAGTGTCAGCAATGCTCTTGGGTTTTGTGTTCAAGCAAATCAACCCAAACACATATTCACGCGCCCACACAAGATTTCACGCCATTTGTAGAGCTGTCGGTATACAATCAAGTCCCCAATATGTAGGAACAAAATCATGCTTGTGTGGTCCTTGAATGGTCAAAATTTTGTCACATGCGACTAAAGTCACCTATGTGTGTCAAGGCACACACTTTGTTATCCGCCGTAATTCTACTCTTGACAAAGTCAATTCCGGATGCTTTTACGGCCTTATCCGAGTAGGCGAACCGTTCTCTCCCACGATGTTAACCCTATCCGACACCTCGACTAAAGCGGTATTCCACTCATTCCTCGGCTACTCCTCCATGGTGTCTAAAGGCCCCCTTTACTCTAGAGCTCGGGACTTGCAAATTTGACAAGGTTTCATCCAAAGGTTAGACTATTAAGAGCTCGGCTGATTTTCAAGCTCTTGATAACTTAGTTTGAGCGAGTTTAAAGAGGTTGTGTTCAAAGCAAGATACGGTCTAAGATGATCCTAAATTACCGGGTGATAGTGGAGAGGTACCCATTTTCGAACGGAGTGGTTGGCAGTTCGATTCCCGCTCTGAAATCTTTTCTATGCTTGACGGGGGGGGGGAACAAAAAACAAAACAAAACTAAGTAGGTAGGAAGCCAAGAGTCCATTCACTGCAAGGTAGGTAGTACACTCCACCCTGCACCAAGAGGATTCTTAAGCAAGATAGGGCCAACAAGCTCAAATTCACATCGGATTTCCTGACGTTGGTCACTAATTTATTAATTTGTTTCAAAGCAAGATATCAAGTGGGAAATATTAACCAACCCAAAAGAATGCTTGAGAGTCCGATGACTTGGGACTCATGAATCAAGAGGTTGAGTTCTTGACAATTCTTAATCTACCTCATGAGGGCATTTAGCTTAGAATTTTGATTGAGAGATTGTCATAGTTGTTGCACATGGGATCCATCAAGGCACCATCTAAGTGTTGTATGTCCAGTAAAAACTTCAAGCTCCCAAGTGGGGAGCTAGCGTGTAAAGTGGATTTGAGTGGACAAGCACTTGTAAGAGCCACCATGCTAGTGAGGGCCAGGTTCGCAGGGGGTCCCAAGTCCTACATCACAGTTCACTCAAAGTCAATCCGTGTAATCTCAATTGTTGATAGCATAGAAGCCGTTGAGACCTATCTTAAGATCCAAGGTCCTCCAAGAGTGCATTTGAGGACTAACTCTAGTCTATATGCCATGAAGTTTAGGACTCAAAGCGATGAAAACATCCATTGCAAAAAAAACTTTGTTATTGTGATGGCCATGAGTAAACAATTCTTGACATATATGCTTCTCAATTTTCCAACACATGGTGAAGGCCATCACCTTCAAGGAACTTCAAATTTAGGACATTGACGTCCCCTAATTGTTGTAACTTTGCATATGGTTCGGAATGTTTTGTGCAAAGTGGGATGGGCATCATGGAAAATATCATGATGTTGAAAGATCTCTTAGGGTTCAAGTTTGTCCATGGTAATTGCTTCCCGATCAATCAAAAGACAAAGTGTTTGTCTTCAATATTTCCATGGGTTTTCCAAGTAGTGGAGTGAGTTGATGAAGCGTATGCATTTTGGAGGGATATAGAGGGTTCGTGGATCATGTTTGATTATGTAAAACGGTTGAAAGACTGGACAACGATGGCATGCCATGCGTACAATAGTAAATATTGTGAGGTGCTTACAATATCGTATTGTGATATGCAATCCAAAGATGGAGCAACTCAAACTTTGTTTTGAGATAACCTTAATGTTGTCATGGCAAAGAATGGTGGTGGCAAGTGTGAACTTCAAGGGGTTGAAGTTCATGGCAAATGTTTGGAGTATTATAATAAAAAATCAACAATAGATTGATAGTTTTTCAAGTAATCCATGGTAATAAGCCACCTTCAATCATGACTTTTCAAAAGGTTATTACTATACAATTGAATAGATTCAACAAAATCGATACCAAATTTAGAGTATGAATCGCAAACATGTGAAATTTATTATAACTAACATTGTCGTTCACATCTCACATGTTATCGCTCATTGCTCACTGCTCACCAACCATTGTTCATGTCTTAGCTACCATCACTAAGCTTGCACCTGGCTCCCCCAATAACATGACCTTAAGTTTCCACATGGTGGTTGAAATATGTGTTTCAATTGTAGGAAGGTTACCCATCTTCACATTATTTTGGCCTCATTACCTCGTTGTTCCCATGGGATCCGGATCATGGCTTTGGGATTTAGGCAACCCTTACATACTTACATTTTATAGAACTCGAATTGGAAATACCATGTTTAGTTTCTCAAATGCAATATGATAGACAAGTGGCCTTGCTTATTACAATAAAAAGTATGTAGGCCTTATGTGGTCACAATTCTTGATTGGACACCTATACACTATGGGAGTTGTGGTTCCTTTTGATTGGTTCTCTTGCACTAGATGGTTCCGGAATCTATGAATATGGATTGAAAATCTACTATTATAATAGATCATAAACCCATCTAGTGCAAGAGAATTAGTGTTAAGGGCCGGTTTACACTACGGTGGAGAAGGCCTCCGGTCGGTCGAGAATGCTTGGCCAAGACATGGTTATATGAGGCAAATGGTGGATGTGTTGGAGAAGAATTAAAGGCAATAAAATATTTCTTAAGGAGTCTTGACCGGTTGAAGTCTAAACACCTAGAGGAGAAGTTTAGCGGAGAAGTCCACCGGAGAAGTCCACCGGTGAAGAGAAGTTCACCTAATGGTGAAGATTTTTTGTGATAAAAAACCATAACTCTCTACATTCACATTGTATCAAAAGATTTCAACAAGAATTGTGTTCATAAGAATTGTGTAATATAATGTTCAATTTTATTCAAAAGATAATGAAAATTGCCAAATTGCCAATTGTCAAGTTTGGCCCATGTAGGAAATAAATGTCTCCTTGGGTGTTTAAGAATGAAGAGTGGAAAACCCATACACATTGGATAAAGCACTACTCTTTGGTATTATTTAAGACATGCTCTCCTCTTAATCATCCTCATCAATTTCTCTCTTCTTATCTTTGATCTTCAATCATGGATAATCGTAGAAGAGAGATTTTGTGCTCTCTTATGATCTTTATGGTTTTGAAGTATTTTATCGTTTCAACTATGGTGATACAAAAAACCATCATGTATCACCATAATGCTTCAATTATGATGATGGCATATTTTTTGTTTGGGAGCAAGGAGAGGGTGGTGTGGAAATTTGACCGGCCAAGTGAATATGTGTCACAATTTCTTCTTGGATCATATAATGCAAAAATGTTCAAAGATCATGTATGGGTGAGTAAGCCTACTTTTTTTTATTTATGTCATTTGCTTGGACCCATGTTGAGCAAAAAAAATACAAAATTAAGACTTTGTATTCCAATAGAGTGTAGAATTTCTTTGACATTGCATCGATTGGCAACCGGTGATACTTTGCATACACTTGCCGATTTGTATGGTATTTCAAAGTCAAGTGCTTCAATCATAGTGAGAGAAGTATGTGAAGGTATTAAAAGTGTTTTGAGGCCTTTGGTTTTTCCTAAACCAACATTGTAAAAAATGAAGCAAATAGCTTTAGAGTTTGAGAGTTTGCATGGAATTCCATACATTTTAGGGGCAATAGATGGGAGTCATATTCCAATCATAGCTCCTAGTATAGATCATGCTTCATATTATTGTAGGAAGGGATTTTATTCGGTTTTACTTCAAGGTGTAGTGGATTCTCAATGCAAATTTTGGAATTATGATTTTGGATGGGCCAGTAGTATACATGATTGGGTCCTATTTCAAAAATCAGAAATTGGAAGGAGAACTATGAGTGGAACATTTTTACCATATAAGTTTATTGGAGATGCTGCATATTCTATGCACCCATGGTTCTATACACCATTCAAAGGAGAGAAGACCGGTCTTTCAAGGGAGAAACAATATTGGAATTTTATTCAATCAAGCACAAGAATGGCGGTGGAGCGTGCATTTGGACCCCCAAGCATTCAGGCACCTGTAGGGGAGAAAATTAAATGAAGCAGGGATCCCCAAACGAAGGGCTGCAAGGGTACATCAGATCTCAGAGAAGCAAAACCAGGTAACAGAGCAGGGAGGGAGCCGTTCAGAGCTAGCGGAGACGGAGCGACGTCGGAGGAAGAGCGAAGCACCAGGGACAGGTGGAGGGCAGAGAGCAGTGACAGCTCATCGAGACGTGGGGCAGCGGGTAGCCAAGGAGACCCGGGTAATGAACCCCTGGGCCGGGTACTTAAAAGCAACCAGAGAAGACTGAAGGCCGGCGAGAAGACTGAAGGCCGGCCGGATAACGAAGGGGGCATTAAGTTAGGGTTACAGATTAGTAAGCCCGGCTAAACCTATTAGCAAGAGCCCTGGTGATTAGTAGGTGACGGCCAATTTTCAAGTAGACTTATTAGTGACTCCTTACACTAGTAGGTTGGGAGCCACTTAGTAGAGTAGCTAAATAGAATTAGTAAACACTTAGGATAAAAGGGGGATGAAAGGACATACCCGAGGGGGATGAAATCCCTTCGGATGAACATAACTACCCATTTCTTTTAATGAACTCATGCAATGTGAATGAATGGATGGGTACAATGCGGATGAATGCTTGAAGGAAGGTTGTAACTACCCAGGCACATCTAGGCGGTTAAAACATGGCCGCATGTACTTAATGAGTAGATCTAATTAAAGCACGTACCAGTCTAATTATAGATCCGACAGAGCCGAATTTAGACTGTAAGAATATACAGGGCTAAAATTAGTAAATTCAGACATTTAAAGGCCTAACCGCCACATCTTAGATTACCTTAAATTCAAAGCCTATTTAAAGGGGCCACATATGGCACCTAATTACCCTCATTTAAAACGCAAGCACTCGAGGTGGAGGACTACAAGACCTAAAGGATTGAAACATTGTCCTCAAGCTTGGAAACTAAAGGATTGAAATATTATCCTCGACGTGGAAACTAAAGGATTGAAATATTATCCTCGACGTCAAAAGACTAAAGGATTGAAATATTATCCTCGGCTTGAAGGCGCAAGGATTGAAATATTATCCTCGACTTGAAGAACAAAGGATTAAGACTAATATCCTCGAGCAACAAAAGGATTGAAAAATTATCCTCGAGGCACAAAGGCTTTTAAAGATTAAGAAGAATATTCTCAAAGAGATTCAAGACTTTGGAGGATAGAAAATCATAGATTCTTCAACCACGAAGAGAATCAAAGGATCCTTAGATAAATTAGGATTTTGAGGAAATAAACCGGAAGAACTTTTGGAGACATTGATGAATCGAGTAACTTGAAGGCGAAAGGCCAAAGTGGAAGTACTCGAAGGAGTTAGACATGGAGGAACCAAAATGGATACCTAAGCTACTTGAGTGTGATTGGAGATAAATTGAGCCAAGTGGCGAAGTCGAGATCATGATTTAGAGAACCATGATGGATACAACATGGAGATTATGAAAACATGAAATCAAATCAACTTGAGTACACGGAATGCGGCCGGCAATTGAGCCTCATCAAAGATCAACTCGAAACGAGATTAGGATTCTAACTCATTGAAACTCTACCTTCTAGATTTAAAAGAGAACTCTAGAATCATGGCAATCTTGAAAACAGAATAAAGTTTTGATGGAAACTTTTCATGAGAAATTATGTGGACTCTAGAATTTGGATATGGAATGAAATCTTGAAGATGAAACTTTAGCGAGGAAGTATGTTTTGACTATTCTAAGGAATTGAAACCTTTTCATAAATACATATTCTTAATGGTTTAAGAATCTTTTATGATCGTTCAAACCATGAAAGATATTGTATATATAAGAAATGTTTTCCTTAAACACTTAACCTTGACATTAAGGTTTAGGGGAACATAAACTTGACAACTTGAACACTTTACTCCTAGAGATTCATAAAAGGATCTCGAACACAATATTCTTGATTAAGAACAATATTGGGTTACCAAATCTATTTAAAGGTTTAGGATCACTTAACCTGGACATTAGATTCAGGGAAACATAAACTGGAAAACTTAGGACATCTACTCCTTGAGAATTCAAAAGAGCAATAACATTATAAGAGAGTACAAACACCTTCACAAGTATTGTGAGCCCAAAAGGGTGCCCACATTTAGTCTTAGACCCTTGAAACGTTAGTTGATGCACTTTGAAGTAGCATGTTACTTCACAAAAATATAAAAAAAGTGAAATGTTAGTCTTAGAAGTACCATGTTGTAAGAGGCTAGGATGTGACTTGTTATTGTGTTTTTACCTTCGGAAGGATTTGAGTGAATGAGGATAGGTAAGGAGAACTTGGATTGAGTAGTTAGTGAGTAGGCTAGTACAAATGGATGGAGACAACCAAAGTGACTCAAGAGGCAAGTGCATTCGAATTGGGATGAATGGAGGATCACATGGAGCGCACAAGTGGACCACCTCATCATGGCCACTTAATGGGGAAGGTCCAAGGAAGAATGCAAGGTGGAGGATAAGCAAATTCTCAAAGCACCAATCAAATCACGAGTTAAGCATCGTGGTTTGAATTAAGTGGTGAGCAACGATTTGGGAAAGTAAGGGGAGAAAGTTATGGCGGCGGAAAGCGAAGGAGGCTAAGTTTGGGTTGAAGCATCCCAAGTTTGGTAAAGTGTGGTAGGTAGAAAGCCAAGGCTAGTTGAATGTTCGAATTAGGATCCTTGTTGATCATTTGAGGGAGGAAGGCTTAGAAGATAGGATTGGCGCCTACTAAGTAGGAGGAAATCTCAAGGGCTTATCGTGAGCCTTGAGGGTGCTCACCCCCTCAAGCTTACTATATAATCCCTCATTCTTCCCTCACTCATCCTCTCTTTCCTTTGTGCTCCAAGGCACCCCACGAGTTATAAGTGTGGGTGTGGGAAGCCATATTGGAGCACATGTGTGTGCTTAGTTTTTAGTTTGAGAGCCAAGGCTTGTTAGCCTTGAAGAGGGCTTAACCTCTTGGTAGAATTAGTGTTGACGTGAAGGATTTTAAAGTTAATTCATGATTCCAATTTGTGGTACTTAAAGTTCATGTTTTGAATACACGTGGTTGCAAGTTCCATGTTTAAGAGTTGAGCACTTGAGGTTGTGATGAGTGCAAAAATATACTTGTGTGGATTAGTTAGTCTTAGTGAAGTTAGGAAATTCTCTCTCCCCCTCTCCTCTCTAGGATTTTAGGATTTTAGGATTAGAGAAGAATTGTGTGATTAGAAAGGGGTTGTTAGTAGAATTAGGAAAATTAGGTAGGAAGATTAGTTAAGGGCTTGAATAATTAGTGAGGTAGTTGGGGATTACAACTACAAAGTTGTGGGTTCATGAAGGAGCTGGGTTTATGAAGGAGCTGGGTTTGTTTAGTTAGAAAGTAAAGAGCTGGGTTTATGAAGGACCTGGGTTTGTTTAGTTAGAAGCTAAGGAGCTGGGTTCATGAAGGAGCTGGGTTTATGAAGGAGCTGGGTTTATAAAGGAGCTGGGTTTGTTTAGTTAGAAGCTAAGAAGCTGGGTTTACGAAGGAGCTGGGTTTATTTAGTTAGAAGCTAAGGAGTTGGGTTCATGAAGGAGTTGGGTTTATGAAGGAGCTAGTTAAATCCAAGACCACTTGAAGGGTGAACCTTGCACTATGGACTCATCCAAGTCCAAATCCAATACCGCGGAGGAATGTGAGCCCAAACCCACTACTCGGACTACGGACGCTTAAGGGTGGGGGGTTTGGCCTCACATAATTGGTGCGTCCGCCGGGAGCGAAGCGGAAGGTAGTTACAAGACTTGGAGGCGACTAGGAGACTTGGAGGCAACTAGGAAAAATTGGAGACACAAACTTGAGAGAAGGGAAGGAGCACCCGAAACTCGGTAAGTATTCTCTCTTTGGGTTACATTTGAATTCATTGTATTTCAACTATTCCTTGGAATGAATTGCATTGTCAATTACGCAAATTCATTTTTGAGGAAGGAGCGCGGCGAAGGTACGTCCTCAACCTTTTTGGGGATTTGCTAAGAACTTAAAAGGAACCTATAACCGAGTAGCTCATTAAAACATTAGAGGGTAAATTCACCTTAGGACATTGAACTTTGACACTCACCTCGGGGTGAGTCTCAAAGTTTTGGGAGTTGTCATTTCATGCTCTAGATTAAATTAATATTTCACAAAGTTTATGGTGTTGTTACATTGAGTCACGATTGAGGGGAGTGCTAACTCACAGGGGGATGCGATTGCTCAAGGTATGTTTATTTCTTCAAAGTGAACTCATTAACTAATTAAGGAATGCCTTTTGTACTCGTGATTGTTGTTATCCGTTGTAGAGGGTAATTCCCGAATTGTGGATGGTGTGAGAAGTTGAAGGGTGAAGCCTCGACTTTTAACATAATCTACTCGGAAGGTCACCCCCTCACAATCGGTATTGTGGTGAGTGTTAATTTGCGGGAAGGTGCGGAGGTGATGCTCCGACTTAACCAAAAAATTAACATGAACATGCCTATCCCCTATTGGGATTCTTTCACCTAAGTGGGCTTGCAGGTTCTTTTCCTCACCTCCTAAAAAAAATTATAACCACACCAAGACAAGTGAAAATATTAAGAGGGGAATTGCTAGGATTATGTGTGGTCAAGTGAGGGTCGATCGATTCTTATGGAATGCAAGGTAGGACTCGCTCACAAAAACCAAGTTTGATAGTAGGACTAGAGAAATCTACTCGAAAGAGGCGGTCCTCTAAAATCAGTGATAGATTAGAACAAGATAATGTTAGAATAGAGAGTTGTTTGAACGTCGAACCTAGGACTAGGTCAATTCTAGACACCTTAGAACTTGGAGCTCAACTTGAAGAGGAGATCACTCCCTCCAAATTGAGTGGTGAAACTTCTTCGGAAAATTACACACTTAGAGAAGAATTCCCGGTAGAAGTTGATAGGGGATTGTTGAATAGTTCACCGGTCACCATGGCCGAGGAACGGGGGATGGATCCACCACCCATACCCCCAATTCCGCCCATACCTCCTATACCTCCAATAGACCCATTGGTTAGGCCAAGAGGCCTACCAATTGTGGTTCCACAAAATTTAGCGGCGATGGATATGCCATCTCATCTCCCTAAATTTTATGGGACCAAGGATGAGGACCCCTCTCGGCACATGGAACGGTATATCGAACGGTTGGCTAGCTTCCTCATAACCGACCCGGGTTATTGGTTAGTGTGGTTTCCTACCACTCTAGAGGGGGAAGCCTATGAATGGTATCGGGATCATGCCGAGGGACATTTTAGGGGATGGGAACAATTACAAAGGGAGTTTCTTAACGAATTTAGGCCGGAAGTGGGTCAAAGTACCGCATTAAGGGCATTGTCGTCATTGAAGCAAGGAAGGGAGGAAGAAATTTCGGCTTACATTAGGAGGTTTGATTTAGTGTGCACTAGATTTGTGGGTACCATGCTCAACGACGACACGCTAAAGCAGTTTTTCATTCAAGGGTTTTTTAAGTCCGGAACTATTAGGGGTGTTCTAGAAAGGAATCCCTTGACCTTGGCGGATGCCAAGCGTGCGGCTAGAGATATTGAAAACTTGGATAAAGATCACGAAAGGCTATGGAGAAGGGAGGATGAATTGATCCCACAATTCATCCCCATACGCCCTAGGGTGGTAGCGGTAGAACCCGCTAAGTATGAGAACCAAATTCCATATGCCATTGTGGACACCGGTCCCCGACCTTTAGCGGTTAGGGAACCGGCACCTCTTTTGGCACTACCGGCCCCTAGAACGGATCCACACTTGGAGGAGGTTGAGAGAAGACTAGGTGCTAGCCAACTAGGATTCCAAGAGGCTATGATAAAACAAATGCAAAGCCTCACGGATCAAATGTCATTAATGATCCGGAGTCAACAACCGGGGCCTCCACCCCCGGTTGAGTCGGGTAGGCATTCTTCCGGATTATGGTGTGTCCAATGTGGCCAACCGGGCCACACGCGTCAATTTTGTAGAAGTGGACAAAACCGTGACCAAAGAGGAAACGGTAACCCACCTCAACAAAATCAACGAGGTCAAGCGCCACCTCACTATGGAAATGGAAGCAATAGAGGACCACAACCTAGAGGGCAAGGTGGCCAAAATTTAGAGAAGAAGGAATTTCATCCCTTTTGTGGAAGGTGGCACGCTAAAGGACAATGTTGGTCCGAAGGTCAAGAGTTTAATTGTAGCAATTGTGGAGGAAGTCATCCCTCGGATACGTGTCGCCAACCGGACAAAATAATTAATGTCCCTTACCCGGTGGCTAATCCACAACAACAAGCAAGGGATAATATGCGAGGTGCTAGGCCACAAGGAGTACCGGCCAATGAACTTAGGCCACCTAACTTATACTATGACCATAGTAATGCTAGGCAAACTTTTCATCCACCGGCGGGCTTGCAAACTACAACCGGTTACATTCCAATACAAAATAGACAAGGAGTTCCACCTAATGGTAGTAACGGGAGACAAGCGCCTCCAACGGATCCGGGACCATCTAACTCCCAAGATGTTAGGTTCATGGATGGAGTGTTGGAGGCCACATGTGATGACATGCTTCCTCTCCCAACGAGAATTGGAGAGGAGCAAAGTCAATGGCCTCCTCACACCAATGCTATTACATATGAGTTAGTGAAGGGTAAGGGTGTGGTTGAAGAAGCACCTGCACTAGCGGTAACTACTAGGGCTAGGAGAGGGGATGCCCCGTTGGAGGTAGGAATAGGAGAGCAAGGAAATTACTCTTCGGATGAAGAGATTAATCTCTCCGAGTTGGATAGGGTAGCTAGAAGAGCTACTAAGGATGTGGAGAGGGAAAATATAATTTTACAAGATAGGGAGAGGACTAATGCGGTACATGACTTGGATAATAGCGATGTGGGTGAATGGGAAGGACCGGGGGTTCCCGTAGACGAATTCGACGTAGTGGGTAATTCTAAGGTGGAAAGATCTACCGGGTACGACTTGTGGGCGGACCTTAGTACACTCAAGGCGGATATTACTTTCGGCCAACTATTGGAAATTTCACCCACGGCAAGGAAAACATTAAAGGAGGGAATGCCGGTACACAAGAGGATGAGGAAGGTGAAAGCTAAAATAGCCGCTAGGATCCAATCACAAGGTGGAAGAGACGTGAAAGCTATAGAAATAGAAGTTGTTATAGTAGATAAGGTGGTTCCTAATGTGCTAGTCGACGGAGGGAGTAGTCTAAATATACTACCGGAGGATACTATGAAAAAATTGGGACTTGGACTCACGGGGCCTTCACCTTTGGTCATAAATATGGCAAATCAAAGTTCGACTACGCCTTTGGGGATGATCAAGGATTGTAGAATGACTACGGGAGGCGAGGAGTACTTGGTCACCTTCCATGTCATTAAAATGCACTCCAACAAGGACACCTTCCCCATTTTGCTAGGTAGGCCTTGGTTGCGGATGGCGAATGCTATGGTCAATTGGGGTGGACCTAAACCATCCATCACTTATGGTCCGGAGGGTAATAGGGTCATAGTGTCCATTGGTTCATTAGAAGGATGGATGAAGAAGGAGATGTATTTGCCATTGGAGAAGGAAATTGATGACTTAAACGAGAATGAGATTGGCAAGGCATTGGTGGGAGTCGTCCATCCCGAAGGTCAAAGGGTTGTTATAGATTCGGGCTCGGGAAGTCTAGGTCCTAATTTTTACAATTATGGGGATAATGGGGATTATGCCCAATGGCTAAGGGAGTACCCCGAGTCCGAGGTTGATGTAATGGTTACATTTCACCAAGTAGGCTTAGGGAGTGAATTTCCTAGTGTTAGTTTAGGAGAGGGCTCATTGTTGGAGCCATGTGAGGTGCTCACCGAGGAAGAGTGGGTTAGCGGTGGGTTAACACCTTGGGTAGATGACGTGGAAGAGGGTGAGGTTAGTTTAATTCATGTAGATGGGACTCAAGAGGAGGATGTGATTATTGAGTCATCGAAATTGGAGGAGCCTTTACATTTCAAGACCACGTCTACGGGGATAGTTGTAGGTCAAGATGTGAAAGATTACCCCAATGTGCCTTCCGATTGGTATCGGAACAAAGAGGAACAAGCACATGTGTCGGAAGCGGATTGGCGGTACGTGGATGTGAAATTAAAGAATGGAAAAACCCGACAAATGAAGATGGGTTCCAAATTGGGGGAGAAAGAGGTTAAGGAGTATAGCAATTTGGTGGATGAGTTTAGTGATACTTTTGCATGGTCCTACGATGAGCTTAAGGGAATTCCTAGGGAAATGGTAGAGCACCGGATTCCTTTAATTCCGGGGGCGAGGCCAATTAGACAAAAGGAGAGGAGGATGAATCCTCAATTGCAATTGTTGGTGAAAGCGGAATTGGAAAGGTTATTGAAGGCCGGGTTTATCAAGCCGGTGGAAATCACGGATTGGGTTTCTCCTATGGTCTTAGTAAAGAAAAAAAATGGGAAATTAAGGGTTTGTGTCGACTATAGGAAATTGAATTCGTGCACACAAAAGGATCACTTCCCCTTACCTTTTATCACCTTGTTGCTTGAGGAGGTTGGAGGTCATTCGCGATATACCTTTATGGATGGGTATGCGGGTTATAATCAAATTTCCATAGCCCTCCAAGATATCCATAAAACGGCTTTTACTACACCTTGGGGTACTTTTGTGTGGGTAGTGATGCCATTTGGGTTATGTAATGCCCCGGCTACTTTCCAACGATTAGTAATGTATATCTTCACCGACTTGTTGTTCAAATCCATGACCGTCTTTGTGGACGATTTTAGCACACAAAGTAATGTGGACGATCACCTACATTGTGTTAGGGAGGCATTGGTTAGGTGTAGGAAGATGAGGTTAGCATTGAACCCGGATAAGACATTTTTGGGAGTGAATAAGGGAGTGTTGTTGGGTTATGTTGTTAGTGAGAAAGGTAGAGAACCCGATCCGGATAAGATTGCGGCCATAAGCGACTTGGCAACTCCAACCAATTCCAAGGGGATCTCTAAGTTGTTAGGACATGTGGGATGGTACCGGGAACTTATTCCTAATTTTTCAAAGATAGCGGTGCCCATTACCCATTTGCTCAAAAAGGATGTCAAATTCGAGTGGACGGATGCTTGTCAAAAAGCCTTTGAGGAATTGCGGGATAGGTTGAGCACCTATCCGGTGTTGATACCACCCAATTGGGGTAAACCTTTTCACGTCTATTGTGATGCTAGTAATGTGGCAATAGGGAGTGCGCTTTGTCAAGCAACGGGAGAAAAAGAGAAGGATCAACCTATAGCTTATGCGAGTAAGCAATTGACCCCCGCCGAAAGAAACTACTCTACAACGGAGAGGGAGTGCCTAGCCATGGTGTTTTCCGTTAAAAAGTTTAGGCATTACCTCATGTGCAACCCGGTTGTATTTTTTGTTGACCACATGGCTATCAAGTATCTAGTTAACAAGGCGGAGTTAAGTGGTAGGTTAGCTAGGTGGGTTTTGTTATTAGAAGAATTCGACTACACGGTGGAATATAAACCGGGTCGTATGCATTTACAAGCGGACCACTTGTCTAGGTTGTCGGAGGAGATAGGAAAAAATCCGGTAAATGATATGTTAGTAGATGATAGCCTCTTTGTGGTCACTTCTACACCGGAGTGGTATGCGGGCATAGTGGAATTTCTAACAACCCACAAGTTGCCCAAAGAGTGGACAAAAGAAGAGAGAAGGAAGGTGAGGGTAAATAGTAGGCAATTTGTTGTAGTGGGCCATAGGTTGTTTAGAAGGGGGTCCGATGGTATTTTACGACGATGCGTGTCAAAAACGGAGGTTGAAGCGATTTTAATCGCTTGCCACGATAGCGCTTGCGGCGGTCACTTCTCGGGTCAACTCACCGGGCAAAAAATACTTAGAGCGGGCTACTTTTGGCCTACACTATTTAAGGACGCCCATGACTATGTAAGGAAATGCGACGCTTGCCAACGGTATGCCCGAAACGACCTTAGAATGGAGATGCCTTTACATGTATCATTACCCTTAATTCCTTTCGAAAAATGGGGCATCGACTATGTGGGTGAGGTCCATCCCCAATCTTCAAAAGGAATGAAATATATTGTGGTGGCAACCGAGTACCTCACCAAGTGGGCGGAAGCCAAAGCGGTGAAGACCGACACGGCGGAACACGCGGCAACATTTATGTACGAAAACATAATTTCGCGGTTCGGGGTGCCGAAGATCCTAGTAAGCGATAGGGGTACTCACTTTTTGAATGACTTGATTCGAGAGATGACAGAGAAATTTAAAATTGATCACCGGAAGACTACTCCCTACCACCCACAAACCAATGGACAAACGGAAAGGGTTAACGGAATTTTGGTGAGTATACTACGCAAGACGGTTATAGACTCGAAGCGAGATTGGGATACGAAACTAACGGCGGCACTTTGGGCATACCGTACAACCTATAAGGTAACTACGCGTGCTACACCATTTTCCTTAGTCTATGGTCTTGAAGCGACACTACCAATCGAATATGAAGTCGAGTCACTTAGGGTGGCCGTGAGTACGAGACTTACCGAAAGTCAATCCTTACGAAATCGACTAACCGATTTGGAAGCATTTGACGAAGGGAGGAGAATGGCGGCTCAACATATTGAGGCAATCCAAAGAAGGAGAAAGATTACTTTCGACAAACGACATAAGAGAAGGGCCCTAACACCGGGAATGATGGTCATGATTCAAGACGCACGAAAGCTTGAATTTCCGGCGAAATTCGATGCAATATGGTTAGGACCTTACCTTGTCTATGAGGTCTTTCCTAATAATTCAATTCAATTGGAAACGTTGAATGGTGAGCTCTTTCCTACCCGTACATCGGGAAGTAGATGTAAGGAGTACCGAGCTTGACTAGGCAACTTACCCTTGGAGCAAGAGATGTTTGGATTCATCCCCCGATGGTCGCCAATTATGTGAGCCCAAAAGGGTGCCCACATTTAGTCTTAGACCCTTGAAACGTTAGTTGATGCACTTTGAAGTAGCATGTTACTTCACAAAAATATAAAAAAAGTGAAATGTTAGTCTTAGAAGTACCATGTTGTAAGAGGCTAGGATGTGACTTGTTATTGTGTTTTTACCTTCGGAAGGATTTGAGTGAATGAGGATAGGTAAGGAGAACTTGGATTGAGTAGTTAGTGAGTAGGCTAGTACAAATGGATGGAGACAACCAAAGTGACTCAAGAGGCAAGTGCATTCGAATTGGGATGAATGGAGGATCACATGGAGCGCACAAGTGGACCACCTCATCATGGCCACTTAATGGGGAAGGTCCAAGGAAGAATGCAAGGTGGAGGATAAGCAAATTCTCAAAGCACCAATCAAATCACGAGTTAAGCATCGTGGTTTGAATTAAGTGGTGAGCAACGATTTGGGAAAGTAAGGGGAGAAAGTTATGGCGGCGGAAAGCGAAGGAGGCTAAGTTTGGGTTGAAGCATCCCAAGTTTGGTAAAGTGTGGTAGGTAGAAAGCCAAGGCTAGTTGAATGTTCGAATTAGGATCCTTGTTGATCATTTGAGGGAGGAAGGCTTAGAAGATAGGATTGGCGCCTACTAAGTAGGAGGAAATCTCAAGGGCTTATCGTGAGCCTTGAGGGTGCTCACCCCCTCAAGCTTACTATATAATCCCTCATTCTTCCCTCACTCATCCTCTCTTTCCTTTGTGCTCCAAGGCACCCCACGAGTTATAAGTGTGGGTGTGGGAAGCCATATTGGAGCACATGTGTGTGCTTAGTTTTTAGTTTGAGAGCCAAGGCTTGTTAGCCTTGAAGAGGGCTTAACCTCTTGGTAGAATTAGTGTTGACGTGAAGGATTTTAAAGTTAATTCATGATTCCAATTTGTGGTACTTAAAGTTCATGTTTTGAATACACGTGGTTGCAAGTTCCATGTTTAAGAGTTGAGCACTTGAGGTTGTGATGAGTGCAAAAATATACTTGTGTGGATTAGTTAGTCTTAGTGAAGTTAGGAAATTCTCTCTCCCCCTCTCCTCTCTAGGATTTTAGGATTTTAGGATTAGAGAAGAATTGTGTGATTAGAAAGGGGTTGTTAGTAGAATTAGGAAAATTAGGTAGGAAGATTAGTTAAGGGCTTGAATAATTAGTGAGGTAGTTGGGGATTACAACTACAAAGTTGTGGGTTCATGAAGGAGCTGGGTTTATGAAGGAGCTGGGTTTGTTTAGTTAGAAAGTAAAGAGCTGGGTTTATGAAGGACCTGGGTTTGTTTAGTTAGAAGCTAAGGAGCTGGGTTCATGAAGGAGCTGGGTTTATGAAGGAGCTGGGTTTATAAAGGAGCTGGGTTTGTTTAGTTAGAAGCTAAGAAGCTGGGTTTACGAAGGAGCTGGGTTTATTTAGTTAGAAGCTAAGGAGTTGGGTTCATGAAGGAGTTGGGTTTATGAAGGAGCTAGTTAAATCCAAGACCACTTGAAGGGTGAACCTTGCACTATGGACTCATCCAAGTCCAAATCCAATACCGCGGAGGAATGTGAGCCCAAACCCACTACTCGGACTACGGACGCTTAAGGGTGGGGGGTTTGGCCTCACAAGTATGGAAATCTAAAAGAAGTCTAATTTTGGTGGGAGTAATTTCCATGTAAACCGGTTCAACAGCGGGTTACACCGTCTAAGGCTGGAAGGTTGAAGGTGGCCTCCACATTTTGGCGACCATGCTGGGGATTTCGCCACATGGATGTTACACTTACCTAGATTAGAAATTAAAAATCTACAACATACAATACTTGGGGAAAAAGATGGATGGCAGGCATCAATGGAGAACATGTACTACCTATATTGTGGGAGACTCCAACAGGAAATAGATGAAAAACGTAAGTGGGCGGAAACATTTGGACCACGCAAACAAGATCGTATAGAAAGAGCAGTGCAGCGGCGACTTGAGCAGTTTAACCTCCGTGGATTTATTGTGCAGGAAAATAGAGAAGGAGAAGAAGATAACTCCAAACAACAAGAAATCTCAATCCTAGGCAGGTGGCCATGGGATTATCCAAAGTATAACACCAATAAAACAACCTTGAGAAAATGGGAAGGAACGAAGAAATTCCACGACTTGATGTGGGACATGCAAAAATACTACGAAGACAAAACATGGCAGTTGTTTAAAGAAAAAGAAATAGGCTTTACTTACCGGTCTCAATTTGAGAGAAGCATTGAGGAATTACCAGAGGAACTACAGGCATTAATTTATTCCAAGGTATGGAACAACGGAAAAGAAGGAATTAGAGCTTACGTGTTAGGAGCAACCAAACATCGAGGATACCACTACAGACAAGAAGGTTTGTTGTATGACTTATATGTTAAAATGATATTTTTACCTATGTATGGTGGTTTGAATGGTAGTGTGGGAAACCATGATTCAGAATAGAAGCAGGAACAAAGAAACAAGACATTGAAAATTACTATCCAAAGTGATCATCCATAGGCAAACAGGTGAAGTACGGGTGCATTGAGGCGACAGTGCCTGGAGGGCCGGCCAAGACCATGATCCCGAAACACTCTCAGTAGCGTACATGGTTGATCATGAAGATACATCTAGTACGAGAAGTACATCACCAACTCCTAGAGAACAGGAGGCAGAGAAGAAACATGTGGAGCGCATGCATTCCAGAGAAGACCGCATAAGACGGACCGAGCAACTCAAGAGAGAAAGAGAAGAGAGGTACGCTAGGCGTACGAGACAAAGAACCACAGGAAATGAAGAAAATAGATATGCTTCTGAACCACCAGCAGTAGGTTTCCACACCCTTAAACCCATCCACAATAGAAGCCAAAGTGAAGGAGGAGGTAATGGTGAAACAAGCAAAGGACATGAAAACTTGGATGAAGAAAACTTGAACCAAGAAAGTGAGAAAGATGATGATGATTTAATAATAGGTACCCCTCTTGGGACTTATATTTTGAGGACAAAAGGTACGAAAGGGAACACCGGTACACACACTCCAATAAGCGTAACTCAAGACAATCAAGACAAAGGTAAAACCCATCAAAGAAACACAACCAAGGAAGACCTTCTCAACCAAAGGAATTGGGAAGGATTGAAAAGAAATTTTGAAGAACAATTCAGCTACGAAGACTCCGGTTTCTCCGGAGGGAGCACACAAAACAAAACGGACCAAGAAGTGAAGAAACCTATCAACCAAGAGGAATTTGATGAACTAAGAAGAAAATTTGAAGAGAGACTTAAGCAGTTCCAAAACTTTGGAAATAACCCCGGAGTCGGCTCACCACCAGCAAATAGTAACAACTCACCCAACCCAGCCAACATGGCCGCACAACCCCGAAGAACAAAGGTTCCCTTACCGACCTACAAAGGTAAGACTGATCCGGACACTTATATGCAAGAATTTAACAATGTTTGTCTTGCCAACCAGGAAGATACAGACGCGATCAAATTACAATTATTCCCTGTTACCTTGAAGAAACGGGCCTTGGAATGGTATTCTCAATTTGGCCCAAATCATTTCCCGGACTGGCCAACTTTGGGAAATGCCTTTCTTATGAGATTTAGATCAAAGAAATCGGAGGGAGAAGTGATTGAAAGTCTAGGATCCCTCAAGCAAAAGAAGGACGAGACAGTTGAAGAATTTTATGAAAGGGTTATGGTGGAATCATCGAAGATCAACCCCCAACCCAGCAATCAATTCAAGAAAGCATGGTTCCTTAATGGATTGAAAAAGGAATATGCTAAACATATTGACTTAATGCCGACCGATGATTTGGATGAAGCAAAAGCATCGGCCCGTAAGTTAGAGCTAGGACAAATGAGGAAAGGAAAACTCCTCGATGATAGTGATAGTGATGATTCAAGTGATGACTCGGAAGAAGAGAGGAAAAAGAAGAAAAAGAAGGAAAAAGCAAAAAAAAGTGATTCGACCAAGGAAGACATCAAGGCCCTCAGAGAGGAAATAGAAGGGTTAGCTTTGGGAAACAGAAAATTTCGAACGGGTATAATCTGTCGGCGATGCCGAAACGAAGGGCATTACGTTCAAGAATGCCAAATGAAACAATGCACAAATTGTAACAGCCTCACTCACAACACAAGCGAGTGTGTTTATGAGAGGCATGAATCACGGAGACCCCGAGATAGAAGATATGGGGTAAATCAAATACAACCCCAATCTAACCGAAGGCCAGGAGGAATAACCCCTAGGCGAGAAACAAATGAAAGGAGAGTTAGGTTTGAACCGAGGACGGAATTTAGAAGAGATGAGAGATCCCCCTTTAGGGAAGGCGATTACCGGCGGGAGGCGGGAGGCCCCTACCGGGGAAATGAATATCGCAGAGAAGAACGGCCCTACTATAGGCCCAACGATAACTACAGAGATGATTTTAGGAGGGAGGAATATTACCCCTACAAAAGCCAAGATTACCGGAGGGAAGATGGATACCCCTACCGAGGAGGCCCCAGAGGGCCTATCAACCATGACAGGTATGAATATACCCGAAGCCTGATGGATAATAACAACACCAAGGCATCGCCGAGAACTGGGTTCACTGGCGGACCACAGCGAGATGGCAACCCCGACGAGTGTTTTTATTGTCATCAGAAGGGGCACCGGAAGCCGGATTGTCCACACTTTATTAAACATCAACAGGAGTTGAATGGATTTAAAACCACAAAGCCGGCCGTGGGAGCCAACGCGGTGTCCCCTGCGGTTTGTGTGATGACAAGGGCCCAACGGGCTGCAGCCGAGGAAGGCAAGGAGGATAGTGAGAGTAACGACAGTGATGATGACGATGATTCGAGCAGTGGCAGCTCTGAAGAGCAGGAAGACCACCAACAAAGAGATGATAACTCTGATGAAGAGAGGGGTGTTGTGCGCGAGCCGGACGCACACCTAAATGAAGATGACGAGATTGAAGAAAGGCCAATAGGAGCCAACAATGAAGAATGGAAAGCCGATAGAGAAGTCCACCGGGAGGTGAGTAAATCCATCAAGGAGATACAGGAGGAAGAGGGCGAAGCTCTACCCACGCCAGAGGAGTTCGCACCTTGGTACCCAGAAAAGGACGAGGCAGAAAAGCCAGCAAAACGGAGCCCCGAGAAGGGAGGCGTCCCAACGACTACCCGAGCAAGGGTAGATAAAATTTTAGAAAGTGTGATGAATCACACAAGAGCAAACATCTCAATAGGACAGCTGCTGGAGATAGCCCCCTATTGTAAGAAACGGGTAATGGCGGCCCTTACCAGCCAAGAGGAGGAAACGGAGAAACCAACCTCTACATATCACATAACAGCAAAGGCGTTCGACGAAGAAATGCCCATGATATCAGTAATTGTTAAAAACAGAAGAGTACCAAATGTTTTGATTGATGGTGGTTCAGGAGTGAACATCATCACGGATACACTAAGGAGGAAACTAGGGCTGAACAAAATAGAGCCAGCCCCATTTACCATCAAAATGGCGGACCAAAGAAAGGTCATGCCCAAAGGAATCATTCGAGACGTACGCCTCGATGTCGGCGGAATCGTGATCCGGACAACACTCACCGTCATAGACATGGTGAGCACCGAAGACAGCTATTCCCTACTATTAGGGAGGCCGTGGCTAAAAGAGGCCCAAGCACAACATGATTGGCCCATGAACAAATTAACCTTGACTCAAGGAGGAAGCAAGGTTGAACTGAGTACTCAGAGGACTCCAGCACTATCACTTGCCAGGAGACCCTTGAATTGGGAAGATTATGACTGGGAAATGGGACTGACCGATGAAGAAGAAGCGGTAGTCTACGAAGCATTTCCCGAGTTATTACCTATGGGAGACTTTGATCTAAAAAGCTTAAGGAAATTGAAGGGGACAAACTGTAATACAGTGGGGGTTGATAACCCTAAGAAACCGGGAAGGCCTAGAGCAAACCCCGGCGAACAAGAGAAACCTCGACCTCGTAAAGCTACCAAGAAGGAGCAAGAGGCCATGGAAGAGAAACCCGTATATCCGGACCAATTCTACAAAGTCAAGGAAGGGGATATAACGGTGGACGTTACTCCTGCCATGGAGGCAGTGAAAGGAAAGAAGATAGCGGGATGGACCGTAGAAGATGAAGACCTAGTCAAAAATTTAAACCTAGGAACCCTTGAAGATCCTAAGTTGGTGAAAATTGCCAAAGACTTGGGAGAATACGAAGCTAAAGTAAAAGATCTTTTGCTACGTTTTAAAGATGTGTTCGCATTTACATATAAGGACATGAAAGGAATACCCCCGTATGTTTGTGAACACAAGATTGAACTACAACAGGAGGCCAAGCCGGTGCGGCAAATGCGGTACAGAATGAACCCCAATTACGCCGCTAAAGTGAAGGAGGAAATCGATAAATACTTGGAAGCAGGGTTCATATACCCAGTTGATAAAACAGAATGGCTATCACCGATCGTGATTGTGCCGAAGAAGAATGGAAAATTACGAGTGTGCGTCGACTACCGCAAACTCAACACAGTCACCAAGGTAGACCCTTTCCCTCTACCTTTTACCGAATCAATTTTGGAAGCTGTCGCAGGACATGAAATGTACACGTTGATGGACGGGTATAGTGGTTACAACCAAATCATGATCGCACTGGAGGATCAATTGAAAACTTCTTTCATTACTGAGTATGGAGCATTCGCATACCGAGTAATGCCCTTTGGATTGATGTGTGCTCCAGCCACATTCCAAAGGGGGATGATGAAAATATTTGCAGACTACCTTGATAAATTTATGAAGGTTTTTCTAGATGATTTTACTGTCTATGGAACCAAAGAGGACCATATTGAGCATCTAGAAAAATGCCTTATCAAGTGCCGTGAAAACGGAGTAAGCCTGAACCCGGAGAAATGCTATTTCTGTGTAAATTCGGGAAGGCTCCTTGGACATGTGGTTTGCCAAGAAGGCTTGTTAGTGGACCCCAAAAAGGTGGACGTAATCGGAAAGCTGCCTCCACCAACCACAGTACGGGGAATCCGGAGCTTCTTAGGACAAGCTACTTATCACCGGAAGTTCATCTGGATGTATGCGCAAGTCACCAGACCACTCTACTTACTTCTAAAGAAAGGAGAAAAATACATCTGGACTAAAGCTTGCCAAGAGGCGTTTGAAGAGGTGAAGAAAAGACTCACAACTACGCCTATACTCATAACCCCCAATTGGTCTATGGAATTTCATGTACATTGTGACGCCTCCAACATAGCCATTGGTGCGGTTTTGGCCCAAAATATACATGGAGATAGGGATTCTCCAATATACTACGCCAGCAGACTTCTAAACAATGCCGAGAAGAATTACAGCACCACTGAGCGAGAAGCTTTGACGATGATTTACTCAGTCGGCAAATTTAGACATTATCTTCTGGCTAACCACGTGGTTTTCTACGTGGACCACCAAGCTTTACTATATCTAGTCAACCGACCGGTGGTATCTGGCCGAATTGCTAGATGGATGTTATTACTTCAAGAATATTACTTTGAAGTAGTATACAAACCTGGGAGAAGCCATGTGATGGCGGACCACTTATCACGGATAGAAAGTGGAGAAAATCCCTCAGGGGTCGAAGACCAATTCCCGGATGCAAGTTTATTCATGGTACACGTGCAACCTTTTGAAGATTGGCGAGCACCTTTCATTGAGTATCTTACGCACGGAAAATTGTTGTCCGTTCTAGCTACCCCAGAAGAACAGACGAAGATTAGGCAGTTGAGTATGCCATTCATGTTGGACGAAGGTAAACTCATGCGAATTAGTATCTCCGGCAAAATACATGAATGTGTAGCCGGGGACATTATCGAGGAACTTATAAGTAAAGCTCATGAACAAGACGGAGTGCACTACAATTTGTCTACTACATGGCACTATACATTATGCGCACCTTATTGGTGGCCCACACGGAGGAGGGACGTACTGGAGTATTGCGATGAATGCCCAGTATGTAAGATGTCAGACAAAGGTGACGTAACTGGGGACATCACCCCACATGACTCTGAGGACGACGATGACCCACTTCCGGTCAAACCGTTGGAAGCACAAGAAGACATGACGGGGAAAGCAGAATCAGATTGGACGACCCCATATGTCCAATATATAACATGTCAAACGTACGATAGACCATGGGTAAATTCCCTACCCTTCGAGGAAAAAAAATTGATTGAATATCGCAGTCGATTCTTCATACTCAAGGAAGGGGAATTACATCGCATGTTTCACAATGGCATCATAAAGAAATGTATACCTGAGAGATATGTGAGGAGTTACATCAAGACCCTCCATATAAAGGAAAATCAACATTTCTCAGTAACCGCCACCGGCCAACTGGCGCTACAAGGCCCTTATTGGTGGCCGACTTTAGCGGAAGATATTGCACTATTCATCACGTTATGCACCGAATGTAAAGGACAGGGAGAAGAGTTACCCGTAGCAGGAAGCTCTTCAACCTCTGATGAACGGATGGACATAATCCCTTACAAAGAAACCTTCAGCGATTGGAGAACACCCCTCGTCGAATACATGGCTCATGGGAGGTTCAAGATGGATGCAGAAACCCAAAGAGGACAGAGGGAAATCATGCGAAATAGTGAGATTTTCACCTTGGAAAAAGGGAAGCTCCGAAAACTCGAGAAAAACGGTATGACAAAGATATGCATTGCCAATTACCAAATTAAACATTGGATTGGAAAAATGCACGTATACCGACAGAGACATCTGACTGATCAACAGACTTGGCTACGATGTTTGCAAGGAAACCGTTGGTGGCCCACGATGGGACTAAGCGACATACAAATGTATATTATGTATGATTGCCCATCCTGTCGCACGCGATTTCAACGCCCACTCCATAATATAATTTGTGGATCCATCGCCATACAATCACGGGACAACAAGGATTGGAGGAGGTTATTGGTGGAATACCTCACATACGGATACCTTAAAGGACCCCGTATCTCCAAAAATCAACACAAGAGAATAACCCGTCAAAGCCAAGAATATTTCATCGAAGAAGGGAAACTAAAGAAGATATTCCCAATTGGAGACATTAAGATATGTATTGCCGGGCAAGAAATCGACGAGCACCTAAAAGACTTACATATCACCGACTCGGGAGAACACCTTAGCATAGAGTTGATGTGGCACCTAGTCACATTTGGACCCTACTGGTGGCCCACATGCGGAGCCGACATTAAAAACTTGTGCAATCATAAATGCTTGACTTGCAGCAACCAACCGGAGTACTCAAAAGGCAAGCAAAACCAATCACCCCTAGGCAAGAAAGAATTCCACGGAACGCCCACCACGGATTGGAGACGTCCCTATATGGAGTACCTGACATGCGAGAAAATCTTTACCCAAGACTTAACACCAGAAGATAAAAGGGCTGTGGAACACAGCCATAAATATTTTGTGTTCACCAATGGTACTCTACAAAGAATTCGTAAAGGTGGGAAGGATAACCAACGCTGCATTCCGGAGGCCCACGTACCCATGTACTTGGCCAAGATACACGGAGAAACTGAACCACATTTGACCGCCATAGAAACATGGAAGGCCGTGGCCACAGGAAAATACTGGTGGCCAACATGGGGAATTGATGTATGCAACCATCTAAGAGATTGCAAGACTTGCAAAGGAATGGAACGTTGGGAAACGCAACCAGCGGATAATCAAAACTCGGTTGTGCAAGAATCAACACACGAGCCAGATTGGAGGCTCTCAGTTACACAACAACTAAATAGCATCGAGAAACTGGACCATATTAACACCCAAGAGGAATTGGGGTTAACCAGTTTCGACACGGAGACTTATTTCTTAACCAAGGATGGTCTGAAATACCGATTACCAAACGGAGAAGTAAAAATGTGCATCACTAAAGAAGATGCCATTGATTGGGTGAAAAGAATATATGGATATCAGGTACCTCCTCTAGCAAAAGAAGAGATATTCACAGAAATACACAAAGGCCCCTATTGGTGGCCAAATATTCCCCAGGACGTGGAATATACAATTGACGAGTGTAAAAGGTATCAGGATAACTTACTACCAGGTGTTGAAATTGAAAACTATGGAACCATCTTACGAAACCAGAAGACTCATGATTGGAGAAAGCCAATCATCCAACACCTCAAGAACCCCATGGAACTTAGCAATTTTGCCTTCCACGAGGAATTGGGAGTGTCGCGTGAGGAGTTACCCCAGTATTTCCTGCAAGAAGATAAATTAAAACGGAAGCTCACAAATGGAGACATTAAACTTTGCATCTCCAAAGACAAAGGGAGTAAATGGTTGGCAACCATGCACCATCAAGGAAATCCACATCTCTCAATGGACGAGATGATCTCACAAGTCAACACAGGACCATACTGGTGGCCCACAATTCCTCCTGATATTGACTATTTATGCAGAAATTGCAGGATTTGTTGGCCCGAGCAAACCACAGGACGAATGGTAGAGTGCACCACGATCACGGCGAAAGGAGAAAACGAACAAGACTGGAGAACCCCTTACATCGATTACTTAAAACATGGTCGGTTAACCACGGAGGCGTCAACTACGCAAAGGCAACAGATAGCAATACGTAGCCGACCGTTCATGTTAAACCAAAATGGCACACTCATCAAAGAAGGTCCAGATGGCATACAAAGAACATGCGTTGCCGGACCAGTGACAACAGCTATCATTGCGGAAGCTCACGAGGGTATCGCTGGAGGACATTTCTCAGCTAAAATTACCCTCCACAAGATTTTGACCGCTTTATATTGGTGGCCCACCATTAAACGGGATGTGCATTTGTATTGTACTCAATGTGATATATGCCAAAGGGTTGGCCCTAAAATATCTACAAGTCTCCAACCCTTACATCCTACAATGCCTACTGAGGTATTTCAGAAATGGGGCTTAGATTTCATCGGCCCAGTCAACCCACCAGCCAGAGGCACCAAAAATCGATACATTATCACGGCCACTGACTACACCACCAAATGGGTGGAGGCACGAGCGTTAAAAGACAACACGGCCAAGTCAACGGCTAAGTTTCTTTTTGAAGAAATCATCACAAAATTTGGATGCCCTTTGGAGTTCGTGAGCGACCAAGGGAGTCATTTTATCAATGACACTATCAAGGTGCTTACCCAAGAATTCATGATTTTACACCGAAAATCAACGACTTACTACCCACAGGCGAATGGGCAAGCTGAAAGTACTAACAAAGTGATAAAAGTTGCCTTGACCAAAATGGTTAATGCCAATCGAACAGATTGGGATACCAAGTTGCATGCAGCGCTTTGGGCCTATAGAACAGCCTATAAGGTTACCACAAAGCACACTCCATTTTCATTAGTTTTTGGCACAGAAGCCTTATTGCCTATGGCTTACCTTCACCCTGATGTGTACCAAAAACGGAGCCAAGAAATTCATCCCATTCTCGAAAAGAGAATGGAGCAACTCAGAGTTATGGACTTGACCCGACATGAAGCGGAAGAAAACATGAGACACATGCAAACCTTACGCAAAGAAAGACATGACCATCCAAAACCAAAGACACGTTGTCACCAATGTAAACAAGGGGCAACCAAGCCATCACGAAATGAGGATAAGGACTCCGCAATTGTGGAGAACGAATTGGCGCAAGCATCTACATCTAAAACACGTTTTTACCCCGGCCAAAGAATCTTGTGGCATTTACGCCATAAAATACCCGGGCCGGGTAAATTCAAGATACGGTGGGCAGGACCGTATTTGATTAAACAAGTTTATGACAACGGTTCGGTGGACGTCACCACCTTACAAGGAGAAGAGTTGGGACGAGTCAATATGAACAAGATAAAACCATACCAAGAGCCAGAATCAACTCAAGCCTATGCATTGCAAATTCTAGCATGCCACATTTTGGAAGCGGAAATTAGGGCAAAACAAAATCATTCGAAGAAGAGTACCACCAAATTTCCAATTACCACACTTTCTCAACCAAGTGAGGAAACCATCTCACACACCGAGTCCACGCCTTACCAAGACCAAGAAACTTTAGAGGCAGAAGACTTAGAAATACACCAAATATTAATAGAAGGGTATTTTGCTCAACCATTACAACAAGAGAAAGATACCTTAAATCTCATAAGGTATGACCAAAGGGGAGAAAAGGAAACCAACCTACATACCATACAATTACAACAAGAGAAGGATACCTTAAACCTCATAAGACACAACCAAGGGAAGGAAAAAGAAACCAACCTACATACCATACAATTACAACAAGAGAAGGATACCTTAAACCTCATAAGGCACAATCAAAGGAAAGAAAAAGAAACCAACCTACATACCATCCAACAACCCTTATCCCAAGGGGAACCCTTACCAAGTTCAGGAGAAAATTCGGGAACCACAACACTTATGAGGAATACAACCCATGCCCTAGTCAACTCCCAAAGGAAACACGCATTGCATAAACCAAGGCAAACCCTTCCAGAAACAATCATGAACAATACAAATCCTGCATACCCCACCCCCTTACAATTTAAAGGCGGTAGGGAAGTGCGGTTTTCCAAATAAAGATATCAAACAAATAATCCCTGGGTAAAAGCTCACCTAGGGCGACACACTGGGTTAGTAACCAGTGAGAGCTTTTTTACCACCTAAACATGGTAAAAAGTAATGGGAATAGACCATAACATGTTTATGCGACCACAACAACAAAATGTCAAATCAAGGAGGGAAATCAAGACCACGCGAAACTCGAAAGTGGAATGTTACAACTAATTAACACCACACAAGGTATTAAGGAGCGAAACCTAAGCATGTGGAGAAGTACATAAACTTAGCAGTCATGTTAAAATGGATATATGAATATTGGAGGACAAAAGAAGTTACGAAGAACCAAAGATCAGTGAAACTAGATGAACACATCATGGAGGGATGTTGATTCGAAGATGAAATCGTAAATGTGTTGTAACAACTTGAGGAATAAACCTTACGGAAGAAAACAAAGATAGATGAAGGATGAAGACGATTTTGGATGAAGTTTTTGTTTACATAGCAACTGTGACTAGATGGAAATTTGAAGAATGGATTTTGTTGAAGATCAAAGTAAATCTAAGAGAAGCGTTGTGGAGAAGGAGGTCTCCATAAGAGAAATAAATACGAATTGGATGAACAACCATTGGAAAAGAAGTACTTAATATAGAGCAGGGGGAAACTTCATCATATAACAACCTTTTAAGGCGTACCTTATCTACAGAAGCAGATAAAAACGGAGGATGAGCTGTTCAAGAAGAATTCTTATTGTTATATGAAAGACTCAAGTGTGGAGGAGATGTATGAAAAGAAACTTTTTGAATGAAACCTTACGAGTCTAATGAACACTGTTGTAATTAAAGCTTTATTGCCCATATCCATATAGTCTCGAAAGCGAAATGGGTGAATGACAACAAAAGTACATGAAGCACTGGTGAAAGCATTAATCAGAGATCAGTTAAGCTGGAAAACCGGATGTAGCGGCTTGATGAAAACTTCAAGGCTAAAGTTACTGGACGACAACTATGGATGAAAGTTGGACCCTGAACGAATCCACGGAGATCTTGAAGAACCAATTGATCCTGAATCCGAATTCAATAGGGGATGATAAGGCAATTCCGCGGATGAATTTTGGAAAACTCAGTCACCAGGGCAGTTGGTTGTTGTTCGTTACCCAAAAACTTTACAAATTTACAAAATTCGTACTGTCAAGAACCATGGGCCGAGTCCAGGCCTATTAAAATTCTTCAAACGAGTAAGATACACTGGGAATTTGACAAGTGGAAACTCCTCGAAGGATTCAAGTCGGAAACAAAAAAAAAATTACAAACCCAAAAATCATGGGTTAAGCCAGAATTACAAAACTATGAAATTATCCATCAAATTTTCATCCGACAGGACAAACCAAAGGCAACACTATTCACCAGATTACTCTAGAGAACGCATATAAGGACTGGGAGAATCTGAATACACATTTCGGATTGAATCATTAACATACAATTTTGTTTCCAACCTTAGAAATGCGATATAAGTACAGCCATCAGATGCAACCTGAGAACCAAAGGTGCTTTGACCTGTTCAAAAATTCAACAATGAAGGAGAACTTACCAGCGATTTAACACAGTAACCAAGCAGAAGCAAACCAATATCTTCTACCAATTCCATGATTTTCTAAGAATCACAACAAGAACACTGAAATCAACTCAAGACCTTTTTGAAAAATACAAGATATGGTACAAGCAAAATTGATTTATCTGATTTTGTTGTCTTTGATGACACAATTTACCACACTGTCCAGTTGAAAGGGAAACTGGTACAAGCGTAAAAAAAAAAAAAAATTCCAATTTAATTTTGGTTGGAGGGGCCCAACAAGTGGACCCCAAGAAAAATGGGGATTCAAGCCCCGAAGGGCGAATCCCACTTAAGAGTAACCATGGTACCTACATTAGCCCACTTACACCAAGTCAGTCAAGGTTTAAAATAAAACTGACAAACAAGAAAAGGGTTGGAAGAAGAGAGCTTACCAGCTGCCACCTCAGATGCCAGATTGGCAGGAAAGCCAGCTCGGCAGCAGAATCAAGAACCCACACTTAGGGTTGAAAGCTCGGGGATGGTCCAAAGACACTTTCTCTTTCAGCTGAAGCTCGAACGGTTGCAGCAATTACCTCGCAGCCCTTAGCAACTGTCTCAAAGATAACAGAATCCTCCGTAACCATGGCTCTTGTCACTGAAGGAGTATCCACAGGAAAGCTGGCTTCAAAACGAAATGAGGCTCTGGGTCTGATTGCATCAGAAGCGCTCAAGGCCCTCACTTCCATCACATTTAGCACAGAGGATACAAAGTTGTACCCACCATTGTGTAAACAACACCTTTGGCAACAGGTTCTCAGTAAGGCAGTGATTCAAGCGGCCGGGTTACTGAAGGATATCCCGAGTTTCAAATTGATGCACGGGTTGCTTCCCTATACACCAATGGAGTCGTTCTCTTTCAGCATGGATGCTGCCTTTAAGAGCATTCAATTCAGCAAGGAGGAGTTGGCTTTCTTGCGCAAGCTGCGACTGGAGGAGTTCCTGTGCGATGTGCCATGGGGAGTGTTGCATTCAGTCAGAGCAGCAGAGGTTATCAACACCTTGCAAGAAGAAACTCTGAAAGTTAACATTAAAGGTGAAACTTTTCCTCTGTTCACTGAAAATTGGAGGGACTTGTTTCGGAGCATTTTTTCATTTATCACCCAAAGGGGCAGGTGAAGGAGAGACACGGCAGTTGCATGAGCTCTTCCCTTCTTTAAAGGTCATACAAAAAGGGCAGGTCACAGTGAAGGTGAGTGACTGCCAATTGGCCGGTTCCAAGAGGCCATTGCGCCTTCTCAGCTCATTCTTTTGCCTCAACACAACAGGTCAGTATAGTGTCACCATCCATTTTGCTAAGCTAGTGTTGGCTGCAATCAATGGGCAAGCAGTCGATTGGCCTCTGGAGTTCTTTGATGAGTTCAAAGCGGAAGTAATCACTTTACATCGAAACCAACAGGAAGATAAAACCAAAGTAATTAAAACGGCAATTGGACCTCATCTGACCATGATCTTAGAAAAGACTAAGCTCCTGGACAAGCAGGAGAGGAAGACAGCAGGGTATGGCACCCCAGCAGAACTGTCCATGGTCGAAAGAGAGCCCCCAGCCAGGAAACGAAAATTGAGTGACCAAACGGGGAAGGGAAAAATGGATGCAGTCATTCGAGTCACCCAACGATTCCCTCACCCCTCCAAAAGTCAGGCCCAGGCAGCTCGAGACGCCGATGCAGCGGGGGAGCCTTCCAAGCGGCGAGTCATATAATCTGCAGAGAAATGGCAGGTACCAGACAGCACATCCAGCATGCTCAATCAAATTTGTTTCACCCATCGCAGATTGGAGCAATTGCTCACTACCTTCACAAGTCAAGCAGGGCCGGAATTCGTCAAAAAGATGGATGACGAATTTCAGCAACTACAGGTTGAGGCTGACCAGCATTACAACCAGAATTTGAGGTTGAAAGAGCCTTTAACCACAAATGAGCACGCAGTAGAGAAAGGCTTACTGCACACAGAAATTAGCAAACTCAAAAAGGAGTTAGCCACCCTTAATGAGGGATATGCCGATCAGGTCGAAATAGTTTTTGAGTTGCAGGACCAATTGTCTGCATCAGAAGACATGGTGGCTTCTCTCACAGAAGCGAAGCGGTCCCAGCAAGAACAATATGACCAGATGACAAGAGAAGTGGCCAAACAAAGTCAAGAATTTGAAGCCACAAAGAAGAAATTACAGGATACCCAGCAACAACTGACGGCTTTGCAAGCCGAGCATGACCAGCAAGCCATCAATTTGGCCACTCTTGAAGAAGAACTGAATCAAACTTTGAAAGCCTCCTACAACACCAGCCCGGTTACACCCAGGTCGGAGGAGGCAACACCGCAGGCCAGCGGGAACATCACACAAACAGGCACATCGGCACTTTACTCTCTGATTGAAGAAGTGATGAACCCGGCAGAGGACCAGAAACGCTCAGTCACCGAGTTACAACAGGAGCTTCGTTACATTACCAGGGAGAGGGACGAGTTGCAGGTGACGGTGGAGAGGATCTTTGAGAGTCCTCCAGATCCAAATGCGGACACCCTCCCCAATGATCTCAGCCCCACAGACATTCCCAGGACATGCATTTCACCAAGAGCAAGCATTTACCAACAGCTGATCGCCAACATTCCTCCATTCAAAACCATAATGCAAGCTTACCATGCTCTGAAGGGATTGAACCTATTGATCAGTCAGGTACCTCTCCTTAAAACCGGTGTCACTCTTTCCAAGCCGCAATTTGAGCAGATCTGGTCCAATGCGGACGCTACAGCAAGAGACACCCTTGCATTTATGTGGATCAAGGGTGAGATAAAGTTGCCAACAGGAGTTATGGAGGCGGTAACAGGCTCTCCGCCGTTTTACATCGGCCGATTCGTGCTCCGCACCCTTAGTTTCATTAGCCACCACCATTCGGAGTATTACAATCACATTCCTGTCACCAGATTACCAACCATGAAACCCTACCCCAGTAACTTGTACCACCAGATCAAGGAGACAGTCAAAAATCAGCCCATCACATTCAACCAGGCACTCAAGACACTCACAACAGAGGATACCAGTATTTGTTATGAAGCAGTGCAACAATTCACATGGCTACGGGAGAGACACCCAAATCGATTACCAGGACCCTACACATTATCCCAGATCAAAGAGTACGTGTTGCGAGTGATCAGGGAGAAAGAGACCACCATTTCCACCAAGAGGTTCGGCACCCCCAATTCGCGAACCATATTGCAACCTGTTCAGTGAAGAGCATGAGGACATGCTCTTTTCCGGGGGAGGAGGGTAAAATGTAGACCCCCAAGCATTCAGGCACCTGTAGGGGAGAAAATTAAATGAAGCAGGGATCCCCAAACGAAGGGCTGCAAGGGTACATCAGATCTCAGAGAAGCAAAACCAGGTAACAGAGCAGGGAGGGAGCCGTTCAGAGCTAGCGGAGACGGAGCGACGTCGGAGGAAGAGCGAAGCACCAGGGACAGGTGGAGGGCAGAGAGCAGTGACAGCTCATCGAGACGTGGGGCAGCGGGTAGCCAAGGAGACCCGGGTAATGAACCCCTGGGCCGGGTACTTAAAAGCAACCAGAGAAGACTGAAGGCCAGCGAGAAGACTGAAGGCCGGCCGGATAACGAAGGGGGCATTAAGTTAGGGTTACAGATTAGTAAGCCCGGCTAAACCTATTAGCAAGAGCCCTGGTGATTAGTAGGTGACGGCCAATTTTCAAGTAGACTTATTAGTGACTCCTTACACTAGTAGGTTGGGAGCCACTTAGTAGAGTAGCTAAATAGAATTAGTAAACACTTAGGATAAAAGGGGGATGAAAGGACATACCCGAGGGGGATGAAATCCCTTCGGATGAACATAACTACCCATTTCTTTTAATGAACTCATGCAATGTGAATGAATGGATGGGTACAATGCGGATGAATGCTTGAAGGAAGGTTGTAACTACCCAGGCACATCTAGGCGGTTAAAACATGGCCGCATGTACTTAATGAGTAGATCTAATTAAAGCACGTGCCAGTCTAATTATAGATCCGACAGAGCCTAATTTAGACTGTAAGAAGATACAGGGCTAAAATTAGTAAATTCAGACATTTAAAGGCCTAACCGCCACATCTTAGATTACCTTAAATTCAAAGCCTATTTAAAGGGGCCACATATGGCACCTAATTACCCTCATTTAAAACGCAAGCACTCGAGGTGGAGGACTACAAGACCTAAAGGATTGAAACATTGTCCTCAAGCTTGGAAACTAAAGGATTGAAATATTATCCTCGACGTCAAAAGACTAAAGGATTGAAATATTATCCTCGGCTTGAAGGCGCAAGGATTGAAATATTATCCTCGGCTTGAAGGCGCAAGGATTGAAATATTATCCTCGACTTGAAGAACAAAGGATTAAGACTAATATCCTCGAGCAACAAAAGGATTGAAAAATTATCCTCGAGGCACAAAGGCTTTTAAAGATTAAGAAGAATATTCTCAAAGAGATTCAAGACTTTGGAGGATAGAAAATCATAGATTCTTCAACCACGAAGAGAATCAAAGGATCCTTAGATAAATTAGGATTTTGAGGAAATAAACCGGAAGAACTTTTGGAGACATTGATGAATCGAGTAACTTGAAGGCGAAAGGCCAAAGTGGAAGTACTCGAAGGAGTTAGACATGGAGGAACCAAAATGGATACCTAAGCTACTTGAGTGTGATTGGAGATAAATTGAGCCAAGTGGCGAAGTCGAGATCATGATTTAGAGAACCATGATGGATACAACATGGAGATTATGAAAACATGAAATCAAATCAACTTGAGTACACGGAATGCGGCCGGCAATTGAGCCTCATCAAAGATCAACTCGAAACGAGATTAGGATTCTAACTCATTGAAACTCTACCTTCTAGATTTAAAAGAGAACTCTAGAATCATGGCAATCTTGAAAACAGAATAAAGTTTTGATGGAAACTTTTCATGAGAAATTATGTGGACTCTAGAATTTGGATATGGAATGAAATCTTGAAGATGAAACTTTAGCGAGGAAGTATGTTTTGACTATTCTAAGGAATTGAAACCTTTTCATAAATACATATTCTTAATGGTTTAAGAATCTTTTATGATCGTTCAAACCATGAAAGATATTGTATATATAAGAAATGTTTTCCTTAAACACTTAACCTTGACATTAAGGTTTAGGGGAACATAAACTTGACAACTTGAACACTTTACTCCTAGAGATTCATAAAAGGATCTCGAACACAATATTCTTGATTAAGAACAATATTGGGTTACCAAATCTATTTAAAGGTTTAGGATCACTTAACCTGGACATTAGATTCAGGGAAACATAAACTGGAAAACTTAGGACATCTACTCCTTGAGAATTCAAAAGAGCAATAACATTATAAGAGAGTACAAACACCTTCACAAGTATGGAAATCTAAAAGAAGTCTAATTTTGGTGGGAGTAATTTCCATGTAAACCGGTTCAACAGCGGGTTACACCGTCTAAGGCTGGAAGGTTGAAGGTGGCCTCCACAGCAGTTGAAGAGAAAGCTAAGGTAGTATTTCCAGAAGATGTTAGCATGGAAAATGATGATATCTAGAGCTTCTCAATAAGGCGATCCATTTGCTGATCCACCTTTTGAAGCAATTCATTAGTTCTAGCAAAGTGATCTAACATTGCTACACCGTTATTTACCATTTTACCAAAGTAATGCAAAGCTTGGTCCTGGAACTTGTTCTTCTTTGAGGCAGATGATGGTTCGGATTGAAGGGTACTAACCGGTTGTAAAACATCGTCATTAGCATTTGCTGAATTTTCTTGTCCTCCTACAGTAGTGATGTCCATTGTAGTAACACTAACGTGTTTCATAACGGAACCGGCCTGATGCCACCAATGATCAATTGAATCATAAAACTTACACTCGTGCCGGTCATTCCCTGAAATCGAATTAGCAAGTTTGTCCTCCTTATATTGCTTGAAAACCGTCTCGAATTTCTTTCGACATGCCTTGGCCGTGCGTAAAAATCCTGGAATTGCCACTATCATCCGTGCTTGAAGTCGAACCCATGTATCAACACCTAATCAATATCAACGATGCCATTAGTACCTTACATACTCATGTACACGAAAACATGATAAAATGCTCAAAAAATAAGCTCTAAGCCTTCAAAATGGCTTTGAAAAAATTACTTCAGCATGTGGAGCTAGAATGAGAAGTGTATAAATATAATTCCAAGAGGATTGGGACACAAGGAGAAGGTGGGGATGGATGGCTAGCCCGAGTGGCTTGGGTTAAGGGTGGGCATGAGGTCCTTGGTTTGATCCTTGTTAGAAGTATTTTGCCAAAAGCCCTCCAAGGCCAATTTCAAACTCCAATGGGGGGGAAAGGGGGGGCCAATACTGTGGCCTTTACTCGACTACGAGCGAAGGCAAAGGCATCAAAAGGCATCAGCCTTTTGCTGAAATCCCTAACTTCTTACAAAAAAAATTTGCAAAAAAATTTAGCAACGTACCTTGTTTTTTTGCATTCTTCTCAAATTCTGTATGCATCTCCCCACGCATAGAAATCAATTGCTCAACTTTGCTATCCAACCAGTTTTTCTTCTTCTCTCCTTCTCTTTCATCTTCTTCTTCACCTTCTTCACCTTCTACCTTCACCTTGGTGGCTATCCTCTTGGCCGGAGCTTTCTTCTTTGCTATTGGACCTCTCTTCTTCCTTGTGGTCTCAATCGGCTGTTCCACAATTTCTACATCATTCTCTTCCTCTATCTCTCTTCTTCCTTCAAACTCTTCCCTCAAATTCCTTGCAAGTGGAGAAGGGTGTTGAACATAAGCCCTAAAAGCACTTCCTGGAAATTGCCTTGAGGGCTCAAAATAATTCTCACTACCAATGAGGTCATCCTCATCTTGGCTACTACCAAACTGAAATTGTGAGTAACCAGCCATTGCGAAAAAAAATTGCACAAAAAAAAATCGCTAAGGAGCTACTACAGCAAAGAACGAGAGAGAGAGAGAGAAGCTTGCCAACACCTTAGGTTTTGAAAAAAACCAGATCTGAAATCTACGGTCCAGATCTGTTTTTGAAAATTCATTTTTTATTGAGTTGGGCTTCTCCGGAGGAGGAGTTTCTTGTCCGGCCTCTTGAGGCCGGACAAGAAACTCCTCCTCCGGAGAAGCCCAACTCCAAAAAGTGCCGCCATGTAGGCGGCCATGTCATTTTATCATCCATGAGAAAAGTTCACCACCATTGTTTTCTTCACCTAGTGTAAACACCCACCGGTCAAGAGTTGCATTTTCGACCAATCACAATTGAGAAACGCCCTTTTTTTCATGACCGGTGGACTTCTCCACCGTAGTGTAAACCGGCCCTAAGACTATGTGGTTCGGGTAGTGATATTTGAATTGCATATGGCAAAGTTTACATCTATAATTGGACGCCAAGAAGACATGTGTCACAAAGAAATTGCATGTGTAATCTAAATATGTTGGTTTCGAAACCCAAAAGTGGTTGCAAGTTTTTCCAGAAGTTATTTCAGTATAAATAAAATTCTCCTTTTCCTTTTGTTATTGGTACCGGCCTTTAACTCGTAACCTTATCCTACAATGACCCAACTTACCTAACCAACCAACTTTGCTCTTTGTGGAACTACATATGTAACACCATTAAGGTCCAAAACGACCCTAAACTATCAGGTGATAGTGGAGAGGTACCCATTTCCGAATGGAGTGGTTGGCGGTTCGATTCCCTCTGTGAAATCTTCTCTCTACTTGATAGAAAAAACTAGGTAGGTAGGTAGGAAGCCAAGAGCCCACCCACTGCAAGGTAGGCAATAAACTCCACCATGCACCAAGAGGATTCTTGAATAGGGCAGGACCAATGGGCTCAAATTCACGTCGGATTGCCCGACATTGGTTATTTATAACACCACTAGAACTTATAATACCTAAGAGAGTTAGTAGCTAGGTGAGAGAGATTGAATTTATGTGGGAGGATGATAAATGGTATTGATACACCCTAAACTCCGTAATATCAACCTCCATAATGTCACACACTCTCTAATATCCCGAAACCCTAGGGGACAAATGTGCGTAGTTCAAATCTCACTCATTATTGTCACCTTTCTCTCCCTTATATCACGAATTTTGTCATTAATGCAAACCACCAAAGAAGTCAACCCACATCCTTGCATTGCGCCATGTGTCAATATGCGGAGTGTCACCTTGTTCTTGTTCTTCTTCTTCTTATGCCACTTGTTGAATGTTGGTGCATGCATCTGCCACATCGCCCGGGAAGGCGAAGTGGAGTGGACCACACCACACCATTTAATATGTTGCACTTTTGTGTTATTCCATAGTGTCACATGCTACACTAATTCACTAGTATCATGCATCCATGTTAACACTACAAAACTCCGTAATATCCCATGCACTTTGGTTGCCACATGTGTGATGCTACGGAGTTTAGAGTGTACTACCATCATGGGTGTATACAATGTCTTTGGTACTACCGACCTTAACAACTATGGTGAGACCAATACTAGATCTCTTACACTACTATCGCAAACAAAACTATCATCACTAGCATAACATTATTCAGATCCATAACAGTGTTATGTGGGACTGATAGTATTCCACGTAGTATTCCCGGATATTCCCCACATCCAATCTGAATGTGGAGAATATCCAGGAATACTATGTGGAATACTGTCAGTCCCACATAACATTGTTATGGATCTGAATAATGTTATGAGCACCAAGAAATGTATAATTTACAATGGGGACATTGGTAATACTCCTCCTAGATATCTACCACGCGATATGCAGTCTTCATACTACCACTGAATCTGGTAGTTCATCCATATACAAGTCTAGCTCCTACCCTTGGCTACATACACATTCATACTATCATAAAACTTCATATAATGGTCATGGTAGTACTGACCACAATGTTGGAAACACAATCACACTACAACAGTTCATGAGCTCCTACGGTTGATGGCATTTGAACACACTATGCTACCTCGCCTCTATCCTGCTAGAGTTTCTCCCTCATTTCTATTCTACGAGAGAGTATGAGGGTATCACAACCTTCAAGGATTTTAGAATGAATGTGTGATAGAGAGAAATTCCTCCAAATCCTATCTTATTTGTCTCGGTACTGCCCACGTGCCGAGGCACTACACAAAGTAGTGTATTAAGTATTGGAAGTTGATAGGACTAGAGATGAGATTGCACACGCATATACACATGCACGAAGGCATGTGAACCATGCTTGGAGTGAGATGGTCCCATGCTTTCCTTGCTTTGTTTTTTATTGCTTTTCTTCTTTTCTTTGGTTCAAACAAACAATATGGGATAACTCTTATCCCTCTTCAGACTAGCGTTGTGGCCTAAGGGCCACTTCACACATGAGCCAAGAGCCGTGACCTTGTAATGGTGAGGACCCTTGAATCTCATCCAAAGGCCGTACCAAGGGTGTTGGGAAAGCCGTTTTATGTAGTCACCGGCCCTCAAGCATAGTGTGAAGTGAGAATGGACCATGTTGCGGGACCATTGCATATCTTGTTGGCGGAAAAAGAGGGGAGGATTTGGTTTAATATAAAATGTCTCAAACTTTATCAATTTAAGAGAATTACTTGGTGGTGTTTATTTGTCTTGGAATATGTCTTGGAATCTATTATGGAATCTTCCCTAAAATCTATCCTGAAATTTGTCATGCTGGAAAAAATATTAAAAAATTCCGGTAGACCATGCACCCTTATCCACAACCTGCCATGTAGGACTCCATGTAGACTTTTTCATCCATGAACTTTTCTTTGGGCCTTTAGGCCTTCACCTCCTAGTGTGAAGTGAACTTGGATGGTCTCCGCCTTTTCGACCAATGAGAGCTCTTACATTGCCATGGTCAGGGGCCTTCAACCTTGTGTGTGAAGTGGCCCTAATTCTAACCTTATTGTTTCTCATGCTTCTTCAATTACATTTCTATTGATTACAAGCAATCTAATGCTCTACCTTCTACTTTTTTGACTATGGATTTTTTTTTATTGAATGAGTTTATAGTATTTTCATGAATGATTGGAATATAAATGAAATCCATGTCAATTATTGAAACAAAGTTTGGTATATTATGCATCCTAACATTTTTTTTAATAAAATATTTTCATAGATGATTGAAGTTTGGATGAAAAATCATTGAGTAAGTGACCATTTTTGCTTTATTGTAAATCTATAATGCTCAAATTTTTTTTACAATGAATGACAAATAATATTAGGTTTACATTTAGTGTCAATGATAATACAAGGGCGATTTACAACTAATATCGAACAAGACAAATAGAATTGGTGACACTTAATACACTATTTAGTGTTACCTATATGTCATATACAAGGTGCAACAAACAGTGACCAAACCGCTTGATCCCTACAACCGAGTTGATAGCTTCAGGTTGCAGGTCAAGCCTTGTCACCTTATCACTTTCCTATTCGTTTTTTTTTGAGACAAAAGGCCGACAGGCCAACGCCAAAGCACAGGAGGCAGTTGACCACCTGGCAAGTTTTCCGTCAAGTAGAGAGGAGATTTCACAGCCGGGATTCGAACCGCCAACCTCTTCCTTGAGATTTGGGTATCCCTCCACCATCATCCAGTAGTTTAGGGTCATCTCGGACCATTTCCTATTCGGTTCTTACCCTACAATAAGTCCACCAGCTTTTGTTACCATATTTGCCGCAACATATGATATTAACCATGCAATAGCATATAGAACCCAATGTTCATACCACTGTTGGTAATATTGCCTTGTAATAACTTTCAATAACTATTGTTACTGCCACAGTTGGTGTTATTTACCATGTGGTGAATTCCCCTTAACGCCTTCACATTTAGGAGGCTAGGGCGAAACAATCCGTACATTGGTACCTTGGAGGTAGGGCTGCAGTCATCCAACAAAAAACCGATGTATAGGTTGGTTGCCCTCCCCCACAGAGAAGTAGTAAAGTTCTACATCGCCTCAAAAAAATGAATTGGAACTATTTAACAACAACTTTGGTGACCTTGAACTTCGAAGTGGTAGGAACAGTTGATTTTCACATGTTTATTTTATTTGTAAAGGAAAGTAACAATGTCTTGAAAAACTTCTCATACTCTAACAAAACTATATAAAACAATACATTATTTTGGATTTGAAGGAATTGGAACTTTATTTTTATTTTTATTTAATTTAATTGATATTAATTAAATTATTATAAAATTATTTCATATAAATCAATGATAATTATTTGTTATTATTAATTTTCCAACCTTGTCAATGCAATCCAACATTCACCCTTTACAACTTTCTTGTGTTTGTCAAGTCTAGTTAATAGTTCAAATTCATTCTTAAAATACAACTTTAATATGAGCAAGGACCCCCTCCCATCATTTAGAAGTTAAAGAGAAAGGGAATATTGAGTTTACACTTTTATAGGGTTTACATCTTGCCTTTAAATTTGAGTCTTTAGTTGATAATTTGCATAATTTTCAATTGCAAATTTGATGAGGCCATATGTGGTGACAATTGTTACTTTCAAGAAAAGTAAGAACCCACAAGATTGGTCGGATTGGTGGACTATTATAGTGCCTCCAAACAATGACCTTCTAATTGCTATAATCGTTCAATTGTACCACGTTCGTCTGTGTGTTACATTAAGCCAATCATCACACTCATCTGTATATTACATTCATCCATACATAACATCCATCTGGAAAACCACATAAATTCATTCTATATCCATTATTTCGTTCCTTACGGAACCGCTATTTATCCAACCTAAAATTATAGCTTCATCTATAATTCATTCATTGCTACTGCGATTTTTTTGGGGGGGGGGTACTTAAAATACCTAACTTCTATGGAATTCCACACCGGACACCCTTAGTTGGGTTGGTCGAGTAATAGGAGGGTTGAGGGTAAAACCACCCTTTTGAAGAATAATACTCATACAAATGACCTTTCGCCACCCTCCAAACTAACACTCCAAACAAGACTAAAGCTAGAGTTTTAGCTCTAGCTTTAATTTCTAACTCAACCTCTAACTTAATTTTTAGCTTAATATTTAACTTTGTCACTAATTCTATCTCTAACTTCTATCTCTATCTTATGTCTCTAAATCTCAAACGCTGCAAAACCCTCAACAACCAGCAACTAAACAACATAACTAAGATAATAAAACCTAATGGAGCAGAACTAATGTAATAGAACTAAGGTAGCAAAAACTAATGTAACCATATCCTTATACAAAAGAAGCTAAGGCAAACATAAATTTATGAAAATCATAAATTAATGCAATTAGGCAACAATACAATATAAAAAAGCAATCGACTGTGGTTTTCACTCCGACAACCACACGTCCACACATAGTTCGCTTTAGCAACACATGTTTGTACAATTAATTTCCAATAGGGTTTAAAAACCCTTTTATTCGATCATTAGTAGGATTTATAAATCATTTTGTTCAACATCCATATTCCTATCATTCTAAGAACCTTACACATCTACCTATATGGAGAGGGGAGAGAGAAAATATGTCCTAACCACGAGAGAGTGAGAGAATGAACCTCCTATTAACCTTTGTGGACTACCCCCCTTCAATTACAAAGTCTTATTGGCCGTAAATCTAGCCATACATACATCTAATAGTTAGCATTTATGATTGACTCCATCCTAGTTATTCTTATCTAAGCCCCTAAATCCAACGGTCTTTGTCCACCGCCCTCTTAATCTAACGGCCTTCATACATCCCGACTTCATCCGCTCGACGCCGTGCCGGTCCTTGTATATTGTCTAATTGACTTAACAATGCTAACTAACTTACATTAATCTAATTCCTATCAACTAATTTCCTTTTTTACTAGACCGTGAGCCTTAACTCAAACTGCAAGCGGTTTGGGTGGCTCATACCATATTCTAGTTTGATCATTTGGTCCAATTTGTTTGTGTGGAGTTGCAGACATCCACAACAATGCCACATGTCTTCAAGATTAAAAAAAATGTAAAGAAAATAAGAACAAAATATGTTGTTGGAAGGTTGAAAACAATCAATTTTTTGTTATGCATCTTTTTTGTTTGATTTGGGATCCCCGCTCCATTGCATTTAGAAGTTATAGAGAAATGGATTCTTTACATTAACCTTCCATAAGATTTTGAGTCCTACCTTTAGTATGAAACTTGAAATGACAATATGCATGATTCACATACTCTTGTGTACCTCTTCATAAGGAGTGCCCAAAACACCATGGGCACAAGAGGAACCCCGGAGTGACACCCGGGACTTGTGGCGCCATTGGTGAGAGGGCCCAAGTGATCCTAGTGTGGGTGAGGGCCCCAGGCGTTGGGAACGCCTCACCCATGGAGACTAGGAGGCATGAGGGTAAGGCGGACATTAAGTACCCCCCTATGAACTATGGGGGGTGTCAGAATCGGGCCGGGTAGGCCTCTACCGAAATTTCTGAACCCGACCGAAACATGTTGCCCACCCCGCCCAACTTCGAAAAAAACATTGCCCTTGCATTCTTGAAGGCCGCTTGACCACAAATCCCATATTGAGTGCACTTCACCTTCAAGGTCTAAAATCCAATATATATGTTCACTTCCATTGAGTAAATAAGCAATTGACTGGGATTTCATTATCAAAGTGAAACCGTCAATCAAGCATGTAATTAACTTGGAAGTCAAAAATATTACAAAACTCTCACTAGCACTGAGGTTATAATTTTTGGGACTTACAATTTGAAATTGTCTTTGTCATTCTAAAATGACGGTTAATTTTAGTGCGTTGATTTAGTATGTATATTTTATAATATTTTAGGTAATGCCGTCTACTTTTACAAGTATTCATACGCAATAAATAAATAATTATTAGAATTAATTCACTGGAATTAACTATTAGAATTAATTCACTGGATTAAGTGTGATTGAATATAATTAAGTCTATTTAATCTTCATTAATCCTAATTATTCCCAAATAAATCAGAAAGTATGCTTACCTAATTAAGTAAACCTAATTAATTATAAAATGTACTTACTATAATTAAATAATTTCTCGAATTAATTCTAGTGAATTAATTATAATAAATAATTTGTTTATAATTTCAGTAAATAATTTAGTACATTTTCTGAATTAATTATAATAAATTCACTGAAAAACCTAGTAAATTATATTTAGTTATAATTAGAAGATAATTATATTTACTGAATTAATTATCATAAAATCACTGAATTATAATATTTTTATTCTAATTAATTAAGTAAATTTAGTAAATAATTTCAGTGAATTAGTTAATGTTAGTGAAATAATAAAAAAATTATTTATTATAATTAATTCACTAGAATTAATTCGAGAAATTATTTAATTATAGTAAGTACATTTTATAATTAATTAGGTTTACTTAATTAGGTAAGCATACTTTCTGATTTATTTGGGAATAATTAGGATTAATGAAGATTAAATAGACTTAATTATATTCAATCACACTTAATCCAGTGAATTAATTCTAATAATTATTTATTTATTGCGTATGAATACTTGTGAAAGTAGACGGCATTACCTAAAATATTATAAAATATACATACTAAATCAACACACTAAATTTAACCATCATTTTAGAATGACAAAGACAATTTCAAATTGTAAGTCACAAAAATTATAACCTCAGTGCTAGTGAGAGTTTTGTAATATTTTTGACTTCCAAGATAATTACATGCTTGATTGACGGTTTCACTTTGATAACGAAATCCCAATCAATTGCTTATTTACTCAATGGAAGTGAACATATATATTGGATTTTGGACCTTGAAGGTGAAGTGCACTCAATATGGGATTTGTGATCAAGCGGCCTTCAAGAATGCAAGGGCAATGTTTTTTTCGAAGTTGGGCGGGGTGGGCAGCAGGTTTTGGTCGAGTTCAGAAATTTCGGTGGAGGCTTGCCCCGGCCCGATTCTGACACCCCCCATAGTTTGTAGGGGGGTACTTAATGTCCGCATGAGGGTAAGGCCATAAGTTATGTGTAGCTTATGGTGTGCCAATTCTAGAATGCTCAAGAACACCTCAATCGGAGGTGTGAGCTAGGAGATATGGCAATTTGAGTGGGGCGTTGTCTCGGGACACCGCCCTGGTACAGCAGTGGCCTGGGAGTGGCTCCCGGGACTGCGAAGCTTTGACTGGAATAACTTCCTCAATACTTACCCAAATGGGGCAAATGAATGGTTCATCGGCATCTACGTGAAACATAGATGCCGATGGAGTGGTTGATTGTTAGCATTAGAGACCATATGAAGAAGTTATGGGGTTCTGAAGCTGTTGGGGGCTTCCAGCCCCACCGGCTAAGGGAAAATGTCTACTTGGCCCCAAGTGTTGGGAGAGAGACAAAAGGTTACTTGACGGTGGGGTATGTGCCCTGCCTAAAGTCCTAGAGGCTTATATGGGTGAGGTGGTGTGGCTGAACCGGAGGAGGCTAAATCCCCTGTAGTAATGCACAGTTGGCTCGCACGTGGCCACCGTGGCACGCAGGCCCCGCAGGGGTGCTTAGCCCATTTTACTCCCCCAAGGTGACAAATACGGCCGTAATTCGCTGACGCTTGGGACATTGCGCAGTGTCCCGAACCCGAGTCGCCGGAACACTGCAACGCCAGAACACTAACGTGTGTGGGCATGGCTGGGCATGACCGCTTGACTACAAATCCCATATCGAATGCACTTCACCTTCAAGGTCTAAAATCCAATATATATGTGCACTTCCAATTAGTAAATAAGCAATTGATTGGGATCTCATTCCAGAAGTGAAACCATCAATGAAGCACGTAATTAACTTGGAGGTCAAAAACATTACAAAATCCTCATTAACATTGAGGTTATAATTTTGTGACTTACCATTTGAAATTATAAATATGGCCACAATTCGTTGACGCTTGGGACACTGCGCAGTGTCCCGAACCTGAGTCGCCGGAACACTGCAACGCCGGAACACTAACGTGTGTGGGCATGGCTGGGCATGACCGCTTGACTACAAATCCCATATCGAATGCACTTCATCTTCAAGGTCTAAAATCTAATATATATGTGCACTTCCAATTAGTAAATAAGCAATTGATTGGGATCTCATTCCAGAAGTGAAACCATCAATGAAGCACGTAATTATCTTGGAGGTCAAAAACATTACAAAATCCTCATTAACATTGAGGTTATAATTTTGTGACTTACCATTTGAAATTATAAATATGGCCACAATTCGTTGACGCTTGGGACACTGCGCAGTGTCCCGAACCTGAGTCGCCGGAACACTGCAACGCCGGAACACTAACGTGTGTGGGCATGGCTGGGCATGACCGCTTGACTACAAATCCCATATCGAATGCACTTCGCCTTCAAGGTCTAAAATCTAATATATATGTGCACTTCCAATTAGTAAATAAGCAATTGATTGGGATCTCATTCCAGAAGTGAAACCATCAATGAAGCACGTAATTATCTTGGAGGTCAAAAACATTACAAAATCCTCATTAACATTGAGGTTATAATTTTGTGACTTACCATTTGAAATTATAAATATGGCCACAATTCGTTGACGCTTGGGACACTGCGTAGTGTCCCGAACCTGAGTCGCCGGAACACTGCAACGCCGGAACACTAACGTGTGTGGGCATGGCTGGGCATGACCGCTTGACTACAAATCCCATATCGAATGCACTTCATCTTCAAGGTCTAAAATCTAATATATATGTGCACTTCCAATTAGTAAATAAGCAATTCATTGGGATTTCATTTCGGAAGTGACTCAAACATCAATGAAGCACGTAATTAACTTGGAGGTCAAAAACATTACAAAATCCTCATTAACATTGAGGTTATGATTTTTGTCATTTACCATTTGAAATTGTCTTTGTCATTCTAAAATGATACTGAAATTAGTGTGCTGATTTATTATATAAATATTATGATATTTTAGGTAATTCCATCTACTTTTACAAGTATTCATACGCATTCAAACTAATTAAGTGTGATTGAATGTAATTAATCCTAATTAAATCCAAATAAATCAAAAAGTATGCTTACCAAATTAAGTGAGCCTAATTAATTATAGAATGTACTTATTGGATTTAATTCTAATAATTAATTAATTCCAGCAAGTACATTTTACAATTAATTGCGTATGAATATTTGTAAAAGTAGACGGCATTACCTAAAATATCATAAAATTTACATACTAAATCAACACACTAATTTAAGTGTCATTTTAGAATGACAAAGACAATTTCAAATGGTAAATGACAAAAATTATAACCTCAATGTTAATGAGGATTTTGTAATGTTTTTGACCTCCAAGTTAATTACGTGCTTCATTGATGGTTTGAGTCACTTCCGAAATGAAATCCCAATGAATTGCTTATTTACTAATTGGAAGTGCACATATATATTGGATTTTAGACCTTGAAGATGAAGTGCATTCGATATGGGATTTGTAGTCAAGCGGTCATGCCCAGCCATGCCCACACACGTTAGTGTTCCGGCGTTGCAGTGTTCCGGCGACTCGGGTTCGGGAAACTGCGCAGTGTCCCAAGCGTCAGCGAATTATGGCCGTATTTATAATTTCAAATGGTAAGTCACAAAATTATAACCTCAATGTTGATGAGGATTTTGTAATGTTTTTGACCTCCAAGTTAATTACGTGCTTCATTGATGGTTTCACTTCTGGAATGAGATCCCAATCAGTTGCTTATTTACTAATTGGAAGTGCACATATATATTGGATTTTAGACCTTGAAGGCGAAGTGCATTCGATATGGGATTTGTAGTCAAGCGGTCATGCCCAGCCATGCCCACACACGTTAGTGTTCTGGCGTTGCAGTGTTCCGGCGACTCGGGTTCGGGACACTGCGCAGTGTCCCAAACGTCAGCGAATTACGGCCGTATTTATAATTTCAAATGGTAAGTCACAAAATTATAACCTCAATGTTAATGAGGATTTTGTAATGTTTTTGACCTCCAAGTTAATTACGTGCTTCATTGATGGTTTCACTTCTGGAATGAGATCCCAATCAATTGCCTATTTACTAATTGGAAGTGCACATATATATTGGATTTTAGACCTTGAAGGTGAAGTGCATTCGATATGGGATTTATAGTCAAGCGGTCATGCCCAGCCATGCCCACACATGTTAGTATTCTGGCGTTGCAGTGTTCCGGCGACTCGGGTTCAGGACACTGCGCAGTGTCCCAAGCGTCAGCGAATTACAGCCGTATTTGTCACCTTGGGGGAGTAAAATGGGCTAAGCACCCCTGCGGGGCCTGCGTGCCACGGTGGCCACGTGCGAGCCAGCTGTGCATTACTACATGGGATTTAGCCTCCTCCGGCCGAACCCACCTGAGGCCGAACGGCACGGCCTTCATGGGCATTGGCCCAATGTGAGGGTATAGTTGCCTAGTATGGTTTAGGTTGTTGTAGTGTTGCTCCAGCAACGCGATGATCAACATTAGATTGGACTTCCATGGATGGAAGTTCACATCTAAGAATTGGTTACCGATTAAGAGGTGAGTCCCGAAAGCAAGAGTAGGAGGGTTGGTCCCCCTCGTAGGAACTATAAGGTCCGCGGTATGGGGAGCTAACCATTCGCATGGCGGAATGCGAAGGGTTAGCGCTCGTAATCCTTGCTAGAGTTGAAAAATGACCAAGTGACTTAAGGCGAGCTAGCAAGGGTTGCGACACATATGCTGACTGGATGAAACAATTCATGATGTGATTCAATAATCAACATTGTATTATGGAAGTGTATATATCCATAATTATAAGGTTATATAAGGTAGACATATGTTGTTATTATATACTTTATAACATGCACCCAATTTTTGTAAGATATAAAACACATAGGTAGTGTGAGATTATGAGCAAATCCAAATTTTGTTCGTAATCATTTGCCTTATAATTCTAGAAATTGATATGGACACCTTATTCATTATAAAAATGAAAATTCTTGTGTTCATTAAAATGGTTACATAGTAGGTCTTGCCAATTATGTTGATTATTAAACCCATAAATAATTAACATATTATGAGTAGGCAATCCAATCTTAGGGTTGGTTCAACATAGGGTCCCAAGTCATAAGTCCCAAGTCACTTGAGGTGAATTTGTGCAATTTTAGCCATTGAAAGCATGGAAGTTGAGACTTGCCACTTCAAACAAGGTCCCAAGTTTTAAGTCCCAAGTATGACTTAGATGCCTACATGGCAACACTTTTTGGAGTGAGGTTCATGACGTGTTGAGAGTTGGGTCGAGCAAAAAACTACACCCAACTCTCAACATAAATCCCGTTAATATTTTTTATAAAATAATCAAGATCCGATTTTAATGATACTTAACCATATATAAATGGTTTCTTGAGGCTCCAAAGTTGGAATTTTGCCTCCATGTTGGAACCAACTGTGAGCCCAAATTGATGCCCACATGTGTTGTTAACACTTGTAAAACATTACAAGTAGTGTTTTGTTGATTTATGATTATTCACAAAAATATAAAAAGAGTGAAGGTTGAAGAAAGCTAAGTTTGAAGCATTAGGCTTGTGTGGAGTGGATTTAAGTAGTATGAGGACATACCTTGGTAAAGTGTGGTAGGTAAAAAGCCAAGGTTAGTTAAATGTTTGAATTAGGATCTTTGTTGATTATTTGAGGGAGGAAGGCTTAGGAGATTAGATGAGAGCCTACAAAGTAGGAGGAGATTTCGAAGGCTTATCGAAAGCCTTGTGGATGGGATGAGTCCCTACTTAGAAGGAGAAGGTTAAGGGGTTGTGATTGGAGGCTCTAATCCTCTCACCCTATCCTTATCTCATGCCTTCTCTCCCTCTCAACTCATTATATAATCCCTCATTCTTCTTTCATTCATCCTCTCTTTCTTTCGTGCTCCTTAAGCACCCCACGGGTTATAAGTGTGGGTGTGTGGGAAGCAAGATAGGAGTACATGTGTGTGCTTAGTTCTTAGAAGAAGAGCCAAGGCTATTTAGCCTTGAAGAGGGATTGACCTCTTGTTAGAAGTAGATTGGGTTTAAGGAATTTGGAGTTTGATTGTAAACTTCAACTTGTTGCATTGAGATTCATATTGAAGTGAGAGAGTTCAAACTTGTTTAAACTTGTGGCATTTAGAGTGACTAGATTGTACTAGGTGCATTACTTGTAGTGTTTTATTAGTTATGAACTTGAGCAGAACTTTATAGTGAGAGATTTGTCAATTATGGATGATCAGAGTGTTCAATGGGTATGAAAATTTGAGGGATTGTTTATTATAAAGTATGGGAGTTGTGGTAAAAATTTGAGAGCTTCAGTCATTGGGATGAAAGAGTTATTAAAAGTTGAAGGGGAGGGTGTCTAGGAACAAAGCAACAAGGTTTGAAAATATGTATCTCTTAGAGGGTTATAGATACGGATACCAAAATTTGACACTACCTTTTGAACTTATATATCTATCTTGTGTCAAAATTTTAGATTGATTGGACGTAGGAGTTGGAAGTTATTAGAGTTTTAATGACCGGATGCTTTATCACAGCATTCATACTAAGTAGTTAGAGTTAGAATTTCATGCATAACTTTTGCATATGAACTTTGTTTGTGCCAAAATTTGGTGTGGAGATTTTTGATAAGGTACTTAACAAGTGTACCAAATTTCACTTGAAGAACATAAGTTGGGTGGGAGTTATACTATTCTGAAGTTTAGTAGGAAGACATTGATAGAGATTTACATCAAGAAGAACTTAGAGAAGGAAGGGCAAGGATAAGTATATAAGTATTTTTTAATACTTGTATTTAAAGCCTATGTGCTTATGAAATCCACAAGCGAAGTGTCATGTACCAATACGGAATCAACCACGATGACATGTGATAACACGGAATCAATAAGCGAAAACTCATGTAGTAGTGTGGAGTCGACGGCAAGGACTCGATTCACAAGAGGGATATCTTTGAAGGCATGCGTGGCCAAAGCGGCCGGGTGGACATTAGAAAAGGCTAAGGATATAACCTTGCCCGACATTAAGGAATGTAAAACTACATAGTATGGTATTAATCAAGTTGTGTATATTTCAAGGGTAGATTGGAATTATATATTGGGTTACAAAGAGAGAAGTCTCTACATGTCATTATAAACTTTTCCACTCGGGCTAGGACGAAATCGAAGGGTGGAGGATTTTTGGTGACATAAATAGTGCGTCCGCCGGGAGTTTCGAGTTTGGAGCTTGGAGCTTGGAGAGCGGGCGACGGAAGTCTTGGAAGACGGTAGGAGAGGCGAAACGTGAAGATCGATTAAAGGACGGAGCGCTCGTGAGAGGTATGGTTTGAATTTAGTATTTATTTCATGCAATTTCAATTTGAGGAAGGAGCACGGCAAAGGTGCGCCTACTAAACCTTCTTGGGATGGCATAACGAAGATCACCTTAATAGGACCCGCACTAGAAAATTAAGAGGTAGAGGGATAATTAAATAATTAGGATCTCAAACTTTAAATACTCACTCGGTTGTGAAAGTTTAAAGTTTTTAAACTAGAGGGTTTTAGTGTTTTTTTAAATTACAATTATTTGAGTGTTGTATGTTTAGCAATTCGATCGAAGGGAGAGAGCTAACAAAACAGGAGGAAGCGAGAGCTTGAGGTAAGCAAAATCTCTTCCAATTGAAAAAATATTAAATTAAAAAAGGATTTTCGTAATTGTCTTTGTCGTGACGAACGGAGAGGGTAATTCCAAACTTGGACGTATAGTGCAAGGAATCGAAGGGTGAACCTCGATTCCAAGCACGGTACCCAAGAATGGTCAGCCCCTCACGAAGAGTCTTGTTGCAAGTGTTGAGCGTAAGGGGGTGTGACGAGGTGATACTCGCACTAACCCTGAAATTAACATGAGCTTTCCATCCCCTATTGGGATTGTTCATTGAAAATTGTATGTCTCTATTTCCTCACCTCCAAAACAATGATCACACGAACTAAGCGGAAATATTAAAGAGAGAACTTGTGAGGCTTTGGTTGGTCAATGTGAGGGTTGAACGGTGAATGATGGATGCAAGGATACACGAGGTCCCAGAAACCTAAGTTAGCATTAGGACTAAAGAAAAATGTTACTAAACGAAGATCTTCTAATATAGAGGAAGTGGTAGAAAGGGTAGGCACTAGTGTAGAGGGTGGCTTTAGGGGTGAACCATTGGTAGAAGTATCTCCGGTCACTACTCGACTAGAGGAAGGAGATATTCCTTCCCTATTGAGTGAAGAATTAGTGGAAGAACCTAATAGGACTAGAGAAGAGAGTAGTGTAAGCTCCAGAGAATCTAGTGAAGGAGGACCACGAAACACCATGGATGATTTAGGGGGAGGTGGAATTCCACCTCCCATATTACCAATCCCCCCCATCGATCCATTGGTTAGGCCGCGAGGCCTACCAATAATCGTACCTCAAGGGTTACCTTCGTTAGACATACCTTCGAACCTCCCGAAGTTCTACGGGACTAAAGATGAAGACCCGTCTAGACATATGGAGAGGTTCGTTGAGAGGGTAATTAGCTCACTAATTACAAACCAACAATATTGGCTAGTTTGGTTCCCTACGACTTTAGAGGGGGAAGCCTATGAGTGGTATAGAGACCACGATGAGGGCCACTTCCAAACGTGGGACCAATTACAACGGGAGTTCCTTAATGAGTTTCGACCCGAAGTCGGTCAAAGTATGGCTTTTAGAGCCTTAATGACAATGAGGCAAGGAAGAGATGAAGAGATTTCGGCATACATTAGAAGATTTGATTGGGTATGCGCAAGGTGGGTAGGTGATTACTCAACGATGATACTTTAATGCAATTTTTCATGAGAGGGTTTGTTAAAGCGACTACAATTAGGGGTGTATTACAAAGGAACCCTCGCACCCTAGCCGAGGCTAAGGTAGCCGCTAGGGATATGGAACATATTGAGAGGGATTATGAGCGGCTATGGAGGAAAGAGGATGAGTTGATCCCTCAATTCATCCCTCTCCTACCTAAGACGGGAATGGACCCGATTAGGCCGCATAATCGCCCTCCATATGTCGCCATTGAAGCGGCCTCAATTCCCTTAGCGGTAACGGCCCCCCCAACCATGTTAGCATTACCGGCCCCTAGGGTAGACCCTCAAATTGAAGAGATAGAGCAACGACTAGGTGCTACTCAACTAGGGTTCCAAGAGACAATGTTAAAACAATTTCAAAATCTAACGGACCAAATGGCATTGTTGATCAAAAATCAACAACCCGGTCCTCCACCTCAAATAGAGTCGGGAAACCACACATCGGGATTTTGGTGCACTAATTGTCAACAACACGATTTTCACCATCTTTGCGGTAGATACCACGTCATAGGGCAATGTTGGTCCGAAAACCAAGGTCAAGTGTGTAATAATTGTGGGGGGCCACACGCTTCTAACCAATGTCGTCATCCGGACAAGGTAAGTGGAGCACCGAACCCTCCAACTAACCCAACCCAACCGGATCAAGAGAATACGAGGGGTTCACAAAATGAAGGTAATAATACCCTTAAACCTTCTAACTTCTATTATGATGGGAATACGAATCTTTCGGGGCAAGTTACACAATCACCTAAACAAATGGGACCGTCTACATCTCAAGATGTCCGATTTATGGATTCTTCTACCGTTCCGGTAAATTTAGAAATGTCCACAAATGGTCAAGGTTCATGTCTTCCACATGCTAACTCCATTTCATACGAGTTAAAAAGTCTTAAGGAGGAAATTGTGCATAAGGCTCCGGCATTAGCCATTACCACTAGAGCAATGAGGGGTAATGCACCATTAGAAGTAGAGGAGGAGGAGGAAGAAGAGGAAAATCTATTGGGGGAAATTCCTTATTTTTCGGATTTGGAGAATGTAACTAGAGAGGCTAGGAAGGCCACTAAGGCATTAGAGAGAGAAAATGAAATTGCCAATGAGAGGGAGAGGTCTAATGTCATCCATGATTTAGAGGGTGGTGATGTAGGAGAGTGGGAAGGTCCGGGCATTCCCGTAGAGGAGTTTGATAGTGTTAGAAGGCCTAAGGCCGATAGAGTAGATGGATACGACCTTTGGGCCGACCTTAGCTCACTAAAGGCCGATATCACCTTTGGCCAATTGTTAGAAATTTCACCGGTAGCTAGGAAAACTTTGAAGGACGGGATGCCCGTGAATAGGAGGGCCAAGAGGCCAAAGACTGGAGTGTCGGCAAGGGTCCAAATGCAAGGAAGAACTCGTGAAGTCAAGGCGGTGGAGATTGAAGTAACAATAGTGGACAAGGTGGTTCCTCATGTTTTGGTGGATGGTGGAAGTAGTCTCAATATTCTACCCGAGCACACTATGCGGAAATTGGGCTTAAGTTTGACGGGTCCGTCGCCATTTGTGATTAATATGGCCAATCAAAGTCCGGTGGTTCCGGTGGATGAAAAGTCTACATGGAGTCCTACATGGTAGACTGTGGATAAAGGTGCATGGTCTGTTGGAATTTGCATTAGGCCCACTTCCAAGAGGTAGGCATGATGCAAATTTTGGAAGACCATGATAGTGGAACAATTGTTAATGGTTGCCATGGTTATTTAATTTTTTTTCTAACAATAATTTTTCTAGGACAAATTAGTTGAAAAAAGACAAAGAGTCGTCTCTTCCAACTACCCACAACTCCAAGTGTTTGGAGCTTGGTAGTATATGTGATCGTAATAGACAAATTTTTTGATTGAATTTTTTTTCGACAATTTTTTTCCGTCAATGATAGGTTTCTCGCAAGATGGCAGTGGTTCTAAAACCCAATAATGAAGCCAAAATTGTCCTTGAATGTCATGAAGTCAACTACAATTTAGATTGCACAGATTTTCATTGAGAAATTAGAATTTTAGCAATTTTCAACTGTTCAATGATGCAGATGTAGAAGTGAATGAATCACAAATGCCGCAAAATGTCGAAAGTAATAAAGGCATGAGAGACTATCAAGAAATAAAACGATCATGGTAAGAAGAAGAGAGGTTGGACATTAGTTTAAAAATCGAAAGGAGCACTAAAGAAGAAGGCAAAAATTAATGAAATTGAGTTAGAGATTTGGAAGGTGACGAAGAGGTCCATATTAAATGTCAAAATTATGAGATTGAAATCCTCATAGCCATTTGTGGTGAGATTGAAGAAGAATTTGCAAAATCAGCAAGAAAACAAGGTATGAAATAATTTGATTGAAAAATTGATGTTGAAAATGGGAAAAATTAAATTCAAATTGGGACAATTGGGTGTTTTGAAGGACCTTAAAATTCTATTTTGAAGCTTCATTTGCCACATTGATTTGGCTATTGCTTCATGCATTTGTGTAGCCACTAATAATGAATTTTAGTCTTTTTTTTTTATAAATTTTTAGTATCTTTGTCAACCTCTTCTATTCTTCGTGCATTATTTTTTGTACTAATGATATTTCATATTTCTCTTTTAGCTAGTATTCCAGTCCTCATTCCTTGTCTTTCTCTTAATGAACTATTTTCTATTCGCCTTTTTAATTATTATTTTTACTTAATTCTTTTTTGCCTTTTTTTTTTTAATTTTTTTTTAATTCTATCCATTCCTTATCAAACTTATCCTTGCCAATTGTATACATATTATATAGCACAATATGTGTAGCGACTATATCAGCCATATGTACTAAAGATTTATCAATCCATCTCATAATAATTCTCTATCTTTCTTTTAGAATTTCAAACATGCGAGTACACATACGACATTTTACACACATGCAAGTAGGATTTTGAATCAAATTCTAATTAACTTTATAACTTCTAAACTTTCTAGACAACTTTTGAATGTGATATAAATCCATGGCCGCACCGGATATACACAATCTCCGATCAACGTATAAGGTAAGAATCTACCTTCAATGCAATCTCTTCCAACTTTTGTTAGTTAAAACAATGTCCAATAGTGCATGGTATGGCCTTTGGACGATATTCAAGGGCCCTCACCATTTCATGGTCATGGCCCTTGGCTCGTGTGTGAAGTGGCCCTTAATTAGATACGTCTGAGCTTACTTAGAGGACAAAACAACTTAAAGAAAAGAAAGAAAAGTTTTAAAAGAAAAGAAAAACGACGCATGCCGGCGACTCTGCTGGAGGGCTAAATGCAATGAAATGTAACAGGACGCCCTTTTTCGCAGCACGGCGAGCTCGCAGCCGCCATAGCCAGAAACCCTCGTCTCTTTTATTAGGGTTTCGAGAGCCTCACTCAACGTGATAGACTGTGCGGTTGCTTTGATACATCACTTCGGGGCGGGTACTGGAGCAGTGTTTTCGCAAGCGTTAGGTCTCGAAAATTCGTTTCGCGAAGTCAGTGGGGATCGATCTAGCTAGCTAGCTAGCTAGGGTTTAAGCACTTCTCGCGATGGGGAAGTCAATAAGGTCGAAGAGGTTGAAGCGGCTGAGGACGCTAAAGCGAGAGCTTGTGACACCTCATTACGATGAGAAGGAGCTAGCCAAGATGGCAGCCATGGAAGCTGCTTTGGCAGCTCCCAAGGTGGAAATTCCCAAGAAGCGTTCTCAGGTAGAGTCTATGGAAACAGAGGAACAACAGAGCCGAGGAAGAACAGGACAATCATCATCATCATCAGTCATGGCTATTGATGACTCTGCTGCCAATGCCAGTGGCAGTGGCAAGGATTTGACGAAGATGTTGAGGGTTCGTGGTGGCATCAAGAAGAGAGGCAAAAGTCAGGGGCGTCTAAAGAAGGAAAGGCACCACAAGCAGAAATTGAATTTCTAGGCAAGGTATTAAAAGACACGAAAGTTTATGGCATGGATGTAACATGGATTTTAGATGTCCCTCTGTGGTGCTATCCAAATATTACGCAGGAATAACATCAAGTAGAAGAACAATGAAGGCTTAGAAATGGAATTCTGCAAACAGAGATGTGGTGAAGTCCTACTCTCCAGGGACTAATATCTTTCTCTGATACATTTGGATGTGTCCCTGTATTGGATGCTTGGCTCTTGCAAGAAGGGAGGCTGTGCGATTCTTCATTAAGTAGGGCATTATCTTTGATGAGTTATGATGAGTTATATTGTCTGCTCTGATGAGTTAATAGATTGCATGTGCGATGCATTGTGGTTATTTAATCACCGGTAACCTGTTCCAACGGCTTTGGCATTCCTCGAAAGAGTGGACAACTGTACTTGCTCGCAAGTTTGTATGGGGTTTAGAGGTTTACGGGTTTATGAGCCACATTTGAACATTGTGTTACACATAGATCATTATGTCTTAGGTTTTAGTTGACATTGTTAGGGTTTTGAGATTCTTGCACAAGATACAGGAACTCACACAACTCTTTCCCAACCCCATATAATGACCAAGCAGCAGGCTTGCCGATTGATTTTATTTGCACATCTACAAGATTTTGAGTACGTAATCAGTACTTTCGTTCACTATGAACATGAATTTGCAGCGTAAATTGCATTGCCCAACTCACTCATAGGTCATCTTTTTCTTAATGTCTGTAAACTCTAGGGATGTCGATGGATTCATTATCTTGTATTGTAGTCCTTGGCGTCATATCTGTTAATTCTGTTCTATCCACTTTCCATGGCCCGATGTTTTGGTTACACTCACAATCATCTTACAGAACATAAAGCCTTGGGATTTTGCTTGTCTTAATATGTGGAGACACAGATGAGCATAACGTTAGTCTGCAAAATGGCAATTGTGGGATCGCCTACAGTGCTTGCCTATATCCACATAGGCATGGTAAAAAGTTCAAGCTCTCAAGTTGAAAGCTCAAAGTGTAAAGTAGACTAGCATGAGCTAGTGTTAGTGAGAGTCTCCCCACCAACGAGAAGGTTCCTTTCTTCAAGCTCTCAACCTCTCTAGTATTAAGTGGGGACTCAGGCTGTACGTCACATTAGATACACTACTCAGGCTGTGTACTGTGTAGGTGGTGGTGTGCATTTAAGTGTATTAGACAAATATCACACTCCTGAAAATTGCAAGTTCTAGCTTTCACCTCAAGCTCTAGTGTAAAGGGGGCCTAACATATTCTCTTTCCAGTAACTTACAAAAACAATGACTGGTGCTCTAAACAGGGGAGGGCGAACCGACCCATACATTGGTACCTTACCGGATGTCTAGTGATGTCACATTTGAATGAATCGGCCCTCAACCTCATAGGGGTCTTTTTGTATTGGAGCCACTTCATCCACGATATGTAGGATGGTTGATTTTAAGTGAGTGCCACGAATCCCTAGCCGTTTGCCCTCCCCGGTAAGGTACGAATATAGGGGTTGGTTCGCCCCAGCCCTCTAAACAAGACTTGAACCTATCTGCCAAGGTAGTTATTTCCACATTAGTTTACACAACATTGCTGGATATTAAAGGCCTGGCAGAGTCCACAGTAGAAATTCAATATCATCTCTATTGACAAGTTGATCTGCCTGTTGAGTCGAAGTTCCATCAGGGTGTCATAGCAGGAGATGTTCTAATGAATGGGTGATTCAAGACTTCATCACCTACTGAAATTCATTATCAAAAGGTCTGCTTGTTTTGTTTTTACATGTATGGGAATAATAAACTCATAAACAGATGTAAGTATGATTGCCCTAACAGAATGCTTGTTCAAAAAAGTTCTTTAAAGTCACCTGTGCACAACTAGGTACCCTGAGAAGTGCTGGAAGGATTTGACAATGAAAGGAATGAATGCTTAACTTTTGCAAGAAAATCACAAATTGTGTGGACAATTGAAATGTGACAAATAAAATGATTTTGACTGCTACATATATTTGATGCCACACACAACAGCTATACATGCCATACGTAAGAACCATGTCAACGTTCAATATGCTATGCCACCAGATATACCATCACCATCATGCCTCAGGCTATCTGTAAGCCAATATCCATCCCAGTTGCCTCCAACTCTCTGCAGGAAACCACAACAATCAGGATGTAATATTTGATCCCACTGCAACAGTAGCACAATTACAATTGGAGGTATTAGCTGTAGGGTTATTCTACACACTACACTACAATACACTCTAGGGTTATTCTTGATTAGAGCACTTCACACAAAAATGCACAGTGAGTGGTAGGGCACTTGAACCAGTCAACACATCTTAGGTTACAGATTAAATCAGACAGTGCCATCCAGTACCCTCCCCTTGGGACCCATTCACATCCAAAGAGCCTGCATTTTTGAGCTCATCAATCTACACTGATCAGGGTAAATACTGTGGGCCACACTATTGAGCTTATCTCCACACTGAAAACATTGGGGATAGTACTATGGGTACACAATATTTACCAACCCACAATATTTACAATCAAAGGTCCATTGTAGGTTACAACAACTCTGTTAAGTTGAAAATAGTGTGCATTTTAAAGACTTCCAACTAGGGGAAGGAGGTGGGTATATCAGAGGGGCATGACAAGTGTAACTAGGGTTGCACACAATTTTCCTACGTGATGGTGTATATTGCAGGCCACACTACAAGGTTGCCTACAGTAAGTCACATTATACATCTGCCCACACTATTTACCATAATTAGTGTAGTTTGCTTTATGGTGTCTATCTGTTCAACGCATCAAGGATCTTCATTCTTGGCTCTGTTTGACCACTTTGGCATGTGTAAGCAAATTCTTTTAGAAGCTATGAGAATCTGGCCCAATATGGAGGCTTTGTATCAATGTTGGACTTTTATACATATGAATGTATAGGTATGAAGAATCAACATCAATAATGGTATCAAAGAACCTATCCATGGTTCTTGAAACTGTAATACCAGCCAAATATTAATATTTGGTGGGTATGTCAAGGTGCGAGAATGTTTGTATACCAAAATTATGATTTGGGTCAATACCATTCTAAACCATATTGATACTAAGGACGAATTTGTGTAGGTATGAAGGTTCTTGCATGATATATAGACCCGAATGGTATCGAAAACAAATACAGTCAAATATCCATACCCTATTGGTATCAAAAAACGTGAAATCCCTCATTATAGATACCTGAATGGTATCAAAAAGGACAATACCAGACCAACACTGGTTGAAACTAACCTGCACAAGGGTGAACTCATAAACTTCTTCCTCCCCTGGTCGGGCTCCACCTATCCAAACCCTTTGCTTAAAGCAGTGCTGTTGAACAAAACACAAACATAAATCAGTATATATCACCCACAAAAATGCATTTGATGCATATCCAGAAGCTTGTTCAACTGCCTGATCCCACATGAAAAAAAGAGAGTCTGACCTCATTAATGAAGAGGCTGCTCAAGATGCGGCGATCTGTGTGACCTAGCAACACACGGTAGGAGGAATGGTGGACAATCCGTCTAAATCTTTCAAACTGGCACTCACAAAAAAATTTGCAATGTCAACACAAAAGGGAACAAAAAAGGAACATAACTAAGGTCTTCGCATGCTGCTGGAGACAAACAGAAATTTCTGGTATCTGGCAGGTCCTATTTGTTGATTCAAAATTCTGTGGACATTAAATTGATGATGGAGGATTCAGGTTCTTAAGCAACATGGAACTTGTTGAGATTTTGAAGAACAGTTGCTCACCTGGCCTAAATCAAAAAATGGGCCGAAATATTGTGACCGTTTAAAAGGATCAAAACCTGCAAACTGCAACCAAAATATCCTTTAGACATTTCTCGCTTATACGAAGGGCATGGTCCTGAGATATCTCTTGACCTGATGCAAGACACCTAGTTTTGACCATGGTTTACATAAAGACCCAAGAGGTGAAAACGCAGTGACTTTCTTTCAAGTGACTTACGAGTCTTCTTATCTCTCTTAAACAATACTAAGTGGAACTCGCTCTCCTAAAATGCTGCTGAAATGCACATTAAAGACATTCTTCATTGACATGGGAGATGTTTTAACATGTCAGAAAGCAATGAAAGCAAAGAATACATACCCTGTACATAACCTCCACGCCATGGTCTGGATATGGATTGTCGTTATTCTGAAGAGCATCTAGTTGAGTGAGTGTAGCTTCCTCAGCTGTCAACTACATCAAGGTCCCGGTCAAAATGAGGTGAATTCAGTTTTATTCAAATCACTACAGTGGTCTCCGGTTGAAATCTATAATGCTTCCAGTTTGATGCAGAGATCGTCTTACTTTTTACAAATGTTTCACCTTCCCGATAGTTAAAATTGCAAGAAACACATTATTTTCCATTGCTGATCATCTCCTACAAACTGGAATGAATAATGAAACTTCATACTTCAAGTTATGAATGTAACCCAAACATCATATGTCATAGCATTTGCTTGAGTGGAAAATCTGTACTTGGATATTCAAAAAAAGGTGTCATCAGCTTGTGACAAGGATGAAAGAGAAAACATAAGATTATCAAGAGGAGAAATTACATAAGATGTGGGGCCAAGAGGTTTGTTGGGTGTTGTCCTGCAAAACATACATTCCCATTAAATCCTTAATAGAATTAATAAATGTGCTGCAAACACACTCTTACCACTTGATTTTGTTGCACACATGGATAGAAAACTCGACCCCGAAAATTAGACTTGATGATATTCTTTGAACCCACTAACGCGCCGTACCTTAGTGGTCCAGACAATTCACATTCATCAAGTTGCCTAGGATTGAAAGGCTCCAACCTAGTTTTTTGCCACACTGGGAAAGAAAGATGAACAATTCAGAGTCTGAGTGCGAATGAAAACGGGTTTGTCATACCAAGTGGCGGGTAGGAAGTCAGGAACATCTGCAGCCGAAATTCTGAAAGGTCTCCTACGGGAACAGGAAACTTTCTTCAACCCAAATTTCTTGAACCTCGAGCACTCGGCAGCTATCACCGTGGTGGAAGGAGAGGGGACAGCGAGTTTCTGCAACCCTGGTGAAGCCATCAAGGAGTTAACTCCTCCTCCTAACCTAATTCCCGCCATCACCACCAAGACTTCTTCTGCTGAGAATGCGTGGGAGCTCTCCTCGCATCGAAATTCTCCGTTTTACCACATCGAATTTTTTTTGTGAAATGTGATCACTTCCGAGCCCTAACGTTGTTGGAATCTGAGAATCAGCGCACCCACAGATGCAATCCCGCACTTTCCATCAGAATCCTTGCAAATTGTTTTGGATTGACTCCCATTTTGACAAATTCCTACCCTCGAGTCACCGCTCTGTTCCTGCGCTTTTCTGAGTCGCCCTTCTTCTCCTTTTTGCCCCGCTTCGGTAAGGTAGTGGGCACATCTCCACCTATCCACGGTATATGGCCCTTTACCACATTCAATTGACTCCTAAATGCCTCATCAACCATGTTATACGATTGTGGCCTCCCTATGGTCACCTCTAGGTTCTTCACATATCATAGGTAATGTTAATTTTTTCAGGTGACGCATAGAATTTTGTACGTGTTCCAACCAATAGAATAGTGTTACATAGCACTCTACTCATATTTTGAACGAAGGTATGTTAAACTTGCTTATCACCTACAATAATCCTTTGATGGCGGCGGGCTTCACAAATTTCTCTTGCACAATGATCCTCAAAAAACTACTGGAAATGTTGATATAATGTATTCTAGAATATGTGTGTGTGTGTGTGTGTGTGTGTGTGTGTGTGAGTTTTCTTAGGCTTTCAAGGGTTAAAAAACTAAAATTGAAGCTATGATGTAATTCATTGTGTTTACATGCATGTTGTGGAGTCATGGTTGTATCTGTTGGGAGCATACAAACCTAATCTATTTATAGGATATTGCACCGACTGACTGGCATCTGAGGACAAAAAGCCAAGAGATTCTTACATGTGGAATACACTTCTAAGGCTAGTGTATTACACCACATAAGATAATTGGTCCAATGTGGTTGCTTTGTCTTAATTAGACACATGTATTTGAGTGATGTATGGTCACGGTGTGAATCTCAGAATGGACATAAAAAAACATCTGCTCTAAGGAAATTAAAATAGCGTGCTCAACAAATTGTGAACTATTCTAAGAACACTATATTCGTTAATCGGAGACTTTGGGAAGTCTCAAAATAAATTGGACCCATAGTTTCGGATGTGAATATTGTGAATATAGGAAACATCGGAAACATAGGGAACATGATGGTTTATAAATTCGCACGCGAAGAAGATTCATATTACTAAAAATAGTAAGTCTTTAAATCATAATCAAAACATGAACTATACGTGGAAAATAACAATCGAATCCCAAAAACAAGTGAATTTATGTCATTATAAAGTTTAGGGTGCACATCCCATATATAAGGGTCTTATGGGTTTGGATGGCACATCCCAAACGCATACATAAATTTGAATGTAGCTGTAATAAAACCAAGTCTATGAAGTGTGTGAGCCACTCAAATTGCTCACGGTTTGAATTAAGGCTCATTGCCCACAAAAACAAAGAAGTTAGTTAGGCATATATAAACCTCTCAAAATTGATGTTGTCATAAGGCCTGGGTATACATGTAGGTGGCCCATGGACCTCTTGATGCCCTAAATCTCTTTGTGTCTTGAACAACATCCAATTTCGACAATAAGATGTTGGCGGACGCGCGTCCGTAAACTTATGGTCTATAGTTTACCAAAGTCTTTACGCCTCGCACTGAACTCTCTGGACAGGCAGAGGTTTACAGATGTGCGTCTGTAAATCTGTGGTCTTCATGTTGTGTGGACCTTTACGCTGGGGACCGACTGTCAACAGACAAAGGTATCTGGACGCGCGTGTTTTTGCACTGATAATATTGTCACATGAAAGTCATTATTGCCCACATTGTATTTTTTATAATATGTGTTTATACTATCCACGTGCACCCACGCACTGTCGTCAAGATCAAACATTGGGAGAAACATCTATTATTCTTCATTCATTCATTCAACGCTAAATATGAATACTCAATATATATTAGATGAATACTAGATTTTGGGACATCCGCCTATGGATGCGAGTTGTCTAAGAGACTGGTATTAGGTCTGAACCAACCCGGGTTCGAATCCGGTTGGTTACATCGACTGGTGCTATCCCAAATTGAGCTAGTGTTAAAGCATGAATAATTTATAGGCGGATACAGAGAAGAAATTACTACGCGCGTGTGCGTAGATCCTTCTCAATTATATTATCTTTTAGAAGCATTTTATTATTTATCCACGTGAATTAACCAAACCACTTCCGGTTAGTTCAAGGTTCTCAGTCTAATTAGAAAGGAAATTAGTGGATAGAAATATTAATTAGGTCAATTAGTTAGTATGAAGAAATATATACGAATGATAGCATAGGACAACGTAGGACAACATATGACATCATCGAACAAATGAAGAATAGCATAGGACAACGTCGAATGAATGAAAAACATTAAATGTTTCTCCCAATATTTGATCTTGACGACGGTGCGTAGATTCACGTTGATAGTGTAAATACATATTATAAAAAATCACAATGTGGGCAATAGTGGCTTTCATGGCGTGGAAACAAAGACACATAGGTATATAATTTTATCACAATGCGAACATCCTTCTACTGTGACACATAAGGTAATTTAGGTTTACGGATGTGCATCCATAAACCTCCATGATCCTACAGTCTCCGTGCCATATTCTACATGGTACATGGCCATGAGGTCAGTCTAGGTGCCATCGTGAACTGTGGCACAAAAGGTTTAAGGTTTATAGATGTACATTCGTAAACCGCTATGTACCTCATTACTAGCTCAAAGACAATAGAGGTTCAATGCACCATGAGGTTAAGGTTTACAGACGCGCATTCGTAAACCTCTCTGCACCTCATTACTAGCTCAAATACAATGTTCGAGGCAATAGAGGTTCAATGCACCAAGGGGTTTAAGGTTTACGGATGCGCATCCGTAAACCTCTCTGCACCTTATTACTAGCTCAAATACAATGTTCGAGGCAATAGAGGTTCAATGCACCAAGGGGTTTAAGGTTTACGGACGCGCGTCCGTAAATCGCTCTGCACCTCATTACTACCTCAAACACAATGTTCAAGGCAATAGAGGTTCAATGCATCAAACACAATATTCAAGGCAATAGAGGTTCAATGCACCAAGAGGTTTAAGGTTTACGGACGCGCGTCCGTAAACCGCTCTGCACCTCATTACTACCTCAAAGACAATGTTCGAGGCAATAGAGGTTCAATGCACCAAGAGGTTTAAGGTTTACGGACACGTGTCCGTAAACCTTTCTGCACCTCATTACTACCTCAAATATAATGTTCGAGGCAATAGAGGTTCAATGTACCAAGAGGTTTAAGGTTTACGGACGCGCGTCCGTAAACCTCTCTGCACCTCATTACTACCTCAAACATAATGTTCAAGGCAATAGAGGTTCAATGCACCAAGAGGTTTAAGGTTTACGGACGCGCGTCCGTAAACCTTTCTGCACCTCATTACTACCTCAAATACAATGTTCGAGGCAATAGAGGTTCAATGCACCAAGAGGTTTAAGGTTTACGGACGCGCGTCCGTAAACCTTTCTGCACCTCATTACTACCTCAAAGACAATGTTCGAGGCAATAGAGGTTCAATGCACCAAGGGGTTTAAGGTTTATGGACGTGCGTCCGTAAACCTTTCTGCACCTCATTACTACCTCAAATATAATGTTCGAGGCAATAGAGGTTCAATGCACCAAGAGGTTTAAGGTTTACGGACGCGCGTCCGTAAACCTTTCTGCACCTCATTACTACCTCAAAGACAATGTTCGAGGCAATAGAGGTTCAATGCACCAAGAGGTTTAAGGTTTACGGATGCGCGTCCGTAAACCTCTCTGCACCTCATTACTACCTCAAAGACAATGTTCGAGGCAATAGAGGTTCAATGCACCAAGGGGTTTAAGGTTTACGAACGCGCGTCTGTAAACCTTTCTGCACCTCATTACTACCTCAAATATAATGTTCGAGGCAATAGAGGTTCAATGCACCAAGAGGTTTAAGGTTTACGGACGCGCGTCTGTAAACCTTTCTGCACCTCATTACTACCTCAAACATAATGTTCAAGGCAATAGAGGTTCAATGCACCAAGGGGTTTAAGGTTTACGGACGCGCGTCCGTAAACCTTTCTGCACCTCATTACTACCTCAAATACAATGTTCGAGGCAATAGAGGTTCAATGCACCAAGAGGTTTAAGGTTTACGGACGCGCGTCCGTAAACCTCTCTGCACCTCATTACTACCTCAAATACAATGTTCGAGGCAATAGAGGTTCAATGCACCAAGGGGTTTAAGGTTTACGGACGCGCGTCCGTAAACATCCGGTATTTGCGGCGGTGTAACAGGATATGTGCCTACACGAAATAAGAATCCAGCACACTAGAAGGGTCCGGGAGCGCGGCCCACATCTGAGATGCAAAAAGAGTCCCTTAGTGGGGGGGATGTCCCCTTAAGTAGTGATCGTTTTTCCTTGGATCCGTTTTTTGACATAGGATACTAGCCACCAACTATGTCCTAAAAATAAAAACCTAAGATTACTACATTCCATGTGCCATCCTTACAATGGAACATGTATTCATGGTGGACAACATGCATGTACTATGAGTCCACATAATGACAAAGCAAAAGACATCTATTGGCTAATAATATATAAGCATTATACATTATTGAGGGGTGGTTTATAATATTGAATTGCCTAATATTAAGAATTCATTGTAGAATCAGTAGACAAAAATTATAGAATCATGAAAAAAATCGACCACACAACAATAATAGTACATGGAATATAACAATATATATAATTCAAAATCAAAATAGAAAAAATATTTTATTATTTTGCATAAAATGTAATGATATTCACTACAATATCATGTTATCTCATGTCATCTTGTATTTAATATTGCAATTACATTGACCATCCAACCCGTTTAATCTACCCACCTATACACACCTATACATAATTGTATTAATAGATACACAAACTTGAAGCGTCTACATGCCATGTAAGTAGCACATCTATTGTCCTAGGTATGGGTTGAATTAAAATCAATATTGTCAATTTTCTTTCTAAACCTTAGGGCCCCCTTGAGTACATCAACATTTACTTCAAAAAAACTAATAGACTTCTTTATATACTATACGTGAGAAAATATATTCTTTAGTACCTCATGTATAATTATATTATGTACGGTAATGACTCAAACAATACCAATTCTTACACTCACATTAGTTCGTATGTGGTATCAAACAAAACATTTGTATGCAATGGTGCAAAACATTGTATCCTTATTGGGTGTTGGGGCTAATTTCGATTTAAGACCAAGGTGTTGGGGTTTATTTTGATTTCACATATATTACGTGTTAAATGACTTAAGACCAAGGTATAACCGCCTATACCCTAAACAAACATGAGGACATAGGGGTGCAAACACGGTAAAGTGAACAACTCCCAATACATGTCAAGGCTTAAGTGGAAGTAATTCAAAACCATATACTTACTTTAAATTTTGTAAAATAAAACCATAAACAATTCAAAATCCAAGCAAATTCATGTTCACAAAGTATTCTAGAAGATGGTGTAAGTGGTGAAAGAGTAGGTGATATTGAACAAAGAATTGTCACGCAAACTTGTTTAAAATACGAAAACATTACATCACATTGATGGATTTATGCCAATAAATTATGTTGACCTCAAGTTTATAATGAATTCAAGAAATATGAAAACAATTACAACTTCAAAATACTTAAGATCAAGATATTTATGTTCTAAACCATATTTAACCATTTGCTTTAAACCTTTACTTTTGATGAAAGCTTTTGAAGATCTCATATTGATATTCTATAATTGAGTACTTAACACAAGAGTACAAGTCACCATGGAAACAAAACTCCAATATAAAAAACATTTTGCTACTACTTATAGGCGATAATACAAGCTTAGACCTAGGTGTGGAAGGATTAAATTAATTCCGAAGGTTGTTCAAATGTACAAGGGATATGAATTCAACACATACCCACGTGTTTAGTTTTAATACAAGCTTAGACCTATGTGTGGAAGGATTGAATTAATCCAAAATGTTGTTTAAGATATTATAAGCATATGAATTCAACCCTTGATGTTTGGTTTTATTAACTGTGTTTCAACTGTGCTTAATTTAAACATCCGGCATAATGATACTCGCATCAAAGCATCCAAAGTGTCCAACTTCAATGAAGTTTGCAAGTGACTCTTGATAGTGTTTTGTTTTGAAAATCCCCTTTCACAAATTGCGATACTTGAGGGAATAACAAGTATTTCTTGCTAAAGTTTCATGAGCATTTGTGGCCAATTGGTATACCACTCATTGATGCCCCCACAAAATTGCCATGCCTCATACAATGATATGTTTTCACATTCATGCCTCAAAGTTTCTACAAACTCAAGCAACTCGGCTCTACTTGCATCGCTTTCAACCACGTCAATCCAAATTTTATGATCAATCTCTCCAACCATTGCTCTGACATAGTTATACAAAATTCTTCATCACTTGGATAATACTTTGGACTAAAACATTTTGGATGGGCCTTAGGCCATGATGTTATTTGTCCATGCCTTATTACAAACTATGCATTTCAGGTTTTTTGTCTACTTTTGATGATACTCTTGAGCTTTGTGGCTCTCTTCATAAAACAATCTTCTTGAAAGATGATTAGAAGTTATAGACCAAGCACTTTCCACAAGGTGCATCCTTTGTGGCATTATAAACAAGTAAGCATGTCCAAAATGATTATTTCCTGGTCACAAAAAGTAAGGATTTATGTTCATTAACTTATTGTCTACATTTGGTACATGCAATTTTGGTTGCTTCTTTATGATGGACATTACGATGGGTTGAAACGAAGTCACCAAAACTTATAACATTGTCCCAATTACATTTGAATCCCACCTTTGAAAAAGAAAATCTTATACTTAAGTTACTCAACTCACTAGAGGAAAACGTGTCCAAATGAACCCTGCAGGGTTGCACAAATAACAGTGGATGCGGTCACCGGTGCCTGGTGGTTGCCAATACTGGGTGCAGTCCTCATGGCCAGGTCAAAAGCCGGGTGTTGGCTCGAGGGAAGCTAAGACATGAGCGATGAGCAGTGAGCAGTGAGCGGTGAGCGGTAACACATGAGCAATGAGCAATAAAAACTACCAAATTTGGCAAATAAAAACGGTTTTAGGGTACACATTCTAAATTTGGTATGTATATTTATCAAAAAATTATTATAAAGCATGTGCATTTTGGGAGAAAAAAAATGAAGGGAGCCTATTACCATGGATAACTCAAAAACTATCTATTCATTGTTAATTTTTATTATAATAATACATGTCACTTACTGAAATTATCAAACAAAGGGTTGAATACAACCCTTGTAATATTACTCACATTCTACCATACCTGCAAGTTCAAGTAGCCGCATGACCTCATTATAGGAGTACGTTGGAGCGTGAATGAATTTGTCACTACTGTAATCCACCTTATACAAAAATCTAAACACATAATAAAGATGTTTGCAATACACCCATTTCCCTTTCTTTCCCAAAGACTGAGATGACATTTTCACGGTCGACACTCCATTATCCGCCATGACGGAATTTAAGTTTTCCCAGAAGGGAGTCTGAGCTGAATCATCTTCAGATTGCATGTCACAATACGCAATGGTCAACACCTTACAGTACTTGCTATCATACACATGACACACAAGGGTGGTCCAGTCCTTCAGGTGTTTGACGTGGTCAAACATTATCTATGAATTATCCATATCTCCTCCTATTTACATACGCTTAACAAGATCCACACCACTTCCCGGAAGATCTACTGACATTTTGAAGACAAATACTTTGACATACTTAATGCCCGAATGGTCTTTGAGCGCCATGATACTATCCATCGTACTCATTCCACTATAAATAAAACGCTTTGAGCCCGATATGAAGTTACGACAATTTGGAGAGGCAAAAGTATTGAATTTATCCATGAATACAAAATTCCTTCTTTCAATGGATACAGTGAGAGAAGATTGCTAATCACTTGATGATTTTCTCATGGCACCAAAATCTTGAAAATTCAATTCTACAATTACTTCACACGTCTCAAGTCAACACCAACTGAGCCATTTTGCATCCAAGAGCATAATGACATGATGAAGGAGGACCTGGAAGATCACAACACATCACACAATAAGAACACCACATGTATGTAAATTCCATCGCAAACTCCGAACACTCAAAAAACTGAACATGAAATACAAACTAGAGAACTAACCTACCAATGCATCATCCTCCCGCAGGTGACACGAATCAAGCTCCTCGTTAAGGAAAATACTAGCAGTCGATGAGAGTGATAGTGAACTTTCAACACATACACTATGCATCCCAAGCTATGCACCGGCGAGGAAAGAAGGGAGAGACACTAATTTGGTTGCAACCCACATCAAAAAAATGGTTAATTGAGAACTCCACAAACATCATGATGTTCCAAAGCCCAAAACAAAATATCACGCAATTTTGCAAATTGCACCTAACGGAGGGATTGGCGACTTGACATCTCACACCTCTATGCTATCAAAATCAATGGACGCAAAATTTGATTTGGATTTTTTTCTAAATTCTATTTATTTCAATGCGTCGACAATATTCATACTCATTGATGAAGAAAAATGATGTAGCAGAGGGCATTGTGATGGTAAACCATGGTGTGCCACCCTCATGTACAAAAGACTGTAAGGGTATTTTAAAAGATCCATAGGATGTTTGGAAAGGGAGGAATCTCTATTTCTAAATGGAAATGGTGATGTATTAGAAAGGTCAACAGTAACATAAATGACAACTTCAAAATCTGCCAACACTAACACATTATCATCAGTGGTTTCCAATTTAACATTGACAACATTTGGAATTTAAACAATTGATGTGACAGATTCATTTGTCAAAATTAAAAATAGTTAGAATGTTCACTTGATAGTTGTTATGTGCTCTAAAATTTGAATCAAGAAGCTTCAAGCTTTAGGCTTCAAGCTCGATTTTTGAATCTTCAAAATTTCTTTAAAAGATAAGGGCATAGATTTGGTCACCTCCCCCTCCTCTTAGTCTCATAGGGTGCAACAAGAGAGAGAATAATTTCCATAAAAATAACAACGCAAGAAACAAGAAATTTTTTGAAATAAAAAAAAAAAGAATTTCGGTCCGAAACAATTTTTTTTTAAAGTTCAGGATTTTTCTTGATATTTTCTTCACTCATTTTCTTCCTTTCATTTTATTTTTGTGTGTGTCTTGTGTGTCTTGTGTGCCTCTTATTTTGGTATGTGTGATAAGAAGCAGTTGAGATGTTCATTTCATGGTTGTTGTGTGTTTCAAATTTTGAATAAAAATGCATCAAGTTTTAGTCTTCAAGCTCAATTTTTGAATCTTCAAAAGTTTTTTGAAGGATGAGGGGATGGATTTGGTCAGCTCCCCCTCCTCTTAGGCTCATAGGGTGCAACAACAAAGAAAATAATTTCTATAAAAACAACAAATAAAGAAGCAAAGGAAAATTCTGAAATTTCAAAAAAATGAGACTCGGTACCGAAACAAGCTTTTTTAAAAATTCGGGGTTTTTGCTTGATTTTTAAAAATTATTTTCTTCCATTCATTGCACTTTTTTGTGTGTTTTGTGTGCCTCTTGTCTTGGTATGTGTGATTAGAAGTAGTTGAGATGATCATTTCATGGTTGCTGTGTGCTCCAAAATCTGAGGCTAATGTGCCTAAAAACGTCGAAAAAAAAGCAAGAAAAAATCCAAGAATTCCAAAAAAAATCTTGTCTCGGATCCGGTACAAGTTCTTTTGGAATTCCCGGATTTTTTCTCGTTTTTTTTCCAGCCAATTTCTTCCCCTTCTTTGCACTTGTTTGTGTGCCTAGATTGGCTTTGTATTAGTGTGTGTGATTAGAGGTACTTGAATGTTGGGTTCAAACTTGTTGTATGCTCTAAAATTTAAATCAAGAAGCTTCAAGGTTGAGGCTTCAACCTTCAAGCTTGAAGCTTCATAACTTTCTTCAAGGTTGAGGGTTACATTTGATCACCTCCCACCTCTCCTTACTCTCATAGATTGTAGCAAGAGAGAGGCTCATGCTCCCAAAAACGTCGAAAAAAAGAGCAAGAAAAAAACCCTGAAAATCCATAAAAACATGTCTCGGATCCGAGACATGTTTTTATGGATTTTCAGGGTTTTTTTCTTGCTCTTTTTTTCGACGATTTTCGGCGACTTTCTTGCACTTGTTTGTGTGCCTAGCTTGGCTTTGTATTAGTGTGTGTGATTAGAGGTACTTGAATGTTGGGTTCAAACTTGTTGTATGCTCCAAAATTTAAATCAAGAAGCTTCAAGGTTGAGGCTTCAACCTTCAAGCTTGAAGCTTCATAACTTTCTTCAAGGTTGAGGGTTACATTTGATCACCTCCCACCTCTCCTTACTCTCATAGATTGTAGCAAGAGAGAGGCTCATGCTCCCAAAAACGTCGAAAAAAAGAGCAAGAAAAAAACCCTGAAAATCCAAAAAAACATGTCTCGGATCCGAGACATGTTTTTATGGATTTTCAGGGTTTTTTTCTTGCTCTTTTTTTCGACTTTTTTAGGTGCAAAAAAAATTCCGAAAATTCCAAAAACAATTCTGGACCGTCAGATCCTCTTGGCAAGAAGATCTCACGGTCCAGAATTTTTTTTAGAATTTTCGGAATTTTTTTTTTGCACCCAAAATCGTCGAAAAAAAAGAGCAAGAAAAAAACCCTGAAAATCCATAAAAACATGTCTCGGATCCGAGACATGTTTTTTTGGATTTTCAGGGTTTTTTTCTTGCTCTTTTTTTCGACGTTTTTCGGCGACTTTCTTGCACTTGTTTGTATGCCTAGCTTGGCTTTGTATTAGTGTGTGTGATTAGAGGTACTTGAATGTTGGGTTCAAACTTGTTGTATGCTCCAAAATTTAAATCAAGAAGCTTCAAGGTTGAGGCTTCAACCTTCAAGCTTGAAGCTTCATAACTTTCTTGAAGGTTGAAGGATACATTTGATCACCTCCCACCTCCCCTTACTCTCATAGATTGTAGCAAGAGAGAGGCTCATGCTCCCAAAAACGTCGAAAAAAAGAGCAAGAAAAAAACCCTGAAAATCCATAAAAACATGTCTCGGATCCGAGACATGTTTTTATGGATTTTCAGGGTTTTTTTCTTGCTCTTTTTTTTCGACGTTTTTGGGTGCAAAAAAAAATTCCAAAAATTCCAAAAAAAATTCTGGACCGTCAGATCTTCTTGGCAAGAAGATCTGACGGTCCAGAATTTTTTTTGGAATTTTTGGAATTTTTTTTGCAGTCGACTGCTATTTGGAGTGGTTTGCTAAGTCGACTGCTAATAGCAGTCGACTGCAAAAAATTACTTTTGTAGTCGACCAAGACCATTCGACTGGAATGAGCAGTCGGCTAGCTGGTTGACTACCAAAAGTAGTCGACCTCAAGGAAAACCTTTAAAAAAAATCTAAAAAAATCATGGACCATTAGATCTTCAATCCAAGAAGATGTAACTATTCAAAAAATTTAATAGATTTTTTTTTAATTTTTTTAATTTTTGTTTTGTGAAGTCGACTGCTCGTAGCAGCCGACTAGAGCAGTCGTCCAAAAAAGTAAAAAAAAAGTTACAAAAAATTGGTACATTAACTTTTTTTTACCACATCAGTGCGCGTCACGCCCCGACGTGGCACGACGTGACACAAAAAGGCCGCGTCATGTCCATTTGCACATTTTTGATCCTCGACTTAAAGATAAATGTCTCCGTGCTTTCATTTCAAATTTTTATGACATGCGATATTCGTTATATCGCGACATTTCTGAGGCTCGTTTTATCCTTGACTCAAAGATAACTGTCTCCGTGCTTTCATTTCAAATTTGGCATGACATGCGATATTCGTTATATCGCGACATTTCTGAGTCTCATTTTATCCTCGACTCAAAGATAAATGTCTCCGTGCTTTCATTTCAAATTTTTATGTTGTTATATCGCGACATTTCTGAGTCTCGTTTTATCCTTGACTCAAAGATAACTGTCTCCGTGCTTTCATTTCAAATTTGGCATGACATGCGATATTCGTTATATCGCGATATTTCTGAGTTTCATTTTATCCTCGACTCAAAGATAAATGTCTCCGTGCTTTCATTTCAATTTTTTATGTTGTTATATTGCGACATTTTTTAGTCTCGTTTTATCCTCGATTCAAAGATAAATGTCTCCGTGCTTTCATTTCAAATTTGGCATGACATGCGATATTCGTTATATCGCGACATTTCTGAGTCTCATTTTATCCTCGACTCAAAGATAAATGTCTCCGTGTTTTCATTTCAAATTTTTATGACATACGATATTCGTTATATCGTGATATTTCTGAGTCTCGTTTTATCCTCGATTCAAAGATAACTGTCTCCGTGTTTTCATTTCAAATTTGGCATGACATGCAATATTCGTTATATCGCGACATTTCTGAGTCTCGTTTTATCTTCGACTCAAAGATAACCCGCTTTGTCTCTTTACTAGATTTTTTTAATAAATAGGTAAGAACACCACCTTTTAGAATTGTATTAGCATATCATTATTTGAGCATTATTTATTTTTGATTTCATTTACTAATTTTTTAAATGAATTTCTAATAACTAGTATTTTGTCTCAAAATCGCCGAAAAGTCTCGATATAAGCAATATTGTGTTTTAAGCTTGAAGCTTCATAACTTTCTTCAAGGTTGAGGGTTGCATTTGATCACCTCCTACCTCCCCTTACTCTCATAGATTGTAGCAAGAGAGAGTCCAATGCGCGAAAAACATCGAAAAAAAAGCAAGAAAAAAACCCTGAAAATCCATAAAAACATGTCTCGGATCCGAGACATGTTTTCTTGGATTTTCAGGGTTTTTTCTTGCTCTTATTTTCGACGATTTTCGGCGACCTTCTTACACTTGTTTGTGTACCTAGCTTGTGTTTGTCTTTGTTTGTGTGATTAGAGGGAGTCGGATGTTGGGTTTGTGCTTGTTGTATGCTACAAAATTTGAGTTAATAAGCTTCAAGGTTGAGGTAATGATCTTGATGGTTGAGGACATAAGCTTGAGGGTTGTGGGGGATGGATTTGATGACCTCCCTCTTGAACGAGAGGACCTTATATGCAAGGTTGGCCAACTTGCTTATTTATTTATTTTGAATGGTTATTTGGTTAGAAATAATGGTTATTTAATTGGATTCAATGGTGTTTGTGGTTTTAAAAGTGACATGTTCATTTAGTTGTTCTTTGTGATTGTATTTCAGGATGGTGGGGATAATGATACCGGTCATCCACTGCCCAATGATTTGTTGAATGTGGAAGAGACTATGTCTCATATGCGAGATTTACAAAATATAAATTTCAATTATTTGATTAGCAGACTTCGTATGAAGCTGTTTTCAAAATCAAGATTTTCAGTCTCTCTTTGTCGGTTGATACCGTTACCTGTTGTGAGACCAATTTTGGAAGTCGATGTTCAACTTTTGGAAAATGAATTTGTCAATGGTTATAGGGAGGGTGATAGGATGTTTCATGTCTCTCCATTTGACAAAGATGGAAAAACTATGGATATTCGGGATACAAACACTTGGGAAGATCATTGGCAATCTTCTAATACATTATTTGAGGAAATCCTTAGGAATGACAATAATTATGAAGGTTTTGTGGCAAAATATTTTTTGTCTATGAGGGGAACCATCGGGTCACAGCTTGGCGTCGTCATATCGATAGGCTCCATGGGGAAGATGAAGAGTGATATTACTCTGTTGATTGTATAGTGTTTGAATCAACTGGTTCGGTGGCCATTGTTCTAAATGCTATGCACCATATGAACATGTATGCTTCATGGTCCGTTCTTTTTTTAATTATTTCTTTTGGTTTATGATTGTGAAATTATAACTTCTTTTGATATTTTTTTTGTCATCTCTCTTAGGTCTACAGAATCAGATCATGTCAAAACAAATTTGGTTCATAAACTCCATCGTGTCCAAAGTTTTGAAATCAGGAAGTTGGAGGAATTTAAGGATCTTCTTATCCCTGATCAATAGTCCAAGTGTTTGAAGAAAGGTGATAAAAAGACTTGGTATACCCTCACATTGGATGTCTTTACCAATTCCTATACAAGGTGGGTATTCTAATTCATGCTAAGCCTTAATATTCAAGATTTTTTTGCTAAAGGATTTTTAACTAACTCTCATTTTTTGTTTGTGTAGCGTGAGATAGCTTCTGTAACCGAAGAGGCGTCTCGTAAATACAATGAAAAAATTCCTCTTCAATCAATTAGTGGACATTGAATTGTGTGAGCAATTTCCTCTTATTCCCAAACCCTATGCCTTAAAACTTAATTATCTTCATCAATTCATTTCTCAAACTTACATGAATTTTAGAAATACAGTTTAGAGCAATACTTGGAAGGTGTTTGTATTGTTATTAAAATTGGATATTGAATCCAACAAGAATATTAAAATTCTTTTTCAAATCCTCATGCCAATCTTGCGGTTGTTGAATTTAACAATAGAGTTAGGCATTCATTAGGATAATTGCATTTTTTAACTCTACATTAATTTTATTATAGAACAAATATGTTATTATTTATGCCAAAATACCACGGATATAGGGTACTAGTGCGTGTATTTCCAAATATGTTTCCTTACTCACCGTTCACAAGTTACTGCTCATCGCTCACCGCTCACTGCTCACCGCTCACATGATAGCACTCCCCGTGTTGGCTCCAATGTGGTTGTTTAGTGCCACGTGAGTAATGTATGGGTGGGGGTTGCCCTCTTGGGGTGATGCACACCCAATGTGCGTTACAGGGTGGCTGGTACCGAGTATGGGTTTCGGGTTTAGTCACCTCGAAACCCACCTTGGTGATGCGGTCCGGGAATGGGTATATATGGGGTGCGCATGAGTCACCCGCGTCGGTGTAGTTGTCCTATGGCGACCTCGCATGGCGGTGACGAATCTGATGCTGCCACATGTCTCGCAATGATGGGGTGGGGTGGGGTGTGCCACCCTCGTAGGGTGGGTTCGCGGTGACCATGGGTTTAGGGGCAATTGCGGTGGCCCCGGTGTACACCGGGTGTGCAGCCGAGTGGATGTGCGGTGCGCCTGTACCCAAGAGCATGTCGATGCTGGTTATCTTGGGTTGGGTTTGGGTCGGGTGTGTGTATTGCGTTGGGTGGCGATTGGGTTCAGGGGTATGTTTAGGGACTGGGTGAGTTCGGGTGCACCTGCATTGGGTTTCGGGTGCACCTGCATTGGGTTTCAAGTGCACCTGCGGTGGGTTCAGGTGTCATTAGGGTGTCATTAGGGTGGAACTTGGTGATTGTTTAGTACCATTCAGTTCTTTATGTTGGATTTGAGTATTGGTGTGTGTGTTTCTGCATTGAAGGATGCACTTCGGAGTCTTTTGGGTGTGTTTCGATTAATATTTGGCAGTTTAGAGTGTTCACGCTATGTTTAGGGGGTTGGGTTACACTTTTTTGGGGTTTAGCTCTACGAAAGCAACAAAAAACCATTATGGGCACATACAATAACTATTAACAAGCCGATTAACTATCAGGTATTCACAAGCCGATTAACTATAACATATTTGCAAGCCTTGTCAGATGGCCAACGATGCAAAGATAAATTGTCCAACATCTGAAATGTGAATTCCAACGCCAAGTCTGTGTAATGATGCAATCAAATACATTTCCAACTACACCCTATCGGCCGGGCATGTCCAATATGGTGCAGTTTCATGAAAACTCATGCCGTAAAACTCCACCGCATAGAATGACATCTCTAGTGCTTCCCTTAGCCCATCCAACTCCGGCAATGTCAAATCCTCCAACCTCGCCCGAAGTATCTTCCTGGAAACTCGTGTACTTACATGCCGGCTCTTAGAAAACCACATCATATTCTCTTGAAATTGAGTCACAATGTTGTATTCACGTGTCATGAACCTCCTTCTCCAGTCATAGGGCCACCTTGCACACTCGTATTCAGCCAGGCGTAGAGCATTGTACTCGGTGCTTTTGTCAACTACTGCTTTCCATGTTTTACAACAAAGCCTCATCTTGTGCATTGCCTGCAAACGAAGCAGTGTGTCTGCTACCGTTTCTGCACCCAAATTCACTTTCGTGGCACCCACCAGCAAGTTCGGAACAAGCACCTCCAACTGCGCATTTTGGTCCAGGTCCAATACAAATGCCTCCATTGTATATGTTTGGTATGAGCATTCTCCACCCTGGTTAGCCACACCCAACCACAAACAATGCCTCCTACCATATCAATGCTCATGGATGTTAGCATAAGCAAAACTTCAACAATCATTTTGGTGTCTATGCATGTTTTTTGACTTTAGCACATATTTCGCTACAAATTGCACAACCATCCTCCAGCCAGTATAGTCTGCAGTCAATTGAATGCGTGTCCAGCGCACATATCATAATGGGCACCCAATTGCTAAGTATGGACTCCCTTGATTTGTCTAGCTTTCTTTATAATCTACCCACAACACATAAACAACCATTTTGCATCAGAAACAACACAACTTTTACTGGAATTGAAACAACCATCCTGCTGGCAGTATGGTTTGCAGTCAATTGCCATGCAGTTCTAACACACATACCATAAACTGCACACACTTGCTAGGTGAGGGCTCCCCCAATTTTTGTAGCTTCATGTATGTTATGGCCACAACACATAAACATCAAATTTATCTCATAAACATCACAAGTTTTGTTGTGACAGAAACAACCATCGTCCTGCCATTATAGTCTGCAATCAATTGAAGGCAAGACCAGCACACATACCATAACCTGCACACATACCATAACATGCACAAAATTGCAAACTATGATCTCCCCTAATTTGAGCAGCTTCCTATATGTTATACCCACAACACATAGACAACAATTGTATTTGTGAAACACAGCAAGAGTACTAGGGCCAACACTATTGTGTTGCAGTCCCCCACCATCCAGGCCAAAACATATGCAATTCAATATTGAGTTTAAAGCTTGTTTTGCTTGTGTTGTCACAAAACAAACAACAGTGGCGTGCCAAGGTTTAGGTCTGCAATATTGACACATAGTGCAACCAGCGTGCACACAACATAGAAATTTGTGCACAAAACATGCTATCATATAAGATCCAATTGCCCACCAAAAACACATATTCAACATATATGTGATCCCATCTTCTGTGTTTACCGATCCCACCATAATTGCAATACAGCCAGCAAGACAACTACAATCCTTGTAAGATGCAACCCTCATGTAACAATGCACTTGCAACAATGTGTGTGGATCAGAGCACAACAAGGTGTGGGATAGAACATGCACCACCACAGGGTTCCAGAATGCAACCAGCAATTGCACATATGCCTTGCTTGTGTGATTGGAAGGCTTCCTATCGGAGGAGTTTCTGGACATTGCCGCCTCATCACTTGATGGCCGCAATTATGATGTTCCATATAATGCCCATGCCCAATTATTTTGCAATAATTACCTTGTGTTATATCCGTGTGCAATATATAGATTGCGGCTGCCCATCATAGGCATAGATTTTGCACATCATAACATGTGTGTATCGATGGCATATAACACGATTTGCTTGATTGCAATCCACATACCCGTCCTTTCCCATTTGTGCAACATAAATGATGGCTGCCATAATTTGAGTTGGGTAGCCTGCATGGCATTCTGGTGGGAAACTCACCATTTGATTTCATAATGAACGACATCGTCCGTGATGACATGAAGATAGCAATCCTTCTGGTACGGTACTGTCCTCGATGTTTGGTGCTCGTTGCCACCTGCAACAACATGGAATGACCCGCTAGTAAGAATGGGAACTTTTAAAGCAAGCAATGTCCATAGTTGCTAGTATGGTTTTTGTACTAACCGGTCATGTGATTCAAGTGAGTGTAGGTACATCCGACTACATTAGACTTGCACTTGTTGTAGTACTTTCCATATGGTCCGCGACGTAACCAAGACTTCGTGTGAGCTAACAGAGCATTCTGGACCAATGCCCACATGCACAACACAAACATGCCCTCAATTCATTGGCTGTGACTTCAACAAGCAGACACAATTCAAATGCATTTAAGTTACATGAGTACAATTAGGCTTATGTTGTTGTATTCCTTGTGTGTTGGATTTCAGAATCCATAAGCACACAATATCCACCAACCATTTTGTGGATGTTCCCCAATAACAGTAAGAAATGTTGGTGGCCTGCATATGTTTCAAAAGGCGTAAACATCATTAAGTATATAAAACACAGGTGTGTGGTTACAATATGGGTAAGGAATATGTACCTGGTTTACGTTGGGGGTAATGAGTTCAACGAGCCGCTAGGGGCCAAAGGCCCACTGCTGGTGGGAGAAGAAGTCCGCAAGGAAGTAGGCACGTAGGAAGTTGATGGCAGGCCCGGGGAGTGCTCTTAAAGTTAAGACTATATATACACGTGAGTGCGTGTTAATGGCATACGCCCTCCGTAAATTGGCCTTAAAATGGTTTTTAAATTAAGATTTTTTTAAAATTAATATCCATTTTCGGCGACCTTCTTGCACTTGTTTGTGTACCTAGCTTGGCTTTGTATTAGTGTCAAATTGTGAATAAGCATCGTTTACAGAAACTTGTGAATTGTACCTCAAATTCACAAAGAAAGGAGCCTCAGGTGAACAACTCTAGCACAACCCTTTGCACTATAGAGGAAATCCGCTCAACTTCTCACATAATAAAACCTTAGATTCACATCTATAGACAGGAGTGCATGATTCAAAATTATCTACACTCATTGTAATATATCATTCCCTAAACTTTGTTCCATCCCTGCAAATCAAAGAAGTATCCCAACTGCAATGTTTGCTTGAGAGATCCTGAGATGCCTGTAATATCAGCAAGCTTTGATCCTAAGATCAACAGAAAATGTCACTCTTTGAGTCTTGAAGACACACTTCAGGCAAGGACCACCTGTACTCATTCAATCTTTCCCTCTTGGATTATTAACTAGTACATCTAGAAGCTAAAAAAATTATAATTTCTTGGCAAGAATTCAGGTGGCCAGACTTCTTCTCTTTACCCAATATTTGATCTAATTTACCAACTCTGCTACAAAAATTGGACACAAAGTGTACAGCTGCCTAAGGTATGAAACAACACCTGCACGGGCTATGTCATCAATGATTTTCAAACATCACTAACAAGGACATGTGCTGGCAAACTGACCCATTCAGAGGGTGAAACTTGTAGACTCAAATTCTCCTAAATTGGTTGTCCCTTGGGCACAACCAGGTCTTTCAACCACATGTAGATTGGGATGAGAACATAGTACAATGAAGCAAGGAGGGAAACTTAGTAGTGTGAGCGTAGAGCGGAGAGCAGAGTTTGGAGAGCAGAAAATTTTGAGTTTGTTGGGTAATTTTAGGACAAGGTGTGCCTATTTCCGTGGAATTTATAGATAGTGTAAGGGCAATTTGTTGGAAAGGTACCCCATTCCCGTGGAGATTATAACACATCCTAGTTTGAGAAACGAGTAGAACTTAAAGGCGTGGAAGAATGTATTTGTTATCAAAGATCTTATAGTCTAGGTTTGAAATGGTTTCATATTAAATTAGGGTTGACGTCAGCAATTGAAATCAAACATGAACAAAACATATAGAAGGAGTTGAATGGGGATTTGCAAAATGCACAAGGAAATACAACAAATGAACTCAGAAAATATTTTTGAAAAACAATACATATGAGATAGAGTTTCCAAATGCACGAGGCGTAGTCAACCACTTGCACTACCATGACTATCACGATAGTCTATCACTATCCTCGCACTCCTCGCCCTCTATGTCTAGGAAATCCAATACTAGGTTGTTGAAAGGTCGAATGCGACTAGGAGGTGGAGACGGAGCTTCCGCTAAAAGATTGGCAAACTCAGCAGCATACGAAGGGAGCTCGAACGTCTTGGAAGGACTCGAACACATGCCTCGACGAAGGATTGCATTTTCCCCTGGCACTCTGAACCCCCAAGACAAAAGATTAGAAACAAAATGACACAAGAAGATGGGAAAATGACATGAAGGTAACATGGCAAAACATATAAAGCAAACTTACGCACAAAGAAAACCGAATGCGCGTTTGGTCATCTTCTGAGGCGGATCAAAAATAGAGGTAGACGGTGGGGCAACTGAGCGGGGAGTACGCGCAGGCTGGGGATCGCGCATGGGGAGTAGGATTGCATTGAAAATGATGGGGTCATTCTCAAGGGCCACAATATGCCGCTCAAGTGAGCGACATGCTGTAATCGAACCACCTAAAGCAAAGAGAGGGAAAATGTTAGTATGGAAACTAGTGAAAAAAAAACGGAAAATTTAAAGTAAGGATGATGCTGAAAGAGAATGCGTACCTACACCACACTGCCAATCCATAATAACATCATTCTTGTCGGTAAGAGTAGCGAGGAGGATAGAGAAGAAAACGTGATGCTTTTCACGAGCACCTCTCCAAGGTATTCCATCAGTGCGCATCGCCTGGCTCTTCTCATCGGTGAAGGCATTCAACCATCCATCTCGCTGGAGGTTATAACCATACTCTTGCATGGCCTCCTCACGCACTTTGAGAACGGAGTTAACACGAACAAGAACCTTGATGCTGAATTTCCGAGTCTGAAAAAATTAAAACGATTTCATAAGACTTGGAAGAAGTGAAATAAAACACAATACATAAGCGTAGTAAGAGACAGAGAGTTGCTTACCACTCCAGAGGGGACCACAGGGGATTGGAGGTCCAAATCATTCATACCAAATCAATCTTCAGCGACGTAGAAATCGTAAGTGTGTGCCCAATAAAAAACAGTCTTGGAAACAGAGGCACTTGCACAATGGGCAAGGACAAGGACACCATGATCATAGAGGTTAGATTTTGCAAATGCAAAAAGACACTCATAGTATGATTCATAGAGCTTGTTCCAAGCAGGAACATCGGTGGAGATGTTGGGCACCGGCAAATTCTCGGGAATGTCTGCGAAGAAAAGATTGAGGCCCTTGTGAATTGTAATCGAGGTGTTCACACGGGAACGACCTGCCCCAACCTGCAATAAAAACTTCATGAGAAAACAAGAGCAAGGAAAAAAAGAAGCAAACCAAAAGGAAAGGAGCCTGAAAAATGACGAAGGGATAGATACAAACCTTGGCAATGAACTCCTGGATGCGGGTATATGCTGGGAGGGGACCTTGTGAGCCCAAATTGATGTCCACATGTGTTGTTAACACTTGTAAAACATTACAAGTAGTGTTTTGTTGATTTATGATTATTCACAAAAATATAAAAAGAGTGAAGGTTGAAGAAAGCTAAGTTTGAAGCATTAGGCTTGTGTGGAGTGGACTTAAGTAGTATGAGGACATACCTTGGTAAAGTGTGGTAGGTAGAAAGCCAATGTTAGTTAAATATTTGAATTAGGATCTTTGTTGATCATTTGAGGGAGGAAGGCTTAGGAGATTAGATGAGAGCCTACAAAGTAGGAGGAGATTTCGAAGGCTTATCGAAAGCCTTGTGGATGGGATGAGTCCCTACTTAGAAGGAGAAGGTTAAGGGGTTGTGATTGGAGGCTCTAATCCTCTCACCCTATCCTTATCTCATGCCCTCTCTCCCTCTCAACTCATTATATAATCCCTCATTCTTCTTTCACTCATCCTCTCTTTCTTTCGTGCTCCTTAAGCACCCCACGGGTTATAAGTGTGGGTGTGTGGGAAGCAAGATAGGAGCACATGTGTGTGCTTAGTTCTTAGAAGAAGAGCCAAGGCTATTTAGCCTTGAAGAGGGATTGACCTCTTGTTAGAAGTAGATTGGGTTTAAGGAATTTGGAGTTTGATTGTAAACTTCAACTTGTTGCATTGAGATTCATATTGAAGTGAGAGAGTTCAAACTTGTTTAAACTTGTGGCATTTAGAGTGACTAGATTGTACTAGGTGCATTACTTGTAGTGTTTTATTAGTTATGAACTTGAGCAGAACTTTATAGTGAGAGATTTGTCAATTATGGATGATCAGAGTGTTCAATGGGTATGAAAATTTGAGGGATTGTTTATTATAAAGTATGGGAGTTGTGGTAAAAATTTGAGAGCTTCAGTCATTGGGATGAAAGAGTTATTAAAAGTTGAAGGGGAGGGTGTCTAGGAACAAAGCAGCAAGGTTTGAAAATATGTATCTCTTAGAGGGTTATAGATACGGATACCAAAATTTGACACTACCTTTTGAACTTATATATCTATCTTGTGTCAAAATTTTAGATTGATTGGACGTAGGAGTTGGAAGTTATTAGAGTTTTAATGACCGGATGCTTTATCACAGCATTCATACTAAGTAGTTAGAGTTAGAATTTCATGCATAACTTTTGCATATGAACTTTGTTTGTGCCAAAATTTGGTGTGGAGATTTTTGATAAGGTACTTAACAAGTGTACCAAATTTCACTTGAAGAACATAAGTTGGGTGGGAGTTATACTATTCTGAAGTTTAGTAGGAAGACATTGATAGAGATTTACATCAAGAAGAACTTAGAGAAGGAAGGGCAAGGATAAGTATATAAGTATTTTTTAATACTTGTATTTAAAGCCTATGTGCTTATGAAATCCACAAGCGAAGTGTCATGTACCAATACGGAATCAACCACGATGACATGTGATAACACGGAATCAATAAGCGAAAACTCATGTAGTAGTGTGGAGTCGACGGCAAGGACTCGATTCACAAGAGGGATATCTTTGAAGGCATGCGTGGCCAAAGCGGCCGGGTGGACATTAGAAAAGGCTAAGGATATAACCTTGCCCGACATTAAGGAATGTAAAACTACATAGTATGGTATTAATCAAGTTGTGTATATTTCAAGGGTAGATTGGAATTATATATTGGGTTACAAAGAGAGAAGTCTCTACATGTCATTATAAACTTTTCCACTCGGGCTAGGACGAAATCGAAGGGTGGAGGATTTTTGGTGACATAAATAGTGCGTCCGCCGGGAGTTTCGAGTTTGGAGCTTGGAGCTTGGAGAGCGGGCGACGGAAGTCTTGGAAGACGGTAGGAGAGGCGAAACGTGAAGATCGATTAAAGGACGGAGCGCTCGTGAGAGGTATGGTTTGAATTTAGTATTTATTTCATGCAATTTCAATTTGAGGAAGGAGCACGGCAAAGGTGCGCCTACTAAACCTTCTTGGGATGGCATAACGAAGATCACCTTAATAGGACCCGCACTAGAAAATTAAGAGGTAGAGGGATAATTAAATAATTAGGATCTCAAACTTTAAATACTCACTCGGTTGTGAAAGTTTAAAGTTTTTAAACTAGAGGGTTTTAGTGTTTTTTTAAATTACAATTATTTGAGTGTTGTATGTTTAGCAATTCGATCGAAGGGAGAGAGCTAACAAAACAGGAGGAAGCGAGAGCTTGAGGTAAGCAAAATCTCTTCCAATTGAAAAAATATTAAATTAAAAAAGGATTTTCGTAATTGTCTTTGTCGTGACGAACGGAGAGGGTAATTCCAAACTTGGACGTATAGTGCAAGGAATCGAAGGGTGAACCTCGATTCCAAGCACGGTACCCAAGAATGGTCAGCCCCTCACGAAGAGTCTTGTTGCAAGTGTTGAGCGTAAGGGGGTGTGACGAGGTGATACTCGCACTAACCCTGAAATTAACATGAGCTTTCCATCCCCTATTGGGATTGTTCATTGAAAATTGTATGTCTCTATTTCCTCACCTCCAAAACAATGATCACACGAACTAAGTGGAAATATTAAAGAGAGAACTTGTGAGGCTTTGGTTGGTCAATGTGAGGGTTGAACGGTGAATGATGGATGCAAGGATACACGAGGTCCCAGAAACCTAAGTTAGCATTAGGACTAAAGAAAAATGTTACTAAACGAAGATCTTCTAATATAGAGGAAGTGGTAGAAAGGGTAGGCACTAGTGTAGAGGGTGGCTTTAGGGGTGAACCATTGGTAGAAGTATCTCCGGTCACTACTCGACTAGAGGAAGGAGATATTCCTTCCCTATTGAGTGAAGAATTAGTGGAAGAACCTAATAGGACTAGAGAAGAGAGTAGTGTAAGCTCCAGAGAATCTAGTGAAGGAGGACCACGAAACACCATGGATGATTTAGGGGGAGGTGGAATTCCACCTCCCATATTACCAATCCCCCCCATCGATCCATTGGTTAGGCCGCGAGGCCTACCAATAATCGTACCTCAAGGGTTACCTTCGTTAGACATACCTTCGAACCTCCCGAAGTTCTACGGGACTAAAGATGAAGACCCGTCTAGACATATGGAGAGGTTCGTTGAGAGGGTAATTAGCTCACTAATTACAAACCAACAATATTGGCTAGTTTGGTTCCCTACGACTTTAGAGGGGGAAGCCTATGAGTGGTATAGAGACCACGATGAGGGCCACTTCCAAACGTGGGACCAATTACAACGGGAGTTCCTTAATGAGTTTCGACCCGAAGTCGGTCAAAGTATGGCTTTTAGAGCCTTAATGACAATGAGGCAAGGAAGAGATGAAGAGATTTCGGCATACATTAGAAGATTTGATTGGGTATGCGCAAGGTGGGTAGGTGATTACTCAACGATGATACTTTAATGCAATTTTTCATGAGAGGGTTTGTTAAAGCGACTACAATTAGGGGTGTATTACAAAGGAACCCTCGCACCCTAGCCGAGGCTAAGGTAGCCGCTAGGGATATGGAACATATTGAGAGGGATTATGAGCGGCTATGGAGGAAAGAGGATGAGTTGATCCCTCAATTCATCCCTCTCCTACCTAAGACGGGAATGGACCCGATTAGGCCGCATAATCGCCCTCCATATGTAGCCATTGAAGCGGCCTCAATTCCCTTAGCGGTAACGGCCCCCCCAACCATGTTAGCATTACCGGCCCCTAGGGTAGACCCTCAAATTGAAGAGATAGAGCAACGACTAGGTGCTACTCAACTAGGGTTCCAAGAGACAATGTTAAAACAATTTCAAAATCTAACGGACCAAATGGCATTGTTGATCAAAAATCAACAACCCGGTCCTCCACCTCAAATAGAGTCGGGAAACCACACATCGAGATTTTGGTGCACTAATTGTCAACAACACGGTCATACACTACAATTTTGTAGAAACGGGCCGAACCGCAATCAACGAACGAACAATAATGGGCATCAACAAAACTTAAGGGGTCCGAGTCAAAACCAAGGGAATAATCGGGGCCCTCCGCCACGTGGACAAACTAACCAAAGTACCAAAAAAAAGGATTTTCACCATCTTTGCGGTAGATACCACGTCATAGGGCAATGTTGGTCCGAAAACCAAGGTCAAGTGTGTAATAATTGTGGGGGGCCACACGCTTCTAACCAATGTCGTCATCCGGACAAGGTAAGTGGAGCACCGAACCCTCCAACTAACCCAACCCAACCGGATCAAGAGAATACGAGGGGTTCACAAAATGAAGGTAATAATACCCTTAAACCTTCTAACTTCTATTATGATGGGAATACGAATCTTTCGGGGCAAGTTACACAATCACCTAAACAAATGGGACCGTCTACATCTCAAGATGTCCGATTTATGGATTCTTCTACCGTTCCAGTAAATTTAAAAATGTCCACAAATGGTCAAGGTTCATGTCTTCCACATGCTAACTCCATTTCATACGAGTTAAAAAGTCTTAAGGAGGAAATTGTGCATAAGGCTCCGGCATTAGCCGTTACCACTAGAGCAATGAGGGGTAATGCACCATTAGAAGTAGAGGAGGAGGAGGAAGAAGAGTGATGCACGCCGTGGGTCATTCCCTTGCAATTTAACTCAAGAAGACTCACGGTGAGACATCACGTAAATTTATATTCGCTTGAGAACTACCGTGCCTCATTAATATGTTCGGTCCTCTAATTAATAATTCCTCTCTTCTCCTTATGATATGAATATATTATTAGAGTGAACACAATCTCATTATCTTAAATTCTCATTCTCAATGTAAGACATCATTGATTATAAGAATCCTTAGATTAGAGAAGGTTTCAAGAGGTGTAACAATATCCTTGATAACAATATATTTTCTAATAAGTTGTATGTGAGCAATTTAGAGCTCGTAGTACATAACATCAATCGCACAATTGTTAATATTACTCTTATAAAGTTATAGTGAGGAAGAAGATCTCATATTCTTGAGTCTTCCTTTTTAAGCTCAAGTGTTACTACTTATAATATTGTAACTTGACATGTATGCATATAGTAGTTATAATTTCATGAACACATCATTGATTGTTTTGTAATGTCACGTTTTACTACAAAGTGTTTCTTGATGACGAGAAGTAAACCTATCTCTCTTGAGTTTTGCTCAAGAGAGAGAGAGAGATCTTCTCTTGAATAGATAATCCTTCAAATTGTAATGACATCCAACAACTCACAAAGAAACTTAAAGAAAGAAGTTTCAATAACAATTGTAGTAAGTAGATTATTTCATATCAATATTACTTCATTCATATAGATTCACACTTTGATGTAAATTTATGTCTTCATCATTCTTGTCAATCATAAGTTCAACAATCAATATGTAGTATAATATATATAATACTTATAAGTCGATTATGTAGTTATAATAATAAGCTCCTCCTCTTTTGAAGGAGTTTGTAATCGTTAAGAGGTTTCACTTTTAATCATTCATGCATTATAATTCTTCAAGCATGCAATCACATGTATATTTATAATTCCCTTTTGAGGAGATCAATGATAAGTTCCGCTTTGAGAGATAATCTTGTTTCCTTCACTCAAGTTGTATAAATTGACAATTGCTTTTTCATATCGATCTCTCTCAAAGTTCCATTGATTCTCCAAAATGTCTTGAGCGCTTTGTTCTCACCCTCACACTATCTTTTGAGTTCTTTCTCAAAAGAGTCTACTCAATCTACTCTACTCTCGGTTGCTCAATCACTTAAGATACAAAGTACCATTGACGACTCGTGGTTCAAATTGAGAGGGAGGGGTAAGAGAGATCACTCATATTGTAGAAAAGATAAGTATATTGCAAAAGTTCCTCGAGAGGAGAGTTACAAAAGCTTCAAGTGATTCTTGACACTCAAATTTAAGATAACTTCGTTGTGTAGAAAATGAGGTGTAGTCTCCCAAAATTGCTCCCTTTATATAGTCTTTTCTTCCTAACTCAAAATCTACATCTAGAGTGGTTGTTAACTCCACTTCCCTAGATAACCATCTATCTCCGACGTATGTAGATGATATCTATCATAAACGGTTACAACCGTTCTACCACTCTAAATGTTCGTTTTTACAAGATTCTATTATATCTTCGCCGTAGCTAGATTGTAAATCCTTCTTTGGAAACAATCAAATCTTCACATAATTGATAGATTTGAATCAAAATGATTTTCATTTAATGCTAATACATAGTCCTATATGCTCCTTACATCATGCCCTTTGATACTATCCAATTACCCTTTAAAGATTACTCTAATATTCCTAGTATTAATGCTGGAATCCTATAGCCGTAGGTAGCGGCACCTAAAGCCGCGCGTTCTCCTTGTAAAGCCGCGGGAAAGAGGTCCTATTCCCATGGTCGATACCCTAAGCCCGAGGCCGAGAGCTTCCAAGCTTTCCTCAGTGCCGATACCTTGAGGCTGCGAGCTTCCGAGCTTCTCTCCAGTGTTTAGCTTCTCTCCAGTGTTCGAGCTTCTCCATTTCGGTGATGGGTTTAGGGTCTGTCTTCGATTCTTAGTACCATTTGCACCTCTCTTGTGATTCATAATGTTGTACTCAACATTTTACTCCCCCCCAAGAGTGAGATCCTGCCCTCAGGATCGCTTGGCTATCTTCATAGTGTCTGGATCGTATTGTGGGAGGTAGAGTAGGGTTCGTGTATGAGGTGTAGAAATCTGTTTCTGTTGTAATGTGCATTTCCTATCTTCAAATGCCCTTGATATATAGCCATGTAGCTGGATTCTATGAAAAGCCGGTGGAAATGAATCGGGGAACTTTCTCACCAGATTTTGATGTTGTTGTGTGGCCTCATGTAGTATTGTTGTGTCCTCTGCCGCTAGAATGTCTATAGCCGATAGAAATTCCGGAAATTGGTTGTCGGCCATGGCATGGAATTCTCGAATCACTTCTGGATCGTAGTTTTCCAACTGTGGTAAGGAGTTTCGGTTCTCAATGTTTGAATAAAACTCTTCATGATGGCGGTTGATGTGTGTAAATGCGCTAATGCAGAATCTGGTGAGATAGAATGTCGGGTTTGTGGTAGTAATTTCGACTATTCCTCTTGGTACGACCAAATCTTTGAGTGCCCACATAAAGGTGAGGATGTCTCTGGTTGCCGGATTTGCTTTGGCCCATAAGGTTTGGAATTCCTCCTTGGATACGTGACTTCGAGTTTTGAGATCTGGGAGGTTGTTCGCTTTGAGGATCATCGGCTTATAAGCCTGATAGTATTGGTAAATGCTGATGGGCGGGGGTAAGTTCTTCATTGTTGTGGTGATCATGTTTTCAGGTTCTTCTATTTTGTTGAGATCTAAGAATTTTTCCCATGTAAAATGTGCACTGGCCTCTTCCTCTTGTTGTTCCAATCTCCCTTGTAGGTCATCTCTTTCCATGGTTGCTCGCTGTAATTCTGTTTTGAGCATTCTGAGTGTATGGCCGATTTTGGTTGTGACCCTGTGTAGAAGGGTTTGTGCAGAAATTTGCTCCTCTGTCGCAGGTTGTTTGTGTATCCAGAGATTGAAAGCTTCTATTTGTGTGAGTTCCATTATTCTCTGTGGATCTAGGTGTACCTTTGTGGCTAGGATGTGAAGTTGGGTGTGGCAAGTTTGGATTTCTGTCTGGAAGGCTTGTAACTGCTCCGAAGTTTGGTGGCGAAGCTCCGAAATTGTATTCCGAAGGCGGGTCGAAATTTGGTGAAGTCGCTGTTTTGTGATGGTGGCGAGCTCGTCTTGGTGTCGGCGACCTTCCTGAACCTGGTTGTGGTGTTCCTGTTGGCGTTGCTGGTGATTCGCCGCAAGCCTTTTTGTTTCTTCTTCCATCTGGTGAATGCGCTCCAGGGCTGCGGCGTAAAGTACCGATTTTTGCTCGTTGTCGTTGTCAATTTGCCGACTGCGCTCCATTGTCGCAACTAGTTGTTGTTGTAGGAGTGCCGCTTTCTGCTGTAAATTGTCCTTCTCGGCACAGAGTTGGCGATTTTTCTCCAGTATTGCTTCCTGCAGGGTTTTTGATTCTTCAAGTTATTTATGAAGTACCTGCTGTTCCTTCTTGTTACGTTCCAGTTCAGGTGCACGCTGGGTTTGCAGGGTTTCTATTTGCTTACGAAGTTCCTGCTCTGCTGTTTGATTCCGCTCCTGGTCTTTTACCTTCTGATTGCGTAACATCTCCAGTTCCTGTGTAAGATCTCGGTTCGCTCTCTGAAGTGTTTCGGTGCTGTCCTGAGTGTTGCTCGCTGCGGCGTCAAAAAGTGGTGATTGCTGGCTGTAAGTGATCTTCTCCTCTGTTGGTGCGGCTTTGTTGCTTGGCTGGTCTTCCTTTGTGGTTGTCCTTACTGCTGTGTTGTCATCGTTCGGGTTCTAATTCTGTTGGGCTAAGTTGTGCAGGTCTTTTTCACGGTGTCGAGAGTTGCCTTCCTGTGGGCCGTTGTGAGGATGTCGTGATTTGGTGGTGGAATCCACTCCTGGCGTCACCTGGTCTTGGATGAGCGGCGTTTGTCGTCTCCTCTCCGTGGCGACCTGCTGCAGGCTCTTCTGTTCTTCGGCAGCTGTATTCGTTTGAGCTCTGCGATCAATCTCCGCTTTTGTTTTTGGGGTTTCGGTGCAGAGAACAGAGTCTCCTTTTTGCGCGGTGGCTGCGGCACCTGTCTGTAGGGTCTTAGCTTGATTGTGTTGTCGATTGCCTTCGACGATGTGGGAATTATGATGTCCCGTTGTTTGGACAGCTGTGGCGATCGGAGGAGTCTGTTCCTCGGTGCCGTTTTTGTTACTAAACTGTAGTAAAATTGATTTTGATGCCGGAATCGACTCAAGAGAGTCTGTAAGAGGTCCCTGCTTGTTGTGTACCAATTTCTGATTTGTATCATCTGCAATGAGTGGATGCTGGTCTCTTTTGTTGGTGGAGTTCGAAGCTTGTATGATCCATTCTTTCAGCAGATTTGTGTTGTTCCAAAAATTCTGTAAAATGTCGCTTAATGGTGCTAAGTCTGTTTGTGCTGTACCATTCTCCATTGTCCTTATAAGCACATTCTTGCTACATGTTGGTTCCCTTGCTGTATTAAGAGTTTTGGGAATTTCTTGGTTTTTGACTGGATCGGATTTACCTTGGAAAAGGTTTTTTGTATCCTTGTGAAGAACTGGTATTGGTTTGGTTGAATCTGGAGTGGCCATAGCCACCAAAATCTGTGGTGTCTTTTTAGGTTCTGAGGACTCTCCTGCGGTAAGTTCCATTGCTGATTCTAATTTCCTCTTCTTGGAAAGTGGTTTTTCAATGAAGTCTGGTGGCATTAGTATGCCTGCTTCGACTTCTTGTTGAACGGTGAGTAGCCCTTCCGCGATGAGCAGCATGGTAAGAGGAGGTCCTATCATGGACTTTAACCCTGTGGTTTTCTCCTTGAATAACCCCTCTTTGATATTCTTCATCTCAGCTACTAAATTGTCTTTAAACAATGCTGGCCAATCTATAAGTTTGCCATTTAAAGCATCTGCAAAGTGCACAACAGCTGAGCAAGGAATGGTGTTGGCAGTAGTTCTCAATAGGAAAAGAGAGTTCAAGAACCTTAGAGGTCGTTTTGCTTCCATTATGGTGCAGTCTGCAATCCTGCACGTTCCAGCTTTTGTCCGCATCTTTTCGTGGTAAGTTGGAAAGATGTCCGCAGCTCTGACTTTTGGAGTGTCAGGTTCCCTTTTTGCTGTAAAAGTGGCGATGTAGAATGATGCTCTCATCTTGTTCCTCCAATCCTTAGGAAAAATAGGAAACACTCGTCCATTCAAAACTGACTCCATTGTATCAAGATTCAAATTTGAAATAACCTCCTGGACTACCGAAATATTCATGATTTCCCATGTCACCCTAGTAATAAATCTATCCAATCCTATCAGTTGTAGGAATGTCTCCTCTTGAAGAGTTGGCTCGAAATCTAAGGCGGCCATTTCCGTGCCGAACACTACATCTTCAATTGCTCTCAGCTGGGGTGCCTTTCCTTTTTCCTTACTCGGAGTTTTCATGGTGGAATGCTCACAAAGTCTGACTCTCAATCTGCCTACTGTCTCAGCTAACCCTAAGTGTTTGTGTAAGCTCTGAAAAACTTGTTGCTGTTTGGTTTGATATTGAGGGAGTATACTTCTGAATTCACAGTCTGTGGGGTTAGTTGGCTTGGTGCTTGTCATGATTAAGTTTGTTAAGTTAGTTAAGGTTCTTGACGTGATGTAGTTACTCCTACTGATTGCTTGGACATTGTAACAACTAATGTGGTTTCGTTGATATTCTCTCCAAAGCTTGGGATTTGCCTTGCGCGGATCCTTCCGATAAAATTCAAAATTGGATTTAATTTTTATCGTCGTGACCCTTGGTTCTCGGTTCTTTGGAATATTACTGTGAGTAATACAGTCCATATTTTCAATTTGAGGTTGAAATTTGTCCTCCGATATTTGCATTGTGTAATATCTTGCTTTAAGTCGCACATTGTTTAATCGATCTTCTCCTCTTGTATGAATGTCATTGGATGAAGGAATGGATGAATTCCATGGTGGTAAGTTCCAATTTTGAATTAATATTACCGTAAGGAATAGGTACCAATTCTTACGCATGTAATGTAACCATAATATGTTGGCCGTGTTATGCTTTGAAAAGTTCTTTGTTGTTTTGTACTTGACGTGTAGGTGGCCTTTGATTGACGTGGTTGTATCATAATCGCCCAATGTATTTGCATATGAATCCTTTGATAAGTATGTGTGTGGTGCATTCTTCTCGCAATAATCTCCATTTGTTGATAATTGAGTATTTGAACTCTCAATTTCCGTTGTTTGTACCCCATTGGTAGATTTTTCATCCAAAGTCCCTTTTGGTAGTAATGATGTAAAATTTCTCCTTTCTCCTTGGTTAAAAGTAATTGTTTCACCATAGGTCTCTTTTCTCAATGGTTGCATGGAATAGCATTCGAGCATCTTATGGTGTACTTCGCCGTAATCCGGTGATGTTAGTATCTTCATTCCATCTTGGTCAAAAGTGATAACTTGGTTAGGATTAACCCAGTCATATGGTAAAAACTTCTTCGATCGCCATCGTCCCAATTGTTTTTGATGAACGGTCTTGATCTCAATGGTATCGTCATCATGGATTCTTGTGATGGTGTATGGTCCCATCCATTTTTGTTTTGCAAAAGATGTCTCGACTTGTTTGTTGGATAGATATTTGGTCACTACTTTTTGCCCTTCGTAAAATGAACATATTTTCCTTGAATAACTTGATTCTCCTTTGTGGTGGTTGGTATTATTGTATCCGTTCGTACAATTTCTACTTGTGTTGTCAAGTGACGAGTTTGTGGCGTCATCAACTTCCAAAACATAGGCCTTTGCTTCAAGGGGTTCATGGTAAGGTTTAATCTTACTCATGTTTACCCTTCCTAGAGGTTCCCCTTGTAACGTGTTTACATCCACGGTGTTGTTATCGTAAATCTTCTTAATTTCGTAAGGTCCAGTCCATCGAATTCGGAATTTGCGTGGACCGGGTTTGTTCATGCGTTGATGCCATAAAATCTTTTGTCCTTTGTAAAATTTGGGAATTTTGTTCCCCTTTAATTTCTCCTTTGCTTGATTCGTTTTCGCACTCTTTTCCTTAGTGTCACAAGAAGGTTCTTTGCAATGTTTGCACCTCTTGCCTTCCAATAAAGTTTTATCTTGTCTTCTCTTTCTCATGGTTTGGGTTTGTTCTATATTCTCCTCCGCCTCGATACGGGTCAAGTCTAATGTTCTTAATTGTTCCATTCTCCGTTTAAGAACAGGATGTCATTCTTGACTTCGTTGTTGATTCTCCTCGTTGTAGATGAATGTTAATGGGAGTAATGCTTCCGTCCCAAAAACTAATGAAAACGGTGTATGCTTGGTAGTGACTTTATATGCCGTTCGATATGCCCATAACGCCGCATGTAGTTTAGTGTCCCAATCCGTGCGATTTGCATTCACCATCTTGGTAAGTGTTGCTTTAATGACTTTGTTGGTGCTTTCGGCTTGTCCGTTAGCTTGAGGGTAATAAGTTGTCGATTTACGGTGTAATACCATAAACGTCTTAGTAAGTATTTGGATAGTTTCATTTAGAAAATGACTCCCTTGGTCACTAACTAGTTCAATCGGACATCCGAATTTGGTGATGATTTCCTCAAATATGAATTTCGCGGTAGATGCCGCGGTATTATCCTTAAGTGCTCTTGCTTCTACCCATTTGGTAGTGTAATCCGTGGCGGTGATGATGTATCTATTTTTAGTACCTTTAGCCGGTGGATTGATTGGTTTTATAAAATCCAATCCCCATCTTTGAAATACCTCTGTAGGCATAATTGGGTGTAATGGTTGTGCGGACTTTGATACTTTTGGTCCCACTCTTTGACATATATCACATTGTTTGCAATACATATACACATCCCTTTTCATAGTAGGCCACCAATAGAGAGCTGTCAATATTTTGTGTAATGTAATGTTTGCCGCGAAATGTCCTCCCGCAATGCCTTCATGTGCTTCGGCGATGATCGCCTCGGTAATCGGTCCGGAGACACATCGTCTTTTCATTCCATCGGCCCCTTCTTTGATTAATCGATCTCCATTGATTAATTGAAAATGCCTACTCCTTATCGCTATTTGTTGTCTTTGAGAGGTTGTTGCCGGTGTCGTTAACCTCCCATGTGTTAAGTAGTCAATAAATGGTGTTCTCCAATCCTCTTGTGGATCGGTGGTAATCGCTCCGCATTGTATCTTAGTTGTTGCTTTCTTCTTACATCTCGAACATTCTCCATTGATATAATGTTCCGCGTCTTGTGCTACACTAGACCACCAATAAGGCCCGTTGAGAATTTGTTGAATTGTATCGTTTGAGTTGATATGATAACCATTTTGCTTATGTACCCTTTTGATTAGATGGTTGATTTGATCTTCCGCGATACATATTTTGCTTTCTTCTGGATTTACTCCCTTTCGTAATTCTCCCTCTTCCATAAAGTAAGTTCCATCCTCTTCTTTAAGTATATTTAGATTCTCGGTTTCTCCGTGGTTCAAACGTTCCATTATTGGTACTCTCCAATCTCTTTTGGTTGAACCATTCTTTTGTTGTATTGTTATAGTATCATTTCTTTGGTTGTATTGTTGATGAAACTTTGAATGTCACGAGTCATCGTAGGCCACCAATATGGTCCTTGTGTCGCTTGTTTTATCATTTCTTCACATGTTTGATGTTTTTCATAAAGTTCCTTTAAGAGTCCTTGAATCCGATTCTTCGATATGCATTCTTTTGGTATCTCGTTGGCAACAAATTGTCTCATTAGTTTGCCATTTATGATGGCGAAGAATTGGCTTCTATTCGCAATTCGTTCCTTCTCTTCTCCGGTCAAATCATCGCTAGTTACCTTTCCGAATGATAAGTATTCGACGTAAGGTTTTCTCCAATCCGATGGTGAGATTTCCTTTGATGTAGTCGTTTGTTTACCTTTTAGATTCATCTCTTCTTGCTTCTCATCGAGTTGTAACATGCATTCTTCACATTCGTATTCCGCATGATATTTGATGTCCTCGTCAATCGTTGGCCACCAATAAGGACTAAAGAATATTAATTGTTTAGTCATTGGTAAGGTTAAGTGCTTTCCCTTTCCGTTATGTGTTGCCGCTATTAGCTTTCCTCCTCGGCTTCATGTAACGTATATTCGCGTATCTCCGTTGGGTAGTAATCTTATCAAGGTTCCCCTATCTAAAACGAACCTCTTGCATTTGTTTGCCCATTGAAGTTGCTTTTCATTTGTAATATTTTCTCCACGTACTTGTCTATTTCTCAAGTATTCGAAGTAAGGTGTTCTCCAATCCGTTGCTTGGTTTTCTTCCGTGGTTGATTCTTCATCCGTGTTTGAATCTAATATCAAAGTGTCGTTTTCTTGTTCATGTACTCGTCCTTCATTTTGTTGTAAACAAACCGGACAATCTCCGCAATAACTCGCCACATTTTTTTTTCTTGTTGGCCACCAATAAGGTCCACTTAGTATGGTGAACCACGTGTCTTCAAATGTTTGATGTCGCCCTTCTTGTTCATGTGCTTCCGAAATGATTTCCTCAATAATTTATCCCTCTATGCATGTTTTTGATTCTCCACTAGGAGAAATTCGTATCAATTTTTCGCCATTCATTATGTAAGGTTCACTCGCTCTTCTTATACGTGTTTGTTCTTCTTCCGTTGTTCCTATTGTCAACAATCTTCCATGCTTGAGATATTCTTTAAACGGTTTTCTCCAATCTTCCGTTGGTTGAGTATATATCATGTACCATTCAAGACATGGTGTCACATTTTCCTTTCCTTGTTCATTTTCTTCACTTGATTGCTCATTTTCTTCCATGTAATCATCTTCTTCCTCTAGTACCTCCATACAAAATAAATTTGCATCCGGTAGTTGGTCGTTTATTCCGGTGGGTGGTTCTCCATTGTCGATTCTTGAGAGGTGATCCGCCATTACGTGACGTCTTCCGGGCATATATACAATCTCAAAATCGTATTCTTGTAGAAGAAGCATCCATCTTGCGATTCTTCCCGAAATTATCGGTCTATTTATCAAGTATAATAATATTTGGTGATCCACGTAAAACACGAAATGATTCGCCAAAAGGTAGTGTCGGAATTTGTTTACCGCATATACCATTGCTAAGGCTTCTCGTTCCGTTGTGCTATAATTTTTCTCTGCTTGATTTAATAATCGGCTTGCGTAATATATCGGTGAGTCAATATTTCCATTCACCTTTTACGCTAGTACCGCTCCAATGGCTATGTTTGAAGCATCACAATGTACATGGAATTCCATTGACCAATTTGGAGCCATTAATATTGGTGTTGTCGTGAGAAGTCTCTTGACTAGTTCAAATGTTTGTTGGCAATTTGTCGTCCATTCGAATGCTTCATCCTTTTTGAGGAGAGCATAAAGAGGTCTCGTAATTTGTGCAAACATCCATATGAATCTCCTATGGTATGTTACCGAGCCTAAGAATGCTCGTAAACTCTTGACATTGGTTGGTGGTGGTAAGTTTTGTATCACGGAAATCTTTTTGGGATCTATCAAAAATCCCTCTTTGCAAACCACGTGACCAAGTAATCTTCCCGAGGTCACACAAATCATGCACTTCTCCGGATTAAGACTTAATCCACACTCTCTACATCGTTGAAGACAAAGCTTAAGGTGTTTGATATGATCCGCCTTTGTCCCATATATACTAAAATCGTCCAAAAATACTTTCATAAAATCATTTAGAAACTCCGCGAAAATCGTCATTACTCCCCTTTGAAAAGTGGATGGCGCACTCATAAGTCCAAATGACATCACTCTAGTAGCATAAGCTCCCCATTCCGTGATAAAACATGTCTTCGGTTGATCTTCCGGCGCAACTCTCACTTGATTGTAGCCACTAAACCCATCTAGTAAGGACAACATCTCGTGTCCGGCTACCGTTTCTAGTATCTTTTCCGTGAATGGTAATGGGAATGGATCGGATTTTGTTGCTCCGTTGAGTTTCCGATAAATCTACGCATACTCTTAACTTTCCATTTTTCTTTGGTACTATTACTATCGGTGAAAGCCATTCCGCTCTATCTACCGGGTATATGAATCCGGCTTTGAGCAATTTGTCGATCTCCTCTTTTACCTTTGCCGCATAATTTGGATTCATTCGATATCGACTTTGCTTGATCGGCTTGGTATTTGGTTTGAGTTCTATCTTGTGCTCACAAATGTGAGGTGGTATCCCTTTCATATCCTCATACGTCCATGCGAATACATCCTTATAATCCCTTAGTATCTCAATTACTTGGTTTTCATAGGTAGGGTCAAGTTCCTTTCCTATTCGTACCATTTTGGGATCCTCCGTTGTCCCAAGGTTAATCTCCTTTATCATATCTTCATCTTCGATGGTCCACCCGGCGATTGTCTTTCCTTTCACAGCTTTGGATGCCGGTGTTCGATCGATTGCTTGTTCTCCTTCCTTCATCTCATAAAAATGAGGTGGATAGACCGGTCTCTCTTTCATGTCTTCCTTTTGCTTTGGAGTTCCTTCTTTGAGCTTAGGGACTTGTTTCTCTTTTCTCTTGGCATTTGTTTTGGGTCCCTTTTTGTTGATATTCTCTTCGTTTTCTCCTTCGATGCTTGTCATAACCATATTGCATTCGGTTTCATATAATAGCTTTAATCCATCAAGTTCCATATCGGCTATGTGGTGTAAGCTTTGATAAGCTTGATAAACTACTTGTTCCTCTTCATCGGTCAATCCGGCTTCCCAATCAAATCCTTCGATATTGATTGGTCTTGATGAATCCGGAAGTCTCGGTCTCCGATTAGTACCAATACATACATCCATTCCATTTTGATATAACGTTAAATGGTTTTTGCCCCAATCATGTTTGGCACGTGCTTGTTTGAGCCACGGTCGCCCAAGTAGCATTGAGTAACTATTCTCTTGATTCTCCATCTTAATCACCGTCACGGTAATCTTAAAGGTCAATCCTCCAATATTGATTTTCAAGTTCTTAATGATTCCAAGTGGCATTACTTTGCTTTGATCCGCCATTTTGATTGTAAATGGTGCCACTTCAAGTTGTTTTTCTATTCCCAATTTCTCCATCAAAGTGTCTGTAACTATGTTGACTCCCGATCCTCCATCTAGTAATACGTTAGATATTCGCCGATTTTTCGCCCATACCGCAATCATCGGCATCTCTTCATCAAAGTCTTTCGTGGCTACGAGATATGTTTGAGGGACTTCCCTCTCATCTCGCCCGTTCGTGCAAATTGCTTCCATTACTTTTCTTTTACAATAAGGGGCTATCTCCAAAAGTTGCCCTATCGTGATATTCGCTTGAGTTGAATCTAGTACTTTTTGAATAATTTGTTTTACCCTCGTCCAGGGTTCTTCTTTCGTCGCTTTTCCCTTAGCTGACTTTCGGTACTTTGGGGCCAGATCTTCTGGCTCTAAAAGATCTTCGCCCGCTTCCCGTTGGATCTCCTTGATCGTATTCGTTACTTGGCGGTGTATCTCCCGCTTCTTCTTCCACTCCGAGGCCTCCGGTGCATTCCGCAACACTTGTGACTCGTGTTCTTTTCGCCTATTCTTTGGCTCATTCTCATTCTCACTAAGCTCTTCGCTTTCTTCATCCATAACCTTTATGGTATCCTTTTCATCATCACTATCGCTATTCTCCGAGTCTTCGCTCGTTTTCTTATCTTCTTCATCTTCATCTTCCGATTCATTCTCTTCCTTAGAGTTTTCTTTTGCCGCCACTCTTTGGGCTCTCGTCATTACACACACACTTGGTGTCACTACATTCGCTGTCACTGCGGGCTTCTTCGCATAATCATTCGCTTCTTCTTGGTGTTTTCTAAACAATGAGCATTCTGGTTTTCTATGACCCGGTTGATGACAATAATAACACTCGTCAGCGTTGCCTTCCCGTCGCGGTAGGCCAGTGTACCCGATTCTCGGCGCGGCCTTTTGGCTCATATTGTCCATCACCTCTCTGGGGTATTCTAATCTCCCGTGATTAATGGGTCCTCTAGGGCCGCCCGAATAGGGGTATGTTTCTTCCCTTGGGTAGTATTGGCTTCGGTAGGGGTATGTCGCTTCCCTCCGATAATAATCAAACGGGTACCGATCTCCTCTTCGGTATTCCTGCCCGTGATGGGGGTATTCTTCATCCCTTTGCTTATCTCTCCCTTGATAGGAGTATCTCATATCTCGCCGATTCTCCCCGAACCGTGGTCTATCTTCATCTCTAAATCTCGGAGGTTCGGCTCCCGTCCTTCTCCGGTTGTTGTTAAATTGTGGTTGTACTTGATTCACTCCATATCTCCTTTCTCGCCTTCTTCCATCATAAACACATTCATTTGTATTGTGGGTAGTACTATTGCAATTTGTGCAATTCTTTAATTGGCATTCATTCGAATAATGACCTTCGTTCCGGCATTTCTGGCAAGTGATTCCCGTTCTAAACTTCCGAGTACCGATTGCCAGTTCCTCTATCTCTCGTTTAAGAGTCTTTAAATCATCCTTAGTAATATCGGCTTTCTTAGCCTTTCCCTTTTTCTTCTTTCTTCTTTCATCATCGGAATCGCTACTCGAATCTCCACTTGATTCTTCTTCTCTCATTCTTTCTTTCTTTGTCTTGCTCATCTCAATCTTTCGTGCCGAAGCTAGTGCTTCCTCCAAAGTATCACTTGGCAAAATGTTTACATACTTCTCATATTCCTTTCTTAGTCCATTTATGAACCAAGTTTTTCTAATTTGTTCTCCCGGTGCGGGTTGAATTTTAGCGGCGGCTACCATTACTCTTTCATAAAATTCTTCCACTGATTCATCTTTCTTTTGCTTTACATGTGACAAGTTGTTGATGATCTCCCCTTCCGATTTGGTTGATCGGAACCGTTGGATAAAAATTGTCTTTAAGTCGTTCCAATTCACAAAGTGATTCGCGGGAAATTGAGTGTACCATTCTAGTGCCTTTTTCTTAAGAGTCACCGGAAACAATCTTAGTTTCTCCGCATCGGTTCCTTCTTGATTGGCATGACATATATTGATATACTCTTGTATGTAAGTGTCCGGATCCTCTTTTCCTTTGTATGTGGGAAGAGGTATCTTCCCTCTTCTCGGGGCGGGTGGCACTCCTCCCGACATGGCTATAGTTCCACTTCCCCTTCCTCCTCCGGAACTTCCGGGATTTGTTCCTAGTGACGTAGTTCCGGATGTTGTTGTGCTAGTAACAATTGGTACTCTATAGTCAAATCTTTCTCCACTAGCTCTTACTTGTTGTAAAAATTCTTCAAAAGTTTGGTTGACTTGTCTTGATGTTGGTTCTCCACTTTGAGTTGTTGTTGAATATTCGTCCTCTACTAGGTTTTCTTGTGTGTCTTGATCAAAATTAATATTCCGAGGTGTTCCCTCTCTATTGTATGTTTCGAATGTTCCTAATGGAGTGACGGTATCTCCTTGCTCTTCTCTATTTATATCTCCGTATCCGTAAGGTGATGGTCGGTCTAGGTTATCGTTTGTTAGTGATGGGGATGGTGATCTAGATACTTCAAGACCTTCGGCTCTTTGTTTTGTCCGTCTCTCGTATCGTTCCGCTCTCTCTTTTCTTTGTCTCTCGGTTCTTCCTTCCTCGCTATTGGGGTTTACTCCATGTTGCATACGGTTAATGTGCTTACGTTCGGCCTCGGCCTCTCTCCTAGATGGCGGCGAACGACTTCGCTCCCTAGTGTCTTCCTCTTCGTCGTACATTAACACTACTTAGCATGATCTTAGATCACCCTAGTGGCCCTCCCGGCTTCGACTATGTGCATCTATATTCATCTTTTCGCTAGTACGGTTCTTAGGACACACTATTCTTCTTGACTCAATTCTTCTTTTCCTCTTTGTCGTACGTTAACACTACTTGGCATGATCTTAGATCACCCTAGTGGCCCTCCCGGCATCTTCTATGTGCATCTATATTCATCCTTTCGCTAGTACGGCTCTTAGGAAATACTCTCTCTTCTTGATTCGATCTAGTTTCCTCTTTTCTCCAATGGATTCTCCTTTGACATATTTTTCAATCTTTTAATTTGATCATCTCCCGCTCACTATTCTTCAATCTCCCTAGTCCGTTGTAAAGTTTGATCATTACCCTTTCAAAGTACAAGTTGTATAATAATCCCTCTTTTGGGTAGTGATACCCTCTATGACTTGTGGCGTCTTTCGCCCACTTCCCGATTCCAATTCTCCCGTGATTCCACACTTTTGAAAATATCTTGGCTTGTAGTTCTTCCGGTAGTTCGTAGATTCTCCTCTCGAACTCCGATCGATAAGTAAATCCGATTTGCTTCTTGATGAAGTTCTTGGTTGCTTTCTTCTTATATACTTTGTGCATGTTCCACATCAAATCATGGAACCTTTTTACTCCTTCATATTGAGTTAGTACCTTTTCGTCCCAACTAAACTTCGGGTACTCCCAAGGCCAATGACTCACAATTCCTTTAGTGTCAATGTCTTCTATAGTGTCATCAATCACTCCTTTCACGTTTGATTTCTCAATTTTTCTCAAAATCGATCTTTCGACATGTGAGGCTTCAAGTGGTCCGATTAATTTCTTTTCTTCGGATCCTTCTTCTAGTCTTTCTCGTAAGTTATCGCGGCAATGGATGTTCTCAAACCAAGGAATCATTGATCGTAGCCGGTACCATTACTCGTGTGTAGTATAAGTCGTAAAGGAATCCTTCTAGATTATAATGGTACCCACTTTGATTTGTTGTTCCCGGCATGCATTCCCACAATGTATCCTTGCCTTTGTTCCACACCTTAGAAAAGATGATGGCTTGTAATTCTTTGGGTAAGTCTTTGATTCTTTTCTCAAACTCCGATCGGTACGTGAAACTAATTCGCCTTTCTTCAAAAGATCTCCACGCTTGATCGTTGTACACTCGGTTCATACATACCATTAAGTCAAGAAATCGGTTGGTGCTAATCCATTCTCCCGCTTTGCTAGATTCTTTGATGTAGTCGGGATATTCCCATGGCCAACTCGATACTAGTTCCTTTTGGTCGTTTGCTATAATCTCCTTTGTTTTAATGTTCCAATTTTGCTTGTTGTTCATTGGAATTTTCTCCCGTTGTGTGCCACAATTTGTAAAGTAGGGACTCCTTAATCTCCACTTGATAGAATTTCTCTTGAGTTTCGGTCTCCTTGAGTATCACCTCGCAAAAAGTGATGAAGTTTAATTCATTCAACGCATCACGTATTTCCCGGTCGTCTTCCGTATGTCTCTTCTCATTTGACATTCTTACTAGTAAGGCGCATTATCTCCGAATGCGCTAAGTTCCATTTGGTAGATATGACGTTGCGGTTATCCGATCTTCTTGGCGTGATTCTCCACGTGCTTAGTTAACACATTCGCCAAGAACCTCCGCTTTCGTTCTTTTCACACTTAAAACACCGAGACACATTAAATCATTCTTTCACACTTAAATTACCGAAACACATTAATGGCAAGAATCCCCAGCATGGTCGCCAAAATGGTGCACCCCGTGGGTCGTTCCCTTGCAATTTAGCTCAAGAAGACTCACGGTGAGACATCACGTAAATTTATATTCGCTTGAGAACTACCGTGCCTCATTAATATGTTCGGTCCTCTAATTAATAATTCCTCTCTTCTCCTTATGATATGAATATATTATTAGAGTGAACACAATCTCATTATCTTAAATTCTCATTCTCAATGTAAGGCATCATTGATTATAAGAATCCTTAGATTAGAGAAGGTTTCAAGAGGTGTAACAATATCCTTGATAACAATATATTTCTTAATAAGTTATATGTGAGCAATTTAGAGCTCGTAGTACATAACATCAATCGCACAATTGTAATATTACTCTTATAGTGAGGAAGAAGATCTCATATTCTTGAGTCTTCCTTTTTCAGCTCAAGTGTTACTACTTATAATATTGTAACTTGACATGTATGCATATAGTAGTTATAATTTCATAAACACATCATTGATTGTTTAGCAATGTCACGTTTAACTTCCAAGTGTTTCTTGATGACGATAGTAATTATAACTCTCTTGAGTTTTACTCAAGAGAGAGAACTCTTCTCTTTGATAGTTGATCCTTCACTTGTAATGACATCCAACAACTCACAACGAATCTTAAGAGAAGAAGCACTTTTACTACAAAGTGTTTCTTGATGACGAGAAGTAAATCTATCTCTCTTGAGTTTTGCTCAAGAGAGAGAGAGAGATCTTCTCTTGAATAGATAATCCTTCAAATTGTAATGACATCCAACAACTCACAAAGAAACTTAAAGAAAGAAGTTCCAATAACAATTGTAGTAAGTAGATTATTTCATATCAATATTACTTCATTCATATAGATTCATACTTTGATGTAAATTTATGTCTTCATCATTCTTGTTAATCATAAAATAAGTTCGATACTCCAACATATGTTATATAATATAATATGCATAATACTTGTAAGTCAATTATGTAGTTTATGATAATAAGTTCCTCCTCTTTTGAAGGAGTTTGTAATCGTTAAGTGGTTTTGCTTAAAGCATAACATGCATATAATTCTTCAATCATTCAATCACATGTATATTTATAATTCCCTTTTGAGGAGATCAATGATAAGTTCCGCTTTGAAAGATAATCTTGTTTCCTTCACTCAAGTTTGACAATCGCTTTATCAATTCAATCTCTCTCAAAGTCCCATTGATTCTCCAATTTGTCTTGAGCGCTTTGTTCTCACCCTCGCACTATCTTTTGAGTTCTTTCTCAAAAGGAGTCTACTCAATCTACTCTACTCTCGATTGCTCAATCACTCAAGTTCCAAGTACCGCTTGACAAACTTTGTAAGACAATTTGAGAGAGAGGTAGAAAGATCACACGCATATTTGTAGAAAAGATAATGTATTGCAAAAGTGCTCCGAGAGGAGAGATACAAAAGAAACTCAAGTGTTTTTGACACTCAAATTTAAGATAACTTCTTTGTGTAGAAAATGAGGTGTAGTCTCCTAAAATTGCTCCCTTTATATAGTCTTTTCTCCCTAACTCAAAATCTAACTTAAGAGTGGTTGTTAACTTCCACTTCCCTAGATAACTAACTATCTTCAAAATATGTAGATTCTATCTATCATAAACGGTTACAACCGTTCTTCCTCTTTAATGTTCGTATTCTCAAGATTCCACTCTATCCTCATTGTGGTTACATCACAATTCCCTTTTGAGGATTAATTCAATTCTTCCATATTGATTGATTCCGATGCTCGTAAATCATATTAGTAGAATCTATCTTTGTCCTATATACTCATAATGCACCTTCAAAATGTTTTTGTATCATAAGAATCTCAAATTCTTACATAATACGTAATCATGCTCCTTCAAAATTCCCTAATCATATTCTTGGGATAGGCTTTCATCATCAAAATCTTATATTCTAATATGCCATATACTACCCTTAATACCTCCCTTATACAACTTAATTAAGTCCTAATATCTTAATTAGTCGTCCTCTATCACTAAGTACTTTAATCCCTTGCTTAAGCTGCTGGGAGCCCATTCCCGCGGGTTGGGAACCCTATCGCTGCGCGTAAGTTGCGTAATGCCGTGGGAAAGGGCCCTAAGGCCGTGGCTGATACCCTTCGCCCGAGGCCGGGATCTCTTAGTACAGGTGTCGGGTTCAGAGTTCTCCAGTGTTTGGTCTCGGTGCTGGTTTCTCCCAGTGTTCGGTCTCGGTGCTGGTTTCTCCCAGTGTTCGGCCTCGGTGCTGGTTTCTCCCCAGTGTTCGGTCTCGGTGCTGGTTTCTCCCAGTGTTTGGTCTCAGTGTCAGTGTTCTCTAAGTTCTAATCTCCAGGGTTTCTTGCTTTCTTTGCAGGCTTGGTTTTCTCATAGTTGCCCTCCTTAGCTTATAGCTGAGATTGCTTCCCTTCTTGTGACAACTAATCTGCGATCCTTTCTTAATTCACATGTTTCCTTTGTCATTGAACAAGTTCTGCTCAAGTTCATAACTAATAAAACACTACAAGTAATGCACCTAGTACAATCTAGTCACTCTAAATGCCACAAGTTTAAACAAGTTTGAACTCTCTCACTTCAATATGAATCTCAATGCAACAAGTTGAAGTTTACAATCAAACTCCAAATTCCTTAAACCCAATCTACTTCTAACAAGAGGTCAATCCCTCTTCAAGGCTAAATAGCCTTGGCTCTTCTCCTAAGAACTAAGCACACACATGTGCTCCTATCTTGCTTCCCACACACCCACACTTATAACCCGTGGGGTGCTTAAGGAGCACGAAAGAAAGAGAGGATGAGTGAAAGAAGAATGAGGGATTATATAATGAGTTGAGAGGGAGAGAGGGCATGAGATAAGGATAGGGTGAGAGGATTAGAGCCTCCAATCACAACCCCTTAACCTTCTCCTTCTAAGTAGGGACTCATCCCATCCACAAGGCTTTCGATAAGCCTTCGAAATCTCCTCCTACTTTGTAGGCTCTCATCTAATCTCCTAAGCCTTCCTCCCTCAAATGATCAACAAAGATCCTAATTCAAACATTTAACTAACATTGGCTTTCTACCTACCACACTTTACCAAGGTATGTCCTCATACTACTTAAGTCCACTCTACACAAGCCTAATGCTTCAAACTTAGTTTTCTTCAACCTTCACTCTTTTTATATTTTTGTGAATAATCATAAATCAACAAAACACTACTTGTAATATTTTACAAGTGTTAACAACACATGTGGACATCAATTTGGGCTCACATTATTGGCGACCATCTGGGACCGGCTCCTAGAATGTCTTGCTTGAAGTCAAGTGTCTTCATGTGTGGAATTGCTTGCACCTACTGCCGGCCGTTCGTGTCGGGAAGCTTTGTCCATTGAGTGTCTCCAATTGTACCGAGTTGTTAGGAAAGGTATTCGCCACAATGTAAGGACCTAACCAAACCGCATCAAATTTGCCCGGAAAATCCTTTTTCTTCCCATCTTGGAGCATAACCAACATTCCTCGTTTTAATGCCCTCTTTTTGTGACGCTTGTCAAAGATAACCTTCCTTCGCCTTTGAATTGCTTCCATGTGTTGAGCGGCCCTCCGCCTCTTCTCATCCAACTCCTCTAGATCCCCGAGCCAATTTCTCAAAGACTCATTGTCGTTGAGGCGTGTCCCTATTGCAACCCTCAATGACTCCACCTCAAATTCAATAGGGAGTGTAGCCTCAATACCGTAAACCAAAGAAAACGGAGTAGCTTGTGTTGTCACTTTGTAAGTCGTCCGATAAGCCCACAAAGCCGCGTTTAACTTGACGTCCCAATCTCTCTTTGAGTCGATGACCGTCTTGCGTAAAATGCCCACTAGAATCCCGTTCACCCGCTCCGTTTGACCATTAGTTTGAGGGTGATAGGGAGTAGTCTTCCTATGGTCGATCTTAAACCTCTGAGTCATCTCTGAAATGAGGTCATTAAGAAAATGTGTGCCTCTATCACTAACTAGAATCTTTGGGACTCCAAACCTAGTAATGATATTTTCATACATAAATGTGGCGGCATGTGCGGCCGTGTCGGTTTTTACCGCCTTGGCTTCCGCCCATTTAGTCAAGTACTCGGTAGCTACAACAATGTATGCCATCCCTCTCGAAGAGTGGGGATGGACCTCCCCTACATAATCCATTCCCCATTTCTCAAAGGGAACTAGTGGTAATGAAATGTGCAATGGCATCTCCATCCTAAGGTCATTTCGAGCGTACCTTTGGCAAGCATCACACCTTCTAACATAGTCGTGTGAATCCTGAAACAATGTAGGCCAAAAGTAACCTGCTCTAAGGATTTTCTGGCCGGTAAGTTAACCAGAAAAATGCCCTCCACAAGCACTATCATGACAAGCCTCTAGAATATCCGGAACCTCTACTTGCGATACACATCTTCTCAAGATGGTGTCCGCTCCTCTCCTGAACACTCTATTGCCTATCACTGCAAAGTGCCTACTATTGACTCTAACCTTTCTTTTCTCCTCTTTCGTCCATTCGGTTGGTAATTGTTGAGTGGTCAAGAACTCTACAATTCCGGCATACCAATCCGGTGTGGACGTGACTACAAACAATCTATCATCCATGAGGCTATCATCTATTGGCGTAGTACCCATCTCCTCCGACAATCTAGACAAGTGGTCGGCTTGTAAATGCATGCGGCCCGGTTTATATTCCACCGTGTAATCAAACTCTTCGAGTAACAAGACCCACCTAGCCAACCTTCCACTCAACTCCGGCTTGTTGACCAAATATTTAATGGCCATGTGATCCACAAAAAACACTACCGGATTACAAATAAGATAGTGCCTAAACTTCTTGACCGAAAATACCATGGCTAGACACTCTCTCTCCGTAGTGGAGTAATTCTTCTCCGCGGAAGTCAATTGCTTACTAGCATAAGCTACGGGTAGATCCTTCCCCTTCTCTCCCGTGGATTGACACAAGGCACTACCCATCGCTACGTTGCTAGCATCACAATACACATGAAAAGGCTTTTCCCAATCCGGGGGCCTTAAGACATGATAAGTGCTCAATTTGGACCTTAACTCAACAAAGGCCTTTTGGCACTTATCCGTCCAAACAAATCTAACATCCTTCTTGAGCAAATGAGTGATAGGGACCACTATCTTTGCAAAATCCGGAATCAACTCTCTATACCACCCCACATGTCCTAGCAACTTAGAGATCCCCTTGGCATTTTTCGGAGTTTCCAACTCATCAATGACCGCGATCTTGTCCGGATCCGGTTCTCTCCCTTTTTCACTCACAACATAACCCAACAAAACTCCCCTTTGTACCCCTAAAAATGTCTTGTCCGGGTTTAATGCCAACCGCATTTGCCTACACCTAACCAAGGCCTCCCTCACACAATGCACATGCTCTTTAGTACTAGATTGGGTACTAAAATCATCAATATAAACCGTCATGGACTTGAAGAGCAAGTCGCTAAAGATATACATGACTAATCGTTGGAATGTTGCCGGTGCGTTGCATAAACCAAATGGCATCACTACCCATATGAAAGTCCCCCAAGGTGTCGTAAATGCCGTCTTGTGCAAATCCGCGAGCGCTATGGCTACTTGGTTGTAGCCGGCGTATCCATCCATAAATGTGTACCTCTCATGACCCCCTACCTCCTCTAACAACAAGGTAATGAACGGCAAAGGAAAGTGATCCTTTTGCGTACAATCATTGAGCTTCCTATAGTCTACACAAACTCTAAGCTTCCCATTTTTCTTTTTCACTAACACCATAGGAGAAACCCAATCCGTAATCTCTACCGGCTTTATAAACCCAGCCTGCAACAACCTCTCTAATTCCGCCTTGACCAATAATTGCAATCTAGGGTTCATCTTTTTTTTTTGTCTCACCGGTTTTGAGCCCGGAACTAACGGAATACGATGCTCAACCATCTCTCTAGGAATCCCCTTGAGCTCATCGTATGACCAAGCAAAAGTATCACTAAACTCATCTATCAAATCACTATACTCCTTAATCTCCTTCTCATCGAGTTTAGAGCCCATCTTCATTGGTCTAACTTTCCCATCCTTCATTTTGACATTTACAAACTTCCAATCCTCTTCGACCACTCGTGTTTGTTCCTGGGTATCTCTATACCAATCGTTGGGTACATTAGGGTAGTCCTTGACATCATGACCCACGATAATGCCCGTAGAAGTAGTTTTAAAATGCAAAGCGGGCTCTAATTTTGAGAGTTCTAACATGGCCTCCTCATCTTGAGTCCCATCTACATGTACCAAACTCACATCACTCAACTCAATATCATCTAACCATGGAGTGAGTCCTCCCTTCACCCATTCTTCCTCCGTGAGAACCTCACACGGCTCTAAGGACAAATAATCCTCTCTAGACACCCTATCTTGGAGAATACAACTATGAGTCATCATCATGACGTCGCTAATGGACTCCGTGTATTGTCTTGACCAATGTATAAAATCTCCATCAACATCTTGATTGTAAAAATTAGGACCTAAGAACCCGCTAGAAGAATACATTTTAGCCTTCTCCTTGTCTTGAACAACTTCCACCAATGTATCCTCAAAATCCTCCTTAATTCCACCATTTTCCTCTTCATCCGACATTGGATCAATCTCCTCCCTAACCCAACCACCTAAAGGTGCAATAGAGACCTTGACTTTATTATCTACGGGACCATAGGTGATAGAAGGTTTGTGTCCTCCCCAATCTACTACGGCGTTAGACATCCTTAACCAAGGTCGCCCTAACAAAATGGGGAATGCATCCTTATTGTTGTGCATTTTAATGACTTGGAAGGTCACAATGTATTCTTCACCTCCCGTGTTAAGCCGACAATCTTTGATAATCCCCACCGGAACCACCGGACTTTGATTGGCCATATTAATCACAAATGGCGACGGACCCGTCAAACTTAAGCCCAATTTCCGCATAGTGTGCTCGGGTAGAATATTGAGACTACTTCCACCATCCACCAAAACATGAGGAACCACCTTGTCCACTATTGTTACTTCAATCTCCACCGCCTTGACTTCCCGAGTTCTTCCTTGCATTTGGACCCTTGCCGACACTCCAGTCTTTGGCCTCTTGGCCCTCCTATTCACGGGCATCCCGTCCTTCAAAGTTTTCCTAGCTACCGGTGAAATTTCTAACAATTGGCCAAAGGTGATATCGGCCTTTAGTGAGCTAAGGTCGGCCCAAAGGTCGTATCCATCTACTCTATCGGCCTTAGGCCTTCTAACACTATCAAACTCCTCTACGGGAATGCCCGGACCTTCCCACTCTCCTACATCACCACCCTCTAAATCATGGATGACATTAGACCTCTCCCTCTCATTGGCAATTTCATTTTCTCTCTCTAATGCCTTAGTGGCCTTCCTAGCCTCTCTAGTTACATTCTCCAAATCCGAAAAATAAGGAATTTCCCCCAATGGATTTTCCTCTTTGTTGAGTACAACATTATGAATCACAAGAGAGGTGCAAATGGTACTAAGAATCGAAGACAGACCCTAAACCCATCACCGAAATGGAGAAGCTCGAACACTGGAGAGAAGCTAAACACTGGAGAGAAGCTCGGAAGCTCGCAGCCTCAGGGTATCGGCACTGAGGAAAGCTCGGAAGCTCTCGGCCTCGGGCTTAGGGTATCGACCACGGGAATAGGCCCTCTTTCCCACGGCTTTACAAGGAGAACGCGCGGCTTTAGGTGCCGCTACCTACGGCTATAGGATTCCAGCATTAATACTAGGAATATTAGAGTAATCTTTAAAGGGTAATTGGATAGTATCAAAGGGCATGATGTAAGGAGCATATAGGACTATGTATTAGCATTAAATGAAAATCATTTTGATTCAAATCTATCAATTATGTGAAGATTTGATTGTTTCCAAAGAAGGATTTACAATCTAGCTACGGCGAAGATATAATAGAATCTTGTAAAAACGAACATTTAGAGTGGTGTGGGAGTCCGAAAATCCACGGAAGTACGGATTGGCTTCCGAACCGGGTTAATACCCGGATAATACCCTGGGATTGTTGTTAAAGTAGGGTTCCCAAGGGTAGGTTAGTTGTTTTAGAAAATAAGGTTCTAGGCATCCGCCTTACGCGTTAAAATGGTTAAAACGGATACTTTGGCCGGACCGGAAAATTAGCCTGGGAAGACTGTTTGGGAACGGTCCGGTCCGGAGCGTCCGAACCGTTAAAATGGTTACCACTTGACCCCAAGTGGAGGAGCATCCGGAATCAGTGGGCCAGCAGGCCAGACAGGTGTCCGGAATCAGTGGGCCAGCAGGTCAGACAGGTGTCCGGAATCAGTGGGCCAGCAGGCCAGACAGGTGTCCGGAATCAGTGGGCCAGTAGGCCAGACAGGTGTCCGGAATCAGTGGGCCAGCAGGTCAGACAGGTGTCCGGAATCAGTGGGCCAGCAGGCCAGACAGGTGTCCGGAATCAGTGGGCCAGCAGGCCAATCCAAGGTGGGACGGCTTCGAAAAAACATCGCACCACTTGATTTAGAGTTAGGCGTGCAGCTATAGGTAGATCAGAATTAGGAAAGGCAGGAATAGGCAGATTTTGACTTTTGGCAAATTTGTAATTCAAAATTCTGTCAGCGCAAAAAGCGGATCGAGATCCGGAATTTCCGCAAAGGGCGAAGTTCCGGATTTCTTGCAGTTAGGGGTTTTCTGAGGGCGGCCAACTTCGCCGCCACCATCAGTTAGGGATTACAGCCTCTACTTAAGGCTGAATAAGGGGCAGGAGAAGGGTTCCCTTCTCCATTGTTGTATTGTGTTGCTTCCCACTCAATAAAGCTCTAGTTCTCAATCTATTCTGACTTGTTTTGTGCACGGACTGTTAGGAGAATGTTGCAGATCTAGAGGGAATGAATGAGTAGGAAGTACGGATAGAACAAAGGAGAGGAAACCCGGATCGGATCCGACTGCAGTACTATGGCTCCTTTCTGAGTGTAGTGGGAAGGAAACCTCATTATTCCGGATGTCTGGGTAACGCCCATGTGAGATAGCCGTTGTTAGGACTGGGTAAGATCAGGGAGGTGCCGGACTTATGCCATCCGATCTTCTGAAGAGGTCTCACTGTCTTTGGGCGGGACAATCCGGAAAGTGGTACGGATCGCCCAGTTATCTCAGATTCAGTAGAGCCTAAGTTCGCTGTAGCCGGATCGGTCTGTCGGAAGGAGGAGAGAAACCAGAACGGTTAGGATTCCGGTCCGGAGGATCTCTCCGGCGTGTAGTGGGAAGGAAACCTCATTATTCCGGATGCCTGGGTAACGTCCATGTGAGATAGCCGTCGTTAGGACTAGGTAGGGTCCGGAGGTGCCGGACTTACGCCATCCGATCTTCTGAAGAGGTCTCACTGTCCTTGGGCGGGGCAATCCGGAAAGTGGCACGGATCGCCCAGTTATCCCGGATTGACAGATCTCCGGACGAATCTTGACCTTTCTGTCGTTGTAGTTCCGGTTCACCATCCGGATCCTCTGTGTGACCTGCCAGGAAAGATTAGGCCGATCCGGACTGGTTGTGAGAGAATCCGGATTCTGACCATACAGGGACGTCTTCACCGGATGAACCCCATCATCATTGGAGGTAGGATATAGGTAGGTAGATATTGAGGAGAGAGGTATGTAGGAGTAAGACTTATTGTTAGAGGTTCAATCCGGAAGGCAAGCCCCGGGATAAGGACTTCCCAAGGACCATCCGGATCCGGAAAGCCGATCCGGCCGGTGGTCGATTTTCAAGCAGGAAAAGAGGGTCCTTGACATCCTGCACTTCACAGAATCCCTGGACGATACTCGGATCATCCGGACAGACCGGATTAGGCACTGAAAAGCACCTATCCGGAACTTTTGGTGTCCGTGTGCTCCCACACGTTTTTGGCGCCGCTGCCGGGGATTCTAAAGCTGTAGGGGGGAGTGACACTCTGGACCTGCTGTTGCAAACGGTCGCAAGGCGGATTCCGTTCAGCAATGTGCTTGTAGCGGGGATGAGCGGATCCCAGCAAGGTGGTACATGGCAACGGAGATCCGCCCGGCTAGAAAAGAAAAGAGGGGACGTGATAGTGCATGATCTACCAAGCACTAACTTGGGGTTGGAAGGGGACATCATCGTGTTATCTGTGGAAGAGCCAACCCCGACCAGATCCGATCCGGCAGGAGGTGCCGGATTGTTTACACCAGGAGGAGCAGAAGGGACCAGAGCGGATTCCGAAGAAGAAGAAATTTCTGACGGCCCGATGGCTCCTTCTACCCGACTCAAGTACAGTCGATTCCGGGGAGACGGAAGTCAGGATGTGGACGACTGGTACTGCGAGTTCGAATCGATCGCCAATGCCAACGAGGAGGATCCGGAAGCCAAAAGACGGATCTTCCAAGGGCTGCTGAAGGGCGAGGCATTGCAATGGTATCAAGATGTACCAGATGCAACCAGGTATAGCTGGGCGGAGTTCGTCCCACTATTCCTGAAGACCTTCCGGGAAGCGGGAGGTGAGGCACGAGCTCTGGGACGGCTGAGCCGGATGACAATGAAGCCGGCGGAATCAGTCCGGAAGTACAGTCAGAGGGTGAAGGCTCTGATTCAGAAACTAACGACTGAGATCGCCCAGAGCGTGCAAGTGGAGTGGTATGTGGCAGGTTTTCCGGAAAAGATGGGTTTTCAGATCCGTCAGACCCGGCCGGCCACTCTTCGGGAGGCGATGGAAGCAGCGCAAAACTACGAGAATTCGGCGCAGTCCCTCCGGAAGTCACTCAAACAAGCAGAGGGGAAGGGGAGAAGACACCGCCGGAGAAGGCGGAAGTACATCTCCACCTCTGAATCAAGCTCCAGCAGTAAATCAGAGGTTACGACCTCTGAATCCTCTAGTTCCGCCGAGGAACCCGCCAGCAGTTCGAGAATCCGGAATCGCCATTCCGGAAACAGCAAAGAGCGGAAGGGGAAGGAGCTAATAAAGGTCAAAGTTGAGGAGGATGAATCCCGGAAGATGATGAAGAACATCTAGGAGACCCTGGCCGCCATTCAGGTGAATCTGGCGGATCAGAAAAGAAAGACAAGTGACTCACCATAGCTAAAAACAAAAACCATCCAGAAAGCAATTGGCAATGATTTTGGTTAGCCCCGTAGATAAGGGCGTGACGAATACCTCCCAAATAAATCTCGAGAAGCTCTACAAAAAGACTAATCACTAACTTCATTTGGCTTAGAAACAAGTAACTGAGGATAACACTAATTGCTTATGAACCGTTTGAAAGCTCCAGGTGGGGAATATGAACTCTTCATCCCAGCAGCCTGGTTCTTATACATTGAGTATGCAAATGGCATGCAACCCATTTCTCAAAAAGAGAAGGACAAGGTACTCGCCTTAGCTTAAAATAAGAACCATGCACAGAGCAAATTGATTTGGGTTATCCCAGCAGATAAGGACATGGTGCATACCTTCCAAATAGATCTCGACACTCCCTAACTTTATTTGACTTCAAAAACAAATCGTCGACTGACTCCTAAACCATTTGAAGGCTCCAGGCCAGGATTATGAACTCTCGCTCCCAGCAGCCTAGTTCCCATACATTGGCTATGCGAATGGCATGCAACCCATCTCTCAAGCAACTTCAGCTGCCACCACAACTCTCGAGCGTCGCCGACTCGTAGGCTGATGAAGAAGATGTCAGCCTCCCTTCAAAAAAAATGTTTGCCGAACTTATATAACTGCCTCGGCTGACAGCAGACTATAGACATTACCATAAACTTTTCAGTTCTCACTAGGTTATTGCCCTTTCACACTAGTCTAGTTAGGTAATATCTAGGTAAATAAGAACTCCCTTCTTACTAATTCAGTTTTGAACAAGAAAATCAAAATTTTACTACTACACATCCATATATATTGGTTATTTGGAAGTATTTTGGCTGCAACGCTCACTTGGAGCTTTTTCCGTATGCACGTAGATAAGATCCCGGCCAAACAGTCACCCCGCGTTTAACATTTAGAAGGGTGACCTGCGGAGGCATGTCCTCCTCGACTGTGACAAACAGCGGGCATGTTTCATCAATGACACGTCCTACGTTTACTTTGACCATGCCCTCGGCAATACTCATCCCGTGGAAGGGCTCCCCAGCATACCCAGACACCGTGCAACATTCGGCTACTTTCGAATCCGGGTCATCGGGGTGGTATAGATCTACCAGCTCCCCTTTGGTCCATGTCCCCTGCGTGCATGGCCAAAACACACATACTCAATGTTGGATTCGAGTTGGATTGCTATATGGGCAGCATCCAGAAGGTAGAGGAATGTAGTGGTAATTCTTGCATAAAAAGGTTTCTTAGGGGGGAGATCTGCCCTATTTGAGGCTACCTTTGCTGTTGGCTTGCATGTGCGGCCAGAAGACTGACCGGCACCCCTTCCTCTCCCTCCTGCAGTATTCTGCACACACAAATAAATGTGTCATTTCCAGTAGTTGCCAATTTGCCAATATTGCATACAACACATGTGCAATCCTCCCAGAATGTGTTGCACCAATTCAATAGTCTGGATTTTGGGACGGCCCTGACCTTCAAGAACCTGGATGCCCCCACTCCAGCTACGGACATCCGCGGGACTCTCACCTGCAAGTGTTTTCAGTATTCAACCGTATTACTAGTGTTCTATGTACCGGTCAATGGTTGTATGGAGTAAGGGGGTGGGTTGGTCACGGTGACAATTTATAAACTACCCATGCTGCCCATCTAAAGCATACCTTCTTCGATGGAGGAATGGTCAAGCCCATTGTGGCTTCTCTGCCAGCTCCATTTTCGCCGCCCAGTGCTTTCTCCCTGGCCAGAGTTTTCCCTTGGGCATTGGAGGTTGGTCTTTTCCTTGGTTTCTGTGTTGCCTTCGCCTTCGCATTTCCTGCTACAAACATACCCTCTGTTCCGGGCGACGTAGACCCGTGCCTCCTTTCTCCCTGTGTAGTTGCATCCTCGTCGTCCTCGGTGGATGAAGACGGCACATTGATGGGCACCATTGCTTGCACACGAAGGATGCCACGCGGGGGGCTCCGTGGCTTAATTATCTCTTTGCACCGGGTTTCGGATTGGTTGCGGGTGTTGGAGCGAGTGCGCTCTGATACTTGCGGCGCAGTCTCCCAGCTCCCATTTCCCATCTGCATTCCATGATTCTTTGTAGCTGGACTAAGGGAGGCATCTGGGAACTCCTTACCTATCTTCCCGTCTGGTGTAGTAGATGCAAGTGTCTTCTCTCCATCTTGCTTTGTCTGCTGTTGGGTTGCATCTTGTGTTTGTTTTAAGTTGGACAACATTGCTTCTGTCAAAGCCTTCACATTTGAGTTCAGCACGGACAATTCAAGCAAGAGAGCTGCAAAATCCACCCCCAGTGAATCCCTCTCAAGTTTTTTGTCTTCGAGTGCTTCTAGGCGTGTAACTACACTCGTAGAGAGGTTCTGCACAGAGTGGTTGCAGAGTTAGACACACATACCTCCTCATGAACATGTAAACACATGTATTTAGCATGTGCATGCACATACATAACATGCAATTGCACCAAGGCGCGACAACAACGACAATTGTGGGCAAAGAATCAAAGTGTTGTCTTGTGTGAGTGTTAATTGTTGAAGAAGGTGTTGAGGGGCTCATGATCTTTCCAGGTTTTTCTCCGAGGAGATGAAGGCCTCCGCCAATCTGACCAGAACACCACATGTTCTGCCATTCACTAATTTCACATTACAACTTGTCATGGAAGACACTAATCCAGCTCCTGATATTGTCGCCTATTCTGCCATATCCATGGATCGTCCTCTGCTGTGGACTTTGACCAGTGTGTTCTCCAATTCAGGCTGCCCGTGTGGATGTGCAGGCTTCCAGGATTAATTTGCAAGCACTCAAAATTCTCGGACCGTAATTGCTATTCAATACATTTCAGTTGTTTTTTTTTCTGTGTATCACCCAACTAGTCTACCAATACACATGTTTACCACATGGTTCTTATTGATCATGGCCTTGGTTCTTCACGTTCTGTGGTTATTGTTTGTGCAATGTTGGATATGGAGGTACAAGGCAATTATGATTATGAATTGGTACATGAGAGCATGTGCAACAAACTAGGAGAACATAACAAGGAGTCAGTGTAAAGAACATACCGATTTGTCCTCAACCATTGACGCCTTGTGTGTGCCAATCTCTGCCAATGCGGGGTCTCGCATCAAATTTTTCATCTGCAATTGCAATAAGTGCACCACATGTTATCATATTTCTCCCGACTCACCAACCACACACATATACACATAGAAGACATTACGTCAGATATGCGTCATTGTTGAGGCATTGCAATACCAAGGAGGTTGTTGTGCCAGCCTTCCCATGTCTTCCGTGGTTGGAAAGTGTTTCAACGCAACCCCTTGCAATTGTCATTTCCTGGATTCACCCACCTCCCCTCGGTGCAAAATTTTGCATTGAGTGTGGAACACATTTCCAAACCTCATGGCATTAGTTGATCCCGCAAATAATTAGCTTACATAATTGAAACTGCATTTCGATGGGAAATCGGATGTGCCTACCTTTTCAACCTTCTCAAATTCAGGGGACTCAACAGTTAATCTGTCGTAGCCGCAACGATCGCCTTCGTCGTAGAAACCTCTCCGTTGCAAAGGCTGCACCTGATATCCATCGCGATCCATGTACACAGGTTCTCTCATACTGTCAAAATCCATGGGATGCCGTCTTCGTGAAGGACCTGGCATCCCAATAGGTGGCCTTGTAGGGTGTGATGGGTAGCCACCTGTTGGAATACGGGCCGAAGAATGCCCACCTCTCCACCCCCCACCACGATGAGTTGCATACCCATGACTATCATGCTCCCAATGTGCCGCATTCCAAGGCCCCTCTGACCAATTTTGCAAGCGAGCGCCCACAACATACCCACCTTCGTCATAATCTTGACTCTCATCTTGGCTCCACGGCGCACGTTGTTGACTTCCTGGATAGGGCAGGAATGCAATCTTGTGAGCGGTGAGCGGCGAGCGGCGAGCGTACAGCGTAGAATTCGATTTTTTTTCCTATTTTTTTGTTTTGAAGAATCAAAACAATAGCAGTACATATAACCGCGGAATCTTAGAGGAATATTTAGTAGAAAGGCTTAAAATTACTTGGTTGAAGGCCATGGAAGTGGTTTCCTGATTTTTCGGGTTTGAAAGGTAAGTTTAATATCTTCAGACAGATAGAGAGACTAATCCATCAACAAAGTTAATTTTCAGAGCTTGTGGAAAACAATACCGACTTGGGACACCTAGAGGAATTGAGAAGCTCCATATACTATAAATGAAAACCCTCCAGAAATCAATCGAGACATACAATCACATTGACTAGTATGATAAACTTACAAACTAGACCTCGAAAATAAGAGTTTACAAGTCAGATTACCTAGATCCGTGATTGTCATACATTTAGGAATAAATTTAGTGGACAACATACAACTGACTTAACCTACCAAAATTATAAAACAAACTAACATAAAGCCATCATGCACATATTCTATTCAATGAACACTGTGAACATTAACAATGACGAGTTGCCCTTAACCACTTCAAATTAAAACAATGCAAGTGTTTCATACAAACGGGAAGTGGCTAGGGTCCACTACACCTATAAAACTGGAATAAAACATAAAAAAAACTAGGTGTACAGCTACAAACCCCAGAGAAGTCATTTATCATCATTAAGGTATATCACCTCAATGTCCGAATGACAACCATTACAATACGGGCCCTGATAGTCATGTCCGACATCATCATTCTCAATCATTCTACCAACATACTGTTCCATCCAATCATTCTCGCCAAAACTCTCTTCTTCTTCGTTGTACTGACTATATTGAGCCACGGGGGGTCCACTCCATGTCAATTTGAACACCACGTGCAACCAAAGTTTGCTATCCCTATATTACATGGAATAGATAAATTTAAAATTTATGATATTTTTTCTACATATACATAACCATTGATAATATATTTTTTATATTTTTTTGAAATTTTTAGTCATCTTCATTTTTGTAGTAATTATTTTAGTTCAATTCTGCGTCATTCTAGTTAGAAACGGTATGTTTTATTGAAAAAACACATCATCAAATTTGGTTACCATTTTTTACTATGTAATAGGTACCGTATATATCTACCCATGAAAAAAAATTGATAAAATTTTGACCCATTTTGGTGATGCAACTTACCAAAAGTAGATTTTTTTTGGCCGCACGTGGTGTTGAACTTGACAATGGAGTGACCCCCCCCCGTGTATTGAGCATACAATTTTTCTGCACACTCCAGAACTCCTTTCTCGAAATGGGGAACTTCTACACAAGCATTGAAGTCCCCCACTTCGACGACCACTAAGTTGAGGATGTCTTCTGGATTCACCTCCTCCACAACCTCAAGACCGACAAGATTAACGGGGTTGACTTCCACGTTGCCTCTCTCTTCTTTCTCCTGCCTCTTTGCCAACTCCTTCTGTCGAGCCTTCTCAAGCCTCTTTGCCTTACGAGCTTCTACTCTTGCCTGTCTATTGGCGGCATTTCTCTTCTCCTTCTCCGTCATCCTTTCCTCAACAGTGGGATTCTGGGTCTGTAATCCTCTGGCCTCCATCTCCTCGGTCTCCCGATCACACTGAAACTTCAAGTCCTTCTCAGTGTCGAAACAATGTTCACCTGAACGAAGCTCCAAGTACCATGGGCAGCGCCGAAGGTGAGGGCGACTAAATGTCTTCCTCTGGTAATCGTTGAAGATACAGTCATTGCTGGATGTATCCAACCACTTGGCAAACCTAGGTGGAAGTGCATCCTCTGTGATTGCTTCCTTCTTCACAAGCTCCGCGAAGAAGTACCTGACAATCATCCGCGACACTGCCTTCTTGGTCTCGGCTTGCTCCGTGAATTTCTTGGACTTGGAAAACTTCCCATACTTCCCAATAATCTTTGGAAACCCTCTCTTCCAGATTTTCAACCCGCCATTCATCACGAAGGTCTGAATGTCGACAAGAGTACCACCGGCCGTGCGATTGGGAATCTGAATACTGTCGTCTTCAAGGATTTTGGAATACTGGATTCCACTCTCTTCTTCCAACTACATGACATAACAACGCGCAATAGCATTCAATACATTTCAACTATTACGCAAACCCAAATGAAATAGTGCATTCAAATAACGCCTCTCGGATCCGAGAAGCAACAATCCGAGAACACAACTATCGAAAAGTAAATACCACCAAGTGCTAACACTACTTATGCAACGAAGTTATTCATATCATAAGAAAATTAGGAAGCCAAAATAGTCCATCAGAAAGAGTGTCTCGGATCCGAAAGACAACTAAAACACTCGTTAACTCAGAGATTATTATCCCCGCCCAGAAGGCCGCGATGTCAACCCAAGGACGTAATGCTAATGTGGAGCAAGGATTGTCCGGGAAGTTGTATGCTTGATGCCCGTCCTTGCTCATGTTCCACCACTTCAGCCACCGCTGCTTGTACTTCCCATCCACTTGAGCAGTGACAAGTAACTGCAGCTTCTCAGGTGACATCTCTGGCTTCGTCTGGAAGATGTTATAGTGGTGTAGAATCTGGATAAAGTATTCAAGATAAAAGTTAATAATTTCCTCTACATTCAGAAAAATCGTCAACAGTAGTGCAACTTCTAAGTTAATCTGCCACAATCCACTGAGTATTGGGAAAATCCATCAATTGCACCAGATTTAAGTTAGTTCAGCTTTTTTTGAGAGCTCCAGCGCTCTTGAAGATATGTCCTTCGGATCCGAAAGACAGTTTCCAACGTCCCAAAGTCTTCTAAACTTCTGATTCACCGGCTATTAAGATGATCACTCATCTTCAAAATGGGAGGTTTGTTGGGCCTGGAAATTTGTCTTTCGGATCTGAGAGACATAATTCTGGGCCCAACAAGCCTCCCATTTCGAGTACAAATCATCAAACTGATATACAGTTCCTTCATTTGAGAGGGCCTAAAGGGCCTGGAAATTTGTCTCTCGGATCCGAGAGACATAATTCTGGGCCCAACAAGCCTCCCATTTCGAGTATAAATCATCAAACTAATATACAGTTGTTTAATTTGAGAGGGCCTAAAAGGGCCTGGAAATTTGTCTTTCGGATCCGCGAGACATAATTCTGGGCCCAACAAGCCTCCCATTTCGAGTATAAATCATCAAACTAATATACAGTTCCTTCATTTGAGAGGGCCTAAAAGGGCCTGGAAATTTGTCTTTCGGATCCGCGAGACATAATTCTGGGCCCAACAAGCCTCCCATTTCGAGTATAAATCATCAAACTAATATACAGTTCTTTAATTTGAGAGGGCCTAAAAGGGCCTTGAAATTTGTCTTTCGGATCCGTGAGACATAATTCTGGGCCCAACAAGCCTCCTATTTCGAGTACAAATCATCAAACTAATATACAGTTCTTTCATTTGAGAGGGCCTAAAAGGGCCTAGAAATTTGTCTTTCGGATCCGTGAGACATAATTCTGGGTCCAACAAGCCTCCCATTTCGAGTACAAATCATCAAACTAATATACAGTTTCTTCATTTGAGAGGGCCTAAAAGGGCCTGGAAATTTGTCTTTCGGATCCGTGAGACATAATTTTGGGCCCAACAAACCTCCCATTTCGAGTACAAATCATCAAACTAATATACAGTTCCTTCATTTGAGAGGGCCTAAAAGGGCCTAGAAATTTGTCTTTCGGATCCGTGAGACATAATTCTGGGCCCAACAAACCTCCCATTTCGAGTACAAATCATCAAACTAATATATAGTTCCTTCATTTGAGAGGGCCTAAAAGGGCCTAGAAATTTGTCTTTCGGATCCGTGAGACATAATTCTGGGCCCAACAAGCCTCCCATTTCGAGTACAAATCATCAAACTAATATACAGTTCCTTCATTTGAGAGGGCCTAAAAGGGCCTGGAAATTTGTCCTCGGATCCGAGAGACAGATTCCACTGATAACAAAGCCTCTCGATTACTAAGTAACTTGATATGAAGGTGATGACTCATCTTCGAAATGCGTGGCTTCTACGGTCCAGAAATCTATCTTTTAGATCCGAGAGACAGACTTCCAGGCTCTACAAGCCACTCAAATTAAAGATGAATCATCATCTTCAGGACTACATCCTGAATATTTGCGTGCCCCAAAGGGCCTAGAGTTCTGTATTTCGGATCCGAGAGACAAAATTGTAGGCCCTTTAAACTTCTAAACTTCAAAATTGCCTCTTCTATAATGTTCTTTCAACGATTATAGGAGTCCCAATGGGCATGGAGTTGTGTCTCTCGGATCTGCGATACAAAATTTCACGCCCACCGGGGGTCCAATAAACTATGAAATGGGACCGTAAACGGATGAACTATTATAAACCTCATATCTCTAATGGGCAAGAATTTAGTGAATAAGATATTTTGGGTTACAAAAATTGGGCAAAAAAACCTAAATATATGAACATTAAGCATACCTCTTGCATTACTTTACCAGTGATTTGAAGTGGATTTGATTTGTAATTGATTTGAACTGGTTGAAATAAAGGGCTTTCATCAGTTTTTTTAACAAGTTTGCTCTAAATAAGGAGAGAGAATTGCAAAAAAAAAAAAAATGTTTTTTGTGGTTCTAAAGTGTATTTCGGATCCGCAGGACTCTTCGGCAGTGGCCGAGCGGGGGGTCATTCGGATCCGAAAGACCCTCTCAAATTTTTTATTTTTTTAAAATTACAGAAATGTGACGAAAAAACGTTCAATTTGAACTATAATTGCAAGAAATCGTAGTTTAGTTGTTAAAAGTGACATCTTCATCCCATTTTTAAAAACCATAGGAAATTTAGAGAAATTAGAGAAAAATTCTTCATGTTGTTGGTATTCCACGGAATTAGAATCTATACTATTTTTAGCGTATTTCCTCCAAATTTGATAAAACTTGGTCGAAAATTTCAATTCTCTCTCAAAAGTTGAAAGTTTTCAGAAAATGCTCAGAAATTTCCCCTAAAAATAGATTTCCTGCTCGCCGCTCGCCGCTCCCGGCTCACAAGATTGCTTCGCTGTTGGATAGGGTTGTCCTTGGGTTTGTTGATGCATTTGTGCATTTGCCCCTAACCCGGCCTCGTGCGGGTGGAATGCTTCCACCCGCAAGCGTTTCTCCTCCGGCCCTTGCAGATATGATATGGGGCAACACTGTGAAATTGGACCCAATATTGATCATGATATGTGTGCAATAATGAATAACACAATTGCATCCAAATATGGCCACCAATGTTGACCACGACTTGTTTAAGTGACTCACACCAATCCCAATCTAAAATAGATGATCGAATGCCTTTGGAACATCAATTTCCCGCAAAATCATGCACACGTATGCAAAACAATTTTATTTGGCGCAAACGAAGGACAACAACCAAACCTGACATCCAGCCCATTATGGCTACCCACTTCTGCACCCAGTTGTACCACCATATCCCTGGAACTACCAATTTGTGCCACATCAATGCACAGCAAGAGGACCCCCAATGTTTGGATACCCTTTCCAGGGTCTTACCTAAATCCCATTCTCAAAGCCAGCTTATGCATCAAAAGAGGATACTATATTGCGAACGAAACCCCATTGCTTGTACATGTGCAGAAGCCCTCCCCAACCCACACCACTTCAGAACACATCCACAACCAGCTTACGCATCGCAGGATTATACTACCCATAGGACAAACAACCAATAGCTTCTGCATGTGTACAAATCCACCCAACACCCACTCCACATCAGACCACATCCAAAGCCAACTTGTGCATCACAAGACTATACTACCCTAGGACAATCAACCGGTAGCTTGTACATGTGCACAAATCCACCCTAAACCCATACCAATTCCTAAGACACCACCCAAAGCCAGCTTATGCAAAACAAGATTATACCACCCTAGGACAAACAACCAATAGCTTGTACATGTGCACAAAGCCACCCAAAACCCACACCACATCATACCACATCCAATGCCAGCTTATGCAAAACAAGATTATACTACCCTAGGACAAACAACCAGTAGCTTGTACATGTAACACTATATTCGTTAATTGGAGACTTTTGAAAGTCTCAAAATGAAATACGCCCATAGTTTGGGATGCCAATATTATGAGCATGCGGAACATTGGGAACATCGGGAACATCGGGAACATGACGGTTTGCAACTTCGCATGCAAAGAATATGCACAACACTCAAAATAGTAAGTCTTTAAATCATAATCAAAACATGAACTATAAGTGGAAAATAACAATCGAATCCCAAAAACAAATGCTTTTATGTCCTTATAAAGTTTAGGATGCGCATCCCATATATAAGGGTCTTATGGAATTGGATGGCACATCCCAAACGTATGTATAAATTTGATACTATCCGCAATAAAACCAAGTCTACAAAGTGCCCCTATTTTCCACATTAATTCCAACCTACGTTATGTTTCCCCATCTCCATCTTCCGCTTCATATCCATTATCGGCATCATTTTCCGCAGCTGCAATACGTACCAAGTTGTCTTTGGCAAAATCTATATGTTTTTGGGGGATGGTCATTGTTTCCGATTTAGAACCTTTGCGCGGCTTCCAAGCACAAAGGATGGTATCCGTGTTTATCCAAACCGGTCCGTACGCGGAGTCCACTGTCCACTTGAAACCCTTTTTGGTGTCCCAACCTAAATAGGTGCGGAGCACGTTCTGGTCTTTGGTGCTCGGACGGCAATATTCCACTTCAATTTGACGAAAGTTGGGGCTAGTTCTAACAAAATTGGGTGAAGACAATGCTTTCACCAACCAAATTGGTTTGGGGTGCTCCTCATCTCCTGCTCGTACGAGGACCATATAACCCTCGTGGCAATCAACACCCACACGAAACGACGGAGCCGGACGATTGCGCGCAGGGCCAACGTAATGCTCGTCCATTGCAAACTCTTCACGGACGTCTCCATTGCTAAAGAACATAGCATCGGACTCCACAACTGTCAAACGACTTTGTGGCCAAAATCCTTGTGTCAAAGTCGTACGGGTGTCGACACCAACGGTCATCAAGGCTGAGCGTATGCGATCCCAATACGCGATCAACGGCTCATGAGTATCCCTAACACGTCTGGTGATGTCTTCTTCACACAACTCTTTCCAATACTCAATGAACCCGGATATGCCTTTTATGATTTCCGGCCCATTCCTCATGGGATCGGGTTTGCAAGGCTTTGGTTCCCCATCCGGAAGCAAACATTTCCCATCCTTGTCTTGACGCCACACGAGTATACCATCCTCCGGGCCCCAATTTGGAGATGTGCACAAAAGCTTGAACTGCATGGCGGGGACACCATCATCCCTCATATAGAAGCGGAATTGTTGTGCTTTGGTATGTCCCACCAGACGGTCCACTCCCTTCAACATGTATGGCTTGATGAAGGCCTTGAAATTTGGTATTTCTTCAATCATGTGCGGGATCACCGGCACATTGTCCAAATCCATGTATGATTTCATGAGAAGTGGTATGGTGGGAAAATCCTCTTCATGCAACTTCATGCTCCAACGGCCAAATGAGGCATCAATATCGTCGTGCGTGTGCCCCACCATCAAGAAAGACACAAACACCTCTTTGAAGATGCCTTTTGCCACGAGCATCGACCAAAAACAAAACACGTATCGGCATTTGTTGTCTTTAGCACAATTATCAAGTTGAACGTGGAGAGTTGGAGGCAAGGGTTTTGCAATAATGGGTTCTCCGGGTGGTTCCGGCAATGAAGACATACAAACCTCCTTCCCTTGTAGCACTGCCTCATAAAGGGGTGTCGTTCCACAACCATCGAAAAGGGCACGGGAAGAGTGTACCGGTGGCTTTTCGAGATCGCGCAATAGTTTTGCAAATGAACCGACCGTGTGGTTGGCATCGCCAGGGTAAAAATCCAAACCATAATGGGCATATTTGACATCCACATGTCCATGGGCGATCATACCTAAGAAAAACAAACGATGCGTGAACAACAAAAATATGAAATAACTACACACCGGATGGATGGAGTTGGTCATTTGGAAAACAAACCCAATGCAAATCGGAGATCCTTTCAACACACATGTGGAATTCTATACGAACCTGTGACAGCTACAGGCAACTTGAAGAGACCATCCGTGGCCTTTATTTTGCGTGCATAACAAGGACATGCGGTCTTCGCATGGTCCATTTTATCATGAATCACTGTTAGAACCTCCGCAGGCCTCATTATGGATAGTGCACGGTTCTTGTAGTAATCTTGACGATGTGCCTCCTGGTTGTTGACATGCTCAATGTATTTTCTCTGGTGTCTAGTATGGGATTCAGTGCCTATAGGGTGGGCGTCTCGAAGACCTTTGTATTTCTCACACGCCGTACACCTAGCGAACTTGTCCCCAGGTCTCTTCAAAATGTATTCCGCAAACTGTTGGTTTTTAATTACACTCAACTTGGACAACGAAATGGGCCCACATCCCGCGATGCGACCCACTTCGTTGATGTCCGTTAAGATGTTCTTCCATTTCGTGCCCGTGGGCAACACCATTTGAACAACTTTCTCACCTGATGACAATGTCCTCGTCTTGTGGGGCATTGCATCGGCCAATGGCACTATGATGGTGGAGAGGGTCGCGGATGCTTGGAGTGTCGCCTCCCTAGGTTTCTTTGTGCCAGAGTTGCCATGAAATCGAGATCGGCGACCCAACAAAGAATACTTCCGAAACCTATAGAAGTCAGCCTTGGAGACCGCATGGATGATATACCACGCTGTGCAACAAACGTCCACATTCTCAAGGGTCACGACCTTACGGCCATGGGTATCAATGTGCAAATTTCTGTGGACCTCGAGTTTCTTTGCCGACCGCATACGAAAATCCGCAAGCCACATCTCTTGACGAAGAGACCGAATTTTTTCGCGTGGAAAAAATTGGCAACATTTCATCGTGCAACAATCCTTTCCAGAAACAAGACGGATAGAATCGTCTCCCAAGATGCGATCCCGCCGTCTCTCCGTATCTCCGCGAGACACGCGACTTGAATCGTATTTACGTAGGCCTTTGCGAGGACGAATTGTGCCCAACAAAGCTAACTGCGTTTGCTTGTGCCGCCGTCCATGATCCCACAAGCTTACTTCTTCATGGAGAACCCTACGAAGGGGCCATCGACGCAAGGAAAATCTCCACGTCAACGGGACCTCACACGGTGCCAAGGAATTCAAGATGCACACGCCCACATCATCGAAACCAAGGGGGTTGACATCAACACATTCACGGGGATCGGAGTTTCTACATATGCCATCTGCCACCGGGACACCAAGCTCGTTTAGTAGAACAACATCTAGGCCCACCCATTCCTCCCTCCCGAAACCAGCACATAGAGGAATGTCATCATGGTCATCCCCAGAATGTGGAGATTGTTCGTGGAATTCGAAAGATTCATGGGAGGAGGTATACACAGACACGCCCACCCCGTTCGTCCCGTCATTAGTGTCCGCAGACGGGGACGAGAGGTCACATTCAATATCGGAGGACGATGCATTCGTCGAAAACTCAAATGCACTATCTCCATCATCCACTGCCATCACACCTAAACAAACAACCATGTCATGACCAACCACACAACGGATGTCACGCATACAAGAACGGATGCCACGCATACAAGAACGGATGCCAAGCATACAAGAGCGCACAATATCTGTAAATACATGGCCCGAACTTCGCAAACAACCCATGCTACTATTGGAGTGTCTAAATACGAACAGCTGTATGTTCCTGGCCATACTCTGTCAACTACAACATGGACCATCGCCATTGTGGTGTTTCAGGCCGTTCATTCATAAAAGAAATGCCATCCTGTGTATTGGACGAAATGGATAAGTGTGCGACAAAACAACGTCAAGTCGTCCAACCTACAATAGCATATTTTCGAACCCCCGTTCGTATATATCTACCATTAGGTGTATTTTCATAAATGTATCTAGAGGGATGTAGTGCTGCGCAGAACATACTCTCAGGTGGTATTTACGAACGCACGTTCGTAAACTCAAGGCCATCGTTCGAAAGGGAGTTCGTAAATATGCCATTGAAGTATTTACGAACGCCCGTTCGTATATCACTGACATAGAGTGCCTAGGCATAGCCATATGTATACTATCTCCACATGCTATACTGGTACACATGCGTGTACAACATCCGAACGTCCGTTCGCAAACTCCTGAGTGGCATATTTACGAAATCCATTTCGTATATCAATGATATATTCAGCATATGCATCGCCATACGTATCTGGACATGGTGTTGGTGTGGACCACACGCAGGTGCATTTACGAACGGACGTTCGTAAACTCCCGACCATCATTATCTGAACTAGTGACAAATGCGTGTGCGACATACGAACGTCCGTTCGTAAATCCTTTGATGGCATATTTACGAACGGGCGTTCGTATATCTCTGCCATATTGTCAGTGCATAAATGTGTAGGAGGGATGTCACTGGATGCGCAGACCGTAATCCTCGGTGGTCTTTACGAACGTCCGTTCGTAAACTCAAGACCATCCTGTGTCTGATCAACCTCCAGTGCGTGCTCCAGCTTTACGAACGTGCGTTCGTATCTCTGCCGTATTGTTTGTTTGCATAAATGCCTGGAGGGATGTCGCTGTATGCGCAGACATCATCCATGGTGGATTTACGAACGCACGTTCGTAAACAGAGGACCCTCCTATGTCTGATCCAATTACAAATGCGTGGACTTAAGCTTTACGAACGTGCGTTCGTATCTCTGACCTATTGTTTGTCTGCATGAATGTCTGGATGTCGCTGTTTGCGCAGACATAATCCCAGGTGTATTTACGAACGCACGTTCGTAAATACTGTCGGCCATCCTATGATCCACCCACTAAAGCGTGCTCCATCTTTACGAACGTGCGTTCGTAAAGCTCCGGTATTAACGGCGGTATATGCGGTGACTGTACGTTGTCTTGTACCTGGGGAGTGTACGCTTGATGCGCAGGAGAATGGCGTGAGCACGCTCCGTGGGGTCTCTAGGGCGCACACTTGGCGTCTGCCGCAAAAAAGAGCTCTGTTATGGGGGGGAAGAGCTTTAAGTACTTCTCTGGAGTGGTTCAAGGGCCCTTGGATGCTATTTAAAAAGTGGATTCCCGCCGCCTACTTTGACCTAACAATATGCCATTCTATCCATGCGGAACATACATGACCCTATGTATGGAACATGAATGGCATGCACGCAACATATTCAAAATATGTACATTGGTTATACACCTTACTTGTTACCAAGGTCTGCCGAAAAAAAATTATAATTTTTATATGTATATATATGTGTATATATAAATGTGTATATATAAATGTGTATATATATATATGTGTGTGTGTGTGTGTGTAAATATATATGTATATATGTGTGTGTGTGTGTATATACATGTGTATATATATAGGTGTATATATATATGTATTGTAATAGTTAATGTAATCTAAATATGATGATGGTTAAGATAGAATAAATGATCTGCAACCAAGGTGTGAAGTACAAGTTTTTTGTCAATTAATATTGTTACCTATTATATATTACCAAGGTCTAAGTGAGATATATATATAGAGACAATGAGGTAAGAGTGGGTAAAAATTGATTGTGGAGGCCCTTAAACTTGTAGGTATAATCATATGATTCACATCAAAACATGCCCGTAATACGCTCACAAAGTGCGTGAACACCAATAAAAGGCAGGTTTATCCATTATTATAATGGCTTGTAAGGTAGATTAAGGATATGAATTCAAACCATACCTAGATTAAATGTGGGTTTTATTTCAGATCCCACCCTAGCTGTGGAAAGAGTGAATTAATCCGGCATGTGTGGAAAGGTTTAATTACTTTGGAATCGTGCATAAGATAGAGTAAGCATATGGATTGAAACCATACCTAGGTGGAGCCACACTTATAATTGTGTGTTTTGCATCCCACGAGAAGTATGTGCATAGCTAAAAGTGTTGATTTAAACTAGTCTTAACATATGCATGTTATAATAAGGTCATGGATTGTGTGATCAATCAATTTGCACTTAACACTATTGAAGATTTAGGGATGTAGGGTTTAGGGTTTGGGGTTAGTGTTTAGGGTTTGTGGAAGTTGTGCATGTTTAGTAGTTAATACAATAGATTAGTACACACACAAACAACATTGACCTATCAAAAACCCATATCGCACTAATGCCCCCTTCCCACCTGACTTTAGGTAACACTAAAAGTTGGTTCTAACAACCCGGCCTTCACAGCATCGACATTATGTATTGCCGAGCCTAGTTTGCAAATGATGTGGCATGGCTTAAAAGTGGAGGTCTTAAGCCTCAAGCACCAACCCTCCCATCGGTACCTAAACATGAGGCAATAATCTAGGACGTTTAAAAGTGGTGCCTCCCATCCTTGTCATTGGTTTTTTTAGTCTTAGCTATGAGGGCACAAGGAGCTCCGTTAACAAAAACCATTGGTCAGTTAGGTGAGTGGCAAGGCATTTGGGGATGGGACAAAAACTGCCCAACAATCCTTGCTTGGTAGATAAAACAATGAAGATGTGTGAAAGGTAATTAGAGAAAACCTACTTGAAAGTCTCCAAAGCAAGTTCTTGTAGGTGCATTGGGATAGCCGTATGCCTCCGCTATAAGGGAGGGATCTTTACCCGTTTCCTGGGAAATACTTTTAGTCTTAGCTAAAGTCAAGTGGGAAGGGGGCATAACTTGTTAATTTATGTGTAGTTCACATTTGATGCTAGCCAAACATTCGACCACATGGCTCAAATGTGCTAGTTCAAGTTGGCACCTAATTAAATGAATTGACGACCTTTTGGAAATTGAATTTTCATCCACCTCTTGTAAGAAAAGGACACCGCCTCCTGCCAATCTCAAATTGGGTTCTTTTTGAACCTAGTAATTATTTGAGGAACCATCGAACAACATGAAAGATGTCTCATTCATGAAAACACTATATTTCAAAAGACCATATCAACATCCTTGGGGTTGAATTCTTCTTCGAATCCCTACTAAATGACGTGCATTGTTCACTACGATTTTATTATCGGTTCCCTATTTAAAAGATGTTTACAAGGAATCCGAATGTAGATGTACTAGGGGGATGCACCAATCAAAATTCATGTATTTATACTAAGTTCTTATGGTTAAGGTGATAAACGCATCCACTACATATACATATTACAAAGCATGATTATGTCATGCCTTTCTTATACATCCAATCCCATCCCATCCCCCAATGTCCCCGTCCCCATGCCCACCTCCCATCGCATCCCATCCCCCCCATCCCCCCATCCCATCCCCCATCCCATCCCCCCATCCCCTCATCCCCATCCCATCCCCCCATCCCCCACCTCCCCATCCCCCCATCCCCCATCACCCTCTCATCCCGGCCCCCCCAGTGGGGGGAGGCCACGTGTCAACGGCGGGAAAACCCTAGCGGCGGCGGCTACCTCCCCGCGCCCCCTCAGCTCTCCTCCTCATTGTCATTTGGAGCAGAGAGAGAGGAGCGGAGCGCCGAGCAGATGTGGAGCGAAGCTCTTGCGTTTTTTCCTCTCGTCTTTTAATAGTATTGTGCGTGCGTGTGTTGAGAGATATTAGTTTTGTTGGCGCGAGTTTCAAGAGTTTAGGGCAAAGTGCTTATGTTACAAGCTTGAGAGTTGCAAGGTTTTGCGTAGCAAGCTTCAGACTGTAAAGCGAAAGAGTTACAAGGTTGAGAGTTGCAGGGTTTTGAGTAGCAAGCTTGAGAGTGTAAAGCGGAAGAGTTACAAGCTTGAGAGTTGCAGGTTTCAAGTAGCAAGCTTGAGAGTGTAAATCGCAGTACAAGGTTGAGAGTTGCAGGTTTCAAGTAGCAAGCTTGAGTGTAAAGCGCAAGAAGTACAAGGTTGAGAGTTGCAAGGTTTGGAGCAGCAAGCTTGAGTCACAAACTTCAGAGTTGCAAGGTTGGGAGTTGCATGTACATCAGAGTAGTTGCTAGGGTTTGTATATAACTTGCGAGGGCTTAAGTGTGAGGAAGGTGCAAGGGTGCATTTCAAAGTATACATTTGTGAGGTTCTCAGGGTTTTCCAGTAAGGGTGGAAGATCAGGTTTTTGGTGTAGAACATTTCAATGTGAGTACAGTAATCCTTTTGAACTCTTCCCTCACATTTTGAGTTTGATCATTGTTGAGATACATGTGTTTTGTTATATGCATGATGAGCTTTGGCCTGTTCTGTATGCAAGTTAAGCTATGATCCTCATTCTGAATTCCTCATCACATTCTGAAACTCAATTTTGTTTGAATCTATTCATTTCTGCAGTTTCATTATTCTGACCATGCGTTGCAGGCACGAATGCAAGCATTGCTCAGCCCAATCGAGCAGCAATTGGTACACGTATCCGTACATATATATATACGTATATATACGTATACGTATACATATATTTATACACAATATTTCCAATAAACACAAAAGATGACCCATTTACGAACGAGCGTTCGTAAATGGGTAGACGGCGTTCAACACAACCCCTGTTTACGAACGCACGTTCGTAAACAACCGTATCCAAAACCCAGTGCCTCATATTTACGAACGTGCGTTCGTAAACATATGTACCCAAAAACCAGTGCCTCATGTTTACGAACGTGCGTTCGTAAACAACCGTACCCAAAATCCAGTGCCTCATTTTCACGAACGTACGTTCGTAAACATTTATACAAACTGGGGGCTCAATATTTACGAACGCTCGTTCGTAAATATATACCTAAAATGCGAACATTAACAAATAACAAATAACATCAACATGCTGCATTTCCAAATAACCTTCGATAATATGCATCACGTAAGACGCATACATGAGCAAACAAATACAAGTACAATACCTTACGAACGAGCGTTCGTAAAGTAGTAAACTTAATTAACCGCCTTGAAAATCACAATCATTTACGAACGCTCGTTCGTAAATCTCCTAAAAATCTGCTGGAACACTTGATTGAATACAATTTATGACGATCATAAATACTCCACAGATCTTAGTCAGATCCTACCCACATGCCAATCGGTAATGTTACGAACGAACGTTCGTAAAACGATCCTAACTGTTTTGTTATGGTGCAGATGGCCAGATCGAGCAGAAGCGCAATTGACCTGTTCGCCGTGCCCATTGATCGCCTCCCAGAGTCCGTTGCGGACTCAAACGGTAACGCGAATTATGTCCCAAAAGAGGATTTCATGGGGGAGTGGACGGCAATACCAACAAAAATGGAAGACGGTCTTTTCGCGCTCCGTTTCACCTACGAGCTGGAAACAAGGCCAGACCAGCCAGAACAGTGGGTGCAGATGAAGACGTGGGAGATAGAATCCATAGAGGCCCAGGGAGATTATGTTATCTTGGACATGAAGAACAAGAAAGACCACATCAATCTCCTGTTGCATTACTTGAAGTACTCCTTCTCTTACGTCTACGCGTGCTTGAATGTTGCACCAGATGCAAAACACTTCAACCTGGAGGATCTATTCTCAAAGTACATCCTCAGCCAATTTTGGACTGCCAGGAAATTGACTGCACTGGCATTGAACATCTCCAAGTACAACAGTGCGGTCGCGGAAGCCAACAAGAAAAAGAAAAGTCCGAGAAAACCATCTGCATCGGGGGCAGGAGGTTCCAGGAGCGCACCCAGGCCAGTGCCTTCCGCGAGCAGGTTGCCGGAGGGGCCAAGCAGACAATCCACGCCATCCAAAAGGTCGAGGGACGACTTGGAGAGGTCGGGAGTGACCGAAGCCGCTGAGGTTAGCTCGCCGCCAGTTATGCCCACCCCTTTGAAGAAAGGAGAGAACCCGGACGCGACGAAGGCGACCCGTATCCTGAGAGAGTTCAACAACTACTCGAAGGATTGCTGGCCCATGGGGCGCCACTTCACCTTCAACGTGGACTGCTTCAAGTGCGAGAAATCCCCCAACAAGTGGGTGGTTAGGTCTCGCGAGAGCGAGGGCGTGAAGTGGCAGATCAACAATCTCATGAACAACGTGAAGTGGGATAGGCAGACTGTCTGCGTCATGCCCAAGGGTTTAACTTCTCGTCCCACGGAGAGGGATTGGCCCCGAATCCAGAATGGCGAGTTCTGGATTATCGATGGTCAGCACAACTTGGAGGCGTCGCAAATCATCCTCAAGGACGATAACTTCCAACACGAGCTCAAGGCGGAGCTGCGGTACTGGAGGGCGTTCTTGGTGTGGTCGGACGACTGGGACAAGCTCCGGAAAATATCGACATACCTGAATTCCGGAAACAAGATCAAGGCTTTTGAGGCGTCCTGGGCGGCAAACATAGTGGCTGCGAGAGACGTATGGGTCGCCCACGGGTGTCCGCCAAAAGAGAGGGAGAACGCCAAAAGCCAGTCTCCACAGTGGAAGGTGAGTTTACGAACGAGCGTTCGTAAAGTGTGGGCTACAATTAGTTTCTCCCAACTCGCAATTAGGCATCAATTGCATTTTCGGAAACTCGTGAAATTACGAACGTGCGTTCGTATTTAATTTACAACACTGATCCTTGTTCGTGTATTGCAGGCGTTTTGTGACGCGATGGTGGACAAATTCTCCTCCATCGACATGAAGTCCACCACCACGAAATCAGTCCTGGAGCTCAAGGGCGAGCTCCGCCTGATTTGCTGCAACAACAACACCTGGGATTTGTGGACCCACTTTTTCGACGCTCACAGCTTGGGCGATCTGGTCAACCCCGACACTGAAGAGAAATACAACGTCGACAAGAGCGCGGAAGCCCCTCCACTATTGAGGGAATTTTTCAGGGCATTGCAAGGACTCACAGAGTCGGAGCTGCAGCGATGTGCGGTCCACCTTCTTGGGAATACAGTGGGAAGGACCATCCCGTATCCCAAGATTTTTTTGAAGAGACCAAAGCACAAGCCCGGCACGTACTCCATCAAGGAGTGGTGCGACCACAGGAAGCTCAAGACTGCTGCGATCCGGGAGTTGAGTGGGCTCTTGCCGGAGATGCAACTCTTCCATGCCGACGGCGACGTCAATTGGGCAAATTGGAAGGGTTTCAAGGTGCAGTACAACATAAACGGCGCATCGATGCGCAGTTTGGTAAAGGAGCACGTCGCTGTCTTGAAGCTAAAGGGAAATAAAAGAACAAAGAAAACAGAGACGGAACCTGTGGAGCTGCAGCGGTACATCTCCTTCTTGGAGAGGAAGAGGAACGCCACATTTGAGGGGGTGGCAAGATTTTGCGTGGTGACAACGGGGCTGGAGAGGACCTCGTTCTCCAAGTGGGACGGCACCATCAGCAGGGCTGAGGTGAGGGAGGACCGAAGGGGGTGCCCCTTCGCACTCATCGATTTCAGGGGTATCCCGGGTGCCGCAAGGCAGGGTGCGAAGGGGGTGCCGTTCTACAACCCCTTCATGGCCAAATTCATGGAGTACAAATCTCCGGCCATGAGGGAGCCACACGTGTGGCTATGGATTGTGGAACAGGAGAAGGCCTCCGTCGTCACGGAGCTGTACGAGGACACCATCAAGTTCGAGTACAGCATCTTCCACAGCACGTATGTCCCTGCGAAGACGGAAGGGATCGTGGCCATCAACGAGGCCAGGGGCAACAAGCAGGTGGGAGCGGTGAGCCTCATCTTCTTGACCTTGAATACGGCAAGGCATGGGCGCGCGCCTATCAAGGCCAACAACACCTTCAAGAAGATCTACAGCATTCCACACCCCCCTCCCAAAGATCTCTTCCAGGAGACGCTGTACACGGTCTTCCCCGCCTTGGAGCTCAGGATGGAGTTCTACATCTCCGTCCTCCAAGCCCTGGCCACGAATGGTGAGACGGTCTACAACGTGTGTGGAGGCAGCAAATTCATGTACGCTGCAATGGTAAGATCTCATTTACGAACGCTCGTTCGTAAATGCCATTTTCTGAGGCATCTTTGAAATTCAACTATTTTTGTTGTAATGTATACTGCTCGGCTCATAGGGTTGATGTTTACGAACGCACGTTCGTATATGGCTAACCGATTTCCTTCTGTGTCTCAGATGTTGGGCCTGTGCGTCAACAGTTACGTTGACGCCATAGACGAGGAGGACTACAAGGTCCACAGGTCGAAGGCGTCGACCATGGATTTGGGCGACATAACCGCCACGAGGACGGACGTCAGCGTGTCTGCCAACGAGGGCGTGCCCGTGATGGAGGTAGAAGAGGATGAGCCGGCCCCATCCGTCAACGTGGACTCCATCATCCGGTCCTTCGACATCCCCCCGCTTCAAATAATGGGCCCGTCGGGTAATCCATCCGACGCGCAGGGCACTCCCGGTGGTTATACGGGATCGTCGGCGGGGGCAACACAAGACGTCCTCCCCGCGCGCGTCTCTGGCGCGGACCCCTTCGGCACGCCTGGCGGGTGTTCAACGTCGGTATCCCCAAGACCAAGGCTGCAGGTGCCCAAAATGGAGAACCTGGATGTGCTGGACCAGCGCTCCCGTCCATCGTTGGACCACTTCCGCAACACGCGACGGAGGATGAAAAAGACCCCGTACGTGGAGTTGCCCGAGGGAGCAGTCATCGAGGTCTCCGACGAGGACGAGGGGGACATGGAGATCATGGTCGAGCTGGGGGTGGAGTTCGACAAGAACAAGCGGGTCAAGGAGGAGGCTCTCTCTGTCGCCGAGCTCAACGCCAAGCTCGAGCAGAAGATGAAGGAGGACATGGCGGCCGCTGCAGCAGAAAATGCCAGGAAGATGTCCGTCATTCAGGAGGAGATAAGGGCCTCCAACGCCAAGACGGACGCAATCCTGGAGATGCTGAGCAGGATGCAGAGCTTTGCGGCTCCTCCACAGCCAGCGTACCCCTTCCCTCCTGGGTACCCATCCGGCCAATACCCCCCACATCTCCCTTATGCTGGAGGACCGTCATTCCCGGCTCCACCCCACCCGACGCCGGTGGGGACTCCTCCACTCCCGCCGGCCACCACCATCACCCACGATGCCGTCGCGGCGGCCATCCAAGAGGACGAGGATTTACGAACGCTCGTTCGTGAATCTGCAGGTCCGGCAGTCCTCACCCTTCCCCCGTCAAGGGTAGGACTGCCTTCACAGACGGACACAGCGTTTTTCGCGGTCGTCCAGAGGGGAGTAGGTAGGGAGGGCGATGACACTGCGCAACACACTGACATGGTCATTGTGAGGGACACGCAGGCGAGCCCGAGTGACACGGCAGGGGTCCAGAGAATGGAGGTCGAGGACAGCCCTGACCGTCAGCCCTCCGCGGACATGGAGGATGTAAATATGGAGGCACTCGACCTGGGGGGCGACAACCACGAAGTGGAGCCCATTCAACAGACCCAGGCGTCCCAGGCGGAGCGAGCGGACGATGTCATGGAGACGGAGGCGTCTGCGGCGGTGGAGGTTACGAACGAGCGTTCGTTAATCGCTGAGGAGGGAGCGGCTCCTCGGTCCAGTGCCGGTGCCCCTCCCCCCGATGACGAGGTAACTCTATTCTGAGAATGCCACATGCTTTTACGAACGCTCGTTCGTAACCCTTCTAACCGCATGCGTTGTGTTTTGGCGCGTTCTCTCCATCGACATCCAAGACCTGCTCGAGCCTTTTTTGCGTGCTCCCTTAGGTCGATAAATTTTGTAGAACACGGCATAATGTTGCCTTAGGAACATGTGATGAATTATCACCTGAGAAATTGTACATATTCATCGAATTAATACATATGCAAAAGAGATTTGCATCCATGCCTCCCAAAATTTGTTTCGTCTCGCATTCCTTTTGTATTGTATGTTCATGTGCGTTCATTTCGATCCTTGTAATACACATTCGATCACGAACGGACGTTCGTAAAAGGGTGCGACCCCGTTTCCACCTTCACGAACGACCGCTCGTGAATGTTCATCAAGCCGCGCTCACGAACGAGCGTTCGTAAATGATGCGCCATGCCACTGTCGGCCTTCATTCACGAACGCTCGTTCGTGAATACACCCTTCCACATTTTCATTGCGCTGCTATTATCGCTCTTCGTCCTTCCCTCATAATGCATCTTCATGTTTCACTTCATGTTCTTGATAATCTCATTACTTTATCATAGCATTAAACTAGTCGAATTGTTAATCATAGGACCCCCCGGAGATAGATCGCAACCCCTCGGCCAGAGGACTTGAGACCCGAAACAAACCGTTCATAGTTTTTGACCTCAACGGGGTGTTGTGTCACACCCAACACATCCCCAGGGTCCCCACGCGTCCCTTCCGTCATCCCGACGAGAGGGACTACGACGGCGAGCTCGACACCCTCATTAACCGCAAGGCTGTCCGCGCCCGTCCCGGCTTGCGAGACTTCCTTCGTGAGGTGCTCGACTTGGCTCACGTCGTCGTGTGGAGCTCTATGGTCGTCGAGAACACGGAGCCCATCGTCGACTTCCTCTTCCGTGACCTACCCAGCCCTTGCCTCGTCCTCGGCCAAGAGGCATGCGATGAGCTGCTTGACGAGAAGGGACTGCCGGTTCCCAAGTTCGGCGGTCGAGGCGGAGGGCAACAATTCCTCAAGGTCCTCAGGTCTAGACTTTGGCGAGGCGTCCCCCCGCTCGAGGGGGTCCCCCACGGGTGGTGGCCAACTCCGGAGAACACCCTCCTCATCGACGACAGCCCCACCAAAAGCGTTCTCAACCCCCCCGGCAACGTCGTCTTCCCCGACCCTTGGACCGGCGATAGAAAGGACACATTTTTGGTAGATAGGCTAGCACCTTACCTTAGAAGGCTTGTGCTCCACACCGGGAGCGTCCCGGATTTTGTTAGGTCCAATCCCATCGGCAACGCGGCACTCAGCCCCCGCAATAGTGTATATAAGAGCATCCTTCGGCTCGCTAAATTCAGTAAATTGATTTGAATTTTCTCCTTGCACGTGTTTGTGTCATTGTGTTTCACTTATCTAATGCTTTCTTCCATGTTTGGATGTCTTTTATTTGTTGCCCATAGTCTGCCCCCCTATGTGACACCCGTGTTCTCAACGGCACTCCCCGTCCCCCCTCGTCCCCTGGCTCCCCCTCCCGCGGCGTGTCGGCTTTCCAGATCCCCTCCCTCTACCATTTCTCGGCGGTGGACGCAGCCTCGGCCGTGGATTACTCCCTGGACGTCGGCATCGACGACGGCGTTGTGAACAGCCCGCCCCCAAGAGTTGCCTCCCGCGCGTACGCCCCGTCGCCCTCTCCCCTCTCCAAGGAGAAGCGAACGCTCGTTCGGCTAGGGCGTTTGTCGCCCTCGAGCGTCGACGGCGTCGCTCGTCGTGGCCCGAGCCGTCGTCTCCGCATGGAAGCTCCCCGGTGCAACCCCTCCCCTGCTGTCACCGCTCCTCCTGCCGCAAAGCCATCCGCCATCGTGGGCCCTCCATGCCCTCATTCCCCACCGTCATCCAACAATCCCCCTTCTCAATCGTCTCCGGATGCTCCCCTCGACGCCCCCGCAGTGCCCATCTTGCCCCGCGCCGACGTCCCCAAATCCAAGGTGCCCTTCTTCGTCCCCCCCTTGTTCACCGTTGTTTTCCTTATCTTGCATCCGCGTGACGAGAACTTTACGAACGCCCATCCCAAACCTCCCTCACTATTTTCCCCACTCCATTCTTATTCTTATTTTCCCATGGCGTTGTTTCGCAGGCGGCTCCCCGCTCGCTTGGTGGCCGGCCTTCCTCGACTTCTTCCTTGGATAGGCACGCCCTCAAGGCCGCATCTTCCGAGTCCGATCGTTGTTTGGCCCTCCGGAGAAGTGCAAGGCATTCCCTCTCGCAAACGCACTCGTATTCCACTTACAATACCACTTCGTACAATTCGGGAGCACGTCCAAATATATGGAAGAACGACACATATTCCGGGCAAGTCTACAAAAATGGCTACAGCCGCGGGCCGGAGATTTTCAAAGCCATGGAGGCCGCAAAAAACAAGGACACGGCCGCTAAAAAAAAATAGTGTGACGTACAAGTGTGACTAGAAACGTCCACGTGGTTCCTAAATGCATGTAGGGGTAGAACGTAGAGTATGGTTATTTATTCTATTTGAAGACTTTAATGGTATTTCCATTATATTTGAATTTCAAACCCATTTAATAGATTCAATTTCCAATCATTCTCCGCATCATCCCTTCCATTGGCAACAATTTCTCATATCATACGCATTTGTTTTCATGTATGCTTTACATTTTTGCTCATTTGATGCATTTATGTCGAATAATTGTTCCCAAAATTATCAATATGGGATTTTTATGTTCTCATTACTAGACCAAATTCGAAAAGCACGTTCTTGAATAGTCTCAAAATCATCAAAAAGTCTCCGATTAACGAATATAGTGTTATGTGCACAAATCCACCCAAAACCCACACCACATCAGACCACATCCAAAACCAACATATGCAAAACAATAAATTCCGTTTTTTTTTGGTAAACGTTGTGATATCAATTTCCACATTTGTAGTACACTTACGCAAAATTGCTTAAGTTAACAAAATTGGGTTTATTGCCTTACATGCACATTGTTTGAATATGGATTTGCAAGTAGTGTGAGTCAAACAAACTACATATGGTGTACATACCCATTTCCATTAACTTCAGCAAAGTTGCAGAAGTGTGGTACATGTGTGATACTGGAATGATTTCTTGCATGCTTGGGAATTGAAATCACAATGTTTAGCGAAAACATCGCAATGTATTTTGACGTCTCGAAATTACAAAAATTGTGAAGGCAAGATTCTCTCACAACCCATATTCATAGTATAGGTTGTCTTATATTTGGTAATTGACAAACAAAAATTTGAGTATAGTTAGGGCCCCTTTCAAGGACCCCAATACCCAGCCCTTTTAACTACTTTTTGCATCACACTCAAACTCCTCACTAGCTGTGCCTCCTGTCTCACTTGGTCACTACCTATTTCCAACATTCCAAGCTACATAATGACAACTACAGGTGTGGTACTTCATAGTTTAGAAGGACTTTATGTATTATGATTAGAGTGGTTATTGGAAATAGGTTTGTCCACCTCAATCACTATTTGCACACGCACACCAAATACATAACATTTACCATGTGAACAATGCATGTAATGCACACAACCAATTGATAGGTCCACTTGGGATACACCAATTAGGATTGCATAGAATGAAGTCTATTAGAAAGCTAAATTGTTATAAATTTCAAAGCACACTACATCAATTATATTATTTAGTGTCCTCTATTCCATTTGCCTTCCTCAAACCGATCATAATCCGCCTGTGTAGTCTCACCAACACTAAGTGTAACCCTAACATTATTTATCATTCCTTGTAAACAAAATTGGACATTGAATACTTACAATGTTGCAATTTATGTCACTCACTAAGTGATTTTCCGTCCAAATTTTAATCCACATGGACAATAATTCATCGCATAAATGTTAGGATGCAGAATATATCAAAAGTGGATGAACTAAAAATCAATCGACATGACAATACTTGTAATCTTCTCCATAAGAATTGTCATTAAAAAGTTGTCCTAGTGATATAAAGTACCAAATCAACACACCTCTACACCCAGCTTGTGCATCAGAAGAGGACACTATCCTACACCAAGAAACCAATTGCTTGTGCATGTGCCAAGTCCACCCAGAACCCACATCACATCATACCACATCCAAAGCCAGCTTATGTATCAGAAGAGGAAACTATCTTACGCAAGAAAACCAAGTGCTTGTACAGTCCCCTCCACTAAGTAAGGTAACCCCCATGGGCCATTCACATAACTTATGTCCAAAAGAAGATTGATTGTGTAATGAAAATTAGGAAGTTGATTTATGCATGACAAATTGGAGTTATGAAGTTTAAATATCTACAAATGCATTGATGAACCGTCACGTACTTCTAGAGTAGCAATTACCTTGTTTAGTACTAGGTGGTATCTAAAGTTTTTGGAAGCAGTGAAGTAATTTTTGTATTTTTGTCAATGGGGAGCTCTATGAGTATACAACTCACTCAATTTTGGTTGCAATGTGATGAAGATGAGTAGTTGTATTGATTTGTGAGTTGAAAAACTCACTCATACCTACAAGGTTTTGCCACAAACTTTGATCTCTTGTTATGCTGTAATTGTTGGTATAGGTTGGTGATCAATCCAATTTTCAGGTTATAAATGATTGCGAAAGTTTTGTATATTGCTAGCAAGATGCATCTACATGTATAAAGCTATCTATTTATGGAAAAAATTCATCCTTGATGTGTACATGAGGTAGCATTAGCCATGTTTTATCGTTGTTCTCTTCTAAAAAAGCTAGGGGTTGCCTTACTTTCTAGAGGGCACTGTACATGTGCACAAGTCCACCCAAAACCCACACCACATCAACACACATCCAAAGTCGGCTTATGCATCAGAACATGAAACTATCTTAGGAAATAAAACCAATTGCTTGGACAAGTGCACAAGTCCACCCAGAACCCACACCACATCTACACACATGAATCAGAACATGAAACTATCTTAGGAAATAGAACTAATTGCTTGTACATGTGCACAAGTCCTCCCAGAACCCACACCAAATCATCGCACACCTACACCCAGCTTATGCATCAGAAGAGGACACTATCTTACAGAATGAAACCAATTGCTTGTGCATGTGCACAAGTCCATCCAAAACCCACACCAAAGCAGAAAACATCCAAACCCAGCCTATGTATCAGAAGAGGATACTATCTTACGCAAGAGAACCAAGTGCTTGTACGCTTATGCATCAGAAGAGAACACTATCTTACACAAGGAAACCAATTGCTTGTGCATGTGCACAAGTCCACCCAGAACCCACACCACATCATACCACACGCATCAGAACATGAGACTATCTTAGGAAAAAAAACTAGTTGTTTGTGCATGTGCACAAGTCCACCCAGAACCCACACCACTTCATACCACACGCAACAGAACATGAGACTATCTTAAGAAAGAAAACCAATTGCTTGTACATGTGCACAAATCCACCCAAAACCCACACCACATTAGACCACATCCAAAGCCAGCTTATGCATCAGAAGAGGACACTATCTTACAGAAGGAAACCAATTGCTTGTGCATGTGCACAAGTCCATCTAAAACCCACACCAAAGCATAAAACATCCAAAGCCAGCTTATGTATCAGAAGAGGATACTATCTTACGCAAGAAAACCAATTGTTGTACATGTGCACAAATCTAGGCAAAACCCACACCACATCAGACCACATCCAAAGTCAACTTCTGCTATCAACACACAAGATCATGCTACCCTAGGACAGACAACCAGTTGCTTGTGCATGTGCACAAATCCACCTAGAACCCACACCACATCAGACCACATCCAAAGCCAGCTTATGCATCAGAAGAGGACACTATCTTACGCAAGAAAACCAAGTGCTTGTACATGTGCACAAATCCACCCAAAACCCACACCACATCAACACACATCCAAAGCCAGCTTATGCAAAACAAGATTATACCACCCTCGGACATACAACCAGTTGCTTGTGCATGTGCACAAATCCACCCAAAACCCACCCCACACAAACACACATCTAAGGCCAGCTTATGCTATCAACACAGAAGATTATACTACCCTAGGACAAACAACCAGTACTTTGTACATGTGCACAAATCCACCCAGATCCCACACCACATCAACACACATCCAAAGCCAGCTTATGCAAAACAAGATTATACCACCCTAGGACATACAACCAGTTGCTTGTGCATGTGCACAATGATGCACCCCGTGGGTCGTTCCCTTGCAATTTAGCTCAAGAAGACTCACGGTGAGACATCACGTAAATTTATATTCGCTTGAGAACTACCGTGCCTCATTAATATGTTCGGTCCTCTAATTAATAATTCCTCTCTTCTCCTTATGATATGAATATATTATTAGAGTGAACACAATCTCATTATCTTAAATTCTCATTCTCAATGTAAGGCATCATTGATTATAAGAATCCTTAGATTAGAGAAGGTTTCAAGAGGTGTAACAATATCCTTGATAACAATATATTTCTTAATAAGTTATATGTGAGCAATTTAGAGCTCGTAGTACATAACATCAATCGCACAATTGTAATATTACTCTTATAGTGAGGAAGAAGATCTCATATTCTTGAGTCTTCCTTTTTCAGCTCAAGTGTTACTACTTATAATATTGTAACTTGACATGTATGCATATAGTAGTTATAATTTCATAAACACATCATTGATTGTTTAGCAATGTCACGTTTAACTTCCAAGTGTTTCTTGATGACGATAGTAATTATAACTCTCTTGAGTTTTACTCAAGAGAGAGAACTCTTCTCTTTGATAGTTGATCCTTCACTTGTAATGACATCCAACAACTCACAACGAATCTTAAGAGAAGAAGCACTTTTACTACAAAGTGTTTCTTGATGACGAGAAGTAAATCTATCTCTCTTGAGTTTTGCTCAAGAGAGAGAGAGAGATCTTCTCTTGAATAGATAATCCTTCAAATTGTAATGACATCCAACAACTCACAAAGAAACTTAAAGAAAGAAGTTCCAATAACAATTGTAGTAAGTAGATTATTTCATATCAATATTACTTCATTCATATAGATTCATACTTTGATGTAAATTTATGTCTTCATCATTCTTGTTAATCATAAAATAAGTTCGATACTCCAACATATGTTATATAATATAATATGCATAATACTTGTAAGTCAATTATGTAGTTTATGATAATAAGTTCCTCCTCTTTTGAAGGAGTTTGTAATCGTTAAGTGGTTTTGCTTAAAGCATAACATGCATATAATTCTTCAATCATTCAATCACATGTATATTTATAATTCCCTTTTGAGGAGATCAATGATAAGTTCCGCTTTGAAAGATAATCTTGTTTCCTTCACTCAAGTTTGACAATCGCTTTATCAATTCAATCTCTCTCAAAGTCCCATTGATTCTCCAATTTGTCTTGAGCGCTTTGTTCTCACCCTCGCACTATCTTTTGAGTTCTTTCTCAAAAGGAGTCTACTCAATCTACTCTACTCTCGATTGCTCAATCACTCAAGTTCCAAGTACCGCTTGACAAACTTTGTAAGACAATTTGAGAGAGAGGTAGAAAGATCACACGCATATTTGTAGAAAAGATAATGTATTGCAAAAGTGCTCCGAGAGGAGAGATACAAAAGAAACTCAAGTGTTTTTGACACTCAAATTTAAGATAACTTCTTTGTGTAGAAAATGAGGTGTAGTCTCCTAAAATTGCTCCCTTTATATAGTCTTTTCTCCCTAACTCAAAATCTAACTTAAGAGTGGTTGTTAACTTCCACTTCCCTAGATAACTAACTATCTTCAAAATATGTAGATTCTATCTATCATAAACGGTTACAACCGTTCTTCCTCTTTAATGTTCGTATTCTCAAGATTCCACTCTATCCTCATTGTGGTTACATCACAATTCCCTTTTGAGGATTAATTCAATTCTTCCATATTGATTGATTCCGATGCTCGTAAATCATATTAGTAGAATCTATCTTTGTCCTATATACTCATAATGCACCTTCAAAATGTTTTTGTATCATAAGAATCTCAAATTCTTACATAATACGTAATCATGCTCCTTCAAAATTCCCTAATCATATTCTTGGGATAGGCTTTCATCATCAAAATCTTATATTCTAATATGCCATATACTACCCTTAATACCTCCCTTATACAACTTAATTAAGTCCTAATATCTTAATTAATCGTCCTCTATCACTAAGTACTTTAATCCCTTGCTTAAGCTGCTGGGAGCCCATTCCCGCGGGTTGGGAACCCTATCGCTGCGCGTAAGTTGCGTAATGCCGTGGGAAAGGGCCCTAAGGCCGTGGCTGATACCCTTCGCCCGAGGCCGGGATCTCTTAGTACAGGTGTCGGGTTCAGAGTTCTCCAGTGTTTGGTCTCGGTGCTGGTTTCTCCCAGTGTTCGGCCTCGGTGCTGGTTTCTCCCCAGTGTTCGGTCTCGGTGCTGGTTTCTCCCAGTGTTTGGTCTCAGTGTCAGTGTTCTCTAAGTTCTAATCTCCAGGGTTTCTTGCTTTCTTTGCAGGCTTGGTTTTCTCATAGTTGCCCTCCTTAGCTTATAGCTGAGATTGCTTCCCTTCTTGTGACAACTAATCTGCGATCCTTTCTTAATTCACATGTTTCCTTTGTCATTGAACAAGTTCTGCTCAAGTTCATAACTAATAAAACACTACAAGTAATGCACCTAGTACAATCTAGTCACTCTAAATGCCACAAGTTTAAACAAGTTTGAACTCTCTCACTTCAATATGAATCTCAATGCAACAAGTTGAAGTTTACAATCAAACTCCAAATTCCTTAAACCCAATCTACTTCTAACAAGAGGTCAATCCCTCTTCAAGGCTAAATAGCCTTGGCTCTTCTCCTAAGAACTAAGCACACACATGTGCTCCTATCTTGCTTCCCACACACCCACACTTATAACCCGTGGGGTGCTTAAGGAGCACGAAAGAAAGAGAGGATGAGTGAAAGAAGAATGAGGGATTATATAATGAGTTGAGAGGGAGAGAGGGCATGAGATAAGGATAGGGTGAGAGGATTAGAGCCTCCAATCACAACCCCTTAACCTTCTCCTTCTAAGTAGGGACTCATCCCATCCACAAGGCTTTCGATAAGCCTTCGAAATCTCCTCCTACTTTGTAGGCTCTCATCTAATCTCCTAAGCCTTCCTCCCTCAAATGATCAACAAAGATCCTAATTCAAACATTTAACTAACATTGGCTTTCTACCTACCACACTTTACCAAGGTATGTCCTCATACTACTTAAGTCCACTCTACACAAGCCTAATGCTTCAAACTTAGTTTTCTTCAACCTTCACTCTTTTTATATTTTTGTGAATAATCATAAATCAACAAAACACTACTTGTAATATTTTACAAGTGTTAACAACACATGTGGACATCAATTTGGGCTCACATTATTGGCGACCATCTGGGACCGGCTCCTAGAATGTCTTGCTTGAAGTCAAGTGTCTTCATGTGTGGAATTGCTTGCACCTACTGCCGGCCGTTCGTGTCGGGAAGCTTTGTCCATTGAGTGTCTCCAATTGTACCGAGTTGTTAGGAAAGGTATTCGCCACAATGTAAGGACCTAACCAAACCGCATCAAATTTGCCCGGAAAATCCTTTTTCTTCCCATCTTGGAGCATAACCAACATTCCTCGTTTTAATGCCCTCTTTTTGTGACGCTTGTCAAAGATAACCTTCCTTCGCCTTTGAATTGCTTCCATGTGTTGAGCGGCCCTCCGCCTCTTCTCATCCAACTCCTCTAGATCCCCGAGCCAATTTCTCAAAGACTCATTGTCGTTGAGGCGTGTCCCTATTGCAACCCTCAATGACTCCACCTCAAATTCAATAGGGAGTGTAGCCTCAATACCGTAAACCAAAGAAAACGGAGTAGCTTGTGTTGTCACTTTGTAAGTCGTCCGATAAGCCCACAAAGCCGCGTTTAACTTGACGTCCCAATCTCTCTTTGAGTCGATGACCGTCTTGCGTAAAATGCCCACTAGAATCCCGTTCACCCGCTCCGTTTGACCATTAGTTTGAGGGTGATAGGGAGTAGTCTTCCTATGGTCGATCTTAAACCTCTGAGTCATCTCTGAAATGAGGTCATTAAGAAAATGTGTGCCTCTATCACTAACTAGAATCTTTGGGACTCCAAACCTAGTAATGATATTTTCATACATAAATGTGGCGGCATGTGCGGCCGTGTCGGTTTTTACCGCCTTGGCTTCCGCCCATTTAGTCAAGTACTCGGTAGCTACAACAATGTATGCCATCCCTCTCGAAGAGTGGGGATGGACCTCCCCTACATAATCCATTCCCCATTTCTCAAAGGGAACTAGTGGTAATGAAATGTGCAATGGCATCTCCATCCTAAGGTCATTTCGAGCGTACCTTTGGCAAGCATCACACCTTCTAACATAGTCGTGTGAATCCTGAAACAATGTAGGCCAAAAGTAACCTGCTCTAAGGATTTTCTGGCCGGTAAGTTAACCAGAAAAATGCCCTCCACAAGCACTATCATGACAAGCCTCTAGAATATCCGGAACCTCTACTTGCGATACACATCTTCTCAAGATGGTGTCCGCTCCTCTCCTGAACACTCTATTGCCTATCACTGCAAAGTGCCTACTATTGACTCTAACCTTTCTTTTCTCCTCTTTCGTCCATTCGGTTGGTAATTGTTGAGTGGTCAAGAACTCTACAATTCCGGCATACCAATCCGGTGTGGACGTGACTACAAACAATCTATCATCCATGAGGCTATCATCTATTGGCGTAGTACCCATCTCCTCCGACAATCTAGACAAGTGGTCGGCTTGTAAATGCATGCGGCCCGGTTTATATTCCACCGTGTAATCAAACTCTTCGAGTAACAAGACCCACCTAGCCAACCTTCCACTCAACTCCGGCTTGTTGACCAAATATTTAATGGCCATGTGATCCACAAAAAACACTACCGGATTACAAATAAGATAGTGCCTAAACTTCTTGACCGAAAATACCATGGCTAGACACTCTCTCTCCGTAGTGGAGTAATTCTTCTCCGCGGAAGTCAATTGCTTACTAGCATAAGCTACGGGTAGATCCTTCCCCTTCTCTCCCGTGGATTGACACAAGGCACTACCCATCGCTACGTTGCTAGCATCACAATACACATGAAAAGGCTTTTCCCAATCCGGGGGCCTTAAGACATGATAAGTGCTCAATTTGGACCTTAACTCAACAAAGGCCTTTTGGCACTTATCCGTCCAAACAAATCTAACATCCTTCTTGAGCAAATGAGTGATAGGGACCACTATCTTTGCAAAATCCGGAATCAACTCTCTATACCACCCCACATGTCCTAGCAACTTAGAGATCCCCTTGGCATTTTTCGGAGTTTCCAACTCATCAATGACCGCGATCTTGTCCGGATCCGGTTCTCTCCCTTTTTCACTCACAACATAACCCAACAAAACTCCCCTTTGTACCCCTAAAAATGTCTTGTCCGGGTTTAATGCCAACCGCATTTGCCTACACCTAACCAAGGCCTCCCTCACACAATGCACATGCTCTTTAGTACTAGATTGGGTACTAAAATCATCAATATAAACCGTCATGGACTTGAAGAGCAAGTCGCTAAAGATATACATGACTAATCGTTGGAATGTTGCCGGTGCGTTGCATAAACCAAATGGCATCACTACCCATATGAAAGTCCCCCAAGGTGTCGTAAATGCCGTCTTGTGCAAATCCGCGAGCGCTATGGCTACTTGGTTGTAGCCGGCGTATCCATCCATAAATGTGTACCTCTCATGACCCCCTACCTCCTCTAACAACAAGGTAATGAACGGCAAAGGAAAGTGATCCTTTTGCGTACAATCATTGAGCTTCCTATAGTCTACACAAACTCTAAGCTTCCCATTTTTCTTTTTCACTAACACCATAGGAGAAACCCAATCCGTAATCTCTACCGGCTTTATAAACCCAGCCTGCAACAACCTCTCTAATTCCGCCTTGACCAATAATTGCAATCTAGGGTTCATCTTTTTTTTTTGTCTCACCGGTTTTGAGCCCGGAACTAACGGAATACGATGCTCAACCATCTCTCTAGGAATCCCCTTGAGCTCATCGTATGACCAAGCAAAAGTATCACTAAACTCATCTATCAAATCACTATACTCCTTAATCTCCTTCTCATCGAGTTTAGAGCCCATCTTCATTGGTCTAACTTTCCCATCCTTCATTTTGACATTTACAAACTTCCAATCCTCTTCGACCACTCGTGTTTGTTCCTGGGTATCTCTATACCAATCGTTGGGTACATTAGGGTAGTCCTTGACATCATGACCCACGATAATGCCCGTAGAAGTAGTTTTAAAATGCAAAGCGGGCTCTAATTTTGAGAGTTCTAACATGGCCTCCTCATCTTGAGTCCCATCTACATGTACCAAACTCACATCACTCAACTCAATATCATCTAACCATGGAGTGAGTCCTCCCTTCACCCATTCTTCCTCCGTGAGAACCTCACACGGCTCTAAGGACAAATAATCCTCTCTAGACACCCTATCTTGGAGAATACAACTATGAGTCATCATCATGACGTCGCTAATGGACTCCGTGTATTGTCTTGACCAATGTATAAAATCTCCATCAACATCTTGATTGTAAAAATTAGGACCTAAGAACCCGCTAGAAGAATACATTTTAGCCTTCTCCTTGTCTTGAACAACTTCCACCAATGTATCCTCAAAATCCTCCTTAATTCCACCATTTTCCTCTTCATCCGACATTGGATCAATCTCCTCCCTAACCCAACCACCTAAAGGTGCAATAGAGACCTTGACTTTATTATCTACGGGACCATAGGTGATAGAAGGTTTGTGTCCTCCCCAATCTACTACGGCGTTAGACATCCTTAACCAAGGTCGCCCTAACAAAATGGGGAATGCATCCTTATTGTTGTGCATTTTAATGACTTGGAAGGTCACAATGTATTCTTCACCTCCCGTGTTAAGCCGACAATCTTTGATAATCCCCACCGGAACCACCGGACTTTGATTGGCCATATTAATCACAAATGGCGACGGACCCGTCAAACTTAAGCCCAATTTCCGCATAGTGTGCTCGGGTAGAATATTGAGACTACTTCCACCATCCACCAAAACATGAGGAACCACCTTGTCCACTATTGTTACTTCAATCTCCACCGCCTTGACTTCCCGAGTTCTTCCTTGCATTTGGACCCTTGCCGACACTCCAGTCTTTGGCCTCTTGGCCCTCCTATTCACGGGCATCCCGTCCTTCAAAGTTTTCCTAGCTACCGGTGAAATTTCTAACAATTGGCCAAAGGTGATATCGGCCTTTAGTGAGCTAAGGTCGGCCCAAAGGTCGTATCCATCTACTCTATCGGCCTTAGGCCTTCTAACACTATCAAACTCCTCTACGGGAATGCCCGGACCTTCCCACTCTCCTACATCACCACCCTCTAAATCATGGATGACATTAGACCTCTCCCTCTCATTGGCAATTTCATTTTCTCTCTCTAATGCCTTAGTGGCCTTCCTAGCCTCTCTAGTTACATTCTCCAAATCCGAAAAATAAGGAATTTCCCCCAATGGATTTTCCTCTTTGTTGAGTACAACATTATGAATCACAAGAGAGGTGCAAATGGTACTAAGAATCGAAGACAGACCCTAAACCCATCACCGAAATGGAGAAGCTCGAACACTGGAGAGAAGCTAAACACTGGAGAGAAGCTCGGAAGCTCGCAGCCTCAGGGTATCGGCACTGAGGAAAGCTCGGAAGCTCTCGGCCTCGGGCTTAGGGTATCGACCACGGGAATAGGCCCTCTTTCCCACGGCTTTACAAGGAGAACGCGCGGCTTTAGGTGCCGCTACCTACGGCTATAGGATTCCAGCATTAATACTAGGAATATTAGAGTAATCTTTAAAGGGTAATTGGATAGTATCAAAGGGCATGATGTAAGGAGCATATAGGACTATGTATTAGCATTAAATGAAAATCATTTTGATTCAAATCTATCAATTATGTGAAGATTTGATTGTTTCCAAAGAAGGATTTACAATCTAGCTACGGCGAAGATATAATAGAATCTTGTAAAAACGAACATTTAGAGTGGTGTGGGAGTCCGAAAATCCACGGAAGTACGGATTGGCTTCCGAACCGGGTTAATACCCGGATAATACCCTGGGATTGTTGTTAAAGTAGGGTTCCCAAGGGTAGGTTAGTTGTTTTAGAAAATAAGGTTCTAGGCATCCGCCTTACGCGTTAAAATGGTTAAAACGGATACTTTGGCCGGACCGGAAAATTAGCCTGGGAAGACTGTTTGGGAACGGTCCGGTCCGGAGCGTCCGAACCGTTAAAATGGTTACCACTTGACCCCAAGTGGAGGAGCATCCGGAATCAGTGGGCCAGCAGGCCAGACAGGTGTCCGGAATCAGTGGGCCAGCAGGTCAGACAGGTGTCCGGAATCAGTGGGCCAGCAGGCCAGACAGGTGTCCGGAATCAGTGGGCCAGTAGGCCAGACAGGTGTCCGGAATCAGTGGGCCAGCAGGTCAGACAGGTGTCCGGAATCAGTGGGCCAGCAGGCCAGACAGGTGTCCGGAATCAGTGGGCCAGCAGGCCAATCCAAGGTGGGACGGCTTCGAAAAAACATCGCACCACTTGATTTAGAGTTAGGCGTGCAGCTATAGGTAGATCAGAATTAGGAAAGGCAGGAATAGGCAGATTTTGACTTTTGGCAAATTTGTAATTCAAAATTCTGTCAGCGCAAAAAGCGGATCGAGATCCGGAATTTCCGCAAAGGGCGAAGTTCCGGATTTCTTGCAGTTAGGGGTTTTCTGAGGGCGGCCAACTTCGCCGCCACCATCAGTTAGGGATTACAGCCTCTACTTAAGGCTGAATAAGGGGCAGGAGAAGGGTTCCCTTCTCCATTGTTGTATTGTGTTGCTTCCCACTCAATAAAGCTCTAGTTCTCAATCTATTCTGACTTGTTTTGTGCACGGACTGTTAGGAGAATGTTGCAGATCTAGAGGGAATGAATGAGTAGGAAGTACGGATAGAACAAAGGAGAGGAAACCCGGATCGGATCCGACTGCAGTACTATGGCTCCTTTCTGAGTGTAGTGGGAAGGAAACCTCATTATTCCGGATGTCTGGGTAACGCCCATGTGAGATAGCCGTTGTTAGGACTGGGTAAGATCAGGGAGGTGCCGGACTTATGCCATCCGATCTTCTGAAGAGGTCTCACTGTCTTTGGGCGGGACAATCCGGAAAGTGGTACGGATCGCCCAGTTATCTCAGATTCAGTAGAGCCTAAGTTCGCTGTAGCCGGATCGGTCTGTCGGAAGGAGGAGAGAAACCAGAACGGTTAGGATTCCGGTCCGGAGGATCTCTCCGGCGTGTAGTGGGAAGGAAACCTCATTATTCCGGATGCCTGGGTAACGTCCATGTGAGATAGCCGTCGTTAGGACTAGGTAGGGTCCGGAGGTGCCGGACTTACGCCATCCGATCTTCTGAAGAGGTCTCACTGTCCTTGGGCGGGGCAATCCGGAAAGTGGCACGGATCGCCCAGTTATCCCGGATTGACAGATCTCCGGACGAATCTTGACCTTTCTGTCGTTGTAGTTCCGGTTCACCATCCGGATCCTCTGTGTGACCTGCCAGGAAAGATTAGGCCGATCCGGATTGGTTGTGAGAGAATCCGGATTCTGACCATACAGGGACGTCTTCACCGGATGAACCCCATCATCATTGGAGGTAGGATATAGGTAGGTAGATATTGAGGAGAGAGGTATGTAGGAGTAAGACTTATTGTTAGAGGTTCAATCCGGAAGGCAAGCCCCGGGATAAGGACTTCCCAAGGACCATCCGGATCCGGAAAGCCGATCCGGCCGGTGGTCGATTTTCAAGCAGGAAAAGAGGGTCCTTGACATCCTGCACTTCACAGAATCCCTGGACGATACTCGGATCATCCGGACAGACCGGATTAGGCACTGAAAAGCACCTATCCGGAACTTTTGGTGTCCGTGTGCTCCCACACGTTTTTGGCGCCGCTGCCGGGGATTCTAAAGCTGTAGGGGGGAGTGACACTCTGGACCTGCTGTTGCAAACGGTCGCAAGGCGGATTCCGTTCAGCAATGTGCTTGTAGCGGGGATGAGCGGATCCCAGCAAGGTGGTACATGGCAACGGAGATCCGCCCGGCTAGAAAAGAAAAGAGGGGACGTGATAGTGCATGATCTACCAAGCACTAACTTGGGGTTGGAAGGGGACATCATCGTGTTATCTGTGGAAGAGCCAACCCCGACCAGATCCGATCCGGCAGGAGGTGCCGGATTGTTTACACCAGGAGGAGCAGAAGGGACCAGAGCGGATTCCGAAGAAGAAGAAATTTCTGACGGCCCGATGGCTCCTTCTACCCGACTCAAGTACAGTCGATTCCGGGGAGACGGAAGTCAGGATGTGGACGACTGGTACTGCGAGTTCGAATCGATCGCCAATGCCAACGAGGAGGATCCGGAAGCCAAAAGACGGATCTTCCAAGGGCTGCTGAAGGGCGAGGCATTGCAATGGTATCAAGATGTACCAGATGCAACCAGGTATAGCTGGGCGGAGTTCGTCCCACTATTCCTGAAGACCTTCCGGGAAGCGGGAGGTGAGGCACGAGCTCTGGGACGGCTGAGCCGGATGACAATGAAGCCGGCGGAATCAGTCCGGAAGTACAGTCAGAGGGTGAAGGCTCTGATTCAGAAACTAACGACTGAGATCGCCCAGAGCGTGCAAGTGGAGTGGTATGTGGCAGGTTTTCCGGAAAAGATGGGTTTTCAGATCCGTCAGACCCGGCCGGCCACTCTTCGGGAGGCGATGGAAGCAGCGCAAAACTACGAGAATTCGGCGCAGTCCCTCCGGAAGTCACTCAAACAAGCAGAGGGGAAGGGGAGAAGACACCGCCGGAGAAGGCGGAAGTACATCTCCACCTCTGAATCAAGCTCCAGCAGTAAATCAGAGGTTACGACCTCTGAATCCTCTAGTTCCGCCGAGGAACCCGCCAGCAGTTCGAGAATCCGGAATCGCCATTCCGGAAACAGCAAAGAGCGGAAGGGGAAGGAGCTAATAAAGGTCAAAGTTGAGGAGGATGAATCCCGGAAGATGATGAAGAACATCTAGGAGACCCTGGCCGCCATTCAGGTGAATCTGGCGGATCAGAAAAGAAAGACAAGTGACTCACCATAGCTAAAAACAAAAACCATCCAGAAAGCAATTGGCAATGATTTTGGTTAGCCCCGTAGATAAGGGCGTGACGAATACCTCCCAAATAAATCTCGAGAAGCTCTACAAAAAGACTAATCACTAACTTCATTTGGCTTAGAAACAAGTAACTGAGGATAACACTAATTGCTTATGAACCGTTTGAAAGCTCCAGGTGGGGAATATGAACTCTTCATCCCAGCAGCCTGGTTCTTATACATTGAGTATGCAAATGGCATGCAACCCATTTCTCAAAAAGAGAAGGACAAGGTACTCGCCTTAGCTTAAAATAAGAACCATGCACAGAGCAAATTGATTTGGGTTATCCCAGCAGATAAGGACATGGTGCATACCTTCCAAATAGATCTCGACACTCCCTAACTTTATTTGACTTCAAAAACAAATCGTCGACTGACTCCTAAACCATTTGAAGGCTCCAGGCCAGGATTATGAACTCTCGCTCCCAGCAGCCTAGTTCCCATACATTGGCTATGCGAATGGCATGCAACCCATCTCTCAAGCAACTTCAGCTGCCACCACAACTCTCGAGCGTCGCCGACTCGTAGGCTGATGAAGAAGATGTCAGCCTCCCTTCAAAAAAAATGTTTGCCGAACTTATATAACTGCCTCGGCTGACAGCAGACTATAGACATTACCATAAACTTTTCAGTTCTCACTAGGTTATTGCCCTTTCACACTAGTCTAGTTAGGTAATATCTAGGTAAATAAGAACTCCCTTCTTACTAATTCAGTTTTGAACAAGAAAATCAAAATTTTACTACTACACATCCATATATATTGGTTATTTGGAAGTATTTTGGCTGCAACGCTCACTTGGAGCTTTTTCCGTATGCACGTAGATAAGATCCCGGCCAAACAGTCACCCCGCGTTTAACATTTAGAAGGGTGACCTGCGGAGGCATGTCCTCCTCGACTGTGACAAACAGCGGGCATGTTTCATCAATGACACGTCCTACGTTTACTTTGACCATGCCCTCGGCAATACTCATCCCGTGGAAGGGCTCCCCAGCATACCCAGACACCGTGCAACATTCGGCTACTTTCGAATCCGGGTCATCGGGGTGGTATAGATCTACCAGCTCCCCTTTGGTCCATGTCCCCTGCGTGCATGGCCAAAACACACATACTCAATGTTGGATTCGAGTTGGATTGCTATATGGGCAGCATCCAGAAGGTAGAGGAATGTAGTGGTAATTCTTGCATAAAAAGGTTTCTTAGGGGGGAGATCTGCCCTATTTGAGGCTACCTTTGCTGTTGGCTTGCATGTGCGGCCAGAAGACTGACCGGCACCCCTTCCTCTCCCTCCTGCAGTATTCTGCACACACAAATAAATGTGTCATTTCCAGTAGTTGCCAATTTGCCAATATTGCATACAACACATGTGCAATCCTCCCAGAATGTGTTGCACCAATTCAATAGTCTGGATTTTGGGACGGCCCTGACCTTCAAGAACCTGGATGCCCCCACTCCAGCTACGGACATCCGCGGGACTCTCACCTGCAAGTGTTTTCAGTATTCAACCGTATTACTAGTGTTCTATGTACCGGTCAATGGTTGTATGGAGTAAGGGGGTGGGTTGGTCACGGTGACAATTTATAAACTACCCATGCTGCCCATCTAAAGCATACCTTCTTCGATGGAGGAATGGTCAAGCCCATTGTGGCTTCTCTGCCAGCTCCATTTTCGCCGCCCAGTGCTTTCTCCCTGGCCAGAGTTTTCCCTTGGGCATTGGAGGTTGGTCTTTTCCTTGGTTTCTGTGTTGCCTTCGCCTTCGCATTTCCTGCTACAAACATACCCTCTGTTCCGGGCGACGTAGACCCGTGCCTCCTTTCTCCCTGTGTAGTTGCATCCTCGTCGTCCTCGGTGGATGAAGACGGCACATTGATGGGCACCATTGCTTGCACACGAAGGATGCCACGCGGGGGGCTCCGTGGCTTAATTATCTCTTTGCACCGGGTTTCGGATTGGTTGCGGGTGTTGGAGCGAGTGCGCTCTGATACTTGCGGCGCAGTCTCCCAGCTCCCATTTCCCATCTGCATTCCATGATTCTTTGTAGCTGGACTAAGGGAGGCATCTGGGAACTCCTTACCTATCTTCCCGTCTGGTGTAGTAGATGCAAGTGTCTTCTCTCCATCTTGCTTTGTCTGCTGTTGGGTTGCATCTTGTGTTTGTTTTAAGTTGGACAACATTGCTTCTGTCAAAGCCTTCACATTTGAGTTCAGCACGGACAATTCAAGCAAGAGAGCTGCAAAATCCACCCCCAGTGAATCCCTCTCAAGTTTTTTGTCTTCGAGTGCTTCTAGGCGTGTAACTACACTCGTAGAGAGGTTCTGCACAGAGTGGTTGCAGAGTTAGACACACATACCTCCTCATGAACATGTAAACACATGTATTTAGCATGTGCATGCACATACATAACATGCAATTGCACCAAGGCGCGACAACAACGACAATTGTGGGCAAAGAATCAAAGTGTTGTCTTGTGTGAGTGTTAATTGTTGAAGAAGGTGTTGAGGGGCTCATGATCTTTCCAGGTTTTTCTCCGAGGAGATGAAGGCCTCCGCCAATCTGACCAGAACACCACATGTTCTGCCATTCACTAATTTCACATTACAACTTGTCATGGAAGACACTAATCCAGCTCCTGATATTGTCGCCTATTCTGCCATATCCATGGATCGTCCTCTGCTGTGGACTTTGACCAGTGTGTTCTCCAATTCAGGCTGCCCGTGTGGATGTGCAGGCTTCCAGGATTAATTTGCAAGCACTCAAAATTCTCGGACCGTAATTGCTATTCAATACATTTCAGTTGTTTTTTTTTCTGTGTATCACCCAACTAGTCTACCAATACACATGTTTACCACATGGTTCTTATTGATCATGGCCTTGGTTCTTCACGTTCTGTGGTTATTGTTTGTGCAATGTTGGATATGGAGGTACAAGGCAATTATGATTATGAATTGGTACATGAGAGCATGTGCAACAAACTAGGAGAACATAACAAGGAGTCAGTGTAAAGAACATACCGATTTGTCCTCAACCATTGACGCCTTGTGTGTGCCAATCTCTGCCAATGCGGGGTCTCGCATCAAATTTTTCATCTGCAATTGCAATAAGTGCACCACATGTTATCATATTTCTCCCGACTCACCAACCACACACATATACACATAGAAGACATTACGTCAGATATGCGTCATTGTTGAGGCATTGCAATACCAAGGAGGTTGTTGTGCCAGCCTTCCCATGTCTTCCGTGGTTGGAAAGTGTTTCAACGCAACCCCTTGCAATTGTCATTTCCTGGATTCACCCACCTCCCCTCGGTGCAAAATTTTGCATTGAGTGTGGAACACATTTCCAAACCTCATGGCATTAGTTGATCCCGCAAATAATTAGCTTACATAATTGAAACTGCATTTCGATGGGAAATCGGATGTGCCTACCTTTTCAACCTTCTCAAATTCAGGGGACTCAACAGTTAATCTGTCGTAGCCGCAACGATCGCCTTCGTCGTAGAAACCTCTCCGTTGCAAAGGTTGCACCTGATATCCATCGCGATCCATGTACACAGGTTCTCTCATACTGTCAAAATCCATGGGATGCCGTCTTCGTGAAGGACCTGGCATCCCAATAGGTGGCCTTGTAGGGTGTGATGGGTAGCCACCTGTTGGAATACGGGCCGAAGAATGCCCACCTCTCCACCCCCCACCACGATGAGTTGCATACCCATGACTATCATGCTCCCAATGTGCCGCATTCCAAGGCCCCTCTGACCAATTTTGCAAGCGAGCGCCCACAACATACCCACCTTCGTCATAATCTTGACTCTCATCTTGGCTCCACGGCGCACGTTGTTGACTTCCTGGATAGGGCAGGAATGCAATCTTGTGAGCGGTGAGCGGCGAGCGGCGAGCGTACAGCGTAGAATTCGATTTTTTTTCCTATTTTTTTGTTTTGAAGAATCAAAACAATAGCAGTACATATAACCGCGGAATCTTAGAGGAATATTTAGTAGAAAGGCTTAAAATTACTTGGTTGAAGGCCATGGAAGTGGTTTCCTGATTTTTCGGGTTTGAAAGGTAAGTTTAATATCTTCAGACAGATAGAGAGACTAATCCATCAACAAAGTTAATTTTCAGAGCTTGTGGAAAACAATACCGACTTGGGACACCTAGAGGAATTGAGAAGCTCCATATACTATAAATGAAAACCCTCCAGAAATCAATCGAGACATACAATCACATTGACTAGTATGATAAACTTACAAACTAGACCTCGAAAATAAGAGTTTACAAGTCAGATTACCTAGATCCGTGATTGTCATACATTTAGGAATAAATTTAGTGGACAACATACAACTGACTTAACCTACCAAAATTATAAAACAAACTAACATAAAGCCATCATGCACATATTCTATTCAATGAACACTGTGAACATTAACAATGACGAGTTGCCCTTAACCACTTCAAATTAAAACAATGCAAGTGTTTCATACAAACGGGAAGTGGCTAGGGTCCACTACACCTATAAAACTGGAATAAAACATAAAAAAAACTAGGTGTACAGCTACAAACCCCAGAGAAGTCATTTATCATCATTAAGGTATATCACCTCAATGTCCGAATGACAACCATTACAATACGGGCCCTGATAGTCATGTCCGACATCATCATTCTCAATCATTCTACCAACATACTGTTCCATCCAATCATTCTCGCCAAAACTCTCTTCTTCTTCGTTGTACTGACTATATTGAGCCACGGGGGGTCCACTCCATGTCAATTTGAACACCACGTGCAACCAAAGTTTGCTATCCCTATATTACATGGAATAGATAAATTTAAAATTTATGATATTTTTTCTACATATACATAACCATTGATAATATATTTTTTATATTTTTTTGAAATTTTTAGTCATCTTCATTTTTGTAGTAATTATTTTAGTTCAATTCTGCGTCATTCTAGTTAGAAACGGTATGTTTTATTGAAAAAACACATCATCAAATTTGGTTACCATTTTTTACTATGTAATAGGTACCGTATATATCTACCCATGAAAAAAAATTGATAAAATTTTGACCCATTTTGGTGATGCAACTTACCAAAAGTAGATTTTTTTTGGCCGCACGTGGTGTTGAACTTGACAATGGAGTGACCCCCCCCCGTGTATTGAGCATACAATTTTTCTGCACACTCCAGAACTCCTTTCTCGAAATGGGGAACTTCTACACAAGCATTGAAGTCCCCCACTTCGACGACCACTAAGTTGAGGATGTCTTCTGGATTCACCTCCTCCACAACCTCAAGACCGACAAGATTAACGGGGTTGACTTCCACGTTGCCTCTCTCTTCTTTCTCCTGCCTCTTTGCCAACTCCTTCTGTCGAGCCTTCTCAAGCCTCTTTGCCTTACGAGCTTCTACTCTTGCCTGTCTATTGGCGGCATTTCTCTTCTCCTTCTCCGTCATCCTTTCCTCAACAGTGGGATTCTGGGTCTGTAATCCTCTGGCCTCCATCTCCTCGGTCTCCCGATCACACTGAAACTTCAAGTCCTTCTCAGTGTCGAAACAATGTTCACCTGAACGAAGCTCCAAGTACCATGGGCAGCGCCGAAGGTGAGGGCGACTAAATGTCTTCCTCTGGTAATCGTTGAAGATACAGTCATTGCTGGATGTATCCAACCACTTGGCAAACCTAGGTGGAAGTGCATCCTCTGTGATTGCTTCCTTCTTCACAAGCTCCGCGAAGAAGTACCTGACAATCATCCGCGACACTGCCTTCTTGGTCTCGGCTTGCTCCGTGAATTTCTTGGACTTGGAAAACTTCCCATACTTCCCAATAATCTTTGGAAACCCTCTCTTCCAGATTTTCAACCCGCCATTCATCACGAAGGTCTGAATGTCGACAAGAGTACCACCGGCCGTGCGATTGGGAATCTGAATACTGTCGTCTTCAAGGATTTTGGAATACTGGATTCCACTCTCTTCTTCCAACTACATGACATAACAACGCGCAATAGCATTCAATACATTTCAACTATTACGCAAACCCAAATGAAATAGTGCATTCAAATAACGCCTCTCGGATCCGAGAAGCAACAATCCGAGAACACAACTATCGAAAAGTAAATACCACCAAGTGCTAACACTACTTATGCAACGAAGTTATTCATATCATAAGAAAATTAGGAAGCCAAAATAGTCCATCAGAAAGAGTGTCTCGGATCCGAAAGACAACTAAAACACTCGTTAACTCAGAGATTATTATCCCCGCCCAGAAGGCCGCGATGTCAACCCAAGGACGTAATGCTAATGTGGAGCAAGGATTGTCCGGGAAGTTGTATGCTTGATGCCCGTCCTTGCTCATGTTCCACCACTTCAGCCACCGCTGCTTGTACTTCCCATCCACTTGAGCAGTGACAAGTAACTGCAGCTTCTCAGGTGACATCTCTGGCTTCGTCTGGAAGATGTTATAGTGGTGTAGAATCTGGATAAAGTATTCAAGATAAAAGTTAATAATTTCCTCTACATTCAGAAAAATCGTCAACAGTAGTGCAACTTCTAAGTTAATCTGCCACAATCCACTGAGTATTGGGAAAATCCATCAATTGCACCAGATTTAAGTTAGTTCAGCTTTTTTTGAGAGCTCCAGCGCTCTTGAAGATATGTCCTTCGGATCCGAAAGACAGTTTCCAACGTCCCAAAGTCTTCTAAACTTCTGATTCACCGGCTATTAAGATGATCACTCATCTTCAAAATGGGAGGTTTGTTGGGCCTGGAAATTTGTCTTTCGGATCTGAGAGACATAATTCTGGGCCCAACAAGCCTCCCATTTCGAGTACAAATCATCAAACTGATATACAGTTCCTTCATTTGAGAGGGCCTAAAGGGCCTGGAAATTTGTCTCTCGGATCCGAGAGACATAATTCTGGGCCCAACAAGCCTCCCATTTCGAGTATAAATCATCAAACTAATATACAGTTGTTTAATTTGAGAGGGCCTAAAAGGGCCTGGAAATTTGTCTTTCGGATCCGCGAGACATAATTCTGGGCCCAACAAGCCTCCCATTTCGAGTATAAATCATCAAACTAATATACAGTTCCTTCATTTGAGAGGGCCTAAAAGGGCCTGGAAATTTGTCTTTCGGATCCGCGAGACATAATTCTGGGCCCAACAAGCCTCCCATTTCGAGTATAAATCATCAAACTAATATACAGTTCTTTAATTTGAGAGGGCCTAAAAGGGCCTTGAAATTTGTCTTTCGGATCCGTGAGACATAATTCTGGGCCCAACAAGCCTCCTATTTCGAGTACAAATCATCAAACTAATATACAGTTCTTTCATTTGAGAGGGCCTAAAAGGGCCTAGAAATTTGTCTTTCGGATCCGTGAGACATAATTCTGGGTCCAACAAGCCTCCCATTTCGAGTACAAATCATCAAACTAATATACAGTTTCTTCATTTGAGAGGGCCTAAAAGGGCCTGGAAATTTGTCTTTCGGATCCGTGAGACATAATTTTGGGCCCAACAAACCTCCCATTTCGAGTACAAATCATCAAACTAATATACAGTTCCTTCATTTGAGAGGGCCTAAAAGGGCCTAGAAATTTGTCTTTCGGATCCGTGAGACATAATTCTGGGCCCAACAAACCTCCCATTTCGAGTACAAATCATCAAACTAATATATAGTTCCTTCATTTGAGAGGGCCTAAAAGGGCCTAGAAATTTGTCTTTCGGATCCGTGAGACATAATTCTGGGCCCAACAAGCCTCCCATTTCGAGTACAAATCATCAAACTAATATACAGTTCCTTCATTTGAGAGGGCCTAAAAGGGCCTGGAAATTTGTCCTCGGATCCGAGAGACAGATTCCACTGATAACAAAGCCTCTCGATTACTAAGTAACTTGATATGAAGGTGATGACTCATCTTCGAAATGCGTGGCTTCTACGGTCCAGAAATCTATCTTTTAGATCCGAGAGACAGACTTCCAGGCTCTACAAGCCACTCAAATTAAAGATGAATCATCATCTTCAGGACTACATCCTGAATATTTGCGTGCCCCAAAGGGCCTAGAGTTCTGTATTTCGGATCCGAGAGACAAAATTGTAGGCCCTTTAAACTTCTAAACTTCAAAATTGCCTCTTCTATAATGTTCTTTCAACGATTATAGGAGTCCCAATGGGCATGGAGTTGTGTCTCTCGGATCTGCGATACAAAATTTCACGCCCACCGGGGGTCCAATAAACTATGAAATGGGACCGTAAACGGATGAACTATTATAAACCTCATATCTCTAATGGGCAAGAATTTAGTGAATAAGATATTTTGGGTTACAAAAATTGGGCAAAAAAACCTAAATATATGAACATTAAGCATACCTCTTGCATTACTTTACCAGTGATTTGAAGTGGATTTGATTTGTAATTGATTTGAACTGGTTGAAATAAAGGGCTTTCATCAGTTTTTTTAACAAGTTTGCTCTAAATAAGGAGAGAGAATTGCAAAAAAAAAAAAAATGTTTTTTGTGGTTCTAAAGTGTATTTCGGATCCGCAGGACTCTTCGGCAGTGGCCGAGCGGGGGGTCATTCGGATCCGAAAGACCCTCTCAAATTTTTTATTTTTTTAAAATTACAGAAATGTGACGAAAAAACGTTCAATTTGAACTATAATTGCAAGAAATCGTAGTTTAGTTGTTAAAAGTGACATCTTCATCCCATTTTTAAAAACCATAGGAAATTTAGAGAAATTAGAGAAAAATTCTTCATGTTGTTGGTATTCCACGGAATTAGAATCTATACTATTTTTAGCGTATTTCCTCCAAATTTGATAAAACTTGGTCGAAAATTTCAATTCTCTCTCAAAAGTTGAAAGTTTTCAGAAAATGCTCAGAAATTTCCCCTAAAAATAGATTTCCTGCTCGCCGCTCGCCGCTCCCGGCTCACAAGATTGCTTCGCTGTTGGATAGGGTTGTCCTTGGGTTTGTTGATGCATTTGTGCATTTGCCCCTAACCCGGCCTCGTGCGGGTGGAATGCTTCCACCCGCAAGCGTTTCTCCTCCGGCCCTTGCAGATATGATATGGGGCAACACTGTGAAATTGGACCCAATATTGATCATGATATGTGTGCAATAATGAATAACACAATTGCATCCAAATATGGCCACCAATGTTGACCACGACTTGTTTAAGTGACTCACACCAATCCCAATCTAAAATAGATGATCGAATGCCTTTGGAACATCAATTTCCCGCAAAATCATGCACACGTATGCAAAACAATTTTATTTGGCGCAAACGAAGGACAACAACCAAACCTGACATCCAGCCCATTATGGCTACCCACTTCTGCACCCAGTTGTACCACCATATCCCTGGAACTACCAATTTGTGCCACATCAATGCACAGCAAGAGGACCCCCAATGTTTGGATACCCTTTCCAGGGTCTTACCTAAATCCCATTCTCAAAGCCAGCTTATGCATCAAAAGAGGATACTATATTGCGAACGAAACCCCATTGCTTGTACATGTGCAGAAGCCCTCCCCAACCCACACCACTTCAGAACACATCCACAACCAGCTTACGCATCGCAGGATTATACTACCCATAGGACAAACAACCAATAGCTTCTGCATGTGTACAAATCCACCCAACACCCACTCCACATCAGACCACATCCAAAGCCAACTTGTGCATCACAAGACTATACTACCCTAGGACAATCAACCGGTAGCTTGTACATGTGCACAAATCCACCCTAAACCCATACCAATTCCTAAGACACCACCCAAAGCCAGCTTATGCAAAACAAGATTATACCACCCTAGGACAAACAACCAATAGCTTGTACATGTGCACAAAGCCACCCAAAACCCACACCACATCATACCACATCCAATGCCAGCTTATGCAAAACAAGATTATACTACCCTAGGACAAACAACCAGTAACTTGTACATGTAACACTATATTCGTTAATTGGAGACTTTTGAAAGTCTCAAAATGAAATACGCCCATAGTTTGGGATGCCAATATTATGAGCATGCGGAACATTGGGAACATCGGGAACATCGGGAACATGACGGTTTGCAACTTCGCATGCAAAGAATATGCACAACACTCAAAATAGTAAGTCTTTAAATCATAATCAAAACATGAACTATAAGTGGAAAATAACAATCGAATCCCAAAAACAAATGCTTTTATGTCCTTATAAAGTTTAGGATGCGCATCCCATATATAAGGGTCTTATGGAATTGGATGGCACATCCCAAACGTATGTATAAATTTGATACTATCCGCAATAAAACCAAGTCTACAAAGTGCCCCTATTTTCCACATTAATTCCAACCTACGTTATGTTTCCCCATCTCCATCTTCCGCTTCATATCCATTATCGGCATCATTTTCCGCAGCTGCAATACGTACCAAGTTGTCTTTGGCAAAATCTATATGTTTTTGGGGGATGGTCATTGTTTCCGATTTAGAACCTTTGCGCGGCTTCCAAGCACAAAGGATGGTATCCGTGTTTATCCAAACCGGTCCGTACGCGGAGTCCACTGTCCACTTGAAACCCTTTTTGGTGTCCCAACCTAAATAGGTGCGGAGCACGTTCTGGTCTTTGGTGCTCGGACGGCAATATTCCACTTCAATTTGACGAAAGTTGGGGCTAGTTCTAACAAAATTGGGTGAAGACAATGCTTTCACCAACCAAATTGGTTTGGGGTGCTCCTCATCTCCTGCTCGTACGAGGACCATATAACCCTCGTGGCAATCAACACCCACACGAAACGACGGAGCCGGACGATTGCGCGCAGGGCCAACGTAATGCTCGTCCATTGCAAACTCTTCACGGACGTCTCCATTGCTAAAGAACATAGCATCGGACTCCACAACTGTCAAACGACTTTGTGGCCAAAATCCTTGTGTCAAAGTCGTACGGGTGTCGACACCAACGGTCATCAAGGCTGAGCGTATGCGATCCCAATACGCGATCAACGGCTCATGAGTATCCCTAACACGTCTGGTGATGTCTTCTTCACACAACTCTTTCCAATACTCAATGAACCCGGATATGCCTTTTATGATTTCCGGCCCATTCCTCATGGGATCGGGTTTGCAAGGCTTTGGTTCCCCATCCGGAAGCAAACATTTCCCATCCTTGTCTTGACGCCACACGAGTATACCATCCTCCGGGCCCCAATTTGGAGATGTGCACAAAAGCTTGAACTGCATGGCGGGGACACCATCATCCCTCATATAGAAGCGGAATTGTTGTGCTTTGGTATGTCCCACCAGACGGTCCACTCCCTTCAACATGTATGGCTTGATGAAGGCCTTGAAATTTGGTATTTCTTCAATCATGTGCGGGATCACCGGCACATTGTCCAAATCCATGTATGATTTCATGAGAAGTGGTATGGTGGGAAAATCCTCTTCATGCAACTTCATGCTCCAACGGCCAAATGAGGCATCAATATCGTCGTGCGTGTGCCCCACCATCAAGAAAGACACAAACACCTCTTTGAAGATGCCTTTTGCCACGAGCATCGACCAAAAACAAAACACGTATCGGCATTTGTTGTCTTTAGCACAATTATCAAGTTGAACGTGGAGAGTTGGAGGCAAGGGTTTTGCAATAATGGGTTCTCCGGGTGGTTCCGGCAATGAAGACATACAAACCTCCTTCCCTTGTAGCACTGCCTCATAAAGGGGTGTCGTTCCACAACCATCGAAAAGGGCACGGGAAGAGTGTACCGGTGGCTTTTCGAGATCGCGCAATAGTTTTGCAAATGAACCGACCGTGTGGTTGGCATCGCCAGGGTAAAAATCCAAACCATAATGGGCATATTTGACATCCACATGTCCATGGGCGATCATACCTAAGAAAAACAAACGATGCGTGAACAACAAAAATATGAAATAACTACACACCGGATGGATGGAGTTGGTCATTTGGAAAACAAACCCAATGCAAATCGGAGATCCTTTCAACACACATGTGGAATTCTATACGAACCTGTGACAGCTACAGGCAACTTGAAGAGACCATCCGTGGCCTTTATTTTGCGTGCATAACAAGGACATGCGGTCTTCGCATGGTCCATTTTATCATGAATCACTGTTAGAACCTCCGCAGGCCTCATTATGGATAGTGCACGGTTCTTGTAGTAATCTTGACGATGTGCCTCCTGGTTGTTGACATGCTCAATGTATTTTCTCTGGTGTCTAGTATGGGATTCAGTGCCTATAGGGTGGGCGTCTCGAAGACCTTTGTATTTCTCACACGCCGTACACCTAGCGAACTTGTCCCCAGGTCTCTTCAAAATGTATTCCGCAAACTGTTGGTTTTTAATTACACTCAACTTGGACAACGAAATGGGCCCACATCCCGCGATGCGACCCACTTCGTTGATGTCCGTTAAGATGTTCTTCCATTTCGTGCCCGTGGGCAACACCATTTGAACAACTTTCTCACCTGATGACAATGTCCTCGTCTTGTGGGGCATTGCATCGGCCAATGGCACTATGATGGTGGAGAGGGTCGCGGATGCTTGGAGTGTCGCCTCCCTAGGTTTCTTTGTGCCAGAGTTGCCATGAAATCGAGATCGGCGACCCAACAAAGAATACTTCCGAAACCTATAGAAGTCAGCCTTGGAGACCGCATGGATGATATACCACGCTGTGCAACAAACGTCCACATTCTCAAGGGTCACGACCTTACGGCCATGGGTATCAATGTGCAAATTTCTGTGGACCTCGAGTTTCTTTGCCGACCGCATACGAAAATCCGCAAGCCACATCTCTTGACGAAGAGACCGAATTTTTTCGCGTGGAAAAAATTGGCAACATTTCATCGTGCAACAATCCTTTCCAGAAACAAGACGGATAGAATCGTCTCCCAAGATGCGATCCCGCCGTCTCTCCGTATCTCCGCGAGACACGCGACTTGAATCGTATTTACGTAGGCCTTTGCGAGGACGAATTGTGCCCAACAAAGCTAACTGCGTTTGCTTGTGCCGCCGTCCATGATCCCACAAGCTTACTTCTTCATGGAGAACCCTACGAAGGGGCCATCGACGCAAGGAAAATCTCCACGTCAACGGGACCTCACACGGTGCCAAGGAATTCAAGATGCACACGCCCACATCATCGAAACCAAGGGGGTTGACATCAACACATTCACGGGGATCGGAGTTTCTACATATGCCATCTGCCACCGGGACACCAAGCTCGTTTAGTAGAACAACATCTAGGCCCACCCATTCCTCCCTCCCGAAACCAGCACATAGAGGAATGTCATCATGGTCATCCCCAGAATGTGGAGATTGTTCGTGGAATTCGAAAGATTCATGGGAGGAGGTATACACAGACACGCCCACCCCGTTCGTCCCGTCATTAGTGTCCGCAGACGGGGACGAGAGGTCACATTCAATATCGGAGGACGATGCATTCGTCGAAAACTCAAATGCACTATCTCCATCATCCACTGCCATCACACCTAAACAAACAACCATGTCATGACCAACCACACAACGGATGTCACGCATACAAGAACGGATGCCACGCATACAAGAACGGATGCCAAGCATACAAGAGCGCACAATATCTGTAAATACATGGCCCGAACTTCGCAAACAACCCATGCTACTATTGGAGTGTCTAAATACGAACAGCTGTATGTTCCTGGCCATACTCTGTCAACTACAACATGGACCATCGCCATTGTGGTGTTTCAGGCCGTTCATTCATAAAAGAAATGCCATCCTGTGTATTGGACGAAATGGATAAGTGTGCGACAAAACAACGTCAAGTCGTCCAACCTACAATAGCATATTTTCGAACCCCCGTTCGTATATATCTACCATTAGGTGTATTTTCATAAATGTATCTAGAGGGATGTAGTGCTGCGCAGAACATACTCTCAGGTGGTATTTACGAACGCACGTTCGTAAACTCAAGGCCATCGTTCGAAAGGGAGTTCGTAAATATGCCATTGAAGTATTTACGAACGCCCGTTCGTATATCACTGACATAGAGTGCCTAGGCATAGCCATATGTATACTATCTCCACATGCTATACTGGTACACATGCGTGTACAACATCCGAACGTCCGTTCGCAAACTCCTGAGTGGCATATTTACGAAATCCATTTCGTATATCAATGATATATTCAGCATATGCATCGCCATACGTATCTGGACATGGTGTTGGTGTGGACCACACGCAGGTGCATTTACGAACGGACGTTCGTAAACTCCCGACCATCATTATCTGAACTAGTGACAAATGCGTGTGCGACATACGAACGTCCGTTCGTAAATCCTTTGATGGCATATTTACGAACGGGCGTTCGTATATCTCTGCCATATTGTCAGTGCATAAATGTGTAGGAGGGATGTCACTGGATGCGCAGACCGTAATCCTCGGTGGTCTTTACGAACGTCCGTTCGTAAACTCAAGACCATCCTGTGTCTGATCAACCTCCAGTGCGTGCTCCAGCTTTACGAACGTGCGTTCGTATCTCTGCCGTATTGTTTGTTTGCATAAATGCCTGGAGGGATGTCGCTGTATGCGCAGACATCATCCATGGTGGATTTACGAACGCACGTTCGTAAACAGAGGACCCTCCTATGTCTGATCCAATTACAAATGCGTGGACTTAAGCTTTACGAACGTGCGTTCGTATCTCTGACCTATTGTTTGTCTGCATGAATGTCTGGATGTCGCTGTTTGCGCAGACATAATCCCAGGTGTATTTACGAACGCACGTTCGTAAATACTGTCGGCCATCCTATGATCCACCCACTAAAGCGTGCTCCATCTTTACGAACGTGCGTTCGTAAAGCTCCGGTATTAACGGCGGTATATGCGGTGACTGTACGTTGTCTTGTACCTGGGGAGTGTACGCTTGATGCGCAGGAGAATGGCGTGAGCACGCTCCGTGGGGTCTCTAGGGCGCACACTTGGCGTCTGCCGCAAAAAAGAGCTCTGTTATGGGGGGGAAGAGCTTTAAGTACTTCTCTGGAGTGGTTCAAGGGCCCTTGGATGCTATTTAAAAAGTGGATTCCCGCCGCCTACTTTGACCTAACAATATGCCATTCTATCCATGCGGAACATACATGACCCTATGTATGGAACATGAATGGCATGCACGCAACATATTCAAAATATGTACATTGGTTATACACCTTACTTGTTACCAAGGTCTGCCGAAAAAAAATTATAATTTTTATATGTATATATATGTGTATATATAAATGTGTATATATAAATGTGTATATATATATATGTGTGTGTGTGTGTGTGTAAATATATATGTATATATGTGTGTGTGTGTGTATATACATGTGTATATATATAGGTGTATATATATATGTATTGTAATAGTTAATGTAATCTAAATATGATGATGGTTAAGATAGAATAAATGATCTGCAACCAAGGTGTGAAGTACAAGTTTTTTGTCAATTAATATTGTTACCTATTATATATTACCAAGGTCTAAGTGAGATATATATATAGAGACAATGAGGTAAGAGTGGGTAAAAATTGATTGTGGAGGCCCTTAAACTTGTAGGTATAATCATATGATTCACATCAAAACATGCCCGTAATACGCTCACAAAGTGCGTGAACACCAATAAAAGGCAGGTTTATCCATTATTATAATGGCTTGTAAGGTAGATTAAGGATATGAATTCAAACCATACCTAGATTAAATGTGGGTTTTATTTCAGATCCCACCCTAGCTGTGGAAAGAGTGAATTAATCCGGCATGTGTGGAAAGGTTTAATTACTTTGGAATCGTGCATAAGATAGAGTAAGCATATGGATTGAAACCATACCTAGGTGGAGCCACACTTATAATTGTGTGTTTTGCATCCCACGAGAAGTATGTGCATAGCTAAAAGTGTTGATTTAAACTAGTCTTAACATATGCATGTTATAATAAGGTCATGGATTGTGTGATCAATCAATTTGCACTTAACACTATTGAAGATTTAGGGATGTAGGGTTTAGGGTTTGGGGTTAGTGTTTAGGGTTTGTGGAAGTTGTGCATGTTTAGTAGTTAATACAATAGATTAGTACACACACAAACAACATTGACCTATCAAAAACCCATATCGCACTAATGCCCCCTTCCCACCTGACTTTAGGTAACACTAAAAGTTGGTTCTAACAACCCGGCCTTCACAGCATCGACATTATGTATTGCCGAGCCTAGTTTGCAAATGATGTGGCATGGCTTAAAAGTGGAGGTCTTAAGCCTCAAGCACCAACCCTCCCATCGGTACCTAAACATGAGGCAATAATCTAGGACGTTTAAAAGTGGTGCCTCCCATCCTTGTCATTGGTTTTTTTAGTCTTAGCTATGAGGGCACAAGGAGCTCCGTTAACAAAAACCATTGGTCAGTTAGGTGAGTGGCAAGGCATTTGGGGATGGGACAAAAACTGCCCAACAATCCTTGCTTGGTAGATAAAACAATGAAGATGTGTGAAAGGTAATTAGAGAAAACCTACTTGAAAGTCTCCAAAGCAAGTTCTTGTAGGTGCATTGGGATAGCCGTATGCCTCCGCTATAAGGGAGGGATCTTTACCCGTTTCCTGGGAAATACTTTTAGTCTTAGCTAAAGTCAAGTGGGAAGGGGGCATAACTTGTTAATTTATGTGTAGTTCACATTTGATGCTAGCCAAACATTCGACCACATGGCTCAAATGTGCTAGTTCAAGTTGGCACCTAATTAAATGAATTGACGACCTTTTGGAAATTGAATTTTCATCCACCTCTTGTAAGAAAAGGACACCGCCTCCTGCCAATCTCAAATTGGGTTCTTTTTGAACCTAGTAATTATTTGAGGAACCATCGAACAACATGAAAGATGTCTCATTCATGAAAACACTATATTTCAAAAGACCATATCAACATCCTTGGGGTTGAATTCTTCTTCGAATCCCTACTAAATGACGTGCATTGTTCACTACGATTTTATTATCGGTTCCCTATTTAAAAGATGTTTACAAGGAATCCGAATGTAGATGTACTAGGGGGATGCACCAATCAAAATTCATGTATTTATACTAAGTTCTTATGGTTAAGGTGATAAACGCATCCACTACATATACATATTACAAAGCATGATTATGTCATGCCTTTCTTATACATCCAATCCCATCCCATCCCCCAATGTCCCCGTCCCCATGCCCACCTCCCATCGCATCCCATCCCCCCCATCCCCCCATCCCATCCCCCATCCCATCCCCCCATCCCCTCATCCCCATCCCATCCCCCCATCCCCCACCTCCCCATCCCCCCATCCCCCATCACCCTCTCATCCCGGCCCCCCCAGTGGGGGGAGGCCACGTGTCAACGGCGGGAAAACCCTAGCGGCGGCGGCTACCTCCCCGCGCCCCCTCAGCTCTCCTCCTCATTGTCATTTGGAGCAGAGAGAGAGGAGCGGAGCGCCGAGCAGATGTGGAGCGAAGCTCTTGCGTTTTTTCCTCTCGTCTTTTAATAGTATTGTGCGTGCGTGTGTTGAGAGATATTAGTTTTGTTGGCGCGAGTTTCAAGAGTTTAGGGCAAAGTGCTTATGTTACAAGCTTGAGAGTTGCAAGGTTTTGCGTAGCAAGCTTCAGACTGTAAAGCGAAAGAGTTACAAGGTTGAGAGTTGCAGGGTTTTGAGTAGCAAGCTTGAGAGTGTAAAGCGGAAGAGTTACAAGCTTGAGAGTTGCAGGTTTCAAGTAGCAAGCTTGAGAGTGTAAATCGCAGTACAAGGTTGAGAGTTGCAGGTTTCAAGTAGCAAGCTTGAGTGTAAAGCGCAAGAAGTACAAGGTTGAGAGTTGCAAGGTTTGGAGCAGCAAGCTTGAGTCACAAACTTCAGAGTTGCAAGGTTGGGAGTTGCATGTACATCAGAGTAGTTGCTAGGGTTTGTATATAACTTGCGAGGGCTTAAGTGTGAGGAAGGTGCAAGGGTGCATTTCAAAGTATACATTTGTGAGGTTCTCAGGGTTTTCCAGTAAGGGTGGAAGATCAGGTTTTTGGTGTAGAACATTTCAATGTGAGTACAGTAATCCTTTTGAACTCTTCCCTCACATTTTGAGTTTGATCATTGTTGAGATACATGTGTTTTGTTATATGCATGATGAGCTTTGGCCTGTTCTGTATGCAAGTTAAGCTATGATCCTCATTCTGAATTCCTCATCACATTCTGAAACTCAATTTTGTTTGAATCTATTCATTTCTGCAGTTTCATTATTCTGACCATGCGTTGCAGGCACGAATGCAAGCATTGCTCAGCCCAATCGAGCAGCAATTGGTACACGTATCCGTACACATATATATATACGTATATATACGTATACGTATACATATATTTATACACAATATTTCCAATAAACACAAAAGATGACCCATTTACGAACGAGCGTTCGTAAATGGGTAGACGGCGTTCAACACAACCCCTGTTTACGAACGCACATTCGTAAACAACCGTATCCAAAACCCAGTGCCTCATATTTACGAACGTGCGTTCGTAAACATATGTACCCAAAAACCAGTGCCTCATGTTTACGAACGTGCGTTCGTAAACAACCGTACCCAAAATCCAGTGCCTCATTTTCACGAACGTACGTTCGTAAACATTTATACAAACTGGGGGCTCAATATTTACGAACGCTCGTTCGTAAATATATACCTAAAATGCGAACATTAACAAATAACAAATAACATCAACATGCTGCATTTCCAAATAACCTTCGATAATATGCATCACGTAAGACGCATACATGAGCAAACAAATACAAGTACAATACTTTACGAACGAGCGTTCGTAAAGTAGTAAACTTAATTAACCGCCTTGAAAATCACAATCATTTACGAACGCTCGTTCGTAAATCTCCTAAAAATCTGCTGGAACACTTGATTGAATACAATTTATGACGATCATAAATACTCCACAGATCTTAGTCAGATCCTACCCACATGCCAATCGGTAATGTTACGAACGAACGTTCGTAAAACGATCCTAACTGTTTTGTTATGGTGCAGATGGCCAGATCGAGCAGAAGCGCAATTGACCTGTTCGCCGTGCCCATTGATCGCCTCCCAGAGTCCGTTGCGGACTCAAACGGTAACGCGAATTATGTCCCAAAAGAGGATTTCATGGGGGAGTGGACGGCAATACCAACAAAAATGGAAGACGGTCTTTTCGCGCTCCGTTTCACCTACGAGCTGGAAACAAGGCCAGACCAGCCAGAACAGTGGGTGCAGATGAAGACGTGGGAGATAGAATCCATAGAGGCCCAGGGAGATTATGTTATCTTGGACATGAAGAACAAGAAAGACCACATCAATCTCCTGTTGCATTACTTGAAGTACTCCTTCTCTTACGTCTACGCGTGCTTGAATGTTGCACCAGATGCAAAACACTTCAACCTGGAGGATCTATTCTCAAAGTACATCCTCAGCCAATTTTGGACTGCCAGGAAATTGACTGCACTGGCATTGAACATCTCCAAGTACAACAGTGCGGTCGCGGAAGCCAACAAGAAAAAGAAAAGTCCGAGAAAACCATCTGCATCGGGGGCAGGAGGTTCCAGGAGCGCACCCAGGCCAGTGCCTTCCGCGAGCAGGTTGCCGGAGGGGCCAAGCAGACAATCCACGCCATCCAAAAGGTCGAGGGACGACTTGGAGAGGTCGGGAGTGACCGAAGCCGCTGAGGTTAGCTCGCCGCCAGTTATGCCCACCCCTTTGAAGAAAGGAGAGAACCCGGACGCGACGAAGGCGACCCGTATCCTGAGAGAGTTCAACAACTACTCGAAGGATTGCTGGCCCATGGGGCGCCACTTCACCTTCAACGTGGACTGCTTCAAGTGCGAGAAATCCCCCAACAAGTGGGTGGTTAGGTCTCGCGAGAGCGAGGGCGTGAAGTGGCAGATCAACAATCTCATGAACAACGTGAAGTGGGATAGGCAGACTGTCTGCGTCATGCCCAAGGGTTTAACTTCTCGTCCCACGGAGAGGGATTGGCCCCGAATCCAGAATGGCGAGTTCTGGATTATCGATGGTCAGCACAACTTGGAGGCGTCGCAAATCATCCTCAAGGACGATAACTTCCAACACGAGCTCAAGGCGGAGCTGCGGTACTGGAGGGCGTTCTTGGTGTGGTCGGACGACTGGGACAAGCTCCGGAAAATATCGACATACCTGAATTCCGGAAACAAGATCAAGGCTTTTGAGGCGTCCTGGGCGGCAAACATAGTGGCTGCGAGAGACGTATGGGTCGCCCACGGGTGTCCGCCAAAAGAGAGGGAGAACGCCAAAAGCCAGTCTCCACAGTGGAAGGTGAGTTTACGAACGAGCGTTCGTAAAGTGTGGGCTACAATTAGTTTCTCCCAACTCGCAATTAGGCATCAATTGCATTTTCGGAAACTCGTGAAATTACGAACGTGCGTTCGTATTTAATTTACAACACTGATCCTTGTTCGTGTATTGCAGGCGTTTTGTGACGCGATGGTGGACAAATTCTCCTCCATCGACATGAAGTCCACCACCACGAAATCAGTCCTGGAGCTCAAGGGCGAGCTCCGCCTGATTTGCTGCAACAACAACACCTGGGATTTGTGGACCCACTTTTTCGACGCTCACAGCTTGGGCGATCTGGTCAACCCCGACACTGAAGAGAAATACAACGTCGACAAGAGCGCGGAAGCCCCTCCACTATTGAGGGAATTTTTCAGGGCATTGCAAGGACTCACAGAGTCGGAGCTGCAGCGATGTGCGGTCCACCTTCTTGGGAATACAGTGGGAAGGACCATCCCGTATCCCAAGATTTTTTTGAAGAGACCAAAGCACAAGCCCGGCACGTACTCCATCAAGGAGTGGTGCGACCACAGGAAGCTCAAGACTGCTGCGATCCGGGAGTTGAGTGGGCTCTTGCCGGAGATGCAACTCTTCCATGCCGACGGCGACGTCAATTGGGCAAATTGGAAGGGTTTCAAGGTGCAGTACAACATAAACGGCGCATCGATGCGCAGTTTGGTAAAGGAGCACGTCGCTGTCTTGAAGCTAAAGGGAAATAAAAGAACAAAGAAAACAGAGACGGAACCTGTGGAGCTGCAGCGGTACATCTCCTTCTTGGAGAGGAAGAGGAACGCCACATTTGAGGGGGTGGCAAGATTTTGCGTGGTGACAACGGGGCTGGAGAGGACCTCGTTCTCCAAGTGGGACGGCACCATCAGCAGGGCTGAGGTGAGGGAGGACCGAAGGGGGTGCCCCTTCGCACTCATCGATTTCAGGGGTATCCCGGGTGCCGCAAGGCAGGGTGCGAAGGGGGTGCCGTTCTACAACCCCTTCATGGCCAAATTCATGGAGTACAAATCTCCGGCCATGAGGGAGCCACACGTGTGGCTATGGATTGTGGAACAGGAGAAGGCCTCCGTCGTCACGGAGCTGTACGAGGACACCATCAAGTTCGAGTACAGCATCTTCCACAGCACGTATGTCCCTGCGAAGACGGAAGGGATCGTGGCCATCAACGAGGCCAGGGGCAACAAGCAGGTGGGAGCGGTGAGCCTCATCTTCTTGACCTTGAATACGGCAAGGCATGGGCGCGCGCCTATCAAGGCCAACAACACCTTCAAGAAGATCTACAGCATTCCACACCCCCCTCCCAAAGATCTCTTCCAGGAGACGCTGTACACGGTCTTCCCCGCCTTGGAGCTCAGGATGGAGTTCTACATCTCCGTCCTCCAAGCCCTGGCCACGAATGGTGAGACGGTCTACAACGTGTGTGGAGGCAGCAAATTCATGTACGCTGCAATGGTAAGATCTCATTTACGAACGCTCGTTCGTAAATGCCATTTTCTGAGGCATCTTTGAAATTCAACTATTTTTGTTGTAATGTATACTGCTCGGCTCATAGGGTTGATGTTTACGAACGCACGTTCGTATATGGCTAACCGATTTCCTTCTGTGTCTCAGATGTTGGGCCTGTGCGTCAACAGTTACGTTGACGCCATAGACGAGGAGGACTACAAGGTCCACAGGTCGAAGGCGTCGACCATGGATTTGGGCGACATAACCGCCACGAGGACGGACGTCAGCGTGTCTGCCAACGAGGGCGTGCCCGTGATGGAGGTAGAAGAGGATGAGCCGGCCCCATCCGTCAACGTGGACTCCATCATCCGGTCCTTCGACATCCCCCCGCTTCAAATAATGGGCCCGTCGGGTAATCCATCCGACGCGCAGGGCACTCCCGGTGGTTATACGGGATCGTCGGCGGGGGCAACACAAGACGTCCTCCCCGCGCGCGTCTCTGGCGCGGACCCCTTCGGCACGCCTGGCGGGTGTTCAACGTCGGTATCCCCAAGACCAAGGCTGCAGGTGCCCAAAATGGAGAACCTGGATGTGCTGGACCAGCGCTCCCGTCCATCGTTGGACCACTTCCGCAACACGCGACGGAGGATGAAAAAGACCCCGTACGTGGAGTTGCCCGAGGGAGCAGTCATCGAGGTCTCCGACGAGGACGAGGGGGACATGGAGATCATGGTCGAGCTGGGGGTGGAGTTCGACAAGAACAAGCGGGTCAAGGAGGAGGCTCTCTCTGTCGCCGAGCTCAACGCCAAGCTCGAGCAGAAGATGAAGGAGGACATGGCGGCCGCTGCAGCAGAAAATGCCAGGAAGATGTCCGTCATTCAGGAGGAGATAAGGGCCTCCAACGCCAAGACGGACGCAATCCTGGAGATGCTGAGCAGGATGCAGAGCTTTGCGGCTCCTCCACAGCCAGCGTACCCCTTCCCTCCTGGGTACCCATCCGGCCAATACCCCCCACATCTCCCTTATGCTGGAGGACCGTCATTCCCGGCTCCACCCCACCCGACGCCGGTGGGGACTCCTCCACTCCCGCCGGCCACCACCATCACCCACGATGCCGTCGCGGCGGCCATCCAAGAGGACGAGGATTTACGAACGCTCGTTCGTGAATCTGCAGGTCCGGCAGTCCTCACCCTTCCCCCGTCAAGGGTAGGACTGCCTTCACAGACGGACACAGCGTCTTTCGCGGTCGTCCAGAGGGGAGTAGGTAGGGAGGGCGATGACACTGCGCAACACACTGACATGGTCATTGTGAGGGACACGCAGGCGAGCCCGAGTGACACGGCAGGGGTCCAGAGAATGGAGGTCGAGGACAGCCCTGACCGTCAGCCCTCCGCGGACATGGAGGATGTAAATATGGAGGCACTCGACCTGGGGGGCGACAACCACGAAGTGGAGCCCATTCAACAGACCCAGGCGTCCCAGGCGGAGCGAGCGGACGATGTCATGGAGACGGAGGCGTCTGCGGCGGTGGAGGTTACGAACGAGCGTTCGTTAATCGCTGAGGAGGGAGCGGCTCCTCGGTCCAGTGCCGGTGCCCCTCCCCCCGATGACGAGGTAACTCTATTCTGAGAATGCCACATGCTTTTACGAACGCTCGTTCGTAACCCTTCTAACCGCATGCGTTGTGTTTTGGCGCGTTCTCTCCATCGACATCCAAGACCTGCTCGAGCCTTTTTTGCGTGCTCCCTTAGGTCGATAAATTTTGTAGAACACGGCATAATGTTGCCTTAGGAACATGTGATGAATTATCACCTGAGAAATTGTACATATTCATCGAATTAATACATATGCAAAAGAGATTTGCATCCATGCCTCCCAAAATTTGTTTCGTCTCGCATTCCTTTTGTATTGTATGTTCATGTGCGTTCATTTCGATCCTTGTAATACACATTCAATCACGAACGGACGTTCGTAAAAGGGTGCGACCCCGTTTCCACCTTCACGAACGACCGCTCGTGAATGTTCATCAAGCCGCGCTCACGAACGAGCGTTCGTAAATGATGCGCCATGCCACTGTCGGCCTTCATTCACGAACGCTCGTTCGTGAATACACCCTTCCACATTTTCATTGCGCTGCTATTATCGCTCTTCGTCCTTCCCTCATAATGCATCTTCATGTTTCACTTCATGTTCTTGATAATCTCATTACTTTATCATAGCATTAAACTAGTCGAATTGTTAATCATAGGACCCCCCGGAGATAGATCGCAACCCCTCGGCCAGAGGACTTGAGACCCGAAACAAACCGTTCATAGTTTTTGACCTCAACGGGGTGTTGTGTCACACCCAACACATCCCCAGGGTCCCCACGCGTCCCTTCCGTCATCCCGACGAGAGGGACTACGACGGCGAGCTCGACACCCTCATTAACCGCAAGGCTGTCCGCGCCCGTCCCGGCTTGCGAGACTTCCTTCGTGAGGTGCTCGACTTGGCTCACGTCGTCGTGTGGAGCTCTATGGTCGTCGAGAACACGGAGCCCATCGTCGACTTCCTCTTCCGTGACCTACCCAGCCCTTGCCTCGTCCTCGGCCAAGAGGCATGCGATGAGCTGCTTGACGAGAAGGGACTGCCGGTTCCCAAGTTCGGCGGTCGAGGCGGAGGGCAACAATTCCTCAAGGTCCTCAGGTCTAGACTTTGGCGAGGCGTCCCCCCGCTCGAGGGGGTCCCCCACGGGTGGTGGCCAACTCCGGAGAACACCCTCCTCATCGACGACAGCCCCACCAAAAGCGTTCTCAACCCCCCCGGCAACGTCGTCTTCCCCGACCCTTGGACCGGCGATAGAAAGGACACATTTTTGGTAGATAGGCTAGCACCTTACCTTAGAAGGCTTGTGCTCCACACCGGGAGCGTCCCGGATTTTGTTAGGTCCAATCCCATCGGCAACGCGGCACTCAGCCCCCGCGATAGTGTATATAAGAGCATCCTTCGGCTCGCTAAATTCAGTAAATTGATTTGAATTTTCTCCTTGCACGTGTTTGTGTCATTGTGTTTCACTTATCTAATGCTTTCTTCCATGTTTGGATGTCTTTTATTTGTTGCCCATAGTCTGCCCCCCTATGTGACACCCGTGTTCTCAACGGCACTCCCCGTCCCCCCTCGTCCCCTGGCTCCCCCTCCCGCGGCGTGTCGGCTTTCCAGATCCCCTCCCTCTACCATTTCTCGGCGGTGGACGCAGCCTCGGCCGTGGATTACTCCCTGGACGTCGGCATCGACGACGGCGTTGTGAACAGCCCGCCCCCAAGAGTTGCCTCCCGCGCGTACGCCCCGTCGCCCTCTCCCCTCTCCAAGGAGAAGCGAACGCTCGTTCGGCTAGGGCGTTTGTCGCCCTCGAGCGTCGACGGCGTCGCTCGTCGTGGCCCGAGCCGTCGTCTCCGCATGGAAGCTCCCCGGTGCAACCCCTCCCCTGCTGTCACCGCTCCTCCTGCCGCAAAGCCATCCGCCATCGTGGGCCCTCCATGCCCTCATTCCCCACCGTCATCCAACAATCCCCCTTCTCAATCGTCTCCGGATGCTCCCCTCGACGCCCCCGCAGTGCCCATCTTGCCCCGCGCCGACGTCCCCAAATCCAAGGTGCCCTTCTTCGTCCCCCCCTTGTTCACCGTTGTTTTCCTTATCTTGCATCCGCGTGACGAGAACTTTACGAACGCCCATCCCAAACCTCCCTCACTATTTTCCCCACTCCATTCTTATTCTTATTTTCCCATGGCGTTGTTTCGCAGGCGGCTCCCCGCTCGCTTGGTGGCCGGCCTTCCTCGACTTCTTCCTTGGATAGGCACGCCCTCAAGGCCGCATCTTCCGAGTCCGATCGTTGTTTGGCCCTCCGGAGAAGTGCAAGGCATTCCCTCTCGCAAACGCACTCGTATTCCACTTACAATACCACTTCGTACAATTCGGGAGCACGTCCAAATATATGGAAGAACGACACATATTCCGGGCAAGTCTACAAAAATGGCTACAGCCGCGGGCCGGAGATTTTCAAAGCCATGGAGGCCGCAAAAAACAAGGACACGGCCGCTAAAAAAAAATAGTGTGACGTACAAGTGTGACTAGAAACGTCCACGTGGTTCCTAAATGCATGTAGGGGTAGAACGTAGAGTATGGTTATTTATTCTATTTGAAGACTTTAATGGTATTTCCATTATATTTGAATTTCAAACCCATTTAATAGATTCAATTTCCAATCATTCTCCGCATCATCCCTTCCATTGGCAACAATTTCTCATATCATACGCATTTGTTTTCATGTATGCTTTACATTTTTGCTCATTTGATGCATTTATGTCGAATAATTGTTCCCAAAATTATCAATATGGGATTTTTATGTTCTCATTACTAGACCAAATTCGAAAAGCACGTTCTTGAATAGTCTCAAAATCATCAAAAAGTCTCCGATTAACGAATATAGTGTTATGTGCACAAATCCACCCAAAACCCACACCACATCAGACCACATCCAAAACCAACATATGCAAAACAATAAATTCCGTTTTTTTTTGGTAAACGTTGTGATATCAATTTCCACATTTGTAGTACACTTACGCAAAATTGCTTAAGTTAACAAAATTGGGTTTATTGCCTTACATGCACATTGTTTGAATATGGATTTGCAAGTAGTGTGAGTCAAACAAACTACATATGGTGTACATACCCATTTCCATTAACTTCAGCAAAGTTGCAGAAGTGTGGTACATGTGTGATACTGGAATGATTTCTTGCATGCTTGGGAATTGAAATCACAATGTTTAGCGAAAACATCGCAATGTATTTTGACGTCTCGAAATTACAAAAATTGTGAAGGCAAGATTCTCTCACAACCCATATTCATAGTATAGGTTGTCTTATATTTGGTAATTGACAAACAAAAATTTGAGTATAGTTAGGGCCCCTTTCAAGGACCCCAATACCCAGCCCTTTTAACTACTTTTTGCATCACACTCAAACTCCTCACTAGCTGTGCCTCCTGTCTCACTTGGTCACTACCTATTTCCAACATTCCAAGCTACATAATGACAACTACAGGTGTGGTACTTCATAGTTTAGAAGGACTTTATGTATTATGATTAGAGTGGTTATTGGAAATAGGTTTGTCCACCTCAATCACTATTTGCACACGCACACCAAATACATAACATTTACCATGTGAACAATGCATGTAATGCACACAACCAATTGATAGGTCCACTTGGGATACACCAATTAGGATTGCATAGAATGAAGTCTATTAGAAAGCTAAATTGTTATAAATTTCAAAGCACACTACATCAATTATATTATTTAGTGTCCTCTATTCCATTTGCCTTCCTCAAACCGATCATAATCCGCCTGTGTAGTCTCACCAACACTAAGTGTAACCCTAACATTATTTATCATTCCTTGTAAACAAAATTGGACATTGAATACTTACAATGTTGCAATTTATGTCACTCACTAAGTGATTTTCCGTCCAAATTTTAATCCACATGGACAATAATTCATCGCATAAATGTTAGGATGCAGAATATATCAAAAGTGGATGAACTAAAAATCAATCGACATGACAATACTTGTAATCTTCTCCATAAGAATTGTCATTAAAAAGTTGTCCTAGTGATATAAAGTACCAAATCAACACACCTCTACACCCAGCTTGTGCATCAGAAGAGGACACTATCCTACACCAAGAAACCAATTGCTTGTGCATGTGCCAAGTCCACCCAGAACCCACATCACATCATACCACATCCAAAGCCAGCTTATGTATCAGAAGAGGAAACTATCTTACGCAAGAAAACCAAGTGCTTGTACAGTCCCCTCCACTAAGTAAGGTAACCCCCATGGGCCATTCACATAACTTATGTCCAAAAGAAGATTGATTGTGTAATGAAAATTAGGAAGTTGATTTATGCATGACAAATTGGAGTTATGAAGTTTAAATATCTACAAATGCATTGATGAACCGTCACGTACTTCTAGAGTAGCAATTACCTTGTTTAGTACTAGGTGGTATCTAAAGTTTTTGGAAGCAGTGAAGTAATTTTTGTATTTTTGTCAATGGGGAGCTCTATGAGTATACAACTCACTCAATTTTGGTTGCAATGTGATGAAGATGAGTAGTTGTATTGATTTGTGAGTTGAAAAACTCACTCATACCTACAAGGTTTTGCCACAAACTTTGATCTCTTGTTATGCTGTAATTGTTGGTATAGGTTGGTGATCAATCCAATTTTCAGGTTATAAATGATTGCGAAAGTTTTGTATATTGCTAGCAAGATGCATCTACATGTATAAAGCTATCTATTTATGGAAAAAATTCATCCTTGATGTGTACATGAGGTAGCATTAGCCATGTTTTATCGTTGTTCTCTTCTAAAAAAGCTAGGGGTTGCCTTACTTTCTAGAGGGCACTGTACATGTGCACAAGTCCACCCAAAACCCACACCACATCAACACACATCCAAAGTCGGCTTATGCATCAGAACATGAAACTATCTTAGGAAATAAAACCAATTGCTTGGACAAGTGCACAAGTCCACCCAGAACCCACACCACATCTACACACATGAATCAGAACATGAAACTATCTTAGGAAATAGAACTAATTGCTTGTACATGTGCACAAGTCCTCCCAGAACCCACACCAAATCATCGCACACCTACACCCAGCTTATGCATCAGAAGAGGACACTATCTTACAGAATGAAACCAATTGCTTGTGCATGTGCACAAGTCCATCCAAAACCCACACCAAAGCAGAAAACATCCAAACCCAGCCTATGTATCAGAAGAGGATACTATCTTACGCAAGAGAACCAAGTGCTTGTACGCTTATGCATCAGAAGAGAACACTATCTTACACAAGGAAACCAATTGCTTGTGCATGTGCACAAGTCCACCCAGAACCCACACCACATCATACCACACGCATCAGAACATGAGACTATCTTAGGAAAAAAAACTAGTTGTTTGTGCATGTGCACAAGTCCACCCAGAACCCACACCACTTCATACCACACGCAACAGAACATGAGACTATCTTAAGAAAGAAAACCAATTGCTTGTACATGTGCACAAATCCACCCAAAACCCACACCACATTAGACCACATCCAAAGCCAGCTTATGCATCAGAAGAGGACACTATCTTACAGAAGGAAACCAATTGCTTGTGCATGTGCACAAGTCCATCTAAAACCCACACCAAAGCATAAAACATCCAAAGCCAGCTTATGTATCAGAAGAGGATACTATCTTACGCAAGAAAACCAATTGTTGTACATGTGCACAAATCTAGGCAAAACCCACACCACATCAGACCACATCCAAAGTCAACTTCTGCTATCAACACACAAGATCATGCTACCCTAGGACAGACAACCAGTTGCTTGTGCATGTGCACAAATCCACCTAGAACCCACACCACATCAGACCACATCCAAAGCCAGCTTATGCATCAGAAGAGGACACTATCTTACGCAAGAAAACCAAGTGCTTGTACATGTGCACAAATCCACCCAAAACCCACACCACATCAACACACATCCAAAGCCAGCTTATGCAAAACAAGATTATACCACCCTCGGACATACAACCAGTTGCTTGTGCATGTGCACAAATCCACCCAAAACCCACCCCACACAAACACACATCTAAGGCCAGCTTATGCTATCAACACAGAAGATTATACTACCCTAGGACAAACAACCAGTACTTTGTACATGTGCACAAATCCACCCAGATCCCACACCACATCAACACACATCCAAAGCCAGCTTATGCAAAACAAGATTATACCACCCTAGGACATACAACCAGTTGCTTGTGCATGTGCACAATGATGCACCCCGTGGGTCGTTCCCTTGCAATTTAGCTCAAGAAGACTCACGGTGAGACATCACGTAAATTTATATTCGCTTGAGAACTACCGTGCCTCATTAATATGTTCGGTCCTCTAATTAATAATTCCTCTCTTCTCCTTATGATATGAATATATTATTAGAGTGAACACAATCTCATTATCTTAAATTCTCATTCTCAATGTAAGGCATCATTGATTATAAGAATCCTTAGATTAGAGAAGGTTTCAAGAGGTGTAACAATATCCTTGATAACAATATAATTCTTAATAAGTTATATGTGAGCAATTTAGAGCTCGTAGTACATAACATCAATCGCACAATTGTAATATTACTCTTGTAGTGAGGAAGAAGATCTCATATTCTTGAGTCTTCCTTTTTCAGCTCAAGTGTTACTACTTATAATATTGTAACTTGACATGTATGCATATAGTAGTTATAATTTCATAAACACATCATTGATTGTTTAGCAATGTCACGTTTAACTTCCAAGTGTTTCTTGATGACGATAGTAATTATAACTCTCTTGAGTTTTACTCAAGAAAGAGAACTCTTCTCTTTGATAGTTGATCCTTCACTTGTAATGACATCCAACAACTCACAACGAATCTTAAGAGAAGAAGCACTTTTACTACAAAGTGTTTCTTGATGACGAGAAGTAAATCTATCTCTCTTGAGTTTTGCTCAAGAGAGAGAGAGAGATCTTCTCTTGAATAGATAATCCTTCAAATTGTAATGACATCCAACAACTCACAAAGAAACTTAAAGAAAGAAGTTCCAATAACAATTGTAGTAAGTAGATTATTTCATATCAATATTACTTCATTCATATAGATTCATACTTTGATGTAAATTTATGTCTTCATCATTCTTGTTAATCATAAAATAAGTTCGATACTCCAACATATGTTATATAATATAATATGCATAATACTTGTAAGTCAATTATGTAGTTTATGATAATAAGTTCCTCCTCTTTTGAAGGAGTTTGTAATCGTTAAGTGGTTTTGCTTATAGCATAACATGCATATAATTCTTCAATCATTCAATCACATGTATATTTATAATTCCCTTTTGAGGAGATCAATGATAAGTTCCTCTTTGAGAGATAATCTTGTTTCCTTCACTCAAGTTTGACAATCGCTTTATCAATTCAATCTCTCTCAAAGTCCCATTGATTCTCCAATTTGTCTTGAGCGCTTTGTTCTCACCCTCGCACTATCTTTTGAGTTCTTTCTCAAAAGAGTCTACTCAATCTACTCTACTCTCGGTTGCTCAATCACTCAAGTTCCAAGTACCGCTTGACAAACTTTGTAAGACAATTTGAGAGAGAGGTAGAAAGATCACACGCATATTTGTAGAAAAGATAATGTATTGCAAAAGTGCTCCGAGAGGAGAGTTACAAAAGCTTCAAGTGATTCTTGACACTCAAATTTAAGATAACTTCGTTGTGTAGAAAATGAGGTGTAGGTCTCCTAAAATGCTTCCCTTATATAGTCTTTTCTTCCTATCCAAAATCTATACTAAGAGTGGTTGTTAACTTCCACTTCCTAGATACTTACTATCTTTGATATATGTAGATGATTCCTATCCTAAACGGTTATAACCGTTTCATCACCTTTATGTTCATAATTTCAAGATTTCTCTAACTCCTTGTGGTGGCTACATTCTAACTCTTTTTGGAGATAAATCAAATCTTCATGTTGATTGATTATGATCATGATAGTAGAATGCGCCATATTCCTATATTCTTCTTAATGTCTTCATAATGTCTTTGTAGGATAATAACCCGAAATTCTCATGTATTCATAATCGTACCTTCTCCAAATCCTTCTTTCTAATATATTCCCTAATCATATTCTTCAAGATACTACATTCCTATATACTCCGTCATAATGCCTCTCTTCATAGGCATTGATCCTAAAATCTTACTTCCATAATGTCTTTTTAACATAATCATTGATCCTCAAAATCTTTATATTCCTAAATGTCTTCTCACATATTCTTCCTATAAGTTCCAATATACTATCTAATAGTCCCCTATATACCCCTATATATTTCCCTATAAGTCCTTACATGCTTACTTAGTGCCCTTTTGTCTCTAAGTCCTAAGTTTCCTTCATAAACCCGTTGGGTACCCATTGCCGTGGGTAATAGGACCTATAACCGCGCGTAAGACGTGTATAGCCGTGGACCAGGGTCCTAAAGCCGTGTGTAGTATCTAAGCCCGAGGTTGAGAATTCCAGGTGTCGGTTTTTCCAGCCTCGGTGCCCTGGTTCAGTGCCGGGGTCTCTCCTTGGCAGACTGTGTTCGGTGCCGGGGTCTCTCCTCGGCAGACTGTGTTCGGTGCAGACTGTGGCTTCCTCCCTTGCACCAGCTACAGTTCTCTTTGCTAATTACATGCTTATGTTCTCTTAATGCCATCTCCCGCATACAGGCTTCGGCCTCTCTTGTGGCTAATTACCTTCTTAGATTGCATCTGGCTAAGTGCCCTTCTTTTGTATCATCAGACTAAGTGCCCTTCCCTTGTGCCATCTGGTTTCTTCTTCCTACTGTTCTTTCTTTGTAATGTTGTCACTCAACATTTTACCCCCTCCCCAGATGTAGATCCTGCCCTCAGGATCTCTTTGGAATCTTCATGCTCCCTGGGTCATATTGAGGGAGGTAGAGTAGTGTTCTGGCATGTGGTGTTGATATGATCCTTTGCTCCAGTGTGCGCTTCCGATCTTCGAGAGCCCTTGTAATGTAGCCATTAAGCTGTATTCGGTGAAAGCTTTGTGGAAAGGAGTCCGGATATTTCCTGATGAGATCTTGGTGTAGGTGGGTGGCCTGATGTAAAATTGAAGTGTCCTCTTGTGCCAGTGTATCAATGGCCGTTAGAAATTCGGGGGATCTGTTATTGGCCATATCCTGTATTTCCTTAACCATTTCGAGGTCATATGGTTCGATCTGAGGTAGTGAGTTCCTGTTATCGATGTTAGTGTAGAACTCTTCATGATGCTTTTGGATGTGAGTAAGGGCTGAAATGCAAAACCTTGTTAGATAGAAATTTGGGTTGGCCGTGGTCAACTCCAATACTCCCCTTGGAATATTCAGATCCTTTAGGATCCACATAAAAGCAAAAAGATCTCTTGCTGTGGGATTGGCTTCTTGCCATAATGCTCGAAATTGTTCCTCTGAAATTTGACTGTTCATTTTGATGTCAGGTAGGTTACTACATTTGAGAATGATGGGTTTGTAAGCCTGATAGTATTGAAAAATACTAACAGGTGGTGCTAAGTTTTTCATTGTGGAAGTGATCAAATTTACTGGATCTTCGATTTGAGACTGCCCCAAAATGTTTTCCCATTTGTGAGTATCAGATTTCCCTGCCTGTTCCAATTTATCCTGTAAGTCCTCCTTTTCGGTGATGGTCTGGGCCAACTCGGTCCGAAGTGATCTGTATGTGTGGCTTATTTTTGATGTGATCCTGTCAAACATTTGCTTGGTAGTAATCTCCTCTTTTGTATGCTCTGTTTTGTTAACCCATTGGTCAAAAGCCTCGATTTTGGCTATCTCTAGAGCTCGCTGTTGATTCGTAGAAGGGGAAGGGTTTTGATTGGACTCTCGAATTTGTACCGCAATCGTTGTGGCTGTCTGCTGGACCGAATTTGTAATGTTTTCTTTAAGAGCCACTGCCATTTGTCTGATGTGATGTAAATCACTAGCCAGGTGTATGACTGACTGTCTGTGGACATGTGTGAACTTTTTCAGATCCTTTAGCCGGTGGAGGTGTCCCTGTTCGGTGTTCCGAATGGCCTGAATCTCGGCCAAGTGGTTGTTTTTGGTTAACTCCAATTTTTCCTGTAGGAGTTGTTTCTGTAGTCTTTCCTGTGTGAGTTCCGCTTGCAGTTTCTGAATGGGTTCCCTTTCAAGATCCTGCTGTAAGGAAATGCCCTTTGAAAGCAAAGCGTTCCAATCTTTGAGGTTCTGCTCTATGCAAGAGTTTGTAGTTTTGAAGTTTTCTAATATCCCCTCTAATGTTTTCGAGGGTATGTGATAGTATGTGGTATGCACCACTGGTGTGGCTATTGCCACAGTTACTTCAGGTACTGAGTTTGCCGATGTACCTATTAAGGAAGATTCTCCCTTTTCCTGCCCCTTTTGTACCAATTCTGAATCATACTTCCTTTTCTTGGTCTCTGGGACTAATTTGTCCTGAAAAATGGAGGTCTCTAGAAACCCTGCGTCCATTTCTTGTTGGACAGTAAGCAACCCTTCAGCCATAAGCAACATGGTTAAGGGGGGTCCTACCATGGATTTGATCAATGCAGATTTTTCCTTGAAAAGTTCCTCTTTGAGACACTTGAGTTCTGCCTCTATGATCCCTTTGAATATTTTCGGCCAATCTACTGGAGTTCCATTGAGGGCATCAACCAAATGTGCAATGTATTGACAAGGAATTGCATGTGTGCTTGTTTTCAAAAGTAAAAGAGAGGTAAAGAACCTCAATGGGCGTTTTGCCTCGGGGATAGTGCACTCGGTTACTTTGCAGGTACCTGACTTAGTCTTCACTTTCTCAGTGAAGCTTGGAAATAACTTTGCTGCTGTAACCTTTGGAGTCCCTGCTTCTCTTGTGGCCGAAAATGCTGTTAGATAAAAGACCACCCGCATTCTGTTTCTCCAATCTTTGCTGAAAATGGGGAAGACTTGCCCATTCAAAACAGATTCCATGGTATCTATATTGAGATTTTTAATCACATCTCTTACAACTGGAGCATTCATCATCTCCCAGGTCACTCTGGTTACGAATCTGTCTAGGCCTATAAGCTGCAGGAATGTTTCCTCTTGGCGAGATGGTTCAAAATCAAGAGCTCCCATTTCAGTGCCAAACACAATGTCCTCTACTGCTCTCATCTGGACTGCCTTGCCTTTATCCTTTGCTGGTGTTTTCATGATGACAACTTTTGTTCTTGTATTGTAAAGACTATCCTCTCCTTGTAGCTGAGGGCTAATATTCAGCTGACCGAAACTATCCTTTGCTTTTAATTGATCAGAGACAACTGTTACTATTGACTGCTCCACGAAATATCCTGATTTTGTTACAAAGACTTTACTCTGTGTTTGGGTATTGCTACAGACTAAGCAAACTGTGCCGAAAACTGCTCCTAATGCGGTATCAGTGTTAAGCTGAAACTTAGTCCTGTCCCTCTCAGACCACACTACAGGTTTCTTTGAAGAAGAAAGACCTGTCTCGGATGACGCTGTGATTAAGTGAAAAGGAAGACTAAACTTGTCAAGGCCCTCCCTAAGTAATGTGGGTGGTTCTGTTACTGGTGAGCTTAACACTGTTCTGTTCATGATGGCGTTGGTTAAGTCTGTTACTTGCTTCCTGACTTGCTGGCAGTTCCAGCTGGGTTCCCTAGAGTGTTGGTTATTGGCGTGGCCGTTAGGTGGCACACTCGAGGGGTGACAAGGTTTACTCCCATTGTTTGTAATCTTTGCATGTGTTACTATCTCCTGACTTGTGGTTTGCTTTGTGCAGATAAACATAAAAGAGAACGCTGCCTTGTGCAGTGTTCTCGCCTTTCTTGGGGTCTGCCTTGTGCGGATCCCTCCAATAAAAACTAAATTGGATTTGAATGCATATTTTAAGAACAGTTCAAACCTGCTTGGTATTCTCTCTTGTAGATTTTCAAAATGGGTTTGATGACTTCTGTTAAAAGCTTGCATGTGTATGTAATTACTCTGTGGTTTCATGGACTGGGTAACTTCTTTTGTTAAGTAATTGTTTGGTAACCGGATGTATGAGTTCCATTGTGCTAAGTACCAAACGAGATTAATTAACACCATAAGTATGAAGTACCAATTCTCACACACGTGTTGTAACCATATTATGGTTAACATAGAGGCCGTTTGATAATCGTTATTGGCATGTGTTGTGGAGATGGTTGTATCATCATCGCGAAGTGTGCCTATGGTTGAGTTATACAATGGTTGTATGCGCGGCACAATTATGTTGTAGTTATCTCCCTTCGCAATTATTTGAGTAAATTCTTCCTTGGTCATTGGTTGTATGGAATAACATTCCAGCATTTTATTGTGCATCTCGTCGTAATTTGGTGGTGTTGATACCTTCATGTCGTTTTGGTCGAAGGTAATAACTTGATCGGGATTTACCGATTCATATAGTAAAAATGTATTAGATCTCCATCGTCCAAGGTCTTTTTGATATTTGTTTTCGATTTGAATGGTGTTGTCATCATGAACCTTTGTAATAGTGTAGGGTCCCACCCACTTTTGTTGTTTGAAAAGTATGGCCTTTTGTTTGTAAGGCATGTACCTCCTTACCACTTTTTGTCCTTTGTGGAATTTGCGTAATTCTCTTTTGTTGCATGAAAAACTTGATTCTCCAATGTGGTGGTTTGTATCAATGGATCCATTTATACAATTTGTACTTGTTTTATCAAGTGGCGAGTTTGTGGCGTTCTCCACTTCTAAAACATATGCTTTTGCTTCAAGGAGTTCATGGTAAGGTTTAATCTTGCTCATGTTTACCCTCCCAAGAGTTTCCCCTTGCAATGTGCTTACGTCCACGGTATTGTTATCGTAAATTTCTGTAATTTCGTAAGGTCCACTCCATCGAATTCGGAATTTGCCTGGACCGGGTTTGTTCATGCGTTGATGCCATAAAATCTTTTGACCCTTGTAAAACTTGAGAATTTTGTTCCCTTTTGATTTTTCCATTGCTTGATGTGTGTTCTCAATTTTCTCCGTAGTGTCACAAGAGGTTTTCTTGCAATGTTTGCACCTTTTGCCTTCAATTAACATTTTATCTTGTCTCCTTTTTCTCATGGTTTGAGTATGCTCGATATTTTCCTCCGCTTCGATACGGGTCAAATCTAATGTCTTTAATTGTTCCATTCTCCGTTTAAGAACGGGATGCCATTCTTGACTCCTTTGTAGATTCTCCTCGTGGTAAATGAATGTTAATGGAAGTAATGCTTCCGTTCCAAATACCAATGAAAATGGTGTATGCTTGGTGGTGACTTTGTATGCCGTTCTATACGCCCATAATGCCGCATAGAGTTTTGTGTCCTAATCCGTTCGATTCGCGTTTACCATTTTGGTAAGTGTTGTTTTAATGACTTTGTTGGTGCTCTCAGCTTGTCCGTTGGCTTGAGGGTAATAAGTTGTCGATTTTCGGTGTAAGACCATAAATGTCTTGGTTAGAATATGGATTGTCTCGTTTAGAAAATGACTCCCTTGGTCACTAACTAGTTCAATCGGACATCCGAATTTGGTGATGATCTCCTCAAATATAAATTTTGCGGTAGATGCCGCGGTGTTATCCTTTAGTGCTCTTGCTTCAACCCATTTGGTAGTGTAATCCGTGGCAGTAATAATGTATCTATTTTTAGTACCTTTAGCCGGCGGATTGATTGGTCCTATAAAATCCAATCCCCATCTTTGAAACACTTCCGTAGGCATGATTGGGTGTAGTGGTTGCGCGGACTTGGCTACTTTTGGTCCCACTCTTTGGCATATGTCACATTGTTTGCAATACATATACACATCCCTTTTCATAGTAGGCCACCAATAAAGAGCCGTTAATATTTTGTGTAATGTGATGTTTGCGGCGAAATGTCCTCCCGCAATGCCTTCATGGGCTTCGGCGATGATTGCCTCGGTAATTGGTCCGGAGACACATCTTCTCTTCATTCCATCGGCTCCTTCTTTGATTAATTGGTCTCCGTTGATGAGTTGAAAAGGTCTACTTCTTATCGCTATTTGTTGTCTTTGAGAAGTTGTTGCCGGTGTTGTCAATCTCCCGTGCGATAAGTAATCAATAAACGGTGTCCTCCAATCTTCTTGTGGATCGGTAGTAATTGCTCCGCATTGTATTTTAGTTGTTGCTTTCTTCTTACATTTCGGACATTCTCCATTGATATAATGTTCCGTATCTTGTGCTATGGTAGGCCACCAATAAGGCCCGTTGAATACTTGTTGAATTGTATCATTTGAATTAAGATGATAACCATTTTGCTCATGTACCCTTTTGATTAGATGGTTGATTTGATCTTCCGCGATACATATTTTGCTTTCTCCTTGATTTACTTCCTTTCGTAATTCTCCTTCTTCCATAAAGTAAGTTCCATTTTCCTCTTCAAGTATATTTTGATTCTTGGTTTCTTCATGATTCAAACATTCTATTATTGGTACTCTCCAATCTCTTTTGGTTGAACCATTCATTTGTTGCACTTTTGTAGTACCATTTCTTTGGTTGTATTGCTTGATGAAACTTTGAATGTCTCGAGTCATCGTAGGCCACCAATATGGTCCTTGTGACGCTTCTTTTATTATTTCTTCACACGTTTGATATTTTTCATGAAGTTCCTTTAAGAGTCTTTGTATCCGATTCTCCGATATGCATTCCTTTGGTATTTCGTTGGCAACAAATCGTCTCATGAGTTTGCCATTTATGATGACGAAGAATTGGCTTCTATTCGCGATTCGTTCCCTTTCTTCTCTGGTCAAATCATTGCTAGTTACCTTTCCGAATGATAAGTATTCGACGTAAGGTTTCCTCCAATCCGATGGTGAGATCTCCTTTGATGTAGTCGTTTGTTTACCTTTTAGATTCATCTCTTCTTGCTTCCCATCGAGTTGTAACATGCATTCTTCACATTCGTATTCCGCATGATATTTAATGTCCTCGTCAATCGTTGGCCACCAATAAGGACTAAAGAATATTAATTGTTTAGTCATCGGTAAGGTTAAGTGCTTTCCCTTTCCGTTGTGTGTTGCCGCTATTAGCTTTCCTCCTCGGCTTCGTGTAACGCATATTCGCGTATCTCCGTTGGGTAGTAATCTTATCAAAGTTCCTTTATCTAGAATGAACCGCTTGCATTTGTTTGCCCATTGAAGTTGCTTTTCATTTGTAATATTTTCTCCACGTACTTGTCCGTTTCTCAAGTACTCAAAGTAGGGTGTTCTCCAATCCGTAGCATGATTTTCCTCCGTGGTTGATTCATCCTCTGTATTTGAATCTAATATTAAAGTGTCGTTTTCTTGTTCATGTACTCGTCCTTCATTTTGTTGTAAACAAATCGGACATTCTTCGCAATAGCTTGATACGTCCCTTTTTCTTGTTGGCCACCAATAAGGTCCACTTAGTATGGTGAACCACGTGTCTTCAAATGTTTGATGTCGCCCTTCTTGTTCATGTGCTTCCGCAATGATTTCCTCAATAATTTGTCCCTCTATGCATGTTTTTGATTCTCCACTAGGAGAAATTCGTATCAATTTTTCGACATCCATAATGTAGGGTTCGCTTGCTCTTCTTATGCGTGTTTGTTCTTCTTCCGTTGTTCCTATTGTTAACAACTTTCCATATTTGAGGTATTCTTTGAACGGTTTTCTCCAATCTTCCGTTGGTTGAACATACACCATGTACCATTCTAGACACGATGTATCATTTTTTTCTTCTCGTGCGTCTTCTTCACTCCCTTGCTCATTTTCTTCCATGTAATCATCTTCCTCTCCTAGTACTTCCATATAAATAAATTGGCATCCGGTAGTTGATCGTTAACTCCGGTAGGTGGTTCTCCATTATCGATCCTTGAGAGGTGATCCGCCATTACGTGTCGTCTTCCGGGCATATACACAATCTCAAAATCGTATTCTTGTAGAAGAAGCATCCACCTTGCGATTCTCCCCGAGATTATCGGTCTATTTATCAAGTATAACAATGCTTGATGATCCACGTAAAACACGAAATGATTCGCCAAAAGGTAATGTCGGAATTTGTTTACCGAATATACCATTGCTAATGCTTCGCGTTCCGTTGTACTATAATTTTTCTCCGCTTGATTTAGTAATCGGCTTGCGTAATATATAGGTGAGTCAATATTTCCATTCACCTTTTGCGCTAGTACCGCTCCAATGGCTATGTTTGATGCATCACAATGGACATGGAATTCCATTGACCAATTTGGAGCCATTAGTATTGGTGTCGTCGTTAGAAGTCTTTTGACTAGTTCAAATATTTGTTGGCAATTTGTCGTCCATTCAAATGCTTCATCCTTTTTGAGGAGAGCATAAAGAGGTCTCGTAATTTGTGCGAACATCCATATGAATCTTCTATGGTATGTTACCGAGCCTAAGAATGCTCGTAAACTCTTAACATTTGTTGGTGGTGGTAAGTTTTGTATCACGGAGATCTTTTTGGGATCTATCAAAAGTCCCTCTTTGTAAACCACGTGACCAAGTAATCTTCCCGAGGTCACACAAATCATGCACTTCTCCGGATTAAGACTTAACCCACACTCTCTACATCGTTGAAGACAAAGCTTAAGGTGCTTGATATGATCCGCCTTTGTCCCATATATACTAAAATCATCCAAAAACACTTTCATAAAATCATTTAGAAACTCCGCGAAAATCGTCATTACTCCCCTTTGAAAAGTAGATGGCGCACTCATAAGTCCAAATGACATCACTCTCGTAGCATAAGCTCCCCACTCCGTAATAAAACAAGTTTTCGGTTGATCTTCCGGTGTTATCCTCACTTGGTTGTAACCACTAAACCCGTCTAGTAGTGACAACATCTCGTGTCCGGCTACCGTTTCAAGAATCTCTTCCGTGAATGGTAATGGAAATGGGTCGGATTTTGTTGCTCCGTTGAGTTTCCGATAATCTACACATACTCTCAACTTTCCATTTTTCTTTGGTACTATCACTATCGGTGAAAGCCATTCCGCTCTATCTACCGGGTATATGAATCCGGCCTTGAGCAATTTGTCGATCTCCTCTTTCACCTTTGCCGCATAATTTGGATTCATTCGATATCTACTTTGCTTGATCGGCTTCGTATTTGGCTTGAGTTCTATTTTGTGCTCACAAATGTGAGGTGGTATCCCTTTCATATCCTCATACGTCCATGCGAATACATCCTTATAATTCCTTAGTATCTCAATTACTTGGTTTTCATAGGTAGGGTCAAGTTCCTTTCCTATTCGTACCATTTTGGGGTCCTCCGTTGTTCCGAGGTTAATTTCTTTTATCATATCTTCATCTTCGACGGTCCATCCGGCGATTGTTTTCCCTTTCACCGCTTCGGATGCCGGTGTTCGATCGATCGCTTGTTCTCCTTCTTTCATCTCATAAAAGTGAGATGGATAAACCGGTTTCTCTCCCATGTCTTCCTTTTGTTTTGGAGTTCCTTCTTTGAGCTTAGGGACTTGTTTCCCTTTCTTTTTGATATTTGCTTTGAGTCCCTTTTTGTTGATATTCTCCACGTTTTCTCTTTCGATGCTTGTCATAACCATATTGCATTCGGTTTCATATAATAGCTTTAATCCATCAAGTTCCATATCGGCTATGTGGTGTAAGCTTTGATAAGCTTGATAAACTACTTGTTCCTCTTCATCGGTCAATCCGGCTTCCCAATCAAATCCTTCGATATTGATTGGTCTTGATGAATCCGGAAGTCTCGGTCTCCGATTAGTACCAATACATACATCCATTCCATTTTGATATAACGTTAAATGGCTTTTGCCCCAATCATGTTTGGCACGTGCTTGTTTGAGCCACGGTCGCCCAAGTAGCATTGAGTAACTATTCTCTTGATTCTCCATCTTAATTACCGTCACGGTAATCTTAAAGGTCAATCCTCCAATATTGATTTTCAAGTTCTTAATGATTCCAAGTGGCATTACTTTCCTTTGATCCGCCATTTTGATTGTAAACGGTGCCACTTCAAGTTGTTTTTCTATTCCCAATTTCTCCATCAAAGTGTCCGTAACTATGTTGACTCCCGATCCTCCATCTAGTAATACGTTAGATATTCGCCGATTTTTCGCCCATACCGCAATCATCGGCATTTCTTCATCAAAGTCTTTCGTGGTTACGAGATATGTTTGAGGGACTTCCCTCTCATCTCGCCCGTTCGTGCAAATTGCTTCCATTACTTTTCTTTTACAATAAGGGGCTATCTCCAAAAGTTGCCCTATCGTGATATTCGCTTGAGTTGAATCTAGTACTTTTTGAATAATTTGTCCTACCCTCGTCTGGGGTTCTTCTTTCGTCGCTTTTCCCTTAGCTGACTTTCGGTACTTTGGGGCCAGATCTTCTGGCTCTAAAAGATCTTCGCCCGCTTCCCGTTGGATCTCCTTGATCGTATTCGTTACTTGGCGGTGTATCTCCCGCTTCTTCTCCCACTCCGAGTCCTCCGGTGCATTCCGCAACACTTGTGACTCGTGTTCTTTTCGCCTATTCTTTGGCTCATTCTCACTCTCACTAAACTCTTCGCTTTCTTCATCCATAACCTTTATGGTATCATTTTCATCATCACTATCGCTATTCTCCGAGTCTTCGCTCGTTCTTTTATCTTCTTCATCTTCATCTTCCGATTCACTCCCTTCCTTGGAGTTTTCCTTTGCCGCCACTCTTTGGGCTCTCGTCATTACACACACACTTGGTGTCACTACATTTGCTGCCACTGCGGGCTTCTTCGCATAATCATTCGCTTCTTCTTGGTGTTTTCTAAACAATGAGCATTCTGGTTTTCTATGACCCGGTTGATGACAATAATAGCACTCGTCAGCGTTGCCTTCCCGTCGCGGTAGGCCAGTGTACCCGATTCTCGGCGCGGCCTTTTGGCTCATATTGTCCATCACCTCTCTGGGGTATTCCAATCTCCCGTGATTAATGGGTCCTCTAGGGCCGCCCGAATAGGGGTATGCTTCTTCCCTTGGGTAGTATTGGCTTCGGTAGGGGTATGTCGCTTCCCTCCGGTAATAATCAAACGGGTACCGATCTCCTCTTCGGTATTCCTGCCCGTGATAGGGGTATTCTTCATCCCTTTGCTTATCTCTCCCTTGATAGGGGTATCTCATATCTCGCCGATTCTCCCCGAACCGCGGTCGCTCTTCATCTCTAAATCTCGGAGGTTCGGCTCCCGCCCTTCTCCGGTTGTTGTTAAATTGTGGTTGTACTTGATTCACTCCATATCTCCTTTCTCGCCTTCTTCCATCATAAACACATTCATTTGTATTGTGGGTAGTACTATTGCAATTTGTGCAATTCTTTAATTGGCATTCATTCGAATAATGACCTTCGTTCCGGCATTTCTGGCAAGTGACTCCCGTTCTAAACTTCCGAGTACCGATTGCTAGTTCCTCTATCTCTTGTTTAAGAGCCTTTAAATCATCCTTAGTAACATCGGCTTTATTAGTCTTTCCCTTTTTCTTCTTTCTTCTTTCATCATCGGAATCGCTACTCGAATCTCCACTTGATTCTTCTTCTCTCATTCTTTCTTTCTTTGCCTTGCTCATCTCAATCTTTCGTGCCGAAGCTAGTGCTTCCTCCAAAGTATCACTTGGCAAGATGTTTACATACTTCTCATATTCCTTTCGTAGTCCATTTATGAACCAAGTTTTTCTAATTTGTTCACCCGGCGCGGGTTGAATCTTTGCGGCGGCTACCATTACTCTTTCATAAAATTCTTCCACTGATTCATCTTTCTTTTGCTTTACATGTGACAAGTTGTTGATGATCTCCCCTTCCGATTTGGTTGATCGGAACCGTTGGATAAAAGTTGTCTTTAAGTCGTTCCAATTCACAAAGTGATTCGCGGAAAATTGAGTGTACCATTCTAGTGCCTTTTTCTTAAGAGTCACCGGAAACAATCTTAGTTTCTCCGCATCGGTTCCTTCTTGATTGGCATGACATATATTGACATACTCTTGTATGTAAGTGTCCGGATCCTCTTTTCCTTTGTATGTGGGAAGAGGTATCTTCCCTCTTCTCGGGGCGGGTGGCACTCCTCCCGACATGGCTATAGTTCCACTTCCCCTTCTTCCTCCGGAACTTTCGGGATTTGTTCCTAGTGACGTAGTTCCGGATGTTGTTGTGCTAGTAACAATTGGTACTCTATAGTCAAATCTTTCTCCACTAGCTCTTACTTGTTGTAAAAATTCTTCAAAAGTTTGGTTGACTTGTCTTGATGTTGGTTCTCCACTTTGAGTTGTTGTTGAATATTCGTCCTCTACTAGGCTTTCTTGTGTGTCTTGATCAAAATTAATATTCCGAGGTGTCCCCTCTCTTGTGTATGTTTCAAATGTCCCTAATGGTGTGATTGTGTCTCTTTGCTCGTTTTGTTCTTTTCTATTTATCTCGTTACTTCCGTACTCGTAGGGTGATGGTCGGTCTAGGTTATCGCTTGTTAGTGGTGGGGATGGTGATCTAGATACTTCAAGACCTTCGGCTCTTTGTTTTGCCCGTCTCTCGTATCGTTCCGCTCTCTCTTTTCTTTGTCTCTCGGCTCTTCCTTCCTCGCTATTGGGGTTTACTCCATGTTGCATACGGTTAATGTGCTTACGTTCGGCCTCGGCCTCTCTCCTAGATGGCGGCGAACGACTTCGCTCCCTAGTGTCTTCCTCTTCGTCGTACATTAACACTACTTAGCATGGTCTTAGATCACCCTAGTGGCCCTCCCGGCTTCAACTATGTGCATCTATATTCATCTTTTCGCTAGTACGGTTTTTAGGACACACTATTCTTCTTGACTCAATTCTTCTTTTCCTCTTTGTCGTACGTTAACACTACTTGGCATGATCTTAGATCACCCTAGTGGCCCTCCCGGCATCTTCTATGTGCATCTATATTCATCCTTTCGCTAGTACGGCTCTTAGGAAATACTCTCTCTTCTTGATTCGATCTAGCTTCCTCTTTTCTCCAATGGATTCTCCTTTGACATATTTTTCAATCTTTTAATTTGATCATCTCCCGCTCACTATTCTTCAATCTCCCTAGTCCGTTGTAAAGTTTGATCATTACCCTTTCAAAGTACAAGTTGTATAATAATCCCTCTTTTGGGTAGTGATACCCTCTATGACTTGTGGCGTCTTTCGCCCACTTCCCGATTCCAATTCTCCCGTGATTCCACACTTTTGAAAATATCTTGGCTTGTAGTTCTTCCGGTAGTTCGTAGATTCTCCTCTCGAACTCCGATCGATAAGTAAATCCGATTTGCTTTGTGATGAAGTTCTTGGTTGCTTTCTTCTTATATACTTTGTGCATGTTCCACATCAAATCATGGAACCTTTTTACTCCTTCATATTGAGTTAGTACCTTTTCGTCCCAACTAAACTTCGGGTACTCCCAAGGCCAATGACTCACAATTCCTTTAGTGTCAATGTCTTCTATAGTATCATCAATCACGTATACTCCTTTCACGTTTGATTTCTCAATTTTTCTCAAAATCGATCTTTCGACATGTGAGGCTTCAAGTGGTCCGATTAATTTCTTTTCTTCGGATCCTTCTTCTAATCTTTCTCGTAAATTATCGCGGCAATGGATATTCTCAAACCAAGGAATCATTGATTGTAGCCGGTACCATTACTTGTGTGTAGTATAAGTCGTAAAGGAATCCTTCTAGATTATAATGGTACCCACTTTGATTTGTTGTTCCCGGCATGCATTCCCACAATGTATCCTTGCCTTTGTTCCACACCTTAGAAAAGATGATGGCTTGTAATTCTTCGGGTAAGTCTTTGATTCTTTTCTCAAACTCCGATCGGTACGTGAAACTAATTCGCCTTTCTTCAAAAGATCTCCACGCTTGATCGTTGTACACTCGGTTCATACATACCATTAAGTCAAGAAATCGGTTGGTGCTAATCCGTTCTCCCGCTTTGTTAGATTCTTTGATGTAGATGGGATATTCCCATGGCCAACTCGATATTAGTTCCTTTTGGTCGTATGCTATAATCCCCTTTGTTTTAATGTTCCAATTTTGCTTGTTGTTCATTGGAATTTTCTCCCGTTGTTCGCCACAATTTGTAAAGTCGGGACTCTTTAATGTCCACTTGATAGATTATTTCTTGAGTTTCAATCTCCTTGAGTACCGTTTCACAAAAAGTGATGAAGTTTAATTCATCCAACGTATCGCATATTTCTCGGTCGTCTTCCGTATGTCTCTTCTCATTTGACATTCTCACTAGTAAGGTGCATTATCTCCGAATGCGCTAAGTTCCATTTGGTAGATATGACGTTGCGGTTATCCGATCTTCTTGGCGTGATTCTCCACGTGCTTAGTTAACACATTCGCCAAGAACCTCCGCTTTTGTTCTTTTCACACTTAAAACACCGAGACACATTAAATCATTCTTTCACACTTAAATTACCGAAACACATTAATGGCAAGAAAATCCCCAGCATGGTCGCCAAAATGATGCACCCCGTGGGTCGTTCCCTTGCAATTTAGCTCAAGAAGACTCACGGTGAGACATCACGTAAATTTATATTCGCTTGAGAACTACCGTGCCTCATTAATATGTTCGGTCCTCTAATTAATAATTCCTCTCTTCTCCTTATGATATGAATATATTATTAGAGTGAACACAATCTCATTATCTTAAATTCTCATTCTCAATGTAAGGCATCATTGATTATAAGAATCCTTAGATTAGAGAAGGTTTCAAGAGGTGTAACAATATCCTTGATAACAATATAATTCTTAATAAGTTATATGTGAGCAATTTAGAGCTCGTAGTACATAACATCAATCGCACAATTGTAATATTACTCTTGTAGTGAGGAAGAAGATCTCATATTCTTGAGTCTTCCTTTTTCAGCTCAAGTGTTACTACTTATAATATTGTAACTTGACATGTATGCATATAGTAGTTATAATTTCATAAACACATCATTGATTGTTTAGCAATGTCACGTTTAACTTCCAAGTGTTTCTTGATGACGATAGTAATTATAACTCTCTTGAGTTTTACTCAAGAAAGAGAACTCTTCTCTTTGATAGTTGATCCTTCACTTGTAATGACATCCAACAACTCACAACGAATCTTAAGAGAAGAAGCACTTTTACTACAAAGTGTTTCTTGATGACGAGAAGTAAATCTATCTCTCTTGAGTTTTGCTCAAGAGAGAGAGAGAGATCTTCTCTTGAATAGATAATCCTTCAAATTGTAATGACATCCAACAACTCACAAAGAAACTTAAAGAAAGAAGTTCCAATAACAATTGTAGTAAGTAGATTATTTCATATCAATATTACTTCATTCATATAGATTCATACTTTGATGTAAATTTATGTCTTCATCATTCTTGTTAATCATAAAATAAGTTCGATACTCCAACATATGTTATATAATATAATATGCATAATACTTGTAAGTCAATTATGTAGTTTATGATAATAAGTTCCTCCTCTTTTGAAGGAGTTTGTAATCGTTAAGTGGTTTTGCTTATAGCATAACATGCATATAATTCTTCAATCATTCAATCACATGTATATTTATAATTCCCTTTTGAGGAGATCAATGATAAGTTCCTCTTTGAGAGATAATCTTGTTTCCTTCACTCAAGTTTGACAATCGCTTTATCAATTCAATCTCTCTCAAAGTCCCATTGATTCTCCAATTTGTCTTGAGCGCTTTGTTCTCACCCTCGCACTATCTTTTGAGTTCTTTCTCAAAAGAGTCTACTCAATCTACTCTACTCTCGGTTGCTCAATCACTCAAGTTCCAAGTACCGCTTGACAAACTTTGTAAGACAATTTGAGAGAGAGGTAGAAAGATCACACGCATATTTGTAGAAAAGATAATGTATTGCAAAAGTGCTCCGAGAGGAGAGTTACAAAAGCTTCAAGTGATTCTTGACACTCAAATTTAAGATAACTTCGTTGTGTAGAAAATGAGGTGTAGGTCTCCTAAAATGCTTCCCTTATATAGTCTTTTCTTCCTATCCAAAATCTATACTAAGAGTGGTTGTTAACTTCCACTTCCTAGATACTTACTATCTTTGATATATGTAGATGATTCCTATCCTAAACGGTTATAACCGTTTCATCACCTTTATGTTCATAATTTCAAGATTTCTCTAACTCCTTGTGGTGGCTACATTCTAACTCTTTTTGGAGATAAATCAAATCTTCATGTTGATTGATTATGATCATGATAGTAGAATGCGCCATATTCCTATATTCTTCTTAATGTCTTCATAATGTCTTTGTAGGATAATAACCCGAAATTCTCATGTATTCATAATCGTACCTTCTCCAAATCCTTCTTTCTAATATATTCCCTAATCATATTCTTCAAGATACTACATTCCTATATACTCCGTCATAATGCCTCTCTTCATAGGCATTGATCCTAAAATCTTACTTCCATAATGTCTTTTTAACATAATCATTGATCCTCAAAATCTTTATATTCCTAAATGTCTTCTCACATATTCTTCCTATAAGTTCCAATATACTATCTAATAGTCCCCTATATACCCCTATATATTTCCCTATAAGTCCTTACATGCTTACTTAGTGCCCTTTTGTCTCTAAGTCCTAAGTTTCCTTCATAAACCCGTTGGGTACCCATTGCCGTGGGTAATAGGACCTATAACCGCGCGTAAGACGTGTATAGCCGTGGACCAGGGTCCTAAAGCCGTGTGTAGTATCTAAGCCCGAGGTTGAGAATTCCAGGTGTCGGTTTTTCCAGCCTCGGTGCCCTGGTTCAGTGCCGGGGTCTCTCCTTGGCAGACTGTGTTCGGTGCCGGGGTCTCTCCTCGGCAGACTGTGTTCGGTGCAGACTGTGGCTTCCTCCCTTGCACCAGCTACAGTTCTCTTTGCTAATTACATGCTTATGTTCTCTTAATGCCATCTCCCGCATACAGGCTTCGGCCTCTCTTGTGGCTAATTACCTTCTTAGATTGCATCTGGCTAAGTGCCCTTCTTTTGTATCATCAGACTAAGTGCCCTTCCCTTGTGCCATCTGGTTTCTTCTTCCTACTGTTCTTTCTTTGTAATGTTGTCACTCAACACACAAACCCACCCAGAACCCACCCCACATCAACACACATCTCAGGCCAGCTTATGCACCACACGGGGGTTACTATTTTGTGAGCTGTGAGCCGTGAGCCATGAGCCGTGAGCCGTGAGCTGTGAGCTGACAGCCATGAACCGGTAGTCATGAATTTCAATTAGGACCTATGACCGTGGAATAAAGATAACCTTATGACCGTAAATTCAAGATTTAGGCAGAGGGTCTTTGATCACTTACTGTGCAAAAAACATTCACAAGTCTAGCAATCCACGATATATGCAATATTTCAATACAATTAAATTGTACTATGAACTGTAGTATTATATATACATAGATCAACAGAAGACATCTAAATCTAAAAACAAAGTCCAAAGTGCACTTGAAAACGCAACATCAAATATGGAGTCTCAAATAAACCCATAAGGTTTAGATGGTATAAAATAAACAAATATATAAAATAAAATAAAATGTTTATAATGCCATCTCACTACTCTCACCACACGAGGCATTAGAGCTACTACCAAGTGCTTCAACATCAAGAAACTGAAGAACACGAGAATCAAACATTGGTTTTCTTGGTACAACTCTTGGAGAGATAGTTGTTGCCAAAACCGAGGCAACTTCCTGAGCATATATTGGAAGTTCAAAAGTTTTCGGGGGAGAGGTAGCAGAAGTCATCAATCTGCAGAAGTACAAGTGTACAAATGTTGTAAGAAAGGAATTGATAGAATAAAACATAGAACTTGCAACAATAGAAAATATTGAATTCTTACGTACTCAGTCGATTGCACTTTGCCACACGCCGCACAGGGCCTTCCTCATCATCAAAAACTGAAGAAGAAGCTTGATGAGGCACTGCAATTGGAACTATATCCTTCAACGGTGCCAACACCGTTGCAAAGAGAAGGTCATCTGTTTCCAAAGCAATAATATGCCGGCTTGAATTCCGGCAAGCATGAATGGAGGCACCTGAAGAGAAGAAGAAAAAAAGTCAACACAATTGGCAAGATTGAGAATATATGGAAGCATTTGCAAAAATTGAGCATATACAATGATAGGCAGGTACCTGTATTAGCTGTGGTATCAAACACTACCGAGCCTGTGGAAGTGAGTGCTTCAATGAGGACTTGCATAAATAGCGTATCCTTCTCCCGAGCACCTCTCCAAGGTTTTGGTCCATTCATCAGCTGAGTATCAGATGCCACAAAATTGAAAAGGATGTCATCCTCCTCAACTCGCACAGCGGCGCCAGATTGCTCATTTCGACAATGAAAGATAAAAGATGAAGGTGCTTTCTGTTCACGAATGAAAAACAGAATGCGGAACCGACGGGTCTACAAACATAAAGACTGTAAGTAAACAAGAAGCCACCAAAACTCAAGATATTCAAATTGATCAATTTGAACAAAAGATTTGAACATACCATGACCTTGGGATTGATAGGAGAAGTCAGCCACAAGTCATTTATGCCCCACCAATCCTTCAAAAGCTTGAACTCGTATGTTGCAGCATAGGTTCGCACATCCACCCGAATTGGTTGGTACTCTGGCATAAATAGCAAGACTCCACCATCGTTGTGCACAAATGTAAACGCAAACTCAAATAAAGCTTCAACATCTGCCTCATTATACAAGTTCCACTTCGGAACTGCATCATGAGGAGACGATATGTTTGCAACGTGCATACCATCTGGAATATCTGCGATCACCAAATCGAATCCTGAATGTGGACAGGTGCTCGAGCGCGGTAGCAATTCCTCTCCTCCCTTAACCTACTCACAGAGTCAAATTCTCTGAATCAGAACTTCTACAATATCAATTCAATTATGTAACAAATATTTACTAGAAGAGTATGAATAACTCACCTTCTTCACAAAAAGATGACTGTCCAAAAGAAATGGATGAGAAACACCCACTTCCATGATGGTGGAAATGGAAGTGTTCTCCATCAAACACATCGAAGATTGAATTGCAGATGTTGAACCAGAAGCTGTTGTAGCCAAGGTACTCTTCCTCTTCAACAGCTGTTGTGATACAAGAACAGATGAAGATGGCTGGCTGTGTCGTACAGTTACAGTTTTAGAATCGTTTGATGGGCCAACCACATTGGAAGAGGAAGGGAGATCCACAACGCCAGGCAAAATTGGATCTGCAACGGGAACTTCCACTGCTATTGTTGGGGCTACTTTATTACCTCTTGTCTTCTTCACCTTCTTCCCTTCAACCTTCTCCAATGATTTTGAAGAAACCACCTCTACGCCTAGTAGGTCAGGTTGAACTGAATTCCGGAATGCCACATCAAATGTGGGTGGTCTCTTAAGAGGAGTGTCAAGATACCACCCACACTTCTCCAAATGGGCTGCACTCCAATCCCTCAAAATACCATCTGTAAACATGCACTCCTCGCTTCCCGTGTCTAAATAGGCATCAAAAAATGGAGGAGATTTTGAGATGGCTTTAGCAGGAAATAAAACATACTTAAAGTATCGGTACAATGTCCTCTGTATGGCCTGCTTAAAGCCCACTTGCTTCTCACACGAGTTATTCTTGTGCACACCCTTCTCCACCTTGAATTCTCTAAAGAAAGCTGTGTCCCAAAGCAAAATTCTCATCTTCTCTACATAATCGGTGATGGAAGGAAGGGGAACCTCTCCATCACGAACATAATCCACAGTCACCCCAAGATCAATAAGGGTACCGGTGAACAACCTCTCAGTCTCACAAGCCAGCTGCAAAATCAGAGATAGGAAATTAAGTATGTAAATAGATTTCTTACATCTTATACTTTACAAATTCAAAGTACACAACATTGCAAGAGTACAAGTAATGCAAGAATACCTGAGACCACCAAGTGGCTTTTCGAAGCCATTCGGGAAAATCAGCATCTCCAAACCAAGGCTTTGGAAACTTAAGAGCTTCACGCAATGCTGGAGATTTGTTCCACCTCTCCAACCACTTCACCTTAACAGCCGGATCCATTGCAGAAGTGGCCAACATCCAAAGTTTCTCCTGAGTCATCTTAGGAGTCTCATCGTTCATCTCATAGTGCAATTTGATCTGCTCCAAGAATTGAGGAGTGTGTTTGGGATCAGCGATAGGAAGCAACTTCTTCAATTCGGAGTTGCACTGTACCTTTACTTTATCCACGGCATTCATCACAAAGTCCACAACTCTACTGCTGGTCCACTCCGTTGGATCAGAAAATTTCTCATAGAACCTGCGTTGAGCGGCGGCAGCTGCATTTCCTAATTCATGCTGCAGAAAATGACAATAGAAAAGATCAACTCAAATTGAACATAAAGCAATTTAGAACTGAAGCATTATATCCAAACCAATTCGGAATGAATATTAAAGAAACCAAAGAAAATTGTCAATACCTGATAAAGGACTCCATTGAGAGCTTCGGTAGTCAATGTCAACCAAGTCCGATTCTTAGACTTCTGCTTAGCCTCGGATGTTGCATAGTCTTCTTTGGTTATAAGCTTCTCAAAGTAGGATAGGGGCTGAGATGCAATACTTTGAACACGAAAGACCTTGTGCACTAAGTTTGTAGTGACATGGGACTTTTGGTTCCGCCTGCAAACAATCTCAAGTTATTGTCAAAACATCAATGACAAGAGAAATAGATGCAACTTCAATGACATTGAAAGTATATAAGAAAAGTGTAAGGAACATACCAATTCACTTGGTACAAAGCAGAGAGAACTGTAGGCACAACTCCATTAACTTCCAAAATAATAGATTCCATTGCAACATGCCAATTTCTATCACATGCATGATCACGATTAATGATTGGGAACCAAGCTTGAAGGCGATGGTTTCCATCCCAAACATGGAACATCATCCCAGAAAAGATCTTCAAATCGTCATCTCGAAGAAGGTCATCCTCAAATGCAGCATTGGCTTCAATCCAAAGAGGATCCCATGAGGCTTCAATCTCTGAAGTCACTTGGACAATCTTTCCCTCATAATTCTCCAAAGCAACGTAGAATACTCCATTGCCTTCCATATAACCGTTGCTCACAAAATGTGATGCCAAATTCATGACATCATTCCTTAGGAAGGGCCGAACAACAGGAAGAGCAATCATTCGACAAAGTGGAATACATAACTTAGATTTCTTCCTTGGCTTGAATCTCAATGATTCAATAGAGAAGTTTGTGTTTACCGATTCCTTTGAAATAATGTCGTTCATCTCCTTCTCCACTTGCTCTGAAGATAGAACTTCGTCATTCGCACCCAAAATCTCAACATCTTCTGAGACTTCCATGGATCCTGATAATCAAATCAAAGAATGCAACCACAGAATTAATCAGAATAATTGCATGAATATAAAGCTAACATGCATGCGGATGCAGGAATTCTCAATGCAACATGCACTATGCATGCAACCACAAACCTAACCCTCTAGCTTACAGTGTGACCATTTCTATCATCGAAATCTTGAATGCAAAATATAATCCTGGCTTGCAATGTTAGCACTATTACACAATCATTGGAGACAAAACATTACCAACCTAGCTTAAAGTGTGGCCATTTCATGTCATCAACATCCTTGAATTCAACAAGTAATCTGCATGCTTGAACCACACTACATTCCTCGCCTGATCCAAAGTGAAACCTCCTATCTAGTGTGACAGACAATTCTATGACGCTGAAAAGTAATTATTGAGTGTCAACGCAACATGTAAATTACAACAACACAACTTACAGTTGAGCATTTACATGATGCTTAATTCACATTGGTGGCAACATCTGAGGTGTCTTTCTTTCTTTCTCTCGAGTGAGCACCCGCTACCTCCCTGGCCACTATGTGAGCCCAAAATGGTGCTCACATGTGGTGTTAACCTTTAAGTTCTGTAAAACTTGACTTTGATAGTTCTTCAATTACTCAAAATTATAAAAAGAGTGAAGCTTTTGTGTTTAGATTTAAGATTTAGTTTGAAGTGATGAGCGGGTGTTGTGTGGGGATTGGAGTTAGAGGAATTAATGGGTTGGTTAGTGTGAGCCACTCAAACCGCTCACTGTTTGAGTTTAGGCTCAATGCCTACAAGAACAAGGAAGGTAATTAGTTTGAATGGTCAATATATACGTTGTTGTTAGATTTTGAGACATCCGCCTGTGGATGCGAGTGGTCTAAGAGACTGGTATTAGGTCTGGACCAACCCGGGTTCGAATCCGGGTGGTTACATTGACCGGTGCTATCCCAAAGTTGAGCTAGTGGTAAAGCAGGAATAATCCGTAGGTGGATACCGAGAAGAGATTACTACGCGCATGTGCGTGGAACCTTCTCAATTATTTTATTTTTTTGAAGCATTTTATCCGCGTGAATTAACCAAACCACTCGCGGTTGGTTTGAGGTTCGCGGTCTTATTTGAAAGAAGTTAGTGGGTTGGAATTATGTTTGGTCAATTGTTAGTATGAAGGAAAACGACGTATGACAATGGAAGAGAGTGGAGGGCTGCGAATGACTGCGAATTACATCGAATGACAGCGAATGACAACCGTTTGACAGTGAATGACAACGAAGGACAGTGAATGACAGCGGAAGTCAGCGTTTGACAGTGGAAGACAATGGAGAATGGCGAATGACTGCGAATGACGGAGAAGGGTAGCGAATGACATTCGAATGACAGCGGAGGACAGTGCACTGCTGCGAATGACAGCAGACGGACAAAGACGAACGAAGGATGGCGATGAACGGAGGATGACGTCAAGCGGATGAGATCAGGGTAGATGAAGGCCGTTAGATCTAGGTGGCAAGCGAAGACCGTTGGATCTAGGGGTTGGAGGAAGGTGGCTAGGGTTGTGACGGCCGTGGATGCCAACCGTTGGATCTAGGAGTTTAGATCAAAGGTTAGGGTGATGGAGGCCGTGGATGCCAACCATTAGATGTAGGTATGGCTTGATCTACGGTAGAGGATGCTTGGTGGTTGGAGGGGGTAGTCCCTTGGAGAAGAGCACGGAGGCTCATTCTCACTCTCGCACTTGGGCTCCTCTCTCTCACACTAGGACTTCTTCCACTAGGACTCCTCTCACACATTAGGATCTCTTGCACTAGGAGCTTGCACTAGGATCTTGCACTAGGAGAACTCATTCTCTCCTCTCTCATGCTCATGCTCTCACTTTGGACCTCTCTCTCACACACTAGGATCTCTCACATTAGGATTGCTCACATTAGGACCTTTTTTACTAGGATCTCTCTCACTAGTTCAAGGCTCTTATGAAGTTACTTGTTACTTCTTCTTTCTTGTGGTTAAGACTATCTATCTCATTTTCCTCTCTTTTTAGGTAGGTAGATGCAAGGAGTGTGTAGAAGCATAGCAAGAGGAAGGTTAGATAAAAGGGTTTATGAGCCCTATGAATGTTGAATGACAGGGTTTTTGAACCTTATTAAGGAGTTGTATTGATTGTCTAATGGCATCAACCTTTGAAGATCTTGAGTTCATGAACATACAAGTTGTTGCTTCATCTTTTACTTAATCAGTTCCTGCATTGGTCTTTGCATTAGTTCTTACATTATATCCCATATTAGTCGTCATCTTAATCTTCTGCATTATGTCATGCAGCAGTCCTCTGTATTAGTTTTTGTACCAGACTCTACAGTGGTGTTTTATGTGAATACTCTGCATAAGTGCATTATAAGAGTACTTTACATCAGTGCGTCATCGGAGTATTCTGCAGCAGTGCATCACATGAGTTTTCTGCCTCACTGCATCATAAGAAGTTTCTGCATACTGCATCACAGGAGGTCACTGCATCACAGGAGGTTTCTGCATCACTGCATTACATGGGTATTCTGCATCACTGCATTATATAAGGGTTATGCATCACTGCATTACATAAGGTTCTGCATCACTGCATTACATAAGATTTTTGCATTACTGGAAGTCTCTGCATCACTGGAGGTTTCTGCATCACTGCATTACATGAGTATGCTGCAGCAGTGCATCACACAAGGTTCCCGAAACTAAGGGGCTAGCTAGGACATGTGAGCCATGGACCTCCACCTGGACCACAGACGCAAAGAGGTGGGGGTTTGTGGCTGACACACTACTGTTTTAGAAAATCTTCAAAAAAACAACTTGTCTCACTTGGGGATGTCTCACCGTGGGAATTCACGCAAGGTAGCTTACAAACTCATCTCACAATTTAGTCGTAAATTAACTCTCGAATTCCACCTCCGCGCATAGAAGGCTTAGAGATACGCATGAGCAAAATACAACCAAGAAATTGACCCAAGTGATTTGGAGCTGATCATAAGTGTACTGTTAATTACTTCAATGACAAGTAACTAGCAAGAAAAGATTGAGCTCAAAACAGTACAAGAACATGAAGGCAATCACTCATGTCAAGTGAGTAATTTTTTAACATTTTTGGAATCCATGGTGGAGTGGAAGGAATTATAAACTTTTGAAAAATAGTTGGAAAAAAATGACATTGACATTTTGAAAAAAGGAAATTGAACAAAAAAAAGCCATCCATAAAAAGAAAACGAAGAAAACGAAAAACAAATTTAGAAAAAAAACTTCCAAAATCAGATTACAGATTACAAGCAAACAGGAGTATACAAACTACAAGACAACTCTTACAAACTCCTAGAATCATAAGACAACATTTCTGCATCACAAAACATATCATTTGAGCATGAAGTTGCAATTTGCCATGCCTCAGAAAATCCCGAGCAGTTTCATCAAGCAGAATAACAATTGGCAGTTACCAAGATTTGCAGAGAATATACGACCGATGCACCTCATAACCAATCAACATAGACAAAAAGGGCACCATTAGCAAGCATCCAGTTAGCAATTCTGAATCACATGGATTATCATTTCATGTTTCAAAATTGCAGTGGAGATGCAAAAGTTGTAAAAAGGCAAAGCGCAGATTCGCTTTCTCTTTGAAGGATCAAATAGGCCCTCCCAACCGAATACACAATTGAACCTAGAATGGTGTCTATATTCTATGCACTAAGACCAATCTCGTTGTAATACTTTTGTCTTTGTTTAGTGTCCGTTCTTCACAACAAGCCTCGTCATATACCACTCAAATATAGGTCCCCCAGGAAGAGTGGCCACATAAGGCTCACATGCCTTAAATGCCTCAAAATGAGATCTTTCAACTAATTGGAAACTAATGCACAGGCAACCAGAGGGCTCAAATCTCTGCTTAGTACATTACAACTTACCGGAAGCAAAGTATCAGCGCCAACCTACAAAGATATTACAGACCCAGTCCTCCTGGAAGAACAATTTAATCAATACTAATTGAACAAGTCCAATCAATACAAAGTTGCACATTGTTTTGGGTTGTAATAATCCATCCATTGAGCAGTCAGACATGAAATCACAACAGGGGTTTGGTACCAACAGTCATCGCCTTAAACAGAATCTGACCCTATAAAAGAACATGAAATAAGTTCATTTCTGCCCCATTGGAAGCATCACTATCAACCTACAGGAAATGATTTCTGGCCAAATGATTAGAATGCTTCAAGTCAATGACATTTTATGTCATTGTCTGTCAATCAAAATCATAGTCTTCACAAGGGGCAGGTAAGGAAAGCCAATACTGCTCGTGATGTGAAATTAAATTCTTCCAGGTAAAGTTCAGGGAATCACTTCACACTAGAGCCAAGTGCCATGACTGAAATATTAAACAGAAGTAGGATGTTGAAAGGTTGTCCCAAGCACTATGAAACACCATTTGGTGTAGAATGAGCCCTAAGATTAGTGCGAAGCTATTTGTGACTGGTCAGTCAACAATTGTCTGATTCACATAACACTATATTCGTTAATCGGAGACTTTTTGATGATTTTGAGACTATTCAAGAACGTGCTTTTCAAATTTGGACCAGTAATGAGAACATAAAAATCCCATATTGATAATGTTGGGAACAATTATTAGACATGAATGCATCAAAGTGACCAGAAATGTAAAGCATACATGAAAACATTTGTGTATGATATGAGAAATTGTTGCCAATGGAAGGGAAGATGCGGAGAGTGATGGTAAATTGAATCTATTAAATGGGTTTGAAATACAAATATAATGGAAATACCATCAAATTCTTCAAATAGAATAAATAACCAAGCACTACATTCTACCCCTACATGCATTTAGGGACCACTTGGACATTTCTAGTCACACATGTACGTCCCACTATATTTTTTTCGCGGCCGTGTCCTTGTTTTTGGCGGCCTCCATGGCTTTGAAAATCTCCGGCCCGCGGCTGTAGCCATTTTTGTAGACTTGCCCGGAATATGTGTCGTTCTTCCATATATGCGGACGTGCTCCCGAATTGTACGAAGTGGTATTGTAAGTAGAATACGAGTGCGTATGCGAGAGGGAGTGCCTTGCACTTCTCCGGAGGGCCAAACAACGATCGGTCTCAGAAGATGCGGCCTTCAGGGCGCGCCTATCCAAGGAAGAAGTCGAGGATGGCCGGCCACCAAGCGAGCGGGGAGCCGCCTGCGAAACAACGCCATGGGAAAATAAGAATATGAATGGAGTGGGGAAAATAATGAGGGTGGTTTGGGATGGGCGTTCGTAAAGTTCCATACACGCGGATCCAAGATAATGAAAGCAACGGTGAACAAGGGTTTAGGGGAAAAAAGAAAGGCACCTTGGCTTTGGGGACGTCGGTGCGGGGCGCGACCGGCGCCGCGGGGTCGTCGAAGGGAGCGGCCGGAGCCGATTGAAAAACGGCATTGTCAGATGACGGAGGGGATCGAGGGCATGGAGGGCCGACGATGGCGGATGCCTTTGCGGGAGGAGCGGAGTCGGCGGGGGAGGGGTCGCACCGGGAAGCTTCCATGCGGAGACGACGGCTCGGGCCACGACGAGCGACGCGGCCGTCGGTCGAGGGCGACACACGTCCTAGCCGAATGAGCGTTCGCTTTTCCTTGGAGAGGGGAGAGGGCGACGGGGCGTACGCGAGGGCGGTGACTCTGGGGGGCGGGCTGTTCACAACGCCGTCGTCGATGCCGACGTCCAGGGAGTAATCCACGGCCGAGGCTGCGTCCACCGCCGAGAAATGGTAGAGGGAGGGGATCTGGAAATCCGACACGCCGCGGGAGGGGGAGCCAGGGGACGAGGGGGGACAGGGAGGGCCGTTGAGGACACGGGTGTCACATAGGGGGGCAGACTATGGGCAACAAAAAAAAGACATCCAAACATGGAAGAAATCATTAGATACGTGAAACACAAGGACACAACACATGCATAGAGGTTTCTCAAATCAATTTATTGAATTTAGCGAGCCGAACGATGCTCTTATATACACTATCGCGGGGGCTGAGTGCCGCGTTGCCGATGGGATTGGACCTAACAAAATCCGGGACGCTCCCGGTGTGGAGCACAAGCCTTCTAAGGTAAGGCGCTAGCCTATCTAACAAAAATGTGTCCTTCCTATCGCCGGTCCAAGGGTCGGGGAAGATGACGTTGCCGGGGGGGTTGAGAACGCTCTTGGTGGGGCTGTCGTCGATGAGGAGGGTGCTCTCCGCAGTTGGCCACCACCCGTGGGGTACCCCCTCGAGCGGGGGGATGCCGCGCCACAGTCTGGACCCGAGGACCTTGAGGAATTGTTGCCCTCCGCCTCGACCGCCGAACTTGGGAACCGGAAAACCCTTCGAGTCGATAAGTTCATCGCATGCCTCTTGGCCGAGGACGAGGCAAGGGCTGGGGAGGTCACGGAAGAGGAAGTCGACGATGGGTTCCGTGTTCTCCATTACCATAGAGCTCCACACGACGACGTGAGCTAAGCCGAGCACCTCTCGAAGGAAGTCTCGCACGCCGGGACGGGCGCGGACAGCCTTTCGGTTTATGAGGGTGTCGAGCTCGCCGTCGTAGTCCCTCTCGTCAGGATGGCGGAAGGGACGCGTGGGGACCCTGGGGATGTGTTGGGTGTGACACAACACCCCGTTGAGGTCAAAAACTATGAATGGTTTGTTTCGGGTCTCAAGTCCTCTGGCCGAGGGGTTGCGATCTATCTCCAGGGGGTCCTGTGATTAACAATTCGACTAGTTTAATGCTATGATACAGTAATGAGATTATGAAGAACATGAAGTGAAACATGAAGATGCATTAGGAGGGAAGGACGAAGAGCGATAATAGCAGTGCAAGGAAAATGTGGAAGGGTACATTAACGAACGCTCGTTCGTGAATGGAGGCCGACAGTGGGGAGGCGCATCATTTACGAACGGACGTTCGTGAGCGTGTAGAGAACATTCACGAGCGGTCGTTCGTGAAGGAGGTGGAAACGGGGTAACACCTTTTTACGAACGTCCGCCCGTGAACGCCGTGGGTATGCAAGAGTGAATAGACGCGCACGAACATACACATCACAAGAGATGGGAGACGATACAAAGTTAGGGCGATCCAATCCAGAGATCTGCTTATATGCAAATTTGATGAATAATTATGTACAAAATTCGACTAGTGTAATGCTGAGCTAGTAAATAAGTTTGAGCGAAGCATGAAGACGATGCATTATAAAGACGAGCGTGAACAAGGACGGGCGGTCGCGAATGCAGGTTTCGGGTGGCGGTGCGCATCATTGACGAACGCTCGTTCGTGGGCGCGTCTACATGTTCATTCACGAGCGGGGGTTCGCGAAGGAGGTGGACAGGGGGTCACACCCTTTCACGAACGCTCGTTCATGAACGAGGTGGGTATGCAGGAGTCAAGACGCGCATGAACATACACATCACAAGAGATTGGAGGCGATACAAGTTTGGGAGATCCAATGCAGATCATCTGCTTATATACAAATTCGATAAATAATTATGTACAAATTGTCTCGGGTGATAACCTATCACACGGGTTCCTAAGGAAAAATGATGCCGTGTCCTACAAAATTCATCGTCCTAAGGGGGCACGAAGGCAAGGGCTCTTGCAGGCCTCGGGATGCCGATGGAGAACGTGCCAAGACAACATCGCGGGGGTTAGTTACGAACGCGCGTTCGTAAATACAGGTGGTATTCTCAGATATGAGTTACCTCGTCATCGGGGGGAGGGGCGCCGGCGCTGGACACAGCAGCAGCTCCCTCCTCATCGATTAACGAACGCGCGTTCGTAACCTCCATTGCCGCAGGGGCCTCCGTCTCCATGACGTCGTCTCCACGCTCCGCCTGAGACGCCTGGGTCTGCTGGATCTGCTCCGAGTCGTTGTATTCGCCGCCCAGGTCGAGTGTCTCCATGTGGACATCCTCCATCCAAGCGGAGGCATGCCGTTCCTGCGCAGGGTCGTCTTCGACGTCCATCCTTTGGACACCTGCAGCGTCATTGGGGCTCCCCTGCGTGTCCTCCACAGTGACCACGTCAGTGTGTCGCGCAGTATCATCGCCCCCTGTCCTATCTACTAAGCTGGGGACGACGGTGAAAGAGGCCGTGTCCGTGTCTGAGGGCAGTCCTACCCTGGGAGGGGGAGGGGTGAGGACTGCCGGACCTGGAGATTCACGAACGCGCGTTCGTAAATCCTCGTCCTCTCGGATGGCCGAGGAGATGGCGTAGTGGGAGGTGGCGGTGGTCGCCGGCACTTCAGGGGGCGGGGGCGTGCCGACCGGCGTTGGGTGGGGCGCTGGTTGGAAGGGGTACTGGCCTGGCGGGGGGTATTGGGAGGGGTATCCTCCAGGGAAGGGGTACGATGGCTGAGGAGCCGCAAAGCTCTGCATCCTGCTCAGCATCTCCAGGATTGCGTCCGTCTTGGCGTTGGAGGCCCTGAGCTCCTCCTGAATGACGGACATTTTCCTGGCATTCTCCTCTGCAGCCACCGCCATGTCCTCCTTCATCTTCTGCTCGAGCTTGGCGTTAAGCTCGGCGACGGACAGCGCCTCCTCCTTCACCCTCTTGTCCTTGCCGTAGTCGACCCCCAGCTCTGACATGATGTCCATGTCCCCCTCGTCCTCGTCCGAGACCTCGATGACTACTCCCTCAGGCAACTCCACGTAGGGGGTCTTCTTCATCCTCCGCCTCGTGTTGCGGAAGAGGTCCAATGATGGACGGGTGCGTTGGTCCAAAATGTCGAGGTTCTCCATTTTGGGAACCACGAGGGGCCTGGGCGTCACTGAAGTCGAGCATCCCCCGGGCGTGGCGAAGGCCTCATCTCTAGAGGTTCGCGCGGGGAGGACATCTTGGGTTGTCCCCGCCGAGGATCCAGTATAGCCCCCCGGGGTCCCTTGACGGTCGGCAGGATTCACCGATGGCGCCACAATTCGGAGCGGCGTGATGTCGAAGGACCAGACGATGGCATCGACGTTGGCGGAGGGGACGGGCTCGTCGTCATCCGAGTCCATGGCGGGCATGCTCTCGTCGCCGGCCATGTTGATGTCCGTCCTTGGGACGAACATGTCCCCCAGGTCCATCGTTGACGCCTTCGCCCTGTGCACCTGGTACTCCTCCTCGTCCACGGCGTCAACGTAGCTGTTGACGACCAGCCCCAACATCTGAGGGACACAAGCAAATACGTTAGCATATACGAACGTGCGTTCGTAAACATCAACGCTGAAACAATGCCAACACTACTAAGACAACTACCATTCAACAATGCGGATGTCATGGACTTTACGAACGTGCGTTCGTAAACATCAGCGCTGAGAAACAATGCCAGCACTACTAAAACAACTAACGTTCACCAATGCGGCCACCATGAACTTTACGAACGAGCGTTCGTAAATATTTGGAGTGCTTACCATCGCCGCGTACATGAACTTGCTGCCTCCACAGACGTTGTAGACAGTCTCTCCACTTGTTGCCAAACTCTGGAGCACGGAGACGTAGAACTCCAACCTGAGCTCCAGCGCCGGGAAGACCGTGTACAACGTCTCCTGCAGCAGATCCTTGGGAGGGGGATGTGGGATGCAGTAGATCTTTTTGAACGTGTTGTTCGCCTTGACAGGCGCTCGCCCATGCCCAAGCCCGTTGTACGTCAAAAAAATGAGGCTTACCGCCCCCACCTGCTTGTTGCCCCTGGCCTCGTTGATGGCCACGATCCCTTCCGTCTTGGCGGGCACGTAAGTGCTGTGGAAGATGCTGTACTCGAACTTGATCGTCTGCTCGTACAGCTCGGTGACGACGGACAACTTCTCCTGTTCTACTATCCACAGCCAAACGTGAGGCTCCCTCATGGCAGGCGATTTGTACTCCATGAACTTCGCCATGAAGGGGTTGTAGAAGGGCATGTCCTTCGCCCCCTGCCTCGACGCACCCGGGATCCCCCTGAAATCGATCAGTGCAAATGGGCAACCCCGACGGTCCTCCCTCACCTCGGCCCTGCTGATGGTTCCGTCCCACTTAGAGAATGTGGTCCTCTCTAAGCCGGTTGTCACCACACAAAATCTTGCCACTCCCTCGAATGTGGCTCTCCTCTTCCGCTCCAAAAACTTTATGTACTGCTCGACCACCTGGGGTTCAGTCTCCGTTTTCTTTGACCTCTTGTTCCCCTTCTGTTTCAAAACGGAGGCGTGCTCCTTGACTAGACTGCGCATCGAGGCTCCGCAGATGTTGTAGCCGACCTTGAACTCCTTCCATGAGGCCCAATCCACGTCCCCGTCGGCTTGGAAGAGTTTGTACTCCGGGACGAGTACGCTCAACTCCCTCATTGCTGCAGTCTTCATCTTTCGGTGGTCGCACCATTCCTTGATGGAGTACGTGCCGGGCTTGTGCTTTGGCCTCTTCAAAAATATTTTCGGGTAGGGAATGGTTCTTCCCACAGTGTTCCCAAAAAGATGCACCGCGCACCTCCGCAACTCGGACTCCGTCAACCCTTGTAGGGTGTGAGCCCAAAAGGGTGCCCACATTTAGTCTTAGACCCTTGAAACGTTAGTTGATGCACTTTGAAGTAGCATGTTACTTCACAAAAATATAAAAAGAGTGAAATGTTAGTCTTAGAAGTACCATGTTGTAAGAGGCTAGGATGTGAGTTGTTATTGTGTTTTTACCTTCGGAAGGATTTGAGTGAATGAGGATAGGTAAGGAGAACTTGGATTGAGTAGTTAGTGAGTAGGCTAGTACAAATGGATGGAGACAACCAAAGTGACTCAAGAGGCAAGTGCATTCGAATTGGGATGAATGGAGGATCACATGGAGCGCACAAGTGGACCACCTCATCATGGCCACTTAATGGGGAAGGTCCAAGGAAGAATGCAAGGTGGAGGATAAGCAAATTCTCAAAGCACCAATCAAATCACGAGTTAAGCATCGTGGTTTGAATTAAGTGGTGAGCAACGATTTGGGAAAGTAAGGGGAGAAAGTTATGGCGGCGGAAAGCGAAGGAGGCTAAGTTTGGGTTGAAGCATCCCAAGTTTGGTAAAGTGTGGTAGGTAGAAAGCCAAGGCTAGTTAAATGTTCGAATTAGGATCCTTGTTGATCATTTGAGGGAGGAAGGCTTAGAAGATAAGATTGGCGCCTACTAAGTAGGAGGAAATCTCAAGGGCTTATCGTGAGCCTTGAGGGTGCTCACCCCCTCAAGCTTACTATATAATCCCTCATTCTTCCCTCACTCATCCTCTCTTTCCTTTGTGCTCCAAGGCACCCCACGAGTTATAAGTGTGGGTGTGGGAAGCCATATTGGAGCACATGTGTGTGCTTAGTTTTTAGTTTGAGAGCCAAGGCTTGTTAGCCTTGAAGAGGGCTTGACCTCTTGGTAGAATTAGTGTTGACGTGAAGGATTTTAAAGTCAATTCATGATTCCAATTTGTGGTACTTAAAGTTCATGTTTTGAATACACGTGGTTGCAAGTTCCATGTTTAAGAGTTGAGCACTTGAGGTTGTGATGAGTGCAAAAATATACTTGTGTGGATTAGTTAGTCTTAGTGAAGTTAGGAAATTCTCTCTCCCCCTCTCCTCTCTAGGATTTTAGGATTTTAGGATTAGAGAAGAATTGTGTGATTAGAAAGGGGTTGTTAGTAGAATTAGGAAAATTAGGTAGGAAGATTAGTTAAGGGCTTGAATAATTAGTGAGGTAGTTGGGGATTACAACTACAAAGTTGTGGGTTCATGAAGGAGCTGGGTTTATGAAGGAGCTGGGGTTGTTTAGTTAGAAAGTAAAGAGCTGGGTTTATGAAGGACCTGGGTTTATAAAGGAGCTGGGTTTGTTTAGTTAGAAGCTAAGAAGCTGGGTTTATGAAGGAGCTGGGTTTATTTAGTTAGAAGCTAAGGAGTTGGGTTCATGAAGGAGTTGGGTTTATGAAGGAGCTAGGTTTATGTAATTAGAAAGTAAAGAGATGGGTTCATGAAGGAGCTTAGTAGATAGCCTACTTAATTAGCTCATAGACAAGTAGTTAGTTACATTATGCTAGTTAGTGTTATGTGTGGCTTTCACAAGTAAATGTATTTGAGATTGACTATAGAGAATAGTGTTTTTTTAACACTTGCATCCTCTCTTTAAAAATAAACCACGTGCACAAATTAATGGAGAATGTGGAGCACTCTCGCGATGGCAAGACAAAGGAAGCAAAGACCAAAGTTAAATCCAAGACCACTTGAAGGGTGAACCTTGCACTATGGACTCATCCAAGTCCAAATCCAATACCGCGGAGGAATGTGAGCCCAAACCCACTACTCGGACTACGGACGCTTAAGGGTGGGGGGTTTGGCCTCACATAATTGGTGCGTCCGCCGGGAGCGAAGCGGAAGGTAGTTACAAGACTTGGAGGCGACTAGGAAAAATTGGAGACACAAACTTGAGAGAAGGGAAGGAGCACCCGAAACTCGGTAAGTATTCTCTCTTTGGATTACATTTGAATTCATTGTATTTCAACTATTCCTTGGAATGAATTGCATTGTCAATTACGCAAATTCATTTTTGAGGAAGGAGCGCGGCGAAGGTACGTCCTCAACCTTTTTGGGGATTTGCTAAGAACTTAAAAGGAACCTATAACCGAGTAGCTCATTAAAACATTAGAGGGTAAATTCACCTTAGGACATTGAACTTTGACACTCACCTCGGGGTGAGTCTCAAAGTTTTGGGAGTTGTCATTTCATGCTCTAGATTAAATTAATATTTCACAAAGTTTATGGTGTTGTTACATTGAGTCACGATTGAGGGGAGTGCTAACTCACAGGGGGATGCGATTGCTCAAGGTATGTTTATTTCTTCAAAGTGAACTCATTAACTAATTAAGGAATGCCTTTTGTACTCGTGATTGTTGTTATCCGTTGTAGAGGGTAATTCCCGAATTGTGGATGGTGTGAGAAGTTGAAGGGTGAAGCCTCGACTTTTAACATAATCTACTCGGAAGGTCACCCCCTCACAATCGGTATTGTGGTGAGTGTTAATTTGCGGGAAGGTGCGGAGGTGATGCTCCGACTTAACCAAAAAATTAACATGAACATGCCTATCCCCTATTGGGATTCTTTCACCTAAGTGGGCTTGCAGGTTCTTTTCCTCACCTCCTAAAAAAATTATAACCACACCAAGACAAGTGAAAATATTAAGAGGGGAATTGCTAGGATTATGTGTGGTCAAGTGAGGGTCGATCGATTCTTATGGAATGCAAGGTAGGACTCGCTCACAAAAACCAAGTTTGATAGTAGGACTAGAGAAATCTACTCGAAAGAGGCGGTCCTCTAAAATCAGTGATAGATTAGAACAAGATAATGTTAGAATAGAGAGTTGTTTGAACGTCGAACCTAGGACTAGGTCAATTCTAGACACCTTAGAACTTGGAGCTCAACTTGAAGAGGAGATCACTCCCTCCAAATTGAGTGGTGAAACTTCTTCGGAAAATTACACACTTAGAGAAGAATTCCCGGTAGAAGTTGATAGGGGATTGTTGAATAGTTCACCGGTCACCATGGCCGAGGAACGGGGGATGGATCCACCACCCATACCCCCAATTCCGCCCATACCTCCTATACCTCCAATAGACCCATTGGTTAGGCCAAGAGGCCTACCAATTGTGGTTCCACAAAATTTAGCGGCGATGGATATGCCATCTCATCTCCCTAAATTTTATGGGACCAAGGATGAGGACCCCTCTCGGCACATGGAACGGTATATCGAACGGTTGGCTAGCTTCCTCATAACCGACCCGGGTTATTGGTTAGTGTGGTTTCCTACCACTCTAGAGGGGGAAGCCTATGAATGGTATCGGGATCATGCCGAGGGACATTTTAGGGGATGGGAACAATTACAAAGGGAGTTTCTTAACGAATTTAGGCCGGAAGTGGGTCAAAGTACCGCATTAAGGGCATTGTCGTCATTGAAGCAAGGAAGGGAGGAAGAAATTTCGGCTTACATTAGGAGGTTTGATTTAGTGTGCACTAGATTTGTGGGTACCATGCTCAACGACGACACGCTAAAGCAATTTTTCATTCAAGGGTTTTTTAAGTCCGGAACTATTAGGGGTGTTCTAGAAAGGAATCCCTTGACCTTGGCGGATGCCAAGCGTGCGGCTAGAGATATTGAAAACTTGGATAAAGATCACGAAAGGCTATGGAGAAGGGAGGATGAATTGATCCCACAATTCATCCCCATACGCCCTAGGGTGGTAGCGGTAGAACCCGCTAAGTATGAGAACCAAATTCCATATGCCATTGTGGACACCGGCCCCCGACCTTTAGCGGTTAGGGAACCGGCACCTCTTTTGGCACTACCGGCCCCTAGAATGGATCCACACTTGGAGGAGGTTGAGAGAAGACTAGGTGCTAGCCAACTAGGATTCCAAGAGGCTATGATAAAACAAATGCAAAGCCTCACGGATCAAATGTCATTAATGATCCGAAGTCAACAACCGGGGCCTCCACCCCCGGTTGAGTCGGGTAGGCATTCTTCCGGATTATGGTGTGTCCAATGTGGCCAACCGGGCCACACGCGTCAATTTTGTAGAAGTGGACAAAACCGTGACCAAAGAGGAAACGGTAACCCACCTCAACAAAATCAACGAGGTCAAGCGCCACCTCACTATGGAAATGGAAGCAATAGAGGACCACAACCTAGAGGGCAAGGTGGCCAAAATTTAGAGAAGAAGGAATTTCATCCCTTTTGTGGAAGGTGGCACGCTCAAGGACAATGTTGGTCCGAAGGTCAAGAGTTTAATTGTAGCAATTGTGGAGGAAGTCATCCCTCGGATACGTGTCGCCAACCGGACAAAATAATTAATGTCCCTTACCCGGTGGCTAATCCACAACAACAAGCAAGGGATAATATGCGAGGTGCTAGGCCACAAGGAGTACCGGCCAATGAACTTAGGCCACCTAACTTATACTATGACCATAGTAATGCTAGGCAAACTTTTCATCCACCGGCGGGCTTGCAAACTACAACCGGTTACATTCCAATACAAAATAGACAAGGAGTTCCACCTAATGGTAGTAACGGGAGACACGCGCCTCCAACGGATCCGGGACCATCTAACTCCCAAGATGTTAGGTTCATGGATGGAGTGTTAGAGGCCACATGTGATGACATGCTTCCTCTCCCAACGAGAATTGGAGAGGAGCAAAGTCAATGGCCTCCTCACACCAATGCTATTACATATGAGTTAGTGAAGGGTAAGGGTGTGGTTGAAGAAGCACCTGCACTAGCGGTAACTACTAGGGCTAGGAGAGGGGATGCCCCGTTGGAGGTAGGAATAGGAGAGCAAGGAAATTACTCTTCGGATGAAGAGATTAATCTCTCCGAGTTGGATAGGGTAGCTAGAAGAGCTACTAAGGATGTGGAGAGGGAAAATATAATTTTACAAAATAGGGAGAGGACTAATGCGGTACATGACTTGGATAATAGCGATGTGGGTGAATGGGAAGGACCGGGGGTTCCCGTAGACGAATTCGACGTAGTGGGTAATTCTAAGGTGGAAAGATCTACCGGGTACGACTTGTGGGCGGACCTTAGTACACTCAAGGCGGATATTACTTTCGGCCAACTATTGGAAATTTCACCCACGGCAAGGAAAACATTAAAGGAGGGAATGCCGGTACACAAGAGGATGAGGAAGGTGAAAGCTAAAATAGCCGCTAGGATCCAATCACAAGGTGGAAGAGACGTGAAAGCTATAGAAATAGAAGTTGTTATAGTAGATAAGGTGGTTCCTAATGTGCTAGTCGACGGAGGGAGTAGTCTAAATATACTACCGGAGGATACTATGAAAAAATTGGGACTTGGACTCACGGGGCCTTCACCTTTGGTCATAAATATGGCAAATCAAAGTTCGACTACGCCTTTGGGGATGATCAAGGATTGTAGAATGACTACGGGAGGCGAGGAGTACTTGGTCACCTTCCATGTCATTAAAATGCACTCCAACAAGGACACCTTCCCCATTTTGCTAGGTAGGCCTTGGTTGCGGATGGCGAATGCTATGGTCAATTGGGGTGGACCTAAACCATCCATCACTTATGGTCCGGAGGGTAATAGGGTCATAGTGTCCATTGGTTCATTAGAAGGATGGATGAAGAAGGAGATGTATTTGCCATTGGAGAAGGAAATTGATGACTTAAACGAGAATGAGATTGGCAAGGCATTGGTGGGAGTCGTCCATCCCGAAGGTCAAAGGGTTGTTATAGATTCGGGCTCGGGAAGTCTAGGTCCTAATTTTTACAATTATGGGGATAATGGGGATTATGCCCAATGGCTAAGGGAGTACCCCGAGTCCGAGGTTGATGTAATGGTTACATTTCACCAAGTAGGCTTAGGGAGTGAATTTCCTAGTGTTAGTTTAGGAGAGGGCTCATTGTTGGAGCCATGTGAGGTGCTCACCGAGGAAGAGTGGGTTAGCGGTGGGTTAACACCTTGGGTAGATGACGTGGAAGAGGGTGAGGTTAGTTTAATTCATGTAGATGGGACTCAAGAGGAGGATGTGATTATTGAGTCATCGAAATTGGAGGAGCCTTTACATTTCAAGACCACGTCTACGGGGATAGTTGTAGGTCAAGATGTGAAAGATTACCCCAATGTGCCTTCCGATTGGTATCGGAACAAAGAGGAACAAGCACATGTGTCGGAAGCGGATTGGCGGTACGTGGATGTGAAATTAAAGAATGGAAAAACCCGACAAATGAAGATGGGTTCCAAATTGGGGGAGAAAGAGGTTAGGGAGTATAGCAATTTGGTGGATGAGTTTAGTGATACTTTTGCATGGTCCTACGATGAGCTTAAGGGAATTCCTAGGGAAATGGTAGAGCACCGGATTCCTTTAATTCCGGGGGCGAGGCCAATTAGACAAAAGGAGAGGAGGATGAATCCTCAATTGCAATTGTTGGTGAAAGCGGAATTGGAAAGGTTATTGAAGGCCGGGTTTATCAAGCCGGTGGAAATCACGGATTGGGTTTCTCCTATGGTCTTAGTAAAGAAAAAAAATGGGAAATTAAGGGTTTGTGTCGACTATAGGAAATTGAATTCGTGCACACAAAAGGATCACTTCCCCTTACCTTTTATCACCTTGTTGCTTGAGGAGGTTGGAGGTCATTCGCGATATACCTTTATGGATGGGTATGCGGGTTATAATCAAATTTCCATAGCCCTCCAAGATATCCATAAAACGGCTTTTACTACACCTTGGGGTACTTTTGTGTGGGTAGTGATGCCATTTGGGTTATGTAATGCCCCGGCTACTTTCCAACGATTAGTAATGTATATCTTCACCGACTTGTTGTTCAAATCCATGACCGTCTTTGTGGACGATTTTAGCACACAAAGTAATGTGGACGATCACCTACATTGTGTTAGGGAGGCATTGGTTAGGTGTAGGAAGATGAGGTTAGCATTGAACCCGGATAAGACATTTTTGGGAGTGAATAAGGGAGTGTTGTTGGGTTATGTTGTTAGTGAGAAAGGTAGAGAACCCGATCCGGATAAGATTGCGGCCATAAGCGACTTGGCAACTCCAACCAATTCCAAGGGGATCTCTAAGTTGTTAGGACATGTGAGATGGTACCGGGAACTTATTCCTAATTTTTCAAAGATAGCGGTGCCCATTACCCATTTGCTCAAAAAGGATGTCAAATTCGAGTGGACGGATGCTTGTCAAAAAGCCTTTGAGGAATTGCGGGATAGGTTGAGCACCTATCCGGTGTTGATACCACCCAATTGGGGTAAACCTTTTCACGTCTATTGTGATGCTAGTAATGTGGCAATAGGGAGTGCGCTTTGTCAAGCAACGGGAGAAAAAGAGAAGGATCAACCTATAGCTTATGCGAGTAAGCAATTGACCCCCGCCGAAAGAAACTACTCTACAACGGAGAGGGAGTGCCTAGCCATGGTGTTTTCCGTTAAAAAGTTTAGGCATTACCTCATGTGCAACCCGGTTGTATTTTTTGTTGACCACATGGCTATCAAGTATCTAGTTAACAAGGCGGAGTTAAGTGGTAGGTTAGCTAGGTGGGTTTTGTTATTAGAAGAATTCGACTACACGGTGGAATATAAACCGGGTCGTATGCATTTACAAGCGGACCACTTGTCTAGGTTGTCGGAGGAGATAGGAAAAAATCCGGTAAATGATATGTTAGTAGATGATAGCCTCTTTGTGGTCACTTCTACACCGGAGTGGTATGCGGGCATAGTGGAATTTCTAACAACCCACAAGTTGCCCAAAGAGTGGACAAAAGAAGAGAGAAGGAAGGTGAGGGTAAATAGTAGGCAATTTGTTGTAGTGGGCCATAGGTTGTTTAGAAGGGGGTCCGATGGTATTTTACGACGATGCGTGTCAAAAACGGAGGTTGAAGCGATTTTAATCGCTTGCCACGATAGCGCTTGCGGCGGTCACTTCTCGGGTCAACTCACCGGGCAAAAAATACTTAGAGCGGGCTACTTTTGGCCTACACTATTTAAGGACGCCCATGACTATGTAAGGAAATGCGACGCTTGCCAACGGTATGCCCGAAACGACCTTAGAATGGAGATGCCTTTACATGTATCATTACCCTTAATTCCTTTCGAAAAATGGGGCATCGACTATGTGGGTGAGGTCCATCCCCAATCTTCAAAAGGAATGAAATATATTGTGGTGGCAACCGAGTACCTCACCAAGTGGGCGGAAGCCAAAGCGGTGAGGACCGACACGGCGGAACACGCGGCAACATTTATGTACGAAAACATAATTTCGCGGTTCGGGGTGCCGAAGATCCTAGTAAGCGATAGGGGTACTCACTTTTTGAATGACTTGATTCGAGAGATGACAGAGAAATTTAAAATTGATCACCGGAAGACTACTCCCTACCACCCACAAACCAATGGACAAACGGAAAGGGTTAACGGAATTTTGGTGAGTATACTACGCAAGACGGTTATAGACTCGAAGCGGGATTGGGATACGAAACTAACGGTGGCACTTTGGGCATACCGTACAACCTATAAGGTAACTACGCGTGCTACACCATTTTCCTTAGTCTATGGTCTTGAAGCGACACTACCAATCGAATATGAAGTCGAGTCACTTAGGGTGGCCGTGAGTACGAGACTTACCGAAAGTCAATCCTTACGAAATCGACTAACCGATTTGGAAGCACTTGACGAAGGGAGGAGAATGGCGGCTCAACATATTGAGGCAATCCAAAGAAGGAGAAAGATTACTTTCGACAAACGACATAAGAGAAGGGCCCTAACACCGGGAATGATGGTCATGATTCAAGACGCACAAAAGCTTGAATTTCCGGCGAAATTCGATGCAATATGGTTAGGACCTTACCTTGTCTATGAGGTCTTTCCTAATAATTCAATTCAATTGGAAACGTTGAATGGTGAGCTCTTTCCTACCCGTACATCGGGAAGTAGATGTAAGGAGTACCGAGCTTGACTAGGCAACTTACCCTTGGAGCAAGAGATGTTTGGATTCATCCCCCGATGGTCGCCAATTATGTGAGCCCAAAAGGGTGCCCACATTTAGTCTTAGACCCTTGAAACGTTAGTTGATGCACTTTGAAGTAGCATGTTACTTCACAAAAATATAAAAAGAGTGAAATGTTAGTCTTAGAAGTACCATGTTGTAAGAGGCTAGGATGTGAGTTGTTATTGTGTTTTTACCTTCGGAAGGATTTGAGTGAATGAGGATAGGTAAGGAGAACTTGGATTGAGTAGTTAGTGAGTAGGCTAGTACAAATGGATGGAGACAACCAAAGTGACTCAAGAGGCAAGTGCATTCGAATTGGGATGAATGGAGGATCACATGGAGCGCACAAGTGGACCACCTCATCATGGCCACTTAATGGGGAAGGTCCAAGGAAGAATGCAAGGTGGAGGATAAGCAAATTCTCAAAGCACCAATCAAATCACGAGTTAAGCATCGTGGTTTGAATTAAGTGGTGAGCAACGATTTGGGAAAGTAAGGGGAGAAAGTTATGGCGGCGGAAAGCGAAGGAGGCTAAGTTTGGGTTGAAGCATCCCAAGTTTGGTAAAGTGTGGTAGGTAGAAAGCCAAGGCTAGTTAAATGTTCGAATTAGGATCCTTGTTGATCATTTGAGGGAGGAAGGCTTAGAAGATAAGATTGGCGCCTACTAAGTAGGAGGAAATCTCAAGGGCTTATCGTGAGCCTTGAGGGTGCTCACCCCCTCAAGCTTACTATATAATCCCTCATTCTTCCCTCACTCATCCTCTCTTTCCTTTGTGCTCCAAGGCACCCCACGAGTTATAAGTGTGGGTGTGGGAAGCCATATTGGAGCACATGTGTGTGCTTAGTTTTTAGTTTGAGAGCCAAGGCTTGTTAGCCTTGAAGAGGGCTTGACCTCTTGGTAGAATTAGTGTTGACGTGAAGGATTTTAAAGTCAATTCATGATTCCAATTTGTGGTACTTAAAGTTCATGTTTTGAATACACGTGGTTGCAAGTTCCATGTTTAAGAGTTGAGCACTTGAGGTTGTGATGAGTGCAAAAATATACTTGTGTGGATTAGTTAGTCTTAGTGAAGTTAGGAAATTCTCTCTCCCCCTCTCCTCTCTAGGATTTTAGGATTTTAGGATTAGAGAAGAATTGTGTGATTAGAAAGGGGTTGTTAGTAGAATTAGGAAAATTAGGTAGGAAGATTAGTTAAGGGCTTGAATAATTAGTGAGGTAGTTGGGGATTACAACTACAAAGTTGTGGGTTCATGAAGGAGCTGGGTTTATGAAGGAGCTGGGGTTGTTTAGTTAGAAAGTAAAGAGCTGGGTTTATGAAGGACCTGGGTTTATAAAGGAGCTGGGTTTGTTTAGTTAGAAGCTAAGAAGCTGGGTTTATGAAGGAGCTGGGTTTATTTAGTTAGAAGCTAAGGAGTTGGGTTCATGAAGGAGTTGGGTTTATGAAGGAGCTAGGTTTATGTAATTAGAAAGTAAAGAGATGGGTTCATGAAGGAGCTTAGTAGATAGCCTACTTAATTAGCTCATAGACAAGTAGTTAGTTACATTATGCTAGTTAGTGTTATGTGTGGCTTTCACAAGTAAATGTATTTGAGATTGACTATAGAGAATAGTGTTTTTTTAACACTTGCATCCTCTCTTTAAAAATAAACCACGTGCACAAATTAATGGAGAATGTGGAGCACTCTCGCGATGGCAAGACAAAGGAAGCAAAGACCAAAGTTAAATCCAAGACCACTTGAAGGGTGAACCTTGCACTATGGACTCATCCAAGTCCAAATCCAATACCGCGGAGGAATGTGAGCCCAAACCCACTACTCGGACTACGGACGCTTAAGGGTGGGGGGTTTGGCCTCACATAGGGACCTGAAGAACTCCCTCAGTAGTGGAGGGGCCTCCCCGGTCTTCTCCGCGCTGTATTTCTCCTCGGTGTCGGGGTTGACGAGATCCCCCGAGCTGTGCGCATCAAAAAATTGAGTCCACAACTCCCAAGTGTCCCTGTTGCAGCAGATAAGTCGGAGCTCGCCCTTCAGCTCCAGCACAGACTTGGTGGTTGTGGACTTCATATCGATGGAAGAGAACTTGTCCACCATCGCATTGCAAAAGGCCTGCAGTAATAAAGAAAGGTCAGTAGTGCACCAGATACGAACGCACGTTCGTAAATGTTGAAACGAAAGTTAAGAAAAATGAATTGCACACTGAGCTTTACGAACGTTCGTTCGTAAACTCACCTTCCATTGCGGAGACTGGGTCTTCGCGTTCTCCCTTTCCTTGGGGGGGCACCCGTGGGCGACCCAGACGTCTCTCGCAGCCACTATGTTAGCTGCCCAGGACGCCTCGAACGCCTTGATCTTGTTGCCGGAGTTGAGGAATGTGGAAATCTTGCGCAGCTTGTCCCAGTCGTCAGACCACACCAAGAACGCCTTCCAGTAGCGCAACTCTGCCTTCAGTTCGTGCTGGAAGTTGTCGTCCTTGAGGATTATCTGAGAGGCCTCCAAGCTGTGCTGACCATCTATAATCCAGAACTCTCCATTCTGGATTCGTTGCCAATCCTTCTCCGACGGACGGGATGTCAGCCCTTTGGGCATGACGCAGACGGTCTGCCTATCCCACTTGACGTTGTTCATGAGGTTGTTTATCTGCCACCTCACACCCCCGCTCTCGCGAGACCTCACCACCCACTTGTTGGGGGATTTTTCACACTTGAAGCAGTCCACGTTGAATGTGAAGTGGCGTCCCATGGGCCAACAATCCTTCGAGTAATTGTTGAAGTCGCGAAGGATCCTCGTGGCCTTCACAGCGTCCGGGTTCTCGCCCTTCTTCAATGGGGTTGGCATTACGGGAGGGGAGCTCACCTCCGCGGTCTCTGTTACTCCCGACCTCTCCATGTCCTCCCTCGTCCTCTTGGATGGCGTCGAGTGTCTGCTGGGACCCTCCGTCAACCTGCTCGCTGAAGGCACTGGCCTCGGTGCACTTCTCGATCCTCCTGCCCCGGATGTGGATGGTTTTCTGGGGCTCTTCTTCTTCTTGTTGGCCTCTGCGACCACGCTGTTGTACTTAGAGATGTTCAAGGCGAGGGCGGTCAACTTCCTGGCAGTCCAAAATTGGCTCAGGATGTACTTTGAGAAGAGATCATCCAGGTTGAAATGCTTGGCGTCTGCTGCAACATTCATTGACGCGTACACATATGAGAATGAGTGCTTCAAGTAGTGCAACAAGAGATTGATGTGGTCTTTCTTGTTTTTCATATCCAAGATCACATAATCACCCTGTGCCTCTATGGATTCTATTTCCCACGTCTTCATCTGCACCCATTGTTCTGGCTGGTCCGGTCTCGTTTCCAGCTCGTAGGTAAAGCGTAGGCAGAATAGATCGTCTGTGGTCTTCTCTGGCATTGCCGTCCACTCCCCCATGAAGTCCTGCTTTGGGACATAACTGTCGTTGCCTTTGTCGTCAGACACAGACTCCGGGAGGCGATTGACCTTCACCGCGAACATTTCAATGGCGCTCCTGCTTGATCTAGCCATCTGCATCACATGAATATTTAGGATTGAGTTACGAACGAGCGTTCGTATCTGACATGCAAATCTCAGGTACTACTCAGTATTAATGTATTTTTTGCAATAGATTCTGATAATATTTACGAACGATCGTTCGTAAAGGTGGTTGTCAATGTTGTTCACATTTCACGTCCTTACGCAAGTTTATGCATTTGGGTCTAGGGTTTTTCAGAGTCACAGTTTGATTAGTGTTGTACCAATGTGTTCTTAGTAGGCGTATATACACGAACGAGCGTTCGTAAATATAGCATTCCATTTTAGAATTTTATGGCCGAGCGTTCGTAAAAGTGACCTGCATTCGTATTTACGAACGCACGTTCGTAAATAGAGGTGATTTTGTATGTTGGATTATGTTTTTATTTGTTTACGGACGTGCGTTCGTAATTCTTTATTTTTTATGTGTAATTTTACGGAGAGGTTTGTTCAAATTATTGATGTCATGTTATGCAATATGCGTGATATGTAGCCTATATTTACGAACGTGCGTTCGTAAATATATAGCATTGCATACAGGCAATTACGAACGGACGTTCGTAAAAGTTGAAGTATCGAGGGCGTATTTACGAACGCCCGTTCGTAAAAGGGGGTGGGTTTCGCGATGTATTTCACATTTACGAACGATCGTTCGTAAATGTGGTGGTTTTGGGTTTCATATTATATATTTGCCGTATATATACGTATTCGTATATGTACGAATACGTATACATGTGAGTATGATTGCTGTGATCAACAATGCTCGCATCTGTGCCTGCAACTCTTGGTCAGAATGATGCAACTGAAGAAAAAAATAGAATCTGAACAGAATTGAGATCCAGAATGACATTGAGAATTCAGAATAAAGAAGAGAGTGATAATTCGTACAAAACATGCCAGAGCTTATAATGCATATAACAAAACACATGGAAATCAAGAAGCAACAATTTCAGAATGTGAGGGGAGTGCGATGGAAAGGAAAACTGTACTCACATTAAAATGTTGCACACACAGAACCTGTTCTTCGTCCCTTACTGAGAAACCCAGAAATCCTCACAAATGCACACTCAATTGCCTTTCAAATGGAGTCTACTGACTTCCAAATGCACACTCAATTCACTTCTTATGCACACTCAGTTCACTTTCAAATGCACCCTTCTACCACTCACTCCTTTCTCACACTCAAACCTTCACAACTTATATACAAACCCTAGCAAATACTCTGATGTACACACAACTCACAAGCTTGTAGCTCTTAAGCTTAGGAAACTCTCAAGCTTTCTGAAACTCTCAAGTTTTCTGAAACTCTCAAGCTTTCTGAAACTCTCAAGCTTTCTGAAACTCTCAAGCTTTCTTAAACTCTCAAGCTTTCTGAAACTCTCAAGCTTTCTTAAACTCTCAAGGTTCCTAAAACTCTCAAGCTTTCTGAAACTCTCAAGCTTTCTTAAACTCTCAAGCTTTCTTAAACTCTCAAGCTTTCTTAAACTCTCAAGCTTTCTTAAACTCTCAAGCTTTCTTAAACTCTCAAGCTTTCTTAAACTCTCAAGCTTTCTTAAACTCTCAAGCTTTCTTAAACTCTCAAGCTTCTGAAACTCTAAGTTTTCATACTCCCAAGCTTCTGAAACTCAAACTCTCACGCTCTCAAGCTGTCAAGCTTCTGAAACTCAAGCTTTCGTACTCTCAAGCTTCCTAAACTCTCACCGCTTGCACCAACAAAACATACATAAAACACCTTACTAAAAATGGCAAGAGCTTCGCTGCCTCTAAGCGCTCCGCTCCTCCTCTGCGCCAAATGACAAATGAGGAGGAGAGGAAGGGGCGCGGGGAGGTAGCCTGCGCCGGTAGGGTTTCTCCGGCGGTGGCCACGTGGCCTCCTCCCACTGGGTGGCGGGACGGGATGGGATGGGCACGGGGGATGGGGGGGTGATGGGATGGTGGGATGGAGGAATGGCATGTGATGGGAGGTGGGCATGGGGACGGGACATGGGGGGATGGGGACGGGGACATGGGGGGGATAGGATGGGATTGGATGGGATTGCATGTAAGTAATAAAGTCATGTTATAAGCATGCTTTGCAATAACGAGCGTTCATATGGGCTTTTGAAATATAGTGTTTTCATGAATGAGACATCTTTCATGTTGTTCAATGGTTCCTCAAATAATTACTAGCTTCATAAAGGACCCAATTTGAGATTGGCAGGAGGCAGTGTCCTTTTTCTTACAAGAGGTGGATGGAAATTCAATTTAGGTGCCAACTTGAACTACACTGTAGTGTTGTGGTTCGTAATTACTATTTAGTGTTAGCAATAGTAATTACGAACCACAACACTAAATGCCAATGACGCCCTTAATGTTGCATACACTATATGCCAACCTATACACTAATTGTGAACCAATGTAAAATTTGGCCATGTTCAGATTTTTACATCTCCACAATTAGTGTTATAATATTTTTAAGTTTTGTGTTTTGTTGCCGCATGGTTGCACCACCACCATCTCTACCACCACTACATTACCAAATCCTTGATTGGCCACTATGTTTGCATAGGAAATTATCCATTGAATACAAGTAGTACATACAAACTGAAATTTTTTATTTATAAGAAATTCTAGAAACAAAAAATACACATTTATCCTGCCCTAACATAGTCGGGCACATCTTGCCCTTGAAAGTATTGGAACACTATTTGTCAAGTGGTTGGTAGATAGTGTTGCAGGTAAATGAATAATAACAACATTAAATGTAACACAACACTAAATGCAAAAAATCGTGTAGCGCATTTGAGCCATGTGGTCGAATGTTTGGCTAGCATCATATGTGAGCTACACATAAATCAAGTTATGCCCCCTTCCCACTTGACTTTAGCTAAGATGGGAGGGTCGGTGCTTGAGGGTTAAGACCTCCACTTTTTAGCCATGCCACATCATTTGCAAACTAGGCTCGGTAGTAGATAATGTCGATGGTGTGATGGCCAAGTTGTTAGAACCAACTTTTAGTCTTACCTAAAGTCGGGTGGGAAGGGGGCATTAGTGCGATATGGGTTTTTGAGAAGTCAATATTGTTTGTGTATGTAATCTATTGTATTAACTACCGGACATGCACAACTTTCACAAACCCTAAACCCTAACCCCAAACCCTAAACCCTACATCCCGAAATCTTTAATAGTGTTAAGTGCATTTTGATCACACAATCCATAATCTTATTATAACATGCATGTCTTAAGACCAGTTTAAATCAACACTTTTAGCTATGCTTATACTTCTCATGGGATGCAAAATTCACACAATTATAAGTGTGACTCGACCTAGGTATGGTTTCAATCCATATGCTCACTCTATCTTATGCACGATTCCAAAGTAATTCAACCTTTCCACACACGCCAGATTAATCAACATGTAGGGTGGCATCTGAATTAAAACCTAAATTTAATCTAGGTATGGTTTGAATTGATATCCTTAATCTACGTTACAAGCCATTATACATTAACCCACCTTTTATCGGTGTTCACGCATTTGGTGAGCGGATTACGGGCATGTTTTGATGTGACTCATATGATACCTACAAGTTTAGGGACCTCCACAACCAATTTTTACCCATTCTTACCTCATTGTGTAGATATATCACTTATACCTTGGTAATATATACTAGGTAACAATTGCCAAAAAACTTGTACCTCACACCTTGGTCGCAAACCATTCATTCTATGTTAACCATCATATTTAAATTACATTAACTATTATAGTACATATATATACATATATATATATACACACATATATATATACACACACATATATATATATACACACATATATATATACACACACATATATATATACACACATATATATATATACATATATACACACACATATATATACACATTTATATACACACACATATATACATATATATATACACACACACACACATATATATATACATATAAAAATTTTAATTTTTTTTCGTGACACCTTGGTAACAAGTAAGGTGTACAACCAATGTACATATTTTGAATATGTTGCGTCCATGCCATACATGCTCCAAACATAGGTCAGGTATGTTCCGCATGGATAGAATGGCATATTGTTAGGTCCAAGTAGGCGGCGGGAATCCGCTTTTTAAAGAGCATCCAAGGGATTTTGAACCACACCAGAGAAGTACTTAAAGCGCTTCCCCCCCATATCAGAGCTCTTTTTTGCGGCAGACGCCAAGTGTGCGGCCTGGAGACCCGACGGAGTGTGCTCAAGCCATTCTCCTGTGCAACAAGCGCACACCCCAGGTACAAGACAACGTAGACTCCGAATATACCGCCGCAAATACCGGAGCTTTACGAACGCACGTTCGTAAAGCTGGAGTCCACGCTTTGCAGGTGGATCACATAGGATGGTATCGTTTACGAACGTGCGTTCGTAAATACTTCCGGGAATATGTGTGCGCATGCAGCGACATCGCTCCACACATTTATGTAGACAAAACAATATGGCAGATATACGAACGCACGTTCGTAAAGTTGGAGTCCACGCTTCTGTAGGTGGACCACAGGATGGTCTAGGGTTTACGAACGTGCGTTCGTAAATACACCTAGGAATATGTGCGCATCCAGGGACATCGATCCACACATTTATGCAGACAAAACAGAATGGCAGATATACGAACGCACGTTCGTAAAGTTGGAGTCCACGCATCTGTAGGTGGACCACAGGATGGTCTGGGGTTTACGAACGTGCGTTCGTAAATACACCTAGGATTATGTGCGCATCCAGGGACATCGATCCACACATTTATGCAGACAAAACAGAATGGCAGATATACGAACGCACGTTCGTAAAGTTGGAGTCCACGCATCTGTAGGTGGACCACAAGATGGTCTAGGGTTTACGAACGTGCGTTCGTAAATACACCTAGGATTATGTGCGCATCCAGCGACATCGATCCACACATTTATGCAGACAAAACAGAATGGCAGATATACGAACGCACGTTCGTAAAGTTGGAGTCCACGCATCTGTAGGTGGACCACAGGATGGTCTGGGGTTTACGAACGTGCGTTCGTAAATACACCTAGGATTATGTGCGCATCCAGCGACATCGATCCACACATTTATGTAGACAAAACAGAATTGTAGATATACGAACGCACGTTCGTAAAGCTGGAGTCCACGCTTCTGTAGGTGGATCACAGGATGGTCTGGAGTTTACGAACGTGCGTTCGTAAATACACCTGGGATTATTTGCGCATCCAGCGACATCCCTCCACAATTCTGCAGACACAACAATATGGCTGATATACGAACGCGCGTTCGTAAATCAGCAGTCCACTATTTTGTGGGTGGATCACATAGAATGGTCTGGAGTTTACGAACGTGCGTTCGTAAATACACCTGGGATTATGTGCGCATTCAGCGACATCCCTCCACAATTCTGCAGAAGAAACAATATGGCTGATATACGAACGCGCGTTCGTGAAGCTGGAGTCCACTATTTTGTGGGTGGATCACATAAGATGGTCTGGAGTTTACGAACGTTCGTTCGTAAATACACCTGGAATTATGTGCATATCCAGCGACATCCCTCCATACATTTATACCGGGACAAACAATATGGCAGATATACGAATGCCCGTACGTATTTGCCATTCAAGGATTACCGAACGGACGTTTGTTTGTCGCGCACAGAGTTGTGGCAGGAGGTAAGACAGGAGGTTGGTGGGGAGTTTACGAACGTGCGTTCGTGAAAGCGGCTGCGTATGGTCCACATTCAGCAACATATTTTACATATACATATGGCTATGGATATACAGAATCAGTGGCATTTGAACGGGCATTCGTGAATGTCATTCAAGGATTTACGAACGGACGTTCGTATGTCGCACACGCATGTGCCAGTGTAGCATTGGGAGCCAGTATACATATGGCTATGCAGGTACCCTATCAGTGATATACGAACGCCCGTTCGTAATCACTTCAATGGCATATTTACGAACGGCCTGTCCTATGTCACGCATGTGCATCAGTGGTTCACACACATGGTTGGGATTTTACGAACGTGCGTTCGTTAATATCGACTTCGAGCATGGTGCACGTCCACCATCATCTATACATACATATGGCTATGCAGGCACATAGTATGGCAGCGATATGCGAACATCTGTTCGTAAATCCCTCCATAGACATTTATGCATTTGCGAATTGTTTGGTACATATACACGAACGGGCGTTCGTGTATATGCTATTGTGGGATTTATGATGTTGTATTGTCGCACACGTATCCATTTCCACCTACTACACAGGTTGGCATTTCTTTTATGAACTCACGGCCTCAAACACCACAATGGCGATGTTCCATGGTTTAGTTCACATAGTATGCCTGGAACATACGGCTGTTCGTATATATACAGTCCAATAGTACCCTGAGTTGTGTGCGAAGTTCGGGCTATGTATTTGCAGATATTGTTCGCTCTTGTATGCATGACATCCGTTGTGTGGTTGGTCATTCCATGGTTGTTTGTTTAGGTGTGATGGCAGTGGATGTGGGAGATAGTGCATTTGAGTTTTCGACGAATGCATCGTCCGCAGATAATGACTATGAATTCTCGTCCCCGTCTACAGACAATAATGACGGGACGAACGGTGTTGGTGTGTCTGTGTATACATCCTCCCATGAATCTTTGGAAGTCCTTGAACAATCTCCACATTCTGGGGATGACCATGATGACATTCCGTTGTGTGCCGGTTTCGGGAGGGAGCAATGGGTGGGCCTTGATGTTGTTCTACTTAACGAGCTTGGTGTCCCGGTGGCAGATGGCATATGTAGAAACTCCGATCCCCGTGAATGTGTTGATATCAACCCCCTTGGTTTCGATGATGTCGGCGTGTGCATCTTGAATTCCTTGCTACCGTGTGAGGTCCCGTTGACGTGGAGATTTTCCTTGCGTCGATGGCCCCTTCGTCGGGTTCTCCATGAAGAAGTAAGCTTGTGGGATCATGGACGGCGGCATACGCAAGCGCAGTTGGCTTTGTTGGGCACAATTCGTCCTCGCAAAGGCCTACGTAGATACGATTCAAGTCGCGTGTCTCGCGGAGATAGTGAGCGTCGGCGGGATCGCATCTTGGGAGACGTTTCTATCCGTCTAGTATCCGCAAAGGATTGTTGTGCGATGAAATGTTGCCAATTATTTCCGCGCGAAAAAATTAGGTCTCTTCGTCAAGAGATGTGGCTTGGGGATTTCCGTATGCGATCAGCAAAGAAACTAGAGGTCCACAGAAATTTGCACATTGATACCCAAGGCCGTAAGGTGGTGACCCTTGAGAATGTGGAAGTGTGTTGCACAGCGTGGTATATCATCCATGCGGTCTCCAAGGCTGACTTCTATAGGTTTCGGAAGTATTCTTTGTTGGGTCGCCGCTCTCGGTTTCATGGCAACTCAGGCACAAAGAAACCTAGGGAGGCTACACTCCAAGCCTCCGCGACACTCTCCACTATCATAGAGCCATTAGCGGATGCAATGCCCCACAAGACGAGGACATTGTCATCAGGGGAGAAAGTTGTTCAAATGGTGTTGCCCACGGGCACGAAATGGAAGAACATCTTAACGGACATCAACGAAGTGGGCCGCGCAGCGGGATGTGGGCCCATTTCCTTGTCCAAGTTGAGTGTAATTAAAAACCAACAATTCGCGGAATACTGTTTGAAGAGACCTGGAGACAAGTTCGCCAGGTGTACGGCGTGTGAGAAATACAAAGGTCTTCGAGATGCCCACCCTATAGGCACTGAATCCCATACTAGACACCAGAGAAAATACATTGAGCATGTCAACAACCAAGAGGCACATCGTCAAGATTACTATAAAAACCGTGCACTGTCCATAATGAGGCCTGCGGAGGTTCTAACAGTGATTCATGATAAAATGGACCATGCGAAGACCGCATGCCCTTGTTATGCACGCAAAATAAAGGCCACGGATGGTCTCTTCAAATTGCCCGTAGCTGTCACAGGTTCGTACAGAATCCCTCATGTGTGTTGAAAGTCTGTCCAATTTGCATTGGGTGTGTTTTCCAAATGTCCTACTCCATCCATCCGCTGTGGAGTTATTTCATATTTTTGTAGTTCATGCATCGATTTTCTTTTTTAGGTATGATCGCCCATGGCCATGTGGACGTCAAATATGCTCATTATGGTTTGGATTTTTACCCTGGCGATGCCAACCACACGGTCGGTTCATTTGCAAAACTATTGCGCGATCTTGAGAAGCCGCCGGTACACTCTTCCCGGGCTCTTTTCGATGGTTGTGGAACGACACCGCTTTATGAGGCAGTGCTGCAGGGGAAGGAGGTTTGTATGTCTTCATTGCCGGAACCACCCGGAGAACCCATTCTTGCAAAACCCTTGCCTCCAACTCTCCACGTTCAACTCGATAATTGTGCTAAAGACAACAAATGTCGATACGTGTTTTGTTTTTGGTCCTTGCTCGTGGCAAAAGGCATATTCAAAGAGGTGTTTGTGTCTTTCTTGATGGTGGGGCACACGCACGACGATATTGACGCCTCATTTGGCCGTTGGAGCATGAAGTTGCATGAAGAGGATTTTCCCACCATACCACTTCTCATGAAATCATACATGGATTTGGACAATGTGCCGGTGATCCCGCACATGATTGAAGAAATACCAAATTTCAAGGCCTTCATCAAGCCATACATGTTGAAGGGAGTGGACCGTCTTGTGGGACATACCAAAGCACAACAATTTCGCTTCTATATGAGGGACGATGGTGTCCCCGCCATGCAGTTCAAGCTGTTGTGCACATCTCCAAATTGGGGCCCGGAGGATGGTATACTCGTGTGGCGTCAAGACGGGGATGGGAAATGTTTGCTTCCGGATGGGGAACCAAAGCCTTGCAAACCCGATCCCATGAGGAATGGGCCGGAAATCATAAAGGGCATATCCGGATTCATTGAATATTGGAAAGAGTTGTGTGAAGAAGACATCACCAGACGTGTTAGGGATACTCATGAGCCGTTGATCACGTATTGGGATCGCATACGCTCAGCCTTGATGACCGTTGGTGTTGACACCCGTACGACTTTGACACAAGGATTTTGGCCACAAAGTCGTTTGACAGTTGTGGAGTCCGATGCTATGTTCTTTAGCAATGGAGACGTCCGTGAAGAGTTTGCAATGGACGAGCATTACGTTGGCCCTGCGCGCAATCGTCCGGCTCCGTCGTTTCGTGTGGGTGTTGATTGCCACGAAGGTTATATGGTCCTCGTACGAGCAGGAGATGAGGAGCACCCCAAACCAATTTGGTTGGTGAAAGCATTGTCTTCACCCAATTTTGTTACAACTAGCCCCCACTTTCGTCAAATTGAAGTGGAATATTGCCGTCCGAGCACCAAAGACCAGAACGTGCTCCGCACCTATTTAGGTTGGGACACCAAAAAGGGTTTCAAGTGGACAGTTGACTCCGCGTACGCACCGGTTTGGATAAACACGGATACCATCCTTTGTGCTTGGAAGCCGCGCAAGGGTTCCAAATCGGAAACAATGACCATCCCCCAAAAACATATAGATTTTGCCAAAGACAACTTGGTACGTATTGCAGCTGCAGAAAATGATGCCGATAATGGATATGAAGCGGAAGATGGAGATGGGGAAACATAACGTAGGTTGGATGCCATGTGGAAAATAAGGGCACTTTGTAGAATTGGTTTTATTGCGGCTACATTCAAATTTATACATACGTTTGGGATGTGCCAACCAATTCCATAAGACCCTTATATACGGGATGTGCACCTTAAACTTTATAAGGAAATAAAAATATTTGTTTTTGGGATTCGATTGTTATTTTCCACTTATAGTTCATATTTTGATTATGATTTAAAGAATTTCTATTTTTAGTGATGTGCATATTCTTTGCGTGCAAAGTTGCAAACCATCATGTTCCCGATGTTCCCGATGTTCCCAATGTTCCGCATGCTCACAATATTGGCATCCCAAACTATGGGCATATTTTATTTTGAGACTTTCAAAAGTCTCCAATTAACGAATATAGTGTTACATCTTGAATAATGGGAGGAGTCATCTCTCCAACATAATAACTCGACCCCTATAGTTTTGTGGTCCATTCATCTCAAAATTCATATACAAGATTAAATTGTGGTCTTTAAAACTATGTACTTCCAGTTACATTACAAAGTTGAAACATTACAAAGTTGCAAATTGTTCAGGTTGTAATCCTCAATCCATAGAGCAGTAACCCTAACACTTGCACATTCTAACACAAGCTTCCGATCTGTAACCGAATGTGCACTCCGAACCTGAACTCCGCACTCCGCACCCGAATCTGCACTCCGAATCTGGACTGCGAATCTGCACTCCGGCTTTGCAGCACGAATCTGACACCAGATCCCAAATCCAGAGAGAAGCTCAGCACCCCAGCACCCCAGCACCAGAGCTTCGAGGGATCAGACAGTAGTTCGAGGGATCAGACAGTAGTTCGAGGCATCAGACAGGAGTACTTCGAGGCATCAGACAGGCATCAGACATGCATCAGACTGAGGAGTACTTCGCACAACAGGGGTGCCGGCACCGGCAACCCATTCGACACCGGCAGAGTAGTTCGGAGAGAAGGGTTTAGGCTGCTCCGAAGTTCCGAGAGAAGGGTTAGTTCGGAGACTTCGGTGGCCTGCCCCGAGAGAAGCACAGAGGACAGCGCCGGAAGGCGCAGGCTGCGCCGAGGGAGCAGAGGAGTAGTTCAGGGTTTAGGGTGCCGGCACCGGCACCCCACTGTTGAAGTTTGAAGTGTGCACATGCATTTCAATGTGAAGGACTTCAAAACAATCACACTTCACTCAAACTTTCAAACTTTTTTGCAACACTTCACCAAAAAAACTAACTTGATATTGGCTGTTTTGTACTGAATATGAAAATAAATTGATGTCTCACTATATTGAAGAAGTACATGCAAAAAAATGATGCACTAAAATTATTTAGATTCCCTACACAATGCACTTAACCATCATCCAACTCCAAAGGCAAAGTCCTCCGGTTTTTTGTCGATGTCCAAGTGTCAAAATTTCTAGCCCAATCCATATTTTCCATCGGAAGATCGCATAATGACACTCGCATCAATGCATCCAATATTTCAAGTTTCAATTGGCCTCTGTGATGACCCTTCACCCAATTCTATTTGAAAAATCCACATTCACAATTAGCTATGCTTGCCAAGCCGAAGTTGCAAGAGTTATTGAGATTTGGAAGTGTCTACTAGAGGGCCAAGATTGGAGACCAGCTATATTTCTATTTGCAGATTGGAGACTAGCTATATTTCTATTTGCAAATTACAGCCACTATATTTTGTGATAGGCAATTTTTGGAGAGACCTTCACTGTGAAGGGTGGACACTTTGTAGAGCACCCAAAGGGCAGCCGGCACCGGCACCCCCCCACGGTAGTCGGGAGTATAATCTCAAGCAATGAAGATGACAGGTTCGGGTCGACTTAGTTCACATAATTGATCCCAAAATCTAACATGTAAGACCACGGCACAGCAAACCGCACCAAGAATCCCAAAAAATTAAATTGCCAGCGCGGTTGCCTTGTCTAGCGCTCCACAGGTCGTCCGTCGAATAGAATCTACAAAACATACTTTTCTTCGGCAACATGGGTGCCGGTGCCGGCACCCCTATGATGAGGCTGAGTATGGAGTACAAGGAGGCTGACCAAGGATTACGGAGTATCCCCACCATGACGGGTGCGGGCACCGGCACACCCCCTTAGCAATGGTTAGTACAATCTTAAGCGATGGTCGGACCTAATCCCTAAACCCTAAAACCAGTTTCAAGTCGAGTCAGTTCACAGACTTCATCCCAAACTCTAACATGTAATACCACGACACAACAAGCCACACAAATCACAACAAGCCCCCGTCATTACAATTTTCAACACATGAGGTCGACTATATCCCAGTGTAGCAATCCCACCTTAGCACGGATTCTGCGTCCAGCACCTTACGATATGACCGTAACCCTCTGCCCCACGAATGCGATATCAAAAACCACGAACTGTGTTGTCCTGAGGGTCTCCTTGTTCGAGACCTCTAAACCCTAAACCGCAAGCCCTTTTTAATGTTATAAGTAAAATTTCGGCTCTTGCACACAACACTATATTCGTTAATCGGAGACTTTTTGATGATTTTGAGACTATTCAAGAACGTGCTTTTCGAATTTGGTCTAGTAATGAGAACATAAAAATCCCATATTGATAATTTTGGGAACAATTATTCGACATAAATGCATCAAATGAGCAAAAATGTAAAGCATACATGAAAACAAATGCGTATGATATGAGAAATTGTTGCCAATGGAAGGGATGATGCGGAGAATGATTGGAAATTGAATCTATTAAATGGGTTTGAAATTCAAATATAATGGAAATACCATTAAAGTCTTCAAATAGAATAAATAACCATACTCTACGTTCTACCCCTACATGCATTTAGGAACCACGTGGACGTTTCTAGTCACACTTGTACGTCACACTATTTTTTTTTAGCGGCCGTGTCCTTGTTTTTTGCGGCCTCCATGGCTTTGAAAATCTCCGGCCCGCGGCTGTAGCCATTTTTGTAGACTTGCCCGGAATATGTGTCGTTCTTCCATATATTTGGACGTGCTCCCGAATTGTACGAAGTGGTATTGTAAGTGGAATACGAGTGCGTTTGCGAGAGGGAATGCCTTGCACTTCTCCGGAGGGCCAAACAACGATCGGACTCGGAAGATGCGGCCTTGAGGGCGTGCCTATCCAAGGAAGAAGTCGAGGAAGGCCGGCCACCAAGCGAGCGGGGAGCCGCCTGCGAAACAACGCCATGGGAAAATAAGAATAAGAATGGAGTGGGGAAAATAGTGAGGGAGGTTTGGGATGGGCGTTCGTAAAGTTCTCGTCACGCGGATGCAAGATAAGGAAAACAACGGTGAACAAGGGGGGGACGAAGAAGGGCACCTTGGATTTGGGGACGTCGGCGCGGGGCAAGATGGGCACTGCGGGGGCGTCGAGGGGAGCATCCGGAGACGATTGAGAAGGGGGATTGTTGGATGACGGTGGGGAATGAGGGCATGGAGGGCCCACGATGGCGGATGGCTTTGCGGCAGGAGGAGCGGTGACAGCAGGGGAGGGGTTGCACCGGGGAGCTTCCATGCGGAGACGACGGCTCGGGCCACGACGAGCGACGCCGTCGACGCTCGAGGGCGACAAACGCCCTAGCCGAACGAGCGTTCGCTTCTCCTTGGAGAGGGGAGAGGGCGACGGGGCGTACGCGCGGGAGGCAACTCTTGGGGGCGGGCTGTTCACAACGCCGTCGTCGATGCCGACGTCCAGGGAGTAATCCACGGCCGAGGCTGCGTCCACCGCCGAGAAATGGTAGAGGGAGGGGATCTGGAAAGCCGACACGCCGCGGGAGGGGGAGCCAGGGGACGAGGGGGGACGGGGAGTGCCGTTGAGAACACGGGTGTCACATAGGGGGGCAGACTATGGGCAACAAATAAAAGACATCCAAACATGGAAGAAAGCATTAGATAAGTGAAACACAATGACACAAACACGTGCAAGGAGAAAATTCAAATCAATTTACTGAATTTAGCGAGCCGAAGGATGCTCTTATATACACTATCGCGGGGGCTGAGTGCCGCGTTGCCGATGGGATTGGACCTAACAAAATCCGGGACGCTCCCGGTGTGGAGCACAAGCCTTCTAAGGTAAGGTGCTAGCCTATCTACCAAAAATGTGTCCTTCCTATCGCCGGTCCAAGGGTCGGGGAAGACGACGTTGCCGGGGGGGTTGAGAACGCTTTTGGTGGGGCTGTCGTCGATGAGGAGGGTGTTCTCCGGAGTTGGCCACCACCCGTGGGGGACCCCCTCGAGCGGGGGGACGCCTCGCCAAAGTCTAGACCTGAGGACCTTGAGGAATTGTTGCCCTCCGCCTCGACCGCCGAACTTGGGAACCGGCAGTCCCTTCTCGTCAAGCAGCTCATCGCATGCCTCTTGGCCGAGGACGAGGCAAGGGCTGGGTAGGTCACGGAAGAGGAAGTCGACGATGGGCTCCGTGTTCTCGACGACCATAGAGCTCCACACGACGACGTGAGCCAAGTCGAGCACCTCACGAAGGAAGTCTCGCAAGCCGAGACGGGCGCGGACAGCCTTGCGGTTAATGAGGGTGTCGAGCTCGCCGTCGTAGTCCCTCTCGTCGGGATGACGGAAGGGACGCGTGGGGACCCTGGGGATGTGTTGGGTGTGACACAACACCCCGTTGAGGTCAAAAACTATGAACGGTTTGTTTCGGGTCTCAAGTCCTCTGGCCGAGGGGTTGCGATCTATCTCCGGGGGGTCCTATGATTAACAATTCGACTAGTTTAATGCTATGATAAAGTAATGAGATTATCAAGAACATGAAGTGAAACATGAAGATGCATTATGAGGGAAGGACGAAGAGCGATAATAGCAGCGCAATGAAAATGTGGAAGGGTGTATTCACGAACGAGCGTTCGTGAATGAAGGCCGACAGTGGCATGGCGCATCATTTACGAACGCTCGTTCGTGAGCGCGGCTTGATGAACATTCACGAGCGGTCGTTCGTGAAGGTGGAAACGGGGTCGCACCCTTTTACGAACGTCCGTTCGTGATTGAATGTGTATTACAAGGATCGAAATGAACGCACATGAACATACAATACAAAAGGAATGCGAGACGAAACAAATTTTGGGAGGCATGGATGCAAATCTCTTTTGCATATGTATTAATTCGATGAATATGTACAATTTCTCAGGTGATAATTCATCACATGTTCCTAAGGCAACATTATGCCGTGTTCTACAAAATTTATCGACCTAAGGGAGCACGCAAAAAAGGCTCGAGCAGGTCTTGGATGTCGATGGAGAGAACGCGCCAAAACACAACGCATGCGGTTAGAAGGGTTACGAACGAGCGTTCGTAAAAGCATGTGGCATTCTCAGAATAGAGTTACCTCGTCATCGGGGGGAGGGGCACCGGCACTGGACCGAGGAGCCGCTCCCTCCTCAGCGATTAACGAACGCTCGTTCGTAACCTCCACCGCCGCAGACGCCTCCGTCTCCATGACATCGTCCGCTCGCTCCGCCTGGGACGCCTGGGTCTGTTGAATGGGCTCCACTTCGTGGTTGTCGCCCCCCAGGTCGAGTGCCTCCATATTTACATCCTCCATGTCCGCGGAGGGCTGACGGTCAGGGCTGTCCTCGACCTCCATTCTCTGGACCCCTGCCGTGTCACTCGGGCTCGCCTGCGTGTCCCTCACAATGACCATGTCAGTGTGTTGCGCAGTGTCATCGCCCTCCCTACCTACTCCCCTCTGGACGACCGCGAAAAACGCTGTGTCCGTCTGTGAAGGCAGTCCTACCCTTGACGGGGGAAGGGTGAGGACTGCCGGACCTGCAGATTCACGAACGAGCGTTCGTAAATCCTCGTCCTCTTGGATGGCCGCCGCGACGGCATCGTGGGTGATGGTGGTGGCCGGCGGGAGTGGAGGAGTCCCCACCGGCGTCGGGTGGGGTGGAGCCGGGAATGACGGTCCTCCAGCATAAGGGAGATGTGGGGGGTATTGGCCGGATGGGTACCCAGGAGGGAAGGGGTACGCTGGCTGTGGAGGAGCCGCAAAGCTCTGCATCCTGCTCAGCATCTCCAGGATTGCGTCCGTCTTGGCGTTGGAGGCCCTTATCTCCTCCTGAATGACGGACATCTTCCTGGCATTTTCTGCTGCAGCGGCCGCCATGTCCTCCTTCATCTTCTGCTCGAGCTTGGCGTTGAGCTCGGCGACAGAGAGAGCCTCCTCCTTGACCCGCTTGTTCTTGTCGAACTCCACCCCCAGCTCGACCATGATCTCCATGTCCCCCTCGTCCTCGTCGGAGACCTCGATGACTGCTCCCTCGGGCAACTCCACGTACGGGGTCTTTTTCATCCTCCGTCGCGTGTTGCGGAAGTGGTCCAACGATGGACGGGAGCGCTGGTCCAGCACATCCAGGTTCTCCATTTTGGGCACCTGCAGCCTTGGTCTTGGGGATACCGACGTTGAACACCCGCCAGGCGTGCCGAAGGGGTCCGCGCCAGAGACGCGCGCGGGGAGGACGTCTTGTGTTGCCCCCGCCGACGATCCCGTATAACCACCGGGAGTGCCCTGCGCGTCGGATGGATTACCCGACGGGCCCATTATTTGAAGCGGGGGGATGTCGAAGGACCGGATGATGGAGTCCACGTTGACGGATGGGGCCGGCTCATCCTCTTCTACCTCCATCACGGGCACGCCCTCGTTGGCAGACACGCTGACGTCCGTCCTCGTGGCGGTTATGTCGCCCAAATCCATGGTCGACGCCTTCGACCTGTGGACCTTGTAGTCCTCCTCGTCTATGGCGTCAACGTAACTGTTGACGCACAGGCCCAACATCTGAGACACAGAAGGAAATCGGTTAGCCATATACGAACGTGCGTTCGTAAACATCAACCCTATGAGCCGAGCAGTATACATTACAACAAAAATAGTTGAATTTCAAAGATGCCTCAGAAAATGGCATTTACGAACGAGCGTTCGTAAATGAGATCTTACCATTGCAGCGTACATGAATTTGCTGCCTCCACACACGTTGTAGACCGTCTCACCATTCGTGGCCAGGGCTTGGAGGACGGAGATGTAGAACTCCATCCTGAGCTCCAAGGCGGGGAAGACCGTGTACAGCGTCTCCTGGAAGAGATCTTTGGGAGGGGGGTGTGGAATGCTGTAGATCTTCTTGAAGGTGTTGTTGGCCTTGATAGGCGCGCACCCATGCCTTGCCGTATTCAAGGTCAAGAAGATGAGGCTCACCGCTCCCACCTGCTTGTTGCCCCTGGCCTCGTTGATGGCCACGATCCCTTCCGTCTTCGCAGGGACATACGTGCTGTGGAAGATGCTGTACTCGAACTTGATGGTGTCCTCGTACAGCTCCGTGACGACGGAGGCCTTCTCCTGTTCCACAATCCATAGCCACACGTGTGGCTCCCTCATGGCCGGAGATTTGTACTCCATGAATTTGGCCATGAAGGGGTTGTAGAACGGCACCCCCTTCGCACCCTGCCTTGCGGCACCCGGGATACCCCTGAAATCGATGAGTGCGAAGGGGCACCCCCTTCGGTCCTCCCTCACCTCAGCCCTGCTGATGGTGCCGTCCCACTTGGAGAACGAGGTCCTCTCCAGCCCCGTTGTCACCACGCAAAATCTTGCCACCCCCTCAAATGTGGCGTTCCTCTTCCTCTCCAAGAAGGAGATGTACCGCTGCAGCTCCACAGGTTCCGTCTCTGTTTTCTTTGTTCTTTTATTTCCCTTTAGCTTCAAGACAGCGACGTGCTCCTTTACCAAACTGCGCATCGATGCGCCGTTTATGTTGTACTGCACCTTGAAACCCTTCCAATTTGCCCAATTGACGTCGCCGTCGGCATGGAAGAGTTGCATCTCCGGCAAGAGCCCACTCAACTCCCGGATCGCAGCAGTCTTGAGCTTCCTGTGGTCGCACCACTCCTTGATGGAGTACGTGCCGGGCTTGTGCTTTGGTCTCTTCAAAAAAATCTTGGGATACGGGATGGTCCTTCCCACTGTATTCCCAAGAAGGTGGACCGCACATCGCTGCAGCTCCGACTCTGTGAGTCCTTGCAATGCCCTGAAAAATTCCCTCAATAGTGGAGGGGCTTCCGCGCTCTTGTCGACGTTGTATTTCTCTTCAGTGTCGGGGTTGACCAGATCGCCCAAGCTGTGAGCGTCGAAAAAGTGGGTCCACAAATCCCAGGTGTTGTTGTTGCAGCAAATCAGGCGGAGCTCGCCCTTGAGCTCCAGGACTGATTTCGTGGTGGTGGACTTCATGTCGATGGAGGAGAATTTGTCCACCATCGCGTCACAAAACGCCTGCAATACACGAACAAGGATCAGTGTTGTAAATTAAATACGAACGCACGTTCGTAATTTCACGAGTTTCCGAAAATGCAATTGATGCCTAATTGCGAGTTGGGAGAAACTAATTGTAGCCCACACTTTACGAACGCTCGTTCGTAAACTCACCTTCCACTGTGGAGACTGGCTTTTGGCGTTCTCCCTCTCTTTTGGCGGACACCCGTGGGCGACCCATACGTCTCTCGCAGCCACTATGTTTGCCGCCCAGGACGCCTCAAAAGCCTTGATCTTGTTTCCGGAATTCAGGTATGTCGATATTTTCCGGAGCTTGTCCCAGTCGTCCGACCACACCAAGAACGCCCTCCAGTACCGCAGCTCCGCCTTGAGCTCGTGTTGGAAGTTATCGTCCTTGAGGATGATTTGCGACGCCTCCAAGTTGTGCTGACCATCGATAATCCAGAACTCGCCATTCTGGATTCGGGGCCAATCCCTCTCCGTGGGACGAGAAGTTAAACCCTTGGGCATGACGCAGACAGTCTGCCTATCCCACTTCACGTTGTTCATGAGATTGTTGATCTGCCACTTCACGCCCTCGCTCTCGCGAGACCTAACCACCCACTTGTTGGGGGATTTCTCGCACTTGAAGCAGTCCACGTTGAAGGTGAAGTGGCGCCCCATGGGCCAGCAATCCTTCGAGTAGTTGTTGAACTCTCTCAGGATACGGGTCGCCTTCGTCGCGTCCGGGTTCTCTCCTTTCTTCAAAGGGGTGGGCATAACTGGCGGCGAGCTAACCTCAGCGGCTTCGGTCACTCCCGACCTCTCCAAGTCGTCCCTCGACCTTTTGGATGGCGTGGATTGTCTGCTTGGCCCCTCCGGCAACCTGCTCGCGGAAGGCACTGGCCTGGGTGCGCTCCTGGAACCTCCTGCCCCCGATGCAGATGGTTTTCTCGGACTTTTCTTTTTCTTGTTGGCTTCCGCGACCGCACTGTTGTACTTGGAGATGTTCAATGCCAGTGCAGTCAATTTCCTGGCAGTCCAAAATTGGCTGAGGATGTACTTTGAGAATAGATCCTCCAGGTTGAAGTGTTTTGCATCTGGTGCAACATTCAAGCACGCGTAGACGTAAGAGAAGGAGTACTTCAAGTAATGCAACAGGAGATTGATGTGGTCTTTCTTGTTCTTCATGTCCAAGATAACATAATCTCCCTGGGCCTCTATGGATTCTATCTCCCACGTCTTCATCTGCACCCACTGTTCTGGCTGGTCTGGCCTTGTTTCCAGCTCGTAGGTGAAACGGAGCGCGAAAAGACCGTCTTCCATTTTTGTTGGTATTGCCGTCCACTCCCCCATGAAATCCTCTTTTGGGACATAATTCGCGTTACCGTTTGAGTCCGCAACGGACTCTGGGAGGCGATCAATGGGCACGGCGAACAGGTCAATTGCGCTTCTGCTCGATCTGGCCATCTGCACCATAACAAAACAGTTAGGATCGTTTTACGAACGTTCGTTCGTAACATTACCGATTGGCATGTGGGTAGGATCTGACTAAGATCTGTGGAGTATTTATGATCGTCATAAATTGTATTCAATCAAGTGTTCCAGCAGATTTTTAGGAGATTTACGAACGAGCGTTCGTAAATGATTGTGATTTTCAAGGCGGTTAATTAAGTTTACTACTTTACGAACGCTCGTTCGTAAGGTATTGTACTTGTATTTGTTTGCTCATGTATGCGTCTTACGTGATGCATATTATCGAAGGTTATTTGGAAATGCAGCATGTTGATGTTATTTGTTATTTGTTAATGTTCGCATTTTAGGTATATATTTACGAACGAGCGTTCGTAAATATTGAGCCCCCAGTTTGTATAAATGTTTACGAACGTACGTTCGTGAAAATGAGGCACTGGATTTTGGGTACGGTTGTTTACGAACGCACGTTCGTAAACATGAGGCACTGGTTTTTGGGTACATATGTTTACGAACGCACGTTCGTAAATATGAGGCACTGGGTTTTGGATACGGTTGTTTACGAACGTGCGTTCGTAAACAGGGGTTGTGTTGAACGCCGTCTACCCATTTACGAACGCTCGTTCGTAAATGGGTCATCTTTTGTGTTTATTGGAAATATTGTGTATAAATATATGTATACGTATACGTATATATACGTATATATATATGTACGGATACGTGTACCAATTGCTGCTCGATTGGGCTGAGCAATGCTTGCATTCGTGCCTGCAACGCATGGTCAGAATAATGAAACTGCAGAAATGAATAGATTCAAACAAAATTGAGTTTCAGAATGTGATGAGGAATTCAGAATGAGGATCATAGCTTAACTTGCATACAGAACAGGCCAAAGCTCATCATGCATATAACAAAACACATGTATCTCAACAATGATCAAACTCAAAATGTGAGGGAAGAGTTCAAAAGGATTACTGTACTCACATTGAAATGTTCTACACCAAAAACCTGATCTTCCACCCTTACTGGAAAACCCTGAGAACCTCACAAATGTATACTTTGAAATGCACCCTTGCACCTTCCTCACACTTAAGCCCTCGCAAGTTATATACAAACCCTAGCAACTACTCTGATGTACATGCAACTCCCAACCTTGCAACTCTGAAGTTTGTGACTCAAGCTTGCTGCTCCAAACCTTGCAACTCTCAACCTTGTACTTCTTGCGCTTTACACTCAAGCTTGCTACTTGAAACCTGCAACTCTCAACCTTGTACTGCGATTTACACTCTCAAGCTTGCTACTTGAAACCTGCAACTCTCAAGCTTGTAACTCTTCCGCTTTACACTCTCAAGCTTGCTACTCAAAACCCTGCAACTCTCAACCTTGTAACTCTTTCGCTTTACAGTCTGAAGCTTGCTACGCAAAACCTTGCAACTCTCAAGCTTGTAACATAAGCACTTTGCCCTAAACTCTTGAAACTCGCGCCAACAAAACTAATATCTCTCAACACACGCACGCACAATACTATTAAAAGACGAGAGGAAAAAATGCAAGAGCTTCGCTCCACATCTGCTCGGCGCTCCGCTCCTCTCTCTCTGCTCCAAATGACAATGAGGAGGAGAGCTGAGGGGGCGCGGGGAGGTAGCCGCCGCCGCTAGGGTTTTCCCGCCGTTGACACGTGGCCTCCCCCCACTGGGGGGGCCGGGATGAGAGGGTGATGGGGGATGGGGGGATGGGGAGGTGGGGGATGGGGGGATGGGATGGGGATGAGGGGATGGGGGGATGGGATGGGGGATGGGATGGGGGGATGGGGGGGATGGGATGCGATGGGAGGTGGGCATGGGGACGGGGACATTGGGGGATGGGATGGGATTGGATGTATAAGAAAGGCATGACATAATCATGCTTTGTAATATGTATATGTAGTGGATGCGTTTATCACCTTAACCATAAGAACTTAGTATAAATACATGAATTTTGATTGGTGCATCCCCCTAGTACATCTACATTCGGATTCCTTGTAAACATCTTTTAAATAGGGAACCGATAATAAAATCGTAGTGAACAATGCACGTCATTTAGTAGGGATTCGAAGAAGAATTCAACCCCAAGGATGTTGATATGGTCTTTTGAAATATAGTGTTTTCATGAATGAGACATCTTTCATGTTGTTCGATGGTTCCTCAAATAATTACTAGGTTCAAAAAGAACCCAATTTGAGATTGGCAGGAGGCGGTGTCCTTTTCTTACAAGAGGTGGATGAAAATTCAATTTCCAAAAGGTCGTCAATTCATTTAATTAGGTGCCAACTTGAACTAGCACATTTGAGCCATGTGGTCGAATGTTTGGCTAGCATCAAATGTGAACTACACATAAATTAACAAGTTATGCCCCCTTCCCACTTGACTTTAGCTAAGACTAAAAGTATTTCCCAGGAAACGGGTAAAGATCCCTCCCTTATAGCGGAGGCATACGGCTATCCCAATGCACCTACAAGAACTTGCTTTGGAGACTTTCAAGTAGGTTTTCTCTAATTACCTTTCACACATCTTCATTGTTTTATCTACCAAGCAAGGATTGTTGGGCAGTTTTTGTCCCATCCCCAAATGCCTTGCCACTCACCTAACTGACCAATGGTTTTTGTTAACGGAGCTCCTTGTGCCCTCATAGCTAAGACTAAAAAAACCAATGACAAGGATGGGAGGCACCACTTTTAAACGTCCTAGATTATTGCCTCATGTTTAGGTACCGATGGGAGGGTTGGTGCTTGAGGCTTAAGACCTCCACTTTTAAGCCATGCCACATCATTTGCAAACTAGGCTCGGCAATACATAATGTCGATGCTGTGAAGGCCGGGTTGTTAGAACCAACTTTTAGTGTTACCTAAAGTCAGGTGGGAAGGGGGCATTAGTGCGATATGGGTTTTTGATAGGTCAATGTTGTTTGTGTGTGTACTAATCTATTGTATTAACTACTAAACATGCACAACTTCCACAAACCCTAAACACTAACCCCAAACCCTAAACCCTACATCCCTAAATCTTCAATAGTGTTAAGTGCAAATTGATTGATCACACAATCCATGACCTTATTATAACATGCATATGTTAAGACTAGTTTAAATCAACACTTTTAGCTATGCACATACTTCTCGTGGGATGCAAAACACACAATTATAAGTGTGGCTCCACCTAGGTATGGTTTCAATCCATATGCTTACTCTATCTTATGCACGATTCCAAAGTAATTAAACCTTTCCACACATGCCGGATTAATTCACTCTTTCCACAGCTAGGGTGGGATCTGAAATAAAACCCACATTTAATCTAGGTATGGTTTGAATTCATATCCTTAATCTACCTTACAAGCCATTATAATAATGGATAAACCTGCCTTTTATTGGTGTTCACGCACTTTGTGAGCGTATTACGGGCATGTTTTGATGTGAATCATATGATTATACCTACAAGTTTAAGGGCCTCCACAATCAATTTTTACCCACTCTTACCTCATTGTCTCTATATATATATCTCACTTAGACCTTGGTAATATATAATAGGTAACAATATTAATTGACAAAAAACTTGTACTTCACACCTTGGTTGCAGATCATTTATTCTATCTTAACCATCATCATATTTAGATTACATTAACTATTACAATACATATATATATACACCTATATATATACACATGTATATACACACACACACACATATATACATATATATTTACACACACACACACACACATATATATATATACACATTTATATATACACATTTATATATACACATATATATACATATAAAAATTATAATTTTTTTTCGGCAGACCTTGGTAACAAGTAAGGTGTATAACCAATGTACATATTTTGAATATGTTGCGTGCATGCCATTCATGTTCCATACATAGGGTCATGTATGTTCCGCATGGATAGAATGGCATATTGTTAGGTCAAAGTAGGCGGCGGGAATCCACTTTTTAAATAGCATCCAAGGGCCCTTGAACCACTCCAGAGAAGTACTTAAAGCTCTTCCCCCCCATAACAGAGCTCTTTTTTGCGGCAGACGCCAAGTGTGCGCCCTAGAGACCCCACGGAGCGTGCTCACGCCATTCTCCTGCGCATCAAGCGTACACTCCCCAGGTACAAGACAACGTACAGTCACCGCATATACCGCCGTTAATACCGGAGCTTTACGAACGCACGTTCGTAAAGATGGAGCACGCTTTAGTGGGTGGATCATAGGATGGCCGACAGTATTTACGAACGTGCGTTCGTAAATACACCTGGGATTATGTCTGCGCAAACAGCGACATCCAGACATTCATGCAGACAAACAATAGGTCAGAGATACGAACGCACGTTCGTAAAGCTTAAGTCCACGCATTTGTAATTGGATCAGACATAGGAGGGTCCTCTGTTTACGAACGTGCGTTCGTAAATCCACCATGGATGATGTCTGCGCATACAGCGACATCCCTCCAGGCATTTATGCAAACAAACAATACGGCAGAGATACGAACGCACGTTCGTAAAGCTGGAGCACGCACTGGAGGTTGATCAGACACAGGATGGTCTTGAGTTTACGAACGGACGTTCGTAAAGACCACCGAGGATTACGGTCTGCGCATCCAGTGACATCCCTCCTACACATTTATGCACTGACAATATGGCAGAGATATACGAACGCCCGTTCGTAAATATGCCATCAAAGGATTTACGAACGGACGTTCGTATGTCGCACACGCATTTGTCACTAGTTCAGATAATGATGGTCGGGAGTTTACGAACGTCCGTTCGTAAATGCACCTGCGTGTGGTCCACACCAACACCATGTCCAGATACGTATGGCGATGCATATGCTGAATATATCATTGATATACGAAATGGATTTCGTAAATATGCCACTCAGGAGTTTGCGAACGGACGTTCGGATGTTGTACACGCATGTGTACCAGTATAGCATGTGGAGATAGTATACATATGGCTATGCCTAGGCACTCTATGTCAGTGATATACGAACGGGCGTTCGTAAATACTTCAATGGCATATTTACGAACTCCCTTTCGAACGATGGCCTTGAGTTTACGAACGTGCGTTCGTAAATACCACCTGAGAGTATGTTCTGCGCAGCACTACATCCCTCTAGATACATTTATGAAAATACACCTAATGGTAGATATATACGAACGGGGGTTCGAAAATATGCTATTGTAGGTTGGACGACTTGACGTTGTTTTGTCGCACACTTATCCATTTCGTCCAATACACAGGATGGCATTTCTTTTATGAATGAACGGCCTGAAACACCACAATGGCGATGGTCCATGTTGTAGTTGACAGAGTATGGCCAGGAACATACAGCTGTTCGTATTTAGACACTCCAATAGTAGCATGGGTTGTTTGCGAAGTTCGGGCCATGTATTTACAGATATTGTGCGCTCTTGTATGCTTGGCATCCGTTCTTGTATGCGTGGCATCCGTTCTTGTATGCGTGACATCCGTTGTGTGGTTGGTCATGACATGGTTGTTTGTTTAGGTGTGATGGCAGTGGATGATGGAGATAGTGCATTTGAGTTTTCGACGAATGCATCGTCCTCCGATATTGAATGTGACCTCTCGTCCCCGTCTGCGGACACTAATGACGGGACGAACGGGGTGGGCGTGTCTGTGTATACCTCCTCCCATGAATCTTTCGAATTCCACGAACAATCTCCACATTCTGGGGATGACCATGATGACATTCCTCTATGTGCTGGTTTCGGGAGGGAGGAATGGGTGGGCCTAGATGTTGTTCTACTAAACGAGCTTGGTGTCCCGGTGGCAGATGGCATATGTAGAAACTCCGATCCCCGTGAATGTGTTGATGTCAACCCCCTTGGTTTCGATGATGTGGACGTGTGCATCTTGAATTCCTTGGCACCGTGTGAGGTCCCGTTGACGTGGAGATTTTCCTTGCGTCGATGGCCCCTTCGTAGGGTTCTCCATGAAGAAGTAAGCTTGTGGGATCATGGACGGCGGCACAAGCAAACGCAGTTAGCTTTGTTGGGCACAATTCGTCCTCGCAAAGGCCTACGTAAATACGATTCAAGTCGCGTGTCTCGCGGAGATACGGAGAGACGGCGGGATCGCATCTTGGGAGACGATTCTATCCGTCTTGTTTCTGGAAAGGATTGTTGCACGATGAAATGTTGCCAATTTTTTCCACGCGAAAAAATTCGGTCTCTTCGTCAAGAGATGTGGCTTGCGGATTTTCGTATGCGGTCGGCAAAGAAACTCGAGGTCCACAGAAATTTGCACATTGATACCCATGGCCGTAAGGTCGTGACCCTTGAGAATGTGGACGTTTGTTGCACAGCGTGGTATATCATCCATGCGGTCTCCAAGGCTGACTTCTATAGGTTTCGGAAGTATTCTTTGTTGGGTCGCCGATCTCGATTTCATGGCAACTCTGGCACAAAGAAACCTAGGGAGGCGACACTCCAAGCATCCGCGACCCTCTCCACCATCATAGTGCCATTGGCCGATGCAATGCCCCACAAGACGAGGACATTGTCATCAGGTGAGAAAGTTGTTCAAATGGTGTTGCCCACGGGCACGAAATGGAAGAACATCTTAACGGACATCAACGAAGTGGGTCGCATCGCGGGATGTGGGCCCATTTCGTTGTCCAAGTTGAGTGTAATTAAAAACCAACAGTTTGCGGAATACATTTTGAAGAGACCTGGGGACAAGTTCGCTAGGTGTACGGCGTGTGAGAAATACAAAGGTCTTCGAGACGCCCACCCTATAGGCACTGAATCCCATACTAGACACCAGAGAAAATACATTGAGCATGTCAACAACCAGGAGGCACATCGTCAAGATTACTACAAGAACCGTGCACTATCCATAATGAGGCCTGCGGAGGTTCTAACAGTGATTCATGATAAAATGGACCATGCGAAGACCGCATGTCCTTGTTATGCACGCAAAATAAAGGCCACGGATGGTCTCTTCAAGTTGCCTGTAGCTGTCACAGGTTCGTATAGAATTCCACATGTGTGTTGAAAGGATCTCCGATTTGCATTGGGTTTGTTTTCCAAATGACCAACTCCATCCATCCGGTGTGTAGTTATTTCATATTTTTGTTGTTCACGCATCGTTTGTTTTTCTTAGGTATGATCGCCCATGGACATGTGGATGTCAAATATGCCCATTATGGTTTGGATTTTTACCCTGGCGATGCCAACCACACGGTCGGTTCATTTGCAAAACTATTGCGCGATCTCGAAAAGCCACCGGTACACTCTTCCCGTGCCCTTTTCGATGGTTGTGGAACGACACCCCTTTATGAGGCAGTGCTACAAGGGAAGGAGGTTTGTATGTCTTCATTGCCGGAACCACCCGGAGAACCCATTATTGCAAAACCCTTGCCTCCAACTCTCCACGTTCAACTTGATAATTGTGCTAAAGACAACAAATGCCGATACGTGTTTTGTTTTTGGTCGATGCTCGTGGCAAAAGGCATCTTCAAAGAGGTGTTTGTGTCTTTCTTGATGGTGGGGCACACGCACGACGATATTGATGCCTCATTTGGCCGTTGGAGCATGAAGTTGCATGAAGAGGATTTTCCCACCATACCACTTCTCATGAAATCATACATGGATTTGGACAATGTACCGGTGATCCCGCACATGATTGAAGAAATACCAAATTTCAAGGCCTTCATCAAGCCATACATGTTGAAGGGAGTGGACCGTCTGGTGGGACATACCAAAGCACAACAATTCCGCTTCTATATGAGGGATGATGGTGTCCCCGCCATGCAGTTCAAGCTTTTGTGCACATCTCCAAATTGGGGCCCGGAGGATGGTATACTCGTGTGGCGTCAAGACAAGGATGGGAAATGTTTGCTTCCGGATGGGGAACCAAAGCCTTGCAAACCCGATCCCATGAGGAATGGGCCGGAAATCATAAAAGGCATATCCGGGTTCATTGAGTATTGGAAAGAGTTGTGTGAAGAAGACATCACCAGACGTGTTAGGGATACTCATGAGCCGTTGATCGCGTATTGGGATCGCATACGCTCAGCCTTGATGACCGTTGGTGTCGACACCCGTACGACTTTGACACAAGGATTTTGGCCACAAAGTCGTTTGACAGTTGTGGAGTCCGATGCTATGTTATTTAGCAATGGAGACGTCCGTGAAGAGTTTGCAATGGACGAGCATTACGTTGGCCCTGCGCGCAATCGTCCGGCTCCGTCGTTTCGTGTGGGTGTTGATTGCCACGAGGGTTATATGGTCCTCGTACGAGCAGGAGATGAGGAGCACCCCAAACCAATTTGGTTGGTGAAAGCATTGTCTTCACCCAATTTTGTTAGAACTAGCCCCAACTTTCGTCAAATTGAAGTGGAATATTGCCGTCCGAGCACCAAAGACCAGAACGTGCTCCGCACCTATTTAGGTTGGGACACCAAAAAGGGTTTCAAGTGGACAGTGGACTCCGCGTACGGACCGGTTTGGATAAACACGGATACCATCCTTTGTGCTTGGAAGCCGCGCAAAGGTTCTAAATCGGAAACAATGACCATCCCCCAAAAACATATAGATTTTGCCAAAGACAACTTGGTACGTATTGCAGCTGCGGAAAATGATGCCGATAATGGATATGAAGCGGAAGATGGAGATGGGGAAACATAACGTAGGTTGGAATTAATGTGGAAAATAGGGGCACTTTGTAGACTTGGTTTTATTGCGGATAGTATCAAATTTATACATACGTTTGGGATGTGCCATCCAATTCCATAAGACCCTTATATATGGGATGCGCATCCTAAACTTTATAAGGACATAAAAGCATTTGTTTTTGGGATTCGATTGTTATTTTCCACTTATAGTTCATGTTTTGATTATGATTTAAAGACTTACTATTTTGAGTGTTGTGCATATTCTTTGCATGCGAAGTTGCAAACCGTCATGTTCCCGATGTTCCCGATGTTCCCAATGTTCCGCATGCTCATAATATTGGCATCCCAAACTATGGGCGTATTTCATTTTGAGACTTTCAAAAGTCTCCAATTAACGAATATAGTGTTACACCTTCACTACTTGAAAAAAAATGGGATTGGCATTGATTACATTACTTTTTATAATGGCTGGCCCTTGTCGATTTGTTTGTGTTTGCTTGAGTTGAACACTTGTTCCATCAGAATGGAGATTTTGAGCCACCATCTGCATTTCTTCTTCGTCAAGATTTGTTTGAAGCCAACATAGTTTTAGACTACTATAGATTGTTACATGAATGAAATGATTATGCTTCCGTAAACTTGTGGACGATTTCACATACTACTATTCAACAACTGATGAATATAAAAATTTAGAGAGGTTGAACGACCTGAAGTTTAGGTACACAATTGGCCTCCTCCTCAACATCTTCCTCGCCTACTGACTTAGTGTCGTCCGAACTCGCCGATACAATGCTTGGTTGCTCCTCCACCACCTCTAATCCCTCGCCGTCAGAGCTCCTGTCATCGAGCATTAAAACCCTAACCGTGTCCCCCAACTCGGCTTCTCTTTTGTTGCCTCTGCCTCGTGCCATTCTTGCTGCCTTCAACTGTTTTGAACTAGAGAAGAGAAGTTTGCGTCGTCTACGAGGCTGACTCGAATAGGAGAGTTCAAGCAATTCGTCTTCAGGCATGTCTCAGCTAGTCCCCAATGTTAGGTGCGGAAATGTTTGGTCCGTAATGAATGTTGCCTTCTATGAAGAACTTGGATCTTTGCCTGAGGTAATGCCTGTAGCAAACTGAGATCCACATTTCCCACTACCTCGTATTTGGTTTTTATTCCTCTTTGGTTGCTTCGCTACCTTTAATTTGAATTCAAATGAAGACACCGTCATAATGTCTTTAAAACAATTGATATTTTTGAACTATAGCTGCAAAGTATCCTATATTTATCTCTTATGTATTCGTTGCACACTCAATTTAAATCTTTATTTAAAGATCAGCTTAATATCGGTCATTCGATGACGAAGCTGTGCATCTGCCTCCCTGGTCTTCTAAACTTAGATGGTTGCCCTCCATATACCATAGCATAGGTTGTTAAACATCATTACAACACCTGGAGTGCCGTCATTTGATCACTTCAGTGATGTTCAATACCATCTCTTCCATCACATATCATGTATTGGTCTCCTTCTTCGTTGCAGACACTACTTGGTGCATCCTTAGTATTGTAGTTGTGAAGTAGTATGGCCACCCTTCCGTCAACATTGGCGAATATGGTGGTCATTCATGGAGATGGTCGTGGGATCCCTATTTCATTTCCTGTTGGAGGAGATGGCCTCTGCACAGTTAGTGCAAGTCGCCTTTCTCTTAGATTTGAGTTTGCTGAAGGGTCTATGCATATTGATGAAGAAGTTTTTGATCCATTGATTGGAGCTCTTACCCACACAGTTGGTCACCTTTCTACTTTGGTGGCTAAGGGTATGGTGTGGATTTTAAAACCTGCAACATATAGGGTCTACGGACAGAGAGATGCAGTACAGCAAGGGTCCCCTCATTTTCTATCATCTAAAGCAGAAGGAAGCAATATTGAGTGTTCCGTATTCACGAAGATTAAGAGTGAACCATGTGAGGAATTGATTCATCTTCTTAGCGATGACTCAGAAGATGATTGCCCTGCCATGCTACCATGTAGAGTAGGTCCAAGTCCCTCTGTATTGATTTCTCGCCCTCCATCTTTCAATTCCCAGTCATCGGATACTAGTATTTTTTCTATATCCAAACCTCCTCTTCCACCTAGAGTTTCTGAATCTACAAGCGTAGTACAGTGCTTGCAGCGACTTGTAGTGAGAAAAGGCTCAAAATCAGTCTTCACTAAATTGGACTTCAATGTCATTGCGATCATGAAAGTGGAATTTCTCCCGCCAAGCTTTGATGGCGATGTCATTTTCGAACTACCCTCTATTGAGACATTTTCATCTCGTTCTTCGGCAAAGCTCCTTCGAGGCATGGATAAGCGGCATGATGGCCATGCATGGACGCGGACCATAACTTCCAACATCAAGAACGATTTTGGACTCACCTTCAGAATGTCTTCCTGCTTAGGACATCTGCGTTGCATGAATGAAGATTGTGATTACCGTTCCCGAAGACGCAACGATGATGTACCCAATGAAACAGAGTGGGAAGGAGTATCATCGATGTTGTTTGAACCCGGAGCTGATTCACCAAAAGGGTCAACAATTATTTGCAAGATTTGTAAGGTTCCTCCCTCTTGCCTCCAAGTTTGTCCGGCGAAGATCTATTATGTTATTGCACAACCACACATGACTCGCGCTTGTGTCCACCTAGGCTTTCATAAGCAACCGGTGAAGATCGGGGACTATAGGGCCTCATGTGAGAGGACAAGAAGCCTCCTCGGAGAACAAGTAGAACGAACTCCAATGGCAACCAACTCTGCCATTGTATTCGAAGCAAGTAAAGAGTTCTTGGGTGAGTTGCTCTTATCCAATGATGGAATGCCTCAAAAAAATCTTGCTTTGGATGAACTTGTCCCTGTCTTTGAGAAATTTAAGCACATGACGTCCAGGGATTACACGTCACGTCGCGTCACGTCCTGTGACAGCGACGTGACGGCAGACCTGAAAACGTCACGTCCGTTTGGGGGGGGTAAAACAGTTTACCCTGTCGTCACACAGGGTAAACTGTCGTCAACAGTGTCGACTGCTAGTGGGCAGTCGACGAGTTACAGTGACTGCTACTAGGCAGTCGACACACTGAATCGACTGCTAAAGGGCAGTCGTATAGGTGTGTCGACTGCTGACGGCAGTCGAATTTCCATGTCAACTGCTCAAGAGCAGTCGACTACCATAACTAGTCGACTGCTAATAGCAGTCGACTTGGCTTGTCGACGGCTCTTGGGCAGTCGACATGGAAATTCGACTGCCGTCAGCAGTCGACGACAGGCGGGCGACTGCTTGTGAGCAGTCGTCTGCCCTTCAAGTCGACTGCTATTAGCAGTCGACTTGGACTGTCGACTGCCCAACTGCAGTCGACAACCCAAGTCGACTGCTAATAGCAGTCGACAAAGTCCGGACGACTGCTGGTGGGCAGTCGCACCCCTTCGTCGACTGCTAATAGCAGTCGACGAAGGGGTGCGACTGCCCACCAGCAGTCGTCTGCCCTTCTTCGTCGACTGCTATTAGCAGTCAACTTGGACAGTCGACTGCCCAACTGCAGTCGACAACCCTCGTCGACTGCTAATAGCAGTCGACAAAGTGCGGACGACTGCTGGTGGGCAATCGCACCCCTTCGTCGACTGCTATTAGCAGTCGACTTGGACAGTCGACTGCCCAACTGCAGTCGACAACCCAAGTCGACTGCTAATAGCAGTCGACAAAGTGCGGACGACTGCTGGTGGGCAGTCGCACCCCTTCGTCGACTGCCCAACTGCAGTCGACAACCCAAGTCGACTGCTAATAGCAGTCGACAAAGTGCGGACGACTGCTGGTGAGCAGTCGCACCCTATGGTCGACTGCTATCAGCAGTCGACTTGAATGGGTTGCGACTGCTCGTGAGCAGTCGCACCCCATGGTCGACTGCTAATAGCAGTCGACGAAGGGGTGCGACTGCTCACGAGCAGTCGCGTAGAGACACCCATGGGCACGTGGCGTCCATGGGTTGGTCCAGGGGGCGTCTAATCGAAAGGACGCCTCCTTGGGGTATATATGGACCCCACTTCCCTCATTCCCTCACTCCCACCTCCCTCCATTTGGGCCTAGGTTGTTAATCAACCCTTGCCATTTGGAGATAGAGGTGAGCTGGAGGGCTACAGGTGGACATACGTACTGAAATACGTATACGGTGCATACGATATACTGTTATTGCCTAACGTGTGTATTGCAACCCACCTACATACGGTCTACATTGTACCCCATTGCGGTTAGTTTGAACCATACCGGAAATTGTTATATGTGAACACTTATTTTGAAAGTGGTTTAAATCTAATTATGTAGTTTGAACTTTGAACGGCCTTAATTTGGTTTTAGTGAATTGGGGAAAAAATTGTGGGTGGTGGCGCTTATTTTGGAAATGCTACCATATTAGGTTTAATTTATAGTAGGCATACAAAGCTAGGGGTTAGGGGCAACGATGGCAGACGAAGATAACTTGCCGCCGGAACCTCCACGTGGCGGGGATTTGGATCCGGGGGGGACTCCGCAAGCGAGACCGGGGTCGGCAGGCGCTAGAAGACGCGGCAATGCGCCGAGGGGCAGGCCGCAACCAATCAATTTGGAGGTGGCGCGGGACCCGAACATTCTCGCCAATCCCGGCTGGCAAAATGAGAGGGGCATGTGGTTGTATAGCACGGTCCGAAGGTACGTAGAGTGGACCCATTTGACGAGGATGTTCGTTCCTAGCGCGAATGCTGAACGGATGTCTAGACAACGCTATGGCATATGGAGGGAGGTGAGCCATCAAATATTTGGAGAACGGTGCAAGGAGGTGTGGGATTTCTTGTGGGGTGCACCGAGGGAATTTGATCGCGGGCATATGCTAATGTGGTTATGCCAAATGGTCTACGCGGAGGTAATTTTGGGAGTGGATATCGACTGGTCCACCATACCCCGCACGAGCCCGGACTTGAGGCAGGCACGCCGGATCACGGTCATACCAAGTGCCGTGCTAGGACGGAACGCTGGCCGTCCGATTCCATTGGCATGGCAAACTCCAATGAATCCTTTGAGGGTCCGATCTTATTTTGATTTCCTTGCGGGACCAGATCATCAAATTGTGGGGACTCCACCGGCCGCCGAGTCAAACATGGACGAGCACAACATTGTCATAGGGTTGCCGGTTGAACCACCTAGCCGGCGACAAAGGGTCCACGTGACACCGCCACATGGTTCCCGGTTGGTTTGTCCTCCATCTTCGCCCGTTGATGTGGAGATGGCATCGGCGGTGCCATCCCCACCACTGGTAGTTGCCGACAACGACGTTGTGGAGGCGTTGAGGGCGGAGTTGGCAAAATGCAAATCTGACCACGAACGGGAATTGGAGATGGTCCGACGTGCACACGCCGAGGAGGTCCAAGGGTTGAAGGCCGAGATTGCACGTTTGACAGACCTTGAACTTGCGAGGGCTGATGCGCCACAACTGCCGCAAGCAATGTCTGGTAGTGATGGACAAGGGCGGGAGCCGTCGCCCACAACAAACTTGGAGGCAATGAGGGTTGATTACGACCGGGTCATTAGGAGGAACCGGTTGTTGGAGGACGACTACATGGGCATGGTCACAGCCACTATCATGTTCGCCACGCGTGAGAGGGCATTGATGGACGAGCTGACACACTATAGGGACCACGGCGAACAGTGGCCCGAACGACGGCTTCTTTTTACCTCGTGGCCGCCATTGGATTTCATGTATCCTGAGAACCTCCCGGTCGATGACGACCATTACCCCAGTATTGCGTGGACCAAGAGGCCCGAGGATGAATTCCAATGGGATACCGCAGTATCATCCCGCATCGTGATACCCCCGGCCAGACCAGCCTTGTTGTGGCCATGCGTCCCCGATTGGATCAAGGACGGGAACATGTGCCCCATTTGTTCCAATCCTTGGGGACCCGAAGGCGCATGGATCGTTGGGTCGTGCGGTCACATGGTCCACCCGAATTGTTTGTTGCCACACATGTTGCAAACACGCCGTTGTCCTACGTGCCAAGCCCCTCTGCATCGAAGGTTGTACGAGCAATTCGGAGTGCAATGGGGAATGCCTCCCGATTTTGAATACACAATAATCCATGGTGTGCCGCCCGCAGAATACGGCGATCCTCCTGCTTATAGCTGGCGTGCACGGAGGTATTTGAAGGACCTGCGAGGCTACCCGACAAACTTCACGCCTGAAATGTACACAAGGGTTGCTCATGAGTTTTACCCCGGCTCCTCTCCTCAGGCCGTAGGTTTGAGGGCATTTTTGTACCGTGTTGTGGGTGGGCATGCCGGAGAGACGGGTGAATACGTCCCAGGTCCTCACCCCCACGGATACGTGTATGACTCCAACGGCAATGTGCCAGTGGGGGTATTACCACGGGAACCGGTCCCGGGCGAGGAAACAACTTGGGATGTGGAACACGTGTTGGACACAACAAGTTTTGAGGCCGATCTGGAGAGGCAGGAGGCCGTTACACAAGAAGGTAGCTTCAATGAGGTGGACGTCCAAATCCGGATGAATGAGTGGAAATACGTCAACGGCCTTTTGGACATCCGTGACGGGGCCTCTAGCCCCACCATGCAAGACGTCCTGCGCCATCCGAATGCCGCGAGGGGGTTGCACATTGGAGACCGCGCGCGCGCTCGTGCACAAGCTGACCGGGAGACTGCGGCGCAAGAACTATGGGCCATCACCGAGAGCAGGCGTGAGGCGAGGCGCCGGACACTACGGCCACCAAATCTGAACGGTGCAAGCTCAAGCCGCGGACCCCCCATTGCATTGGATAGTGATTCGGAGCCGGATTAGGAATGTTGGCTAGTGTTTGTGAGATAGGCGTTGGACTATGAGGCATTATTTGATACTCAATTGTACACAATGCGGGAAAAACCATGATTTTGGAAATGTTTATAAGTGAATTATTGTTCACTATCAATTTTGGGAGTAATAAACAAGTGTCGCACAATGATCATTTCTTATGTTTGCCCACACAATCGGTTGCCACAAACATCCAATTAAACCATGGACTTTGCATCTACATGCATTTGCACTTGAATCAAACACGTATCGATGCAAATAACTGTGACAATGATTCCATGTGGCATGATTATAAGTTCACACCAAGCGGAAAACATCACCGCAATATTGCTGGGAATTCATATATTGCGCATTTCCAACTTACCAACATACGTAAGTATACGTGCAAGTACAAACTTGATACTACGCTCTCACCATATTCGTGGGCAAATCTTACATTGACGACCTAAGTGTGTACTCTCTATACACCCGGTATTCCTTTTGGTGCGCGGTGCACCGGTTGAACCCCCAATGAATTGCGTCATGCACCGAGTGTTTTATGGTTTGGTAGAACCTCCACAAGGTCCCATAGTTTTTTCGAAAATACAATTGATTTTTCCCCTTCGTGAGAACGTCGCTAAGGTCCTGAAACAAGTGCCATGGGAAAAGTTTTTCCTTGTAACCGATGCGGCATGCGGGCCTTTCTTGGGCGTCCAAGTATCCGCGGTGGTGACGATCAACTTGTCTCCTAGGCAGTCAAACCCAATAGAATTCAGTGAACCCTTGAATCGGACGTAAAACACTGCGCAAATCGTCCTCATTTCGAGTGTTCTCTGCAACCACCTCGGGTGTAAATTCGTCCGGTTCGTCCGGCAAGCCCCATGCGTGTCGGGGATTGTAATACATACTTCTTGACGAACCACCCGCATCCCGTATCTTGCCACTCCCAGCCATCGCAATCCTATGGATTGCCCACACCGTAGTTGATCTTGGGCAATGTACGCGACGCATACAAGGTCCTCAAAATCACTACGAGGCAAGGTGGCCTCATGGTGGGTAGCACACTTGATTTTATAGGGATATCGTAGTGTGGGCCCTCGGGTGGCATCCAATGATTTGGCAGGTTGGGTTACGGGTGTGTCTAATTAGTTGTCTAAATTAAGCTGCAAGGCAGTCGACTGCTGTGTAGCAGTCGACCATCCACAGTCGACTGCCTTGTAGCAGTCGACTGTGCATAGTCGACTGCTGCACAGCAGTCGACTGTGGATGGTCGACTGCTACACAGCAGTCGACTGTGGATGGTCGACTGCTACACAACAGTCGACTATGCAAATCGACTGCTTCATAGCAGTCGACTATGTAAATCGACTGCTGGGCAGCAGTCGATTGATAAATGCCCAGCAGTCGACTGTGGCTGGTCGACTGTTACACAGCAGTCGACTGATAAAATCGACTGCTTCCTAGCAGTCGACTAAGATGGTCGATTGCTGGAAGGCAGTCATTCATCCACAGTCGACTGCCTTCCAGCAGTCGATTTTATCAGTCGACTGCTGCCCAGCAGTCGAATATGGCAATCGACTGCTGCCCAGCAGTCGAAATTAGGCGTTAGGGTTTGGGAAGAGCGTTAGCTTAGTCAAATCATGCATTAAATGCATACAATCATGACAAAGGATGCATATATATAGCAATCCAACCTCCCATTTCCCTCATTCCCAAGTTCTCCATTGGCCATAGCCTGTTTTAGCAAGCTTTGCAAACGGAGAACAAAGGGAGAAGGAGCGGAGAAGCTGCTATTTCAGGGTTGTGCCAAACATGGCACCGTCGACCATTTTACCCGGATTGACCGCGGAAATTGTGGGGGAGCACATATTGCCGAAGGTCCTAGAGCCTATTTTGGAGCCATATCATCGAGGAGAGTATGGGCGGGGGTGTGAAGTGAGGGCGAATTTTTTAACTCTCATATGTATTTTTAAATACATGGGAGTTAACAAAGCTTGGCGGGAACATTTTGGTATGGGAGAAGTCTACAATGCGTTGCGTATGTCGATTTGGGACGTAGACATACCAATGGGGCATCGATTTAGGGGCGTGAGAGGGACTTCGGAGCTCGCCGAATTGTTGCGAGCGTTCCGACTGAACCTCTTCATGTTCAGCCATACGCAACGCATTGCCATCCCAATTCGATGGCAAGTTCAGCATGCTCGGCTCAACGATATTTTCATAATGGAACTTGAATACTTGCGGGATATGCTTGTGGAGAATGGAGAATATTGGCTTCAAGTCGACAAACGTTCTGCCGAATATCGTCGATGCACCAACTTTTGGATTTGTCCTTCGGAGCGACTATTGACATTATAATTTTTCTATGTAGATGTAGCGGTTCATGTTCTATATAGTTCGCCGATTTAATCCTAGCAAACACATTGTATATGTGTTTAGGCCTAGTGGATATAATCGCACTATGTAAAAGATATGATCCGTAATGTGAAATAAAAGTGGATCGCTATTTAAACAAATGATAACTTCCTTATTAGCTACACCCGTGTGCAATATGTATGTCTAACATGTATGGGTGTACGTGCAAATTGCAATATGTATGTGTATGTGCAATATATATGTGGGTTCCCGGTATACCGTATGTTCTATATGTATGCGCTATATATATGGATGTATGTGCAATATATATATATATATATTTGGGGGTATTTGCAATATATATATATATGTGTGTGTGTGTGGACATTAATTCCATCCTCGCCCATGACATAGGGCCTATTGGCATTACAAATCAATTCCATATGTCCTACTCCTAACCTTAGTGCACATTGGACATTCATTTCATCCTCCCACATGACATAGGGCTAGAGGTGCATTTATTTTTATTTTATCTTAAAATACACATTTAAAATGCATTTTAAAATCCTCGACAAATTTCTACGGCATTTTTAAATTTTTATTATTATAAGTTCACGACTATAGCCAATCCATGGCAATAGGGCAAATATAGACACGCTCAACTTTGACAATTGTTCCATATTACCATATAGCATTAGTACATTCAAACTCAATGGCAATGTTTGAGCCTTGAGCATTGCCAATTTGCCACACAAATTGGCAAATATTGGAATACATAACGCCCCACATGGCACATCGGACAAGTTGTGAATGGTGGTCTGCATTTACAATGTCATCATTCTTGGATCAATATTTGGGCGGAGAAGAGCTCGATGACCTAATCCTAGAAGAGGGGAATATTTTCGACAATGATTTGCCATAAAAGACCTCACGGATTGATGTCTTCGATGATTTTCAATAATAAAAACATAAAAGTAGTCTTAAATATTCTTAAAATTATTTTATAATGCCGCCTCCGACCTATAGAATACAAAATGCAACACTACATAGGGCCTATTGGCATTACAAATCATTTCCATGTGTCCTACTCCTGAGTCCTAACCTTAGTGCACATTGGACATTCATTTCCTAAACCCTACATCATACATGTAGGCTCAATTTCTAGTCAACATCCAACATACAAATTTGAAATTCACATTATTTTTTCAACAAACATACCCAAAAATAGTTATTACAAAAATTGATCACCAATACAACTAAACCCATTGAACACCATAGGACATTTGACATTACTATAAATATTCATTCATGAAGGGGCATTGTCGTTGTCTTGAGGAATAGAATTCCTTGTCCTGCGTGGCCCTCCCACAGCTACCCTTGGGGGCGGTGCTTGGTAATCACTATCATCGGGAGCTTCGCCTACGCCGGATTCATCGTCCGTGCTGGCATTGTCATCTGTTCGGGCGTCGGACTCGTGGCCATCAATTGCCGGGCCGGGAATTCAACTAAGCCGTGTGCCAGCCCTTGGCATTCTAATCGATACCATTGGTCTTGAACCCGTTGCATCCATAACGCCGTCAGTTTGTGGACGTGCAAGTGGGGTGGCCCCGGTAGTCCTCCATTCTCGCACATCCCTTTGTCGTTTTCTTTTTTGACCTCTCGTGGTCCGACCAAAGTTTGTCAATGCAATATTAGGGGGTGGCCTAGCCGGTGTGGGGCATGGGGCGCGCATGCCGATGGTGGCACCAACCAACCGGGAGCCCATGCGTGGTATTGTTGGGGCCCGACGCGCAATGTGTCATCCGAGTCGGATTCCGGTGCTCGCGCAACGGCCGGGCATTGCCCAATACCTCGCAATGGACTAGTGTTAAGGACAACATTGGACGTGCCCTCTCCGTGGGGCTCGGCAAAGGGTGGTGTAGTTTGCATGGGTTGTGCATATGTTGTCGGCACAATAGGAGTGGGCACAACATCCGTCGGTGGATGAATGGGGGAAGCATGTGGTGGGACTTCGTCCATGTCCATCCGGTTCGGAGCCGCTTCAAGAGCTTCATCCACATGTGGTTCGGCCACTACATCTTCATCCACTACGGGTTGAATGTCTACCGGTACATCGGGTATTGTAGTTGTCGGCGTAGCGGGACGCACATGCGTAGTGGAGAGAAACTCCCGACCGGCTATGTTGGCCCACATGTGAAGATCACCATCGTCCTCGGCGTCAAGTCCATCGTATGCAAACGGATCATTGTGGTTGTCAAGGCCCAAATTCCCTCCACCATGTCCCCCATCGCTCTCGTTGTCCGAAGGCCCCGAGGAATCCCCGCCGGGTCCCGCGGGGGGGTCACCATTTATATCCTCGTCGGCCGAATAGTCGGAGTCTTCGGATATCATGTTCACTAGATACCATGCGGCCGAGTCCCGATCAACCCTCTCCCGTGCCAACCGTGAATTGGTATAAATGTACACCAAATTTTCGGCCCTCGCCGAACTCAACCGGTTTCTAGTCTTGTTGTGCACAAACGAATAACTACTCCAATTCCTTTCGCAAGACGAAGAGGAGCACACTTGGGCCAATATTCGCTTTGCCAAAGGGGCCAAGTGGGTGCCACCTTCGCCCACGAGGTCCCACCACTCGTGGGGTGGGATGTTGGCTTCCATGGCTAGGGGCATATTGGCGAACGCGCCCCTACGCTCTTTAAATGCTTGAAATTCGGCCACAACCCGACCGTAATGACCGTCCTTGCCCGTGGTCAATCTCCTCATGGCGTCCAAGAATCCGGATTTAACAGCCGCGTCTTCGTGGACGACGTTGTCGTCCAATAAATAAGGATTCAAGATTGCACCGGCATGGTGTAGGTCCGTGGTCATCATACGCCACCGGCTGTAGAAATCTTCTTCGGCCAAGGTAGTGAGGTTGTGTGCTAGGTTGAAAGGAGGATTCCTTAGGCTAAGCACATGTTTCTCCAAGTTCTTCATGGTCAACCAAGCCTTGCCCATTGCCGGTTCAACGCCATCAAACACTCTCAATGCTTTCAACACCTCCTCCGACATGTGGCGGTAATTATCGCAACTTGTCCAAAAACTGTCGTTATTAACCGTTGTCTTGATTTCACGTGCCTCCATTGCACTTCTCCTTCGATCATTGCCTCCTCTATTTAATTTGTTCACGTAGGCGGTCCAATCGGGATGAATAACCGTTTGTTCCAAAGCATGTCTCACCTTTAGAAGCCGGTCAATCATGAGGAAGTTGGTGGCGAATCGTGTGGACCCGGGCATCTTCAAGCCCAAATTGGGCGAGTAGGTGAGGAAGACCGCCGTCGGACATTGGTGGGCCCGGATGTATTTGACAATGTCCTTCGCCCATCGTTGTGTACCCCAATCCTTCAACAACAAGTTCAAACAATGCGCCGCACACCCTTGCCAATATATGTGTGGCCATTCCCGGCTAATATTGCTCGCCGCGGTTTTCATGGCCGCCGCATTATCGAAGCAAACTTGAACAACCTTTGTGGGGTCCACTCCAACGATGTAGCGTTTGACCTCGGTAGCCACGTAGGCGGCATCCTTTATGCTACCGGTGGTGTCGATGGAACCAAGGAACACGTCGCCCGCCGGACAAATTTGCATGACTTTCATCAAAGGGCGGTGGACAACATTCTCCCATCCGTCCGAACAAATAGTGCACCCATATTTGTGGATGGATGATGTTGTCTTCAACTCCACGATTTTTTGTGTATTGAACCGTGCATCGTCAAGTAAACTCTTGCGCATTGCATGGTATGTTGGGGGTTTGTACATAATTCTAGCCTCGGCGGTTGCCTTAACGGCCTGGATGAACGCGGGATGGCGGACAATACTAATGGGGATATTAGCCTCATAAAAGGCTTGCGACCATTTTGTATCCAAGTCTCGTTTTGTCGAATTTTGCATCCCTTCTTTTAGTCCCATTTGCCGTTGGGAACGTCGGTGGGGTTCGGGAGTCGTCCCGGACACCAACTCCCTTGCCACTGACGGTGCGGGCGATGGTGGAGCGGTTTGGCTTCCGTTCGCGTTCGACAATGCACCGCATGACGCTTGTTGTTGGGACCCGACCACAGCTTCTCCCCCGTCCTCAACGCACTCGTCCATAAAGTCATCCGGAATTGGCGGCCACGATCCGCCGCACCTCGAAAATAAAGACTTTACAATCGGCCCTTGACGTTGACACAATGCCACCCCCCGCATCTTGCCGTCATTTTTTTGGTATCCCAAATGGGCAACCATGCGGTCCTTCCTATAAACTAATTCCAAGGCGCAAAATTTGCACTCGACCTTCTTGGACGTTGGAGTCCACTCATTGGGCACAAACCAAGGCTTCCATTCGTTTCGCGTGCCCATCCCAATATAACCTACTACCTCTCTCCACTTGCAACGAATGCCAAAAGGCAATCAAGGCCAACTAGAGCGAGGGGGAATGATGAATGCTAATGAGCGGTGAGCCCTTTATAGTCCCGACGCTTGAACGTGCACTAAATATAAAAGATGCTATGATATTAAAAGTGTTTAGAGTAATCTGCTATAGGATCCATTGCAAAAGCAATTTGTTTATGTTTGGAGGGGGGAGGTCCAATGTCTGCCATTCGCAGCGGACTTCGGGGGTCGACTGCTGCTTGGCAGTCGACGTGGCAGTCGAATTCCAGGGTCGACTGCAAACTAGCAGTCGACATGGCAGTCGACCCCCGCAGTCGACTGCTAAATGCAGTCGGCCCACACGTCGACTGCCACATAGCAGTCGACGCCGCGATCGACTGCTAATTGTCGACTGCCTTATCCAGAGTCGACTGCTATCTGGCAGTCGACTGGATGGTCGACTGCCGTATAGCAGTCGACCAATCGTCGCATCCATCCTGGCCGTTGGATGATGCACGGTCCAACGGTCAGGATCCAAGGGCACGGCGTCCGGTCGTACCGTCGGTGTGAGGCCCACCCAACCTATATATATAAGTGGGGAGGCCTCATTGACATCATTTTTCAACCACCCCTCCTCAAGCGGGACATTGGGACTAAGCATGCCTAGCATCTTTTGCCTAATGTTTTGAGAGGGCCTAGGGGGCGGTTGGAAGATTGGTTTAGGGTGCAAACTCTTGCCAATTTTGGATCCGATTTTTTGCGGTGGAGCGGTGTGAATACGGCCGTGTTTGTGAACACATTTGAGTTGTGTTTGTGAACACAATAATAGCGTGTTTTTAAACACGATGGAGGATCGAAGTTGGAGGATGCCGGAGGACGAGCCGGATGCACCCGGCAGGGTGCACAAACGGCCCCCTAAGCGGCAACGACATTCCGATGTGGGATCAGGAAGTGCTTCGGGAACGGGAGCCAATATTACCCCCCGTTCAGATACTACCGTTCTCGTCCGCCCAAATGCCGGTGCCCCTACGAGCAGCCAAGGAGGGGCTTCCGCGGCCTCAGGGTCGTCGAGTAGGAGCGGGAAACCAAGGGTAAAATTCTCGGATGCGATAACGGCAAAGGTCCACCAAGCCATAGTTGACTGGTATTTGAGGAATGGGGAGGCCGGCATTAAATTCCGTTTTTTGGAGCAGCCGAAACACAAAAGGGTTGAGATAATTAAAAGGGACATGGAGGTTGCTATTCGACAGGAAGTGGATGGCCCCGAGTTTAGCGGTGATAGGAATCTTGCGGGGTTCGATTCATGGGTGAAGAATAAGGCCCAAAATGGTATTTTCAACCTCAAGCAATTGGTTGAGAACATGTTCCCGGAGGGCGAAACAGGCGAGGTGTTGAGCCCTCGAGCTGTAAGAATCCGGGAAATATTTTTGTGGTGGGATCCCGTGGCCAAAGGATTGTCCAAGACGGCCTCCAAAATAATTCCTTGGAAGGCGGAGAAATTGGAGAAGTGGCTAAGGGTGTCGGGCCCATGCCAACTATTGTGGATTCCCGATACGGCAAATGTCGTGAGTTTGAAGAGCATAAAGAAGGTGGGGGGTTACGGGGAGGTGAGGAAGGTGAGGATCGAGGGCGACGATCGTCTCCCACCGGAGATTACGTGGGCTGAAAAGACCCCAAAGACGTCGGATAGGCAAAAAGCTCGTATCCAAGTAAGTGCGGAGGCATGCGTTTTAAAGAGCACGCATCCAGGTTTCATCAAGTTTTGGTTAATCAACAGTGTGTCCAATGCGGGCTATACACTATGGTGGAACGGGGGCACTCTACGAGAGATGTTCATTCGGGATAGAGCCCACCGCCCAAATGCCAACATTTTGACAATGGACGCAACCGAATGGCAACTCTATGACCAAGTCTAAAAGTTCCGGGCGAAGAGGGTAAAGTTGGCTTGGGCATTGTTATGGATCATGGAGGCTTTGCACGCTGCAAATGTGCAACACAACGATCTATCCATTGACAACATTATGTTGCATTGGGAATCGGACGGGAGCCTCAAGATTGGGGTGTGCGATTGGGGATGTGCAACGCATTCGGGTGAGGATGTCCTATCGCTATGGCATGCGGAAACCGTAGAAGCGAAGGAAAAATTGAGGAAGGAGAAGTTTTGGGTGGCGCCGGAACTATTTTACATCCAAAACAGGAGACACCATGATCCCGATGTATATTACACCGCGGAGGCTGAGTGTTATGCGGTCGGCATGATTGCTCGACAACTTTGCAACGATGGTAATGACCGAATTCTCTTTGCCAATGAAGGAAGGAAAATTTGGGATGTCACTTTGAGTGCATTGACATGCGAGAATGTGTCGAACCGCATTTCATTGACCACCGCCAAACTACGGATGCAGATGCCGTTTGTGGGGTGGGATGAGCCGATAGACTGATGGAGAACTGAGGTTAAGGATAGTGTTTAGTCTGTTTAGTTCTTTAGGCAACATCGTAGGGGTTAAGGTAGTATGCGTGTATCATTGATATGGACAACCTTGTATATTTTTTATATCTTTACGATATACTTGTTTTAATACAACGCGGTTTTTTTTCCTTCTACATATCATTGTTGGCTTTAATCACATTTTTCCTAAACTACTTCCATCCATCCATATTCCACTATACCCAAACCATTAAAATTTAACCCAACAAACATATGATGTTGACTGCATTTGTCTGTTAATAGTATCAGTCGACGGCAATGGTCGACTGCTACAACTGCAGTCGACTATCTTCGTCGACGGCAACATAGCAGTCGACTGCCAATGTAGCAGTCGACTACCATGGTCGACTGCTATACAGGCAGTCGACGGTGGTAGTCGACTGCTACATTGGCAGTCGACCAAGGTAATCAACTGCCTATATGGCAGTCGACCATGGTAATCGACTGCCTATATAGCAGTCGACGGTGGTAGTCGACTGCTACATTGGCAGTCGACTACCATGGTCGACTGCTACATTTGCAGTCGACCATTGTAGTCGACTGCTAAGTTAGCAGTCGATTAAGTGGTCGACTGCCTATATAGTAGTCGACCACTTAATCGACTGCTAACTTAGCAGTCGACCATTGTAGTCGACTGCTAAGTTAGCAGTCGATTAAGTGGTCGACTGCCTATATAGTAGTCGACCACTTAGTCGACTGCTACATTAGCAGTCGACCATTGTAGTCGACTGCTAAGTTAGCAGTCGATTAAGTGGTCGACTGCCTATATAGCAGTCGACCACTTAGTCGACTGCTACATTAGCAGTCGACCATTGTAGTCGACTGCTAAGTTAGCAGTCGACTACAATGGTCGACTGCTAAGTTAGCAGTCGATTAAGTGGTCGACTGCCTATATAGCAGTCGACCACTTAGTCGACTGCTACATTAGCAGTCGACCATTGTAGTCGACTGCTAAGTTAGCAGTCGATTAAGTGGTCGACTGCCTATATAGCAGTCGACCATGGTAGAGGACTGCCTGTATTGATGTCGAAATAATTACTTATCCGAAAAAAAAATCCCATTAGTAATTTTTTTTACTACAGTAACGTCCGTTTGGCGTCACACCCTGGACGTGACGCGACGTAACGCCGTCACGTCATTCGTGACGCGACGTGACGCGTTTAGGCCGCGTCACGTCCATTTGTACATCCCTGATGACGTCTCCGAGCATTCAAAATGAAGTTACTTCGTTCCGATACTTGCGTCGATTCGGAGTGATGGATAGTATCACGAAGTTGAAGGGCTCAAGCAATTGGGCCTTTGTTCAAGAAAACAAATTTCCTGGACAAGGATCTGTCTCTGATAAGGTCTTCGTTTTTAAGATGTCTGAAGTTGGACCGGCTAGTGGGGTGGATCTGATTAAGCGAATGCAAGAAGGTGGTGACCTTGAAAATGCATGGCTAATGTTTGACCATGTCAAGCGTGTCAAAAGTTGGACTACCATGGCTTGTCATGTGTACGACTCAAGATATTGTCGTGTGATGACTATTGCTGTCTGTGATATGCAATCTGAAGACGTGAATGCTCAGATTGTATTCTGGAAGAACCTTAATTCTATTGTCGCAAGATTTGGGATTGTGAACCCAAGGTTCAAAGGTTTTATGGCTGACAGTGCGCAAGCGAACTGGAATGCCATTCGCATAGTCTACGGTGGCGGTGATGCATCCATTCCCATGGAAAACCAAGAGCATACATGCCTATTTCATTGAACGCAGTCATTGGAGAAGCACACAAAGGCCGACATTCGAGCAGACTTACAAGATCAACATCGTCAACTTTGTAAGCAATACAAGAATGCAAAAAGCATGGTGGAAGCCAAGGCTCGGTATTTTTCCATTCGGTCGTGGTGGCTATCTTCAGGAGCATGTACGCAAGAGGGACTAACTCGTTTGGATATGTGGCTAGCATTTTGGCACTTCCGATATCGCCAATGGGGAGGCTTCATGGAGTTGGTATGTTCTTTGTAATGCTCTTCCGTTGCAGTCATCACAAGTGCCTTGATTTACAGTTACAATCTTACAGAAGAGTTTGTGGTATGTGTGTTGCAGGTTATGTCGGAGACGGAATTGGCTGAAATGCCCTCCTGCAACCTTGCGGAAACCGTCCACAATAAATGGTTGCAACAGTCCGGCAAGCGCGGAAACGACTTGTATATAGCAACTGTGGATGACTACGTCCGAGCATTCATGCAAGTGGTTGCTTATTACCAATATTTGAATGGTGAACGGTCGGGCACTGGTCCAGGAAAGGAAGAGCTTCTTCTACGAGTAGCTCAACGAACTGCGCATCTATAGGGACATGCAAAAGCTTTGAATGAAGCTCTGGGAAAGTTGCCTGGAGCAAGTACTTTCTGTAATCGGGAGCCACATCTTGAAGGTGAAGAAGTATTTGGTTCTCAGCAGCGCAAACCAGATCTTCCTCCTGGTTCTGAGTTTGATTCTCATAGACCCGACAAAGTAAATTTCTCCCGTCCTCGTGTTAGAACTAGGTCTTCTTCTGAGACAGCTGTTCTTGACAGTTTTGAAAATGATATTGAGCAGAACTCTGAGGAGGATGATGAAGGACCTAACCCGGTAGAAATACAGAGGACTAGCGAAACATCTTGTAGAGAGCATGTAACTGCTGTCCAAGAGACAGCATGTAATGAACTCGAATGGCATATTGCAAGGCTACCAAAGACATCTGCGAAATCGTGTTTTGCGCAACAAGCTATCACGAAGAAAAAGTGCACTGCAAGAATCGTTCAAGGTGGAAGAAGTACCGCAGCTCCTACCTATACAGGTATGATGGACAACTACATGAAGAATAAATTTGAGCGTATGGAGTTCTTTTTCTGCAATGACGACATTGAAAGATGCGTCAAAGGAACTAGGCGGAAATGGGTGAAGTCAAGGCCAACTATCCCCGATGTTTGGCCTGTGAAGATAGGTACAAATCTTACAGCAAAAGAGATCTTGGCGCTTCAAAATGCTGGCTTTAATTTGCCAGGACGTGTGCAGTTGTCGCCAAGGGCGCTCTTTGGAGACAACGAAGATGTTATTGATCTCACACGTCATATTGCTCCAGCATTTCCAGATGACTACCCTAAAAAACGATTTGGCAAGAATATAAGGAGAGATAGTGAAGCACCAAGCACACGACACCTGAACAGTTGCGCTTCTGCTCTAACAATGAAGTGTTACGTTCGACATGTGGCTATGGTACCTATTCCAGGTTTTGGATGCGTAGTGACTTTGGATTCCGCAAGCACTCCCACATTGCAACAGTACTTGGTGACCATCGGGCAATTTCCTACTTGTTCTTGTCCTTTCTTTACCGAAATGGCTTCCAAATCTCTTGGCAAGCGAGGGCAGTGGACGAATTGTAAGCATTTGTATTACATCTATACTATTATTTGTGGCCTAGATGCTGTAGAAAATATATTCATACATGCGCCTAGTTTGAGTTACAATGAAATCAAGCTTGTACTAGAGGCTGGGTTAGTACAACACCGTATAGAGTAGGAGCCATGGTGTAATCCATAGTTTTTTTCCCATTCGCATATGGTATATGCAAATACATAGAAGTTTGAATAGTACTCAAAGGATCGTTGCAGAGTTTGAACTATGAAGTGTGTCCCACAATCACTGGAAGTTGTAGTAAGATTTTTGTTTCTGAATTTCGCCAATTTGTGGTTCTCCAATTATCTAGTAAGATTTACCAATTTGTGGTGTAATTAGGAGTACTAGTATACTGTGCCAATCGAGATTATTATGGACTCTTGGTGAATATACAAATGGCTAATTTATCTGATTGATGGAATTTTCCTCAAATTTAGGCAGTTTTCATTTGTTGGTGTTTAGGCTTTGATTTTCTTATTGGTAGTTCACTTGTCCTCAGTGTATTAGACGCTCCTTCTAATTGCCCGAAGAATTTTCAATATATAAGCAGTACTAAAACTGAAATGTGTTGGTACAATGGATTGAATATGAAGAATTCAAATACTTGAAATTTAGCATTCATAAGTCTTATTAATTTTCCATTTCAGAGTATACTACCTCCTAGATTTTGAATATATCTCCCAGTAGATTTCAATTAGAATTAGCTTTGAAAATATATATGAAAATATACTCACTGAAATGTATACAAAGTTATGGCATCAAAATGTTCTTCAACTTATTTGGAGAATTTGAAGAATTGATTTCTGGCATAGGAAACCATTTATTTGGCTTTGATTATGTATGAAGTAGTGCAATATGGTAATAGGCCCCCTAAATCCACGGTCATAGGTTAGCCCCGGTCCCCCATAAAAGAATATTCCTCCAAAATTTTGAATGTTTGCAAATTATTCAAAAATCCTCCTCACGGCTCACAGCTCAAGGCTCACGGCTCACGGCTCACGGCTCGCAAAATAGCGTCGTCCTGCACCACACCATGAAACTACCCTGGAAGTAACAACCAGTTGCTTGTGCATGTGCACAAATCCACCCAGAACCCACACCACATCAGACCACATCCAAAGCCAGCTTATGCAAAACAAGATTATACCACCCTAGGACATACAACCAGTTGCTTGTGCATGTGCACAAATCCACCCAAAACCCACCCCACACAAACACACATCTAAGGCCAGCTTATGCTATCAACACAGAAGATTATACTACCCTAGGACAAACAACCAATACTTTGTACATGTGCACAAATCCACCCAGATCCCACACCACATCAACACACATCCAAAGCCAGCTTATGCATCAGAACATCAAACTACCCTATAACAAACAACCAGTGCTTGTACATGTGCACAAATCCACCCAAAACCCACACCACATCAACACACATCCAAAGCCAGCTTGTGCATCACAAGATTATACTACCCCAGGAAAAACAACCAGTTGCTTGTGCATGTGCACAAGTCCACCCAGAACCCACAACACATCAACACACATCTAAGGCCAGCTTATGCTATCAACACAGAAGATTATACTACCCTAGGACAAACAACCAGTACTTTGTACATGTGCACAAATCCACCCAGATCCCACACCACATCAACACACATCCAAAGCCAGCTTATGCATCAAAACATCAAACTACCCTATAACAATCAACCAGTTGCTTGTGCATGTGCACAAATCCACCCAGAACCCACATCAGACCACATCCAAAGCCAGCTTATGCAAAACAAGATTATACCACCCTAGGACATACAACCAGTTGCTTGTGCATGTGCACAAATCCACCCAAAACCCACCCCACACAAGCACACATCTAAGGCCAGCTTATGCTATCAACACAGAAGATTATACTACCCTAGGACAAACAACCAGTACTTTGTACATGTGCACAAATCCACCCAGATCCCACACCACATCAACACACATCCAAAGCCAACTTATGCAAAACAAGATTATACCACCCTAGGACATACAACCAGTTGCTTGTGCATGTGCACAAATCCATCCAGAACCCACCCCACACAAACACACATCTAAGGCCAGCTTATGCTATCAACACAGAAGATTATACTACCCTAGGACAAACAACCAGTACTTTGTACATGTGCACAAATCCACCCAGATCCCACACCACATCAACACACATCCAAAGCCAGCTTATGCAAAACAAGATTATACCACCCTAGGACATACAACTAGTTGCTTGTGCATGTGCACAAACCCACCCAGAACCCACCCCACATCAACACACATCTCATGCCAGCGTATGCACCAGACCATGAAACTACCCTGGAAGTAACAACCAGTTGCTTGTGCATGTGCACAAGTCCACCCAGAACCCACACCACATCAGACCACATCCAAAGCCAACTTATGCAAAACAAGATTATACCACCCTAGGACATACAACCAGTTGCTTGTGCATGTGCACAAATCCACCCAAAACCCACCCCACACAAGCACACATCTAAGGCCAGCTTATGCTATCAACACAGAAGATTATACTACCCTAGGACAAACAATGAGTATTTTGTACATGTGCACAAATCCACCCAGATCCCACACCACATCAACAAACATCCAAAGCCAGCTTATGCATAAGAACATCCAACTACCCTATAACAAACAACCAGTGCTTGTACATGTGCACAAACCCACCCAGAACCCACACCACATCAGACCACATCCAAAGCCAGCTTATGCAAAACAAGATTATACCACCCTAGGACATACAACCAGTTGCTTGTGCATGTGCACAAATCCACCCAAAACCCACCCCACACAAACACACATCTAAGGCCAGCTTATGCTATCAACACAGAAGATTATACTACCCTATAACAAACAACTAGTTGTTTGTGCATGTACACAAATCCACCCAGAACCCATACCACATCAACACACATCCAAAGCCAGCTTATGCATCAGAACATCAAACTACCCTATAACAATCAACCAGTTGCTTGTGCATGTGCACAAATCCACCCAGAACCCACATCAGACCACATCCAAAGCCAGCTTATGCAAAACAAGATTATACCACCCTAGGACATACAACCAGTTGCTTGTGCATGTGCACAAATCCACCCAAAACCCACCCCACACAAGCACACATCTAAGGCCAGCTTATGCTATTAACACAGAAGATTATACTACCCTAGGACAAACAACCAGTTGCTTGTGCATGTGCACAAGTCCACCCAAACCCCACATCCATAGAAATGTCGGAGATGCACATGCAGGATCGTACCTTTGTTGGCGATGTTGCATTTGGGCGTTTGCGAGTATCCGTCGTTGTGTCCCCGGCAGGATTTGTAGCGGAGCATCCAACACCAGCTTGCAATTGTTCATCCACTGCACGCTCTTGCGAGGATGCATATGCACTTCTTTGCGTGTTCTCCACCACATTCTCCGCGGCATCCGCCATGTTAGGTTTTCCTAGTCGAGCAAGTCTCAAACTCCGCCGCAGGGGTAGTTGCGAGCTACTACGGGAATTTCTTTCTCAATTTTTTTAGAATCAGGCCATCCGCCACACCAAATCTGCAATCCCACCAGTTACGTGCATATCAAAACAGTGAAAATAAACATCCAATTGGAAAAATACAACACCTTGCAAGTGGTGTGTTTTCTCCACCATATTGTCCACATGGACAATGTTTGCACAAGTATGGCGACCTCCAAACCTTTCCAGACGTTCTCTACAAACTAAATCCTCTCTCTCTCTTCCCCTCTGTCTGTGTGCAATGACCACACATAACCTGATTCAGACGTAGTCCTACATCCACTGATGTCAACATCCAACGTCTCCCCCAACAATACCGAATTTGGCACAACGAGTTAACAACACCGTGGAAGGTTCTGACCTAAATACAACTTCAATCAATTCACCTACAGCCAGCCCCACAACACGGCCCACATATGCTTACTTCTGCAAATCAGTGTTCTAAACACAAGGCTTGCTAGAACCCCTGGGGGAGTGTGTCGGGGATGAGGATGAAGACCAACAAGGTCATAGGGCTCATATAACGGACAATCCTACTATGTTTTGGATACCAGCGGGTGTCACAAGTACTGTGGAGGCCAAGTAGGAAGGCATATTGTCAGTAGGAGGAGGATGGTGTTATGTGGGAAACGACAATCAACTGGGATTAGGGTGTTTGATGTGTTTGGCATTGTGCAAGCTTTGGGGTTCCTGGAGCAGTACATTGCGAACCAATAACAAAGATCCAATGATAGTCACATAGTAGCTTCATTTGAACTGTATTCAAAATTTTCTATGACCAGATACTGACTTCTGCAATAAAACAACCCGCCAATACATGTACATAACATGGCGCCATCTCACACCAAATCAGGTGGCAATTAATCTCAGTGTATGCATCAGAATAGGATACTAACCTGTGCAATAAACCAGCCCGCTAGGGTGCAGTTCCGGTTTAATGAGCCAACGGACGTGTTGACAGTCCTTAAAAACTGTACCACCTTGACTTTGAAATTACATTGCAAAATGAAATGAATAGCAATTCACGTTCTTTCTTCGCCAAAAGTTTGTCTATATCATATATTCAATATCTAATTAGGTTTATTTCATGTAAGTAGTCTATAATTAATTTATTTTGGTGCTTACAACAATCTTAAGTAGTTGTTGACAACTGCTTAAAAATTTCAAACGTGCTTAAGGCAATCTAAATCTTCATAATTTGTATTGAAATTTTGACAATGTTGTATTAACAACTTGGTCAAGGGCAACATAACTTCAAACATCTCACAAGTTATGCCATGTTTTGTGAAACTGCATCTAAAATTTTGTGTTTCAAACGCACTTTTCAACCTTTAAATGAATTCTTTTGAAAATGGTGCCTAAAAAGAAGTTGTTTGTTTTGTTGCATATGAGGGCATGGATGTGTTTTCCATGATAATATGCTTCATATGTATGATATTTAATTTTTTAAGATAATATATTGCCTGAAAAAATGAAAAATGTCCTAGTAAGTGGCCCTAGTAAGTGGCCCAAATAAGTGGCGGGGTTGGCTCATTAAACCAAAACCATACCCGCTAACACATGTGCATAACCCGCCTCAAAATCACACCACTTCAGAAAGGAAATAAACCCACTATGGGCATCATAAGAGGATACCTAAACCCATAACCTTCTTCCCCTGCCAACATGGTCCAAAGCTCTCTCTTGAGCTCCTCTTGCACATATTGAAACAATAGTGACGGATATGACATGGATTCATTCAACACCCTGACATACTCAAATTGGACACATAATTACATGGAAGCTTGCCATCATATGGGCTTAATTGTGCACAGCATCAACCGCAACTACACATTGGACGTAACAAACATCCCTGTGAATTATTGGCCTTTAATCAACAAATGTTTGCTATGGCCCCAAAAAATACAGTTTCCTCACTTGCATGCCATGTGATCATTCCCCCAATACCACAGAACAAAGGACATATCCCTATATTTTCGAATTCAGGTTCCAAAAATGGTGCAGTGCCCAGGTGTTCTGCATGTACTGGTTTACAACAATTACTCTTGCACCAAAACCATGTAATCTTACTATAAAATACTCCTGTATACCTTCTGCAATAACAATTTGCACTGTCAAAATTGCCCCTCTGTTGTAACTACTCCTGAAAGCCTAGAGGGAGCGCACCTTCGCATCCATATATATTAGTTATTTGGAAGTATTTTGGTTGCAACGGTCACTTGGAGCTTTTTTCGTATGCACGTAGATAGGATCCCGGCCAAACAGTCATCCCGCGTTTAACATTTAGAAGGGTGAGCTGGGGAGGCATGTCCTCCTCGACTTTGACAAATAGCGGGCATGTTTCGTCAAATACACGTCCGACATTTACTTTGAACATGCCCTCAGCAATGTTCAACCCGTGGAATGGCTCCCCAGGATACCCAGATATCGTGCAGCATTCGGCAACTTTTGAATCCGGGTCATCGGGGTGGTACAAATCTACTAGCTCCCCTTTCGTCCATGCCCCTTGCGTGCATGAGCAATCCAAACATAGCAAATGTTGGATTCAAGTTGGATTGCTATGTGGACATCATCCAATAGGTAGAGGAATGTAGTGGTAATTCTTACATAAAAAGCTTTCTTTGGGGGGAGATTTGCCATGTTTGAGGCTACCTTTGCTGTTGGTTTGCATGCGCGGCCAGAAGACCTGATGGCGCCCCTTCCTCTCCCTCCTGCAATATTCTGCGCACACAGACAAATGTGTCATCTCGGGTAGTTGCCAGTTTTGAGTGCACACCAATATCATAAACATCACATGTGCAACCCTCCCATAATGTGTTGCACCAATTCAACAGTCTGGAAATTGGGTCGGCCCTGACCTTCATGAACCTGCTGGCCCCCATTCCAGCTACGGACATCCGCGGGACTCTCACCTGCAAGTGTTTCAGTGCTCAACCGTATTACTAGTGTTCTATGTACCGCTCAATGGTTTTATGGACTACGGGGTTGGGTTGGTCACGGTGACAATTTGTGGACGACCCATGTTGCCCATGTAAACATACCTTTTTTGCTGGAGCTATGGTAATGCCCAATGCGGCTTCCCTGCCAGCTTCTTTTTTCTGCTCTCAATGCTTTCTCCTTTGCTAAAGCTTTCCCTTGGGCGTTTGAGGTTACTTTTTTCCTTGGTTTCTGTGTTGCCTTCACCTTCGCGTGTGTTGGTGCAAAAATACCATCTGAACCGGGTGACGTAGAGCCGTGCCTCCTTTCCTCCAGTGTGGTTGCATCCTCGTCGTCCTCAGTGGATGAAGATGGCACATTGATGGGCACCATTGCTTGCACATGAATGATGCCACGCGGGGGGCTCCGTGGCCTAACTATCTCTTTGCTGTGGGTTTGAGATTGGTGTCGGGTGTTGGAGCGAGTGCGCTCTGATGCTTGCAGGCCAGTCTCGCAGCTCCCATTTCCCTTATGCGATCCATGTTTTTTTGTGCATGGACTGAGCGAGGCACCCGGAAATTCCTTGCCTGTCTTCCCATCTGGTGTACTGGATGCAAGAGTCTTCTCTCCATCTTGCTTTGAATGCTGTTGGGTTGCATCTTGAGTTTGTTTCAAGTTGGATATCATTGCGTCTGTTAGAGCTTTGACATTTGAGTTCAGCACAGACAATTCTTGCAAAAGAGCAGCAAAATCCACCCCCAACGATTCCCTCTCCAGCTTATTCTCTTCAAGTGCTTCTAGGCGTGTCGCCACGCTTGCAGACAAGTTCTGCACAAAGTGGTTCCAGATTCAGAGACAAATACCTCCTGTGGCCCTGTCAACACATGGATTTACCACATGCATTCACATACATAAACCTGCAGTTCCAGCAATGCACAAAACAATGACAATTGAAAGAATGTGCTGTCCCCGTTTGTCTGCGGGGAATTGAATGCCTCAAACAATCTGGCCACAACACCACATGTTCAGGTATGGATTGATTCCACATTACGACATGTCGCGTAAGCTACTGACCCAACTTCAATTATTCCAACATATTTTGCCATATCCATGGACTGTCATATCTGTCATATCTGCATATCTGCATATCTGTTCTGGACTTCGAGCAGACTTTCATAAGACTTTCGTATTTGTTGTGGACATTATATGATTTAGGCCACCCAGGTGCTTGTGCATGCTTGCAATAGTGACTAACAAACATTCTAAACATTGTTACGTGAGAGCATTTGGAGCAAACTAGGATAACATAACAAGGAGTGGGTGTAAAGAACATGCCGATTTGTCCTCGACCATTGATGCATTGTGTGTGCCGATCTCTGCCAATGTGGGGTCTCGCATCAAGTTTTTTCTCTGCGATTGCAATAAATGTACAACATGTTATAATATTTTTGCCCTCTCACAAACCAGACACATGCACAAACAAAAGTAAGTACATGGGATATGCAACATTGTTGAGGCATTGCAATACCAAGGAAGCTGTTGTACCAGCCTTCCCATATCTTCCGTGGTGGGAGAGTGTTTTAACGCACCCCCTTGCAATTGTCATCTCCTGGATTCACCCACCTCCCCTCAGTGCAATGTGTCACATTGGGTGTGGAACACCATCCTAACCCTCATGACATTTGTTGTTGTTCCCGCCAATAATGGAAATGCATAATTAAAATTGCAGCTCAAAATAAAATCGGATGTGCCCACCTTTGAGACCTTCTCAAATTCAGGTGACTGCCAGTATGTCTTCAACCTCTCCCATACATGGGGCTCTTCTCTAGGGGGGCACTCGTGGTCTGGTTTTGTGATGTACAATTTATGTAGGCGCGACCTTTCAGCTTTCATGCATTTGGAGACAACCTTCTTAAAACCGTACTCTGATATGGGGTGGCCAGTGAATTCAAATTCAGAGTCGACTTCTTCACGCAAACTAGCATAGTCAATGGGATCCTGTGCCATAACCTTAATGATGGATACATCAAGATATATTGTGCAGAGGGCCTTCAACACCTCTAAAAACCTGGATCCAAGTCTGCCACTTTCATCTGGTTCCCCTAGACTATTACACTCAATCACATGAGGCTTGAGCCCCCTAGCCTTTCTGTCCGCCTCCTCTGCCTCGTACACATGTTGGGCATCTCGTCGTTGTTTTCTGCCGGATGAATTGCTCTTTGCAGCCTCGAATGTGTGCGTGCTATCTTCTGGATGTGCGGAATCGCGCATTCTAGCCTTCTCCGGGTTAAAAGACTCACTGCTGGGAACATTTTGGGGAGAAGGGGCTGGAAAGGGGGATGGGGCCTCCACACCAGCGGTAGCCACCAACATTTGCCCTGGAGCAGCCATGGGGTATGACCCCACCATATTGGGCGCCACAGCCTGCAAGGGAGCAATGCCACCGCCACTGGTTTGGGAATTGTTATACCCAGCATTGGGTCTTTCGTAACCACAATGATCACCTTCGTCGTAGAAACCCCTCCGTTGCAATGGCTGCACTTGATATCCATTGCGATCCATGTACATATGTTCTTCCATATTGTCAAAATCCATAGGATGCCGCCTTCGTGGAGGACCGGGCCTCCCGCCAGGTGGCCTTGTGGGGTGTGATGGGTAGCCACCTGCTGGAATGCGCGCAAAGGACTGCCCACCTCTCCACCCCCCACCACGATGAGTTGGATACCCAATACTATCATGCTCCCAATGTGCCGTATTCCAAGCCCCTTCTTGCCAATTTTGCGATCGGGCACCTACAACATACCCACCTTCGTCATAATCTTGACTCTCATCTTGGCTCCAAGGCACACGTGGTTGACTCCCAGGATAGGGTTGTCCCCGGGGTTGATGACGCACATTGGGGATATATGCTTGATCCCCAATGTTTGCATATGCCGGGTCCCCAATCATCGCATCTGGTATGGACTCCCTGTAAGCAATTTGCCCCGATGATTGCCATTGTGGACGCGAAGGCGGTCCCTGCAAAAGGTGGGGGTCTGAAGTCCCTGTTTGAATACCATCTCGCATGCCCTCATGGGGCTGAGACCCTCTCTCGGCCCGTGCATGCTCACGGTGCACAATTTGAGCACAACGACGCTAGGATGCGAGCATGCGAGCGTGAGCCTAAGAGCGGTGAGCAGGGATTGTGTGAGCCTAAGAGCGGTGAGCAGGGATTGTATGAGCCCACAACCTCAAAATTTTCAAACTGATGTAATTTCTAAAAAAAATTGGTTAACAAATCAAAGATCGACATTTTTTAATTTAAAAATATTATATTATATTTAAAATATTTATTACCACATGACCCATGACCGTGGATTCTAGATTAAATAAACCTCACAAGGTGATACTATTGCATGTTTTAAAATTTATATCATGTTCAGGGAGGCCATCCCAAAGTGGGTTGACCAAATCATAGCACAAATAATTTAAAGGCAATTTTAAGGATAGGAACGTGGATGAACGTGTCTATCTTCAAATCCAATTTGCATAAGTAACAAAAGATGTAATAGAAGTGTTTGCAGTTTATGTACATGCCACGTTTTCCAATGGATGTGCCGTTCATGCTTCCATAATGGAGACAAGAACAAGATGAAAAATTACAAAGTCTGATGTTATAAACTTTTTCGTTAGAAGCAGTTTTGGACGAAAGCATGATAATAACACCAAGTCCAGGGTAAGGAAGGAGGTTCACCCCGGTAATAATTCCAGTTACATTCCTTGCACTCTCCCACTGATTGCAGTGATTTTTGGTGGATGCCTTATAACTTCGACGAACTTGTATGCCATTCCAAAGAGAAGGGATTCTTTTGGCATGTGTTGGTCAATGATGAGTCCACAAAATATGTTGAAATACCCTAGATAAGGAGAGAAGTCGTCGAGGAAAAATAGGCACACTGGATTGTAGGCAGAACCTAATTTCTCTAAGCTCAATGACTTCAGTACGGGTAAGCTTGATACCAGAAAGAGTATGCCAAACTTTAAGGATTTGAAATTATGTGAGTCATTCAAACCACTCACGGTTTGAATTAAGGCTCACTGTCTATAAAAACAAGGTAGTTAGTTAGTAGGAATAGTCAATATATAGGTTGCTATTAGATTTTGAGACATCCGCATGTAGATACGAGTTGTCTAAGAGACTGGTATTAGGTCTGGACCAACCCGGGTTCGAATCCGGGTGGTTATATTGACTGGTGCTATCCCAAATTGAGCTAGTGTTAAAGCAAAAATAATTTATAGGTGGATACCGAGAAGAAGTTAGTACGCGCGTGTGCGTAGAACCTTCTCAATCATATTATCTTTTAGAAACATTTTATTATCTACCCTCGGAAATTAACCAAACCGCTTGCGGTTGGATTAAGGTTCGTAGTCTAAGTAGAAAAGAAATTATTGGTTAGAAATTAGATTTAGGTCAATTAGTTAGTATGAAGACTCTTTTGCATTAGGCTCGCCTTAGTTTCTGCATTAGCCTTCTGTATAAGGCTCTGTATTAATGTTCTGCATCAGTCCTTTGCATTAGTATTTTACATTAATTTTCTACATTAATTTTTTGCATTAGACCTTATATTAGTCTTCTGCATTATGTTCTGCAGTAATCCTCAGTATTAGGCTTTGTGTTAGTATTCTGCATTAAACTCTATATTATGTTCTGTATTAATCCTCTGCATTAAACTCTGCATTATGTTTTGTATTAATTCTTTGCATTAAGCTCTACATTGGTGTTATGCAGAAAACTCTGCATCATGTTCTGTATTAATCCTTTGCATTAGGCTTTGTGTAAGTGTTATGCATTAAACTCTACATAAGACTTTACATTGGTGTCCTACATGAACATTTTGCATTCTAAGAATTAGAAGGTCATTGCTTAGAAGACACTAGAGCAGTATACCCATCCGGTCAATCTTGTGGAATTGTTATTCACTCAGAGTAGCAATTGTCACCACATGTGAACCAAATGAAAGGAAATTGTATTATATTAAATATTATATAATATTTGCTATAGAATGAAATATTGTAATATCATTTGAAAATAGAAGTTATGCACCGTGAAGAGATATTAACAAAATATAATGGTTATAATCAACACGATATACAACCTTTCATTTGCAAATAGTGGGCCAAACGAGGAATGTGACATAATTTGTATAGTATGAAAGTTATTAATTTATGCAAGATTTATAATTGACACTAACAATTATTATAAGTAGCATTATTTCAATACATAGTATTACAAATGACAATATTACAACTGACTCCATTACAAATGGTAATATTACAAATGGCACTATTAGAACGGATACTATTAGAATTGACAACTAACAATATTATAATTGGTAATATTATAACTGATTTTATTAAAACTAACATTATTACAACTGATAATATTAAAACTGATATTATTATAACTTGCATTTTTATAACTTGTACTATTACAATTGGCAATATTAGAACTAACACTAATAATTTATGATGCACACTAACCTAATATGTGCATGTATACATGCAAATAACTTAAGAATATTAAATAAACTAAGTGTAGCCGTTAAAATGTAGCCGTTGATGGCTACACTTTTACAGCTATTAGTCATGTAATGAGGTGGGCTAGTGATGAAGACCATCATGTAATATAAAAGATCACAAACGAAAATGAAATAGTATAGAGAAATGTATGTTATTGAGAGTGGACAATGTAGTGGAAAGGAAAGCTGAATGTGTTTAGATGCAAGAGAACGTCATTTGTCCATTGTTTGCAGTGGTCACTCCAGTAGAGGGTAGGAAAACAAATAGGAGGAGAAGTAGCTATTGTATTTCAAGTCAGAGACAATTGTCAAAGGCTAGAATTAATAAAAGTGTTCTTCGAATGATAGGAGTGGATCCATCATGCATAACAAAAAATTTGACGTACAAATATATTATAGTATGTGAAGCCATAAAGGAAGGTATCTTCGAACATAAAACCACTACATATGAAGCTCAATCATATAATGTCTTCGGATGTAATGAACATAATGAAGAGGAGGAAGATGATAAAAAAAACATTGACAAAGAAAACATGACACAATATGAAGAGGAGGAACAACCATATGAACCGGAGGCAGAGCTATGAAGTACGAACGAAATGGTAAGAGAATAACCTTAAAATGAAATAAATTTGAAGGTATATGATATACATCGTATTGTGCACACCAAAAATACGATTCCAACGATATATAGCACGGAAAAAATGATTATATTTTGTGTGTTTTAGAGCCAAAAAACAATCGTAACATCTTAGAATCTAACCCGAAATCTTCAAGATTTGAAGATTTGTTGGAGAAATCAAACCTTATTAATTTTAGTAGAATTTGGCGATTTATGTAAAATCGAAATTAACTCCAAAAATTCCGAAATTAATTAGAATGACTATAAATGTGGGAGCACACGGACACCAAAAGTTCCGGATAGGCGCTTTTCAGTGCCTAATCCGGTCTGTCCGGATGATCCGAGTATCGTCCAGGGATTCTGTGAAGTGCAGGATGTCAAGGACCCTCTTTTCCTGCTCGAAAGTCGACCACCGGCCGGATCTGCTTCCCGGATCCGGATAGTCCTTTGGAAGTCCTTATCCCGGGACTTGCCTTCCGGATTGAACCTCTACCAATAAGTCTTACTCCTACATAACTCTCTCCTCAATATCTACCTACCTATATCCTACCTCCAATGATGATTGGGTTCATCCGGCGAAGACGTCCCTGTATGGTCATAATCCGGATTCTCTCACAACCAGTCCGGATCGGCCTAATCTTTCCTGGCAGGTCACACAGAGAACCCGGATGGTGAACCGGAACTACAACGACAGAAAGGTCAAGCTTCGGCCGGAGATCTGTCAATCCGGGATAACTGGGCGATCCGTGCCACTTTCCGGATTGCCCCGCCCAAGGACAGTGAGACCTCTTCAGAAGATCGGATGGCGTAAGTCCGGCACCTCCGGATCCTACCCAGTCCTAACGACGGCTATCTCACATGGACGTTACCCAGGCATCCGGAATAATGAGGTTTCCTTCCCATTACACGCCGGAGAGATCCTCCGGACCGGAATCCTAACCGTTCCGGTTTCTCTCCTCCTTCCGACAGACCGATCCGGCTACAGCGAACTTAGGCTCTACTGAGTCTGAGATAACTGGGCGATCCGTACCACTTTCCGGATTGTCCCGCCCAAGGACAGTGAGACCTCTTCAGAAGATCGGATGGCGTAAGTCCGGCACCTCCCTGATCTTACCCAGTTCTAACGACGGCTATCTCACATGGGCGTTACCCAGACATCCGGAATAATGAGGTTTCCTTCCCACTACACTCAGAAAGGAGTCATAGTACTGCAGTCGGATCCGATCCGGGTTTCCTCTCCTTTGTTCTATCCGTACTTCCTACTCATTCATTCCCTCTAGATCTGCAACATTCTCCTAACAGTCCGTGCACAAAACAAGTCAGAATAGATTGAGAACTAGAGCTTTATTGAGTGGGAAGCAACACAATACAACAATGGAGAAGGGAACCCTTCTCCTGTCCCTTATTCAGCCTTAAGTAGAGGCTGTAATCCCTAACTGAAGGTGGCGGCGAAGTTGGCCGCCCTCAGAAAACCCCTAACTGCGAGAAATCCGGAACTTCGCCCTTTGCGGAAATTCCGGATCTCGATCCGCTTTTTGCGCTGACAGAATTTTGAATTACAAGTTCGCCAAAAGTCAAAATCTGCCTATTCCTGCTTTTCCTAATTCTGATCTAACTACAGCTGTCTGCCTAAGCCTACCCTAGCTGGTGCGATGCTTCTTCGAAGCCGTCTCGTCCTTGGTGTGACTCGCGGGTCCGCTGATGGCGGAGGAACCTCCCCCGGGGGTCAAAAGTCGACGCTCTTGCAGCCTCGTAAATACCCTTCGCATGTTTGGGGAAGGGGCGATCTCCTCCTCAGAGTCTCCTGCAGTGGACGGATCCTCCTCCGATCCGTCACCCGATCCGGATCGCGCTGGTCTGGAAGCCTTCTTCGTCTTCCGAGGGCGCTGGACGGCTGAGGGATCGCCTCCGGTGGTTCTCTCCCTGTTTCGGCCGGTGGAAGCTGAAGTCGCTCGTGGACCTCTGGCGGACACTGCTCGTGAGGGTGCAGGCGCCCACTGCTCCACGATCATGCACTCCGGAGCAGGTGATGGAGCGGCCGGCGACATGGGTGCCTTACCCCGATCCGGAGACTTCGTCCGATCCGGCGTCCTCATCCGTGCTGGAGTCCTGGCCCTCTCCGGTGTTCTGGACCGAGCTGATGTCCTGCCCCGATCCGGATTTGGTGATTGCCCTCGTCCTGACCTAGCCGACCGTTCTGTGCTCTTCCGTCGAACCTGGGAGGAATGTGTCCGTTGCGGAACAGGGGTCTTCTCCCGATCCGGAAATCTTCCGGATTCCGGTGGCTGGGGAGTTCCGGCTGGCTGACTGGGTCCTGCGCCTGCTGGAGAGGCATGAACTAACTCCACCTCCCCTACTACCTCATACAGTGTTCCCGTTGGCGATCCGGGTGGGCCCGGATAAAGTACCCGCCTGGGGGTCCCACCTGAGGGCAGGAGTTTCTGGATTCCCTTGAGTAGGTCCTTCATCGAGCGGGAGTACTTTACCAGGATCTGCAGTGTTTGACGGGCAGAAGACGGATCTGCTGACTCCATCAATTGGTCATAGAGGTGCGCCTTGTTGACGACCTCTCCCGGATGACCCACCAACTCCCTGACCCGGCTGAGGACTACTGCTTGCTCCGCCTGGTGCTTCCGGATCTCCTCGCTCTTCTGGGTGAGCTCCCGGGTCATAGCAGCCACCTGTGCTGTGAGCTGTGCCTTTTCCGTCTCCAGGGTCTCCACCTGTTTCCGGTCCGTCCGCTTGGCCAATTCCCGGAGGATATTTCCGGGTCCACAGTGGTCCAAGGCCCGGTTCACTCCTCGAATGATGTGCTCCATCCGGAAGTACTGTTCCTGGAGTGCCGTCAACTCTCCCCGGACGCGCTTGAAGGGGGATTCCGGAAACTCAAACGTGGAGAGGTCGATGTCTCTCCAGGGCACTTCCCGGCTGGTACCGGCTTCCTGTTGTGGTGGTGGTGAGACTGGCTTCCGGACTTTTGGAGGGGACGGAGCGGAAGGCGGTTCCGGAACCGCTGTGTCACTGGAATCTTCCGTTCCGGCTTCTGCAACCCTTGCTTCCGGATCGATCCTGTACGCCACCTCGTCCTCTGCAATCGTCAGCATATCCTCTTCCGCTTCATTGATGCAGCCCTGGTGCTGGTAGAGATGGAGGATGTAGGGAGAGAGATAGGAGGGTTTCCGGCCAATGTGGGGGATGGACTTCTCTACGTATTCCTGAATTAAGCGACCCCAATTTACAGCTCGGACCCCTGACATTGCTCCAAACATGGTATTGGCCATGGTGATGCTAAGACGTTTAGGCTTTTCCGGACTAAGGATGGGCAGGATGAATTCTATGACTCTCCGCTCTCGGTGATTCCGGCAATTCCCAGGATGGAATCCGTCTTTTGGGTCCGGCTCCGTTCGGAATTTCCCTAAATAAAAATTATCCCTGCGGCTAGCCCAGCCCTCACCCTTCCCTCGCGGAAATCCGTAAACTGCAGCCCATACCTCTGATGTCCACTTTTCCGGATCCTGCCGAACTGTCCTAAACCATTGGTTGCCCCTCTCGAACAAGAATTCCCGCAAAGTGGCCTCCGCCCTGAGATTCCAGGGCTTGGAGAGCAATCCCTCACAACCCATCCGGCTAAGATCCTCTACCAGCTCATTTAACTCCGATTCTCTTGTTGGGACGGCTGGTGACACGGGTTTCACTGGAATGGGGACCTGCTCCCTCTCATCTCCCTCTCTTGCTTCCGGCATTTTACGTCGCGGCACAAAGCTCTCAACAATACCCGGATTCTTCCCTCCGGAACTCTGCCCGCTAACCACTACAGAATCCCAGCAATCCAACTGCTGGTGACTCGAAAAAGCAACTCACCACTCGTTCTCTCAACAATGCCGCTCGCGCAAATGGCCCGGAGAAGGAGAAAAACTCGTTTAAGTACTTTCCCTCTCTCCCAACGGGTCTGGTTCCTCAACCGTCTCCTTGTAACCGTTCGGATTCCGTTTGTAACCGTTTAACGGTCCGGACGCTCCGGACCGGACCGTTCCCAAACGGTCTTCTCAGGCTAATTTCCGGTCCGGCCAAAGTATCCGTTTTAACCATTTTAACGCGTAAGGCGGATGCCTAGAACCTTATTTTCTAAAACAACTAACCTACCCTAGGAAACCCTACTTTAATAACAATCTCAGGGTATTATCCGGATATTAACCCGGTTCGGAAGCCAATCCGTACTTCCGTGGATTTTCGGACTCCCACAATAAATGATATAATAAATAGACACAATTTGTTTCGGAATTAAATATAAAAATTTGAAAAATTTATAACGATTAAATTGAACTTCATTTTTCCCTCTCTCTTCCAAAAGGGTAGCCGTTAACAGCCACCCTTTTCTAATGTTAATTTGTTTGATATATGTGGTTTCTTCCACACATAAACACTCACTTTCACAAAAAAATTTGTCTTCCAAAAAGGTCGCCGTTAACCATATTAATTTTAGTAGAGTTTGGCGATTTATGTAAAATTGAAATAAAGTCCAAAAATTTTTTAACTAATTTTAATGACTACATATGATAGAATAAATAGACACAATTTTTTTTGGAATTAAATATGAAAAAATAAAAAAATTATAACAAGTAAGGTGAACTTCATTTTTTTCTCTGTCTTCCAAAAGGATAGCCGTTAACAGCCACCCTTTTTTCATGTTAGTTAATTTGATATATGTGGTTTCTTCCACATCAAAACACTCACTTTCATACAAAAATTTGTCTCCCAGAAAGGTCGTTGTTAACCATATTAATTTCAATAGAGTTTGACAATTTATGTAAAATAAAAATTAAGTCCAAAAATTCTGAAAATAATTGTAGTGACTATAAACTATATAATAAATAGACACAATTTTTTTCAGAATTAACTATGAAAATTTTAAAATTTATAACGATTAAGGTGAATTTCATTTTTTTTCTCTCTCTTCCAAAAGGGTAGCCGTTAACGGCCACCCTTTTTTCATGTTAGTTTGTTTGACATATGTGGTTTCTTCCACATAAGAACACTCACTTTCATACAAAAATTTGTCTTCAAAAAATGTCGTTGTTAACCATATTAATTTCAATAGAGTTTGGCAATTTATGTAAAATCAAAATTAGGTTCAAAAATTCTGAAAATAATTGGAGTGACTATAAACTATATAATAAATAGACACAATTGTTTTCAGAATTAACTATGAAAGTTTTAAAATTTATAACGATTAAGGTGAACTTCATTTTTTTTCTCTCTTCCAAAAGGGTAGCCGTTAACAGCCACCCTTTTTTCATGTTAGTTTGTTTGATATATGTGGTTTCTTCCACATAAAAACACTCACTTTCACACAAAAAATGTCTTCCAAAAAGGTCGCCGTTAACCATATGAATTTTAGTAGAGTTTGGCGATTTATGTAAAATTGAAATTAAGTCCAATTTTTTTGAAAATAATTCTAGTAACTACAAATGTTATAATAAATAGACACAAAATTTTCGGAATTAAATATGAAAATTAAAAAACATTATAACGATCAAGGTGTCCTTCATTTTCTTTTCTCTCCCTCTTCCAAAAGGGTAGCCGTTAACGGCCACCCTTTGTATGATACCTTCCATCACAAATATGAACCATTTTTTCTCTTTCAAAAGGGTGGCCGTTAACGGCCGCCCTTTATATAATACCTTCCATCACAAATATAAACCATTTTTTCCCTTCCAAAAGGGTTGCCGTTAACGGCTACCCTTTCTATGATACCTTCCATCACATATATGAACCATTTTTTTTAAATTCTTTTCATAACTGGCTTATTGCACATATTAATGCTGATTTTTTTCATTTCATTTTGTTTTACATATGTGGGTTCTTTCACACATAAATACTCATTTCTACAAGATAATTTGTCTTTTACAAGGGTCACCGTTAACGGCCACATTTTTTTCATTTCATTTTTTTTTACATATGTGGGTTCTTTCACACATAAATACTCACTTCTACAAGATAATTTGCCTTTTAAAAGGCTCGCCGTTAACGGCCACCCTTTTTTCATGTCACCTTTGTTTTACATATGTGATTTCATCCACATATAAACACTCACTTCTACAAAATAATTTATCTTATAAAAGGGTGGCCTCTAACGGCCACTCTTTTTTCATGTCACCTTTGTTTTACATATGTGATTTCATCCACATATAAACACTCACTTCTACAAAATAATTTATCTTCTGAAAGGGTGGCTGTTAACAGCCATGATTTTTTCATTTCACTTTGTTTTACACATGTGGTTTCTTCCACACATAAACACTCACTTCTACAAAATAATTTGTCTTTGAAAAGGGTCGCCGTTAACGGCCACCCTTTTTTCATATCATCTTTGCTTTACATATGTGGTTTCTTCCACACATAGACATTCACTTCTACAAAATAATTTGTCGTTTACAAGGGTATCTGGTAACGCCCACATTTTTTTCATATCACTCTATTTTACATATGTGATTTCTTCCACATATAAACACTCACTTTTACAAAGAAATTTGTGTTTCATAAGGGTGGTTGTTAACCATTTTAATTTCAGTAGAATTTGGCGATTTATGTTAAATTGAAATTATGTCCAAAAATTCCAAAAAATAGGAGTTACTATAAAGGATATAATGTATAGACACAATTTTTTTTGGAAATAAATATGAAAATTTTAAAATTTTATAGCGATCAAGGTGCACTTCAGTTTTTTTTCTCTCTTCGAAAATGGTAGTTGTTAACGGCCTCCCTTTTTTAGTGCCAATTTTTGTGTTTTGGTTTAGGGCGCCCATTGACGACCTCCCTTTCTAAAGTTTCAGTCTCCATTTAACAACATGACTTTTTAAAAATAAAATCACACAAATGAATCAATTTTTTTCTTTTCAAGAGAATGGTTGTTAATGGCCACTGTTTTTTCAATTTTAATTTGTTTTACATATGTGGTTTTATTCTACATATAAATACTCACTGTCATAAAAAAATTTCTTTGCATACGGGTGGCCGTAAATGGCCACCTTTTTTTCATTTCACTTTGTTTTGAATATGTGGTTTATTCCACATGTATACAGTCACTTATTCAATTTTTTTCTTCTTAAGGGTGGTCGTTAACGGCTACCCTTTTTCATTTCACTTTGTTTTGCATATGTGGTTTCTTCCACATTTACACACTCATTTTCATAAAAAAATTCCTTCGATAAGAGTGGCCGTTAACGGTTTTTTTTCTATTTCTATTTCTTTTTAAATGTATAGGTTCCATTACATGTAAACATTGTTATTCATCATTTTTGTTGTCCTTATTTGTATTTCAATTTGCTTTGGATATGTACTATTTTTCACATCCGAACACTTACATTCATCATTTTTTCTCCTTCTATAAGGGTGGCCGTTAATGGCCATTGTTTTTAGATTTCATTCTGCTTTGTATATATGATTTCTTACACATGTATACACTTCAATTTTGTTTCCTTCCATAAGGGTGGTTCTTAACGGCCACCCTATTTTGCATTTCATTTTACTTTGCATATATGATTTCTTTCATATGTAAGCACTCATATTAATTTGTTTTCCTCTTTTCATATGGATAGTAATATTTTGTGACAGCGACGTGACGGCTGACCAAAAAACGTCACGTCCGTAGGGGGGTAAATCCGGCAGTTATCCCAGGGATAAACTGACGCGGTCAACCCCCTGGTCAACCCCCTGGTCAACCCCCTGGTCGACTGCTAAGTCGACTGCAAATAGCAATCGACTGCAAAAAAAAAAATTAAAAAATTCCAAAAAAAATTCTGGACCGTCAGATCTTCTTGGCAAGAAGATCTGATGGTCCAGAATTTTTTTTGGAATTTTTTAATTTTTTTTGCAGTCGACTGCTAGGTCGACTGCTATTTGCAGTCGTTTGCTAAGTCGACTGCAAAAAAATACTTTTGCAGTCGACCAAGACCAGTCGACTGCTATTAGCAGTCGACTGTTAAAAGCAGTCGACTTCAAGGAAAACCTAAAAAAATCTAAAAAATCTAAAAAAAATCATGGACCGCTAGATCTTCAATCCAAGAAGATCTAACGGTTCAGATTTTTTAATAGATTTTTAAAAAAATTTAAATTTTTGTTTTCTGAAGTCGACTGCTCGTAACAGTCGACTAGAGCAGTCGTCCAAAAAAGTTACAAAAAAGTTACAAAAAATTGGTACAATAACTTTTTTTTGCTACGTCAGTGCGCGTCACGCCCCGACGTGACGCGACGTGACGCAAAAAGGCCGCGTCACGTCCATTTGCACATCCCTGGTACACATTATATCCAATTACATTATTATTATCTCAACATTTGAACGTATATTAGTTCATTTTTTGGTACAAATTGGCATAACAAAATTTTCTTTTGTTGTTCATTTTGACTATAGACCCTTACATATAACTCCACGGTCATAGGTCCCCAACGTATTTACAAACCATAATCGGGAAGAAAATTTGTAGGCTCACAGGCTCACGCTCGCAAGCTCACATGCTAGCATCCCCGAATTTGAGCACCTGCCCCTATCCCGGTCTCGTGTGCGTGGAATGCTTCCAACCGTGAGCGTTTCTCCGCCGGTCCCTGCAAAAATGTTAAGGGCCAACAATGCCCAAATTGCATCGCAGGAGGATATTATATTGTGCAATAAAACAACCCCCTAACACATGTACACATCCCAGCCCAAAACCACACCAATTCATAAGCCAAATAAACTAACTGTATGCATCAAAAGAGGACACTAACTTATGCAACATGTGCATGTACATAACCCGACTCAAAATCACACCAATTCAGAAGATTATACTAACATATGTAGCAACCCAACCCGCCGATACATGTACATCACTCGGCTCAATGCCTAACCAATTCAAAAGACAACTAAACTAATTGTATGCAACAGAAGATTACACTAACATATGCAACAACCCAACCTGCCCATACATGTACATCATCGGCTCATAGCCTAACCAAATTCAAAAGACAACTAAACTAACTATATGCATCACAAGATTATAGTAACATATGCAACAACCCAACCTGCCCATACATGTACATCACTCGGCTCATAGCCCAACCAATTCAGAAGGCAACTAGACTAACTGTTTGCACCAGCAGATTATGCAAACCTATGCAATAAACCACCCCTGCCCATACATGTACAACATGCAGCCGAAATCCACAACAATTCAGAAGGCAACTAAACGAATAGTATGCATCAGAAGAGGGCACTAACACATGCAACAACCCAACCTGCCGATACATGTACACAATTCTGCTCAAAACCACACCAATTCCGAGGGCAACTAAACTAACTATATTCATCAGAAGATTATACTAACTTGTGCAACAACCCACCCTGCCGATGTCTCAAGATAACCCGGCTCAAAATCCAAACCAAATCGGGTGGCAACTAAACAAACTGTACGCAGCAAAAGATTATACTGACTTATGCACTAAAACACCCTGCCCACACATGTACATCACTCGGCTCAAATCCATGGCAATACATGTACATAGTTGGACTCAAAATCACACCAATTCATAAGGCAAACAGACCCACTGTATGCATCAGAAGAGGATACTTTCATATCCAATAAAACAATGTGCCGATACATGTACAGAACTCGTCCCAAAATCACACCAATTCATAAGGCAACTAAATTCACTCTATGCATCAGAATAGGATACTATCTTGTACCCCAAACCACCCTGCCAATACATGTACATAACTCGATCAAAAATCTGAATCCACCATAACACCCTGCCAATACGTGCACAAATCTCCACGCAGATTCCACACTGAATCACAATGCAACTAAACCCACTATAGGCATTAGAAGAGGATGGTGACTTATGCAACAAAGCATCCTACCGATACATGTACATAACCCAGCTCAAAATCCACCCTACATCATAACGCAAGTATGCAACCCTAAAACCAGAACATAGAAGACACAACAAATTGCCACAAAGCATACTCACTGCCCCATCCACCAACAAAATAACCTGAACATAACCAACAATGTCCACAGAAGCACAACCAACAAAGCCACCCACTTTATCCACATTGGTGCTTTTGGACAGGGGCAAACATGTTCACATGCAAAAACCCAATGCTCACACCAACCACACGCTCAAGAACATTGAGGCAGGCATCCGGGCACTAACAAAATTATGCATGCAAGGGTGAGCACTTCAACCCCATCATCACCAACATGCATGCATGCCAATATCAACAACAATGACAGGTGGCAAATTTCCAGGTATTTGAAAGAGAGGCACATGTAGGATGGTACCTTTGTTGGCGATGTTGCATTGGGGCGTTTGCGAGTATCCGTGGTTGTGTCCCCGGCTGGCTTTGTGGCGGAGCATCCAACCCCATTATGCAATTGGTCATCCCCTGCACGCACTTGCGAGGATGCACATGCACTTTTTTGTGTGTTCTCCTCCACATTATCCGTGGCATCTGCCATTTTTGTATTTCCTGGTTGAGCAAGTCTCAAACTTCATCGCAGGGGTGACTGGGAGGTGCCCAGGGATTTAGTAGCCGACTTCTTTTTTGTCAGGCCAACTGGCACAACAAATTTGCATTTCCACTAGCCAGGTGCATATCAGAACATTGAAGATGAGCTTGCAATTTGAGTAAACAACACTCTACAAAGTGGTGTGTTTTCTCCACCATATTGTCCACATGGACAATGTTTGAGTAGGCATAGCCACCTCCAAACCTGTGCAGACTTTTCTCGCAAACTGAAACCCCTATCTCTATTCCCCTCTGTGTGTGTGCAATGTAAACATATCTAGTGGTGTCATCATCCAGTGTATTTCCCTACAAATCACGAACTTGGCACAACAAGTTTTTGACCAGAGTGCAACTCCAACCAATGGAAGGAAGTGTAGAGGCTAAGGAGGAAGGCACATGTGCAGTAGGAGTAAGGTGGTCTTAAGCAGAGAGCAATAATCAACAGGGATCAGGGTGTTAAATGTGTTTGGTATTGTGCAACATTCGGGATTCCGAGAGCAATACACTGGGAACCAATAACAAATATCCAAGGATGGTCACATAATAGCTTGTATTGACCTGCATATAAAATTTTATATGACCAATACTGTGCCGTGTGGAAATGTGGAAGTAAATTTTGATGTACTATACGAGTTCCCTTGGGATGCCACCCACATCAACCCAACATATGGTAGGTGATAAGTTGTTTGCAAACTTTGGCCTAGCCTGGACGGTCAATAGTTTAGTAGAAAGGAAGGTAAGGCATAGCATACTGTTGGTATTACCTGAAAGTTCAAAACCTTTGTTGCCATATAGGGTTCTATGGAAGGCAATGCACGTTTGCAGCTAACTTTGGAAGGATGAAGTTTAGTAACAAATGAACACAACATATGCATTATGTTGTGCACCTTACAGGGCAGGGGCCAAGTTGTAGTTATTGGATGAATGACGACATGCTTCATCCGCAGCACATGGACAATAAGATGCAGGAAAAAAAACACTTTCCAAGGTTTGTATTGCATTGCGATGGGAAAAAAACAAGCGGAGGCTGCAACGTCCAAGCCGCGTCCCCTTCAGAAGGGTTGGGGACGGGTGCGGTGCAACCATTCACATTGGAACTACCTAAAGCTCAAGCAATAGTATGAAAGGTCCATAGCACAAATTAAAATATCACAACCAATTCGCTAGGTGATGAATGTGCACTACTCCGTGTAGGCAGCAAGGCAGTTCATGGCCGGAGTGCATTAAAATAACAATATGTGCGCCGAGCCACTGAAAGATGGAATCCTCAGGGGATGCATTATTTTGGAAACTTGGGAACAGGTGGGCAGCTGTGTGCGCCTTCTGGGCGGCATTTGGTGACTGCACAAAGTTGGGCCTCCATTGATTTGTAGAAGGTATGCAACATTGGGTGGTTGTCCTTCAAAAAACATTCTCTTCCTGTGCGCACAAGAACTCGATGCAAGTTTTCCCACAAAACATAGGGCATGTCTACCTCCTTCCCTGCTAGTACAGCGACTGGCACGTGATGGAACCCTGTTTGTTTGTAAAGGAGGTTGGTATGAGTGTAGACATGTCTAGGTCTTTTGCCATTTTTTGGGAAAGTTTCGTGTTTTCTCCAAGAAAATGTCTCATAGTCCAGCAAAGGGGCTATGGCAGACTGAAGGCTCGACATTACAGGGGGAACAACAACTACTGCTTGAGAGGAGGAAGGGCCAATCATTTGCTGAGCAGGGCGAAGAGTTTTCACTGGGTCCATCCTGGAAGACCCCAAGGAAAATGGGTAGCCAATGCAATCCAACATCTCTTCAACCACCATAGAAGCTTCATACTCATGCAACAGTGCCTGCATGGCTTTCAATTGGGTGTGGAGTTTTTTGTTAACAAGCACCAGCTCGCGGCCAACCGCGACCAACTCACGCTCAAGCTCATCAACCTCCAATGTTGACATTCCAATGGCAACATGCAACTACAAGACGGACTTAGGAAGAATGCAATGAATCTCATCCATAAACTAAGAAGCTAGAATGTGTTGCTTCCAATTGAGTTCCGAAACCTCGACCTCACTCACAAACAATCCAACCTTCCAGGTGTTGAGCGCTGGGATGGGCGGCTGATGCACCCCGTGGGTCGTTCCTTTGCGATTTAGCTCAAGAAGACTCACGGTGAGACATCACGTAAATTTATATTCGCTTGAGAACTACCGTGCCTCATTAATATGTTCGGTCCTCTAATTAATAATTCCTCTCTTCTCCTTATGATATGAATATATTATTAGAGTGAACACAATCTCATTATCTTAAATTCTCATTCTCAATGTAAGGCATCATTGATTATAAGAATCCTTAGATTAGAGAAGGTTTCAAGAGGTGTAACAATATCCTTGATAACAATATATTTTCTAATAAGTTATATGTGAGCAATTTAGAGCTCATAGTACATAACATCAATCGCACAATTGTAATATTACTCTTATAGTGAGGAAGAAGATCTCATGTTCTTGAGTCTTCCTTTTTCAGCTCAAGTGTTACTACTTATAATATTGTAACTTGACATGTATGCATATAGTAGTTATAATTTCATGAACACATCATTGATTGTTTTGTGATGTCACGTTTAACTTCCAAGTGTTTCTTGATGACGATAGTAATTATAACTCTCTTGAGTTTTACTCAAGAGAGAGAACTCTTCTCTTTGATAGTTGATCCTTCACTTGTAATGACATCCAACAACTCACAAAGAATCTTAAGAGAAGAAGCACTTTTACTACAAAATGTTTCTTGATGACGAGAAGTGAACCTATCTCTCTTGAGTTTTGCTCAAGAGAGAGAGAGAGATCTTCTCTTGAATAGAATAATCCTTCAAATTGTAATGACATCCAACAACTCACAAAGAATCTTAAGAGAAGAAGTTTCAATAACAATTGTAGTAAGTAGGTTATTTCATATCAATATTACTTCATTCATATAGATTCATACTTTGATGTAAATTTATGTCTTCATCATTCTTGTTAATCATAAAATAAGTTCGATACTCCAACATATGTTATATAATATAATATGCATAATACTTGTAAGTCAAATATGTAGTTTATGATAATAAGTTCCTCCTCTTTTGAAGGAGTTTGTAATCGTTAAGTGGTTTTGCTTAAAGCATAACATGCATATAATTCTTCAATCATTCAATCACATGTATATTTATAATTCCCTTTTGAGGAGATCAATGATAAGTTCCGCTTTGAGAGATAATCTAGTTTCCTTCACTCAAGTTTGACAATCGCTTTCTCAATTCAATCTCTCTCAAAGTCCCATTGATTCTCCAATTTGTCTTGAGCGCTTTGTTCTCACCCTCGCACTATCTTTTGAGTTCTTTCTCAAAAGAGTCTACTCAATCTACTCTACTCTCGGTTGCTCAATCACTCAAGTTCCAAGTACCGCTTGACAAACTTTGTAAGACAATTTGAGAGAGAGGTAGAAAGATCACACGCATATTTGTAGAAAAGATAATGTATTGCAAAAGTGCTCCGAGAGGAGAGATACAAAAGAAACTCAAGTGTTTTTGACACTCAAATTTAAGATAACTTCGTTGTGTAGAAAATGAGGTATAGTCTCCTAAAAATGCTTCCCTTATATAGTCTTTCTTACTTGATTCAAAATCTATTTTAAAAGTGATTGTGATCTCCACTTTTCTAAATAACTATCTATCTTCAACATATGTAGATGATTCCTATCCTAAACGGTTATAAACGTTTCATCACCTTAATGCTCCTATTTCCAAGATTACCTTAACTTCTTGTTGTGACTACATTCTAAGCTCTTTTTGAAGATCAATCAAATCTTCATATTGATTGATTAATGATCATGCTAGTAGAATGTACCATATTCCTAAATACTCCTTAATGCCTTTATATTCCTCGTAATAACTTTAATATTCCTCTTCCATAATTGTCCTTGCACATACTAATAGAATGTAATCCTAGTCCTATATACTTTCTAATACCCTTATATACCCCTATATATTCCCCCTATAAGTCCTTACATGCTTACTTAGTGTCCTTTTGTCTCTAAGTCCTAAGTTTCCTTCATAAACCCGTTGGGTACCCATTGCCGTGGGTAATAGGACCTATAACCGCGCGTAAGGTGTGTAAAGCCGTGGGAAAGGGAGCCTAATTCCGTGGCCGAGTTTCTGATGCCGTGGTTGAGAACCTCCGAGCTCTCTTCCGAGCTTCTCTCCATTTCTTCATTCCGGTGATGATCTTCTTCCTCTTGGTGATGCTTGATGCCTTTGGTTGCTTTGTTGTGACTCATTTCTCCCTTATGATGTTGGTACTCAACAGCGGCTCCAACATTGCTTCTCTCCTTAAACTTGCCCATAACTTAGGGTTTGAAAATGAATAGGTTAGATGAAATAGGGTGTGGATGGGCACAATGGCAGGTGTGACTGTGTGGGCAACCACCAACCCCACACCACTTCCACAATTGAAGGCAACAGACCTAAATATGCCCCATTTAAAATATGGGATTATAACCCAACTTACATGTCAGATTTTTGCTGGAATAGGAGTTGAAATCGTTTGCGCACCTTGGCTACTTGACGATCACGTTGGGCCTCGTAGCTCTCCTCCTCTTCCACAATCCCAACATTTTCCCTACTCCTACCTCCTAGCTGGATGTCCCAGCTCCTCGCTCCGTCTCCGCAGCTCCCACTCTCTGTTGCATCCTCCTTGTCCGTGCTCCCCTCAGGTGACGAGGACGACCTGCCTGCCGCTCCAACCAAGGTTTCTGCACATGGCGACCTCCGATCAGTGCTGATGTCCAACAACACTCCCTTCTGTCGGCCTTCTGCTCCCTGCTCCAAGCAGGCAGCGCTCTCCCTCAATCCGCCCTTTTTTCTTTTCCCACCGTGCTGCCTACCATTTCTCTCCGTCTTCCTCCTACCTCTCCCCTCAGCCTCTTCTATCCCGACCCTCCTACTTTTGCATTGCACTGCAGCCTCTAGAGTCCATCGAACTATGTTGAAGCCAGTTCCCCCTTTCAAAATGGGTTGAGATCCCATCGGCAATCCGGCGAGCGTAGGCAAAGTAGCCATACCCAACACACCCACACCTAACGCAGGAGACCTAAACCAACAACGCGGCCCACCACATGGTCGAGGTGGGTAACACACTCACTGTGCACAACTGACTGTCACTGACATGGGTTGTCAGTGCAACCCTGTGGGTAGACGTCCGCTACCAATGGGTTGCAACACGACATGCCTCCGGCAATGCGATAAAAAATTGGGGAGACAGCATACCAAATAGCAATTATTGTCCAAATATAACAACACATTAATGAATGTGAGAACATGAAAATGAGCTCAGGTTTGTGACAAACTAATGTAACGACCATATTTGGACTTCCTCGCCTATTTGCATAAGATGTGGACTTCATCATTGATCGCATAACAGCGAAGCAATCTTGTGAGCCGGGAGCGGCGAGCGGCGAGCAGGAAATCTATTTTTAGGGGAAATTTCTGAGCATTTTCTGAAAACTTTCAACTTTTGAGAGAGAATTGAAATTTTCGACCAAGTTTTATCAAATTTGGAGGAAATACGCTAAAAATAGTATAGATTCTAATTCCGTGGAATACCAACAACATGAAGAATTTTTCTCTAATTTCTCTAAATTTCCTATGGTTTTTAAAAATGGGATGAAGATGTCACTTTTAACAACTAAACTACGATTTCTTGCAATTATAGTTCAAATTGAACGTTTTTTCGTCACATTTCTGTAATTTAAAAAAAATAAAAAATTTGAGACGGTCTTTCGGATCCGAATGACCCCCCGCTCGGCCACTGCCGAAGAGTCCTGCGGATCCGAAATACACTTTAGAACCACAAAAAACATTTTTTTTTTTTTTTTTTTTTTGCAATTCTCTCTCCTTATTTAGAGCAAACTTGTTAAAAAAACTGATGAAGGCCCTTTATTTCAACCAGTTCAAATCAATTACAAATCAAATCCACTTCAAATCACTGGTAAAGTAATGCAAGAGGTATGCTTAATGTTCATATATTTAGGTTTTTTTGCCCAATTTTTGTAACCCAAAATATCTTATTCACTAAATTCTTGCCCATTAGAGATATGAGGTTTATAATAGTTCATCCGTTTACGGTCCCATTTCATAGTTTATTGGACCCCCGGTGGGCGTGAAATTTTGTATCGCAGATCCGAGAGACACAACTCCATGCCCATTGGGACTCCTATAATCGTTGAAAGAACATTATAGAACAGGCAATTTTGAAGTTTAGAAGTTTAAAGGGCCTACAATTTTGTCTCTCGGATCCGAAATACAGAACTCTAGGCCCTTTGGGGCACGCAAATATTCAGGATGTAGTCCTGAAGATGATGATTCATCTTTAATTTGAGTGGCTTGTAGAGCCTGGAAGTCTGTCTCTCGGATCTAAAAGATAGATTTCTGGACCGTAGAAGCCACGCATTTCGAAGATGAGTCATCACCTTCATATCAAGTGTGGTGCTTTTGGGCACCCCCCTCCGAGGGAGCCTAAAAGTACCGCATAAGCCCTTCGGTGAGGGTGGCCTGCCTTAGCAGGTGCCTAAGCCGAACCCAGTATTTAATGAATGTTTTGGGTTGTGGAGGGATTTGATAATCGCGTCGTATCCTTCCGGTAGGTTGTGCCTAGATCATAAGTATCTAAGGTGATTATCAATTTCTCTTACCTAATGCCTAATCTATCCTAGTCTACGCGCAGACGCACCAGCCTTGAAATCAAGGCAACCTAACTCTAATGGATAAAAGAACCTTACCTCTTACCTTGGCGACACCTAATTCCTTAATTCTTATGGATTAAATTCTCTAAAGGGGACCTTGATTAAGTTCCACCTTTCCAACCTTCATTCTTAGTTATGGTTGATTGAACAAAACCTAGGTTACTAAGTTCATAAATTATGGCATCACCGCTTACCTGGTTGGTGCACACCTTAATCCGAACCCTTCAAGGCCCTGTGCGGGTCTCTTGAAGGTTGATTGATACTTACACCCTCCGATCTTTGCCGCCGAAGGGGTAGTATCAATCTTCCGAGTTAAGTTCCCGGTTGGTTTTTTGCCCACGGGGGTTGTATGAATTTTATTGGTTATTAATTAGTTTAACACGGGTTGACCACAAAAATTCAACTTAATGGGACCGGGGAATAAGGCAACCTGTGTGTTCGACCTGTTGCACAATCTTCAAGGGTTGGGGCCATCACCTCCAACCCTTGGGGCCAACAACATGATGGTGGTTTCGTGGGTCATTACTCCCACCTTACCACCTACAAACATGCAGAGTGGTCATGCCGGTGATTAACCCGGCTTCACCACACACGAACGAGTTATGAATGGAAGCTACTACCACAACACTTAACCGAGGGGCTCCGCACACATGGGAGTTGGAATCCCCCCTCGGCGGCTAGGTGGGTGATGCCCCCCTAGCCTTACATGGATAGTTGGGTTGGGTTTAGAATATACCTTTGCCGCGCTCCCTCCATTCCTAAATCGAAAGGTGTAGGGCTAAAAAGACTTACCGATTGGCTCCCATCTTGATTTGGCGATGGTTGGTGCGGAACCCCTACTCCAACGTTCGGCCGCCCACAACGCCAACTCGCCAACCTTGGATGGACGAACCTCTTATCGTAAGGCAGTAGACACCCCTTTGCTTGAACGGCCACAACTTCCTCTCACAAGCCTCAATTGGAACAATTGTTAGTAATTTGGAAAGCTAACAACAATAACTATAACCCATCCAATTATCAAAATAACTACATGTATCCCCTTAAAGATATGAGCTCACAAAGTCGGCTCTTAGAATTCAAGAGGCAGCTGGGATACCTTCATTCAAAAATTCATAACTCTCACTCCTTAAATCCGATTGTCACAAACTTATACTTTCTAAAAAGCTAACAAGAAGAACTATAATGCATCTAAGTCTCAAAGCAACTGAATAATTTCTCTTTTAGTTATGCGCTTGTAAAGTTAGTACTTATAGTTGGAGAGGTAGCTGAGACACCTTCATTAAAACACTTATAACTTTTACACATCAAATTAGATTCCAGCAAGCTTATACATTCTAGAAAGCTAACAACAACATCTATAACATACTTAAATACCAAAACAACTGAATAAATTTTCTCTTAGTTATGCGCTTGCAAAGTCAGCGCTTACAATTTAAGAGGCAGTTTGAGACATCTTCACTCAACTACTCATAACTTTTACACATCAACTTAGATTTCTATAAGCTTACACATTCTAGAAAGCTAACAACAACATCTATAACATACTTAAATACCAAAACAACTGAATAAATTTTCTCTTAGTTATGCGCTTGCAAAGTCAGCGCTTACAATTTAAGAGGCAGTTTGAGACATCTTCACTCAACTACTCATAACTTTTACACATCAACTTAGATTTCTATAAGCTTACACATTCTAGAAAGCTAATAACAACATCTATAACATACTTAAATACCAAAACAATTGAACAAAATGTCGTTTAGTTATGCGCTTGCAAAGTCAGCGCTTGTAAATTGAGTGGCAGCTGAGATACCTCTACTCAAACACTCATAACTTTTGATCCCTAACTCTGATTCTAATAAGCTTAGGCTTTTTGGGAAGCTAACATAAAGGGCTATATCCACTCAAAATCTGAAAGCTAAATTGCAATTTGTGTGTCCACTACACTTGATTGAATGTGGCACAGCTACTTAGGGGTGTGTTCAAAAACACACTACCTTCTCTCAAGAGTTCTAACCATAGAATTCTAACTTATGCCTATATTGTATGAATGAAAATGCTCTCTCCTTCTAGCTACAATCCTAGAGGGCTTCGCCGTGTTAAAAATGAAAATTCGGAGAGAGAACGAAGAGAAGAAGAGGGGGTTTTTATCACCCTTCAATGAAGGGTCGGACCCCTTCTCCCTTCCGTTCAACCGAGGGGTCCCGTCCCTTGAACGGTGGCAACGAAGCCCTCGGTGGTGAATGAAGTGGGGAAAGGCCACCTCGCACCCACTTGTCTAAGCCCTTAGAAAGGCTTTTCCATTTTGGTTTGAATTTCATTTTTGGTGGCAAGGGTGGCAACATGGCCCCCTTGCCCTAGTTGGCAAAATCCTTTACATTTGTAGTTGTCACCTTCTTTTTTCTTCGTTGGCCGCTACCGGAAGCACTCTTTTTTTGCCGCCGCTTGACTTTGCTTGCTTGAATTAGTTGTTCCTAACTTAACCTACCTATTTACTAGCCCACTACTTTCATACTTCCGATTCGGGTAAAGGGCATTTCCCTTTTACCCCTTCGGTTTCTAATTTCTACTTGTCCAAGAGTTTTACCCCAAAGATAAAACACTTCTAGCCAACCTACCTTAATCTAAATGGCTTTTTGGCCAAATTTTCCTAGTCTAATCTAATGATTTTGCAAAAAACCCTCAATTGTGAGCCAAATTGCCGTTGGGGGCAATTTTGGTGCTCACATCAAGTTACTTAGTAATCGAGAGGCTTTGTTATCAGTGGAATCTGTCTCTCGGATCCGAGGACAAATTTCCAGGCCCTTTTAGGCCCTCTCAAATGAAGGAACTGTATATTAGTTTGATGATTTGTACTCGAAATGGGAGGCTTGTTGGGCCCAGAATTATGTCTCACGGATCCGAAAGACAAATTTCCAGGCCCTTTTAGGCCCTCTCAAATGAAGAAACTGTATATTAGTTTGATGATTTGTACTCGAAATGGGAGGCTTGTTGGGCCCAAAATTATGTCTCACGGATCCGAAAGACAAATTTCCAGGCCCTTTTAGGCCCTCTCAAATTAAAGAACTGTATATTAGTTTGATGATTTGTACTCGAAATGGGAGGCTTGTTGGGCCCAGAATTATGTCTCACGGATCCGAAAGACAAATTTCAAGGCCCTTTTAGGCCCTCTCAAATTAAAGAACTGTATATTAGTTTGATGATTTATATTCGAAATGGGAGGCTTGTTGGGCCCAGAATTATGTCTCGCGGATCCGAAAGACAAATTTCCAGGCCCTTTTAGGCCCTCTCAAATTAAAGAACTGTATATTAGTTTGATGATTTATACTCGAAATGGGAGGCTTGTTGGGCCCAGAATTATGTCTCGCGGATCCGAAAGACAAATTTCCAGGCCCTTTTAGGCCCTCTCAAATGAAGGAACTGTATATTAGTTTGATGATTTATACTCGAAATGGGAGGCTTGTTGGGCCCAAAATTATGTCTCGCGGATCCGAAAGACAAATTTCCAGGCCCTTTTAGGCCCTCTCAAATTAAAGAACTGTATATTAGTTTGATGATTTATATTCGAAATGGGAGGCTTGTTGGGCCCAGAATTATGTCTCGCGGATCCGAAAGACAAATTTCCAGGCCCTTTTAGGCCCTCTCAAATTAAAGAACTGTATATTAGTTTGATGATTTATACTCGAAATGGGAGGCTTGTTGGGCCCAGAATTATGTCTCGCGGATCCGAAAGACAAATTTCCAGGCCCTTTTAGGCCCTCTCAAATGAAGGAACTGTATATTAGTTTGATGATTTATACTCGAAATGGGAGGCTTGTTGGGCCCAAAATTATGTCTCGCGGATCCGAAAGACAAATTTCCAGGCCCTTTTAGGCCCTCTCAAATTAAAGAACTGTATATTAGTTTGATGATTTGAACTCGAAATGGGAGGTTTGTTGGGCCCAAAATTATGTCTCACGGATCCGAAAGACAAATTTCCAGGCCCTTTTAGGCCCTCTCAAATGAAGAAACTGTATATTAGTTTGATGATTTGTACTCGAAATGGGAGGCTTGTTGGGCCCAAAATTATGTCTCACGGATCCGAAAGACAAATTTCCAGGCCCTTTTAGGCCCTCTCAAATGAAGAAACTGTATATTAGTTTGATGATTTGTACTCGAAATGGGAGGCTTGTTGGGCCCAAAATTATGTCTCACGGATCCGAAAGACAAATTTCCAGGCCCTTTTAGGCCCTCTCAAATGAAGAAACTGTATATTAGTTTGATGATTTGTACTCGAAATGGGAGGCTTGTTGGGCCCAGAATTATGTCTCGCGGATCCGAAAGATAAATTTCAAGGCCCTTTTAGGCCCTCTCAAATGAAGGAACTGTATATTAGTTTGATGATTTATACTCGAAATGGGAGGCTTGTTGGGCCCAGAATTATGTCTCGCGGATCCGAAAGACAAATTTCCAGGCCCTTTTAGGCCCTCTCAAATTAAACAACTGTATATTAGTTTGATGATTTGTACTCGAAATAGGAGGCTTGTTGGGCCCAGAATTATGTCTCGCGGATCCGAAAGACAAATTTCCAGGCCCTTTTAGGCCCTTTCAAATGAAGGGACTGTATATTAGTTTGATGATTTGTACTCAAAATAGGAGGCTTGTTGGGCCCAGAATTATGTCTCTCGGATCCGAGAGACAAATTTCCAGGCCCTTTAGGCCCTCTCAAATGAAGGAACTGTATATCAGTTTGATGATTTGTACTCGAAATGGGAGGCTTGTTGGGCCCAGAATTATGTCTCTCGGATCCGAAAGACAAATTTCCAGGCCCAACAAACCTCCCATTTTGAAGATGAGTGATCATCTTAATAGCCGGTGAATCAGAAGTTTAGAAGACTTTGGGACGTTGGAAACTGTCTTTCGGATCCGAAGGACATATCTTCAAGAGCGCTGGAGCTCTCAAAAAAAGCTGAACTAACTTAAATCTGGTGCAATTGATGGATTTTCCCAATACTCAGTGGATTGTGGCAGATTAACTTAGAAGTTACACTACTGTTGACGATTTTTCTGAATGTAGAGGAAATTATTAACTTTTATCTTGAATACTTTATCCAGATTCTACACCACTATAACATCTTCCAGACGAAGCCAGAGATGTCACCTGAGAAGCTGCAGTTACTTGTCACTGCTCAAGTGGATGGGAAGTACAAGCAGCGGTGGCTGAAGTGGTGGAACATGAGCAAGGACGGGCATCAAGCATACAACTTCCCGGACAATCCTTGCTCCACATTAGCATTACGTCCTTGGGTTGACATCGCGGCCTTCTGGGCGGGGATAATAATCTCTGAGTTAACGAGTGTTTTAGTTGTCTTTCGGATCCGAGACACTCTTTCTGATGGACTATTTTGGCTTCCTAATTTTCTTATGATATGAATAACTTCGTTGCATAAGTAGTGTTAGCACTTGGTGGTATTTACTTTTCGATAGTTGTGTTCTCGGATTGTTGCTTCTCGGATCCGAGAGGCGTTATTTGAATGCACTATTTCATTTGGGTTTGCGTAATAGTTGAAATGTATTGAATGCTATTGCGCGTTGTTATGTCATGTAGTTGGAAGAAGAGAGTGGAATCCAGTATTCCAAAATCCTTGAAGACGACAGTATTCAGATTCCCAATCGCACGGCCGGTGGTACTCTTGTCGACATTCAGACCTTCGTGATGAATGGCGGGTTGAAAATCTGGAAGAGAGGGTTTCCAAAGATTATTGGGAAGTATGGGAAGTTTTCCAAGTCCAAGAAATTCACGGAGCAAGCCGAGACCAAGAAGGCAGTGTCGCGGATGATTGTCAGGTACTTCTTCGCGGAGCTTGTGAAGAAGGAAGCAATCACAGAGGATGCACTTCCACCTAGGTTTGCCAAGTGGTTGGATACATCCAGCAATGACTGTATCTTCAACGATTACCAGAGGAAGACATTTAGTCGCCCTCACCTTCGGCGCTGCCCATGGTACTTGGAGCTTCGTTCAGGTGAACATTGTTTCGACACTGAGAAGGACTTGAAGTTTCAGTGTGATCGGGAGACCGAGGAGATGGAGGCCAGAGGATTACAGACCCAGAATCCCACTGTTGAGGAAAGGATGACGGAGAAGGAGAAGAGAAATGCCGCCAATAGACAGGCAAGAGTAGAAGCTCGTAAGGCAAAGAGGCTTGAGAAGGCTCGACAGAAGGAGTTGGCAAAGAGGCAGGAGAAAGAAGAGAGAGGCAACGTGGAAGTCAACCCCGTTAATCTTGTCGGTCTTGAGGTTGTGGGGGAGGTGAATCCAGAAGACATCCTCAACTTAGTGGTCGTCGAAGTGGGGGACTTCAATGCTTGTGTAGAAGTTCCCCATTTCGAGAAAGGAGTTCTGGAGTGTGCAGAAAAATTGTATGCTCAATACACGGGGGGGGGGGTCACTCCATTGTCAAGTTCAACACCACGTGCGGCCAAAAAAAATCTACTTTTGGTAAGTTGCATCACCAAAATGGGTCAAAATTTTATCAATTTTTTTTCATGGGTAGATATATACGGTACCTATTACATAGTAAAAAAATGGTAACCAAATTTGATGATGTGTTTTTTCAATAAAACATACCGTTTCTAACTAGAATGACGCAGAATTGAACTAAAATAATTACTACAAAAATGAAGATGACTAAAAATTTCAAAAATATATAAAAAATATATTATCAATGGTTATGTATATGTAGAAAAAATATCATAAATTTTAAATTTATCTATTCCATGTAATATAGGGATAGCAAACTTTGGTTGCACGTGGTGTTCAAATTGACATGGAGTGGACCCCCCGTGGCTCAATATAGTCAGTACAACGAAGAAGAAGAGAGTTTTGGCGAGAATGATTGGATGGAACAGTATGTTGGTAGAATGATTGAGAATGATGATGTTGGACAGGACTATCAGGGCCCGTATTGTAATGGTTGTCATTCGGACATTGAGGTGATATACCTTAATGATGATAAATGACTTCTCTGGGGTTTGTAGCTGTACACCTAGTTTTTTTTATGTTTTATTCCAGTTTTATAGGTGTAGTGGACCCTAGCCACTTCCCGTTTGTATGAAACACTTGCATTGTTTTAATTTGAAGTGGTTAAGGGCAACTCGTCATTGTTAATGTTCACAGTGTTCATTGAATAGAATATGTGCATGATGGCTTTATGTTAGTTTGTTTTATAATTTTGGTAGGTTAAAGTCAGTTGTATGTTGTCCACTAAATTTATTCCTAAATGTATGACAATCACGGATCTAGGTAATCTGACTTGTAAACTCTTATTTTCGAGGTCTAGTTTGTAAGTTTATCATACTAGTCAATGTGATTGTATGTCTCGATTGATTTCTGGAGGGTTTTCATTTATAGTATATGGAGCTTCTCAATTCCTCTAGGTGTCCCAAGTCGGTATTGTTTTCCACAAGCTCTGAAAATTAACTTTGTTGATGGATTAGTCTCTCTATTTGTCTGAAGATATTAAACTTACCTTTCAAACCCGAAAAATCAGGAAACCACTTCCATGGCCTTCAACCAAGTAATTTTAAGCCTTTCTACTAAATATTCCTCTAAGATTCCGCGGTTATATGTACTGCTATTGTTTTGATTCTTCAAAACAAAAAAATAGGAAAAAAAAATCGAATTCTACGCTGTACGCTCGCCGCTCGCCGCTCACAAGATTGCATTCCTGATCGCATAAGTGTGTCTGAAGTGGTTAGTGTTGACGACCAGGTGCATATAGAGATGTTTTTGGTGTAGGCTCTCACAACCAATTTGTCCATCAATTAGTTTGGAACAAATTCCATAGGGGCTATAATTCAACAACATTGGAGCCACCAGCAGGTTTCATGCAATTGCTATACAAGCAAAATGAAGTTGAATTGTATTTTGGAATTCGTTTTTTAAGTTTATGATGTTCAACGACAGAACTCACCATGTACATGGAGTTCCCACAATTGGTGTTGATGTGTCCACGTTCAGAGCTTAACACTGAGGCCCAATAACCAAATACAAGCAGCAAAGAAACCTTTATAAAATGCATGATTTCATTTGAAAATGCCAACGTACGTAGATGTTGTGAAGAAGGATATTTGCGCCACATGCTCCTACCACTTCACACATGGCAAAGGACGAGGCTAGTGTAAGCTGCCTATGGTTATTCACATCCTAAACACGAAACCAGAAGGCACTATTTGCAGATATTGCGTGTATAGCAAAAACTCAATAGATGTTCATAGTTGAATTGCAAGTGGGCTATACTGTCTAATACAACATGCATCAAATTGCAGAGACATCCAGTAGACACGGACCACAACCCTCTGCACGGACCTGGAGACCGATATGGGGGACCAAACGCCTCGACCACACCCAAGGGATCCCATACGGATAGCAATGCGGGATGAAAAGTTGTGGCGACGAGAGACGGCAATATATGCAGCCCACCGCATAAAACTGGTGCCTTGCCCTTGCAAAGTTTGCAAAGGGAGCAAGAAACACATGGCAATGAACAAAGTTGAAAGCCACCTCATGACAAATGGGAGACACCACTCCTTCAGAAGATGGAGAGGCCCTGGTCCACGGGACGACTCCGACAATGAATGGGATAACCATATTCGCGGAGGCGGAGCTCTGTTTCCACCACGCCCAATAGATGAAAATGTGGGATTGGAAAGGTTGTTTCATAATGTGAATGCTGTCCATGTGGATGTTGTTTCCCCACCCCAAGAACCTCATGCTCCACCTCCAGCAGAACAAGATAACCTCCCATATATGACGGCAAACTGTGAAGACCCAGAGTTCGCTGACCATGTAATGGATGCTGTCCAACAAGCTCAGACTATGGCAGAGGATGTGCAAGCACAACCAGACTCCATAGCAGAGCACGACAAAGTGGCAACAGATAGTGATGGACCTGAACCCCTCTCTCCACCTGCCACACCCGAAATGGCGGACGAAGGGACGGGCCCAGGAGACATACCAATGGATGCAGTGGAGGATTTAAATCTGACAGAGGTGCTATTGTCGTGCCACCCTTTGTTCCCAGGTGCATCTGTCACGAAGCTTGCTGCCACCATGCTCATCATGACAATATGCACAATTCATGGCGTAAACAACAAATTTGTGGATGAATTACTATATCTTTTGAACAAGTACATTCTGCCCCAGCCGAATTCGTTGCCTTTGAACATGTACCATGCCAGAGTGCTTGTGGAGAAGGTCAGTCATAGTTATGAGAGCATACATGCATGCAAAAATGGATGTGTGTTGTTCCAAGGGGATGCATACAAGGATTTAACAGAATGTCCAGTATGTGATGCAAATCGATTCAAAGCATGTGGAAAGTCACAAGTGCCGGTGAGCGTTCTGAGACACTTCCCTCTAATACCCCAATTAGTCAGATGGTACAAGTCACCGAGAATAGCAAAAATGCTGAGGTGGGCTCACCTGAACAAATCCACCGATGGCAAAATGCATGGTGTCCACGACTCGCCAGCGTGGCGTGCAATCGACACAAAGTTTCCTTCCTTTGCAAGCCATTTCCGAAACATCCGCATGGCATTGTCAGCAGATGGTTTCAACCCATTTTCATCCCTTCTATGCCAATGGTCCACTTGGCCTGTATTTGTATTCGTATACAATTTGCCCCCTTGGATGACCACAAAACATTTTTTTGTCATCCCCGTCTTACTCATTCCAGGAAAACATTCACCCAATGGAGGCAACATTGATGTGTACATGAAGCCTGTTATAGATCAATTGAAACAACTTTGGTGGCCTGGTGTGTGGGCAGACGACCACAACATATCCCCAGAACTCACACGGAGGTTTAGACTCAGAGGATGTTTGATGTGGACAATCAATGATTGGCCAGGCTATGGCCTTCTATCTGGTATGGCGCATGCCGGCTATGCTGGCTGCCCCCCTTGCGGGCCAGAGGCAACGACGCTACCGTGTGAGCGGTGAGCAGAAAAAAATCAACGCTTTCCAATTATAGTAATAAAATTTCTAAATTTAGATCATATAAATAGAAAAAATCGTGGGACCTCTTTTTTTAGTAAAAACGTTGGACCTATTTCCGTGCAAATTTTGAGGGCTTTAAGGACAAAGACTTGGTTTTAGGGTACCTTTCAGAGAGACTAGTTGACATGATCTAATTAAACCAGGGAACTTTTGACTGTCCACATTATGGTGAGAGCCGCTTAATCATAGGCTATGGTCACAACGTAAGAGAAAATTCTAAGTCAAAAAATTCAAGCATTCAAGCAAAGTAGCAAAACTCGTACCGTTCAATAACATCTAAAACTACCGTTGGAAGAAGAGACCCATAAATATTTAGAAACCTTTATAGATATTTAGAAACGAATACAATTCACATCATGTAGATAAAGATAGGTGTGATATATCAGCGATATTTTCGGAAAACGTGCACTCATACTATGGTATACTCAACGCAATAGGAAATACTTAGCGAGAACTTATAAATAAGGGGGGGCAGCCTAGCTCCTATAGGTATCCACGCTAAGGTCCCACATGCTTCATGATGCCACTTTCGAGGAGGTGCTTCACTTCATTGAAACTAAGGCTCGGAGCATGGATGAAAGTTTCTTGGTATTGATCCAAGTTGCAGGTCACACGGAAGATGAAGTACAAGTGCTTGCAGTTTATCCAAGTGCGCCGTTTCCCAAGTGCTCTTGTTGACATCTCCACGAAATCCGGGCATGTGCACGACGGGAAGGTGCTGATAGTGATACGGTACTCTTCAACCTTAGTCTTTTTTCGGGACTGGAAGCAGGAATGCTACGATGTGAGCGGTGAGCGGTGAGCGGTGAGCGGTGAGCGGTGAGCGGTGAGCGGTGAGCGGTGAGCGGTGAGCGGTGAGCGGTGAGCGGTGAGCAGATCTCGTGAGCAGAAAATCAAAATTTAAAACTCCATTTAATGAAAGTTAGGACCCCTATGACCGTGGATTTTGCACATATTTCAAGTTTAATTTTGGAATTATGAGGCCGATATTTATGGAGTGCCTAATTTTTAGGACCAAAAGTTTCTTAAAATTACCAACGAGTCCCTATGGCCGTGGGAAAATTCAGTGTGGTTGAGAAGGTGGTGGACCTATGGGAAGAGGCCTCGGATCCGAGGCCTCTTAGTTGTGGGTAGCTTATGCTTGAAAATCAAAATGTTATGTATATTTGAGTTGGCTACTTGTCTTTGCATTTGGCCATTTCTTGTATGTTCTAGCATGAGGAGGAGGTTTGGAAAGAGGCCTGGGATCCGAGGCCTCTTTCTTGTGGGTAGGATATGCTTGAGAAATCAAAATGTTAGGTGTATTTGGTTTGGCTACTTGTCTTTAGATTGTCTACTAGTTGACGACCACAAAAGTGTAGTGTTATTTGAGAACAACGACAAGATGCATTCAACAAGACAATTGGAATATTAAAAACCACACCACACTTTATAAATCCAAATACCAATCAATCAAACCAAAAATCAATCAACAATGAGGTTGTCACTACTAGATTCCCTACTTCCAAAGATACTCCCCTCATGGCCGCCCTCATCTGAAGTGGAATCTAAGGTATGGCATTCATTATCCACCTCTGCAAGAAGCTCGAAGAAGTCTAAGGCACGGGGGTCATAACGTGGAGACGGGGTACTAGCTTTGCTAGGAGAAGGTTGTGCCGCTAGTACCATCGCCATATCATGGGCATAGATTGGCAAAGTGAATCCCTTGGTAGGCGTACCAAACACATCTGCTCCAAGGCCAAGTCTGAAAACAAGCATGAAAATTGTAAGAAAGAGGATGGAAAGTGTAAAAGCTGAGTGGACAAGGAAAAGAAGCAACTTAGAAGGTCATCATACTCACTTACTGCGAGGACTCTGGCCTCGATCGCTTCAAGGCCGGCGGCCTCTTCTGCGTGCCTTGTGAAGCCTGCGTGGAAGCAACAACAATGGATGGAGCCTTCACCGGATGCTTAACACTCTGAAGTGGCTTAAGGACACGGTTGAAGATGTCCTCGTCCTCCTCGAGAGCAACGATATGGCGCCCAAGTTGCCTGCATGCATGGACAGAAGTCCATGTTGCAGAGGAATGGTTAGCAAACATAAATAAAAGCAAAGGTAGAAAATGAAAACCAAGATATGATGGCAAGTGAAGTAGGGCATACCAACGCCTGCATTAACGTCAACCACGACCTGCCCAATGTCAGTAGTTGCCATGATCAAGGAGGACATGAAAGAAATATCTTTCTCACGGGGACCACGCCAAGCTTTGGAGCCATCCATGAGAGGGGTTGTGGTATAATTCATAATGGCATCATCCATGTCCAGCTCAATGCCAAGAGCCTTGAGCTCATTGGCATCGCGAAGGCGAAATGACGAGTGTCGGGGCCGCTTATCAAGGTCGGATCCAATTGTTTTCGTGGCACGAACAAGTAGCACAATTTGGAAGAGGTTAGTGGTCTTGTCCACATGTTTAGCTGAATGAAGGCGAAGACGGTTGACTCCCAACCACTCCTTAAAGATGGTGAAGCCAAAAGCAGCGAAGTGGTCTTGAATGCTCTCCTTGAAGTCACCATTGTCATCTGGATGAAAGAGGAGGAGAGCTCCATCGTCATGCAGGATCTCATCCGCAAAATCCCAAAGGCAGATTCGCCACTTCTCCAAGTAATCCGGCAACGAATCAACTTCCACGTCTCCATCAAGCCCACCCAATGCAGTAAGTATATCGGGTAACTCCTTGACCGCAGCATCCTCTAGCTGTGAACAAATTCGAGGCCAAATCAGATTTCACAAAAATTGAAGCTATATGACCTCTTTTCAGACCCCTTACAGGCACGCTCAAACATATGTGAGGACCCGAGTACTGAAACTAAGTTCCTGTCGGATCCGACATACCCCCCCCTTGCCTCAAATCACAAATCACGCCCCTTACAAGCCTCACCCTTCAAAGAATTAAGCTATATGGCCTTAAATCAGACCAATTATAAGCCTGCCCCAATCTTAGAAATCAAAAAATAAAGCTATATGGCCTCTTTTCAGACCCCTTACAAACATGCCAGAATCCAACAAATTACAAAATGTAAACATATGTGAGGTCCCGAGTTGAGAACCTAAGGGCCTGTCGGATCCGACATACCCCCCCCCCTTGCCCCAAATCACAAATCACACCCCTTACAAGCCTGCCCCAATCTTAGAAATCAGAGATTAAAGCTATATGGCCTCTTTTCAGACCCCTTACAAGCATGCCCCTTCAGAGAATTCTCAAATAATTAAGCTATATGGTCTCAAATTAGGACCCCTTATAAGCCTACCCCAATCTTAGAAAATAAAAAATAAAGCTATATGGCTTATTTTCAGACCCCTTAAAGGCACTCCCAAAACCCGAAAATCAAAAATCTAAACCTACATGGCCTCAAATCATACCCCCAACAAGCATACCCCTTACGAGAATGTTTAAAAAGCTAAAGCTACACAACCTCAAATCAGACCCCTTACAAGCCTGCCCCAATCTTAGAATTCAAAAATTAAAGCTATGTGGCCTCTTTTCATACCCCTTACAAGCATGCCCCTTCAGAGAATTCTCAAATAATTTAGCTATATGGCCTGAAATCAGAACCCCTTATAAGCCTGCACCAATCTTAAAAATCAAAAACTAAAGATATATGGCCTCAAATCAGACCCCTTAAGAGCATGCCCGAATCCAACAAATTACAAAATGTAAACATATGTGAGGACCCGAGTACTGAAACTAAGGTTCTGTCGGATCCGACAAACCCCCCCCCTTGCCTCAAATCTCAAATCACACCCCTTACAAGACTCACCCTTCAAAGAATTCCCAAATATTAAAGATATATGGCCTCAAATCAGACCACTTATAACCCTGCCCCAATCTTAGAAAACAAAAAATAAAGCTATGTGGCCTCTTTTCAGACCCCTTACAATCATGCTGAAAACAGATATATCTGCTGAAACAGAGGAGAAGCAGTCAAAAGACTTGCAAACATGAAAGCAGTCAAATCAGACCCCTAACAAGCATACTCCACTCCGAGAATTCTCAAAAATTAAAGCTAGATGGCCTCATATCAGGCCCCTCACAAGCATGCCCGAATCTAAAAAATCAAAAATCTAAACCTTCATGGCCTCCAATCAGACCCCTAAGAAGCCTGCCCCTTCAGAGAATTCTCAAAAATTGAAGCTATATGGCCTTAAATCAGACCCCTTACAAGAGTGCCCGAATCCCATAAATCAAAAATCAAAGCTATATGGCCTCAAATTGGACCCCTCACAAGCATGCCTCAATCCCAGAATTCACAATCCTAAGCCTACATGGCCCCATATTAGGCCACATAGAGGCTCGGCCAAATCTCAAAAATCACAAAATTATAACAATTGTGAGGTCCCGACATGTGAGCCCAAGGGCCTGTCGGATCCGACATCCCCCCCCTTGCCTCAAATCAGACCCCTAACTACCCCTTACAAGCATGCCCCTCTACCAGAATTCAGAAATCTAAACCTACATGGCCGCCAATTAGACCCCTAACAAGCATACCCCACTCCGAGAATTCTCAAAAATTGAAGCTATATGGCCTTAAATCAGACCCATTACAAGAGTGCCCGAATCTCATAAATCAAAAATCAAAGCTATATGGCCTCAAATTGGACCCCTTACAAGCATGCCTCAATACCACAAATCACAATCCTAAGCCTACATGGCCTCATATTAGGCCCCATAGAGGCACGGCCAAATCTCAAAAATGCACAAAATTATAACAAATGTGAGGTCCCGAGATGTGAGCCCAAGGGCCTGTCGGATCCAACATCCCCCCCTTGCCTCAAATCAGACCCCTAACAAAGCCTGCCCCTATCTTAGAAATCAAAAATATAGCTATAAGACCTCTTTTCGGACCCCTAAAAGGTACGCCAAATAGCCAATAATCAGAGAATTACTATATATGTGAGGTCCCGATCTATCAACAAAGGGGCCTGTCGGATCCGACAGTTCCCCTTTGCTTCAAATTAGACCCCTTACTACCATACAATAATCCCAGAATTCGTAGAAATAAACCTCAATGGCCTCACATCAGACCCATTACTGACACGCCCATATATTAAAAATGCAAAAATTAAAACATTTGTGAGGTCCCGAGCTTTCAACCCAAGGGCATGTCGGATCCGACAGACCTCCCTTCCCCCAACTGAAACCTCTAACAAGCTTGCCTTAAACTTAGAAATCAAAAAAATAAAGCTTTATGGCATCTTCTCGGACCCCTTAGAAGCATACCCCACGTTCAGAAATCAAAAGTCTACACCTAAATGGCCTCACATCGGGACCCTTACAAGGATGCCCCAATCCCAGAAATCACAATCCTAAGCCTACATGGCCCCATATTAGGCCACATAGAGGCTCGGCCAAATCTCAAAAATCACAAAATTATAACAATTGTGAGGTCCCGACATGTCAGCCCAAGGGCCTGTCGGATCCGACAACCTCCACTTGCCTCAAATCAGACCTCTACCTACAAGACCCCAATCCCAAAACTCCCAAAATTTCAACCTAAATGGCCTCAAAGCAGAGCCTCCCGAATCTCAAAATTCTGAAATTTATACCAAATGTGAGGTCCCGAGATGTGAGCCCAAGGGCCTGTCGGATCCGACAACCCCCCCTTGCCTCAAATCAGACCTCTACCTACAAGACCCCAATCCCAAAACTCCCAAAATTTCAACCTAAATGGCCTCAAAGCAGAGCCTCCCGAATCTCAAAATTCTGAAATTTATACCAAATGTGAGGTCCCCAGTTCTGAACCAAAGGGCCTGTCGGATCCGACAACCCCCCTTTGCCTCAAATCAGACCTCTATCTACAAGACCCCAATCCCAAACCTCCCAAAATTTCAACCTAAATGGCCTCAAAGCAGAGCCTCCCGAATCTCAAAATTCTGAAATTTATACCACATGTGAGGTCCCGAGATGTGAGCCCAAGGGCCTGTCGGATCTGACAACCCCCCCTTGCCTCAAATCAGACCTCTACCTACAAGACCCCAATCCCAAAACTCCCAAAATTTCAACCTAAATGGCCTCAAAGCAGAGCCTCCCGAATCTCAAAATTCTGAAATTTATACCAAATGTGAGGTCCCCAGTTCTGAACCAAAGGGCCTGTCGGATCCGACAACCCCCCCTTGCCTCAAATCAGACCTCTACCTACAAGACCCCAATCCCAAAACTCCCAAAATTTCAACCTAAATGGCCTCAAAGCAGAGCCTCCCGAATCTCAAAATTCTGAAATTTATACCAAATGTGAGGTCCCGAGATGTGAGCCCAAAGGCCTGTCGGATCCGACAACCCCCCCTTGCCTCAAATCAGACCTCTACCTACAAGACCCCAATCCCAAAACTCCCAAAATTTCAACCTAAATGGCCTCAAAGCAGAGCCTCCCGAATCTCAAAATTCTGAAATTTATACCAAATGTGAGGTCCCGAATTCTGGATCAAAGGGCATGTCGGATCCGACAACCCCTCCTTGCCTCAAATCAGACCTCTACCTACAAGACCCCAATCCTAAAACTCCCAAAATTTCAACCTAAATGGCCTCAAAGCAGAGCCTCCCGAATCTCAAAATTCTGAAATTTATACCAAATGTGAGGTCCCCAGTTCTGAACCAAAGGGCATGTCGGATCCGACAACCCCCCCTTGCCTCAAATCAGACCTCTACCTACAAGACCCCAATCCCAAAACTCCCAAAATTTCAACCTAAATGGCCTCAAAGCAGAGCCTCCCGAATCTCAAAATTCTGAAATTTATACCACATGTGAGGTCCCGAGATGTGAGCCCAAGGGCCTGTCGGATCCGACAATCCCCCCTTGCCTCAAATCAGACCTCTACCTACAAGACCCCAATCCCAAAACTCCCAAAATTTGAACCTAAATGGCCTCAAAGTAGAGCCTCCCGAATCTCAAAATTCTGAAATTTATACCAAATGTGAGGTCCCGAGATGTGAGCCCAAGGGCCTGTCGGATCCAACAACCCCCCCTTGCCTCAAATCAGACCTCTACCTACAAGACCCCAATCCCAAAACTCCCAAAATTTCAACATAAATGGCCTAAAAGCAGAGCCTCCCGAATCTCAAAATTCTGAAATTTATACCACATGTGAGGTCCCGAGATGTGAGCCCAAGGGCCTGTCGGATCCGACAACCCCCCCTTGCCTCAAATCAGACCTCTACCTACAAGACCCCAATCCCAAAACTCCCAAAATTTCAACCTAAATGGCCTCAAAGCAGAGCCTCCCGAATCTCAAAATTCTTAAATTTATACCAAATGTGAGGTCCACAGTTCTGATCCAAAGGGCCTGTCGGATCCGACAACCCCCCTTGCCTCAAATCAGACCTCTACCTACAAGACCCCAATCCCAAAACTCCCAAAATTTCAACCTAAATGGCCTCAAAGTAGAGCCTCCCGAATCTCAAAATTCTGAAATTTATACCAAATGTGAGGTCCACAGTTCTGAACCAAAGGGCCTGTCGGATCCGACAACCCCCCCTTTGCCTCAAATCAGACCTCTACCTACAAGACCCCAATCCCAAAACTCCCAAAATTACAACCTAAATGGCCTCAAAGCATAGCCTCCCGAATCTCAAAATTCTGAAATTTATACCAAATGTGAGGTCCCCAGTTCTGAACCAAAGGGCCTGTCGGATCCGACAACCCCCCCTTGCCTCAAATCAGACCTCTACCTACAAGACCCCAATCCCAAAACTCCCAAAATTTCAACCTAAATGGCCTCAAAGCAGAGCCTCCCGAACCTCAAAATTCTTAAATTTATACCAAATGTGCGGTCCACAGTTCTTAACCAAAGGGCCTATCGGATCCGACAACCCCCCCTTGCCTCAAATCAGACCTCTACCTACAAGACCCCAATCCCAAAACTCCCAAAATTTCAACCTAAATGGCCTCAAAGTAGAGCCTCCCGAATCTCAAAATTCTTAAATTTATACCAAATGTGAGGTCCACAGTTCTGAACCAAAGGGCCTGTCGGATCCGACAACCCCCCCTTTGCCTCAAATCAGACCTCTACCTACAAGACCCCAATCCCAAAACTCCCAAAATTTCAACCTAAATGGCCTCAAAGTATAGCCTCCCGAATCTCAAAATTCTGAAATTTATACCAAATGTGAGGTCCCCAGTTCTGAACCAAAGGGCCTGTCGGATCCGACAACCCCCCCTTGCCTCAAATCAGACCTCTACCTACAAGACCCCAATCCCAAAACTCCCAAAATTTCAACCTAAATGGCCTCAAAGCAGAGCCTCCCGAACAGGGTTGTCTATTGTGTCGTGACGGAGGCTTATCCCGGCATAATGTCGTGCCGTCACGACACGTATCCGTCACGACATTATGCCGGATTATGCCGGATGCTGTCTTTATCCTGCCGGACTTGAATTTTATCGATTTTTTTGTGTAATTACATTACCCAATTTCGGACACGTAGGATTTACATTGTCCACGTGTGACGACATGTCAGCAAAGTAAAGGGAAAGTGGGGAAAATTCTACTAGCGCCCGTCCGCCCCCGTTCCCAATCCCCGTTCCCACCCGTCCGCCCTCGTTCCCAATCCCCGTTCCACCCCGTCCGCTCCCGTTCCCAACCTCCGTATGCCCACGTCCCCCGCCCCGCTCCCAACCCGTCCGCTCCCCCGTCCGCCCCCCCCCCCCGTCCGCTCCCCCCCCCTCCGTCCGCCCCCCCGTCCGCCCCCCCGTCCGCCCCCCCGTCCGCTCCCCCCACCTCCGTCCGCTCACCCGTCCGCTCCACCGTCCGCCCCCCCCCCCGTCCGCTCCCCCGTCCGCCCCCCCCCCCCCCGTCCGCTCCCCCGTCCGCCCCCCCCCCCCGTCCGCCCCCCCGTCCGCTCCCCCCACCTCCGTCCGCTCACCCGTCCGCTCCACCGTCCGCCCCCCCCCCCCGTCCGCTCCCCCGTCCGCCACCCCCCCCCCGGTCCGCTCCCCCGTCCGCTCCCCCCCCTCCGTCCGCTCCCCCGTCCGCCCCCCCCTCCATCCGCTCCCCCGTCCGCCCCCCCCGTCCGCCCCCCCGTCCGCCCCCCCCCCCGTCCGCCCCCCCCGTCCGCTCCCCCGTCCGCTCCCCCCCCCTCCGTCCGCTCCCCCGTCCGCTCCCCCCCCCTCCGTCCGCTCCCCCGTCCGCACCCCCGTCCGCTCCCACCCCTTCCGTCCGCTCCCCCGTCCGATTCGAACACTATAAATTGAGGGTGCAAGGTGCCATTTTTGCCTCCACTGACATAGTGTGTCTCAAGTCTTTTGATTCTCCTTTGAGGAGTGAGGATTGAATGCGTGAGACCCGAATGCAGAGTATACTTTGTCCAATCTAGTGTCTGTGAATTAGGGTTGCCCTCGTGGCACTCTTGAACAGGACCTAGTATGCGATCAAAGTGACTTGCTCTAACTTGTTTGTATTTGCAGGTTTTGTTGAAGTCATGCCACGCCGAAACGATGCATGGGATCATTGGTACGAGGATAAGGGGAGGGTTCCCGGTAAATCACAAAGGCAGGTTAAATGTAGGTTTTGCCCGTTCGTCATATCTTACCGAGGAGATAGAATGTTGGCCCACCTTGGTTATAGACCTCATGTAGGGGGTGCTTCTGATGTTTCCACATGTAGGATGGTACCCCCGCATATTAGGGCCTTGTTTGAACATTGCGGAGGCATTGTGCCCTTACATGTAGGCATTGTAAATGAGGACTCTCTGGTGGCAGATATTGTACCTTTGGAGCCTATTATAGCGGGCTCCGTAATTAGTGAAACAGAGCCTTTGCTTATGTCCCAAACCACTCAACATTCTGATGTTGTGATATATGGCACTCCTCCTCGTGAACTACGTCAACTCAACATAACGGAGGGGTTCAATGTGTCAACAAAACAACTCCTCGATAGAGCATGGGCAACGGCTTTTTATGAAGCTAACATTCCTTTCAACATTGTGAGACATCCTGCATTTGTTCATGCTGTGCGTGAAACTGCCCGTCATCGAATGCCAGCCTACACACCACCATCGTACAATGCCATCCGTACGAAGTTGTTAACTGATATAAAGGTTGACCTAGATAGGCAAGTGAAGGAGAAGCTGGGGAATTCCGTTGAAAAATACGGTGTTACAATATGTTGTGATGGATGGGACAACGTGCAAAACCGACCTCTCCTAAACGTTCTTCAATGTGGCACAAAGGGAGACGTTTTCTTGGGTACCATTGACACCACGGGAAATCACAAGGATCATGTCTACGTTGCTGCTCAAATTCAACCATTTGTGGAAAAGGTTGGTCGACATAATGTGGTCCAAGTTTGCACCGACAATGCCCCAGTTATGGCCTCCGCTGCTCGCGACTTGATTCGAGCAAATCCCGATCTATATTTTCAAGGATGTGCTGCACATTGCCTAGATCTCCTCTTAGAAGATTGGGGGAAGGAGGAATGGGTGAAAAAATTGGTAAAAAAATCCCGCCATATTTGTGTATTTGTTAAAAACCATCATGCTTCTCAAGCTATATTCCGGAGGTTGTCACCAAATCTCTCACTCCGCCTACCTGTAGAGACCCGTTTTGCTACGAACTTCATCATGATTGAACGTCTTCTCCAAGTACGCAATGCTTTGGAAAGAATGGTGGTTGATGAGGATTGGATCACTCTAATGCGTGATATGAGGAGGAGATCTGGCACCTCTTACATGAAGGGCTCTGTTGTGCGAAGCTTTATACGTTCTGATGGATTCTGGAACACGTGCGAAAATTTCTTGTATATGGTGATCCCGGTTGTTAAAGCTCTTCGTGTATTTGACGGCAAGGCGCCTGCAATGGGAATGGCTTGGAGGGTCATGCATGATTTACAAACCCATATTCGTGGATTCAGTAAACCTCCATTTCGCTTAAGCCCTGAGCTTGCTGCAAATGCTATGGTAACGTTTCAAAATAGATGGAGGTTGATGTTGAATGATCTACACTGGGCTGGAGCGATGTTAAATCCGCTTCTACGTGGTTGGGCCCCACTCCATGAGGATGACAATTCGAGGACAATCCTAAATCGAGTTCTTCGCAGGCTTGCTCAAGATGAGGACACTTATGTCCAAATCCTCCACCAGTACCAAGATTTTCTTGAAAATCGAGGGCCTTTTGCTGATTCTACTGACCCGAGCGTGCATGCCGCACCTCTCCATGAATGGTGGGATGCAATGGGAGGTGGAGCTAAAGCCCTCCAAACAATAGCAAGACGTATCCTTGCACAAGTATGTTCCGCATCCGCATGTGAACGCAATTGGAGCATGTACTCATACGTTCACAACAAGAGTCGCAATCGCTTGAAGCATAGTCGTGTTGAGGACCTCGTCTACATATATACCAATAGTAGGCTCATTCGACATCGGAGGGGCCCAAGACCTGCTCAATGGTACGAATTGAATGAGGTCCATTCTGACGATGACCTTGACGAAGAAGATGACAACGAAGATGACGTGGATCCAACTGATAGGGCTGGAAATGATGAAGACAACAATGTTGATGACATCGACTTTGATTTGGATGACCTCGATTCCGAGAATCATGGTTCAGAAGATGAGGATGGCAATGGTAGTGATGGAAACCTTGGGGTGTTTGAGTTTGATGAACCGGATGTCCCCCAACATAACGACGGAATGCATGACGATCATGAGGGGTCTATTGGAAGACCGCATGTTGAAACGCTCCACACTGGAGAAGGGTTTCCATCTGACCATAATGTTGCTATGGGGGCAAGTGAGAATGTGGGAATTGAAGTAGATTCCTTGCAACATCGGAGCGATTCTCTTTCATTTGGTGAAGGCGACAATGTACTACCCGTAAATGAGCCAATGCACGTTCAACATGATCCACTTCCAACCCGAGTACATTCTGAATCCATGGATGCCTCCCTCATATCCAACCATCGTATAGAAGATCCAACGCCCAATGTTCCTGAAATGCCTACAACTCGATTCCGTGCTCTTCAAAGGATTGCATCCACCTCTACGGTGCAATTGCATGCACAAGGTCAACATCGTCCTCTCACTCGAAGTATTGCCAATACTTCTAGATTGGGTGTTTCACGTGCAACTGCGGTGGGTGCTACTTTGGTTGCTATGCACAATGTTTCAAGAAATGTTACTATAGAGGCGCCACGTCGTCCTTCTGTACGACGACATGTTGTTGAGAACATACCAATTGCAATTCCACCCGCGTCTGTTTCACTTCCACACAGTCAATCCAATGGAAGAGGTGGTCTTGGAGTTGGAGGCGGAAGTACAACGGGGGATGCTTTTATAGATGGAAGTAGAGATGAAGTGCACTCAAGTCGTGGTACGGGTGGAGGGCGCCAGAGAACTACGAGAGGTGTCAAACGTACTAGGAAGAGGTATCAGGGACGATCGCTTCCGTTTACTGCTGAAGACTACAATGAAGATGAGGGTAGACCACATCTAGATGAAAATGGCATACAGGATGCAGATGGCTCCCGGCCGACCAAGAGGATAATTTTCTCACAACGTGACCGAGAGTTGCATCTTCGAAGCGCGACTCCCCAAACGGATGATGATTTCAGCACAGACGAGTCTGAAGAGGACCCAAGATGTGTCGAAGCAAATGATCCTACAGTACGGATTCGAACGTAATGGTTTTGCACAAATGTGTTCTTTCGGTGCTCCCACGTACTCCCATAATTTATTACTTCCGTCAAAATTGATACAAGTTACAACCTTAGGGCCTTCGGTAAGACATTTAGACCACAAAGCGAACGTTACGTTCGAAGTTGTATCATTTTATTATAGTAATAAAATTATTTATTGCATGTTTTTTAAAATTATTTATTGCATATTTATATAATTATATCTTTATGTGGTATTCAATATTGACTATGTAGTCAATAGTACTTTTGGTTAGACTATCATATGAATTACAAATATTCAAGTGAGTTTTTAAAAGTTTCGAATAACATTAAAACATGTGACATCCATATGCTATCTTTTACACGATCTTAGAAATGACAACTTGTCGGTAACTCCTCTTTATATTACATATTCTTTGAACATGAAATATGTTCAATGTGTACAAAGTCTTCCTCCGTTCCTATACAACTTTCTAAACATGCTACAAAAATGCCTAATCCGAATCATTCGCGTGGTTTCACGGGTGAGATATGGACGACTTCCAGGAGACAGTGGAGTGGCATTACGTGGTCTAGGCCCCCCATTTAGCCATCTCAATACCGCATCATCCGTAACTCTATTCAAGAGTGCTTCAACTGCCTCCAACTGCGTTCTGTGTTTGTGGTACGACTGCTCTAAGTGCGCTTCAAAATGGGAATCCCGTTCCATGGGCATCTCATGTGCATCTTCTTCCAACTCATGCTCCGATATTGATAGTTCACCACTTGCATTGTAAAAAGGAGTTTGAATGCCTCTCCGTAATTGCATGGTTGTCGCATCCCAATGCCAACCAAAAGTTTGGTACAAAAATCTTTTCATGCCATGGTTTGGGGGCTTGTTGGGAAACAACTCGTCTGCAACATACAAAATTTGACGTGGATTTTGTGTCCATTCGCCATCTTTGTTATCGTTCCAAAGTTCAACCGTTGCACGATTGAATAACCAATTCCACTCAACAGAAGTCCCATCAAACTCGCAAAGGTTGAAGGGATAGTCCGTTGGCCTTACCACCCAGTCCTTAGGCATGTAATCCCGAAGGCCAAATTGGAGGTACAAACGAGGGTGGAAGGGTGATCTGCAATGGGGACATTGCCGTCTCCTGATCATTGTCACTATCAGACATTGTGGATGGAATTGGCCCCCACACGATCCAACTTGAAAGCATCCCTCTGGGCCAAATGGACTGCCGCAAATCCCACACACGGATCCGTCGAAGACCATTGGATGTGGACCCGGCCATAACAACTCACCCCTCATGCTGTATGGATATTCATGCACTTGGGTCACATCCCAATGATGATCGGAGTCGATCAGTTGCCGCCAATCCAAGCTCCCGTTAGGCAATTTCAAGTCATCCTCATCATCCCACCTACTAGGGTACATATGTTCTTGATCTGGCCATGACGTGAGCATCAAGTTCCGCAATCTATGATTGCGGTTCCATTCTCGCTGGATGCTCTCAAATTCAGCTTCATATTGACGAGCCTTGGCCATAGAAAGCAATGTCCCTGTCCTCATATTGGTTCGCTCCACGATCGCATCCAATAGAAATTTCCTCAACATTGCATTCTGCTCCTCCAGTGCGTCAATCTTGGATTCGTGATCGACAACCACTTCATTGACCACTTGAAGTTGTTGTTGCATGTCCACCACCTCCTTTTGCAAAGCCTCCATCTTTCCTTGCATTACTTCATTCCTCGTACATACGTCCGCTGCTTGTGACTTTGCAATCATGGCCTCCTGTAAAGCTGTATCCCTCTCTGCTTCCAAAGACTGGATGTTAATTGGTGTACTACTTGAACTGCCAGCCTCCCCCATCGTAAGTGTTGCAAGTCGATTTTCCAGCTCGAGAATCCTTGCTTTATACTCACGAATTTCCTCGGCATGTTGCTGGCGCAATGCCTCCATTCTGCTCTCCATCATGTCCGCACCAAGTTGACGAGGGTTTACCTCGTTTAGGGCCTCGTTAACCACATGGTTAACCAGCTCGTTAACCACATCGACATTTACCTCCATGCCCTCCTCATCCATATGCTCAAACGCCTCCTCGATGGCCATCTCCACGTCATTGGCTGGTCGTTTGCGAGTACGTGGTTTTTTTGGTTCCCGACCTTCTGGAATTGGTGCCCCAGGCTCATCCACTAGTTTAGGATTCTTCCTGAACCACTCCGGAACGGGAGTGTATGGAATATCCGGAACTGTGCATTTAGTGAATGCAATTCCAATACCCCCAAATTTTTGATCATGCAGAGCACCCAAACTTGACCAATCCACCCTAACTCGCAACACGTGCTCCGCATACATCATACACGCCACCGACTTTGGAATTGCACTCTTGGGCCATCTATCCAAATTGGAGATACTTCTAAGTATCGTTAGGAATCTCCATTTTGCCTCCACGTCTTCAAGCTGCGTATAGCTCGCATTGACGGCCTTGCAATGTCGCTCGTGACAATATCTTGGCCACAACCGATCAAAGTGAGGGAAGCCCACGTACTGCATTGCAGTCTTCGCTGACCACGGTTGTGGTACATTCTCCCAACCTACCCTGGCTTTTTGGGAGGGATCATCGTAAACATTCCACTCCAAATCAGCGGCCTTGCGTCCATGTCCTCTGGAACACCCAGAACTAGATCCTCCACTTGCACTTGCCATGTCTCCAGTTCCTCCACTTGCCATGTCTGAAAATTGGAGTTTCTAATTCTAATTCCACCCAAATTGGAGTTTCTAATTCTAATCTAGAACTCTACTTTTTAAAATACTAATTGCACTTCATAATAGTGCTACAAAATATCCAAGCATACACTTCAAAATAGTGTTGCTGTGGAATTAGTTCAAAAATGTCCCTAAAAATTAAAGTTCAACTATTCGGCACACCCTTCGAGCACCCCGCTACCGGCGCTCACGCAGAGGCCAGTTGACTGGGCGCGTCACAAGGAATATGCCAAATAACGGCCACGTGGATCTGCCAAAACCTGCCACAACCTGCCAAAAGTAGTGTAAAAGGATCCCAAAAAAGGGATCCTTAACTCCTCCGAGAGCCCCGCTACCCCGCACTCTGTGTTAGAGGAGGGTTGTCTGGGCGCCCAGAAGGAGTGGAGTAAGGTATGTAAGTGGTCCCCTCCACTTATATACCCCCGTCCGCCCCTCCATCCGCTCCCGCGTCCCCACCCGTTCGCACCCGTTCGCACCCGTTCGCACCCGTCCGCACCCGTTCCCGCCCGTCCGCCCCAGAGTCCCCCCCCGTCCGCACCCGTTCCCTCCCGTCCGCCCCCAGCGTTCCCCCCCGTCCGCACCCGTTCCCTCCCGTCCGCCCCCAGCGTTCCCCCCCGTCCGCTCCCACGCTCCCCTCCGTACGCTCCTCTCCATACGCTCCAGCGTTCCCATCCCGTCCGCTCCTCGTTCCCATCCCGTCCGCTCCTCGTTCCCACACGTCCGCTCCTCGTTCCCATCCCGTCCGCTCCTCGTTCCCACCCATCCGCTCCTTGTTCCCCACCCGTCCGCCCCGCGTTCCCTCCCGTCCGCGCCACCGTTCCCCTGCCGTCCGCTCCGCGAAATCCAAGACCACTTGAAGGGTGAACCTTGCACTATGGACTCATCCAAGTCCAAATCCAATACCGCGGAGGAATGTGAGCCCAAACCCACTACTCGGACTACGGACGCTTAAGGGTGGGGGGTTTGGCCTCACATAATTGGTGCGTCCGCCGGGAGCGAAGCGGAAGGTAGTTACAAGACTTGGAGGCGACTAGGAGACTTGGAGGCAACTAGGAAAAATTGGAGACACAAACTTGAGAGAAGGGAAGGAGCACCCGAAACTCGGTAAGTATTCTCTCTTTGGGTTACATTTGAATTCATTGTATTTCAACTATTCCTTGGAATGAATTGCATTGTCAATTACGCAAATTCATTTTTGAGGAAGGAGCGCGGCGAAGGTACGTCCTCAACCTTTTTGGGGATTTGCTAAGAACTTAAAAGGAACCTATAACCGAGTAGCTCATTAAAACATTAGAGGGTAAATTCACCTTAGGACATTGAACTTTGACACTCACCTCGGGGTGAGTCTCAAAGTTTTGGGAGTTGTCATTTCATGCTCTAGATTAAATTAATATTTCACAAAGTTTATGGTGTTGTTACATTGAGTCACGATTGAGGGGAGTGCTAACTCACAGGGGGATGCGATTGCTCAAGGTATGTTTATTTCTTCAAAGTGAACTCATTAACTAATTAAGGAATGCCTTTTGTACTCGTGATTGTTGTTATCCGTTGTAGAGGGTAATTCCCGAATTGTGGATGGTGTGAGAAGTTGAAGGGTGAAGCCTCGACTTTTAACATAATCTACTCGGAAGGTCACCCCCTCACAATCGGTATTGTGGTGAGTGTTAATTTGCGGGAAGGTGCGGAGGTGATGCTCCGACTTAACCAAAAAATTAACATGAACATGCCTATCCCCTATTGGGATTCTTTCACCTAAGTGGGCTTGCAGGTTCTTTTCCTCACCTCCTAAAAAAATTATAACCACACCAAGACAAGTGAAAATATTAAGAGGGGAATTGCTAGGATTATGTGTGGTCAAGTGAGGGTCGATCGATTCTTATGGAATGCAAGGTAGGACTCGCTCACAAAAACCAAGTTTGATAGTAGGACTAGAGAAATCTACTCGAAAGAGGCGGTCCTCTAAAATCAGTGATAGATTAGAACAAGATAATGTTAGAATAGAGAGTTGTTTGAACGTCGAACCTAGGACTAGGTCAATTCTAGACACCTTAGAACTTGGAGCTCAACTTGAAGAGGAGATCACTCCCTCCAAATTGAGTGGTGAAACTTCTTCGGAAAATTACACACTTAGAGAAGAATTCCCGGTAGAAGTTGATAGGGGATTGTTGAATAGTTCACCGGTCACCATGGCCGAGGAACGGGGGATGGATCCACCACCCATGCCCCCAATTCCGCCCATACCTCCTATACCTCCAATAGACCCATTGGTTAGGCCAAGAGGCCTACCAATTGTGGTTCCACAAAATTTAGCGGCGATGGATATACCATCTCATCTCCCTAAATTTTATGGGACCAAGGATGAGGACCCCTCTCGGCACATGGAACGGTATATCGAACGGTTGGCTAGCTTCCTCATAACCGACCCGGGTTATTGGTTGGTGTGGTTTCCTACCACTCTAGAGGGGGAAGCCTATGAATGGTATCGGGATCATGCCGAGGGACATTTTAGGGGATGGGAACAATTACAAAGGGAGTTTCTTAACGAATTTAGGCCGGAAGTGGGTCAAAGTACCGCATTAAGGGCATTGTCGTCATTGAAACAAGGAAGGGAGGAAGAAATTTCGGCTTACATTAGGAGGTTTGATTTAGTGTGCACTAGATTTGTGGGTACCATGCTCAACGACGACACGCTAAAGCAATTTTTCATTCAAGGGTTTTTTAAGTCCGGAACTATTAGGGGTGTTCTAGAAAGGAATCCCTTGACCTTGGCGGATGCCAAGCGTGCGGCTAGAGATATTGAAAACTTGGATAAAGATCACGAAAGGCTATGGAGAAGGGAGGATGAATTGATCCCACAATTCATCCCCATACGCCCTAGGGTGGTAGCGGTAGAACCCGCTAAGTATGAGAACCAAATTCCATATGCCATTGTGGACACCGGCCCCCGACCTTTAGCGGTTAGGGAACCGGCACCTCTTTTGGCACTACCGGCCCCTAGAACGGATCCACACTTGGAGGAGGTTGAGAGAAGACTAGGTGCTAGCCAACTAGGATTCCAAGAGGCTATGATAAAACAAATGCAAAGCCTCACGGATCAAATGTCATTAATGATCCGGAGTCAACAACCGGGGCCTCCACCCCCGGTTGAGTCGGGTAGGCATTCTTCCGGATTATGGTGTGTCCAATGTGGCCAACCGGGCCACACGCGTCAATTTTGTAGAAGTGGACAAAACCGTGACCAAAGAGGAAACGGTAACCCACCTCAACAAAATCAACGAGGTCAAGCGCCACCTCACTATGGAAATGGAAGCAATAGAGGACCACAACCTAGAGGGCAAGGTGGCCAAAATTTAGAGAAGAAGGAATTTCATCCCTTTTGTGGAAGGTGGCACGCTCAAGGACAATGTTGGTCCGAAGGTCAAGAGTTTAATTGTAGCAATTGTGGAGGAAGTCATCCCTCGGATACGTGTCGCCAACCGGACAAAATAATTAATGTCCCTTACCCGGTGGCTAATCCACAACAACAAGCAAGGGATAATATGCGAGGTGCTAGGCCACAAGGAGTACCGGCCAATGAACTTAGGCCACCTAACTTATACTATGACCATAGTAATGCTAGGCAAACTTTTCATCCACCGGCGGGCTTGCAAACTACAACCGGTTACATTCCAATACAAAATAGACAAGGAGTTCCACCTAATGGTAGTAACGGGAGACAAGCGCCTCCAACGGATCCGGGACCATCTAACTCCCAAGATGTTAGGTTCATGGATGGAATGTTGGAGGCCACATGTGATGACATGCTTCCTCTCCCAACGAGAATTGGAGAGGAGCAAAGTCAATGGCCTCCTCACACCAATGCTATTACATATGAGTTAGTGAAGGGTAAGGGTGTGGTTGAAGAAGCACCTGCACTAGCGGTAACTACTAGGGCTAGGAGAGGGGATGCCCCGTTGGAGGTAGGAATAGGAGAGCAAGGAAATTACTCTTCGGATGAAGAGATTAATCTCTCCGAGTTGGATAGGGTAGCTAGAAGAGCTACTAAGGATGTGGAGAGGGAAAATATAATTTTACAAGATAGGGAGAGGACTAATGCGGTACATGACTTGGATAATAGCGATGTGGGTGAATGGGAAGGACCGGGGGTTCCCGTAGACGAATTCGACGTAGTGGGTAATTCTAAGGTGGAAAGATCTACCGGGTACGACTTGTGGGCGGACCTTAGTACACTCAAGGCGGATATTACTTTCGGCCAACTATTGGAAATTTCACCCACGGCAAGGAAAACATTAAAGGAGGGAATGCCGGTACACAAGAGGATGAGGAAGGTGAAAGCTAAAATAGCCGCTAGGATCCAATCACAAGGTGGAAGAGACGTGAAAGCTATAGAAATAGAAGTTGTTATAGTAGATAAGGTGGTTCCTAATGTGCTAGTCGACGGAGGGAGTAGTCTAAATATACTACCGGAGGATACTATGAAAAAATTGGGACTTGGACTCACGGGGCCTTCACCTTTGGTCATAAATATGGCAAATCAAAGTTCGACTACGCCTTTGGGGATGATCAAGGATTGTAGAATGACTACGGGAGGCGAGGAGTACTTGGTCACCTTCCATGTCATTAAAATGCACTCCAACAAGGACACCTTCCCCATTTTGCTAGGTAGGCCTTGGTTGCGGATGGCGAATGCTATGGTCAATTGGGGTGGACCTAAACCATCCATCACTTATGGTCCGGAGGGTAATAGGGTCATAGTGTCCATTGGTTCATTAGAAGGATGGATGAAGAAGGAGATGTATTTGCCATTGGAGAAGGAAATTGATGACTTAAACGAGAATGAGATTGGCAAGGCATTGGTGGGAGTCGTCCATCCCGAAGGTCAAAGGGTTGTTATAGATTCGGGCTCGGGAAGTCTAGGTCCTAATTTTTACAATTATGGGGATAATGGGGATTATGCCCAATGGCTAAGGGAGTACCCCGAGTCCGAGGTTGATGTAATGGTTACATTTCACCAAGTAGGCTTAGGGAGTGAATTTCCTAGTGTTAGTTTAGGAGAGGGCTCATTGTTGGAGCCATGTGAGGTGCTCACCGAGGAAGAGTGGGTTAGCGGTGGGTTAACACCTTGGGTAGATGACGTGGAAGAGGGTGAGGTTAGTTTAATTCATGTAGATGGGACTCAAGAGGAGGATGTGATTATTGAGTCATCGAAATTGGAGGAGCCTTTACATTTCAAGACCACGTCTACGGGGATAGTTGTAGGTCAAGATGTGAAAGATTACCCCAATGTGCCTTCCGATTGGTATCGGAACAAAGAGGAACAAGCACATGTGTCGGAAGCGGATTGGCGGTACGTGGATGTGAAATTAAAGAATGGGAAAACCCGACAAATGAAGATGGGTTCCAAATTGGGGGAGAAAGAGGTTAGGGAGTATAGCAATCTGGTGGATGAGTTTAGTGATACTTTTGCATGGTCCTACGATGAGCTTAAGGGAATTCCTAGGGAAATGGTAGAGCACCGGATTCCTTTAATTCCGGGGGCGAGGCCAATTAGACAAAAGGAGAGGAGGATGAATCCTCAATTGCAATTGTTGGTGAAAGCGGAATTGGAAAGGTTATTGAAGGCCGGGTTTATCAAGCCGGTGGAAATCACGGATTGGGTTTCTCCTATGGTCTTAGTGAAGAAAAAAAATGGGAAATTAAGGGTTTGTGTCGACTATAGGAAATTGAATTCGTGCACACAAAAGGATCACTTCCCCTTACCTTTTATCACCTTGTTGCTTGAGGAGGTTGGAGGTCATTCGCGATATACCTTTATGGATGGGTATGCGGGTTATAATCAAATTTCCATAGCCCTCCAAGATATATCCATAAAACGGCTTTTACTACACCTTGGGGTACTTTTGTGTGGGTAGTGATGCCATTTGGGTTATGTAATGCCCCGGCTACTTTCCAACGATTAGTAATGTATATCTTCACCGACTTGTTGTTCAAATCCATGACCGTCTTTGTGGACGATTTTAGCACACAAAGTAATGTGGACGATCACCTACATTGTGTTAGGGAGGCATTGGTTAGGTGTAGGAAGATGAGGTTAGCATTGAACCCGGATAAGACATTTTTGGGAGTGAATAAGGGAGTGTTGTTGGGTTATGTTGTTAGTGAGAAAGGTAGAGAACCCGATCCGGATAAGATTGCGGCCATAAGCGACTTGGCAACTCCAACCAATTCCAAGGGGATCTCTAAGTTGTTAGGACATGTGGGATGGTACCGGGAACTTATTCCTAATTTTTCAAAGATAGCGGTGCCCATTACCCATTTGCTCAAAAAGGATGTCAAATTCGAGTGGACGGATGCTTGTCAAAAAGCCTTTGAGGAATTGCGGGATAGGTTGAGCACCTATCCGGTGTTGATACCACCCAATTGGGGTAAACCTTTTCACGTCTATTGTGATGCTAGTAATGTGGCAATAGGGAGTGCGCTTTGTCAAGCAACGGGAGAAAAAGAGAAGGATCAACCTATAGCTTATGCGAGTAAGCAATTGACCCCCGCCGAAAGAAACTACTCTACAACGGAGAGGGAGTGCCTAGCCATGGTGTTTTCCGTTAAAAAGTTTAGGCATTACCTCATGTGCAACCCGGTTGTATTTTTTGTTGACCACATGGCTATCAAGTATCTAGTTAACAAGGCGGAGTTAAGTGGTAGGTTAGCTAGGTGGGTTTTGTTATTAGAAGAATTCGACTACACGGTGGAATATAAACCGGGTCGTATGCATTTACAAGCGGACCACTTGTCTAGGTTGTCGGAGGAGATAGGAAAAAATCCGGTAAATGATATGTTAGTAGATGATAGCCTCTTTGTGGTCACTTCTACACCGGAGTGGTATGCGGGCATAGTGGAATTTCTAACAACCCACAAGTTGCCCAAAGAGTGGACAAAAGAAGAGAGAAGGAAGGTGAGGGTAAATAGTAGGCAATTTGTTGTAGTGGGCCATAGGTTGTTTAGAAGGGGGTCCGATGGTATTTTACGACGATGCGTGTCAAAAACGGAGGTTGAAGCGATTTTAATCGCTTGCCACGATAGCGCTTGCGGCGGTCACTTCTCGGGTCAACTCACCGGGCAAAAAATACTTAGAGCGGGCTACTTTTGGCCTACACTATTTAAGGACGCCCATGACTATGTAAGGAAATGCGACGCTTGCCAACGGTATGCCCGAAACGACCTTAGAATGGAGATGCCTTTACATGTATCATTACCCTTAATTCCTTTCGAAAAATGGGGCATCGACTATGTGGGTGAGGTCCATCCCCAATCTTCAAAAGGAATGAAATATATTGTGGTGGCAACCGAGTACCTCACCAAGTGGGCGGAAGCCAAAGCGGTGAAGACCGACACGGCGGAACACGCGGCAACATTTATGTACGAAAACATAATTTCGCGGTTCGGGGTGCCGAAGATCCTAGTAAGCGATAGGGGTACTCACTTTTTGAATGACTTGATTCGAGAGATGACAGAGAAATTTAAAATTGATCACCGGAAGACTACTCCCTACCACCCACAAACCAATGGACAAACGGAAAGGGTTAACGGAATTTTGGTGAGTATACTACGCAAGACGGTTATAGACTCGAAGCGGGATTGGGATACGAAACTAACGGCGGCACTTTGGGCATACCGTACAACCTATAAGGTAACTACGCGTGCTACACCATTTTCCTTAGTCTATGGTCTTGAAGCGACACTACCAATCGAATATGAAGTCGAGTCACTTAGGGTGGCCGTGAGTACGAGACTTACCGAAAGTCAATCCTTACGAAATCGACTAACCGATTTGGAAGCACTTGACGAAGGGAGGAGAATGGCGGCTCAACATATTGAGGCAATCCAAAGAAGGAGAAAGATTACTTTCGACAAACGACATAAGAGAAGGGCCCTAACACCGGGAATGATGGTCATGATTCAAGACGCACGAAAGCTTGAATTTCCGGCGAAATTCGATGCAATATGGTTAGGACCTTACCTTGTCTATGAGGTCTTTCCTAATAATTCAATTCAATTGGAAACGTTGAATGGTGAGCTCTTTCCTACCCGTACATCGGGAAGTAGATGTAAGGAGTACCGAGCTTGACTAGGCAACTTACCCTTGGAGCAAGAGATGTTTGGATTCATCCCCCGATGGTCGCCAATTATGTGAGCCCAAAAGGGTGCCCACATTTAGTCTTAGACCCTTGAAACGTTAGTTGATGCACTTTGAAGTAACATGTTACTTCACAAAAATATAAAAAGAGTGAAATGTTAGTCTTAGAAGTACCATGTTGTAAGAGGCTAGGATGTGAGTTGTTATTGTGTTTTTACCTTCGGAAGGATTTGAGTGAATGAGGATAGGTAAGGAGAACTTGGATTGAGTAGTTAGTGAGTAGGCTAGTACAAATGGATGGAGACAACCAAAGTGACTCAAGAGGCAAGTGCATTCGAATTGGGATGAATGGAGGATCACATGGAGCGCACAAGTGGACCACCTCATCATGGCCACTTAATGGGGAAGGTCCAAGGAAGAATGCAAGGTGGAGGATAAGCAAATTCTCAAAGCACCAATCAAATCACGAGTTAAGCATCGTGGTTTGAATTAAGTGGTGAGCAACGATTTGGGAAAGTAAGGGGAGAAAGTTATGGCGGCGGAAAGCGAAGGAGGCTAAGTTTGGGTTGAAGCATCCCAAGTTTGGTAAAGTGTGGTAGGTAGAAAGCCAAGGCTAGTTGAATGTTCGAATTAGGATCCTTGTTGATCATTTGAGGGAGGAAGGCTTAGAAGATAGGATTGGCGCCTACTAAGTAGGAGGAAATCTCAAGGGCTTATCGTGAGCCTTGAGGGTGCTCACCCCCTCAAGCTTACTATATAATCCCTCATTCTTCCCTCACTCATCCTCTCTTTCCTTTGTGCTCCAAGGCACCCCACGAGTTATAAGTGTGGGTGTGGGAAGCCATATTGGAGCACATGTGTGTGCTTAGTTTTTAGTTTGAGAGCCAAGGCTTGTTAGCCTTGAAGAGGGCTTGACCTCTTGGTAGAATTAGTGTTGACGTGAAGGATTTTAAAGTTAATTCATGATTCCAATTTGTGGTACTTAAAGTTCATGTTTTGAATACACGTGGTTGCAAGTTCCATGTTTAAGAGTTGAGCACTTGAGGTTGTGATGAGTGCAAAAATATACTTGTGTGGATTAGTTAGTCTTAGTGAAGTTAGGAAATTCTCTCTCCCCCTCTCCTCTCTAGGATTTTAGGATTTTAGGATTAGAGAAGAATTGTGTGATTAGAAAGGGGTTGTTAGTAGAATTAGGAAAATTAGGTAGGAAGATTAGTTAAGGGCTTGAATAATTAGTGAGGTAGTTGGGGATTACAACTACAAAGTTGTGGGTTCATGAAGGAGCTGGGTTTATGAAGGAGCTGGGTTTGTTTAGTTAGAAAGTAAAGAGCTGGGTTTATGAAGGACCTGGGTTTGTTTAGTTAGAAGCTAAGGAGCTGGGTTCATGAAGGAGCTGGGTTTATGAAGGAGCTGGGTTTGTTTAGTTAGAAGCTAAGAAGCTGGGTTTACGAAGGAGCTGGGTTTATTTAGTTAGAAGCTAAGGAGTTGGGTTCATGAAGGAGTTGGGTTTATGAAGGAGCTAGGTTTATGTAATTAGAAAGTAAAGAGATGGGTTCATGAAGGAGCTTAGTAGATAGCTTACTTAATTAGCTCATAGACAAGTAGTTAGTTACATTATGCTAGTTAGTGTTATGTGTGGCTTTCACAAGTAAATGTATTTGAGATTGACTATAGAGAATAGTGTTTTTTAACACTTGCATCCTCTCTTTAAAAATAAACCACGTGCACAAATTAATGGAGAATGTGGAGCACTCTCGCGATGGCAAGACAAAGGAAGCAAAGACCAAAGGTGCGAGGGAGAGATTGACATGAGTCACATAAGTATTTCTTAATACTTAAAGGCTTATGTACGGTATGGAGACACCAATTAAATCCAAGACCACTTGAAGGGTGAACCTTGCACTATGGACTCATCCAAGTCCAAATCCAATACCGCGGAGGAATGTGAGCCCAAACCCACTACTCGGACTACGGACGCTTAAGGGTGGGGGGTTTGGCCTCACAATGAACCACTAAGGTTGAAGCACAAATTAATGATTTATTGAAGGAAAGTGCATTCGGATGGGTGACATCGGTTATGAAACCATATGAACCACTAAGGTTGAAGCACAAATTAATGATTTGTTGAAGGAAGGTGCATTCGGATGGGTGACATCGGTTATGAAACCGTATGAACCACTAAGGTTGAAGCACAAATTAATGATTTGTTGAAGGAAGGTGCATTCGGATGGGTGACATCGGTTATGCAACCATATGAACCACTAAGGTTGAAGCACAAATTAATGATTTGTTGAAGGAAGGTGCATTCGGATGGGTGACATCGGTTATGAAACCATATGAACCACTAAGGTTGAAGCACAAATTAATGATTTGTTGAAGGAAGGTGCATTCGGATGGGTGACATCGGTTATGAAACCATATGAACCACTAAGGTTGAAGCACAAATTAATGATTTGTTGAAGGAAGGTGCATTCGGATGGGTGACATCGGTTATGCAACCATATGAACCACTAAGGTTGAAGCACAAATTAATGATTTGTTGAAGGAAAGTGCATTCGGATGGGTGACATCGGTTATGCAACCATATGAACCACTAAGGTTGAAGCACAAATTAATGATTTATTGAAGGAAGGTGCATTCGGATGGGTGACATCGGTTATGAAACCATATGAACCACTAAGGTTGAAGCACAAATTAATGATTTGTTGAAGGAAGGTGCATTCGGATGGGTGACATCGGTTATGAAACCATATGAACCACTAAGGTTGAAGCACAAATTAATGATTTGTTGAAGGAAGGTGCATTCGGATGGGTGACATCGGTTATGAAACCATATGAACCACTAAGGTTGAAGCACAAATTAATGATTTGTTGAAGGAAGGTGCATTCGGATGGGTGACATCGGTTATGAAACCATATGAACCACTAAGGTTGAAGCACAAATTAATGATTTGTTGAAGGAAGGTGCATTCGGATGGGTGACATCGGTTATGAAACCATATGAACCACTAAGGTTGAAGCACAAATTAATGATTTGTTGAAAGAAGGTGCATTCGGATGGGTGACATCGGTTATGAAACCATATGAACCACTAAGGTTGAAGCACAAATTAATGATTTGTTGAAGGAAGGTGCATTCGGATGGGTGACATCGGTTATGAAACCATATGAACCACTAAGGTTGAAGCACAAATTAATGATTTGTTGAAGGAAGGTGCATTCGGATGGGTGACATCGGTTATGAAACCATATGAACCACTAAGGTTGAAGCACAAATTAATGATTTGTTGAAGGAAGGTGCATTCGGATGGGTGACATCGGTTATGAAACCATATGAACCACTAAGGTTGAAGCACAAATTAATGATTTGTTGAAGGAAGGTGCATTCGGATGGGTGACATCGGTTATGAAACCATATGAACCACTAAGGTTGAAGCACAAATTAATGATTTGTTGAAGGAAGGTGCATTCGGTGGGTGACATCGGTTATGAAACCATATGAACCACTAAGGTTGAAGCACAAATTAATGATTTGTTGAAGGAAAGTGCATTCGGATGGGTGACATCGGTTATGCAACCATATGAACCACTAAGGTTGAAGCACAAATTAATGATTTATTGAAGGAAAGTGCATTCGGATGGGTGACATCGGTTATGAAACCATATGAACCACTAAGGTTGAAGCACAAATTAATGATTTGTTGAAGGAAGGTGCATTTGGATGGGTGACATCGGTTATGAAACCATATGAACCACTAAGGTTGAAGCACAAATTAATGATTTGTTGAAGGAAGGTGCATTCGGATGGGTGACATCGGTTATGAAACCATATGAACCACTAAGGTTGAAGCACAAATTAATGATTTGTTGAAGGAAAGTGCATTCGGATGGGTGACATCGGTTATGAAACCATATGAACCACTAAGGTTGAAGCACAAATTAATGATTTGTTGAAGGAAAGTGCATTCGGATGGGTGACATCGGTTATGAAACCATATGAACCACTAAGGTTGAAGCACAAATTAATGATTTGTTGAAGGAAAGTGCATTCGGATGGGTGACATCGGTTATGAAACTATATGAACCACTAAGGTTGAAGCACAAATTAATGATTTGTTGAATGAGTGGATAACTAATCAAATATGGAAAGTTCAAAGAGGTATCAAAGAGGTTTCCGATGCGGATGTCGGAAGATTTTTTCAAAAGTGTACATTTTTAACCTAACCAACTTTTTTTTTATTCCGATTGCGTTGACTTTATCTTACTAACGAGAATTGGATCCTCTACATATTGGATTACATCAATTATTGGTCATGGTCATCAAGTCCTTAGAGGTCAATATATAAGTAGATCATTGAGACTCATACATATAACGAAGGTAGAGTATCATGGATAGGATGGGAAAGGGGAGAGTCATGTTTGAGGGTGTAGAATGCGATGAGGAGATACACAATTTAGACGATCCCCATATTCCATTCAATGCAACACCCGAGCGTGAGAGAGATGAGAGAAGTGCTAGGGATCGATTTCGTGATGAGTATGTCATGATTCCCTTCTCACAATCTACACAAGCTTGGAGGATGAGGGCGGCGGAGGAACAACGACGATATGCAGACAACTTTGAGATCGATGCGGTGGAGAAGGACCACACACAATGCGTGGGTGGAGATCTAAATGATCTAATTGATTTGTGTGCGGATATTTTGGAGAAGCCCGGGGATGTGGATGTGGATGTGGATGTGGATGTGGATGTGGAGGAGACTTCAATCGTCATTGAAATAGTCAAGGTAGCGGGGGAATCTTCAAAGACTATGTCTATTCGTAAGAAGAGGAGAGGATTGTCGCCTCATCGGCTACCATTGAAGGAACGGATGAAAGACCGAACGATTAGCTATTTTGATTTACTTCAGCCGAATCCTCTTCCAAAAATGGAGCCTCGCTGGAAGCCAGGAGCATCTACGAGGTTGGGATGATGGAATGAAGTGGAATATTATAGTTTGCATGGTTTGTTCATGTATATGATTAATAAAGGGCATTTATAACGTTGTCGCAATAATAAAGTTATGACTTGTATAATATGTTGTACCACTTCTATGATTTATTTATTTATTTTTAATTCACCAACCGAACAGTTTCTGTTGAGATAAACAAGCACAAAGCAATATGAAACTATGCATCCACTTCTCAGTTCCAAGAGAAATTTTTTTAACCACTTTACGTTCACCCTTAGTTGATTATTGCTATTTTAGTGTACTTTATTATGTGGATGGGGGGACTATTATGTAGAGGACTTTTATTGCATATTCTTGTAGAGGACTTCATTACCTATCCATGGATACCAAGAACTCATTTTTTGGACTTCATATGAATTTTTGAGAGCCAAAAAACCGAGACTATGTCCAAACTTCCAAAAAAAAGTGATTGTGAATTATATAAATATAAATATAAGCAATTGTGAAGTATGTGTGCAATATGTGTGGAGTACAAGAAAGAACATTTAGAGATGTTTAGGATCACGTGTACAACCGATATAACTATTGCAACATTGTGCTCAACTTTAGTTAACTAGATATAACTATAGTTGACTACATTTTGTGGCATACCAAAATTAGAATAAATATAGGTAATTGCATTTTGGCAAGACATATCACGAACAACTATAGTTAACTTGAACTTAGCACATGGATGTGATAACAACGATGTGAAAGAATGATGTGGCCTCACGAGAGGCGAGAACCTTGGTTAGTCTCCCATAGACTTCTTCTCGATTATGAAGCAAAAATCCTCATGGAGTATGAACATTGCACTAAGATCCATAAATCTCATACAATATACAAGTTGTGTATAAAAAAATGATGGCTTTATTTACATCTCCAACGGTTACAAAATTGGTATGATCCAAAATTGCTGCAAAGAAAACAAAAAAAAACTATTTTGCAGTGTCACGGAAGCACATTGTCGGGTTAACCATGTTGTATGGAGGCGACTTCAACATGTTCACTACGTGTGTGATGGTTGACCTTTCCGCTGGATTGGGCTTCGTCAATGCATCCAATGCTATCTCAAACCGCATCTTCAAGCCATTTGGATCACTGTTTAGCTGAAACAACGAGGAAGTCGAATCCCTGGCATAAATCTTCTTTGCCAAAGCACCCACTGAGAAGGACTCCGAGAGAAACGTGTGCCTATGTTTCCGAGCCATCCTCACCGGAGAGGTAGATGTTCCACGCTGCCCTCGTACATGGAATAATTCTGGACCAGCACAGTTGTATTTTATGCGGTGCTTGTTCATCTCATCCACTGATTCTTTTCCATAGTTGGAGGGTGCGTCTTCATCTCCCCATGATGCCATCCCCCAATCACACACACCAATGAAAACCGTGTTCTCACGGTCTTGTGGGAAATGCAGCATGACATTGTTGGGATTAAGGTCATTGTGCAACACGTCATGCTTGTGCACTACATCCACAATGCACATTAGAGCCCATGCCAAATAAGCTCGATGCCTTCGATATACAACCAACCGTTTCCGTGCTTCAAAGTCTGCCCCAGGCATTTGAAGGATTGTGCGCTCGTGGGTTTCCGGAACTTGGTGGTCATAGACCCTCATGTTCTTCAAGGAGCCTCCATTCCACCACATCGAATAGGATTCGTATGTTTTCGGGTGGAGGTATTGTAGCTTGATTATCCCAGGATGATCTACTGGGCATGCCAATGCTTCAACCGAACGCTCCTTTCGGTTCTCCAGACTATTCGTGGCCTTCATGGTCTTCCCAGCCCACTCTATCCAGTTAGGGATGAATGATGCTCCATGAATTGTGACTCTCCGCACCACTCCGAAGGTCCCTTGGAAGATTTCCCTATCCAAGGGTTTGATCTCCACATTCCTAGGCAACCATATGACACCCTGCCGGCCCTGAGTGGCAATGTTGTCTGCCAGCTGCCTGTCAATAAAAACGGGAAGGTTGCGGGCGGATGTGCCTTTTGCTGCTATTACGCCTCTTTTCCAATTCTCTAGCTTAATGTACAGCTCGGACCTCCTCCCACCACTACTTCCCTCTCCAGGATGCATAGCCTCATATGACATCGTTGGATTGTAGATTGCTTCCACAGCTTGTTTTTCAATCCATGTGTTCCAATCGCTCATGCCCCTAGCTTCCTCAAACTCCGGTCCAGACGTGGCTTCCGTGAGAATAAGCATCAACTCGTTCCTCGCCAACTCTAAACCCTTTGTACCATCATTGAGGTATTTTTTCTCCAAATAAACCATGCTGTTACTTCTAAACCAATCCAACAACACGATCCTGCAATGATTTCGAGCCTCATCGGTCCGCGGGTCGCGTTTGCCTCTATGTTTCCTTTTCTTTGATTGCGAACCCGATGCCGCGGACCCGTCCTCCGTCCCTTCCGAAACTGCTGGGCGTTTTAATCCCCGTCTTTCAGTCTGCTCCGAACCCTGAGGTACATCACGTGCAGGGCTCTCCGGTCTTGATGTCCGCCGTGTCGGAGATTGTGGTGGCACGTTCTCCGAACGAGCCGGTGCATGTATTTCTGTGGAACTGCCTGAGCTTGGTCCCCTTCCAGTTCTCCCTCTATGTCCACTGTTTCCCCGACTCCCACGTGTTCCACGGCTTCCCCGTGTTTGGTTGCCTCCCGAATGACCAACAGCCAAGAACTCTTCGTCAAACTGAAAGGGATCTGGACGTGGTGGACGTGCTGCAGTACTTCCACTTCCAGGATCGCTTCCCGTACCCTCGGCAGTATTCGCCGATGCATTGCCTACGAGCCAAGCACGGTGCACCCTCAAATCCTCGTTCTCGTAAGGAGCAATGCCCTCCCCCTCCATCGTGATAAAAATCACGTGAGTGAGTGAATCTGAAAATGAGTCGTGATAAAAATCACGTGAATAAGTGAGTGTGAAAATCTCTCGTGATAAAAATCACGGGAGCGAGTGAATCTGAAAAAAAAATTGCGAGGGTTCCCCCACAATTTGCCCTGCCCTCCCAAACCCCTTGAGACCCGCGCGGTGATGCTGTCCTTTGGGACGCAACAAGGTCTCGGGTCCCTATGTGGTGGGAGGAGAGGAAAGTGGTAGGAACTAAAGCCTCACGGCTTTATATACGCAACGAGGAGCCCAATCATTATGGGATCCCGGTCGGAATTAGGGTTTAGGGTACGAAAACGACGTATGGGGAACGTGGGAATGTGGGGGCGGACGGAGGGAACGTGGGGGCGGACGGAGGGAACGTGGGGGCGGACGGAGGGAACGAGGAGCAGACGGGTGGGGAACGCGATAGGGAACTCGGGCGGACGGGAGGGAACGAGGCGCGGACGGGAGGGGAACGGGCGGACGGAGGGAACGTGGCGGACGGAGGGAACGTGGAGCGGACGTGAAGGGAACTCGATAGGGAACGCGGGCGGACGGAAGGGATCGGAAAGCGGACGGGAGGGAACGTGGAGCGGACGTAGGGGAACTCCGAGCGGACGGGGGAACGCGGGGCGGACGGGGGGAACGCGGGGCGGACGGGGGGAACGCGGGGCGGACGGGGGGAACGCGGGGCGGACGGGGGGAACGCGGGGCGGACGGGAGGGAACGGGTGCGGACAGGATGGGAACGGGGTACGGACGACGGGGAACGTGTGGCGGACGGAGGGAACGTGGAGCGGACGTGAGGGAACGCGTGCGGACGGGAGAGGAACGTGGGGCGGACGGGAGGGAACGAGGAGCGGACGGTGGGGAACGTGTGGCGGACGGAGGGTAGCGGACGGGAGGGAACGCGGGGCGGACGGGTGGGACGGGTGGGACGCCCCACCCCCCCCCTCTCCCGTCCGCTCCACCCCCGTCCGTCCGCCCCACCCCCCCTCCCCCGTCCGCTCCACCCCCCCGTCCGTCCGCTCCACCCCCGTCCGTCCGCCCCACCCCCCCCCCTCTCCCGTCCGCTCCACCCCCCTCCCCCGTCCGCTCCATCCCCCTCCTCCGTCCGCCCCTCCCCTCCTCCGTCCGCCCCACCCCCCCCCCTCTCCCGTCCGCTCCACCCCCGTCCGTCCGCCCCACCCCCCCTCCCCCGTCCGCTCCACACCCCCGTCCGTCCGCTCCACCCCCATCCACCGTCCGCACCACCCCCCCGTCCGTCCGCTCCACCCCCCTTCCCCGTCCGCACCACCCCCCTTCCCCGTCCGCCCCACCCGTCCGCCCCCGTCCGCCCCACACCCTCCTTAGTAATATTTTATTACTTTGATTTTAACACAATGATAAACACAATGGCAAAATGGTCTACGTGGCAGGGGAAATATGCACATCCACGTCGACGTTTTCTGCCACATAGGACGCCACCTTGGCAAGAAGGTAAGTATTTTACCCACCCTAGTCGGCTCCCCCTATGTTGACCCTACGTGGACCCTATTGTGTCGTGACGGAGGGGTCCGTCACGACACGACACGTCGTGACGGCACGACACCGTCACAACGGCGGGATAGACAACCCTGCTCCCGAACCTCAAAATTCTTAAATTTATACCAAATGTGAGGTCCACAGTTCTTAACCAAAGGGCCTGTCGGATCCGACAACCCCCCCTTGCCTCAAATCAGACCTCTACCTACAAGACCCCAATCCCAAAACTCCCAAAATTTCAACCTAAATGGCCTCAAAGCAGAGCCTCCCGAATCTCAAAATTCTGAAATTTATACCAAATGTGAGGTCCCCAGTTCTGAACCAAAGGGCCTGTCGGATCCGACAACCCCCCTTTGCCTCAAATCAGACCTCTATCTACAATACCCCAATCCCAAACCTCCCAAAATTTCAACCTAAATGGCCTCAAAGCAGAGCCTCCCGAATCTCAAAATTCTGAAATTTATACCACATGTGAGGTCCCGAGATGTGAGCCCAAGGGCCTGTCGGATCCGACAACCCCCCCTTGCCTCAAATCAGACCTCTACCTACAAGACCCCAATCCCAAAACTCCCAAAATTTCAACCTAAATGGCCTCAAAGCATAGCCTCCCGAATCTCAAAATTCTGAAATTTATACCAAATGTGAGGTCCCCAGTTCTGAACCAAAGGGCCTGTCGGATCCGACAACCCCCCCTTGCCTCAAATCAGACCTCTACCTACAAGACCCCAATCCCAAAACTCCCAAAATTTCAACCTTAATGGCCTCAAAGCATAGCCTCCCGAATCTCAAAATTCTGAAATTTATACCAAATGTGAGGTCCCCAGTTCTGAACCAAAGGGCCTGTCGGATCCGACAACCCCCCCTTGCCTCAAATCAGACCTCTACCTACAAGACCCCAATCCCAAAACTCTCAAAATTTCAACCTAAATGGCCTGAAAGCAGAGCCTCCCGAATCTCAAAATTCTGAAATTTATACCACATGTGAGGTCCCGAGATGTGAGCCCAAGGGCCTGTCGGATCCGACAACCCCCCCTTGCCTCAAATCAGACCTCTACCTACAAGACCCCTGTGAGGCCAAACCCCCCACCCTTAAGCGTCCGTAGTCCGAGTAGTGGGTTTGGGCTCACATTCCTCAGCGGTATTGGATTTAGACTTGGATGAGTCCATAGTGCAAGGTTCACCCTTCAAGTGGTCTTGGATTTAACTGGAATTTCACTTTTAACAACTCAATGTACGATCTCAATACGTATGTGGAGAATGCACAAGTTAACTATGTTATTTTAACCTCCTTATGCTCGGGTGCTATTTTGTCTTTGTTTGCTTCTAACGTCCATCCGGCCGCTTTAGCTACACAAGCCCTTAAGGATATCCCTCTCCTAAATGGAGTCCGTGCCGTTGACTCTATACTACCACTTGAACTATCACTTGTGTATTCCGTATCGCTACTATAAGAGGTCTCACTTGGTGTCTCCATACCGTACATAAGCCTTTAAGAAATACTTATGTGACTTATGTCAATCTCTCCCTCGCACCTTTGGTCTTTGCTTCCTTTGTCTTGCCATCGCGAGAGTGCTCCACATTCTCCATTAATTTGTGCACGTGGTTTATTTTTAAAGAGAGGATGCAAGTGTTAAAAAACACTATTCTCTATAGTCAATCTCAAATACATTTACTTGTGAAAGCCACACATAACACTAACTAGCATAATGTAACTAACTACTTGTCTATGAGCTAATTAAGTAGGCTATCTACTAAGCTCCTTCATGAACCCATCTCTTTACTTTCTAATTACATAAACCTAGCTCCTTCATAAACCCAACTCCTTCATGAACCCAACTCCTTAGCTTCTAACTAAATAAACCCAGGTCCTTCATAAACCCAGCTCTTTACTTTCTAACTAAACAAACCCAGCTCCTTCATAAACCCAGCTCCTTCATGAACCCACAACTTTGTAGTTGTAATCCCCAACTACCTCACTAATTATTCAAGCCCTTAACTAATCTTCCTACCTAATTTTCCTAATTCTACTAACAACCCCTTTCTAATCACACAATTCTTCTCTAATCCTAAAATCCTAAAATCCTAGAGAGGAGAGGGGGAGAGAGAATTTCCTAACTTCACTAAGACTAACTAATCCACACAAGTATATTTTTTGCACTCATCACAACCTCAAGTGCTCAACTCTTAAACATGGAACTTGCAACCACGTGTATTCAAAACATGAACTTTAAGTACCACAAATTGGAATCATGAATTAACTTTAAAATCCTTCACGTCAACACTAATTCTACCAAGAGGTCAAGCCCTCTTCAAGGCTAACAAGCCTTGGCTCTCAAACTAAAAACTAAGCACACACATGTGCTCCAATATGGCTTCCCACACCCACACTTATAACTCGTGGGGTGCCTTGGAGCACAAAGGAAAGAGAGGATGAGTGAGGGAAGAATGAGGGATTATATAGTAAGCTTGAGGGGGTGAGCACCCTCAAGGCTCACGATAAGCCCTTGAGATTTCCTCCTACTTAGTAGGCGCCAATCCTATCTTCTAAGCCTTCCTCCCTCAAATGATCAACAAGGATCCTAATTCGAACATTTAACTAGCCTTGGCTTTCTACCTACCACACTTTACCAAACTTGGGATGCTTCAACCCAAACTTAGCCTCCTTCGCTTTCCGCCGCCATAACTTTCTCCCCTTACTTTCCCAAATCGTCGCTCACCACTTAATTCAAACCACGATGCTTAACTCGTGATTTGATTGGTGCTTTGAGAATTTGCTTATCCTCCACCTTGCATTCTTCCTTGGACCTTCCCCATTAAGTGGCCATGATGAGGTGGTCCACTTGTGCGCTCCATGTGATCCTCCATTCATCCCAATTCGAATGCACTTGCCTCTTGAGTCACTTTGGTTGTCTCCATCCATTTGTACTAGCCTACTTACTAACTACTCAATCCAAGTTCTCCTTACCTATCCTCATTCACTCAAATCCTTCCGAAGGTAAAAACACAATAACAACTCACATCCTAGCCTCTTACAACATGGTACTTCTAAGACTAACATTTCACTCTTTTTATATTTTTGTGAAGTAACATGCTACTTCAAAGTGCATCAACTAACGTTTCAAGGGTCTAAGACTAAATGTGGGCACCCTTTTGGGCTCACATAATTGGCGACCATCGGGGGATGAATCCAAACATCTCTTGCTCCAAGGGTAAGTTGCCTAGTCAAGCTCGGTACTCCTTACATCTACTTCCCGATGTACGGGTAGGAAAGAGCTCACCATTCAATGTTTCCAATTGAATTGAATTATTAGGAAAGACCTCATAGACAAGGTAAGGTCCTAACCATACCGCATCGAATTTCGCCGGAAATTCAAGCTTTCGTGCGTCTTGAATCATGACCATCATTCCCGGTGTTAGGGCCCTTCTCTTATGTCGTTTGTCGAAAGTAATCTTTCTCCTTCTTTGGATTGCCTCAATATGTTGAGCCGCCATTCTCCTCCCTTCGTCAAGTGCTTCCAAATCGGTTAGTCGATTTCGTAAGGATTGACTTTCGGTAAGTCTCGTACTCACGGCTACCCTAAGTGACTCGACTTCATATTCGATTGGTAGTGTCGCTTCAAGACCATAGACTAAGGAAAATGGTGTAGCACGCGTAGTTACCTTATAGGTTGTACGGTATGCCCAAAGTGCCGCCGTTAGTTTCGTATCCCAATCCCGCTTCGAGTCTATAACCGTCTTGCGTAGTATACTCACCAAAATTCCGTTAACCCTTTCCGTTTGTCCATTGGTTTGTGGGTGGTAGGGAGTAGTCTTCCGGTGATCAATTTTAAATTTCTCTGTCATCTCTCGAATCAAGTCATTCAAAAAGTGAGTACCCCTATCGCTTACTAGGATCTTCGGCACCCCGAACCGCGAAATTATGTTTTCGTACATAAATGTTGCCGCGTGTTCCGCCGTGTCGGTCTTCACCGCTTTGGCTTCCGCCCACTTGGTGAGGTACTCGGTTGCCACCACAATATATTTCATTCCTTTTGAAGATTGGGGATGGACCTCACCCACATAGTCGATGCCCCATTTTTCGAAAGGAATTAAGGGTAATGATACATGTAAAGGCATCTCCATTCTAAGGTCGTTTCGGGCATACCGTTGGCAAGCGTCGCATTTCCTTACATAGTCATGGGCGTCCTTAAATAGTGTAGGCCAAAAGTAGCCCGCTCTAAGTATTTTTTGCCCGGTGAGTTGACCCGAGAAGTGACCGCCGCAAGCGCTATCGTGGCAAGCGATTAAAATCGCTTCAACCTCCGTTTTTGACACGCATCGTCGTAAAATACCATCGGACCCCCTTCTAAACAACCTATGGCCCACTACAACAAATTGCCTACTATTTACCCTCACCTTCCTTCTCTCTTCTTTTGTCCACTCTTTGGGCAACTTGTGGGTTGTTAGAAATTCCACTATGCCCGCATACCACTCCGGTGTAGAAGTGACCACAAAGAGGCTATCATCTACTAACATATCATTTACCGGATTTTTTCCTATCTCCTCCGACAACCTAGACAAGTGGTCCGCTTGTAAATGCATACGACCCGGTTTATATTCCACCGTGTAGTCGAATTCTTCTAATAACAAAACCCACCTAGCTAACCTACCACTTAACTCCGCCTTGTTAACTAGATACTTGATAGCCATGTGGTCAACAAAAAATACAACCGGGTTGCACATGAGGTAATGCCTAAACTTTTTAACGGAAAACACCATGGCTAGGCACTCCCTCTCCGTTGTAGAGTAGTTTCTTTCGGCGGGGGTCAATTGCTTACTCGCATAAGCTATAGGTTGATCCTTCTCTTTTTCTCCCGTTGCTTGACAAAGCGCACTCCCTATTGCCACATTACTAGCATCACAATAGACGTGAAAAGGTTTACCCCAATTGGGTGGTATCAACACCGGATAGGTGCTCAACCTATCCCGCAAATTCCTCAAAGGCTTTTTGACAAGCATCCGTCCACTCGAATTTGACATCCTTTTTGAGCAAATGGGTAATGGGCACCGCTATCTTTGAAAAATTAGGAATAAGTTCCCGGTACCATCCCACATGTCCTAACAACTTAGAGATCCCCTTGGAATTGGTTGGAGTTGCCAAGTCGCTTATGGCCGCAATCTTATCCGGATCGGGTTCTCTACCTTTCTCACTAACAACATAACCCAACAACACTCCCTTATTCACTCCCAAAAATGTCTTATCCGGGTTCAATGCTAACCTCATCTTCCTACACCTAACCAATGCCTCCCTAACACAATGTAGGTGATCGTCCACATTACTTTGTGTGCTAAAATCGTCCACAAAGACGGTCATGGATTTGAACAACAAGTCGGTGAAGATATACATTACTAATCGTTGGAAAGTAGCCGGGGCATTACATAACCCAAATGGCATCACTACCCACACAAAAGTACCCCAAGGTGTAGTAAAAGCCGTTTTATGGATATCTTGGAGGGCTATGGAAATTTGATTATAACCCGCATACCCATCCATAAAGGTATATCGCGAATGACCTCCAACCTCCTCAAGCAACAAGGTGATAAAAGGTAAGGGGAAGTGATCCTTTTGTGTGCACGAATTCAATTTCCTATAGTCGACACAAACCCTTAATTTCCCATTTTTTTTCTTCACTAAGACCATAGGAGAAACCCAATCCGTGATTTCCACCGGCTTGATAAACCCGGCCTTCAATAACCTTTCCAATTCCGCTTTCACCAACAATTGCAATTGAGGATTCATCCTCCTCTCCTTTTGTCTAATTGGCCTCGCCCCCGGAATTAAAGGAATCCGGTGCTCTACCATTTCCCTAGGAATTCCCTTAAGCTCATCGTAGGACCATGCAAAAGTATCACTAAACTCATCCACCAAATTGCTATACTCCCTAACCTCTTTCTCCCCCAATTTGGAACCCATCTTCATTTGTCGGGTTTTTCCATTCTTTAATTTCACATCCACGTACCGCCAATCCGCTTCCGACACATGTGCTTGTTCCTCTTTGTTCCGATACCAATCGGAAGGCACATTGGGGTAATCTTTCACATCTTGACCTACAACTATCCCCGTAGACGTGGTCTTGAAATGTAAAGGCTCCTCCAATTTCGATGACTCAATAATCATATCCTCCTCTTGAGTCCCATCTACATGAATTAAACTAACCTCACCCTCTTCCACGTCATCTACCCAAGGTGTTAACCCACCGCTAACCCACTCTTCCTCGGTGAGCACCTCACATGGCTCCAACAATGAGCCCTCTCCTAAACTAACACTAGGAAATTCACTCCCTAAGCCTACTTGGTGAAATGTAACCATTACATCAACCTCGGACTCGGGGTACTCCCTTAGCCATTGGGCATAATCCCCATTATCCCCATAATTGTAAAAATTAGGACCTAGACTTCCCGAGCCCGAATCTATAACAACCCTTTGACCTTCGGGATGGACGACTCCCACCAATGCCTTGCCAATCTCATTCTCGTTTAAGTCATCAATTTCCTTCTCCAATGGCAAATACATCTCCTTCTTCATCCATCCTTCTAATGAACCAATGGACACTATGACCCTATTACCCTTCGGACCATAAGTGATGGATGGTTTAGGTCCACCCCAATTGACCATAGCATTCGCCATCCGCAACCAAGGCCTACCTAGCAAAATGGGGAAGGTGTCCTTGTTGGAGTGCATTTTAATGACATGGAAGGTGACCAAGTACTCCTCACCTCCCGTAGTCATTCTACAATCCTTGATCATCCCCAAAGGCGTAGTCGAACTTTGATTTGCCATATTTATGACCAAAGGTGAAGGCCCCGTGAGTCCAAGTCCCAATTTTTTCATAGTATCCTCCGGTAGTATATTTAGACTACTCCCTCCGTCGACTAGCACATTAGGAACCACCTTATCTACTATAACAACTTCTATTTCTATAGCTTTCACGTCTCTTCCACCTTGTGATTGGATCCTAGCGGCTATTTTAGCTTTCACCTTCCTCATCCTCTTGTGTACCGGCATTCCCTCCTTTAATGTTTTCCTTGCCGTGGGTGAAATTTCCAATAGTTGGCCGAAAGTAATATCCGCCTTGAGTGTACTAAGGTCCGCCCACAAGTCGTACCCGGTAGATCTTTCCACCTTAGAATTACCCACTACGTCGAATTCGTCTACGGGAACCCCCGGTCCTTCCCATTCACCCACATCGCTATTATCCAAGTCATGTACCGCATTAGTCCTCTCCCTATCTTGTAAAATTATATTTTCCCTCTCCACATCCTTAGTAGCTCTTCTAGCTACCCTATCCAACTCGGAGAGATTAATCTCTTCATCCGAAGAGTAATTTCCTTGCTCTCCTATTCCTACCTCCAACGGGGCATCCCCTCTCCTAGCCCTAGTAGTTACCGCTAGTGCAGGTGCTTCTTCAACCACACCCTTACCCTTCACTAACTCATATGTAATAGCATTGGTGTGAGGAGGCCATTGACTTTGCTCCTCTCCAATTCTCGTTGGGAGAGGAAGCATGTCATCACATGTGGCCTCCAACACTCCATCCATGAACCTAACATCTTGGGAGTTAGATGGTCCCGGATCCGTTGGAGGCGCTTGTCTCCCGTTACTACCATTAGGTGGAACTCCTTGTCTATTTTGTATTGGAATGTAACCGGTTGTAGTTTGCAAGCCCGCCGGTGGATGAAAAGTTTGCCTAGCATTACTATGGTCATAGTATAAGTTAGGTGGCCTAAGTTCATTGGCCGGTACTCCTTGTGGCCTAGCACCTCGCATATTATCCCTTGCTTGTTGTTGTGGATTAGCCACCGGGTAAGGGACATTAATTATTTTGTCCGGTTGGCGACACGTATCCGAGGGATGACTTCCTCCACAATTGCTACAATTAAACTCTTGACCTTCGGACCAACATTGTCCTTGAGCGTGCCACCTTCCACAAAAGGGATGAAATTCCTTCTTCTCTAAATTTTGGCCACCTTGCCCTCTAGGTTGTGGTCCTCTATTGCTTCCATTTCCATAGTGAGGTGGCGCTTGACCTCGTTGATTTTGTTGAGGTGGGTTACCGTTTCCTCTTTGGTCACGGTTTTGTCCACTTCTACAAAATTGACGCGTGTGGCCCGGTTGGCCACATTGGACACACCATAATCCGGAAGAATGCCTACCCGACTCAACCGGGGGTGGAGGCCCCGGTTGTTGACTCCGGATCATTAATGACATTTGATCCGTGAGGCTTTGCATTTGTTTTATCATAGCCTCTTGGAATCCTAGTTGGCTAGCACCTAGTCTTCTCTCAACCTCCTCCAAGTGTGGATCCGTTCTAGGGGCCGGTAGTGCCAAAAGAGGTGCCGGTTCCCTAACCGCTAAAGGTCGGGGACCGGTGTCCACAATGGCATATGGAATTTGGTTCTCATACTTAGCGGGTTCTACCGCTACCACCCTAGGGCGTATGGGGATGAATTGTGGGATCAATTCATCCTCCCTTCTCCATAGCCTTTCGTGATCTTTATCCAAGTTTTCAATATCTCTAGCCGCACGCTTGGCATCCGCCAAGGTCAAGGGATTCCTTTCTAGAACACCCCTAATAGTTCCGGACTTAAAAAACCCTTGAATGAAAAACTGCTTTAGCGTGTCGTCGTTGAGCATGGTACCCACAAATCTAGTGCACACTAAATCAAACCTCCTAATGTAAGCCGAAATTTCTTCCTCCCTTCCTTGCTTCAATGACGACAATGCCCTTAATGCGGTACTTTGACCCACTTCCGGCCTAAATTCGTTAAGAAACTCCCTTTGTAATTGTTCCCATCCCCTAAAATGTCCCTCGGCATGATCCCGATACCATTCATAGGCTTCCCCCTCTAGAGTGGTAGGAAACCACACTAACCAATAACCCGGGTCGGTTATGAGGAAGCTAGCCAACCGTTCGATATACCGTTCCATGTGCCGAGAGGGGTCCTCATCCTTGGTCCCATAAAATTTAGGGAGATGAGATGGCATATCCATCGCCGCTAAATTTTGTGGAACCACAATTGGTAGGCCTCTTGGCCTAACCAATGGGTCTATTGGAGGTATAGGAGGTATGGGCGGAATTGGGGGTATGGGTGGTGGATCCATCCCCCGTTCCTCGGCCATGGTGACCGGTGAACTATTCAACAATCCCCTATCAACTTCTACCGGGAATTCTTCTCTAAGTGTGTAATTTTCCGAAGAAGTTTCACCACTCAATTTGGAGGGAGTGATCTCCTCTTCAAGTTGAGCTCCAAGTTCTAAGGTGTCTAGAATTGACCTAGTCCTAGGTTCGACGTTCAAACAACTCTCTATTCTAACATTATCTTGTTCTAATCTATCACTGGTTTTAGAGGACCGCCTCTTTCGAGTAGATTTCTCTAGTCCTACTATCAAACTTGGTTTTTGTGAGCGAGTCCTACCTTGCATTCCATAAGAATCGATCGACCCTCACTTGACCACACATAATCCTAGCAATTCCCCTCTTAATATTTTCACTTGTCTTGGTGTGGTTATAATTTTTTTAGGAGGTGAGGAAAAGAACCTGCAAGCCCACTTAGGTGAAAGAATCCCAATAGGGGATAGGCATGTTCATGTTAATTTTTTGGTTAAGTCGGAGCATCACCTCCGCACCTTCCCGCAAATTAACACTCACCACAATACCGATTGTGAGGGGGTGACCTTCCGAGTAGATTATGTTAAAAGTTGAGGCTTCACCCTTCAACTTCTCACACCATCCACAATTCGGGAATTACCCTCTACAACGGATAACAACAATCACGAGTACAAAAGGCATTCCTTAATTAGTTAATGAGTTCACTTTGAAGAAATAAACATACCTTGAGCAATCGCATCCCCCTGTGAGTTAGCACTCCCCTCAATCGTGACTCAATGTAACAACACCATAAACTTTGTGAAATATTAATTTAATCTAGAGCATGAAATGACAACTCCCAAAACTTTGAGACTCACCCCGAGGTGAGTGTCAAAGTTCAATGTCCTAAGGTGAATTTACCCTCTAATGTTTTAATGAGCTACTCGGTTATAGGTTCCTTTTAAGTTCTTAGCAAATCCCCAAAAAGGTTGAGGACGTACCTTCGCCGCGCTCCTTCCTCAAAAATGAATTTGCGTAATTGACAATGCAATTCATTCCAAGGAATAGTTGAAATACAATGAATTCAAATGTAACCCAAAGAGAGAATACTTACCGAGTTTCGGGTGCTCCTTCCCTTCTCTCAAGTTTGTGTCTCCAATTTTTCCTAGTTGCCTCCAAGTCTCCTAGTCGCCTCCAAGTCTTGTAACTACCTTCCGCTTCGCTCCCGGCGGACGCACCAATTATGTGAGGCCAAACCCCCCACCCTTAAGCGTCCGTAGTCCGAGTAGTGGGTTTGGGCTCACATTCCTCAGCGGTATTGGATTTAGACTTGGATGAGTCCATAGTGCAAGGTTCACCCTTCAAGTGGTCTTGGATTTAACTGGAATTTCACTTTTAACAACTCAATGTACGATCTCAATACGTATGTGGAGAATGCACAAGTTAACTATGTTATTTTAACCTCCTTATGCTCGGGTGCTATTTTGTCTTTGTTTGCTTCTAACGTCCATCCGGCCGCTTTAGCTACACAAGCCCTTAAGGATATCCCTCTCCTAAATGGAGTCCGTGCCGTTGACTCTATACTACCACTTGAACTATCACTTGTGTATTCCGTATCGCTACTATAAGAGGTCTCACTTGGTGTCTCCATACCGTACATAAGCCTTTAAGAAATACTTATGTGACTTATGTCAATCTCTCCCTCGCACCTTTGGTCTTTGCTTCCTTTGTCTTGCCATCGCGAGAGTGCTCCACATTCTCCATTAATTTGTGCACGTGGTTTATTTTTAAAGAGAGGATGCAAGTGTTAAAAAACACTATTCTCTATAGTCAATCTCAAATACATTTACTTGTGAAAGCCACACATAACACTAACTAGCATAATGTAACTAACTACTTGTCTATGAGCTAATTAAGTAGGCTATCTACTAAGCTCCTTCATGAACCCATCTCTTTACTTTCTAATTACATAAACCTAGCTCCTTCATAAACCCAACTCCTTCATGAACCCAACTCCTTAGCTTCTAACTAAATAAACCCAGGTCCTTCATAAACCCAGCTCTTTACTTTCTAACTAAACAAACCCAGCTCCTTCATAAACCCAGCTCCTTCATGAACCCACAACTTTGTAGTTGTAATCCCCAACTACCTCACTAATTATTCAAGCCCTTAACTAATCTTCCTACCTAATTTTCCTAATTCTACTAACAACCCCTTTCTAATCACACAATTCTTCTCTAATCCTAAAATCCTAAAATCCTAGAGAGGAGAGGGGGAGAGAGAATTTCCTAACTTCACTAAGACTAACTAATCCACACAAGTATATTTTTTGCACTCATCACAACCTCAAGTGCTCAACTCTTAAACATGGAACTTGCAACCACGTGTATTCAAAACATGAACTTTAAGTACCACAAATTGGAATCATGAATTAACTTTAAAATCCTTCACGTCAACACTAATTCTACCAAGAGGTCAAGCCCTCTTCAAGGCTAACAAGCCTTGGCTCTCAAACTAAAAACTAAGCACACACATGTGCTCCAATATGGCTTCCCACACCCACACTTATAACTCGTGGGGTGCCTTGGAGCACAAAGGAAAGAGAGGATGAGTGAGGGAAGAATGAGGGATTATATAGTAAGCTTGAGGGGGTGAGCACCCTCAAGGCTCACGATAAGCCCTTGAGATTTCCTCCTACTTAGTAGGCGCCAATCCTATCTTCTAAGCCTTCCTCCCTCAAATGATCAACAAGGATCCTAATTCGAACATTTAACTAGCCTTGGCTTTCTACCTACCACACTTTACCAAACTTGGGATGCTTCAACCCAAACTTAGCCTCCTTCGCTTTCCGCCGCCATAACTTTCTCCCCTTACTTTCCCAAATCGTCGCTCACCACTTAATTCAAACCACGATGCTTAACTCGTGATTTGATTGGTGCTTTGAGAATTTGCTTATCCTCCACCTTGCATTCTTCCTTGGACCTTCCCCATTAAGTGGCCATGATGAGGTGGTCCACTTGTGCGCTCCATGTGATCCTCCATTCATCCCAATTCGAATGCACTTGCCTCTTGAGTCACTTTGGTTGTCTCCATCCATTTGTACTAGCCTACTTACTAACTACTCAATCCAAGTTCTCCTTACCTATCCTCATTCACTCAAATCCTTCCGAAGGTAAAAACACAATAACAACTCACATCCTAGCCTCTTACAACATGGTACTTCTAAGACTAACATTTCACTCTTTTTATATTTTTGTGAAGTAACATGCTACTTCAAAGTGCATCAACTAACGTTTCAAGGGTCTAAGACTAAATGTGGGCACCCTTTTGGGCTCACACCCGGCCCAAGCCGATCAATACCCTACGCTCAGGTTTGGAAAGAAGATCCGACGCAGTAACAACGGACCATGCGTCCAACAACGCAACAAGTGGGAGTCAGCCCTCAACGTCGACGGACAAATCACCTCCGTCACAATGATACCTCACCCAGGGATCGGGTGCATCATTCTCTTCCAGTCCCAACGACGCTACCGTGTGAGCGGTGGGACGCGAGCGGTGAGCGGTGAGCAGAAAATCTGCTCACGGTGAGCAGAAAATAGTCAACGCTTTCCAATTATAGTAATAAAATTTCCAAATTTAGAAAATATAAATAGAAAAACCGTGGGACCTCTTTTTTTAGTAAAAATGATGGACCTATTTCCGTGCAAATTTTGAGGGCTTTCAGGACAGAGACTTGGTTTTAAGGTACCTTTCAGAGAGACTAATTGACATGATTTACGTAAACCAGGGAACTTTTGACTGTCCATATTATGGTGAGAGCTGGTTAATCATAGGCTATGGTCACAACGTAAGAGAAAATTCTAAGTCAAAAAATTCAAGCATTCAAGCAAAGTAGCAAAACTCGTACCATTCAATAACATCTAAAACTACTGTTGGAAGGAGAGACCCATAAATATTTAGAAACCTTTATACATATTTAAAAACGAATACAATTCACATCATGTAGATAATGATAGGTCTGATATATCAGCGATATTTTCGGAAACGTGCACTCATACTATAGTATATTCAACGCAATAATACTTAGCGACAACTTATAAATAAGGGGGGGCAGCCTAGCTCCTATAGGTATCCACGCTAAGGTCCCACATGCTTCATGATGCCACTTTCAAGGAGGTGCTTCACTTCATTGAAACTAAAGCTCGGAGCATGGATGAAAGTGTCTTGGTATTGATCCAAGTTGCAGGTCACACGGAAGATGAAGTACAAGTGCTTGCAGTTCACCCAAGGGCGCCGCTTCCCAAGTGCTCTTGCTGACATCTCCACGAAATCCGGGCACGTGCACGACGGGAAGGTGTTGATAGTGATACGGTACTCTTCAACCTTAGCCTTCTTTCGGGATTGGAACAGAATGATGCACTCGATCCCTAGGTGAGGTATCATTGTGACGGAGGTGATTTGACCGTCAACGTTGAGGGTTGACTCCCATTTGTTGCGTTGTTGGATGCATGGTCCGTTGTTACTGCGCCGGATCTTTTTTCCAAACCTCAGCGTAGGGTATTGATCGGCTTGGGCCGGGGTAGGGAGTTCGGCCATGGATGAAGCAACATTGGAGGAGTCGCCGAAGAGTCTTCTGGGTGACACATTTTGACGCTACTGAAGTTGGAATCCCCCTTCTTCAAGGGCCAAAACCTCCTGGAGAGTGAGGTTTGTCCCAGTGAGGACAGGCCAGACGTCCGGGACATCCGGACGGTGCTGCATCCACTTCCTCCTAGTGCCTTTGACACATCTCTCAATGTCGTCGTTGCAAAAGGAGAACTGTGTCAAGAATTCCTTGTTCTTCTTGTAGTCGCGCATGTAGCCGGTGTACGTAGGAGCTGGAGTATTTTTACCATGCCGAACGATCTTCTGGGTGCACTTGGTCTTTGTGCGAGCTTGCATGGCGAAGCAGGCCTTGGCGGAAGTCTTGGGCTGTCTAAAAATGTGCCACTTGGAGACATCGCAGTGGGTCTCCTGAATGTTATTGACGTGGGTGACCCGTTGTGGAATCGATTTCTTAGGAGATTGTGTGAGGGGCAGGTATGATGGTGTGGCGGAATCAGTGCGTGCCTTGGTTGACCTAGTGCTCACTCGTGGATGAGAGAAGTTGACCTTGTCGGGTCTATGTGAATCTTGATTAGAACCAGGGGGCATATCAAGTTTGCGCTTGGTGGTGCCAAAGACCTCCTCTCCTTCGAGTTGGGGTTTGCAGGTGCACCAATGCTCTGCTCCAGGCATGTGCTCGAGGGCTGCAACAATTCTCTTGGCGTCACCGGATCGTTGTGCAGCACGAAGGCGGAGTTCTTCTTTTCCTGGGCCAGTGCCAGACCGTTCACCCTTCAAGTAGGCGTACCCGACATACCCCCCCCCCTTGCCTCAAATCACAAATCACGCCCCTTACAAGCCTCACCCTTCAAAGAATTAAGCTATATGGCCTTAAATCAGACCAATTATAAGCCTGCCCCAATCTTAGAAATAAAAAAATAAAGCTATATGGCCTCTTTTCAGACCCCTTACAAACATGCCAGAATCCAACAAATTACAAAATGTAAACATATGTGAGGTCCCGAGTTGAGAACCTAAGGGCCTGTCGGATCCGACATACCCCCCCCCCCTTGCCCCAAATCACAAATCACACCCCTTACAAGCCTGCCCCAATCTTAGAAATCAGAGATTAAAGCTATATGGCCTCTTTTCAGACCCCTTACAAGCATGCCCCTTCAGAGAAATCTCAAATAATTAAGCTATATGGTCTCAAATCAGGACCCCTTATAAGCCTACCCCAATCTTAGAAAATAAAAAATAAAGCTATATGGCTTATTTTCAGACCCCTTAAAGGCACTCCCAAAACCCGAAAATAAAAAATCTAAACCTACATGGCCTCAAATCATACCCCCAACAAGCATACCCCTTACGAGAATGTTTAAAAAGCTAAAGCTACACAACCTCAAATCAGACCCCTTACAAGCCTGCCCCAATCTTAGAATTCAAAAATTAAAGCTATGTGGCCTCTTTTCATACCCCTTACAAGCATGCCCCTTCAGAGAATTCTCAAATAATTTAGCTATATGGCCTGAAATCAGAACCCCTTATAAGCCTGCACCAATCTTAAAAATCAAAAACTAAAGATATATGGCCTCAAATCAGACCCCTTAAGAGCATGCCCGAATCCAACAAATTACAAAATGTAAACATATGTGAGGACCCGAGTACTGAAACTAAGGTTCTGTCGGATCCGACAAACCCCCCCCCCTTGCCTCAAATCTCAAATCACACCCCTTACAAGACTCACCCTTCAAAGAATTCCCAAATATTAAAGATATACGGCCTCAAATCAGACCACTTATAACCCTGCCCCAATCTTAGAAAACAAAAAATAAAGCTATGTGGCCTCTTTTCAGACCCCTTACAATCATGCTGAAAACAGATATATCTGCTGAAACAGAGGAGAAGCAGTCAAAAGACTTGCAAACATGAAAGCAGTCAAATCAGACCCCTAACAAGCATACTCCACTCCGAGAATTCTCAAAAATTAAAGCTAGATGGCCTCATATCAGGCCCCTCACAAGCATGCCCGAATCTAAAAAATCAAAAATCTAAACCTTCATGGCCTCCAATCAGACCCCTAAGAAGCCTGCCCCTTCAGAGAATTCTCAAAAATTGAAGCTATATGGCCTTAAATCAGACCCCTTACAAGAGTGCCCGAATCCCATAAATCAAAAATCAAAGCTATATGGCCTCAAATTGGACCCCTCACAAGCATGCCTCAATCCCAGAAATCACAATCCTAAGCCTACATGGCCCCATATTAGGCCACATAGAGGCTCGGCCAAATCTCAAAAATCACAAAATTATAACAATTGTGAGGTCCCGACATGTGAGCCCAAGGGCCTGTCGGATCCGACATCCCCCCCCTTGCCTCAAATCAGACCCCTAACTACCCCTTACAAGCATGCCCCTCTACCAGAATTCAGAAATCTAAACCTACATGGCCGCCAATTAGACCCCTAACAAGCATACCCCACTCCGAGAATTCTCAAAAATTGAAGCTATATGGCCTTAAATCAGACCCATTACAAGAGTGCCCGAATCTCATAAATCAAAAATCAAAGCTATATGGCCTCAAATTGGACCCCTTACAAGCATGCCTCAATACCACAAATCACAATCCTAAGCCTACATGGCCTCATATTAGGCCCCATAGAGGCACGGCCAAATCTCAAAAATGCACAAAATTATAACAAATGTGAGGTCCCGAGATGTGAGCCCAAGGGCCTGTCGGATCCAACATCCCCCCCTTGCCTCAAATCAGACCCCTAACAAAGCCTGCCCCTATCTTAGAAATCAAAAATATAGCTATAAGACCTCTTTTCGGACCCCTAAAAGGTACGCCAAATAGCCAATAATCAGAGAATTACTATATATGTGAGGTCCCGATCTATCAACAAAGGGGCCTGTCGGATCCGACAGTTCCCCTTTGCTTCAAATTAGACCCCTTACTACCATACAATAATCCCAGAATTCGTAGAAATAAACCTCAATGGCCTCACATCAGACCCCTTACTGACACGCCCATATATTAAAAATGCAAAAATTAAAACATTTGTGAGGTCCCGAGCTTTCAACCCAAGGGCATGTCGGATCCGACAGACCCCCCTTCCCCCAACTGAAACCTCTAGAAAGCCTGCCTTAAACTTAGAAATCAAAAAAATAAAGCTTTATGGCATCTTCTCGGACCCCTTAGAAGCATACCCCACGTTCAGAAATCAAAAGTCTACACCTAAATGGCCTCACATCGGGACCCTTACAAGGATGCCCCAATCCCAGAAATCACAATCCTAAGCCTATATGGAGACAAATCGGACCCCTCTCAGGCACTCCCCAATCTCAAAAATCTGAAATTTATACCAAATGTGAGGTCCCCAATTCTGGATCAAAGGGCGTGTCGGATCCGACACCCCCCCCTTGCCTCAAATCAGACCTCTAACTACAAGACCCCAATCCTAAAATTCCCAAAATTTCAACCTAAATGGCCTCAAATCAGAGCCTTCATAAGCATACCCCACTACTTGAATTCAGAAATCTAAACCTACATGGCATCTTACTAGGCCCCTCTCAGGCACTCCCCAATCTCAAAAATCTGAAATTTATACCAAATGTGAGGTCCCCAGTTATGAACCAAAGGGCCTGTCGGATCCGACAGCCCCCCCCCCCCGCGTCACTGAGGCGCTGTGAACGGGCCTTGAGTGGTCGCGGGCATGGTGGATCCGGGCCGTTGATCCACCAAGGCCCATCCAAGGGCCTTAGTGGTCCTAGGTGGCGGGGGGCGGGGGGTGGTGCTTGCCACCAAGGTGGGCGGGGGCGGGGGTGGTGTTTGCCACCAAGGCGGGGTGGGGCCGTGGGCCTCATGTCATTTTTCGGGGAGGCCAGCTTTAGGGTCTTGTCGGGGCTAGGTGGCTCAGCGGGCTCGGTGGCTAGGCGGATTAGGCAGCTAGGTAGGCTTATTTTCTAAGTGACTTGGCCTACTTACTAAATAACTACTTGGTTAGGCTTACTTAGTAGGTGGCTAGGCCCACTTACTAAATAACTAGTTGCTTAGGCTTACTTACTAGCCACCTAGTAAGTATGCCTAAGCAACTAGTTATTTAGTAAGTGGGCCTAGCCACCTAGTAAGTAAGCCTAAACAACTAGTTATTTAGTAAGTGGGCCTAGCCACGTAGTAAGTAAGCCTAAGCAACTAGTTATTTAGTAAGTGGGCCTAGCCACGTAGTAAGTAAGCCTAAGCAACTAGTTATTTAGTAAGTGGGCCTAGCCACCTATTAAGTAAGCCTAACCAAATAGTTATTTAGTAAGTAGGCCAAGCCACTTAGAAAATAAGCCTACCTAGCTGCCTAATCCGCCTAGCCACCGAGCCCGCTGAGCCACCTAGCCCCGACAAGACCCTAAAGCTGGCCTCCCCGAAAAAAGACATGAGGCCCACGGCCCCACCCCGCCTTGGTGGCAAACACCACCCCCGCCCCCACCCACCTTGGTGGCAAGCATCGCCCCCCGCCCCCCGCCCCCCGCCACCTAGGACCACTAAGGCCCTTGGATGGGCCTTGGTGGATCAACGGCCCGGATCCACCATGCCCGCGACCACACAAGGCCCGTTCACAGCGCCTCAGTGACGCGGGGGGGGGGGGGGGGGGGCTGTCGGATCCGACAGGCCCTTTGGTTCAGAACTGGGGACCTCACATTTGGTATAAATTTCAGATTTTTGAGATTGGGGAGTGCCTGAGAGGGGCCTAGTAAGATGCCATGTAGGTTTAGATTTCTGAATTCAAGTAGTGGGGTATGCTTATGAAGGCTCTGATTTGAGGCCATTTAGGTTGAAATTTTGGGAATTTTAGGATTGGGGTCTTGTAGTTAGAGGTCTGATTTGAGGCAAGGGGGGGGTCTCGGATCCGACAGGCCCTTTGATCCAGAATTGGGGACCTCACATTTGGTATAAATTTCAGAATTTTGAGATTCGGGAGGCTCTGCTTTGAGGCCATTTAGGTTGAAATTTTGGGAGTTTTGGGATTGGGGTCTTGTAGGTAGAGGTCTGATTTAAGGCAAGGGGGGGTTGTCGGATCCGACAGGCCCTTTGGTTCAGAACTGGGGACCTCACATCTGGTATAAATTTCAGAATTTTGAGATTCGGAAGGCTCTGCTTTGAGGCCATTTAGGTTGAAATTTTGGGAGTTTTGGGATTGGGGTTGTGAGCCCAAAAGGGTGCCCACATTTAGTCTTAGACCCTTGAAACGTTAGTTGATGCACTTTGAAGTAACATGTTACTTCACAAAAATATAAAAAGAGTGAAATGTTAGTCTTAGAAGTACCATGTTGTAAGAGGCTAGGATGTGAGTTGTTATTGTGTTTTTACCTTCGGAAGGATTTGAGTGAATGAGGATAGGTAAGGAGAACTTGGATTGAGTAGTTAGTAAGTAGGCTAGTACAAATGGATGGAGACAACCAAAGTGACTCAAGAGGCAAGTGCATTCGAATTGGGATGAATGGAGGATCACATGGAGCGCACAAGTGGACCACCTCATCATGGCCACTTAATGGGGAAGGTCCAAGGAAGAATGCAAGGTGGAGGATAAGCAAATTCTCAAAGCACCAATCAAATCACGAGTTAAGCATCGTGGTTTGAATTAAGTGGTGAGCGACGATTTGGGAAAGTAAGGGGAGAAAGTTATGGCGGCGGAAAGCGAAGGAGGCTAAGTTTGGGTTGAAGCATCCCAAGTTTGGTAAAGTGTGGTAGGTAGAAAGCCAAGGCTAGTTAAATGTTCGAATTAGGATCCTTGTTGATCATTTGAGGGAGGAAGGCTTAGAAGATAGGATTGGCGCCTACTAAGTAGGAGGAAATCTCAAGGGCTTATCGTGAGCCTTGAGGGTGCTCACCCCCTCAAGCTTACTATATAATCCCTCATTCTTCCCTCACTCATCCTCTCTTTCCTTTGTGCTCCAAGGCACCCCACGAGTTATAAGTGTGGGTGTGGGAAGCCATATTGGAGCACATGTGTGTGCTTAGTTTTTAGTTTGAGAGCCAAGGCTTGTTAGCCTTGAAGAGGGCTTGACCTCTTGGTAGAATTAGTGTTGACGTGAAGGATTTTAAAGTTAATTCATGATTCCAATTTGTGGTACTTAAAGTTCATGTTTTGAATACACGTGGTTGCAAGTTCCATGTTTAAGAGTTGAGCACTTGAGGTTGTGATGAGTGCAAAAAATATACTTGTGTGGATTAGTTAGTCTTAGTGAAGTTAGGAAATTCTCTCTCCCCCTCTCCTCTCTAGGATTTTAGGATTTTAGGATTAGAGAAGAATTGTGTGATTAGAAAGGGGTTGTTAGTAGAATTAGGAAAATTAGGTAGGAAGATTAGTTAAGGGCTTGAATAATTAGTGAGGTAGTTGGGGATTACAACTACAAAGTTGTGGGTTCATGAAGGAGCTGGGTTTATGAAGGAGCTGGGTTTGTTTAGTTAGAAAGTAAAGAGCTGGGTTTATGAAGGACCTGGGTTTATTTAGTTAGAAGCTAAGGAGTTGGGTTCATGAAGGAGTTGGGTTTATGAAGGAGCTAGGTTTATGTAATTAGAAAGTAAAGAGATGGGTTCATGAAGGAGCTTAGTAGATAGCCTACTTAATTAGCTCATAGACAAGTAGTTAGTTACATTATGCTAGTTAGTGTTATGTGTGGCTTTCACAAGTAAATGTATTTGAGATTGACTATAGAGAATAGTGTTTTTTAACACTTGCATCCTCTCTTTAAAAATAAACCACGTGCACAAATTAATGGAGAATGTGGAGCACTCTCGCGATGGCAAGACAAAGGAAGCAAAGACCAAAGGTGCGAGGGAGAGATTGACATAAGTCACATAAGTATTTCTTAAAGGCTTATGTACGGTATGGAGACACCAAGTGAGACCTCTTATAGTAGCGATACGGAATACACAAGTGATAGTTCAAGTGGTAGTATAGAGTCAACGGCACGGACTCCATTTAGGAGAGGGATATCCTTAAGGGCTTGTGTAGCTAAAGCGGCCGGATGGACGTTAGAAGCAAACAAAGACAAAATAGCACCCGAGCATAAGGAGGTTAAAATAACATAGTTAACTTGTGCATTCTCCACATACGTATTGAGATCGTACATTGAGTTGTTAAAAGTGAAATTCCAGTTAAATCCAAGACCACTTGAAGGGTGAACCTTGCACTATGGACTCATCCAAGTCTAAATCCAATACCGCTGAGGAATGTGAGCCCAAACCCACTACTCGGACTACGGACGCTTAAGGGTGGGGGGTTTGGCCTCACATAATTGGTGCGTCCGCCGGGAGCGAAGCGGAAGGTAGTTACAAGACTTGGAGGCGACTAGGAGACTTGGAGGCAACTAGGAAAAATTGGAGACACAAACTTGAGAGAAGGGAAGGAGCACCCGAAACTCGGTAAGTATTCTCTCTTTGGGTTACATTTGAATTCATTGTATTTCAACTATTCCTTGGAATGAATTGCATTGTCAATTACGCAAATTCATTTTTGAGGAAGGAGCGCGGCGAAGGTACGTCCTCAACCTTTTTGGGGATTTGCTAAGAACTTAAAAGGAACCTATAACCGAGTAGCTCATTAAAACATTAGAGGGTAAATTCACCTTAGGACATTGAACTTTGACACTCACCTCGGGGTGAGTCTCAAAGTTTTGGGAGTTGTCATTTCATGCTCTAGATTAAATTAATATTTCACAAAGTTTATGGTGTTGTTACATTGAGTCACGATTGAGGGGAGTGCTAACTCACAGGGGGATGCGATTGCTCAAGGTATGTTTATTTCTTCAAAGTGAACTCATTAACTAATTAAGGAATGCCTTTTGTACTCGTGATTGTTGTTATCCGTTGTAGAGGGTAATTCCCGAATTGTGGATGGTGTGAGAAGTTGAAGGGTGAAGCCTCAACTTTTAACATAATCTACTCGGAAGGTCACCCCCTCACAATCGGTATTGTGGTGAGTGTTAATTTGCGGGAAGGTGCGGAGGTGATGCTCCGACTTAACCAAAAAATTAACATGAACATGCCTATCCCCTATTGGGATTCTTTCACCTAAGTGGGCTTGCAGGTTCTTTTCCTCACCTCCTAAAAAAATTATAACCACACCAAGACAAGTGAAAATATTAAGAGGGGAATTGCTAGGATTATGTGTGGTCAAGTGAGGGTCGATCGATTCTTATGGAATGCAAGGTAGGACTCGCTCACAAAAACCAAGTTTGATAGTAGGACTAGAGAAATCTACTCGAAAGAGGCGGTCCTCTAAAACCAGTGATAGATTAGAACAAGATAATGTTAGAATAGAGAGTTGTTTGAACGTCGAACCTAGGACTAGGTCAATTCTAGACACCTTAGAACTTGGAGCTCAACTTGAAGAGGAGATCACTCCCTCCAAATTGAGTGGTGAAACTTCTTCGGAAAATTACACACTTAGAGAAGAATTCCCGGTAGAAGTTGATAGGGGATTGTTGAATAGTTCACCGGTCACCATGGCCGAGGAACGGGGGATGGATCCACCACCCATACCCCCAATTCCGCCCATACCTCCTATACCTCCAATAGACCCATTGGTTAGGCCAAGAGGCCTACCAATTGTGGTTCCACAAAATTTAGCGGCGATGGATATGCCATCTCATCTCCCTAAATTTTATGGGACCAAGGATGAGGACCCCTCTCGGCACATGGAACGGTATATCGAACGGTTGGCTAGCTTCCTCATAACCGACCCGGGTTATTGGTTAGTGTGGTTTCCTACCACTCTAGAGGGGGAAGCCTATGAATGGTATCGGGATCATGCCGAGGGACATTTTAGGGGATGGGAACAATTACAAAGGGAGTTTCTTAACGAATTTAGGCCGGAAGTGGGTCAAAGTACCGCATTAAGGGCATTGTCGTCATTGAAGCAAGGAAGGGAGGAAGAAATTTCGGCTTACATTAGGAGGTTTGATTTAGTGTGCACTAGATTTGTGGGTACCATGCTCAACGACGACACGCTAAAGCAGTTTTTCATTCAAGGGTTTTTTAAGTCCGGAACTATTAGGGGTGTTCTAGAAAGGAATCCCTTGACCTTGGCGGATGCCAAGCGTGCGGCTAGAGATATTGAAAACTTGGATAAAGATCACGAAAGGCTATGGAGAAGGGAGGATGAATTGATCCCACAATTCATCCCCATACGCCCTAGGGTGGTAGCGGTAGAACCCGCTAAGTATGAGAACCAAATTCCATATGCCATTGTGGACACCGGTCCCCGACCTTTAGCGGTTAGGGAACCGGCACCTCTTTTGGCACTACCGGCCCCTAGAACGGATCCACACTTGGAGGAGGTTGAGAGAAGACTAGGTGCTAGCCAACTAGGATTCCAAGAGGCTATGATAAAACAAATGCAAAGCCTCACGGATCAAATGTCATTAATGATCCGGAGTCAACAACCGGGGCCTCCACCCCCGGTTGAGTCGGGTAGGCATTCTTCCGGATTATGGTGTGTCCAATGTGGCCAACCGGGCCACACGCGTCAATTTTGTAGAAGTGGACAAAACCGTGACCAAAGAGGAAACGGTAACCCACCTCAACAAAATCAACGAGGTCAAGCGCCACCTCACTATGGAAATGGAAGCAATAGAGGACCACAACCTAGAGGGCAAGGTGGCCAAAATTTAGAGAAGAAGGAATTTCATCCCTTTTGTGGAAGGTGGCACGCTCAAGGACAATGTTGGTCCGAAGGTCAAGAGTTTAATTGTAGCAATTGTGGAGGAAGTCATCCCTCGGATACGTGTCGCCAACCGGACAAAATAATTAATGTCCCTTACCCGGTGGCTAATCCACAACAACAAGCAAGGGATAATATGCGAGGTGCTAGGCCACAAGGAGTACCGGCCAATGAACTTAGGCCACCTAACTTATACTATGACCATAGTAATGCTAGGCAAACTTTTCATCCACCGGCGGGCTTGCAAACTACAACCGGTTACATTCCAATACAAAATAGACAAGGAGTTCCACCTAATGGTAGTAACGGGAGACAAGCGCCTCCAACGGATCCGGGACCATCTAACTCCCAAGATGTTAGGTTCATGGATGGAGTGTTGGAGGCCACATGTGATGACATGCTTCCTCTCCCAACGAGAATTGGAGAGGAGCAAAGTCAATGGCCTCCTCACACCAATGCTATTACATATGAGTTAGTGAAGGGTAAGGGTGTGGTTGAAGAAGCACCTGCACTAGCGGTAACTACTAGGGCTAGGAGAGGGGATGCCCCGTTGGAGGTAGGAATAGGAGAGCAAGGAAATTACTCTTCGGATGAAGAGATTAATCTCTCCGAGTTGGATAGGGTAGCTAGAAGAGCTACTAAGGATGTGGAGAGGGAAAATATAATTTTACAAGATAGGGAGAGGACTAATGCGGTACATGACTTGGATAATAGCGATGTGGGTGAATGGGAAGGACCGGGGGTTCCCGTAGACGAATTCGACGTAGTGGGTAATTCTAAGGTGGAAAGATCTACCGGGTACGACTTGTGGGCGGACCTTAGTACACTCAAGGCGGATATTACTTTCGGCCAACTATTGGAAATTTCACCCACGGCAAGGAAAACATTAAAGGAGGGAATGCCGGTACACAAGAGGATGAGGAAGGTGAAAGCTAAAATAGCCGCTAGGATCCAATCACAAGGTGGAAGAGACGTGAAAGCTATAGAAATAGAAGTTGTTATAGTAGATAAGGTGGTTCCTAATGTGCTAGTCGACGGAGGGAGTAGTCTAAATATACTACCGGAGGATACTATGAAAAAATTGGGACTTGGACTCACGGGGCCTTCACCTTTGGTCATAAATATGGCAAATCAAAGTTCGACTACGCCTTTGGGGATGATCAAGGATTGTAGAATGACTACGGGAGGCGAGGAGTACTTGGTCACCTTCCATGTCATTAAAATGCACTCCAACAAGGACACCTTCCCCATTTTGCTAGGTAGGCCTTGGTTGCGGATGGCGAATGCTATGGTCAATTGGGGTGGACCTAAACCATCCATCACTTATGGTCCGGAGGGTAATAGGGTCATAGTGTCCATTGGTTCATTAGAAGGATGGATGAAGAAGGAGATGTATTTGCCATTGGAGAAGGAAATTGATGACTTAAACGAGAATGAGATTGGCAAGGCATTGGTGGGAGTCGTCCATCCCGAAGGTCAAAGGGTTGTTATAGATTCGGGCTCGGGAAGTCTAGGTCCTAATTTTTACAATTATGGGGATAATGGGGATTATGCCCAATGGCTAAGGGAGTACCCCGAGTCCGAGGTTGATGTAATGGTTACATTTCACCAAGTAGGCTTAGGGAGTGAATTTCCTAGTGTTAGTTTAGGAGAGGGCTCATTGTTGGAGCCATGTGAGGTGCTCACCGAGGAAGAGTGGGTTAGCGGTGGGTTAACACCTTGGGTAGATGACGTGGAAGAGGGTGAGGTTAGTTTAATTCATGTAGATGGGACTCAAGAGGAGGATATGATTATTGAGTCATCGAAATTGGAGGAGCCTTTACATTTCAAGACCACGTCTACGGGGATAGTTGTAGGTCAAGATGTGAAAGATTACCCCAATGTGCCTTCCGATTGGTATCGGAACAAAGAGGAACAAGCACATGTGTCGGAAGCGGATTGGCGGTACGTGGATGTGAAATTAAAGAATGGAAAAACCCGACAAATGAAGATGGGTTCCAAATTGGGGGAGAAAGAGGTTAGGGAGTATAGCAATTTGGTGGATGAGTTTAGTGATACTTTTGCATGGTCCTACGATGAGCTTAAGGGAATTCCTAGGGAAATGGTAGAGCACCGGATTCCTTTAATTCCGGGGGCGAGGCCAATTAGACAAAAGGAGAGGAGGATGAATCCTCAATTGCAATTGTTGGTGAAAGCGGAATTGGAAAGGTTATTGAAGGCCGGGTTTATCAAGCCGGTGGAAATCACGGATTGGGTTTCTCCTATGGTCTTAGTGAAGAAAAAAAATGGGAAATTAAGGGTTTGTGTCGACTATAGGAAATTGAATTCGTGCACACAAAAGGATCACTTCCCCTTACCTTTTATCACCTTGTTGCTTGAGGAGGTTGGAGGTCATTCGCGATATACCTTTATGGATGGGTATGCGGGTTATAATCAAATTTCCATAGCCCTCCAAGATATCCATAAAACGGCTTTTACTACACCTTGGGGTACTTTTGTGTGGGTAGTGATGCCATTTGGGTTATGTAATGCCCCGGCTACTTTCCAACGATTAGTAATGTATATCTTCACCGACTTGTTGTTCAAATCCATGACCGTCTTTGTGGACGATTTTAGCACACAAAGTAATGTGGACGATCACCTACATTGTGTTAGGGAGGCATTGGTTAGGTGTAGGAAGATGAGGTTAGCATTGAACCCGGATAAGACATTTTTGGGAGTGAATAAGGGAGTGTTGTTGGGTTATGTTGTTAGTGAGAAAGGTAGAGAACCCGATCCGGATAAGATTGCGGCCATAAGCGACTTGGCAACTCCAACCAATTCCAAGGGGATCTCTAAGTTGTTAGGACATGTGGGATGGTACCGGGAACTTATTCCTAATTTTTCAAAGATAGCGGTGCCCATTACCCATTTGCTCAAAAAGGATGTCAAATTCGAGTGGACGGATGCTTGTCAAAAAGCCTTTGAGGAATTTGCGGGATAGGTTGAGCACCTATCCGGTGTTGATACCACCCAATTGGGGTAAACCTTTTCACGTCTATTGTGATGCTAGTAATGTGGCAATAGGGAGTGCGCTTTGTCAAGCAACGGGAGAAAAAGAGAAGAATCAACCTATAGCTTATGCGAGTAAGCAATTGACCCCCGCCGAAAGAAACTACTCTACAACGGAGAGGGAGTGCCTAGCCATGGTGTTTTCCGTTAAAAAGTTTAGGCATTACCTCATGTGCAACCCGGTTGTATTTTTTGTTGACCACATGGCTATCAAGTATCTAGTTAACAAGGCGGAGTTAAGTGGTAGGTTAGCTAGGTGGGTTTTGTTATTAGAAGAATTCGACTACACGGTGGAATATAAACCGGGTCGTATGCATTTACAAGCGGACCACTTGTCTAGGTTGTCGGAGGAGATAGGAAAAAATCCGGTAAATGATATGTTAGTAGATGATAGCCTCTTTGTGGTCACTTCTACACCGGAGTGGTATGCGGGCATAGTGGAATTTCTAACAACCCACAAGTTGCCCAAAGAGTGGACAAAAGAAGAGAGAAGGAAGGTGAGGGTAAATAGTAGGCAATTTGTTGTAGTGGGCCATAGGTTGTTTAGAAGGGGGTCCGATGGTATTTTACGACGATGCGTGTCAAAAACGGAGGTTGAAGCGATTTTAATCGCTTGCCACGATAGCGCTTGCGGCGGTCACTTCTCGGGTCAACTCACCGGGCAAAAAATACTTAGAGCGGGCTACTTTTGGCCTACACTATTTAAGGACGCCCATGACTATGTAAGGAAATGCGACGCTTGCCAACGGTATGCCCGAAACGACCTTAGAATGGAGATGCCTTTACATGTATCATTACCCTTAATTCCTTTCGAAAAATGGGGCATCGACTATGTGGGTGAGGTCCATCCCCAATCTTCAAAAGGAATGAAATATATTGTGGTGGCAACCGAGTACCTCACCAAGTGGGCGGAAGCCAAAGCGGTGAAGACCGACACGGCGGAACACGCGGCAACATTTATGTACGAAAACATAATTTCGCGGTTCGGGGTGCCGAAGATCCTAGTAAGCGATAGGGGTACTCACTTTTTGAATGACTTGATTCGAGAGATGACAGAGAAATTTAAAATTGATCACCGGAAGACTACTCCCTACCACCCACAAACCAATGGACAAACGGAAAGGGTTAACGGAATTTTGGTGAGTATACTACGCAAGACGGTTATAGACTCGAAGCGGGATTGGGATACGAAACTAACGGCGGCACTTTGGGCATACCGTACAACCTATAAGGTAACTACGCGTGCTACACCATTTTCCTTAGTCTATGGTCTTGAAGCGACACTACCAATCGAATATGAAGTCGAGTCACTTAGGGTAGCCGTGAGTACGAGACTTACCGAAAGTCAATCCTTACGAAATCGACTAACCGATTTGGAAGCACTTGACGAAGGGAGGAGAATGGCGGCTCAACATATTGAGGCAATCCAAAGAAGGAGAAAGATTACTTTCGACAAACGACATAAGAGAAGGGCCCTAACACCGGGAATGATGGTCATGATTCAAGACGCACGAAAGCTTGAATTTCCGGCGAAATTCGATGCGGTATGGTTAGGACCTTACCTTGTCTATGAGGTCTTTCCTAATAATTCAATTCAATTGGAAACATTGAATGGTGAGCTCTTTCCTACCCGTACATCGGGAAGTAGATGTAAGGAGTACCGAGCTTGACTAGGCAACTTACCCTTGGAGCAAGAGATGTTTGGATTCATCCCCCGATGGTCGCCAATTATGTGAGCCCAAAAGGGTGCCCACATTTAGTCTTAGACCCTTGAAACGTTAGTTGATGCACTTTGAAGTAGCATGTTACTTCACAAAAATATAAAAAGAGTGAAATGTTAGTCTTAGAAGTACCATGTTGTAAGAGGCTAGGATGTGAGTTGTTATTGTGTTTTTACCTTCGGAAGGATTTGAGTGAATGAGGATAGGTAAGGAGAACTTGGATTGAGTAGTTAGTAAGTAGGCTAGTACAAATGGATGGAGACAACCAAAGTGACTCAAGAGGCAAGTGCATTCGAATTGGGATGAATGGAGGATCACATGGAGCGCACAAGTGGACCACCTCATCATGGCCACTTAATGGGGAAGGTCCAAGGAAGAATGCAAGGTGGAGGATAAGCAAATTCTCAAAGCACCAATCAAATCACGAGTTAAGCATCGTGGTTTGAATTAAGTGGTGAGCGACGATTTGGGAAAGTAAGGGGAGAAAGTTATGGCGGCGGAAAGCGAAGGAGGCTAAGTTTGGGTTGAAGCATCCCAAGTTTGGTAAAGTGTGGTAGGTAGAAAGCCAAGGCTAGTTAAATGTTCGAATTAGGATCCTTGTTGATCATTTGAGGGAGGAAGGCTTAGAAGATAGGATTGGCGCCTACTAAGTAGGAGGAAATCTCAAGGGCTTATCGTGAGCCTTGAGGGTGCTCACCCCCTCAAGCTTACTATATAATCCCTCATTCTTCCCTCACTCATCCTCTCTTTCCTTTGTGCTCCAAGGCACCCCACGAGTTATAAGTGTGGGTGTGGGAAGCCATATTGGAGCACATGTGTGTGCTTAGTTTTTAGTTTGAGAGCCAAGGCTTGTTAGCCTTGAAGAGGGCTTGACCTCTTGGTAGAATTAGTGTTGACGTGAAGGATTTTAAAGTTAATTCATGATTCCAATTTGTGGTACTTAAAGTTCATGTTTTGAATACACGTGGTTGCAAGTTCCATGTTTAAGAGTTGAGCACTTGAGGTTGTGATGAGTGCAAAAATATACTTGTGTGGATTAGTTAGTCTTAGTGAAGTTAGGAAATTCTCTCTCCCCCTCTCCTCTCTAGGATTTTAGGATTTTAGGATTAGAGAAGAATTGTGTGATTAGAAAGGGGTTGTTAGTAGAATTAGGAAAATTAGGTAGGAAGATTAGTTAAGGGCTTGAATAATTAGTGAGGTAGTTGGGGATTACAACTACAAAGTTGTGGGTTCATGAAGGAGCTGGGTTTATGAAGGAGCTGGGTTTGTTTAGTTAGAAAGTAAAGAGCTGGGTTTATGAAGGACCTGGGTTTGTTTAGTTAGAAGCTAAGGAGCTGGGTTCATGAAGGAGCTGGGTTTATGAAGGAGCTGGGTTTGTTTAGTTAGAAGCTAAGAAGCTGGGTTTATGAAGGAGCTTAGTAGATAGCCTACTTAATTAGCTCATAGACAAGTAGTTAGTTACATTATGCTAGTTAGTGTTATGTGTGGCTTTCACAAGTAAATGTATTTGAGATTGACTATAGAGAATAGTGTTTTTTAACACTTGCATCCTCTCTTTAAAAATAAACCACGTGCACAAATTAATGGAGAATGTGGAGCACTCTCGCGATGGCAAGACAAAGGAAGCAAAGACCAAAGGTGCGAGGGAGAGATTGACATAAGTCACATAAGTATTTCTTAAAGGCTTATGTACGGTATGGAGACACCAAGTGAGACCTCTTATAGTAGCGATACGGAATACACAAGTGATAGTTCAAGTGGTAGTATAGAGTCAACGGCACGGACTCCATTTAGGAGAGGGATATCCTTAAGGGCTTGTGTAGCTAAAGCGGCCGGATGGACGTTAGAAGCAAACAAAGACAAAATAGCACCCGAGCATAAGGAGGTTAAAATAACATAGTTAACTTGTGCATTCTCCACATACGTATTGAGATCGTACATTGAGTTGTTAAAAGTGAAATTCCAGTTAAATCCAAGACCACTTGAAGGGTGAACCTTGCACTATGGACTCATCCAAGTCTAAATCCAATACCGCGGAGGAATGTGAGCCCAAACCCACTACTCGGACTACGGACGCTTAAGGGTGGGGGGTTTGGCCTCACACCGGGGTAGGGAGTTCGGCCATGGATGAGGCAACATTGGAGGAGTCGCCGAAGAGTCTTCTGGGTGACACATCTTGACGATGCTGAAGTTGGAATCCCCCTTCTTCAAGGGCCAGAACCTCCTGGGGAGTGAGGTTTGTCCCAGTGAGGACAGGCCAGACGTCCGGGACATCCGGACGGTGCTGCACCCACTTCCTCCTAGTGCCTTTGACACATCTCTCAATGTCGTCGTTGCAGAAGAAGAACTGTGTCAAGAATTCCTCATTCTTCTTGTAGTCGCGCATATAGCCGGTGTACGTAGGAGCTGGAGTATTTTTACCATGCCGAACGATCTTCTGGGTGCACTTGGTCTTTGTGCGAGCTTGCATGGCGAAGCAGGCCTTGGCGGAAGTCTTGGGTAGTCTAGAAATGTGCCACTTGGAGACATCGCAGTGGGTCTCTTGAATGTCATTGACGTGGGTGACCCGTTGTGGAATCGATTTCTCGGGGGATTGTGTTAGGGGCAGGGTTGATGGTGTGGCGGAATCAATACGGGCCTTGGTTGACCTAGTGCTCACTCGTGGATGAGAGAAACTGACCTTGTCGGTCTATGTGAATCCTGATCAGAACCAGGGGGCATATCAAGTTTGCGCTTTGTGGTGCCAAAGACCTCCTCTCCTTCGAGTTGGGGTTTGCGGGTGCACCAATGCTCTGCTCCAGGCACGTGCTCGAGTGCTGCAACAATTCTCTTGGCGTCACCGGATCGTTGTGCAGCACGAAGGCGGAGTTCTTCTTTTCCTGGGCCAGTACCAGAGCGATCACCCTTCAAGTAGGCGTAGTAGTTCGTACATTGCATGAACGCCCTCACGAAATCATCCACGGTCGCAACATATAGATCAGAGCCACGGTTTCCAGACTGCTGAAGCCATTTGTTATGGACTGTCTCAGAGAGGTTGCAAGATGGCATCTCTGCCAACTCAAAATCTGTGAAATTCTGAGAAAAGTCAATAAAACGTAGTGAGTACGCTTTGCACAAAAATAGGCTAAAAGCCTAAACTGACACCAAAAACCCAAAAAAAACCAAAAAATAAGTTGACACCAAGAAATGAAATAGAAAGTGGGTGGGTACTCACTAGTTGCATGAAACCACCCCATTGACGGTAACGAAAATGCCAGAATGCAAGCCATGTATCAAGGTCCTTGATTCCTTCCTCGGATGCAGCTCTAGAGGAAAGCCACCAAGCCCGGATGGCAAGATAACGGGACTCGGACTGCTCGGGAGTCTTGGCATCTTTGTACTGCTTGCATAACAACTTGTGTTGTTGTTGGAGGTCGGGCTTGATGTGGGCGGCGGTGTGGCGCTCCATAGACACTGTCCAATGCAATAGACATGTCCTCTTGCGAGACTCCATAGGGACCTTGGGATCACCACTGCCATAGATAATCCTAACTGCATTCCAATTTGCTTGTGCACTGTCCGCCATGAACCCTTTGAAGTTGACTTTAGCAATGCCATGTCTATGCATAACTTCATTGAGCCCATGCTAAAGAAGGCTTTGCGCCGTGACATCCTCAGACTGCATATCACATACTGCAATAGTCATAACCCGGCAGTAGGCCGAGTCATAGACATGGCAAGCCATGGTTGTCCACCCCTTGACACGCTTGACATGGTCAAACATGACCCAAGCATCCTGCAAATCACCGTGTGGTTGCATTCTCTTGACAAGGTCAACTCCAGACCCAGGGCCCACCTCGGACATTTTGAACACATAGACTTTCTCCAACAGCTTTCCCTGGCCTGGGAATTTGTTTTCTTGCACATAGGGCCAACTGCTATGACCTCTCAGTCCGGTGATGCTATCAATGATCCCCCCTCGCCCAATGCGCTTGAAGGAAGTGACTGTGTTTCGAATACTCGGGGTGCTGAGGTGTTGGTACCTGTCCATGACAAACTTCATGGACTCCAGGTCCATAACTTTATTGGGATCAGATCCCGTGCGTAGAAGATACTTGGCCAGGAACTCTTTACTTGCAGCCAAGGCAATCGCAGAGTTGGTGGCGGTGGGAGTCCTCTCAACTTCTCTACCAATGAGATCATGAATTTTGACCTTAGACTCTCTACAGACACCTTGCGAAACGGGGTGATGGTGATGACCCATATGGATGCATGCACGGGTCATGTCACCTTTGCCAAGAACATAGTACATCTTAGCGTGGCAAGTATCAAGACAGTAGGGTGGTGTCTTACAGACCTTACAAACGAAAGATGACCCAGCTGGGGGATTAGCTCCTGCGGAGAAGGGTGAGGCGGTACAGCCTTCCCATTCGGTCTCGTTGACGTCAGTGGCCCGATTGGGGCGGTTGAGGTAATCACAGCCCTCGTTATCACAACGGAGATGGCCAACACAGCATGAAAACCGGAAGGTCAAGCCGAGATCATTGGTAATATTAGAAGTCTTTGTCCTGCACCAAGCATGACCGTCGAAACGCTTGTCCATTCCGAACATGAGTCTAGCATGGGAATGGGGAGCATCAGCTCCCAGAGGAGGGAACTCAAAGATGACGTCGCCGTCAAAAACAGAAGGGAGGAACTCAACCTTCTCATGCCTAACAGCTTCATAATCAATACTCTTGAGGATGTTCTTGGACCCTGGTCGGGTTGCAAGCAACTTCAAGTGGTGGACAACACTGGGACGATCTATAGACACACCTGGGTGAACTGGGGGTTTGGAAGTAGATGGTTGACTTACAGTAGGCGAGTGTGGAATCCTGAGAGGATTGATGAAGGGCTGATACTGCGATGGAGGTGGGGTAATGTTAGAGGCAGGTGGCAGATCATCATCAGAGTCACTGAGCAAGGTAACCTCTTCGATGCCGGGCTCCTTCTTGACCGTCGCCAGAAGAGGAACCTGCGTGGTGGACGTGAGGGACACACCTGGTGTTAGCAACACAGTTGTGGTGGCCATATCCGACTCGGTGACGCCTATGGCCTTGTACGTTCCAGGGATCAAGAACCAAACTCTACCATCGTCATTGCGAAACGATATTTGAAGGACAGTGTGACTCAAGTCACCGTTAGCATCAAAGACCTCTTCTTCGACATGAATTGAGGCTGGGTGGAATCTAAACCTCAAACTAAGGAACGACTCTGTGACTTTGGCTAGACCATCATCTCCTAGAGGGATCATAAGCGGGATGGAATGGTGCAGTGCTCGGATGGTGGCCATTGTAGAAGGATTGTGAATGCGAGTTCACAGCAGGTAGTGGCCAAATGGGCAATGGACTTAAGGAAACCACAAAGTGGGGAGGTGTATATAGTGTTGTGATTAGAAGGCCATGGCAAGATGGAATCTATGAATGACGGCGGAGACTTGGATTAGTAGTGGAATAATAAGCCGATTCATTATAGAAATGTGAATAAAAATTGAAAATGCACTACAGCATTTACTTAAGTTAGTCATGATCATATGCCAATCCAAACTAGATATATCAATACCAAACAATGAGGCTGGATGCCGACTGACGAACTTAAAAATACACAAGACCACGTGAACCATTTAGTGGATGTAAGGGGCACCCTAAAGGAAAGTGTTTCTTTTTTAGTCGAGGCTTGAAATGGGCAAAGGTAGAGCATTAACCTTTATGACGAAGCGAGAATAGGAAAGTTTATTTGGGAGAGTCTCATCAAGTTATGGCTATACAAACCGAGGAATAATTAAAGAAACTGCAGGTTAATTATCTAAATCCAAGATAATAGGAACATAATGATGGCGCATAGATGTTAATTATGACAGACTTGACAATGATATATAACATTTGTTTGCTTCAATATGGTTAGAGATGAACACTCGGACGAGAGCGAGAGCAGATCGAGAATTGAGGAGGACTATTGAAAAACAGAGGCGTATAGAGAGAAGGCAAAGGTTAGAATCAAGAGAGAGCTCAGGGACGCCGTACAACTTGCGGAAAACAATGCGTAGACAAGGGGTTAATTCTGCTAGGGGAACAGGTAGAGGTTCCAAAGGGAAAAAGACATGGAGGATTGTAGGAAAGAGGATTGTAGGATAATTGGCTGTTTGCTAAAATTATTATAGCAGCTGTAAAATTCATGGGTAAGGGTGATCGAAGGTATGTCAGCGCATAAGTAGCTGTGTGGAATGTGTGGCAACCGAAGTTAGGCACAACCGACGTCATTTATTGGATCGATTAAATATCTATCCAAATTAGAATCAGAGGTTTAGGTGTAAAGTCGATTGCCCTCGGCCGCAATTTGAAGGATGAAAATAACAATTATGCGTTATTATAAGTAAATCATTAAAGGGGTCCATTAAATTGGAATGTAGTGGAGATTTAAACAAGATGTAAAACACCATAAAAGTCCTCTCAGATTGTAGAAAGATGAGCTGAGTTTGGTAATGAGGTAGTATCTCAGATGCATGCTGTGTATCCATTAGACGGTGTGACACCTTCGATCGCAAAGCGAAGGAGAAGGAGAAAGCCCCTATTCTCTAGTTCAAAGCAGATTAGGCGTGCTAGGATGAGAAATGCAGAGATTAAGAGAATGCGGCTTGCAAACTTGGACGGTACTGTCAAGTCGTTAACGAACCAGTTTGCGAAGCTTCCAGTCGAGATTGTACAAAATCAAGTTGTCGAACAAGAAGTTACTTCACCTTCACACTCAAAGTGTGAGTCCGAGCTCCAACTATCGGTGGACTTCACTATTGACGAAGAGAGTCAGGTATTCCATAACCCACTCATTAATTACTGTTGTTTTTGATATTATAAATTGTCACTTGGTGCAAGGTTAGGAACAACCTCGAAAAGGACGTTCACAGATAAGGACTAAACCTTAGAATTCATATGCGCTGCTCGGCTGGACTACAATGCAGACAAGAAATAATTAGGGTTACAGTTTCAGAAAAGGCCCATTTCCAGGACCCTAAGGGCAATGGATGTGTGGGAGCGCCCTTAGGGTGCTGGAAAAGAGTGGTCCGCCAGGTGAGGCCTTGGGCTCTGGATGTGTGGGAGCGCCCTTAAGGTGCTGGAAAAGAGTGGTCGGCTCCGACCACTCTTTTCCAGCACCCTAAGGGCGCTCATTTTTTTTGTGGTTGCTCTGTTTTTTCCTTTCTTGCCCAGGTGAGGCCTCGGGCTCTGGATGTGTGGGAGCGCCCTTAGGGTGCTGGAAAAGAGTGGTCGGCTCCGACCACTCTTTTCCAGCACCCTAAGGGCGCTCATTTTTTTTGTGGTTGCTCTGTTTTTTCCTTTCTTGCCCAGGTGAGGCCTCGGGCTCTGGATGTGTGGGAGCGCCCTTAGGGTGCTGGAAAAGAGTGGTCGGCTCCGACCACTCTTTTCCAGCACCCTAAGGGCGCTCATTTTTTTTGTGGTTGCTCTGTTTTTTCCTTTCTTGCCCAGGTGAGGCCTCGGGCTCTGGATGTGTGGGAGCGCCCTTAGGGTGCTGGAAAAGAGTGGTCGGCTCCGACCACTCTTTTCCAGCACCCTAAGGGCGCTCATTTTTTTTGTGGTTGCTCTGTTTTTTCCTTTCTTGCCCAGGTGAGGCCTCGGGCTCTGGATGTGTGGGAGCGCCCTTAGGGTGCTGGAAAAGAGTGGTCGGCTCCGACCACTCTTTTCCAGCACCCTAAGGGCGCTCATTTTTTTTGTGGTTGCTCTGTTTTTTCCTTTCTTGCCCAGGTGAGGCCTCGGGCTCTGGATGTGTGGGAGCGCCCTTAGGGTGCTGGAAAAGAGTGGTCGGCTCCGACCACTCTTTTCCAGCACCCTAAGGGCGCTCATTTTTTTTGTGGTTGCTCTGTTTTTTCCTTTCTTGCCCAGGTGAGGCCTCGGACTCTGGATCCCGTTTCCAGTGCTCAACGGGCGCTGGAAATGGGTGGTCGCGTCGGATGCGACCACCCATTTCCAGCGCCCGTTGGGCACTGGAAACGGGATCCAGAGTCCGAGGCCTCACCTGGGCAAGAAAGGAAAAAACAGGGCAACCACAAAATGTTTTTTGGGAAGTCATGTTTGTTTGTGACCTGGATTGAGGCATGTTAAAGTTGCAGATTGGTATGATGTTTCTGGAATTCTTAGTCACGGCCCATGTACATACTTTGCAATTTCAATCAGTGAGTTCATGGAGGGTTTAGGCTGGGCTTGGGTGGGATTATTTAGGTGTAGATTTTGATTTTGATTTATGGAATCATACATCTGAACCTGGCTTTTGTTGGTTGCAGTGTCTCACTTAGAATTCTAAGAAGCCAAGTGTCACAGTTTGTATGAGTCCAAGTGTAAGGTTTTATAGAAAATGTAATGTTTATATTGTAGGTACATGCTGCATCTTCGCCACCTTCGACACAAGTATCAGAGGGAATGGAGCCAGAATTGGAAATCCTTGATGACTGTCCTGAGGGAGAAGAAGATATTCTTGGGGATGATACTCAATTTATGGCTGATGAGGATGAGATTCGGACTCGGCAAAAACTTAACTCAGTGTCCACGATCACAAGCTTGAGATTCCAACCCATCAGTTCCTCGCGATTTTGTATTCCTTTGTGTAGAATGCTTGCAATGCCAATGGTAAGGCCAACTCTGTCTTCCGATCTTGCTAAGCTTGAGCAACAATTTGTCCACGGATACAGGGAGGGCGCCTCAGTCTTTTATGTCTCAACCACAAATGAAGACGGTATGACACAGGAAGTGTTAGAAGCTGATAAAGCTTCTTGGGGTCCTATTTGGAACTCCAAAAACGACGTTTTTAACACGTTTCTCCTTTCAAATCCACATTTGGCCCGCTTCACAAATTTGATGTTTTTTGTGTGTGACGGAAACCATAGGCGTCAAGCTTGGTTAAATCACATTGACAGACTTCACCGAACTGAGGATTCTTGGCATTATTTGGTGGACTCAATTCTCCTTGACACAAATGGGAAAGTTGGACTTGTTATGCAAGTCATGCACAACATAAACAAGTAAGTGCATTTTCTTTTGATAAGCAATCTTTCATATTAATTTCCAGCAGGTTTCAACTTCTTTTCATTTCAATAATCTAATGTCTTTCACTTGATTTTTGAATTTAGACATACCGAGGACTCGCATGTGAAGACCAACATTGTCTATACCCTCTTCAGGGTTCAGAAGTATGGTCTAATGTCAATTGACCAGTTCAATGACATTTTGAGTCCGGCCGATCTCAATAGGTGCAAGAAGTCACATAAGACTTGGTATTCGTTACCGTTACATGTGTTTACAAATTTCATATTTCAGGTGAGTCATGGAATAGTCCTTATGGTTCTGCGAATCGCTACCAACTTCTTTAATTTTTTTTTGGGTCTTAAACATCATGTTTCATTTTCATTTGAACTTTTGGTTTCCGCATTATTGTTCCCTCTTTGTGCAGCACGAACTGGGTCTCGCTGCAGACGATGGTATACGTCAGCTTGTAGAGCAATCAAAAGGCGACGTCTCCCCTGCTGACAAGGCAGCTGCGATGAAATCCGCACTTGAGAAGAGAGCTGTGGCACTTCGCATTAAGATGGGAAAACTAGTTTCTGTGTCTAACCCGGAGCTTACCGACGGTTGGCTTTGTGAGGTAGGTACCCTAATCCTTTGTCTATATCATTCTGTTCAGCTTATCCTTAAGAAGTTCTCACAATCCCTTTGTCACACAGATTGAGCGTCATTACACCCTGAACTCACTCTCACCGGAACTCAACTTAGAGAAGCTGCAGCTCATTGCAACTTCAAGGGCGTCTCCAGCATTCAAAATAAAATGGCTAGAATACTTTAATTCATCTGCTTCCACTCGCGAGGCTCGCAGGCTACCTCCCAAGCCCATCAACGAAGAGAAATTGGCAAATTTCCTTGCAAAAGCATGTTTCTGGGCAGGAGTAAGTCCACTGATTTTATTGATTTTTCAGTTAGTTGAGTTCCTTGTTGGCATGTGTTTTACCAACCTCACATTCTTAATTTCATTTCTTCGGGGTTCGGGGTTTAGTTCATTTCTGGGTTAGGCTTCGAGGTGGGATTGGTTAAGGGCAGCTAGAAATGATCATTTCTAGAATTCTTACTCTCGGCACCGAGATGCTCAATGCATGCTTAAGTAGTGAGGCCAGGGAGGTTAAGGTTAGGCTTTGGGGTGGGTAGTTAGAATTTTGATTTCTGGAATTGTGTTCTCGGCACCGAGCTACTCTAGGCAGGTTCATTTAGTAAGGGGGCAGAATTAGGTTTTTTCGTGGATATAGTAAGGGGTACCTTTAGAGTTTGATTTCTAGAATTGTGAGTCTTGGTAATGGAGGTGATCTAGGCTTGTTCAATTAGTAACGTCAATTAACTGATGCTTTCTGTCTTGCTTTCCAGATTTCTGAGCATGCCAGTTTGATTTTTGACGAGACCATGCGTCAAGACCAACTTCCTATCAACATGAGTGTTGTCAGTGAGCCTATGTTGTTGTCCGTGTATATCGAAGATTGTCGCATGAAGTTATGGGACCATGCGTTCAACACCTATTTCAGAGGACCTGATTCCTTCAAAAAACTTGATGACTTTGTTGGATTTAATGGATCTGACCTTGTTGTCCGCAGAGTTCTTTTTAGGTACGTCTCAAATCTTTAAGTACTCTTCATTAATTTCAGTTTTTTTAGTTCATCTTATGTGATTTGCTAGTTCGAATGTTCTACAATGTAATGTTATGTGCTATTCCGTGACACAGGTACTTTAAGTACGAGCTTCTGGCCAAAGGAGCTATTTCCAAAGAAGACCTTCCTATATTCTTGACCACATGGCTTGATCGATCACATTCAGCGTGCATGTTCTCAGCTCTTCAACAACGCACTTGGACAACTTCTCACCTTGCCGGCGGTGCATGGTATCTTGATTGCGCTCCAAGTTTTACTCCTCATTTTGAGACTGAGCTCAGGAAGTCACGAGAGGCTGTAGGTGAGTCTGGAATTGAAATGCTGGACTTACAGGGCATTGAAGATGAGAATGAGAGGGCAAAGGCAATGAAACGACGCATGGAACAGGACCTGAAGAAAGCACTGAGGGTCAAGGAGGCTGAGGAGAGAGCTGATCAAAAAGAGCGGGAGAAGCTACAGAAGTCACTGGAGAAGTCCACCAAGAAGGGCAGAAAGAAGATGAACCCCCCCTCAGAGCTAGAAGGTAAGAGTCCCATTGCTCCAAGTCCCACATATGAATCTGGTTCTCATGCTCCAACATTTTCTAGAGGAACAAAACGCAATTCCTCCTACGATCAGTTGAGTGAAATTCCTATTTTGACTTCGGGGGAGGAGCTCGACATCCATATTCAAGAGCTCATTCTCAATGCCTCATTGGAGGTCGTTCTTGGCGGTGACACGGAGGAATTCACCCCTTCCTACAACGAGTTGAAAAGATTCATGCTCAAGGTACTGCTCTTCCTTAATTTTGTCATAACATGTTTGCCTTGGAATTTATGCATTTCAATGTGTTCCACATTTTTCATTAACTAGAAAGTAACCGAAAATTTTGATTTCTGGAAATATGGGTCTCGGCCCCGAGACCCACTAGTCAAGTTTAATTAGTGAGGTCAGGGTGGTTAAGGTTACGCTTCGGTTTAGTTAGGGGTAGCTACATATTTTGATTTATGGAATTGTGAGTCTCGGCACCGAAATGTTCTATGCAGGTTCAATTAGTGAAAGGTCAGGGAGGTTAAGGTTAGGCTTGGGTTTAGTTAGGGGTATCTACATATTTTGATTTATGGAAATGTGGGTCTCGGCAGGCTCAATTAGTGAGGGTCAGGCATGTTAAGGCTAGGCTTCCGGTTGGGTGTAGTTAGATTAAATTAGACTTTTGATTTCTGGAAAGCATCTGCAATCATTGTACCTAATTCGGCCATAATCTTTGTTAAGTGTTTTTACAAGCTGGGTGTTATTTGAATATATCAATTTCGGAGCCCCTCTTGTTTCAACTCAGCAATAGCTTACAATATGTGTACTAACTGTGATTAATATCTAGAGTTGGAACACTTTACGAGGGTACAAGAATGTATAAAGAATTTGTTTTGCATTCAAGTACTAGGCAGTGTACAAAGCAAGGAGGATTATTTTAACACCAAACCTGCTTGTCCTTTGATTGTGCAGCACTCAAAAGACAAAACCCGGCACTACAAGGGTTCTCTGGAGGACCATCCCTGTTTGGACTTGATTCTTGCAGATATACCGGAAGGTCTTCCTGTTCCTGGCATATCAGACCCACCATCGTCCATTCCCGCTTGGAATCAAGAATCGAAAGAGTGGTTACAACCACTCTTTGACTTTGCCGACGAACATCTTCACGACGACGGGGCAATTATTTTGTTTCACCCTTTTCGCTTGAGTACGAAGTCCAATATTCTTGGATATTGCAAATCATATGGTTTCGCAATTCGGAAAGAGTGGTGGGGAATGAACCGCCTTCATCTCACATCCCCAATAAATCCAGCATCAACTGTAAGATAAAGCTTAAGTCTTCTTTCTGATCACCGCATTCAGTTTCAATTTCATCCTTGAGTTAGTTCTTAGTGTAGACCCACCTAACTATTATACTCACACAGTTGTGTTGTTTACTTTGTAAAGTAATATTGTTCTTTATGTCTTGTACATTGTAGACCATGAGGTTCGGTATTTCATTGGCGGTCAGGAGCGTGCCGGGGTCACCTCCATCGAAGTTTTCGTTTCGCCATGTCCCTGAATTGGATCCTTATGGGGTGGATGTTGCACGGGATGATATTCTCCAGAACTTGGTCTCTCGTGAGGACCAGCTAACTAATGGATCCACACCATGGCGAGGGCCTCGTGAAAAGTCCGTGCTTCTAATGCAAATGCTAATTGAAGCATGTAGCTCCCCAGGGGATATTATTCTAGACTGCACGGCAGCGACCGGTATGTCTTTGTAATCTTCCATTTCAGTTGGTTAATCGTTAATATTGTTTTGCTCTACAAAATTCATAGTGGTTTTTGTACTAAGTTTTTCCAACTTCTTTATTTGCAGGATCTTCCATTCATGCATGCCGCAATGTGCACCGTCACATTGCGGCATTAGAGGCTGATGTTGATATTTTTGAGGCCTTACTTGCTCCATTGATTATCTCTAGAGCAGCCTCTGAAGTCACTCTTGAAGACCCTGTCACCAGTTTAGAGGATCCTGAGGGTGAAGATATCCCCGTTGAGAGGATTGTGAAAAGATCTCGGTTTACTAAGTGAGTAAGGTCCACAAATTCTCTTACCAGTGTTGTGTTTTTTGTTGTCATTTTTTATAAAGTTGAGTTATGAACATGGTACCATTGGCATTTGCAGATGCGATAAATTGAGCTATCCTATTCACCGGCCTTTTTTTTGTGACCCTAAATTCTATCCCAGCCCTCCAAAGTCTTGGCAACTTCCTACATATGCAAATGATATTGCTAATCAACTAGCTGGAGGTTCTTATCAGACTTTTACATCTAAATATCATCCGGGAAGAGTTTTAGAGTTTTTGGATATAGAAGCTTTAGAATCTGATGGTCAAGCCTCCTCTGATGCAGATATTAGTGATTCTAGAATGTCTTCATCATCAGGTGATCACAGTGATTCGGATCTGTTGTAATAGCTTCATGTGAATGTCTGTGTACTATCTAATATACCGCTTTTTCTTCCGTTGGTTTTTCAGTTTGTGCACTCATTCCGCATGAAATTCATTGTATTTGTATTACTTTCAGAGTTTATGGGATTGCATATATAATTTAAGTTAACTTTTGACTTCGTATTTTCTAATATTTTTTAAAATATTTTCGAACACCACTTGGTATCTTATTAACATTTGAGTTTACGATTAATTTGATTGTTCATCACTTAATTCCATAATCTTACTATTAGTTCATACCTTTCTCTTTTAAATTTAAGGGTTTCCACTATTCTCCTATTATCGTTTTCATATACTTTTTCAATGATGTACAAAGGTGCATAATGAGTGCCATAGCTTAGATTCCACTTCAAATGAGGGCGGCCATGAGGGGAGTATCTTTGGAAGTAGGGAATCTAGTAGTGACAACCTCATGGTTGATTGATTTTTGGTTTGATTGATTGGTATTTGGATTTATAAAGTGTGGTGTGGTTTTCAATATTCCAATTATCTCATTGAATGCATCTTTTCGTTGTTCTCAAATCACACTACACTTGGTGGTTGTCATACTCCAAAGAGAATTTAGTCCACCATCTTCTCAACCATAGCCAATTTTCCCACGGTCATAGGGCCTCATTGGTAATTTCAATAAACTTTTTGGTTCGAGAAATTGGGCACTCCACAATAATGGGCCTTGTAATTACAAATTTAAACTAGAAATATGTGCAAAATCCACGGTCATAAGGGTCCTAACTTTCGAACAATAGAGTTTTAAATTAACATTTTCTGCTCGCGAGATCTGCTCACCGCTCACCGCTCACCGCTCACATCGTAGCATTCCTGGGCCAGAGGTGACCTCAAGATACTCCAGGGAGTTGCATAAATGTTTGTACACTGGTTCACGACGCTGGTTGCGATCAAGGCAACACCCTTACAGAAGACCAAACTACAGCGCTGCGTTTGGAAACGAAACAGAATCACGGGCACAGCCCAGAAGGCCAACAACGACCGAGATACTGGAACGGGCAGAAGAGTATAAGAAATGGCTAGAGTCTGGCAATGTGGCGGGAGGAGAGCTTGATCCATCGAGGTGGCACGGTGTCAAGAGAAGATCGTGTTTCTTTGACTTACCTTATTTCAAGGTAGGTCCACAACACACTACGTATGCATCAAATTCTAGGGTGAACTAACAGGGGCTGCACAATTTCGTAAGCAACATTTGAGTGAATTGAGTGATGTCAATCACAGTTTTGGTGGCAGGTCACAGGTGGACAGAATTTTAACTTTGTTCCAGATTGTGTGAGCAAAATTGAGTTTTGGATGGAACTTCACTTTAATTTTTGTTTGTACATGCATACTTGTGTGTAATAGGTCTCATGGAAGTATGATTGATTGCAATGGCAATCCCCAGCACCATATGGATTCATGTTTTGTGCATCCAATTTCCTTACATTGTTCGATGAATTTCAATAGGTTGTGTTTGTACTCAGTATTGGTAGTCACTGTATGTGCAGCATTTTCTTGTGCGGCATTACACAGACGCTATGCACGTGGAAAAAAATGTTTGCGAGAATGTGTGAGCCCAAATTGATGTCCACATGTGTTGTTAACACTTGTAAAACATTACAAGTGGTGTTTTGTTGATTTATGATTATTCACAAAAATATAAAAAGAGTGAAGCTTGAAGAAAGCTAAGTTCGAAGCATTAGGCTTGTGTGGAGTGGATTTAAGTAGTATGAGGACATACCTTGGTAAAGTGTAGTAGGTAGAAAGCCAAGGTTAGTTAAATGTTTGAATTAGGATCTTTGTTGATCATTTGAGGGACGAAGGCTTAGGAGATTAGATGAGAGCCTACAAAGTAGGAGGAGATTTCGAAAGCTTATCGAAAGCCTTGTGGATGGGATGAGTCCCTACTTAGAAGGAGAAGGTTAAGGGGTTGTGATTGGAGGCTCTAATCCTCTCACCCTATCCTTATCTCATGCCCTCTCTCCCTCTCAACTCACTATATAATCCCTCATTCTTCCCTCACTCATCATTTATTTTCTTCGTGCTCCTTAAGCACCCCACGGGTTATAAGTGTGGGTGTGTGGGAAGCAAGATAGGAGCACATGTGTGTGCTTAGTTCTTAGGAGAAGAGCCAAGGCTATTTAGCCTTGAAGAGGGATTGACCTCTTGTTAGAAGTAGATTGGGTTTAAGGAATTTGGAGTTTGATTGTAAACTTCAACTTGTTGCATTGAGATTCATATTGAAGTGAGAGAGTTCAAACTTGTTTAAACTTGTGGCATTTAGAGTGACTAGATTGTACTAGGTGCATTACTTGTAGTGTTTTATTAGTTATGAACTTGAGCAGAACTTTATAGTGAGAGATTTGTCAATTATGGATGATCAGAGTGTTCAATGGGTATGAAAATTTGAGGGATTGTTTATTATAAATTATGGGAGTTGTGGTAAAAATTTGAGAGCTTCAGTCATTGGGATGAAAGAGTTATTAAAAGTTGAAGGGGAGGGTGTCTAGGAACAAAGCAGCAAGGTTTGAAAATATGTATCTCTTAGAGGGTTATAGATACGGATACCAAAATTTGACACTACCTTTTGAACTTATATATCTATCTTGTGTCAAAATTTTAGATTGATTGGACGTAGGAGTTGGAAGTTATTAGAGTTTTAATGACCGGATGCTTTATCACAGCATTCATACTAAGTAGTTAGAGTTAGAATTTCATGCATAACTTTTGCATATGAACTTTGTTTGTGCCAAAATTTGGTGTGGAGATTTTTGATAAGGTACTTAACAAGTGTACCAAATTTCACTTGAAGAACATAAGTTGGGTGGGAGTTATACTATTCTGAAGTTTAGTAGGAAGACATTGATAGAGATTTACATCAAGAAGAACTTAGAGAAGGAAGGGCAAGGATAAGTATATAAGTATTTTTTAATACTTGTATTTAAAGCCTATGTGCTTATGAAATCCACAAGCGAAGTGTCATGTACCAATACGGAATCAACCACGATGACATGTGATAGCACGGAATCAATAAGCGAAAACTCATGTAGTAGTGTGGAATCGACGGCAAGGACTTGATTCACAAGAGGGATATCTTTGAAGGCATGCGTGGCCAAAGCGGCCGGGTGGACATTAGAAAAGGCTAAGGATATAACCTTGCCCGACATTAAGGAATGTAAAACTACATAGTGTGGTGTTAATCAAGTTGTGTATATTCCAAGGGTAGATTGGAATTATATATTGGGTTACAAAGAGAGAAGTCTCTACATGTCATTATAAACTTTTCCACTCGGGCTAGGACGAAATCGAAGGGTGGAGGATTTTTGGTGACAGCAGTAGAAGTTGCCAAACTTAGCACCAATAGGGTTGTGAGGCCCAATTTTTGGAGTTTTGACAAAACACATATTGGGTGTGCCCCCTACATGAATACATATTGAAATTGCCAAATGACTGCAATGGACACATGTGCAAGTGAGTTATAAGGGGGAGGGGGGTAATGTGGGTGTGGAATGGATAAAGGCCAAAAATATAGTCATCTCTTCAAACTGACACATTACACACTGAATTTCTTTTGCGAGCCAGTACTTCACATCTGTTAACTGACAATGCTTATATTAATTGCAGAATTAGAAAAAAGTGTAAATGGGTGACGAGGACTATGAACTAGCCAATCAAACGTACATCCAAAAGAGCAAGCGAAGGATGTAGCTGGCAGAGTCAAAATATTTGTTACCAGAGGCTGAGTAACATGCAGGTAGTAACCTATAGCAAGTCACAAGCTCCACGTTCCAAAACTGCAGAATATGACAAAACACCAGCAATGAGTGAGCACAAACCAGTAATGTGTCAACCAAACCCCACATGCAGACCACTAGTCCAGCCTTATTCTGCACGCATTTGGACTACCATACCCCCATAAACTACCAGTTTGTGGCACATCTAGGCATAGCTAGAAGACCACCAATGTGTGGTGACCCATTCCAGGGACTTACAGCAATCCTAAATTCACTAAACCCACAGGAGGCAATACCAGATGATATTATCTTATGCAATAAAACATCCTACCAATACAGGAAGGCAAATAAACCCATTGTATGCACGAGAAGACGATAATGTTGTGCGCAATAACACAGCAAGCTAACACGGGTACATAACCCGACTCAGAATAACACCAATCCAGAAGGCAAATAAACCCACTATAGGCATCAACAGAAGATACTAACTTATGGAAAAAAATAGCCCGCCAACACATGTACATAACCAGCCCAGAATTGCACCAAATTAGAAGGCAACTGAACTCGTTGTATGCATCAGAAGATTATAGTAACATGTACAATAAACCACCCTGCCCATGCATGCACAAAAGTCGGTTCAAAACCATACAAAATCACAAGGCAAATAAACCCGCCATATGCATCAGTTGTGGATACTTTCACAACCAACAAGAGGGCGTGTCAATACATGCCAGAACTTGGTCCAAATCAAAACCAATCCGGAAGGCAACCAAACCCACTGTGATCATCAGAAGATGATACTGTTGTGTGCAACAAAACAGCCCGCTAACATGGTACATAACTGGACTCAAAATCACACCAATTCAGTGGGCAAATAAACCCACAGTAGGCATCAGAAGAAGATGCCAACTTATGCAATAAACCACGTCGCCGATACATGTACACAATTCGGCCCAAAACCACCCCAATTCACAAGGCAACTAAAACCACTGTGTGCATCAGAAGAGGACACTAACATATCCAACAAACCACACTGCCGATACATGTACACGATTAGGTTAAAAACCACACCAATTCAGAAGGCAACTAAAACCACTGTGTGCATCAGAAGAGGACACTAACAAATCCAACAAACCACCCTGCCAATATATGCACATAACTTGGCTCAAAACCACACCAATTCATAAGGCATGCAGACCCGCCGTATGCATCAGAAGAGCATACTTTCATATCCAATAAAACAATGTGTTGATACATGTACATAACTCGGCTCCAAACCACACCAATTCAGAAGGCACCCAAGCCCACTGCATGCAGCAAAAGAGGATACCGGCCTATCCAATAAAACAGCCCGCTAACACATGTAGACAACCCCACTCAAATTCGCACCAATTCAGAAGGCAAATAAACCCACTATAGGCATCAGAAGAGGATACCGACTTATGCAATAAAACAACCCCCCAACACATGCACATAACTAGGCATGAAATCCGCACCAAACCAGAATGCAAACACAAGTTGCAAAATTGTAGACTTTGACCAAAAACCAGTAACGAGTTACTACAAACCAGGTAAGCGAACGGGAACCTAGACGACCAAGCGAACGAACAAATCAGCAGGTCCTAGGCTCCATAGTCCAATTATCAAGCAGCTAGTAACCTGCAGCAATAACCACTCCCAAGTGTCCCCACAATGGGGCTGGCCATAGTCTGCGCACCAAGTAACAATCCAAGTGTACTCAAAAGAAAGGGTGCAAGACTCTCACTATGTAGCTGCTTCCGAGCCCCGACCCAAACGATATGCTTTACAGCCGCCACCCGCTGCCACACTTAGCACTGTATGAGTGCTCACTCATTTCGCCCATCCCTTCCATTCCATACTGCATAGGTCTCATCAAATTACGGACTATATCATATTACACATGACTATTGTTTGGACTTAGAATGATTTGATATTTAACAAGTCTCAACCTCGCCAAACTAAATGGAAGGGGGGCAGTTACAACATGAAGTTTGAGGCACCTGTTCAGCCATTGCCCCCAAGTCCTGCAAAAGATTCGGTCTCCTCCACGAAGAGCAGCACCCAATAAATTCCCCACAACCGGCTATTGTAGGCTGCAGCACTACAATACAGGGCCTATGCCAGCAAGCGAATGAACCATTATTTGCACAATTTCCACTCACTCCACCACAGTGGAACACGTGTAACGCGAGGTTGTTGGCGACCACTCACCAAGAACGACAAACGTAATGTATGCTGCCTTGCTCACGTGTTTGTGTGTATGTACAACGCGCAATCACAAACTAGGATCTGTGGCTGCGTTTCATAATGTTGAACATACATACAAGTCAGCAACAACAGCACAAATGCGACTGCATTTGTGCAGCGCGCCCAAAATGCGCGTACACCGTTAATGCGCAATCTTAGGAATTGCGTGTACATGGTTTGTGCGCACAGGCATCATTGCAACATTGCTGTTGTGTCGACTTGGCCATATGCAACAATTCTGCACACAATTTACTGCGTTCATTCCATCATACACCAGTCATCGAAAGACGTATTTCGATTCATGAATTGCAGCTGCAAAAGCTCCTAACAATGCAGGATGCCGCCATGTGCACAAGGCGCTTCATGCGCGATCACATACACGGCCATTGCATGCACAAGGTGAATGCCGACCTCACATCAATGCAACCACAACCAGCAGCGTTCACATACACATATACAGGACATGTGTTAACACAATTTCCACACATTGTCCTGGCACCATTCCTTCCGAACATTGAGAGACATGCACAAAGCACGGCAACAAACTCCTACTTAATTCACACCATAGTTAACAATGGCAGAATACACAGATTTGTATGCACTTCGAAGTGCACAATGCCGCAATGTGCAGAAGTTGCTCCATACACGATAGCATCCACGAACATTGTGCAAAGAAAGTGTATGGCACACAAAAAAACAGGAGATTAAGGACATGGAATGTCTTCAACCACTGTTGCACTCCATGAGTGGAATGTGGACAAAAGTCTGCAGTGGCACAAACACTGTATTGTAGTAGGACTGACAACTCAAATAGGCAAGACACCAAGGCATTTAGATAGACGCCATCATGGAACTTCATAGTGGCCGAAGAAACAGAAAATTCCCGTTGAATGTAAAAGAATGTTCCTCAGAAACAGCCTTATGGTCTACAAGTATGTAGGTGAGCCTCTATTGAGGGCGAGAAGCGGACGCATGGAAATCCCGGAACACTGCAAGCATACATGTGGAAGGCAACATTAGGGCAAATTTTGACAATTACCACATAGAATACATGCACTTCCGAGAGGTAAATGCCATGCAAAACAATATAAATGGGAGAGTGCACAAACAAAAGTAGAACATAGAAAAAAATAGGAGTGTGATACACACCGCTCAATCCATGCCCATCGACGAGTGGTGGTGTGCCGAGGCTTGTAGAACCCAAAACAAGGAAGGTCATGTCATCACCCCGAAGGGCACCTTGCACAAAGGGCTGCAAAATTGTTCCAGAGCACTGGAGGTGGTCTTCTCCATCGCACACTAGTTCGCAATCGCCAACAAGAACGGTTTGATGACCATACGAAACCCCAAACTCCACATCATAGAGGTCTCTCCCGGACGACAAACAAGTGTAGTTTTCCAAAACATACCCAACCACCCAAGTCTCTGCAGATGTGCCCATAACAAGTTGGTTCACATGTACAAGTTTCACGGATGGTATCCTGATAGCCATCAAGCAGGAATGCTACGATGTGAGCGGTGAGCGGTGAGCGGTGAGCGGTGAGCAGATCTCGTGAGCAGAAAATCAAAATTTAAAACTCCATTTAACGAAAGTTAGGACCCCTATGACCGTGGATTTTGCACATATTTCAAGTTTAATTTTGGAATTATGAGGCCGATATTTATGGAGTGCCTAATTTTTAGGACCAAAAGTTTCTTAAAATTACCAACGAGTCCCTATGGCCGTGGGAAAATTCAGTGTGGTTGAGAAGGTGGTGGACCTATGGGAAGAGGCCTCGGATCCGAGGCCTCTTAGTTGTGGGTAGCTTATGCTTGAAAATCAAAATGTTATGTATATTTGAGTTGCCTACTTGTCTTTGCATTTGGCCATTTCTTGTATGTTCTAGCATGAGGAGGAGGTTTGGAAAGAGGCCTGGGATCCGAGGCCTCTTTCTTGTGGGTAGGATATGCTTGAGAAATCAAAATGTTAGGTGTATTTGGTTTGGCTACTTGTCTTTAGATTGTCTACTAGTTGACGACCACAAAAGTGTAGTGTTATTTGAGAACAACGACAAGATGCATTCAACAAGACAATTGGAATATTAAAAACCACACCACACTTTATAAATCCAAATACCAATCAATCAAACCAAAAATCAATCAACAATGAGGTTGTCACTACTAGATTCCCTACTTCCAAAGATACTCCCCTCATGGCCGCCCTCATCTGAAGTGGAATCTAAGGTATGGCATTCATTATCCACCTCTGCAAGAAGCTCGAAGAAGTCTAAGGCACGGGGGTCATAACGTGGAGACGGGGTACTAGCTTTGCTAGGAGAAGGTTGTGCCGCTAGTACCATCGCCATATCATGGGCATAGATTGGCAAAGTGAATCCCTTGGTAGGCGTACCAAACACATCTGCTCCAAGGCCAAGTCTGAAAACAAGCATGAAAATTGTAAGAAAGAGGATGGAAAGTGTAAAAGCTGAGTGGACAAGGAAAAGAAGCAACTTAGAAGGTCATCATACTCACTTACTGCGAGGACTCTGGCCTCGATCGCTTCAAGGCCGGCGGCCTCTTCTGCGTGCCTTGTGAAGCCTGCGTGGAAGCAACAACAATGGATGGAGCCTTCACCGGATGCTTAACACTCTGAAGTGGCTTAAGGACACGGTTGAAGATGTCCTCGTCCTCCTCGAGAGCAACGATATGGCGCCCAAGTTGCCTGCATGCATGGACAGAAGTCCCTGTTGCAGAGGAATGGTTAGCAAACATAAATAAAAGCAAAGGTAGAAAATGAAAACCAAGATATGATGGCAAGTGAAGTAGGACATACCAACGCCTGCATTAACGTCAACCACGACCTGCCCAATGTCAGTAGTTGCCATGATCAAGGAGGACATGAAAGAAATATCTTTCTCACGGGGACCACGCCAAGCTTTGGAGCCATCCATGAGAGGGGTTGTGGTATAATTCATAATGGCATCATCCATGTCCAGCTCAATGCCAAGAGCCTTGAGCTCATTAGCATCGCGAAGGCGAAATGACGAGTGCCGGGGCCGCTTATCAAGGTCGGATCCAATTGTTTTCGTGGCATGAACAAGTAGCACAATTTGGAAGAGGTTAGTGGTCTTGTCCACATGTTTAGTTGAATGAAGGCGAAGACGGTTGACTCCCAACCACTCCTTAAAGATGGTGAAGCCAAAAGCAGCGAAGTGGTCTTGAATGCTCTCCTTGAAGTCACCATTGTCATCTGGATGAAAGAGGAGGAGAGCTCCATCGTCATGCAGGATCTCATCCGCAAAATCCCAAAGGCAGATTCGCCACTTCTCCAAGTAATCCGGCAACGAATCAACTTCCACGTCTCCATCAAGCCCACCCAATGCAGTAAGTATATCGGGTAACTCCTTGACTGCAGCATCCTCTAGTTGTGAACAAATTCGAGGCCAAATCAGATTTCACAAAAATTGAAGCTATATGGCCTCTTTTCAGACCCCTTACAGGCACGCTCAAACATATGTGAGGACCCGAGAACTGAAACTAAGTTCCTGTCAGATCCGACATACCCCCCCCCCTTGCCTCAAATCACAAATCACGCCCCTTACAAGCCTCACCCTTCAAAGAATTCTCAAAGAATTAAGCTATATGGCCTTAAATCAGACCAATTATAAGCCTGCCCCAATCTTAGAAATCAAAAAATAAAGCTATATGGCCTCTTTTCAGACCCCTTACAAACATGCCAGAATCCAACAAATTACAAAATGTAAACATATGTGAGGTCCCGAGTTGAGAACCTAAGGGCCTGTCGGATCCGACATACCCCCCCCCCCCTTGCCCCAAATCACAAATCACACCCCTTACAAGCCTGCCCCAATCTTAGAAATCAGAGATTAAAGCTATATGGCCTCTTTTCAGACCCCTTACAAGCATGCCCCTTCAGAGAATTCTCAAATAATTAAGCTATATGGTCTCAAATCAGGACCCCTTATAAGCCTACCCCAATCTTAGAAAATCAAAAATAAAGCTATATGGCTTATTTTCAGACCCCTTAAAGGCACTCCCAAAACCCGAAAATCAAAAATCTAAACCTACATGGCCTCAAATCATACCCCCAACAAGCATACCCCTTACGAGAATGTTTAAAAAGCTAAAGCTACACAACCTCAAATCAGACCCCTTACAAGCCTGCCCCAATCTTAGAATTCAAAAATTAAAGCTATGTGGCCTCTTTTCAGACCCCTTACAAGCATGCCCCTTCAGAGAATTCTCAAATAATTTAGCTATATGGCCTGAAATCAGAACCCCTTATAAGCCTGCACCAATCTTAAAAATCAAAAACTAAAGATATATGGCCTCAAATCAGACCCCTTAAGAGCATGCCCGAATCCAACAAATTACAAAATGTAAACATATGTGAGGACCCGAGTACTGAAACTAAGGTTCTGTCGGATCCGACAAACCCCCCCCCCTTGCCTCAAATCTCAAATCACACCCCTTACAAGACTCACCCTTCAAAGAATTCCCAAATATTAAAGATATATGGCCTCAAATCAGACCACTTATAACCCTGCCCCAATCTTAGAAAACAAAAAATAAAGCTATGTGGCCTCTTTTCAGACCCCTTACAATCATGCTGAAAACAGATATATCTGCTGAAACAGAGGAGAAGCAGTCAAAAGACTTGCAAACATGAAAGCAGTCAAATCAAACCCCTAACAAGCATACTCCACTCCGAGAATTCTCAAAAATTAAAGCTAGATGGCCTCATATCAGGCCCCTCACAAGCATGCCCGAATCTAAAAAATCAAAAATCTAAACCTTCATGGCCTCCAATCAGACCCCTAAGAAGCCTGCCCCTTCAGAGAATTCTCAAAAATTGAAGCTATATGGCCTTAAATCAGACCCCTTACAAGAGTGCCCGAATCCCATAAATCAAAAATCAAAGCTATATGGCCTCAAATTGGACCCCTCACAAGCATGCCTCAATCCCAGAAATCACAATCCTAAGCCTACATGGCCCCATATTAGGCCACATAGAGGCTCGGCCAAATCTCAAAAATCACAAAATTATAACAATTGTGAGGTCCCAACATGTGAGCCCAAGGGCCTGTCGGATCCGACATCCCCCCCTTGCCTCAAATCAGACCCCTAACTACCCCTTACAAGCATGCCCCTCTACCAGAATTCAGAAATCTAAACCCATATGGCCGCCAATTAGACCCCTAACAAGCATACCCCACTCCGAGAATTCTCAAAAATTGAAGCTATATGGCCTTAAATCATACCCATTACAAGAGTGCCCGAATCTCATAAATCAAAAATCAAAGCTATATGGCCTCAAATTGGACCCCTTACAAGCATGCCTCAATACCACAAATCACAATCCTAAGCCTACATGGCCTCATATTAGGCCCCATAGAGGCACGGCCAAATCTCAAAAATGCACAAAATTATAACAAATGTGAGGTCCCGAGATGTGAGCCCAAGGGCATGTCGGATCCGACACCCCCCCCCCCTTGCCTCATATCAGACCCCTAACAAAGCCTGCCCCTATCTTAGACCTCAAAAAATATAGCTATAAGACCTCTTTTCGGACCCCTAAAAGGTACGCCAAATAGCCAATAATCAGAGAATTAATATATATGTGAGGTCCCGATCTATCAACAAAGGGGCCTGTCGGATCCGACAGTTCCCCTTTGCTTCAAATTAGACCCCTTACTACCATACAATAATCCCAGAATTCGTAGAAATAAACCTCAATGGCCTCACATCAGACCCCTTACTGACACGCCCATATATTAAAAATGCAAAAATTAAAACATTTGTGAGGTCCCGAGCTTTCAACCCAAGGGCATGTCGGATCCGACAGACCCCCCTTCCCCCAACTGAAACCTCTAGCAAGCCTGCCTTAAACTTAGAAATCAAAAAAATAAAGCTTTATGGCATCTTCTCGGACCCCTTAGAAGCATACCCCACGTTCAGAAATCAAAAGTCTACACCTAAATGGCCTCACATCGGGACCCTTACAAGGATGCCCCAATCCCAGAAATCACAATCCTAAGCCTATATGGAGACAAATCGGACCCCTCTCAGGCACTCCCCAATCTTAAAAATCTGAAATTTATACCAAATGTGAGGTCCCCAATTCTGGATCAAAGGGCGTGTCGGATCCGACACCCCCCCCCCTTGCCTCAAATCAGACCTCTAACTACAAGACCCCAATCCTAAAATTCCCAAAATTTCAACCTAAATGGCCTCAAATCAGAGCCTTCATAAGCATACCCCACTACTTGAATTCAGAAATCTAAACCTACATGGCATCTTACTAGGCCCCTCTCAGGCACTCCCCAATCTCAAAAATCTGAAATTTATACCAAATGTGAGGTCCCCAGTTCTGAACCAAAGGGCCTGTCGGATCCGACAGCCCCCCCCCCCCCGCGTCACTGAGGCGCTGTGAACGGGCCTTGTGTGGTCGCGGGCATGGTGGATCCGGGCCGTTGATCCACCAAGGCCCATCCAAGGGCCTTAGTGGTCCTAGGTGGCGGGGGGCGGGGGGTGGTGCTTGCCACCAAGGTGGGCGGGGGCGGGGGTGGTGTTTGCCACCAAGGCGGGGTGGGGCCGTGGGCCTCATGTCTTTTTTCGGGGAGGCCAGCTTTAGGGTCTTGTCGGGGCTAGGTGGCTAAGCGGGCTCGGTGGCTAGGCAGATTAAGCAGCTAGGTAGGCTTATTTTCTAAGTGACTTGGCCTACTTACTAAATAACTACTTGGTTAGGCTTACTTAATAGGTGGCCTCACATCGGGACCCTTACAAGGATGCCCCAATCCCAGAAATCACAATCCTAAGCCTACATGGCCCCATATTAGGCCACATAGAGGCTCGGCCAAATCTCAAAAATCACAAAATTATAACAATTGTGAGGTCCCGACATGTGAGCCCAAGGGCCTGTCGGATCCGACATCCCCCCCCTTGCCTCAAATCAGACCTCTACCTACAAGACCCCAATCCCAAAACTCCCAAAATTTCAACCTAAATGGCCTCAAAGCAGAGCCTCCCGAATCTCAAAATTCTGAAATTTATACCAAATGTGAGGTCCCCAGTTCTGAACCAAAGGGCCTGTCGGATCCGACAACCCCCCCTTGTCTCAAATCAGACCTCTACCTACAAGACCCCAATCCCAAAACTCCCAAAATTTCAACCTAAATGGCCTCAAAGCAGAGCCTCCCGAATCTCAAAATTCTGAAATTTATACCAAATGTGAGGTCCCCAGTTCTGAACCAAAGGGCATGTCGGATCCGACAACCCCCCCTTGCCTCAAATCAAACCTCTACCTACAAGACCCCAATCCCAAAACTCCCAAAATTTCAACCTAAATGGCCTCAAAGCAGAGCCTCCCGAATCTCAAAATTCTGAAATTTATACCAAATGTGAGGTCCCCAGTTCTGAACCAAAGGGCATGTCGGATCCGACAACCCCCCCTTGCCTCAAATCAAACCTCTACCTACAAGACCCCAATCCCAAAACTCCCAAAATTTCAACCTAAATGGCCTCAAAGCAGAGCCTCCCGAATCTCAAAATTCTGAAATTTATACCAAATGTGAGGTCCCCAGTTCTGAACCAAAGGGCATGTCGGATCCGACAACCCCCCCTTGCCTCAAATCATACCTCTACCTACAAGACCCCAATCCCAAAACTCCCAAAATTTCAACCTAAATGGCCTCAAAGCAGAGCCTCCCGAATCTCAAAATTCTGAAATTTATACCAAATGTGAGGTCCCCAGTTCTGAACCAAAGGGCATGTCGGATCCGACAACCCCCCCTTGCCTCAAATCAAACCTCTACCTACAAGACCCCAATCCCAAAACTCCCAAAATTTCAACCTAAATGGCCTCAAAGCAGAGCCTCCCGAATCTCAAAATTCTGAAATTTATACCAAATGTGAGGTCCCCAGTTCTGAACCAAAGGGCCTGTCGGATCCGACAACCCCCCCTTGTCTCAAATCAGACCTCTACCTACAAGACCCCAATCCCAAAACTCCCAAAATTTCAACCTAAATGGCCTCAAAGCAGAGCCTCCCGAATCTCAAAATTCTGAAATTTATACCAAATGTGAGGTCCCCAGTTCTGAACCAAAGGGCATGTTGGATCCAACAACCCCCCCTTGCCTCAAATCAGACCTCTACCTACAAGACCCCAATCCCAAAACTCCCAAAATTTCAACCTAAATGGCCTCAAAGCAGAGCCTCCCGAATCTCAAAATTCTGAAATTTATACCAAATGTGAGGTCCCCAGTTCTGAACCAAAGGGCCTGTCGGATCCGACAGACGCCCCCCCCCCCCCCGCGTCACTGAGGCGCTGTGAACGGGCCTTGTGTGGTCGCGGGCATGGTGGATCCGGGCCGTTGATCCACCAAGGCCCATCCAAGGGCCTTAGTGACCCCAATCCCAAAACTCCCAAAATTTCAACCTAAATGGCCTCAAAGCAGAGCCTCCCGAATCTCAAAATTCTGAAATTTATACCAAATGTGAGGTCCCCAGTTCTGAACCAAAGGGCATGTCGGATCCGACAACCCCCCCTTGCCTCAAATCAAACCTCTACCTACAAGACCCCAATCCCAAAACTCCCAAAATTTCAACCTAAATGGCCTCAAAGCAGAGCCTCCCGAATCTCAAAATTCTGAAATTTATACCAAATGTGAGGTCCCCAGTTCTGAACCAAAGGGCATGTCGGATCCGACAACCCCCCCTTGCCTCAAATCATACCTCTACCTACAAGACCCCAATCCCAAAACTCCCAAAATTTCAACCTAAATGGCCTCAAAGCAGAGCCTCCCGAATCTCAAAATTCTGAAATTTATACCAAATGTGAGGTCCCCAGTTCTGAACCAAAGGGCATGTCGGATCCGACAACCCCCCCTTGCCTCAAATCAAACCTCTACCTACAAGACCCCAATCCCAAAACTCCCAAAATTTCAACCTAAATGGCCTCAAAGCAGAGCCTCCCGAATCTCAAAATTCTGAAATTTATACCAAATGTGAGGTCCCCAGTTCTGAACCAAAGGGCCTGTCGGATCCGACAACCCCCCCTTGTCTCAAATCAGACCTCTACCTACAAGACCCCAATCCCAAAACTCCCAAAATTTCAACCTAAATGGCCTCAAAGCAGAGCCTCCCGAATCTCAAAATTCTGAAATTTATACCAAATGTGAGGTCCCCAGTTCTGAACCAAAGGGCATGTTGGATCCAACAACCCCCCCTTGCCTCAAATCAGACCTCTACCTACAAGACCCCAATCCCAAAACTCCCAAAATTTCAACCTAAATGGCCTCAAAGCAGAGCCTCCCGAATCTCAAAATTCTGAAATTTATACCAAATGTGAGGTCCCCAGTTCTGAACCAAAGGGCATGTCGGATCCAACAACCCCCCCTTGCCTCAAATCAGACCTCTACCTACAAGACCCCAATCCCAAAACTCCCAAAATTTCAACCTAAATGGCCTCAAAGCAGAGCCTCCCGAATCTCAAAATTCTGAAATTTATACCAAATGTGAGGTCCCCAGTTCTGAACCAAAGGGCCTGTCGGATCCGACAGACGCCCCCCCCCCCCCCGCGTCACTGAGGCGCTGTGAACGGGCCTTGTGTGGTCGCGGGCATGGTGGATCCGGGCCGTTGATCCACCAAGGCCCATCCAAGGGCCTTAGTGACCCCAATCCCAAAACTCCCAAAATTTCAACCTAAATGGCCTCAAAGCAGAGCCTCCCGAATCTCAAAATTCTGAAATTTATACCAAATGTGAGGTCCCCAGTTCTGAACCAAAGGGCATGTCGGATCCGACAACCCCCCCTTGCCTCAAATCAAACCTCTACCTACAAGACCCCAATCCCAAAACTCCCAAAATTTCAACCTAAATGGCCTCAAAGCAGAGCCTCCCGAATCTCAAAATTCTGAAATTTATACCAAATGTGAGGTCCCCAGTTCTGAACCAAAGGGCATGTCGGATCCGACAACCCCCCCTTGCCTCAAATCATACCTCTACCTACAAGACCCCAATCCCAAAACTCCCAAAATTTCAACCTAAATGGCCTCAAAGCAGAGCCTCCCGAATCTCAAAATTCTGAAATTTATACCAAATGTGAGGTCCCCAGTTCTGAACCAAAGGGCATGTCGGATCCGACAACCCCCCCTTGCCTCAAATCAAACCTCTACCTACAAGACCCCAATCCCAAAACTCCCAAAATTTCAACCTAAATGGCCTCAAAGCAGAGCCTCCCGAATCTCAAAATTCTGAAATTTATACCAAATGTGAGGTCCCCAGTTCTGAACCAAAGGGCCTGTCGGATCCGACAACCCCCCCTTGTCTCAAATCAGACCTCTACCTACAAGACCCCAATCCCAAAACTCCCAAAATTTCAACCTAAATGGCCTCAAAGCAGAGCCTCCCGAATCTCAAAATTCTGAAATTTATACCAAATGTGAGGTCCCCAGTTCTGAACCAAAGGGCATGTCGGATCCAACAACCCCCCCTTGCCTCAAATCAGACCTCTACCTACAAGACCCCAATCCCAAAACTCCCAAAATTTCAACCTAAATGGCCTCAAAGCAGAGCCTCCCGAATCTCAAAATTCTGAAATTTATACCAAATGTGAGGTCCCCAGTTCTGAACCAAAGGGCCTGTCGGATCCGACAGACGCCCCCCCCCCCCGCGTCACTGAGGCGCTGTGAACGGGCCTTGTGTGGTCGCGGGCATGGTGGATCCGGGCCGTTGATCCACCAAGGCCCATCCAAGGGCCTTAGTGACCCCAATCCCAAAACTCCCAAAATTTCAACCTAAATGGCCTCAAAGCAGAGCCTCCCGAATCTCAAAATTCTGAAATTTATACCAAATGTGAGGTCCCCAGTTCTGAACCAAAGGGCATGTCGGATCCGACAACCCCCCCTTGCCTCAAATCAAACCTCTACCTACAAGACCCCAATCCCAAAACTCCCAAAATTTCAACCTAAATGGCCTCAAAGCAGAGCCTCCCGAATCTCAAAATTCTGAAATTTATACCAAATGTGAGGTCCCCAGTTCTGAACCAAAGGGCCTGTCGGATCCGACAACCCCCCCTTGTCTCAAATCAGACCTCTACCTACAAGACCCCAATCCCAAAACTCCCAAAATTTCAACCTAAATGGCCTCAAAGCAGAGCCTCCCGAATCTCAAAATTCTGAAATTTATACCAAATGTGAGGTCCCCAGTTCTGAACCAAAGGGCATGTCGGATCCAACAACCCCCCCTTGCCTCAAATCAGACCTCTACCTACAAGACCCCAATCCCAAAACTCCCAAAATTTCAACCTAAATGGCCTCAAAGCAGAGCCTCCCGAATCTCAAAATTCTGAAATTTATACCAAATGTGAGGTCCCCAGTTCTGAACCAAAGGGCCTGTCGGATCCGACAGACGCCCCCCCCCCCCCCCGCGTCACTGAGGCGCTGTGAACGGGCCTTGTGTGGTCGCGGGCATGGTGGATCCGGGCCGTTGATCCACCAAGGCCCATCCAAGGGCCTTAGTGGTCCTAGGTGGCGGGGGGCGGGGGGTGGTGCTTGCCACCAAGGTGGGTGGGGGCGGGGGTGGTGTTTACCACCAAGGCGGGGTGGGGCCGTGGGCCTCATGTCTTTTTTCGGGGAGGCCAGCTTTAGGGTCTTGTCGGGGCTAGGTGGCTAAGCGGGCTCGGTGGCTAGGCGGATTAGGCAGCTAGGTAGGCTTATTTTCTAAGTGGCTTGGCCTACTTACTAAATAACTATTTGGTTAGGCTTACTTAATAGGTGGCTAGGCCCACTTACTAAATAACTAGTTGCTTAGGCTTACTTACTACGTGGCTAGGCCCACTTACTAAATAACTAGTTGTTTAGGCTTACTTACTAGGTGGCTAGTAAGTAAGCCTAAGCAACTAGTTATTTAGTAAGTGGGCCTAGCCACCTATTAAGTAAGCCTAACCAAGTAGTTATTTAGTAAGTAGGCCAAGTCACTTAGAAAATAAGCCTACCTAGCTGCTTAATCTGCCTAGCCACCGAGCCCGCTTAGCCACCTAGCCCCGACAAGACCCTAAAGCTGGCCTCCCCGAAAAAAGACATGAGGCCCACGGCCCCACCCCGCCTTGGTGGCAAACACCACCCCCGCCCCCGCCCACCTTGGTGGCAAGCACCACCCCCCGCCCCCCGCCACCTAGGACCACTAAGGCCCTTGGATGGGCCTTGGTGGATCAACGGCCCGGATCCACCATGCCCGCGACCACACAAGGCCCGTTCACAGCGCCTCAGTGACGCGGGGGGGGGGGGGGCTGTCGGATCCGACAGGCCCTTTGGTTCAGAACTGGGGACCTCACATTTGGTATAAATTTCAGATTTTTGAGATTGGGGAGTGCCTGAGAGGGGCCTAGTAAGATGCCATGTAGGTTTAGATTTCTGAATTCAAGTAGTGGGGTATGCTTATGAAGGCTCTGATTTGAGGCCATTTAGGTTGAAATTTTGGGAATTTTAGGATTGGGGTCTTGTAGTTAGAGGTCTGATTTGAGGCAAGGGGGGGGGTGTCGGATCCGACACGCCCTTTGATCCAGAATTGGGGACCTCACATTTGGTATAAATTTCAGATTTTTAAGATTGGGGAGTGCCTGAGAGGGGTCCGATTTGTCTCCATATAGGCTTAGGATTGTGATTTCTGGGATTGGGGCATCCTTGTAAGGGTCCCGATGTGAGGCCATTTAGATGTAGACTTTTGATTTCTGAACGTGGGGTATGCTTCTAAGGGGTCCGAGAAGATGCCATAAAGCTTTATTTTTTTGATTTCTAAGTTTAAGGCAGGCTTGCTAGAGGTTTCAGTTGGGGGAAGGGGGGTCTGTCGGATCCGACATGCCCTTGGGTTGAAAGCTCGGGACCTCACAAATGTTTTAATTTTTGCATTTTTAATATATGGGCGTGTCAGTAAGGGGTCTGATGTGAGGCCATTGAGGTTTATTTCTACGAATTCTGGGATTATTGTATGGTAGTAAGGGGTCTAATTTGAAGCAAAGGGGAACTGTCGGATCCGACAGGCCCCTTTGTTGATAGATCGGGACCTCACATATATATTAATTCTCTGATTATTGGCTATTTGGCGTACCTTTTAGGGGTCCGAAAAGAGGTCTTATAGCTATATTTTTTGAGGTCTAAGATAGGGGCAGGCTTTGTTAGGGGTCTGATATGAGGCAAGGGGGGGGGGTGTCGGATCCGACATGCCCTTGGGCTCACATCTCGGGACCTCACATTTGTTATAATTTTGTGCATTTTTGAGATTTGGCCGTGCCTCTATGGGGCCTAATATGAGGCCATGTAGGCTTAGGATTGTGATTTGTGGTATTGAGGCATGCTTGTAAGGGGTCCAATTTGAGGCCATATAGCTTTGATTTTTGATTTATGAGATTCGGGCACTCTTGTAATGGGTATGATTTAAGGCCATATAGCTTCAATTTTTGAGAATTCTCGGAGTGGGGTATGCTTGTTAGGGGTCTAATTGGCGGCCATATGGGTTTAGATTTCTGAATTCTGGTAGAGGGGCATGCTTGTAAGGGGTAGTTAGGGGTCTGATTTGAGGCAAGGGGGGGATGTCGGATCCGACAGGCCCTTGGGCTCACATGTTGGGACCTCACAATTGTTATAATTTTGTGATTTTTGAGATTTGGCCGAGCCTCTATGTGGCCTAATATGGGGCCATGTAGGCTTAGGATTGTGATTTCTGGGATTGAGGCATGCTTGTGAGGGGTCCAATTTGAGGCCATATAGCTTTGATTTTTGATTTATGGGATTCGGGCACTCTTGTAAGGGGTCTGATTTAAGGCCATATAGCTTCAATTTTTGAGAATTCTCTGAAGGGGCAGGCTTCTTAGGGGTCTGATTGGAGGCCATGAAGGTTTAGATTTTTGATTTTTTAGATTCGGGCATGCTTGTGAGGGGCCTGATATGAGGCCATCTAGCTTTAATTTTTGAGAATTCTCGGAGTGGAGTATGCTTGTTAGGGGTTTGATTTGACTGCTTTCATGTTTGCAAGTCTTTTGACTGCTTCTCCTCTGTTTCAGCAGATATATCTGTTTTCAGCATGATTGTAAGGGGTCTGAAAAGAGGCCACATAGCTTTATTTTTTGTTTTCTAAGATTGGGGCAGGGTTATAAGTGGTCTGATTTGAGGCCATATATCTTTAATATTTGGGAATTCTTTGAAGGGTGAGTCTTGTAAGGGGTGTGATTTGAGATTTGAGGCAAGGGGGGGGGGTTTGTCGGATCCGACAGAACCTTAGTTTCAGTACTCGGGTCCTCACATATGTTTACATTTTGTAATTTGTTGGATTCGGGCATGCTCTTAAGGGGTCTGATTTGAGGCCATATATCTTTAGTTTTTGATTTTTAAGATTGGTGCAGGCTTATAAGGGGTTCTGATTTCAGGCCATATAGCTAAATTATTTGAGAATTCTCTGAAGGGGCATGCTTGTAAGGGGTCTGAAAAGAGGCCACATAGCTTTAATTTTTGAATTCTAAGATTGGGGCAGGCTTGTAAGGGGTCTGATTTGAGGTTGTGTAGCTTTAGCTTTTTAAACATTCTCGTAAGGGGTATGCTTGTTGGGGGTATGATTTGAGGCCATGTAGGTTTAGATTTTTGATTTTCGGGTTTTGGGAGTGCCTTTAAGGGGTCTGAAAATAAGCCATATAGCTTTATTTTTGATTTTCTAAGATTGGGGTAGGCTTATAAGGGGTCCTGATTTGAGACCATATAGCTTAATTATTTGAGAATTCTCTGAAGGGGCATGCTTGTAAGGGGTCTGAAAAGAGGCCATATAGCTTTAATCTCTGATTTCTAAGATTGGGGCAGGCTTGTAAGGGGTGTGATTTGTGATTTGGGGCAAGGGGGGGGGGTATGTCGGATCCGACAGGCCCTTAGGTTCTCAACTCGGGACCTCACATATGTTTACATTTTGTAATTTGTTGGATTCTGGCATGTTTGTAAGGGGTCTGAAAAGAGGCCATATAGCTTTATTTTTTTATTTCTAAGATTGGGGCAGGCTTATAATTGGTCTGATTTAAGGCCATATAGCTTAATTCTTTGAAGGGTGAGGCTTGTAAGGGGCGTGATTTGTGATTTGAGGCAAGGGGGGGGGGTATGTCGGGTACGCCTACTTGAAGGGTGAACGGTCTGGCACTGGCCCAGGAAAAGAAGAACTCCGCCTTCGTGCTGCACAACGATCCGGTGACGCCAAGAGAATTGTTGCAGCCCTCGAGCACATGCCTGGAGCAGAGCATTGGTGCACCTGCAAACCCCAACTCGAAGGAGAGGAGGTCTTTGGCACCACCAAGCGCAAACTTGATATGCCCCCTGGTTCTAATCAAGATTCACATAGACCCGACAAGGTCAACTTCTCTCATCCACGAGTGAGCACTAGGTCAACCAAGGCACGCACTGATTCCGCCACACCATCATACCTGCCCCTCACACAATCTCCTAAGAAATCGATTCCACAACGGGTCACCCACGTCAATAACATTTAGGAGACCCACTGCGATGTCTCCAAGTGGCACATTTCTAAACTGCCCAAGACTTCCGCCAAGGCCTGCTTCGCCATGCAAGCTCGCACAAAGACCAAGCGCACCCAGAAGATCGTTCGGCATGGTAAAAATACTCCAGCTCCTACGTACACCGGCTACATGCGCGACTACAAGAAGAACAAGGAATTCTTGACACAGTTCTCCTTCTGCAACGACGACATTGAGAGATGTGTCAAAGGCACTAGGAGGAAGTGGATGCAGCACCGTCCGGATGTCCCGGACGTCTGGCCTGTCCTCACTGGGACAAACCTCACTCTCCAGGAGGTTCTGGCCCTTGAAGAAGGGGGATTCCAACTTCAGCAGCGTCAAAATGTGTCACCCAGAAGACTCTTCGGCGACTCCTCCAATGTTGCTTCATCCATGGCCGAACTCCCTACTCCGGCCCAAGCCGATCAATACCCTACGCTGAGGTTTGGAAAAAAGATCCGGCGCAGTAACAACGGACCATGCATCCAACAACGCAACAAATGGGAGTCAACCCTCAACGTCGACGGTCAAATCACCTCCGTCACAATGATACCTCACCTAGGGATTGAGTGCATCATTCTGTTCCAATCCCGAAAGAAGGCTAAGGTTGAAGAGTACCGTATCACTATCAACACCTTCCCGTCGTGCACGTGCCCGGATTTCGTGGAGATGTCAGCAAGAGCACTTGGGAAGCGGCGCCCTTGGGTGAACTGCAAGCACTTGTACTTCATCTTCCGTGTGACCTGCAACTTGGATCAATACCAAGACACTTTCATCCATGCTCCGAGCTTTAGTTTCAATGAAGTGAAGCACCTCCTTGAAAGTGGCATCATGAAGCATGTGGGACCTTAGCGTGGATACCTATAGGAGCTAGGCTGCCCCCCCTTATTTATAAGTTGTCGCTAAGTATTATTGCGTTGAATATACTATAGTATGAGTGCACGTTTCCAAAAATATCGCTGATATATCAGACCTATCATTATCTACATGATGTGAATTGTATTCGTTTTTAAATATGTATAAAGGTTTCTAAATATTTATGGGTCTCTCCTTCCAACAGTAGTTTTAGATGTTATTGAATGGTACGAGTTTTGCTACTTTGCTTGAATGCTTGAATTTTTTGACTTAGAATTTTCTCTTACGTTGTGACCATAGCCTATGATTAACCAGCTCTCACCATAATATGGACAGTCAAAAGTTCCCTGGTTTACGTAAATCATGTCAATTAGTCTCTCTGAAAGGTACCCTAAAACCAAGTCTCTGTCCTGAAAGCCCTCAAAATTTGCACGGAAATAGGTCCATCATTTTTACTAAAAAAAGACGTCCCACGATTTTTTTTCTATTTATATTTTCTAAATTTGGAAATTTTATTATTATAATTGGAAAGCGTTGACTTTTTTCTGCTCACCGCTCACCGCTCGTGTCCCACCGCTCACACGGTAGCGTCGTTGAGCCATCAAGTCAGCAAGCCAAGTTTGGGGAAATTTTGCACACACGGGGTCTACCCCATTTTTGTCATCACCATGCGAGCATGTGTGGGAGCACACGGACACAAAAAGTTCCGGATAGGCGCTTTTCAGTGCCTAATCCGGTCTGTCCGGATGATCCGAGTATCGTCCAGGGATTCTGTGAAGTGCAGGATGTCAAGGACCCTCTTTTCCTGCTCGAAAGTCGACCACCGGCCGGATCTGCTTCCCGGATCCGGATAGTCCTTTGGAAGTCCTTATCCCGGGACTTGCCTTCCGGATTGAACCTCTACCAATAAGTCTTACTCCTACATAACTCTCTCCTCAATATCTACCTACCTATATCCTACCTCCAATGATGATTGGGTTCATCCGGCGAAGACGTCCCTGTATGGTCATAATCCGGATTCTCTCACAACCAGTCCGGATCGGCCTAATCTTTCCTGGCAGGTCACACAGAGAACCCGGATGGTGAACCGGAACTACAACGACAGAAAGGTCAAGCTTCGGCCGGAGATCTGTCAATCCGGGATAACTGGGCGATCCGTGCCACTTTCCGGATTGCCCCGCCCAAGGACAGTGAGACCTCTTCAGAAGATCGGATGGCGTAAGTCCGGCACCTCCGGATCCTACCCAGTCCTAACGACGGCTATCTCACATGGACGTTACCCAGGCATCCGGAATAATGAGGTTTCCTTCCCATTACACGCCGGAGAGATCCTCCGGACCGGAATCCTAACCGTTCCGGTTTCTCTCCTCCTTCCGACAGACCGATCCGGCTACAGCGAACTTAGGCTCTACTGAGTCTGAGATAACTGGGCGATCCGTACCACTTTCCGGATTGTCCCGCCCAAGGACAGTGAGACCTCTTCAGAAGATCGGATGGCGTAAGTCCGGCACCTCCCTGATCTTACCCAGTTCTAACGACGGCTATCTCACATGGGCGTTACCCAGACATCCGGAATAATGAGGTTTCCTTCCCACTACACTCAGAAAGGAGTCATAGTACTGCAGTCGGATCCGATCCGGGTTTCCTCTCCTTTGTTCTATCCGTACTTCCTACTCATTCATTCCCTCTAGATCTGCAACATTCTCCTAACAGTCCGTGCACAAAACAAGTCAGAATAGATTGAGAACTAGAGCTTTATTGAGTGGGAAGCAACACAATACAACAATGGAGAAGGGAACCCTTCTCCTGTCCCTTATTCAGCCTTAAGTAGAGGCTGTAATCCCTAACTGAAGGTGGCGGCGAAGTTGGCCGCCCTCAGAAAACCCCTAACTGCGAGAAATCCGGAACTTCGCCCTTTGCGGAAATTCCGGATCTCGATCCGCTTTTTGCGCTGACAGAATTTTGAATTACAAGTTCGCCAAAAGTCAAAATCTGCCTATTCCTGCTTTTCCTAATTCTGATCTAACTACAGCTGTCTGCCTAAGCCTACCCTAGCTGGTGCGATGCTTCTTCGAAGCCGTCTCGTCCTTGGTGTGACTCGCGGGTCCGCTGATGGCGGAGGAACCTCCCCCGGGGGTCAAAAGTCGACGCTCTTGCAGCCTCGTAAATACCCTTCGCATGTTTGGGGAAGGGGCGATCTCCTCCTCAGAGTCTCCTGCAGTGGACGGATCCTCCTCCGATCCGTCACCCGATCCGGATCGCGCTGGTCTGGAAGCCTTCTTCGTCTTCCGAGGGCGCTGGACGGCTGAGGGATCGCCTCCGGTGGTTCTCTCCCTGTTTCGGCCGGTGGAAGCTGAAGTCGCTCGTGGACCTCTGGCGGACACTGCTCGTGAGGGTGCAGGCGCCCACTGCTCCACGATCATGCACTCCGGAGCAGGTGATGGAGCGGCCGGCGACATGGGTGCCTTACCCCGATCCGGAGACTTCGTCCGATCCGGCGTCCTCATCCGTGCTGGAGTCCTGGCCCTCTCCGGTGTTCTGGACCGAGCTGATGTCCTGCCCCGATCCGGATTTGGTGATTGCCCTCGTCCTGACCTAGCCGACCGTTCTGTGCTCTTCCGTCGAACCTGGGAGGAATGTGTCCGTTGCGGAACAGGGGTCTTCTCCCGATCCGGAAATCTTCCGGATTCCGGTGGCTGGGGAGTTCCGGCTGGCTGACTGGGTCCTGCGCCTGCTGGAGAGGCATGAACTAACTCCACCTCCCCTACTACCTCATACAGTGTTCCCGTTGGCGATCCGGGTGGGCCCGGATAAAGTACCCGCCTGGGGGTCCCACCTGAGGGCAGGAGCTTCTGGATTCCCTTGAGTAGGTCCTTCATCGAGCGGGAGTACTTTACCAGGATCTGCAGTGTTTGACGGGCAGAAGACGGATCTGCTGACTCCATCAATTGGTCATAGAGGTGCGCCTTGTTGACGACCTCTCCCGGATGACCCACCAACTCCCTGACCCGGCTGAGGACTACTGCTTGCTCCGCCTGGTGCTTCCGGATCTCCTCGCTCTTCTGGGTGAGCTCCCGGGTCATAGCAGCCACCTGTGCTGTGAGCTGTGCCTTTTCCGTCTCCAGGGTCTCCACCTGTTTCCGGTCCGTCCGCTTGGCCAATTCCCGGAGGATATTTCCGGGTCCACAGTGGTCCAAGGCCCGGTTCACTCCTCGAATGATGTGCTCCATCCGGAAGTACTGTTCCTGGAGTGCCGTCAACTCTCCCTGGACGCGCTTGAAGGGGGATTCCGGAAACTCAAACGTGGAGAGGTCGATGTCTCTCCAGGGCACTTCCCGGCTGGTACCGGCTTCCTGTTGTGGTGGTGGTGAGACTGGCTTCCGGACTTTTGGAGGGGACGGAGCGGAAGGCGGTTCCGGAACCGCTGTGTCACTGGAATCTTCCGTTCCGGCTTCTGCAACCCTTGCTTCCGGATCGATCCTGTACGCCACCTCGTCCTCTGCAATCGTCAGCATATCCTCTTCCGCTTCATTGATGCAGCCCTGGTGCTGGTAGAGATGGAGGATGTAGGGAGAGAGATAGGAGGGTTTCCGGCCAATGTGGGGGATGGACTTCTCTACGTATTCCTGAATTAAGCGACCCCAATTTACAGCTCGGACCCCTGACATTGCTCCAAACATGGTATTGGCCATGGTGATGCTAAGACGTTTAGGCTTTTCCGGACTAAGGATGGGCAGGATGAATTCTATGACTCTCCGCTCTCGGTGATTCCGGCAATTCCCAGGATGGAATCCGTCTTTTGGGTCCGGCTCCGTTCGGAATTTCCCTAAATAAAAATTATCCCTGCGGCTAGCCCAGCCCTCACCCTTCCCTCGCGGAAATCCGTAAACTGCAGCCCATACCTCTGATGTCCACTTTTCCGGATCCTGCCGAACTGTCCTAAACCATTGGTTGCCCCTCTCGAACAAGAATTCCCGCAAAGTGGCCTCCGCCCTGAGATTCCAGGGCTTGGAGAGCAATCCCTCACAACCCATCCGGCTAAGATCCTCTACCAGCTCATTTAACTCCGATTCTCTTGTTGGGACGGCTGGTGACACGGGTTTCACTGGAATGGGGACCTGCTCCCTCTCATCTCCCTCTCTTGCTTCCGGCATTTTACGTCGCGGCACAAAGCTCTCAACAATACCCGGATTCTTCCCTCCGGAACTCTGCCCGCTAACCACTACAGAATCCCAGCAATCCAACTGCTGGTGACTCGAAAAAGCAACTCACCACTCGTTCTCTCAACAATGCCGCTCGCGCAAATGGCCCGGAGAAGGAGAAAAACTCGTTTAAGTACTTTCCCTCTCTCCCAACGGGTCTGGTTCCTCAACCGTCTCCTTGTAACCGTTCGGATTCCGTTTGTAACCGTTTAACGGTCCGGACGCTCCGGACCGGACCGTTCCCAAACGGTCTTCTCAGGCTAATTTCCGGTCCGGCCAAAGTATCCGTTTTAACCATTTTAACGCGTAAGGCGGATGCCTAGAACCTTATTTTCTAAAACAACTAACCTACCCTAGGAAACCCTACTTTAATAACAATCTCAGGGTATTATCCGGATATTAACCCGGTTCGGAAGCCAATCCGTACTTCCGTGGATTTTCGGACTCCCACAGCATGTGACACGTGGACGACCCACCACAGGTGCACAACAATCATGTAATGCAACAAATCCAAAGGATGGGCAGAGACTAGCATGCACTCCTGTAGATGGCAAATTAGCAACAACAGGAGATTTTGTGTAAGAAACAGGCAGCTGCGACCCAAAGCATTGCAAGGACCCAAAGGAATCTTGTGCACCGCTATCATCATTGCCCCCCTCAGCATGCAGCAGAGGATATCCAGCAACAGTGCGCACCCATGGAGTTGTTGCAGAAGAAACTTGTATTGAATGAGCAGCAAGTGGCTGCACCAGCGACTTAAACACATGCGCCAAGGAACCGTGGGCGGGCTGGTCGTCCTCGTGGACACACTTGCTGCCCTCACCCAACAGCAAAGGACGTCCTTGTCGAGGGAGCTCAATGAATTTAGACTTGACGTCCGCAAACACGAAGGCCGGGATGTGTCCAAGTTGTCCCTCCAACAAGCGCCCATCGCATTGAATTGGCCGCGAACCAGAAACCGAAAAATTCGCACCTTCTGGAGAATTATTGGTGTTCGTGGTTTCAGTCCCAATGAAACCCCGAGCAGGAAAGTGGGAAATATGCTTCGATATTCGTGCGCGAGATCGACGACCTGGCCCGGCCAGCATATTTGCATATGCTGGCTTGGAGGACACACTGCCCCAGTTGAAACGCCGTTTATTACGGGGAATTCGTTGTGGTGGGGGCACATTGGGTGGAGACACTGTGGGCCATCCACGGCGATTGTGAGGAGGTTACAGGATGTGGATGGCACATGAGTGTAGCCAGTTCACAACTAACCCAACATTCCGCGAACAAATGTGTAGTGTTAAAATGATTGACAAAAAAAAAACTTAAACCCTCATGGCCAGAGTACAAAATACATATGTTAATTCCGGACAGTTGAACATATATAGCTATGGTACATGCGCAAATTCCATGGACCGTACACCACCACAGAATATGAATGCACATAGCCCACAATTGGAGGACAATCCATGCTGCACAACCAAGTAGAAGTTTTTGTGGTTCAAGCATGGATGCCACATTGTAGTGTGCCGAAATGAATGATGAAGAACCATGGAAAATCCCACCTGTCATAGCAGAACCTAGAGGCGGCGCATTCCCACCTGTCATAGCAGAACCTAGAGGCGGCGCATTCCCACCTGTCATAGCAGAACCTAGAGGCAGCGCATTCCCATATGCCGCGATTTTATACGTCTCACTCAAGAGAGGAACTGTTTGAACAACCTGTTTGTGTATTGGGAACGCCTTGGCACCACGGCCATGCGCGGACAAGTTGGTCCTCAATGCTGAAGAGGAAAATTGTGGATGTGAATCCCCCACATGTTTAAGACGGTAGCAGTTAACATCAGGCATGTGATTGCCATTTCCCATTGTGGCTAAAACGCACAAGCCAGAAGGCAACGGAGGACACAAACAAAGCTATTGCGTGTGAAGGCGATGTTGACTCTTGGCACACTTAGGGTTTTGCAGAGACCAACACTTCCTGTGCACTCACAATATCAAACACCCAGGGAAAAACAGTTGATATTTGGGTAACAACAGGTACTAGAACCGTAAACAAACTCATGAACGTAATTTTGCTCCTCGTATCCTCATGTGCAAGAATGGAAAAATCGTAGCAAGAATGGAGTCCATTGTGGCGGAGAACCTGAGGTGCTGGAATCGCACCGCTGAGGTCTCGGTAAGGGTCGGCACCCTGAGCCACCCGTGGGGAGCTCAAACCCATACACGGAAACGACACGAATTGTCCCAAACACGTAGTGGCAAAGGGTGCAAACGACACCCGGCTTTGGTGCCAGTGGACCCATGCATGGTAGCCACCAACGCCAGAACCTTATGCAACCCATTTTCAGCAACCCGAAAGCAATCCGCTAGCAACCCTTTCCCTAAAATCTATACCGAAGACACCAAAAGTGCCACCCAAAGGCTACCAAAATGGTGGCAGTCAGCCAGAAGGGTTGGCATCGCAATCATCACCCACCTAACCCAGGTCAACCCTGGCAATTCCCGACATATACCAGAAATGCAGTCGTAGCGGCAGTGAAATTCTGGGTTTTAGTCAGAATGGCAGTGGACACACACGCTGCCATCACCGACGGCCAGGGTTCATTTGGACATGTTTTCCTCTAGTGACTAGACATCCTTTATATTGAATACTATTACTATTCTTGAAATATAGAGTCCCCTCCATACCTACTACACTAGAAATTGTATTTAGTCTCACTCATTGTTTGGAGTTACAAAATGCTATATCTTTTTACTATTCATGTAATTTAATTGTTGACAATGAGATATACAATAAATAGTTATAGCATTCCATAATTCTAAATATTAAGCGATACTACATACAATATTTAGTGTAGTAATTGAAAGCCCGCTTACCTTCATATTACAACAACTCTAAAAAGAAAATCTCACACTTGAGTTACTCAACCTCACATCCTATAATTTCAATACTTTTACGTTTCCTAAAATAATGCAAAAGTTACCTCAAAGCTTACCCTAAACTAAAGTTCTCTTTCTCCTTTTTAACCCTTGGACCTTGCATGCGGACGGGGTGAAAATTCAGAAGCTTCAACACATTGTGTGTGTGTTGCCGTGGATAAGTTGGACTTGCTACGTGGAGTTTAGGGTTTAGGGGAGCTTCTGATCACTAGGGAAGCAAAGACCAAAACTTTGCGGAGCGGAGCAAAACGATTGCGGAGCGAATCGATGTTGATACTCATCATGTGAGTGTGTAGATAGGGATTTTGGTGTGATTTTAGGCGCCAAATTTCAACAGGGTAAAGTTGGTGTTTTGTGCGCGTTGTTGGATGGGCCAGAAATTCAAGTGATAGTTGCTGAGCTTCTGAACTCCTCGTCTTCTTCCTCTGCCTCTTCTTGGACATTGGGATTTTGTTTGTGCTTCACTAGATTCGAAAAAGTATCTGGTTTTGTTGAATATATACTTTGTGTGTTTCTGGGTGAGAGAAAGAGAAAGAGAGGCATTACCAGTCTATCTAGCTCAGTTTCTGTGTTTCTGATTGCTTCACTAGATTTGGAGGTTTCTTCAGTACCTGGTTTTGTTGAAGAATCTAGTCTTTGTGTGTGTGCTTTGGGCTAGGTGGTACTTCGATCAAGTGTTTGAGCATTTTGGGTTTTTCGTGCTGGATTTTTGGTTGAGGCAAGTCTCTCTTTTGTGTATTGAGTTCCTGAATAGATTTGGAAGTTAGCTGTCTGGTTGTGTGTTTGGCCAGGGTTTGCCCGGTATTGCGGTGACTCATGACCTACTTCGATTACGATACTCAAGTGTCGCATCACCCACTCTCTTACTGTAGCAGATGTTACATTATGTATGTATATCAGTTGCTGTTTTCGAAATTGGTATGTTGCATGTCTGAAAAGCCTTACTCTAACCCAGGAGCTTGAATGTATGCAGAATATTTATCAAGCAGGAGGGCTGAATCTTCAAGACTAGCCGGCTCTGACTTCTGTTGAAGGTATGACCACTAATATTTCTGGAATTATATAATTCTCATCCATCCTCACGATCGGAAGACCAGGCAGAATAATCACACTACTGAAGTGTGTCTACTCGCTAAGTTGCCCTTTTGACCCTTAAATGCAAATTATCAATATCAGTTCAAGCAAGAATTTTCAAACTTATGGAAGTGGACACCACTAAAGTGCAATCTACATAGAAAGTACCAATAGTGAAACTTTTGTTACTCACATTAGCTCAGATAGTTCCAAAACTACTCACTAGATGTTCTTAATTCTTAGAAATTTGTGGAAGGATGAGTGCCTCCATATGTGAGTACCCTGGCATTGTGTCGCAACCAGCTTTTATCTCCAGTGTTTGTTCTGCTTGCAGGGTCCTGGTATTACACCATCCATGACAGTATATATCCACTTATTCATAAGAAGTGTCATCCAAACTTGTCTGCAAACTTGTCAAGTAGTATTTACTGCAATAAATCCCTAGTAATCTTGTATCTACTAGATAATGCAATTTCGGATCTCCAAAACGAGTTCCAGTAACATCTGCTTCAATAAGAGACTGGGTGAGTAGTGTACTTCTGCTAATCCTAATCCCAATTGTGTATGCTCTGGGTGCAGTGTGTTAGAACCGTGAAGCCAGTTCGAGTGTCCTTTCTGTTACAGACTACAGTTGATTGCATTCCACGAATGTTACATGCTCATATGTTGCATGTCTGAAAAACCTTACTCTAACCCAGGAGCTTGAATATTTATCAAGCAAGAGGGCTGAATCTTCAAGACTAGCCGGCTCTGACTTCTGTTGAAGGTATGACCACTTATATTTCTGGAATTATATAATTCTCATCCATGACAATATTTCATCACAAGTTGCTGACAAGAGGTAGGGTTTTGGCCAATGTATGAACTCATACACCATCCATGACAGTATATGTCCACTTATTCATAAGAAGTGTCATCCGAAAAGTTATCATAGTGACATAAAATACCAACTAGCCCACTTCTCATAGGACATGGATGATTATAGGATGGTTAGCAAATCCAAGTCGAGGCTGTAGGCACTTTCCTTGTGATTTTTGGAGCTCATATGAATATTATAATTGTGTGATTTTAAGCGTCACTCAGAAAGTGTGAAGGACAATGGGGTGAGGATTATTAGAAGCTGCACAGACAGACAGCACGTCCTCGCTCAGGATGCAGGGCTGTAGAAATTGAACTTTGATATGTCAGGATAAAATTACTTATTAAAGTTGGTTGCAATTGAAGTAAATTTAGTGTTGATGTTTTGAAATGGAACTTATTCTGAAGCTTCAACACGGCAATTCCCGTACAATCAGTACCCTTAATGGCATCCAGCCACATAAGGGTCAAAGTCTAGAAAAATGTCCTGTCTGAGGTGAACTTAAGGCTACGATGCCGGATCTACCCAATCTGTAGAGCTGACAAAAGCTCCATACGGCCTTTGCAAAAGGCGATTAAGTCCTTATGCACAACTGAAACTTGAGTTTTCATGCATCAGTTAATTTAAAATTAAGTCTAGGTATGTGCAGAGTTTACGGACGCGCGTCCGTAACTCCAGGGTATTTGCGTAGGATAGAAGGATTTCTCCTCCAAAGTAGATGTGCACAGTTTACGGATGCGCGTCCGTAAACTCCAGGGTATTTGCGTAGGATAGAAAGATATTTTCTTCCAAAATATATGTGCAGAGTTTACGGACGTACGTCCGTAAACTCTAGGGGTATTTACGTAGTATAGAAGGAATTCTCCTCTAAAATATATGGGCAGAGTTTACGGACGCGCGTCCGTAAACTCTAGGGGTATTTGCGTAGGATAGAAAGAATTCTCCTCCAAAATATATGTGCAGAGTTTACGGACGCGCGTCCGTAAACTCCAGGGGTATTTTCGTAGGATAGAAAGAATTCTCCACAAAAACATATGTGCAGAGTTTATGGACGCGCGTCTGTAAATATATTCTTAGCTCTTATGTTCACCCAAAAATGTTCAGCACAAATTTTTTTTGCTTTAACGTTCGCCCAAAATTTACGAACATACGTCCGTAAATTAGACTATGCTTTCTTTCAAATATTGCACTAAATTGTAGTTTATTCTATTTTACAGATGGCATCCACAAAGAGACCTTCCATTGACATTTTCGCAAAGCTCCTCCTTCCTCCACTGCCAGAGGCAATCAAAGATCAAAGCCACAACGACCATTACAAGCCGAAGGACGATATTGTAGATAATTGGACAGTCGTTGTAGAACAAGATGAAAAAGATATGTTTGTGCTAAGATTTTCTTACCAAATAAAGACAGGATTAGAGGAACCCGAGAAGTGGCTAAATCTCAAATTTTGGACAATTGAGTGCGTAGTAGCCCAAGGGGACTACGTAGTGATTGACCTCGAAAAGAAGGAGGATAGAGTAACATTGATACTACACGAGTCTTACCATCCCTTTGACAAGAACGAGTGCGAAATCCGCAGTCCAAGTGCGGGTTGTTTAAATCTTGCGAAGGAATTCCAAGACTACGCGTGCAATGCGCCTTGGACGGGTAAGCACCTTGGACGCCTCTTGAATAATGTGACAAGAGTGAATGACGCCTTGTGATGAGTCACAATACTACCAATAGAAGAGGAGAACAAATTCGAGAGAAGGAAGTGCCTAACGGCACTTAATCATCAAGCATGCAAGAGCAAAGAAGGATTCACGAAGAAGAACACCGAAGATAGCTCTCCGAAGCTCGGCCACGGGATTAGGTTCCCTTTCCACGGAGATACAAGGAAGTCGCGCGGTTATAGGGTCCCTTACCCACGGAAATGGGTCCCTAGGGGCTTAGTATAGGAGAACTTAGAATTTAGAAAGAGGGGTTATTATATAAGTATGAAAGGTCTTATATGAGGAATATATAAGAGTATATAGGGATATTAGAAAGTATATAGGACTAGAATTACATTCTATTGGTAAGTATATGGGATTTTGTCAAAGACAATTATGAAGGAAGAATATTAAGCAATTACGAGGAGTATAAGGGCATATAGGAATATGGTACATTCTACTAGTATGATCATTGGAATTTAAATCAATCAATACAAGGATTTGATTATTCCTCAAAAAAGATTTGGAATGTAGCCGCGGCAAGGATATAGTAAAATCTTAGAGATACGAACATTGGAGTGGCTTGACGGTTATAACCGTTTGTGTTAAGTGCCATCTACAAACATCATAGATAGGTGGCTATCTAGAGAAGTAGAGATAACGACCACTCCAAAGTTAGATTTTGAGTTAGGGAGAAAAGACTATATAAAGGGAGCAATTTTAGGAGACTACACCTCATTTTCTACACAACGAAGTTATCTTAAATTTGAGTGTCAAGAATCACTTGAAGCTTTTGTAACTCTCCTCTCGGAGCACTTTTGCAATACATTATCTTTTCTACAAATATGCGTGTGATCTTTCTACCTCTCTCTCAAATTGTCTTACAAAGTTTGTCAAGCGGTACTTGGAACTTGAGTGATTGAGCAACCGAGAGTAGAGTAGATTGAGTAGACTCTTTTGAGAAAGAACTCAAAAGATAGTGCGAGGGTGAGAACAAAGCGCTCAAGACAAATTGGAGAATCAATGGGACTTTGAGAGAAATTGAATTGAGAAAGCGATTGTCAAACTTGAGTGAAGGAAACAAGATTATCTCTCAAAGCGGAACTTATCATTGATCTCCTCAAAAGGGAATTATAAATATACATGTGATTGAATGATTGAAGAATTATATGCATGTTATGCTTTAAGCAAAACCACTTAACGATTACAAACTCCTTCAAAAGAGGAGGAACTTATTATCATAAACTACATATTTGACTTACAAGTATTATGCATATTATATTATATAACATATGTTGGAGTATCGAACTTATTTTATGATTAACAAGAATGATGAAGACATAAATTTACATCAAAGTATGAATCTATATGAATGAAGTAATATTGATTTGAAATAACCTACTTACTACAATTGTTATTGAAACTTCTTCTCTTAAGATTCTTTGTGAGTTGTTGGATGTCATTACAATTTGAAGGATTATTCTATTCAAGAGAAGATCTCTCTCTCTCTCTTGAGTAAAACTCAAGAGAGTTATAATTACTATCGTCATCAAGAAACACTTTGAAGCAAAAGCGTGACATTGCAAAACAATCACTATAGATGTTGGAATATGTGAGGATTGAATATAAAGTAATATGTATACATATATTCAAGTTACAATATTATAAGTAGTAACACTTGAGCTGAAAAAGGAAGACTCAAGAATATGAGATCTTCTTCCTCACTATAAGAGTAATATTACAATTGCGCGATTGATGTTATGTACTACGAGCTCGAAATTGCTCACATATAACTTATTAGAAAATATATTACTATCAAGGATATTGTTACACCTCTTGAAACCTTCTCTAATCTAAGGATTCTTATAATCAATGATGCCTTACATTGAGAATGAGAATTTAAGATAAAGAGATTGTGTTCACTCTAATAATATATTCATATCATAAGGAGAAGAGAGGAATTATTAATTAGAGGACCGAACATATTAATGAGGCACGGTAGTTCTCAAGCGAATATAAATTTACGTGATGTCTCACCGTGAGTCTTCTTGAGCTAAATTGCAAGGGAACGACCCACGGGGTGCATCATTTTGGCGACCATGCTGGGGATTTCTTGCCATTAATGTGTCTCGGTGTTTTAAGTGTGAAAAGAACGAAAGCGGAGGTTCTTGGCGAATGTGTTAACTAAGCACGTGGAGAATCACGCCAAGAAGATCGGATAACCGCAACGTCATATCTATCAAATAGAACTTAGCGCATTCGGAGATAATGCACCCTACTAGTGAGAATGTCAAATGAGAAGAGACATACGGAAGACGACCGAGAAATATGCGATACGTTGGATGAATTAAACTTCATCACTTTTTGTGAAACGGTACTCAAGGAGATTGAAACTCAAGAAAGAATCTATCAAGTGGACATTAAAGAGTCCCGACTTTACAAATTGTGGCGAACAACGGGAGAAAATTCCAATGAACAACAAGCAAAATTGGAACATTAAAACAAAGGAGATTATAGCATACGACCAAAAGGAACTAATATCGAGTTGGCCATGGGAATATCCCGACTACATCAAAGAATCTAACAAAGCGGGAGAACGGATTAGCACCAACCGATTTCTTGACTTAATGGTATGTATGAACCGAGTGTACAACGATCAAGCGTGGAGATCTTTTGAAGAAAGGCGAATTAGTTTCACGTACCGATCGGAGTTTGAGAAAAGAATCAAAGACTTACCCGAAGAATTACAAGCCATCATCTTTTCTAAGGTGTGGAACAAAGGCAAGGATACATTGTGGGAATGCATGCCGGGAACAACAAATCAAAGTGGGTACCATTATAATCTAGAAGGATTCCTTTACGACTTATACTACACACGAGTAATGGTACCGGCTACAATCAATGATTCCTTGGTTTGAGAATATCCATTGCCGCGATAATTTACGAGAAAGATTAGAAGAAGGATCCGAAGAAAAGAAATTAATCGGACCACTTGAAGCCTCACATGTCGAAAGATCGATTTTGAGAAAAATTGAGGAATCAAACGTGAAAGGAGTATACGTGATTGATGATACTATAGAAGACATTGACACTAAAGGAATTGTGAGTCATTGGCCTTGGGAGTACCCGAAGTTTAGTTGGGATGAAAAGGTACTAACTCAATATGAAGGAGTAAAAAGGTTCCATGATTTGATGTGGAACATGCACAAAGTTTACAAGACAAAAGCAACCAAGAACTTTATCAAGAAACAAATTGGATTTACTTATTGATCGGAGTTTGAGAGGAGAATCTACGAACTATCGGAAGAACTACAAGCAAAGATATTCTCAAAGGTGTGGAATCACGGGAGAATTGGAATTGGGAAGTGGGCGAAAGACGCCACAAGTCATAGAGGGTATCACTACCCAAAAGAGGGATTATTATACAACTTGTACTTTGAAAGGGTAATGATCAAACTTTACAACGGACTAGGGAGATTGAAGAATAGTGAGCGGGAGATGATCAAATTAAAAGATTGAAAAATATGTCAAAGGAGAATCCATTGGAGAAAAGAGGAAGCTAGATCGAATCAAGAAGAGAGAGTATTTCCTAAGAGCCGTACTAGCGAAAGGATGAATATAGATGCACATAGAAGATGCCGGGAGGGCCACTAGGGTGATCTAAGATCATGCCAAGTAGTGTTAACGTACGACAAAGAGGAAAATAAGAATTGAGTCAAGGAGAATAGTGTGTCCTAAGAACCGTACTAGCGAAAAGATGAATATAGATGCACATAGTTGAAGCCGGGAGGGCCACTAGGGTGATCTAAGATCATGCTAAGTAGTGTTAATGTACGACGAAGAGGAAGACACTAGGGAGCGAAGTCGTTCGCCACCATCTAGGAGAGAGGCCGAGGCCGAACGTAAGCACATTAACCGTATGCAACATGGAGTAAACCCCAATAGCGAGGAAGGAAGAGCCGAGAGACAAAGAAAAGAGAGAGCGGAACGATACGAGAGACGGGCTAGACAAAGAGCCGAAGGTCTTGATGTATCTAGATCACCATCCCCACCACTAACAAGCGATAACCTAGACCGACCATCACCCTACGAGTACGGAAGTAACGAGATAAATAGAAAAGAACAAAACGAGCAAAGAGACACAATCACACCATTAGGGACATTTGAAACATACACAAGAGAGGGGACACCTCGGAATATTAATTTTGATCAAGACACACAAGAAAGCCTAGTAGAGGACGAATATTCAACAACAACTCAAAGTGGAGAACCAACATCAAGACAAGTCAACCAAACTTTTGAAGAATTTTTACAACAAGTAAGAGCTAGTGGAGAAAGATTTGACTATAGAGTATCAATTGTTACTAGCACAACAACATCCGGAACTACGTCACTAGGAACAAATCCTGGAAGTTCCGGAGGAGGAAGGGGAAGTGGAACTATAGCCATGTCGGGAGGAGTGCCACCCGCCCCGAGAAGAGGGAAGATACCTCTTCCCACATACAAAGGAAAAGAGGATCCGGACACTTACATACAAGAGTATGTCAATATATGTCATGCCAATCAAGAAGGAACCGATGCGGAGAAACTAAGATTGTTTCCGGTGACTCTTAAGAAAAAGGCACTAGAATGGTACACTCAATTTCCCGCGAATCACTTTGTGAATTGGAACGACTTAAAGACAACTTTTATCCAACGGTTCCGATCAACCAAATCGGAAGGGGAGATCATCAACAACTTGTCACATGTAAAGCAAAAGAAAGATGAATCAGTGGAAGAATTTTATGAAAGAGTAATGGTAGCCGCCGCAAATATTCAACCCGCGCCGGGTGAACAAATTAGAAAAACTTGGTTCATAAATGGACTAAGGAAAGAATACGAGAAGTATGTGAACATTTTACCAAGTGATACTTTGGAGGAAGCACTAGCTTCGGCACGAAAGATTGAAATGAGCAAGACTAAGAAAGAAAGGATGAAGGAAGACGAATCAAGTGGAGATTCAAGTAGCGATTCCGATGATGATAGGAGAAAGAAGAAAAAGGGAAAGGCTAAGAAAGCCGATGTTACTAAGGATGATTTAAAGGCTCTTAAACAAGAAATAGAGGAACTAGCCATCGGCACTCGGAAGTTTAGGACGGGAGTCACTTGCCGTAGATGCCGCAACGAAGGCCATTATTCAAATGAGTGCCAATTAAAGAGTTGCTCGAATTGCAATAGCACTACACACAATACAAATGAATGTGTTTATGATGGAAGAAGGCGAGAAAGGAGATTTGGAGTGAATCAAGTACAACCACAATTAAACAACAACCGGAGAAGGGCGGGAGCCGAGCCTCCGAGATTTAGAGATGAAGAGAGACCGCGGTTCGGGGAGAATCGGCGAGATATGAGATACCCCTATCAAGGGAGAGATAAGCAAAGGGATGATGAATACCCCTATTACGGGCAGGAATACCGAAGAGGAGATCGGTACCCGTACGACAATTACCGGAGGGAAGCGACATACCCCTACCGAAGCCAATACTACCCAAGGGAAGAAGCATACCCCTTTACAGGCGGCCCTAGAGGACCTATTAATCACGGGAGATTGGAGTACCCCAGGGATGTGATGGACAACAATGGCCAAAAAGCCGCGCCGAGAATCGGGTACACTGGCCTACCGCGACGGGAAGGCAACGCCGACGAGTGCTATTATTGTCATCAACAGGGTTATAGGAAACCGGAATGCTCATTGTTTAGGAAACATCAAGAAGAAGCGAATGATTACGCGAAGAAGCCCACGGTGGCGGCAAATGTAGTGACACCAAGTGTGTGTGTGATGACGAGAGCCCAAAGAGCGGCGAAAGAAAACTCTAAGGAAGAGAGTGAATCGGAAGATGAAGATAATGGAGATGATAGAAAGAGCGAAGACTCGGAGAATAGTGATGATGAAGATGGTGAGAACACCATAAAGGTGATGGATGATGATAGTGAAGATGAGCAAATGTCACAGGAGGTGCGGGATGCACCGGATGACTTAACATGGACGAAGAATCGGGAGATTCACCATGGAGAAACCGGTAACGCGAAGACGCCAAGGAGAAGGCGAAAGGAACTTAAGTCACAGGAGGTGCGGGATGCACCGGAGGACTTAGAACGGAAGAAGAATCGGGAGATTCACGATGAAGAAAGCGAAGAGCTTAGTGAAAATGAGAATGAGCCCATGATGAGGCGAAAGGAAAATGAGTCACAGGAGGTGCGGGATGCACCGGAGGACTCGGAATGGAAGAAGAAGCGGGAGATACACCGCCAAGTAACGAATACGATCAAGGAGATCCAACGGGAAGCGGGCGAAGATCTTTTAGAGCCAGAAGATCTGGCCCCAAAGTACCGAAAGTCAGCTAAGGGAAAAGCGACGAAAGAAGAACCCCAGACGAGGGTAGGACAAATTATTCGAAAAGTACTAGATTCAACTCAAGCGAATATCACAATAGGGCAACTCTTGGAGATAGTCCCTTATTGCAAAAGAAAAGTAATGGAAGCAATTTACACAAACGGGCGAGATGAGAGGGAAGTACCTCAAACATATCTCGTAGCCACAAAAGACTTTGATGAAGAAATGCCGATGATAGCGGTATGGACTAAGAATCGGCGAATATCTAATGTATTACTAGATGGAGGATCGGGAGTGAACATTATTACGGACACTATGATGGACAAATTGGGAATAGAAAAACAACTTGAAGTGGCACCATTTACGATCAAAATGGCGGATCAAAGGAAGGTTACGCCACTTGGGATCATCAAAAATTTGAAAATCAATATTGGAGGATTATCTTTTAAGATTACCGTGACGGTGATAAGGATGGAGAATCAAGAGAATAGTTACTCAATGCTATTTGGACGACCATGGCTTAAGCAAGCACGTGCCAAGCATGATTGGGGAAAGAGTCAACTAATTTTGTATCAAAATGGAATAGATGTATGTATTGGTACTAATCGAAGACCAAAGCTTCCGGATTCATCAAGACCAATCAATATCGAAGGATTTGACTGGGAAGCCGGATTGACCGATGAAGAGGAACAAGTAGTTTATCAAGCTTATCCAAGCTTACACCACATAGCCGATATGGAACTTGATGGATTGAAGCTATTATATGAAACCGAATGCAATATGGTTATGACAAGCATCGAAGGAGAAAACGTGGAGAATATCAACAAAAAGGGACTCGAAGCAAATACCAAGAAGAAGGAGAAACAAGTCCCTAAGCTCAAAGAAGGAACTCCAAAACAAAAGGAAGACATGGGAGAGAAACCGGTTTATCCATCTCACTTTTATGAGATGAAGGAAGGAGAGCAAGCGATTGATCGAACACCGGCATCCGAAGCGGTGAAAGGGAAAACAATCGCCGGATGGACTATCGAAGATGAAGAAATGATAAAGGAGATTAACCTTGGGACAACGGAGGATCCCAAAATGGTACGAATAGGAAAGGAACTTGACCCTACCTATGAAAACCAAGTGATTGAGATACTAAGAGATTATAAGGATGTATTCGCATGGACGTATGAGGATATGAAAGGGATACCACCTCACATTTGTGAGCACAAGATAGAACTCAAACCAAATACCAAGCCGATCAAACAAAGTCGATATCGAATGAATCCAAATTATGCGGCAAAGGTAAAAGAGGAGATCGACAAATTGCTCAAGGCCGGATTCATATACCCGGTAGATAGAGCGGAATGGCTTTCACCGATAGTGATAGTACCAAAGAAAAATGGAAAGTTGAGAGTATGTGTAGATTATCGGAAACTCAACGGAGCAACAAAATCCGACCCATTTCCATTACCATTCACGGAGGAGATTCTTGAAACGGTAGCCGGACACGAGATGTTGTCACTACTAGACGGGTTTAGTGGTTACAACCAAGTGAGGGTAACACCGGAAGATCAACCGAAAACTTGTTTTATCACGGAGTGGGGAGCTTATGCTACGAGAGTGATGTCATTTGGACTTATGAGTGCGCCATCTACTTTTCAAAGGGGAGTAATGACGATTTTCGCGGAGTTTCTAAATGATTTTATGAAAGTGTTTTTGGATGATTTTAGTATATATGGGACAAAGGCGGATCATATCAAGCACCTTAAGCTTTGTCTTCAACGATGTAGAGAGTGTGGGTTAAGTCTTAATCCGGAGAAGTGCATGATTTGTGTGACCTCGGGAAGATTACTTGGTCACGTGGTTTGCAAAGAGGGACTTTTGATAGATCCCAAAAAGATCTCCGTGATTCAAAACTTACCACCACCAACAAATGTCAAGAGTTTACGAGCATTCTTAGGCTCGGTAACATACCATAGGAGATTCATATGGATGTTTGCACAAATTACGAGACCTCTTTATGCTCTCCTCAAAAAGGATGAAGCATTCGAATGGACGACAAATTGCCAACAAACATTTGAACTAGTCAAGAGACTTCTTACGACAACACCAATATTAATGGCTCCAAATTGGTCAATGGAATTCCATGTCCATTGTGATGCATCAAACATAGCCATTGGAGCGGTACTAGCGCAAAAGGTGAATGGAAATATTGACTCACCTATATATTACGCAAGCCGATTACTAAATCAAGCGGAGAAAAATTATAGTACAACGGAACGCGAAGCATTGGCAATGGTATATTCGGTAAACAAATTCCGACATTACCTTTTGGCGAATCATTTCGTGTTTTACGTGGATCATCAAGCATTGTTATACTTGATAAATAGACCGATAATCTCGGGAAGAATCGCAAGATGGATGCTTCTTCTACAAGAATACGATTTTGAGATTGTGTATATGCCCGGAAGACGACACGTGATGGCGGATCACCTCTCAAGAATCGATAATGGAGAACCACCCACCGGAGTAAAAGACCAACTACCGGATGCCAACTTATTTTGTATGGAGGTATTAGAAGAAGAAGATGATTACATGGAAGAAAAGGAACGAGCAAGTGAAGAAAATAAACAAGGAAAGGAAAACGTGACACCATGCTTTGAATGGTACATGGTATATGTTCAACCAAAGGAAGATTGGAGAAAACCGTTCAAAGAATACCTCAAATATGGAAAGTTGTTAACAATAGGAACAACGGAAGAAGAACAAACACGCATAAGAAGAGCAAGTGAACCCTACATTATGGATGGCGAAAAATTGATACGAATTTCTCCTAGTGGAGAATCAAAAACATGCATAGAAGGACAAATTATTGAGGAAATCATTGCGGAAGCACATGAACAAGAAGGGAGACATCAAACATTTGAAGACACGTGGTTCACCATACTAAGTGGACCTTATTGGTGGCCAACAAGAAAAAGGGACGTATCAAGCTATTGCGAAGAATGTCCGATTTGTTTACAACAAAATGAAGGACGAGTACATGAACAAGAAAACGACACTTTAATATTAGATTCAAATACGGAGGATGAATCAACCACGGAGGAAAATCATGCTACGGATTGGAGAACGCCCTACTTTGAGTACTTGCGAAACGGACAAGTACGTGGAGAAAATATTACAAATGAAAAGTAACTTCAATGGGCAAACAAATGCAAGCGGTTCATTCTAGATAGAGGAACCTTGATAAGATTACTACCCAACGGAGATACGCGAATATGCGTTACACGAAGCCGAGGAGGGAAGCTAATAGCGGCAATACACAACGGAAAGGAAAAGCACTTAACCTTACCGATGACTAAACAATTAATATTCTTTAGTCCTTATTGGTGGCCAACGATTGACGAGGACATCAAATATCATGCGGAATACGAATGTGAAGAATGCATGTTACAACTTGATGAGAAGCAAGAAGAGATGAATCTAAAAGGTAAACAAACGACTACATCAAAGGAAATCTCACCATCGGTTTGGAGAAAACCTTACGTCGAATACTTATCATTCGGAAAGGTAACAAGCGATGATTTGACCGGAGAAGAAAAAGAACGGATTGCGAATAGAAGCCAATTCTTCGCCATTATAAATGGCAAACTAATGAGACAATTTGTTGCCAACGAGATACCAAAAGAATGCGTATCGGAGAGTCGGATACAAGGACTCTTAAAGGAACTTCATGAAAAACATCAAACATGTGAAGAAATGATAAAGCAAGCGACACAAGGACCATATTGGTGGCCTACAATGACTCGCGACATTCAAAGCTTTATCAAGCAAAGAAATGGTACTATCACAAACCAACAAAAGAGAGAGTCAAACAAACCGGATTGGAGAACACCAATAGTAGAGTATTTGATTCATGGAACAACCGGAGATCAACATCCATTTGAACAAGAAAATGGAACTTACTTTATGGAAGAAGGAGAATTACGAAAGGAAGTAAATCAAGGAGAAAGCAAAATTTGTATCGCGGAAGATCAAATCAACCATCTAATCAAAAGGGTACATGAGCAAAATGGTTATCATCTTAATTCAAATGATACAATTCAACAAGTATTCAACGGGCCTTATTGGTGGCCTACCATAGCACAAGATACGGAACATTATATCAATGGAGAATGTCCGAAATGTAAGAAGAAAGCAACAACTAAAATACAATGCGGAGCAATTACTACCGATCCACAAGAAGATTGGAGGACACCGTTTATTGATTACTTATCGCACGGGAGATTGACAACACCGGCAACAACTTCTCAAAGGCAACAAATAGCGATAAGAAGTAGACCTTTTCAACTCATCAACGGAGACCAATTAATCAAAGAAGGAGCCGATGGCATGAAAAGGAGATGTGTATCCGGACCAATTACCGAGGCGATCATCGCCGAAGCACATGAAGGCATTGCGGGAGGACATTTCGCCGCAAACATCACATTACACAAAATATTAACGGCTCTTTATTGGTGGCCTACTATGAAAAGGGACGTGTACTTATATTGCAAACAATGTGACATATGTCAAAGAGTAGGACCAAAAGTAGCAAGGTCCGCACAACCATTACACCCAATTATGCCTACAGAGGTGTTTCAAAGATGGGGATTGGATTTTATAGGACCAATCAATCCTCCAGCCAAAGGTACTAAAAATCGTTACATAATCACAGCCACGGATTACACTACCAAATGGGTAGAAGCAAGAGCACTTAAGGATAACACCGCGGCATCAACCGCGAAATTCATATTTGAGGAGATCATCACCAAATTCGGATGTCCGATTGAACTAGTTAGTGACCAAGGGAGTCATTTTCTAAATGAGACAATCCAAATCTTAACCAAGACATTTATGGTCTTACACCGTAAATCGACAACTTACTACCCTCAAGCCAACGGACAAGCCGAGAGCACCAACAAAGTCATTAAGACAACACTTACCAAAATGGTAAACGCCAATCGCACGGATTGGGACACAAAACTCTACGCGGCATTATGGGCATATAGAACGGCATACAAAGTCACCACAAAGCATACACCATTCTCATTGGTATTTGGGACGGAAGCATTACTTCCATTAACGTTCATTTACAACGAGGATAATCTTCAAAGGAATCAAGAATGGCATCCCGTTCTTAAACGGAGAATGGAACAATTAAGGACAATAGACTTGACCCGAAACGAGGCCGAAGAGAATATAGAACATGTCCAAGCCATGAGAAAAAGACGACAAGAGAAAACCTTAATAGAAGGAAAAAGGTGCAAACATTGTAAAAAGCCCTCGTGTGACACTAAGGAGGAGGGTGAAAAGGCGAATCAAGCAAAGGAGAAAGTTAACCAAAACAAAATTCCGAAATTTTACAAAGGACAAAAGATTTTATGGCATCAACGCATGAACAAACCCGGTCCAGGCAAATTTCGAATTCGATGGAGTGGACCTTATGAAATTACGGAAATTTACGGCAACAACACCGTAGATGTGAGCACATTACAAGGAGAAAATCTTGGGAGGGTAAACATGAGTAAGATTAAACCTTACCATGAGCCCCTTGAAGCAAAGGCATATGTTTTAGAAGTGAAGAACGCCACTGATACAAACCACCACGTTGGAGAGCCAAGTTTTTCATCCAACAAAAGAGAATTACGCAAATTCCACAAAGGACAAAAAGTGGTAAGGAGGTATATGCCTTACAAACAAAAGGCCATACTTTTCGAACAACAAAAGTGGGTGGGACCCTACACTATTACAAAGGTTCATGATGACAACACCATTCAAATCGAAAACAAATATCAAAAGGACCTTGGACGATGGAAATCTAGTACATTTTTACATTATGATTCGGTAAATCCCGATCAAGTTATTTCCTTTGACCAAAAAGACACAAAGGTATTAACACCACCAAATTACGACGAGATGCACCATAAAATGTTGGAATGCTACTCTATACAACCATTGAGAATTGGAACTTGTGATGATGCCTTTACAAAGATTAGATCAAAGACACAAATAAACAATTACCCTACTCAACTATTACCAAGGGGAAATGATCACGACAAAAATGTGCCACATTTGGATCAATCAACCACAACCACACTTTGTGATCATCATAAGGCAACATCAATTAAGGACAATGCACGCGTCAAGTACGGAACCACAAACAACGACTTAAATCATCGACCGGCCACCATGTTTACCATAATATGGTTACAATACGTGTGTGAGAGTTGGCACTTAATATTATTGGTACTATTAACCTACAATTGGTACTTACCACAACATAATTCATCCAATTACTCAACCAAAAACGATACTCATTTCTTCAATACAGAGATACAAAGCAAAGATCATTTTAATCGATCAACTTTGACAACAGCCTTGAAGACCCTATCACACCTTGAAGAATTTCAGGAGTTCAAAGGGACAATTTTTAATTTCTTGTCAAAATCTCATTTGGAATCCAATTTGTTTTGGAGGGGTCCGCGCAAGGCGAACCCCAAGAAAGGCGAGAACCCTGCACGAGGCAGCGTTCTCTTTAGTTTTCATCTGCACAAAGGCCACCACAAGTCAGAAAGAATTACCAAAACAAGCAATTACAACTGAAGGCTATAAAGAAATTACCTTTGTTTATCTCATCAGGAAGAAGATAAAAACACCACTAGAATGCCAGCTCAAAACCAATAGGGTTAAGAGACTTGCTGGAATCAACCAATTGCCACCAAGGATGATAACAAGATTAACTGAAGACATCATTAGCAGGAGTGCACCAAAAACGGCAGTAACAGAATCACTGGGATTACTCCTGGGAACCCCAAACCACATCTCACTTTTGAAGCTGTTTAGTTTCGATCACAATACAAGTTTGCATTGCTCCAAGAACTTTTTAGAGAAGTCCAAGAACAGCCAGTGGCTGATTCAGTTCACTGATCACACAATTTTACAGAGCAGTTTCGAATCACTCATCCCAGTCGCCAATACTTATCAGGAACAATGCATGTTTTATTCCAGTAGACTCAAGGACTTAGTGCAGCAGCTGATAGGAGGCATTAGTTTTTGGAAGATCAGAACAGAGGTTTTCAACATGAAACTCACTCCCAAAGAAAAGGGGAAAGCGGTCATGACTAGGTCCATTCAGGATATCACATTCTCCACCGAGATGGCCGCATTAGACTTCGAACCAAACCGCGAAGAGGAAACTTTCTTACAAATTATTGGAGTAGACAGGTTCGTGACCAGAGTAACCTGGGAGATCATGAATATCTCGGTAGTGCAGGAGGTTATAACCAATCTGAATCTTGATACAATGGAGTCCGCATTAAACGGCCAAGTCTTTCCTATTTTCCCTAAGGATTGGCGCAATAAGATGAGAGCTGTCTTTTACATTACCACATTCTCGGCAACAAGGGAGCCAGGAACTCCCAAAGTCAGGCCAATGGATCTATTTCCGAGCTACAATGAGAAAGCAAGGAGCAAGGCAGCAACGTGCAAGATTTCGGAATGCACCATTCAAGAAGCAAAGCGGCCACTGAGGTTTTTCAACTCTCTTTTCCTGTTAAGAACTAGTACAAATACTATTTCTTGTTCAGCTGTGTTACACATTACAGATGCTCTAAATGGCAAACAGGTTGATTGGCCAAATATATTTAGAGAGATCATAGTGGCCGAACTCAGAAATCTCAAAGAAGAGCTTTTCAAAGACAAGAACACCATATTGAGGTCAATGCTGGGACCCCCCCTCACTATGTTACTCATTGCCGAAGGTTTGTTAACAGTTCAGCAAGAGATAGGGGCCGGCATATTAATGCCTTCGGAATTGGAACAGACACAACCCAGCAAGAAGAGAAAAATTGAACATGAAACGCAACACACAAAAGGGAACTCATCCAAGGGTGCAGAAACCCTACAAATTCTGGTTGCTAGAGCGGAACCAGAAGAGACTAAAAATGTGCTTGTAAGCACATCAGGTACCAGCCAAACAACATTACAAGACATACATCAGCAAATTACTCAAGCTAACAAGCTACTGGAGAATTGGATCCTACATACAAATCACACATTGGAACACACAGATAAACTCGTTACAGGCTCCGGAATGGATCACCTGTCTTCACTCAACCAAATCTCAGAATTACAATTGCAGGTCCAGGACCTACAAGGAAGATGCAATGCAGCAGAAGAACAGCATAGCCTTACAGCTGCAGCCCATCAACTGGAGAAGCATGAACTTCAACAAAAATACCAACTCCAGAACAACCTATACGCTGCCGCAGAGGAACAAACTCGGCAGATGCTTACAGACACCCAAACGCAACTAAAGGAGACCCAACAAAATTATGAACTGCTACATAACCAGTACACTGCTAAAATGGAAGAGAACCGGCAGATCACTGCAGTCGCTCAGCAGGAGAAACAGAAGCTTCAAGGCGAGCAGGAGCGCGTCCAATCTGATCGCAGGTACCGCAACGAAGTCGCAGCCATGGCCGGACAGCGACTCCAGGTGTTTCGGAGTAGTGTCTCCGAACTTCGGCACGAGTTCGCGGCCCAGTTACAGGTTTTCCAGGAACAGGTTCAATCCTACACAACTCAACTGAATCAGTTAGCCACAGCCACACAGAAACTTGCGACTCCCGAACGTGTAAAGGAACTTGCCAAGATTGAAGCCTTCGACATGTGGGTACAGAGGAGCCCCGACGCGGAAGAGCAAATTTCGGCACAGACACTACTCTTCAGGGTTACCTCAAAACTGAACCATACTTTAAGAAACCTCAAGGCAGAATTGTCCCAGGCTACACAGGAGCGAGATGAAATGCAAAATCAAATGGACCAACAACAGGAAGAACATCCTCCGAAATGGGAGAACTTGTTAGGGAACGACAAAATCGAAGATCCAGAAAACCTCATCACAGCTACTATGAAGAATCTGCCACCGCCAATCAGTATTTTTCAATACTACCAGGCGTATAAACCCTTGATTCTGGCACAAAGTAGTCTACCGGATATCAGGAACAAGAGCCACATCTCCGAAGAACAATTTCAGATCTTGTGGGTGAAGGCCACTCCAGCAGCCAAGGACCTCTTAGTCTTCATGTGGATCCTCAAGGATCTTACAATACAAAAAGGGGTTGTTGAAATCACCACAGCAAACCCTAACTTCTACCTTACAAGATTTTGTGTCACAGCCCTCACCCACATCGCAAGACACCATGAGGAGTTTTACAACAACATTGAAAATAGGAAGAGCCTTCCACAAATCGAACCCTATGATCCAGAAATCATAAAGGAGATCCAAGATCTCACAAACTCGAAATTTCCACAATTCCTAACGGCACTTGATGAATTGGCAGCAGAGGATACTAAATTATTACACGAGGCTAGCCACCAACACCACAACCTCATCAGAAAATTTCCGGATTCGTTCCCACAGGCATTTCACAGGATTCAACTACAAGGTTACATCACAAGGGCACTTGAGGATAGGAAGAACACTTTAGAGCAAAGACAGATCACTACACCACATGCTCGAACTCTCCTCTACCTTCCACAATACGATCCAGGGAGTATGAAAATTCCTAAACGATCCTGAGGGCAGGATCTCAACCTAGGGAGGGGGTAAATGATGAGTCACAATACTACCAATAGAAGAGGAGAACAAATTCGAGAGAAGGAAGTGCCTAACGGCACTTAATCATCAAGCATGCAAGAGCAAAGAAGGATTCACGAAGAAGAACACCGAAGATAGCTCTCCGAAGCTCGGCCACGGGATTAGGTTCCCTTTCCACGGAGATACAAGGAAGTCGCGCGGTTATAGGGTCCCTTACCCACGGAAATGGGTCCCTAGGGGCTTAGTATAGGAGAACTTAGAATTTAGAAAGAGGGGTTATTATATAAGTATGAAAGGTCTTATATGAGGAATATATAAGAGTATATAGGGATATTAGAAAGTATATAGGACTAGAATTACATTCTATTGGTAAGTATATGGGATTTTGTCAAAGACAATTATGAAGGAAGAATATTAAGCAATTACGAGGAGTATAAGGGCATATAGGAATATGGTACATTCTACTAGTATGATCATTGGAATTTAAATCAATCAATACAAGGATTTGATTATTCCTCAAAAAAGATTTGGAATGTAGCCGCGGCAAGGATATAGTAAAATCTTAGAGATACGAACATTGGAGTGGCTTGACGGTTATAACCGTTTGTGTTAAGTGCCATCTACAAACATCATAGATAGGTGGCTATCTAGAGAAGTAGAGATAACGACCACTCCAAAGTTAGATTTTGAGTTAGGGAGAAAAGACTATATAAAGGGAGCAATTTTAGGAGACTACACCTCATTTTCTACACAACGAAGTTATCTTAAATTTGAGTGTCAAGAATCACTTGAAGCTTTTGTAACTCTCCTCTCGGAGCACTTTTGCAATACATTATCTTTTCTACAAATATGCGTGTGATCTTTCTACCTCTCTCTCAAATTGTCTTACAAAGTTTGTCAAGCGGTACTTGGAACTTGAGTGATTGAGCAACCGAGAGTAGAGTAGATTGAGTAGACTCTTTTGAGAAAGAACTCAAAAGATAGTGCGAGGGTGAGAACAAAGCGCTCAAGACAAATTGGAGAATCAATGGGACTTTGAGAGAAATTGAATTGAGAAAGCGATTGTCAAACTTGAGTGAAGGAAACAAGATTATCTCTCAAAGCGGAACTTATCATTGATCTCCTCAAAAGGGAATTATAAATATACATGTGATTGAATGATTGAAGAATTATATGCATGTTATGCTTTAAGCAAAACCACTTAACGATTACAAACTCCTTCAAAAGAGGAGGAACTTATTATCATAAACTACATATTTGACTTACAAGTATTATGCATATTATATTATATAACATATGTTGGAGTATCGAACTTATTTTATGATTAACAAGAATGATGAAGACATAAATTTACATCAAAGTATGAATCTATATGAATGAAGTAATATTGATTTGAAATAACCTACTTACTACAATTGTTATTGAAACTTCTTCTCTTAAGATTCTTTGTGAGTTGTTGGATGTCATTACAATTTGAAGGATTATTCTATTCAAGAGAAGATCTCTCTCTCTCTCTTGAGTAAAACTCAAGAGAGTTATAATTACTATCGTCATCAAGAAACACTTTGAAGCAAAAGCGTGACATTGCAAAACAATCACTATAGATGTTGGAATATGTGAGGATTGAATATAAAGTAATATGTATACATATATTCAAGTTACAATATTATAAGTAGTAACACTTGAGCTGAAAAAGGAAGACTCAAGAATATGAGATCTTCTTCCTCACTATAAGAGTAATATTACAATTGCGCGATTGATGTTATGTACTACGAGCTCGAAATTGCTCACATATAACTTATTAGAAAATATATTACTATCAAGGATATTGTTACACCTCTTGAAACCTTCTCTAATCTAAGGATTCTTATAATCAATGATGCCTTACATTGAGAATGAGAATTTAAGATAAAGAGATTGTGTTCACTCTAATAATATATTCATATCATAAGGAGAAGAGAGGAATTATTAATTAGAGGACCGAACATATTAATGAGGCACGGTAGTTCTCAAGCGAATATAAATTTACGTGATGTCTCACCGTGAGTCTTCTTGAGCTAAATTGCAAGGGAACGACCCACGGGGTGCATCACCTTGCTAGAGGCAAAAAAATGGAAAGAAAAAGAAAAAGAACCTTCCATACCTATACGGAACAAACGTGTGCCTAAGCCCATCCCAGATACTTCAAGACCCTCTCAGAGTGGTGCATCAAGAGGGAGCAAACAAGTAAGCAAACAAGTAAGCAAACGCTCTCACTCACAGATGGAGTCGTCTGGGCTCACAGAGGGGCTAGACGTCAGTTCTACTCTTACTGTCGCCCTTCTCCTCAAAAAGGGACAACGCCCTGACGCTGAACTATCTACAAAGATATTCCAAGAGTTCGACGAGAAGACAAAGGGATGCTGGCCACTTGGTAGGTATTTCACGTTCGACGTGGACGTTTACAAGTGCCACCCTGGGACCGAGAGTATGAACACCAGGGCAAAAGAAGAAAGCGGGGTGTGGTGGCAAATGAACAACCTCATGAATAACCCCAAACTCGACAGACAAACGATTTGTGTGATGCCGAAGGACCCGGTGGTTGAAGTCACAGAGAAGAATTGGCCAATCCTCAAGGAATGAGAGTTCTACATAGTCGACGGCTGACACAGTGTGATGGCTGCAAAAGCTCTCCTCGAAAATGATGAGTGGAAAAGTCCTTTGAAGGAAACAATCCGATACTGGAAGACATTCATCGTGCATTCCAAGGACTCGAATCAACTTATTGCAATATCTGCTTTCATGAACCAAGGCAACAAAGTGAGGCAGTTTGAGGCTTCATGGGAGCCAACATTGTCGCTGGGAGGACCTTGTGGGTGGAGCACGAATGCCCCCCAAAAGAAAGGGAGAATGCAATAATTAAGAATCCTAAATGGCAGGTAAATCACTCGATTGATTTTACGAACACGCGTCCGTAAACCTCGTCTTTCTCCCGCCAATATTTTAATTGTTAGAATTCTCTCTGTATTGATCTTCTGACGTTCATGCCTCTTGCAGACATTCAACAATGCGATCTTAACAAAGTTCTCCAGTATTGATATGAAGACAAACGGCAAAAAAACAATGCAGGAATTAAAAGGTGAGCTCAAGCTTATTACAGCCACAGAAGAGACATGGGCAATTTGGTTGTGACTCTTTGATGCTCACAACAACGGGGACCTGTGAGGCCAAACCGCCCACCCTTAAGCGTCCTAGTCCGGGTGGGGGAATGGATGTCACATTCGTTTTGCATAGCTCCCTCTTACCAACTTCATTGGAAGTCATTGCATTTCTCATTAATTCGTACACACCAATTTATTCCATAACAAGGTTATAAGTGTTTAAAAACACTCTGCTATTAGTGCTCTCTTAACAACCCCTATCACTTCCCACACAAATGCACACCTGCTTATATGCATATCTAATTATCTAACCAAACCATCCCTCTCAACTTGGGGTAATAGACATAGCCAGCCCACCATCCAAGATCCCTAAGCCTCAATTGCAGTTGCACCAATCCTTCCTTTGCTGTTGCTCCTTCAAAATCTCCGATTGATAAGGTTTAGGGCATCATTCTTTGTTTTGTAGCAACCTTAAAGCTCCTGCACTCGCTCTTTCACAAATTTCTGCAAAGGTACCGAAATTGGGTTCACGAGCTTTCTCTAGTTGTGTCGATTTAGGGCCGTTGTTGTCAGGTATAGCGCCTCAAATCAGATTCCTTAGGTACCGAAATTGGGTTCATAACCTTGGGTTCACAAGTTTTTTCTAGTTGTGTCGATTTAGGGCCGTTGTCATCAGGTATAGCGCCTCGAATCAGATTCCTTAGGTGCCGAAATTGGGTTGATAACATTGGGTTCTGTGAGGCCAAAACCCACCGCCTTTGCCACGCATGCCCTCAAAGATTTCCCTCTTGCAAACTTGGTCCTGGCTGACGATTCTTCACTAGTGCATGACACCTCGCTGAGGCTATGGCTTGTTGATTCCATGAGGCACATAAGTCTTTAATACAAGTGTTAAAAAAACACTTATATAACTTATCATCGCCTCCTCTTCCACAAGTCCCTCACAACAACTTCCCAAGTTCACACCTTAATGCAACTATGAATCTAAATATCGCAAGTCTAAATACTATGAGAGTAAATACTATAAGAGTAAGTACTATAATACTATAATTTCCAACACTAGAAGTCTAAATTTTAGAAGTCTAAATACTAGAGCTATGCACTTGTTTCTAAATGCTTTTAATCTAACACTACATCTAACAATGCAAAGCTCACTTCAAGACTAATTGACCTTGGCTTTTCACCTTGAAACCTTGCACACACACGTGCTCCTTTCTTGCTTCCCACAGACCCACACTTATAACACATGGGGTGGCCTTCAAGTCTCTACAAGTATCTTCAAGTCCCTACAAGTCTCTATGAATTCTACTAATTCCACTAACCTTCTACTAATTCCCACACAACTCTAACTCTAACACTCAATTCTATGAGAGGAACAACAAGAGGGAGAGAGAGAGAAGGAGAGGGGAAGGGAGAGGGTGAGCACCCCTCAAAGGGGTGCCAAAGGAGCACGAAGGAAAGAGAGAGTGAATAGGAACACAAGTGAGTGAAGAAGGTGAGAGAGAGGAATAAATAGGAGGAGGGAAGGGGTGAGCACCCCTCAAAGCTCAAGATAAGCCCCTCGATCCTCTCCTACTTTGTAGGCTCTCATCCTATCCTTTAAGCCTTCAACTCTTAAACCAACAACATAGATCCTAATTCAAACATTTAACTCAAGGAGCCACCCTTGGTTCACCACACACAATGCTCACCTAACTAAGGAACTTTCTTCACACCGCAAAACTTCTAATCAACCTAAGGTCTAAACATAACTTCACTCAAGCCTCACTCTTTTTATATTTTTGTGAATAATCATAAAACATCAAAACATAACTTCTAATAGTTTCAAAGGGTTAAGGACACATGTGGGCACCATTTTGGGCTCACAGGACCTTGTAAATCCAGAGACGGAGAACACCTACAAGACTGACTCGAATGTGAAAATACCTCCAATCCTAAGAGATTTCTTCCGTCCCGTCCAAGGGTTGCTTGACTCAGAGTTGTACAGAGCGGCAGTCCACATTCTTCTCGAAACTCCAAGAAGGACTTTACCTTACCCCAAAATCTTCTTGAAGCGACCAAAGCACATGAAGCCTTCCACATACTACATTGAGGAGTGGTGTGAATATAGGAAGAAAAAAACTATGGCCATAAGGGAGATAAGCAAATTGCTACCCACCCGCAACCTCACAAATACAGGTGGTGAGATTGTATGGGAGAATTGGAGGAAGCTGAAGGACGAGTACCACATCAATGGGGTCTCCATGCGAGCTATGATAAGAAGGGCATCCATTTTTCTGGCCCAACGATTAAGGAGGAATGAAAAGAAAGGCTCCATCGACGAAAGGGAGACAAGGTTGTACTTGAACTTCCTCGACAGAAAGAAAAATGCGAAGTTCGGGGGGATTGCAAGATTTTGTACAGTCGCTTCGTCCATGAAGTTCGGAAAATGGGACACCCGTGCTTCAAGAGCCTCCGTGAGAGATGACCCTAGGGGGTGTCCTTTCGCAATATTAGATTTCCGTGCATTCCCCGGAGCTTGGAAACAAGAGGGTGCCGGAACCCCTTTCTATGAGCCATTCTTTGGAGCCTTCAAGACCTATCGGTCGCCTGCCCTCCTCGAGCCAAATGTGTGGCCTTGGATTGTAGAGCAAGAGAGGTCCGCGGCAGTCCTCCAACTCTACAACTCAACGATGAACCTCTAATACGACCTCTACCACAGCACATACATCCCGACCAAGACGGAAAGGATCACTGTTGTCCAAGAGGCAAGGGGAGTGAAGCAAGTGGGAGCTGTGCAACTTTATTTCCTCACACACAAGTCTTCACCAACTGGGCAGTTGCCTATTAAAGCTAGCGTTGTGTTCAAGAAAGTGTATTCGTTGCCCGCACCACACCCCAAGGAGCTCATTGAGAAGACTATGTATGCAATCTACCCGGCGTACGAGCTCCGAATGGATTTTTACATTGGTATCCTAAAGGCTTTGACTGGGATGAGTGAAACGGTTTACAATGTCTTCGGAGGCACCAAATTCGTTTATGCAGCATTGGTGAGGAGTTGTTTGCCATTTTTCTATTCTCAGATCCCCCTGATGGAATTTCACAGACGCTCGTCCGTATAATTGTCATGTATCTTCATATATTAGGTTTTTCCAAAACATCTTGGCTGGGTAATTTTACGGGCGCGCGTCTGTAAATTAGACTACTTCATGTTGTCACTTACAGTCATATCTAGCCTCACATTTATTTGTCCCGACCGCATTCTCCCCCCCCCCTCTAACTCTCGTTGGTATGTTCCAGATGCTTGGGTTGCAGGTGAATTCTTTTGTTGATGTTAGCGACTATGATGATGCAAAGGCCCACAGGGTTAATGCCTCTAAAATGGACATCCTAGACATCCTAGACGTGTTTTCTCCCCAACAGGTGGTGCTGCTTGCCTCTCGAAATGAGGCAATGCCTGAAATGGAGATAGACATTGACGGAGACCAGGATACATGCTCCCCAACAAAGCGGCCCACGACACACGAAGATTTGCACAACCTTGTCCATGATCCTACCACAGGTCTTTCCGTCCTGGGCGCAGACCACATGGATACACAAGAGATAAATGTTACCGTCACTCCATTGAAGGTCCCTCATCCCCCTATTCTTTCATCTTTTGGGACTCCCACTTCTCGTGTTGGATTTCCTTCCACTGCAGGTCCATCTCGTGCTGCGGGGATTATGGCAGAGAAAGATGTGGAGCTTGCAATAGAAGCCGGATGCACAGCTTCTTCCGGGGGGGAGTCTCAACAGGCAGAGCTCCCAGCTATGGAGGGCAGGGATGTGCTGGAGATGATCTTGAGGCCCAACCTCTCTTTCTACCGTGAGAGCCGACGGAAAAGGAACAAGACTCCTTACAACGAATACCCTGAAGGCGCGGTCTTGGACCTTTCCGATGAAGATGAGGACGAGGTTGAGATGTACAATGCCATCTCTGCTTTGCCTACCAAGCCTGGCAAGGTGAAGAAAGAGCCAATGTCCGTCTCCGAATTAGACGAGAAGTTGGAGAAAAAAATGAGGGAGGAGCTTGACCAACGGCTCCAAGAAGCCAACGAGTTACAGGCCAAGAAGATGGCTACCATCCAAGCTGAGATGGAGCAAGCCAGGTTGGAATCCGCTCGCAGGCACGCCGATTTCATGGCTCAAAATCAACAGTTCATGGCCCAAAGCCAGCAATTCATGAGCCTAATTTAGAGCTTGCAGGGGAAACCTCAGGTGGTGTATGCAGCTCCCGTGGGCGGCATGCCGATGCCCACCAATCTCATGCCGTCTGCATCTAGTAGCCATGCAATATATATACCAGATAATGCCTATCCAACCCCTCTGTTGAACGTCCCACCCTCTCCCCAGATTGCTGCCACTCCAGAGCCCTCCTCCCGACCGACAGAAGAGGAGGAGAGCCCGACACGTGAGACAACAGGTGACGCCAAGATAGATGTCAATAAAGACAACGTCCCCATCGGCGATGAAGATGTGCATATGCAGGGGAGCCAGGATGCCGCAGAGTTGGAGCAGCCTTACGTAGATACCCAATCCTCTCAAGCGGCTGGACACACCTTGTTGGTGAACACAGATGGACTCTATGATTTCACGGCCGCGCGTCCGGAAGCTGTGCCCATGGTGACGAGTCCTGGTGAGGGAGGCACTACTGGCGCGGACCTCGCCGTTGAAGAGGTAATCAACCAATGAGCATGCCTCCCACGTTGCGGACGCGCGTCCGTATGTTCCCTGTTTGCCACCTTCGTGGCGGTGTATATTTTCGAGTTCAACTCCGGCCTTCTGTGAGCCCAATATGGTGCCCACATGAGGTGTTAACCTCAAAAGTTCAATCAACGGTTGCTTTTACCTTTTCTTCAATTAATCAAAATTCCAAAAGAAGTGAAGCTTTTGTGTTGGGCTTAAAAGGGAGGGTTGACTTCACGGCGGGGAGCCGGTAGCGGGGAGCCGGTAGCGGAGAGCCGGTAGTAGAGAGCCGGTAGCGGGGAGCCGGTAGCGGGGAGCCGGTATTTGGGAGCCGGTAGTTGGAAACCGGTATCTGGGAGCCGGTAGTTGGGAACCGGTATTTGGGAGCCGGTAGTTGGGAGCCGGTAGCTGGGAGCTAACTCTGGTGGCAGAGGAAAAGAAAGGACGAAGGGCGGAAAGGAGACGAAAGGGGGGCCCAGGGCGGTTCAACATTAGGCTGTGAACATTAGTTTGAGATCAAGTTAGGCCTTGAGGCACATTAGTTTGAGATCAAGTTAGGCCTTGAGGCACATTAGTTTAAGATCTGGTTAGGCCTTGAGGCACATTGGTTTGAGATCTGGTTAGGCCTTGAGGCACATTGGTTTGAGATCAAGTTAGGTCCTGAGGCACATTAGTTTAAGATCAAGTTAGGCCTTGAGGCACATTGGTTTGAGATCTGGTTAGGCCTTGAGGCACATTGGTTTGAGATCAAGTTAGGCCTTGAGGCACATTAGTTTAAGATCAAGTTAGGCCTTGAGGCACATTAGTTTGAGATCAAGTTAGGCCTTGAGGCACATTGGTTTGAGATCTGGTTAGGCCTTGAGGCACATTGGTTTGAGATCTGGTTAGGCCTTGAGGCACATTAGTTTGAGATCAAGTTAGGCTTTGAGGCACATTAGGCTGAGATCGAGGTTAGGCTTTGAGGCATATTAGTCTGAGATCAGGTGGGCTTTAATCAGGTTGAGGCCTTGGGGCAGACTGGATGGAGATTGGGTTTCGGCCTTGAGGTAATGTGAAGGGAATTCAGAGCTACGGAGGATTTATGCTTCGTCCTGGGCAGCTGCAAGGGAATTCAGAGCTAAGAAGGACTGAGGCCTCGGCCTGGGTCGGCTGCGAAGGGGGTCAGGGCTGGGAATGTAAGCCAGAAGTGTGAAGTGGATTCGACCTCTTGAGAATCAAAGGGGGAGCCATTTGGGAAATAGGAGGTTTTAAGTTGAGTTGATAATGGCAGGGTCCCAATACCTTGCAATGTAGTAAGGTGGGTAGTGGGCATTTTGAAGGATACAGTAGGTAGGGCTTAATGTACTTTCAGAATGTGGAAAGTGCCCTCGGGTTTAGGAACCACATTAGTGATTCCGATGACACATGCAATATGTAAGAGGTTAGAAGAGGAAAAGAATGGACTGTGGTTGTGAGTAAAATGGGTGCATATGTATTTTTTCAATACTAATGCCTTATGAGGTTGAATAAAGAGAGTGTGCTTGCATTTAAGTCATTGGGTTATGAGTATGGAGGTTCCCACGCTAAGTTTCTACAAGGACATGTGAGCCATGGATTCCCATCCGGACCACAGACGCTAAGGGTGGGGATTTATGGCTGACACCTTCCCCCCGCGAGTGGACGCATTTTTTCTAGCATAGATTCCACTAACTTCAGGAGAGAGCGCTAGATTTTTTGGCTCATCGATAGATGTCCTTTGAAAAATGTATATCACATGTTGCATTAATAAAAAAATTTGAACTAGATAGTTCGGATTATTTTGGCCTTGTATTTCTTTGTTGAATTTATTCATGTTTGTCAATTGGTTTTTGTGAGTAGTAACATTCACCCAGATAGAATGTTTCATCACAGGGTACGTCGAAGATAGCTCGCAACCCCTCTGGAAGACCAAGTCGGCCCATGATGAAACCATTCATAATATTTGACCTCAATGGGGTGCTTTGCCATTCCAAACATATCCCATAGAGTGCATCCAGGGGGCCCTTCCGTAGTCCACAAGACATGGATTACGACGGACAATTCGATGCCTTCATTAACAACAAGGCCGTCCGGGCCCGACCCGGCTTGAGGCGCTTCCTTCGTGAGGTCCTTGGCTTGGTGTGAGGCCAAACCCCCCACCCTTAAGCGTCCGTAGTCCGAGTAGTGGGTTTGGGCTCACATTCCTCCGCGGTATTGGATTTGGACTTGGATGAGTCCATAGTGCAAGGTTCACCCTTCAAGTGGTCTTGGATTTAACTTTGGTCTTTGCTTCCTTTGTCTTGCCATCGCGAGAGTGCTCCACATTCTCCATTAATTTGTGCACGTGGTTTATTTTTAAAGAGAGGATGCAAGTGTTAAAAAACACTATTCTCTATAGTCAATCTCAAATACATTTACTTGTGAAAGCCACACATAACACTAACTAGCATAATGTAACTAACTACTTGTCTATGAGCTAATTAAGTAGGCTATCTACTAAGCTCCTTCATGAACCCATCTCTTTACTTTCTAATTACATAAACCTAGCTCCTTCATAAACCCAACTCCTTCATGAACCCAACTCCTTAGCTTCTAACTAAATAAACCCAGCTCCTTTATAAACCCAGCTCCTTCATAAACCCAGCTCCTTCATAAACCCAGCTTCTTAGCTTCTAACTAAACAAACCCAGCTCCTTCATAAACCCAGCTCCTTCATGAACCCAGCTCCTTAGCTTCTAACTAAACAAACCCAGGTCCTTCATAAACCCAGCTCTTTACTTTCTAACTAAACAAACCCAGCTCCTTCATAAACCCAGCTCCTTCATGAACCCACAACTTTGTAGTTGTAATCCCCAACTACCTCACTAATTATTCAAGCCCTTAACTAATCTTCCTACCTAATTTTCCTAATTCTACTAACAACCCCTTTCTAATCACACAATTCTTCTCTAATCCTAAAATCCTAAAATCCTAGAGAGGAGAGGGGGAGAGAGAATTTCCTAACTTCACTAAGACTAACTAATCCACACAAGTATATTTTTGCACTCATCACAACCTCAAGTGCTCAACTCTTAAACATGGAACTTGCAACCACGTGTATTCAAAACATGAACTTTAAGTACCACAAATTGGAATCATGAATTAACTTTAAAATCCTTCACGTCAACACTAATTCTACCAAGAGGTCAAGCCCTCTTCAAGGCTAACAAGCCTTGGCTCTCAAACTAAAAACTAAGCACACACATGTGCTCCAATATGGCTTCCCACACCCACACTTATAACTCGTGGGGTGCCTTGGAGCACAAAGGAAAGAGAGGATGAGTGAGGGAAGAATGAGGGATTATATAGTAAGCTTGAGGGGGTGAGCACCCTCAAGGCTCACGATAAGCCCTTGAGATTTCCTCCTACTTAGTAGGCGCCAATCCTATCTTCTAAGCCTTCCTCCCTCAAATGATCAACAAGGATCCTAATTCGAACATTTAACTAGCCTTGGCTTTCTACCTACCACACTTTACCAAACTTGGGATGCTTCAACCCAAACTTAGCCTCCTTCGCTTTCCGCCGCCATAACTTTCTCCCCTTACTTTCCCAAATCGTTGCTCACCACTTAATTCAAACCACGATGCTTAACTCGTGATTTGATTGGTGCTTTGAGAATTTGCTTATCCTCCACCTTGCATTCTTCCTTGGACCTTCCCCATTAAGTGGCCATGATGAGGTGGTCCACTTGTGCGCTCCATGTGATCCTCCATTCATCCCAATTCGAATGCACTTGCCTCTTGAGTCACTTTGGTTGTCTCCATCCATTTGTACTAGCCTACTCACTAACTACTCAATCCAAGTTCTCCTTACCTATCCTCATTCACTCAAATCCTTCCGAAGGTAAAAACACAATAACAACTCACATCCTAGCCTCTTACAACATGGTACTTCTAAGACTAACATTTCACTCTTTTTATATTTTTGTGAAGTAACATGCTACTTCAAAGTGCATCAACTAACGTTTCAAGGGTCTAAGACTAAATGTGGGCACCCTTTTGGGCTCACATAATTGGCGACCATCGGGGGATGAATCCAAACATCTCTTGCTCCAAGGGTAAGTTGCCTAGTCAAGCTCGGTACTCCTTACATCTACTTCCCGATGTACGGGTAGGAAAGAGCTCACCATTCAATGTTTCCAATTGAATTGAATTATTAGGAAAGACCTCATAGACAAGGTAAGGTCCTAACCATACCGCATCGAATTTCGCCGGAAATTCAAGCTTTCGTGCGTCTTGAATCATGACCATCATTCCCGGTGTTAGGGCCCTTCTCTTATGTCGTTTGTCGAAAGTAATCTTTCTCCTTCTTTGGATTGCCTCAATATGTTGAGCCGCCATTCTCCTCCCTTCGTCAAGTGCTTCCAAATCGGTTAGTCGATTTCGTAAGGATTGACTTTCGGTAAGTCTCGTACTCACGGCCACCCTAAGTGACTCGACTTCATATTCGATTGGTAGTGTCGCTTCAAGACCATAGACTAAGGAAAATGGTGTAGCACGCGTAGTTACCTTATAGGTTGTACGGTATGCCCAAAGTGCCGCCGTTAGTTTCGTATCCCAATCCCGCTTCGAGTCTATAACCGTCTTGCGTAGTATACTCACCAAAATTCCGTTAACCCTTTCCGTTTGTCCATTGGTTTGTGGGTGGTAGGGAGTAGTCTTCCGGTGATCAATTTTAAATTTCTCTGTCATCTCTCGAATCAAGTCATTCAAAAAGTGAGTACCCCTATCGCTTACTAGGATCTTCGGCACCCCGAACCGCGAAATTATGTTTTCGTACATAAATGTTGCCGCGTGTTCCGCCGTGTCGGTCTTCACCGCTTTGGCTTCCGCCCACTTGGTGAGGTACTCGGTTGCCACCACAATATATTTCATTCCTTTTGAAGATTGGGGATGGACCTCACCCACATAGTCGATGCCCCATTTTTCGAAAGGAATTAAGGGTAATGATACATGTAAAGGCATCTCCATTCTAAGGTCGTTTCGGGCATACCGTTGGCAAGCGTCGCATTTCCTTACATAGTCATGGGCGTCCTTAAATAGTGTAGGCCAAAAGTAGCCCGCTCTAAGTATTTTTTGCCCGGTGAGTTGACCCGAGAAGTGACCGCCGCAAGCGCTATCGTGGCAAGCGATTAAAATCGCTTCAACCTCCGTTTTTGACACGCATCGTCGTAAAATACCATCGGACCCCCTTCTAAACAACCTATGGCCCACTACAACAAATTGCCTACTATTTACCCTCACCTTCCTTCTCTCTTCTTTTGTCCACTCTTTGGGCAACTTGTGGGTTGTTAGAAATTCCACTATGCCCGCATACCACTCCGGTGTAGAAGTGACCACAAAGAGGCTATCATCTACTAACATATCATTTACCGGATTTTTTCCTATCTCCTCCGACAACCTAGACAAGTGGTCCGCTTGTAAATGCATACGACCCGGTTTATATTCCACCGTGTAGTCGAATTCTTCTAATAACAAAACCCACCTAGCTAACCTACCACTTAACTCCGCCTTGTTAACTAGATACTTGATAGCCATGTGGTCAACAAAAAATACAACCGGGTTGCACATGAGGTAATGCCTAAACTTTTTAACGGAAAACACCATGGCTAGGCACTCCCTCTCCGTTGTAGAGTAGTTTCTTTCGGCGGGGGTCAATTGCTTACTCGCATAAGCTATAGGTTGATCCTTCTCTTTTTCTCCCGTTGCTTGACAAAGCGCACTCCCTATTGCCACATTACTAGCATCACAATAGACGTGAAAAGGTTTACCCCAATTGGGTGGTATCAACACCGGATAGGTGCTCAACCTATCCCGCAATTCCTCAAAGGCTTTTTGACAAGCATCCGTCCACTCGAATTTGACATCCTTTTTGAGCAAATGGGTAATGGGCACCGCTATCTTTGAAAAATTAGGAATAAGTTCCCGGTACCATCCCACATGTCCTAACAACTTAGAGATCCCCTTGGAATTGGTTGGAGTTGCCAAGTCGCTTATGGCCGCAATCTTATCCGGATCGGGTTCTCTACCTTTCTCACTAACAACATAACCCAACAACACTCCCTTATTCACTCCCAAAAATGTCTTATCCGGGTTCAATGCTAACCTCATCTTCCTACACCTAACCAATGCCTCCCTAACACAATGTAGGTGATCGTCCACATTACTTTGTGTGCTAAAATCGTCCACAAAGACGGTCATGGATTTGAACAACAAGTCGGTGAAGATATACATTACTAATCGTTGGAAAGTAGCCGGGGCATTACATAACCCAAATGGCATCACTACCCACACAAAAGTACCCCAAGGTGTAGTAAAAGCCGTTTTATGGATATCTTGGAGGGCTATGGAAATTTGATTATAACCCGCATACCCATCCATAAAGGTATATCGCGAATGACCTCCAACCTCCTCAAGCAACAAGGTGATAAAAGGTAAGGGGAAGTGATCCTTTTGTGTGCACGAATTCAATTTCCTATAGTCGACACAAACCCTTAATTTCCCATTTTTTTTCTTTACTAAGACCATAGGAGAAACCCAATCCGTGATTTCCACCGGCTTGATAAACCCGGCCTTCAATAACCTTTCCAATTCCGCTTTCACCAACAATTGCAATTGAGGATTCATCCTCCTCTCCTTTTGTCTAATTGGCCTCGCCCCCGGAATTAAAGGAATCCGGTGCTCTACCATTTCCCTAGGAATTCCCTTAAGCTCATCGTAGGACCATGCAAAAGTATCACTAAACTCATCCACCAAATTGCTATACTCCCTAACCTCTTTCTCCCCCAATTTGGAACCCATCTTCATTTGTCGGGTTTTTCCATTCTTTAATTTCACATCCACGTACCGCCAATCCGCTTCCGACACATGTGCTTGTTCCTCTTTGTTCCGATACCAATCGGAAGGCACATTGGGGTAATCTTTCACATCTTGACCTACAACTATCCCCGTAGACGTGGTCTTGAAATGTAAAGGCTCCTCCAATTTCGATGACTCAATAATCACATCCTCCTCTTGAGTCCCATCTACATGAATTAAACTAACCTCACCCTCTTCCACGTCATCTACCCAAGGTGTTAACCCACCGCTAACCCACTCTTCCTCGGTGAGCACCTCACATGGCTCCAACAATGAGCCCTCTCCTAAACTAACACTAGGAAATTCACTCCCTAAGCCTACTTGGTGAAATGTAACCATTACATCAACCTCGGACTCGGGGTACTCCCTTAGCCATTGGGCATAATCCCCATTATCCCCATAATTGTAAAAATTAGGACCTAGACTTCCCGAGCCCGAATCTATAACAACCCTTTGACCTTCGGGATGGACGACTCCCACCAATGCCTTGCCAATCTCATTCTCGTTTAAGTCATCAATTTCCTTCTCCAATGGCAAATACATCTCCTTCTTCATCCATCCTTCTAATGAACCAATGGACACTATGACCCTATTACCCTCCGGACCATAAGTGATGGATGGTTTAGGTCCACCCCAATTGACCATAGCATTCGCCATCCGCAACCAAGGCCTACCTAGCAAAATGGGGAAGGTGTCCTTGTTGGAGTGCATTTTAATGACATGGAAGGTGACCAAGTACTCCTCGCCTCCCGTAGTCATTCTACAATCCTTGATCATCCCCAAAGGCGTAGTCGAACTTTGATTTGCCATATTTATGACCAAAGGTGAAGGCCCCGTGAGTCCAAGTCCCAATTTTTTCATAGTATCCTCCGGTAGTATATTTAGACTACTCCCTCCGTCGACTAGCACATTAGGAACCACCTTATCTACTATAACAACTTCTATTTCTATAGCTTTCACGTCTCTTCCACCTTGTGATTGGATCCTAGCGGCTATTTTAGCTTTCACCTTCCTCATCCTCTTGTGTACCGGCATTCCCTCCTTTAATGTTTTCCTTGCCGTGGGTGAAATTTCCAATAGTTGGCCGAAAGTAATATCCGCCTTGAGTGTACTAAGGTCCGCCCACAAGTCGTACCCGGTAGATCTTTCCACCTTAGAATTACCCACTACGTCGAATTCGTCTACGGGAACCCCCGGTCCTTCCCATTCACCCACATCGCTATTATCCAAGTCATGTACCGCATTAGTCCTCTCCCTATCTTGTAAAATTATATTTTCCCTCTCCACATCCTTAGTAGCTCTTCTAGCTACCCTATCCAACTCGGAGAGATTAATCTCTTCATCCGAAGAGTAATTTCCTTGCTCTCCTATTCCTACCTCCAACGGGGCATCCCCTCTCCTAGCCCTAGTAGTTACCGCTAGTGCAGGTGCTTCTTCAACCACACCCTTACCCTTCACTAACTCATATGTAATAGCATTGGTGTGAGGAGGCCATTGACTTTGCTCCTCTCCAATTCTCGTTGGGAGAGGAAGCATGTCATCACATGTGGCCTCCAACACTCCATCCATGAACCTAACATCTTGGGAGTTAGATGGTCCCGGATCCGTTGGAGGCGCTTGTCTCCCGTTACTACCATTAGGTGGAACTCCTTGTCTATTTTGTATTGGAATGTAACCGGTTGTAGTTTGCAAGCCCGCCGGTGGATGAAAAGTTTGCCTAGCATTACTATGGTCATAGTATAAGTTAGGTGGCCTAAGTTCATTGGCCGGTACTCCTTGTGGCCTAGCACCTCGCATATTATCCCTTGCTTGTTGTTGTGGATTAGCCACCGGGTAAGGGACATTAATTATTTTGTCCGGTTGGCGACACGTATCCGAGGGATGACTTCCTCCACAATTGCTACAATTAAACTCTTGACCTTCGGACCAACATTGTCCTTTAGCGTGCCACCTTCCACAAAAGGGATGAAATTCCTTCTTCTCTAAATTTTGGCCACCTTGCCCTCTAGGTTGTGGTCCTCTATTGCTTCCATTTCCATAGTGAGGTGGCGCTTGACCTCGTTGATTTTGTTGAGGTGGGTTACCGTTTCCTCTTTGGTCACGGTTTTGTCCACTTCTACAAAATTGACGCGTGTGGCCCGGTTGGCCACATTGGACACACCATAATCCGGAAGAATGCCTACCCGACTCAACCGGGGGTGGAGGCCCCGGTTGTTGACTCCGGATCATTAATGACATTTGATCCGTGAGGCTTTGCATTTGTTTTATCATAGCCTCTTGGAATCCTAGTTGGCTAGCACCTAGTCTTCTCTCAACCTCCTCCAAGTGTGGATCCGTTCTAGGGGCCGGTAGTGCCAAAAGAGGTGCCGGTTCCCTAACCGCTAAAGGTCGGGGACCGGTGTCCACAATGGCATATGGAATTTGGTTCTCATACTTAGCGGGTTCTACCGCTACCACCCTAGGGCGTATGGGGATGAATTGTGGGATCAATTCATCCTCCCTTCTCCATAGCCTTTCGTGATCTTTATCCAAGTTTTCAATATCTCTAGCCGCACGCTTGGCATCCGCCAAGGTCAAGGGATTCCTTTCTAGAACACCCCTAATAGTTCCGGACTTAAAAAACCCTTGAATGAAAAATTGCTTTAGCGTGTCGTCGTTGAGCATGGTACCCACAAATCTAGTGCACACTAAATCAAACCTCCTAATGTAAGCCGAAATTTCTTCCTCCCTTCCTTGCTTCAATGACGACAATGCCCTTAATGCGGTACTTTGACCCACTTCCGGCCTAAATTCGTTAAGAAACTCCCTTTGTAATTGTTCCCATCCCCTAAAATGTCCCTCGGCATGATCCCGATACCATTCATAGGCTTCCCCCTCTAGAGTGGTAGGAAACCACACTAACCAATAACCCGGGTTGGTTATGAGGAAGCTAGCCAACCGTTCGATATACCGTTCCATGTGCCGAGAGGGGTCCTCATCCTTGGTCCCATAAAATTTAGGGAGATGAGATGGCATATCCATCGCCGCTAAATTTTGTGGAACCACAATTGGTAGGCCTCTTGGCCTAACCAATGGGTCTATTGGAGGTATAGGAGGTATGGGCGGAATTGGGGGTATGGGTGGTGGATCCATCCCCCGTTCCTCGGCCATGGTGACCGGTGAACTATTCAACAATCCCCTATCAACTTCTACCGGGAATTCTTCTCTAAGTGTGTAATTTTCCGAAGAAGTTTCACCACTCAATTTGGAGGGAGTGATCTCCTCTTCAAGTTGAGCTCCAAGTTCTAAGGTGTCTAGAATTGACCTAGTCCTAGGTTCGACGTTCAAACAACTCTCTATTCTAACATTATCTTGTTCTAATCTATCACTGATTTTAGAGGACCGCCTCTTTCGAGTAGATTTCTCTAGTCCTACTATCAAACTTGGTTTTTGTGAGCGAGTCCTACCTTGCATTCCATAAGAATCGATCGACCCTCACTTGACCACACATAATCCTAGCAATTCCCCTCTTAATATTTTCACTTGTCTTGGTGTGGTTATAATTTTTTTAGGAGGTGAGGAAAAGAACCTGCAAGCCCACTTAGGTGAAAGAATCCCAATAGGGGATAGGCATGTTCATGTTAATTTTTTGGTTAAGTCGGAGCATCACCTCCGCACCTTCCCGCAAATTAACACTCACCACAATACCGATTGTGAGGGGGTGACCTTCCGAGTAGATTATGTTAAAAGTCGAGGCTTCACCCTTCAACTTCTCACACCATCCACAATTCGGGAATTACCCTCTACAACGGATAACAACAATCACGAGTACAAAAGGCATTCCTTAATTAGTTAATGAGTTCACTTTGAAGAAATAAACATACCTTGAGCAATCGCATCCCCCTGTGAGTTAGCACTCCCCTCAATCGTGACTCAATGTAACAACACCATAAACTTTGTGAAATATTAATTTAATCTAGAGCATGAAATGACAACTCCCAAAACTTTGAGACTCACCCCGAGGTGAGTGTCAAAGTTCAATGTCCTAAGGTGAATTTACCCTCTAATGTTTTAATGAGCTACTCGGTTATAGGTTCCTTTTAAGTTCTTAGCAAATCCCCAAAAAGGTTGAGGACGTACCTTCGCCGCGCTCCTTCCTCAAAAATGAATTTGCGTAATTGACAATGCAATTCATTCCAAGGAATAGTTGAAATACAATGAATTCAAATGTAACCCAAAGAGAGAATACTTACCGAGTTTCGGGTGCTCCTTCCCTTCTCTCAAGTTTGTGTCTCCAATTTTTCCTAGTTGCCTCCAAGTCTCCTAGTCGCCTCCAAGTCTTGTAACTACCTTCCGCTTCGCTCCCGGCGGACGCACCAATTATGTGAGGCCAAACCCCCCACCCTTAAGCGTCCGTAGTCCGAGTAGTGGGTTTGGGCTCACATTCCTCCGCGGTATTGGATTTGGACTTGGATGAGTCCATAGTGCAAGGTTCACCCTTCAAGTGGTCTTGGATTTAACTTTGGTCTTTGCTTCCTTTGTCTTGCCATCGCGAGAGTGCTCCACATTCTCCATTAATTTGTGCACGTGGTTTATTTTTAAAGAGAGGATGCAAGTGTTAAAAAACACTATTCTCTATAGTCAATCTCAAATACATTTACTTGTGAAAGCCACACATAACACTAACTAGCATAATGTAACTAACTACTTGTCTATGAGCTAATTAAGTAGGCTATCTACTAAGCTCCTTCATGAACCCATCTCTTTACTTTCTAATTACATAAACCTAGCTCCTTCATAAACCCAACTCCTTCATGAACCCAACTCCTTAGCTTCTAACTAAATAAACCCAGCTCCTTTATAAACCCAGCTCCTTCATAAACCCAGCTCCTTCATAAACCCAGCTTCTTAGCTTCTAACTAAACAAACCCAGCTCCTTCATAAACCCAGCTCCTTCATGAACCCAGCTCCTTAGCTTCTAACTAAACAAACCCAGGTCCTTCATAAACCCAGCTCTTTACTTTCTAACTAAACAAACCCAGCTCCTTCATAAACCCAGCTCCTTCATGAACCCACAACTTTGTAGTTGTAATCCCCAACTACCTCACTAATTATTCAAGCCCTTAACTAATCTTCCTACCTAATTTTCCTAATTCTACTAACAACCCCTTTCTAATCACACAATTCTTCTCTAATCCTAAAATCCTAAAATCCTAGAGAGGAGAGGGGGAGAGAGAATTTCCTAACTTCACTAAGACTAACTAATCCACACAAGTATATTTTTGCACTCATCACAACCTCAAGTGCTCAACTCTTAAACATGGAACTTGCAACCACGTGTATTCAAAACATGAACTTTAAGTACCACAAATTGGAATCATGAATTAACTTTAAAATCCTTCACGTCAACACTAATTCTACCAAGAGGTCAAGCCCTCTTCAAGGCTAACAAGCCTTGGCTCTCAAACTAAAAACTAAGCACACACATGTGCTCCAATATGGCTTCCCACACCCACACTTATAACTCGTGGGGTGCCTTGGAGCACAAAGGAAAGAGAGGATGAGTGAGGGAAGAATGAGGGATTATATAGTAAGCTTGAGGGGGTGAGCACCCTCAAGGCTCACGATAAGCCCTTGAGATTTCCTCCTACTTAGTAGGCGCCAATCCTATCTTCTAAGCCTTCCTCCCTCAAATGATCAACAAGGATCCTAATTCGAACATTTAACTAGCCTTGGCTTTCTACCTACCACACTTTACCAAACTTGGGATGCTTCAACCCAAACTTAGCCTCCTTCGCTTTCCGCCGCCATAACTTTCTCCCCTTACTTTCCCAAATCGTTGCTCACCACTTAATTCAAACCACGATGCTTAACTCGTGATTTGATTGGTGCTTTGAGAATTTGCTTATCCTCCACCTTGCATTCTTCCTTGGACCTTCCCCATTAAGTGGCCATGATGAGGTGGTCCACTTGTGCGCTCCATGTGATCCTCCATTCATCCCAATTCGAATGCACTTGCCTCTTGAGTCACTTTGGTTGTCTCCATCCATTTGTACTAGCCTACTCACTAACTACTCAATCCAAGTTCTCCTTACCTATCCTCATTCACTCAAATCCTTCCGAAGGTAAAAACACAATAACAACTCACATCCTAGCCTCTTACAACATGGTACTTCTAAGACTAACATTTCACTCTTTTTATATTTTTGTGAAGTAACATGCTACTTCAAAGTGCATCAACTAACGTTTCAAGGGTCTAAGACTAAATGTGGGCACCCTTTTGGGCTCACATAATTGGCGACCATCGGGGGATGAATCCAAACATCTCTTGCTCCAAGGGTAAGTTGCCTAGTCAAGCTCGGTACTCCTTACATCTACTTCCCGATGTACGGGTAGGAAAGAGCTCACCATTCAATGTTTCCAATTGAATTGAATTATTAGGAAAGACCTCATAGACAAGGTAAGGTCCTAACCATACCGCATCGAATTTCGCCGGAAATTCAAGCTTTCGTGCGTCTTGAATCATGACCATCATTCCCGGTGTTAGGGCCCTTCTCTTATGTCGTTTGTCGAAAGTAATCTTTCTCCTTCTTTGGATTGCCTCAATATGTTGAGCCGCCATTCTCCTCCCTTCGTCAAGTGCTTCCAAATCGGTTAGTCGATTTCGTAAGGATTGACTTTCGGTAAGTCTCGTACTCACGGCCACCCTAAGTGACTCGACTTCATATTCGATTGGTAGTGTCGCTTCAAGACCATAGACTAAGGAAAATGGTGTAGCACGCGTAGTTACCTTATAGGTTGTACGGTATGCCCAAAGTGCCGCCGTTAGTTTCGTATCCCAATCCCGCTTCGAGTCTATAACCGTCTTGCGTAGTATACTCACCAAAATTCCGTTAACCCTTTCCGTTTGTCCATTGGTTTGTGGGTGGTAGGGAGTAGTCTTCCGGTGATCAATTTTAAATTTCTCTGTCATCTCTCGAATCAAGTCATTCAAAAAGTGAGTACCCCTATCGCTTACTAGGATCTTCGGCACCCCGAACCGCGAAATTATGTTTTCGTACATAAATGTTGCCGCGTGTTCCGCCGTGTCGGTCTTCACCGCTTTGGCTTCCGCCCACTTGGTGAGGTACTCGGTTGCCACCACAATATATTTCATTCCTTTTGAAGATTGGGGATGGACCTCACCCACATAGTCGATGCCCCATTTTTCGAAAGGAATTAAGGGTAATGATACATGTAAAGGCATCTCCATTCTAAGGTCGTTTCGGGCATACCGTTGGCAAGCGTCGCATTTCCTTACATAGTCATGGGCGTCCTTAAATAGTGTAGGCCAAAAGTAGCCCGCTCTAAGTATTTTTTGCCCGGTGAGTTGACCCGAGAAGTGACCGCCGCAAGCGCTATCGTGGCAAGCGATTAAAATCGCTTCAACCTCCGTTTTTGACACGCATCGTCGTAAAATACCATCGGACCCCCTTCTAAACAACCTATGGCCCACTACAACAAATTGCCTACTATTTACCCTCACCTTCCTTCTCTCTTCTTTTGTCCACTCTTTGGGCAACTTGTGGGTTGTTAGAAATTCCACTATGCCCGCATACCACTCCGGTGTAGAAGTGACCACAAAGAGGCTATCATCTACTAACATATCATTTACCGGATTTTTTCCTATCTCCTCCGACAACCTAGACAAGTGGTCCGCTTGTAAATGCATACGACCCGGTTTATATTCCACCGTGTAGTCGAATTCTTCTAATAACAAAACCCACCTAGCTAACCTACCACTTAACTCCGCCTTGTTAACTAGATACTTGATAGCCATGTGGTCAACAAAAAATACAACCGGGTTGCACATGAGGTAATGCCTAAACTTTTTAACGGAAAACACCATGGCTAGGCACTCCCTCTCCGTTGTAGAGTAGTTTCTTTCGGCGGGGGTCAATTGCTTACTCGCATAAGCTATAGGTTGATCCTTCTCTTTTTCTCCCGTTGCTTGACAAAGCGCACTCCCTATTGCCACATTACTAGCATCACAATAGACGTGAAAAGGTTTACCCCAATTGGGTGGTATCAACACCGGATAGGTGCTCAACCTATCCCGCAATTCCTCAAAGGCTTTTTGACAAGCATCCGTCCACTCGAATTTGACATCCTTTTTGAGCAAATGGGTAATGGGCACCGCTATCTTTGAAAAATTAGGAATAAGTTCCCGGTACCATCCCACATGTCCTAACAACTTAGAGATCTCCTTGGAATTGGTTGGAGTTGCCAAGTCGCTTATGGCCGCAATCTTATCCGGATCGGGTTCTCTACCTTTCTCACTAACAACATAACCCAACAACACTCCCTTATTCACTCCCAAAAATGTCTTATCCGGGTTCAATGCTAACCTCATCTTCCTACACCTAACCAATGCCTCCCTAACACAATGTAGGTGATCGTCCACATTACTTTGTGTGCTAAAATCGTCCACAAAGACGGTCATGGATTTGAACAACAAGTCGGTGAAGATATACATTACTAATCGTTGGAAAGTAGCCGGGGCATTACATAACCCAAATGGCATCACTACCCACACAAAAGTACCCCAAGGTGTAGTAAAAGCCGTTTTATGGATATCTTGGAGGGCTATGGAAATTTGATTATAACCCGCATACCCATCCATAAAGGTATATCGCGAATGACCTCCAACCTCCTCAAGCAACAAGGTGATAAAAGGTAAGGGGAAGTGATCCTTTTGTGTGCACGAATTCAATTTCCTATAGTCGACACAAACCCTTAATTTCCCATTTTTTTTCTTTACTAAGACCATAGGAGAAACCCAATCCGTGATTTCCACCGGCTTGATAAACCCGGCCTTCAATAACCTTTCCAATTCCGCTTTCACCAACAATTGCAATTGAGGATTCATCCTCCTCTCCTTTTGTCTAATTGGCCTCGCCCCCGGAATTAAAGGAATCCGGTGCTCTACCATTTCCCTAGGAATTCCCTTAAGCTCATCGTAGGACCATGCAAAAGTATCACTAAACTCATCCACCAAATTGCTATACTCCCTAACCTCTTTCTCCCCCAATTTGGAACCCATCTTCATTTGTCGGGTTTTTCCATTCTTTAATTTCACATCCACGTACCGCCAATCCGCTTCCGACACATGTGCTTGTTCCTCTTTGTTCCGATACCAATCGGAAGGCACATTGGGGTAATCTTTCACATCTTGACCTACAACTATCCCCGTAGACGTGGTCTTGAAATGTAAAGGCTCCTCCAATTTCGATGACTCAATAATCACATCCTCCTCTTGAGTCCCATCTACATGAATTAAACTAACCTCACCCTCTTCCACGTCATCTACCCAAGGTGTTAACCCACCGCTAACCCACTCTTCCTCGGTGAGCACCTCACATGGCTCCAACAATGAGCCCTCTCCTAAACTAACACTAGGAAATTCACTCCCTAAGCCTACTTGGTGAAATGTAACCATTACATCAACCTCGGACTCGGGGTACTCCCTTAGCCATTGGGCATAATCCCCATTATCCCCATAATTGTAAAAATTAGGACCTAGACTTCCCGAGCCCGAATCTATAACAACCCTTTGACCTTCGGGATGGACGACTCCCACCAATGCCTTGCCAATCTCATTCTCGTTTAAGTCATCAATTTCCTTCTCCAATGGCAAATACATCTCCTTCTTCATCCATCCTTCTAATGAACCAATGGACACTATGACCCTATTACCCTCCGGACCATAAGTGATGGATGGTTTAGGTCCACCCCAATTGACCATAGCATTCGCCATCCGCAACCAAGGCCTACCTAGCAAAATGGGGAAGGTGTCCTTGTTGGAGTGCATTTTAATGACATGGAAGGTGACCAAGTACTCCTCGCCTCCCGTAGTCATTCTACAATCCTTGATCATCCCCAAAGGCGTAGTCGAACTTTGATTTGCCATATTTATGACCAAAGGTGAAGGCCCCGTGAGTCCAAGTCCCAATTTTTTCATAGTATCCTCCGGTAGTATATTTAGACTACTCCCTCCGTCGACTAGCACATTAGGAACCACCTTATCTACTATAACAACTTCTATTTCTATAGCTTTCACGTCTCTTCCACCTTGTGATTGGATCCTAGCGGCTATTTTAGCTTTCACCTTCCTCATCCTCTTGTGTACCGGCATTCCCTCCTTTAATGTTTTCCTTGCCGTGGGTGAAATTTCCAATAGTTGGCCGAAAGTAATATCCGCCTTGAGTGTACTAAGGTCCGCCCACAAGTCGTACCCGGTAGATCTTTCCACCTTAGAATTACCCACTACGTCGAATTCGTCTACGGGAACCCCCGGTCCTTCCCATTCACCCACATCGCTATTATCCAAGTCATGTACCGCATTAGTCCTCTCCCTATCTTGTAAAATTATATTTTCCCTCTCCACATCCTTAGTAGCTCTTCTAGCTACCCTATCCAACTCGGAGAGATTAATCTCTTCATCCGAAGAGTAATTTCCTTGCTCTCCTATTCCTACCTCCAACGGGGCATCCCCTCTCCTAGCCCTAGTAGTTACCGCTAGTGCAGGTGCTTCTTCAACCACACCCTTACCCTTCACTAACTCATATGTAATAGCATTGGTGTGAGGAGGCCATTGACTTTGCTCCTCTCCAATTCTCGTTGGGAGAGGAAGCATGTCATCACATGTGGCCTCCAACACTCCATCCATGAACCTAACATCTTGGGAGTTAGATGGTCCCGGATCCGTTGGAGGCGCTTGTCTCCCGTTACTACCATTAGGTGGAACTCCTTGTCTATTTTGTATTGGAATGTAACCGGTTGTAGTTTGCAAGCCCGCCGGTGGATGAAAAGTTTGCCTAGCATTACTATGGTCATAGTATAAGTTAGGTGGCCTAAGTTCATTGGCCGGTACTCCTTGTGGCCTAGCACCTCGCATATTATCCCTTGCTTGTTGTTGTGGATTAGCCACCGGGTAAGGGACATTAATTATTTTGTCCGGTTGGCGACACGTATCCGAGGGATGACTTCCTCCACAATTGCTACAATTAAACTCTTGACCTTCGGACCAACATTGTCCTTTAGCGTGCCACCTTCCACAAAAGGGATGAAATTCCTTCTTCTCTAAATTTTGGCCACCTTGCCCTCTAGGTTGTGGTCCTCTATTGCTTCCATTTCCATAGTGAGGTGGCGCTTGACCTCGTTGATTTTGTTGAGGTGGGTTACCGTTTCCTCTTTGGTCACGGTTTTGTCCACTTCTACAAAATTGACGCGTGTGGCCCGGTTGGCCACATTGGACACACCATAATCCGGAAGAATGCCTACCCGACTCAACCGGGGGTGGAGGCCCCGGTTGTTGACTCCGGATCATTAATGACATTTGATCCGTGAGGCTTTGCATTTGTTTTATCATAGCCTCTTGGAATCCTAGTTGGCTAGCACCTAGTCTTCTCTCAACCTCCTCCAAGTGTGGATCCGTTCTAGGGGCCGGTAGTGCCAAAAGAGGTGCCGGTTCCCTAACCGCTAAAGGTCGGGGACCGGTGTCCACAATGGCATATGGAATTTGGTTCTCATACTTAGCGGGTTCTACCGCTACCACCCTAGGGCGTATGGGGATGAATTGTGGGATCAATTCATCCTCCCTTCTCCATAGCCTTTCGTGATCTTTATCCAAGTTTTCAATATCTCTAGCCGCACGCTTGGCATCCGCCAAGGTCAAGGGATTCCTTTCTAGAACACCCCTAATAGTTCCGGACTTAAAAAACCCTTGAATGAAAAATTGCTTTAGCGTGTCGTCGTTGAGCATGGTACCCACAAATCTAGTGCACACTAAATCAAACCTCCTAATGTAAGCCGAAATTTCTTCCTCCCTTCCTTGCTTCAATGACGACAATGCCCTTAATGCGGTACTTTGACCCACTTCCGGCCTAAATTCGTTAAGAAACTCCCTTTGTAATTGTTCCCATCCCCTAAAATGTCCCTCGGCATGATCCCGATACCATTCATAGGCTTCCCCCTCTAGAGTGGTAGGAAACCACACTAACCAATAACCCGGGTTGGTTATGAGGAAGCTAGCCAACCGTTCGATATACCGTTCCATGTGCCGAGAGGGGTCCTCATCCTTGGTCCCATAAAATTTAGGGAGATGAGATGGCATATCCATCGCCGCTAAATTTTGTGGAACCACAATTGGTAGGCCTCTTGGCCTAACCAATGGGTCTATTGGAGGTATAGGAGGTATGGGCGGAATTGGGGGTATGGGTGGTGGATCCATCCCCCGTTCCTCGGCCATGGTGACCGGTGAACTATTCAACAATCCCCTATCAACTTCTACCGGGAATTCTTCTCTAAGTGTGTAATTTTCCGAAGAAGTTTCACCACTCAATTTGGAGGGAGTGATCTCCTCTTCAAGTTGAGCTCCAAGTTCTAAGGTGTCTAGAATTGACCTAGTCCTAGGTTCGACGTTCAAACAACTCTCTATTCTAACATTATCTTGTTCTAATCTATCACTGATTTTAGAGGACCGCCTCTTTCGAGTAGATTTCTCTAGTCCTACTATCAAACTTGGTTTTTGTGAGCGAGTCCTACCTTGCATTCCATAAGAATCGATCGACCCTCACTTGACCACACATAATCCTAGCAATTCCCCTCTTAATATTTTCACTTGTCTTGGTGTGGTTATAATTTTTTTAGGAGGTGAGGAAAAGAACCTGCAAGCCCACTTAGGTGAAAGAATCCCAATAGGGGATAGGCATGTTCATGTTAATTTTTTGGTTAAGTCGGAGCATCACCTCCGCACCTTCCCGCAAATTAACACTCACCACAATACCGATTGTGAGGGGGTGACCTTCCGAGTAGATTATGTTAAAAGTCGAGGCTTCACCCTTCAACTTCTCACACCATCCACAATTCGGGAATTACCCTCTACAACGGATAACAACAATCACGAGTACAAAAGGCATTCCTTAATTAGTTAATGAGTTCACTTTGAAGAAATAAACATACCTTGAGCAATCGCATCCCCCTGTGAGTTAGCACTCCCCTCAATCGTGACTCAATGTAACAACACCATAAACTTTGTGAAATATTAATTTAATCTAGAGCATGAAATGACAACTCCCAAAACTTTGAGACTCACCCCGAGGTGAGTGTCAAAGTTCAATGTCCTAAGGTGAATTTACCCTCTAATGTTTTAATGAGCTACTCGGTTATAGGTTCCTTTTAAGTTCTTAGCAAATCCCCAAAAAGGTTGAGGACGTACCTTCGCCGCGCTCCTTCCTCAAAAATGAATTTGCGTAATTGACAATGCAATTCATTCCAAGGAATAGTTGAAATACAATGAATTCAAATGTAACCCAAAGAGAGAATACTTACCGAGTTTCGGGTGCTCCTTCCCTTCTCTCAAGTTTGTGTCTCCAATTTTTCCTAGTTGCCTCCAAGTCTCCTAGTCGCCTCCAAGTCTTGTAACTACCTTCCGCTTCGCTCCCGGCGGACGCACCAATTATGTGAGGCCAAACCCCCCACCCTTAAGCGTCCGTAGTCCGAGTAGTGGGTTTGGGCTCACATTCCTCCGCGGTATTGGATTTGGACTTGGATGAGTCCATAGTGCAAGGTTCACCCTTCAAGTGGTCTTGGATTTAACTTTGGTCTTTGCTTCCTTTGTCTTGCCATCGCGAGAGTGCTCCACATTCTCCATTAATTTGTGCACGTGGTTTATTTTTAAAGAGAGGATGCAAGTGTTAAAAAACACTATTCTCTATAGTCAATCTCAAATACATTTACTTGTGAAAGCCACACATAACACTAACTAGCATAATGTAACTAACTACTTGTCTATGAGCTAATTAAGTAGGCTATCTACTAAGCTCCTTCATGAACCCATCTCTTTACTTTCTAATTACATAAACCTAGCTCCTTCATAAACCCAACTCCTTCATGAACCCAACTCCTTAGCTTCTAACTAAATAAACCCAGCTCCTTTATAAACCCAGCTCCTTCATAAACCCAGCTCCTTCATAAACCCAGCTTCTTAGCTTCTAACTAAACAAACCCAGCTCCTTCATAAACCCAGCTCCTTCATGAACCCAGCTCCTTAGCTTCTAACTAAACAAACCCAGGTCCTTCATAAACCCAGCTCTTTACTTTCTAACTAAACAAACCCAGCTCCTTCATAAACCCAGCTCCTTCATGAACCCACAACTTTGTAGTTGTAATCCCCAACTACCTCACTAATTATTCAAGCCCTTAACTAATCTTCCTACCTAATTTTCCTAATTCTACTAACAACCCCTTTCTAATCACACAATTCTTCTCTAATCCTAAAATCCTAAAATCCTAGAGAGGAGAGGGGGAGAGAGAATTTCCTAACTTCACTAAGACTAACTAATCCACACAAGTATATTTTTGCACTCATCACAACCTCAAGTGCTCAACTCTTAAACATGGAACTTGCAACCACGTGTATTCAAAACATGAACTTTAAGTACCACAAATTGGAATCATGAATTAACTTTAAAATCCTTCACGTCAACACTAATTCTACCAAGAGGTCAAGCCCTCTTCAAGGCTAACAAGCCTTGGCTCTCAAACTAAAAACTAAGCACACACATGTGCTCCAATATGGCTTCCCACACCCACACTTATAACTCGTGGGGTGCCTTGGAGCACAAAGGAAAGAGAGGATGAGTGAGGGAAGAATGAGGGATTATATAGTAAGCTTGAGGGGGTGAGCACCCTCAAGGCTCACGATAAGCCCTTGAGATTTCCTCCTACTTAGTAGGCGCCAATCCTATCTTCTAAGCCTTCCTCCCTCAAATGATCAACAAGGATCCTAATTCGAACATTTAACTAGCCTTGGCTTTCTACCTACCACACTTTACCAAACTTGGGATGCTTCAACCCAAACTTAGCCTCCTTCGCTTTCCGCCGCCATAACTTTCTCCCCTTACTTTCCCAAATCGTTGCTCACCACTTAATTCAAACCACGATGCTTAACTCGTGATTTGATTGGTGCTTTGAGAATTTGCTTATCCTCCACCTTGCATTCTTCCTTGGACCTTCCCCATTAAGTGGCCATGATGAGGTGGTCCACTTGTGCGCTCCATGTGATCCTCCATTCATCCCAATTCGAATGCACTTGCCTCTTGAGTCACTTTGGTTGTCTCCATCCATTTGTACTAGCCTACTCACTAACTACTCAATCCAAGTTCTCCTTACCTATCCTCATTCACTCAAATCCTTCCGAAGGTAAAAACACAATAACAACTCACATCCTAGCCTCTTACAACATGGTACTTCTAAGACTAACATTTCACTCTTTTTATATTTTTGTGAAGTAACATGCTACTTCAAAGTGCATCAACTAACGTTTCAAGGGTCTAAGACTAAATGTGGGCACCCTTTTGGGCTCACACTTGGCCCATGTGATCATCTGGAGCTCTATGCTCATGGACAACACGGAGGCCATCACCGGTTTCCTTTTCCGAGAACTCGCAATGCCCTACTTGATTCTCAGTCAAGAACACTGCGATGAGCTCCATGACCGTAATGGCAAGATTGTACCCAATGTTGCAAGAGGCGGTGGGCCGCAATTCCTAAAGGTCCTTAGGAAGAACCTCTGGGTGGGCGTTCCTGTGTTAGAAGGGTTTCCCCACGGTTGTTTGCCCACCCCGGAGAACACTCTCCTCGTTGACGACAACCCCGCAAAGAGTATCCTCAACCCCCCAGGCAACGCCATCTTCCCGGACCTTGGAAATGCGATAGGAATGACACCTTCCTAGAGAATGAGCTAGGTCCCTACATTAGGAGGCTTGCTTGTCACCCCGGAAGTGTCCCGGATTTTGTCCTCTCCAACCCCATTGGCAATAGGCCTCTCGGTCCACAAGATGAAGCATTTAGGAAGTTGTACGGATTCGCTAAACTCAATAAGTTAATTTGAAAACTTGGAACATTTTTGGATTTGTACTTGGATTCTCCATATTTATATCTAACCGTTCCCTCTTTTCTTTGTAATGTATTTTTGTGTCTTAGCTGCGTCAACAAGCGACCCTAAGTGTCGTCAATGGCCTGTCCACATCTCCGTCGGGCCCCGGCTCCCCTTCCCTTGGTATGAGCGACGTTGCAATGCCCTCACTATTCCAATTTTCGGCTATCGATGCCGCCTCTACTGTTGATTACTCCAAAGACTTTGGGTTTGAAAACGGAGTTGTGGATAGCCCTCCTGCAAAGGTAGCAAAACTCAACTACGCTCCATCTCCGTCTCCATCTCCTCTCCGCAACGAAAAGCACGCTCGTATTATTGACGTTGAGGCATCACCATCCAGATATTCCGTCCCCAAGGGCCCACGATCAAACAGACGCCTTTGCATGGATGAACCCCATATTGATGTCCCGACGTTTACAAACGTCCCTGTTGTGCTTGTATCTACCTCCATTGATGTACCCGAAGCTCAAACCAACACGCCAAAGGCCAAGGTACCCAACTTTTGGCCTTCCCAAGTTTTTCTTTTCTAGTCTCCGTGTATTAGTGCATTTTTGTTTCTTCCGTTTTTCGGACTTGCATCCGTAACTTGTGCCCACTTATACTAACCCACTTCATTATATACATCTGTGGTTGTTGTATCAGACCCCACTGTATTCAAATGTGGGCCGTCCATCCTCGAGTTCTTCATTGGAAAGACGAACCCTGAAGACCGCATCGTGCGAGTCCGATCGTTGTTTGGCCCTTCGGAGGAGTGCAAGACATTCGGTTTCGCAAACGCCATCGTATTCCACTTACAATACCACTTCGAACAATTTGGGAGCGCGTCCGGATATACAGAAGAACACATATTCCGGGCCAGTCTACAAACATGGTTACAGCCGCGGACCGGAGATTTTTAGAGCCATGGAGGCCATGAGAAAAAAGGACACGGCCGCGAAAAAAAAATAGTGGGATGTACTAGTGGGACTAGAAATGTCTACGGACTCCCTAAATGCGTGTAGGGGTAGAACGTAGTGTTTGGTTATCTATTCTATTTGAAGGTCTTCAAGACATTGATGGTATTTCCATTATATTTGTATTTCAAACCCATTGAATAGATTAAATTTCCAATCATTCTCCGCATCTTCCCTTCCATTGGCAACGATATCTCATTTCGTACGCAAATGTTTTCATATATGGTTCACTTTTTTGTTCACTTTGATGCATTATGTCCGATAATTGTACACAAAATTATACATATGGGATATTTATGTTCTCATCACTGGTCCAAATTTGAAAAGCACGTTCTTGAATAGTCTCAAAATCATCAAAAAGTCTCCGATTACCGAATATAGTGTTTAAGTCCGGTACTCAACATCATTGCGGGGACATATATGATGATCAAGAAGAACGAGGATACTCACCTTGATATTCATATCAAATCTAACATTTATTAGGAAAATGAGTATGACCTCAATAATTGATTTTGCTATTAATTTTGTACTAGGTAATTGCATATTAAATTTTTCAAGGAGACTTGAGCTACCTTTAAGACCCCCTTTAACCTTTATTCATTGGTCCTGGTGAGAAAATGCACTAATACACGCACCAAGAAAACCCAAACTTGTGTACCCGACTTAAATCTAACACATAACTTTTCTTCTTCAACTTCTTCTTCTTCTTCTTCTTCTTCTGCTGGAATTCCCTATTTTCCAGGTTAGAGCATTCCGGAAAGCACGAAGACGTTACAGATGACTTGGAATCACTGCTTGGGAAGAACCGGCGGTTAGTTACAGATGAACCGGTTGAGTTTGAGAAATAACCGGTTGAAGCTGGAGACTTCAGGAGAATTACCAATCATTTTAGAGGAATCTATAGAATATACCTCAAATGAATGAAAGCAAAACCGGAAGATGTCAACATGTTACCGGCTGGATTTAGAATCACTAGGATCTTGACCGACTATGCCCAAAAACTCCCCAGGCACTGCTTGGAATGCACCGTGGGCCTCGTGTCATAAATAAGTAATGTGTTGATGCTGCGATTAGCCAAACTGGCTCAGTAAGATATTCTTGACAATCAAACACTTGTCATTGCCCAAGAAGCAAAGATGAGGAGAGTGGCATGCTTTATGTAGAGGCACCAGGCAGCGTGCAGTCTGGCAGCACAACATTAGAAGTCAGGAAGCAACAACAGAGGTATACATCGGCTCTTGGGCGGCAACACATTCTTGAGACTTCAAAGTGTTGAATGATACTGCTATTATGCATCAAATGAGAGGCGGGTTATTGAATTGGGATTGCCTTCTTTAGGTCTACTCTTGAGTCATTTTTCAAGCTGATTTCATCATTGTTTTGGGGGATTTTTGAATTCTTGGGTTTTTGCTTGGTTTGTTTGAATGGCTCCATGCCCGTGCTCATGAACAATAGAGGGCGCCGCAACATTGAGGCACTTTGAAGCCTCTTGGACTGTGGCACATGGCCCGGGCTTCCACAACTCCTTGGAGGACCTGGGCTGCAACAATAAAAAGTGAAAAATTGAATGAGATAATAAACAATTATGGTAAAAAGACATTTTTTTTTATCATTGAGTAAAACGCAAGTAGAGTGATTATTGTGTTAGGGTAAAACACAGGTTGCATTTTAATTGCATTTTGTAGCTTGCGCAGTGGTTTGCCTTGGTGGCAATAACTTTTTTTGTTGTGCTGCACAGCCGCTCGCCTGGTTACCCTGTCTCCTTTGCCTCCCATACGGCTAAAAACAACTATGCGGCAACAAAGCTTGGACATGTGCCCAACCCTTTTGTCATAGTTGTTGTTGATGTTGCCATTGATAAAACTACATTTTATAAGTAGAGATATGTAAATTAGATGTTGTCCTTTTGAAAGACTTTGTGAAGTAGAAATAACATTGTTTTGGATGCGACTTCTGCCGGTTAAGTCATCTTTTGCTAACGTGTGAGCTCCTCCAAATTCCTTTCCTAAAATGTTCAACAGGAGGGGCCTAATGTATTAGTAGATCTCCACAGAATTAATAGAAAAGACCCTTCCTGTTGAGATTTCCTAGCATATGGGGCCCTCTACCTGGGGAAAGCCCACCCCTCAGGGCTTTTTTCGTGTAAGTTGTTGCCACGTCAGTATTACCAACTCAGCTGTATTCCATGACGTGGCATCGACGGGGAGCACCGACCGGCATCTCCGACATCTCTTCTTCAGCAGACTGCGGCATTCTAACCTCCTCCTCTTCCCTTGTCTACTACCATTCGATCGAGCATCACAATTCCCTTACTCATCTCGCACTTTCGTCTCATTCAATTAAGAACTGCACGGAAGTGGTGGACATATGAATTGCCATGTGTGAGTCTCTAAGAACATCCAACGGCTGCGAATAGGGTTCGTGCTCGAGAATTGCCCTCCCGCAAACTGTTCTTTCGACGTGCATGCGGGGACGGCACGCATTCTACCTGAAGAAATCCAGAAACAATTTCACGCATGTGATGAACTGATGAATTAATTTCATCGTGCGAGGCTTAAAACGGCTGTCATATCGTAAGTTTCATGTAAGAGAGTTACCATCCTGCTAACTGTTCTTTCGACGTGCATGTGGGGAGAGATAGAGACAAGTAGAGTTCAAGAAATTGGAGACTTCAATTTTAACTCTAGTAGCTCATCCTAGGGTTGAAGCCATGAGGCAGCAACATGGTTCGCACGCAGTGATTATTGTATCGTGGTGAAGGCTTTTAAGTGTAGTTTCAATCGAATATAAAGAAATCGGTAAGGATTTATCGGAGAATTGAATTGGATTAGGGCTCCGGGAGTGTCAGATGGCTATTATAGGGTTCGTGCATGAGCGTGACCATCCCGCAAGCTGTTTCAAAACATGCAAGATGCGGATTATCATGCCCATGTCATGCATGTGGAGAAAGAGAGAGAAAGAGAGAGAAAGAGAGATGGATGCGGAGATTCGACTTGATTGTTGCTAGGGTGAGGTGTGGCAGCAATATTTGCGCAATCAATTGCATGGGGACAATTGCGAGTTAGGTGTGAGACGGTGGTGAGAATTAATTGCAGTCCAGTTTTGGCTTTAACCATACGGCATTGCGTGTGGACAGGTGGAAATAGAAATGGAAAGGAAGAACTTATACCTGGACATGACAACTCACATGTGCTAGTGCATCAAAATACGGGGAGAATTGATAGCTACACCAAACATCTTATTTAGTGTGGCCCACACTATTCATCATCGACCTGGCACATCAATTGTCTTGCAATCCATGGACTTGGTGGTAGAGCCTGTAGGTTCTGCTACGCACTTCTCTGGTGATGATTGTGTATTCCTTGTATGTATGAGCTCCTCCTCGTAGTGGATCCATTGCTCGCTCTAATTAGTGACACGAGAGTTGAATGAAATCACGGGGCTGTCTCAGTGGTGATGAACTACACAAGTGCCTCTTTATATCATGTCGATGTGCTCAGTTTGGCTATCACAATCACGTTTGGATCTCCTGCACGGCAATTGACCTGAAATCCTGAGGGTATGGATGGAGGGGTATGATGCAGCTCAGAGCTCATGTGCTAGTCAGCAAATTTACAGATTGACCATCAGATTATGGCGGGCGTCAACCTTATTCAGGAAGTAAGGGTTATCACATTGCACTTGATCCTCGCAACCCACTCACAATTTCCATGAGAATGCAAACCTGTGCAATTTGAATCAATCCTGAAGGAATCATTGCAAGATTTGTCTTCTTACGGTTTAAGTAGAGGATAAGTTAACATTCCCCAGGTGTTTCATCTGTAGGGTTATCGAGGCTTTTAAAAGTCTTCAGGCAGGTTTGGCTTCTGGGATCTTTGGTGGCTTTAATATACCAGTTTATATCTACAAGTTAAATTGGTAGATCAGTTATGGGGATTTCGGAGGATTCCCTCGTCATCCGTTTTGACGCAAGATGAGAATTTTGAGGGGGTCCAGAACTGCACATCCTGAAAGAGGGTTTTGGTTAGTTGGAATGTTGCAAGAACGTTGACAAAAAAAAATATATATAAATAAATTAAAATAAAATAAAATCTGATGATCTATTGCAGAACGTCAGGTTCGGGATACCCAATGTGGGACAACTGACCTGACGCAATAGCATGCAGGATCCTTTCGAGGATGCAGCGGATTCGCACTCGACAAGTGAAGGGAACAGTTCTCATTTCTCAAGCCCAGAGTGCATTCACATTGCAAGGGTTCCTTCCAATTATCTAATGTTAGAGGAAGACAAGATGTTTGAGGATCCTGAATCCTCGAATGTGAGTTATAATGAGGCAACAATCAACGAAAGCAGGCTAGATGTAGTAGTTGCTTCAAGTTCGCGACAGACACAAACTCCTAGTGTTTCATCACCACAGAGCCCTCAGAATGGACAGGTCAAAGCATCGGAAGTGGTATATTTCACCGGAAGGCTGCGGGAATGGTTCGAGCGCTCTAATTCAGAGTTGATGGCAATCTCTAAGACCAGAAGGAAAAAGTCACTTGACAAAGCGAAGAAAGAACTTGAGGAGGACCCCGCTGGCATAAAGAAAATGTTGCGGTCCTTGGGGAAAGAGGATTTGATGACACTTATTGTCAAAATGGCCAATAAACTGGAGGAGCTCGGAAAATTTGGTGAAAGTAAAGCCCTTATTGATTCGGTAAGGGACAACTTTGCTTAGGTCTACCCTGTCTGGATAAGAATCTAATGACTTCAAATTGGAGTCAGCTTGTTAGTTCTGAGCAACTCTGTCTTGTATTGGACAATTTTATGCAAGAAGAAGGGGATTTTTAGAATCGTCAAGGTCACATTTACAATGAATGTCGGATCCGTGAAGAGTGTAGTCCTGTGCGCCTTACTTTACATTCTACCGGTGATGTATAAACGCAGATAAGGCGTCCTACACCTACTGGATATCCTGGTGATTGCTATCTGCCCAATCTCGTTCTCAAAACAAAATTTCAAGCCCATTGAGAATGCCACGTTGACTCCTAAGTTGAAAAAGTCAGTCGCTTAGACAGGAGCATTATTCCATTCCCAGGGGCCATTGTCAATCATCAAAGCCACCATGGTTATGTGTTAAAGCTTGTCGATAGATGGGCATACCACCTAAAAGTTCCTTGATATACTTCCTAGATTCCAGATTTGTACCAAAAACATTGACACCTTCATCTGGTGGCCTGCACGGACCGTTCAACGAGCCTCCCTATTTCAACTCTGGTGTAACAAGATGGATATTTTTCTAAAAGCAACCTTCCCTTGCAGTATAACAACAATCGTTGCGGAATCTGAACAATTAGATGATAGTCTGAGTGTGTCCTTGTTTCCTTTTTCAATGGCAGCTTTTGTCTAAGAAGCCTCGACTGCAGACGTCCTATTCACACTTAACTGGCATCGAGCGGCTTCTCCAGGATGGCCTGCTTGCATTCTTGCTCAAAATAAGGGCGATGTTGCCTCAATATCCACCTCAGGTAAACTCAGACGATTACTTTTGCCACTTTAGTGGCTTCTTCACTTACAAAATCGAATGTGCTTGTAAAATAAAGGCTACCAGTCACTAGAATATGCCCTGGGGCACAAGCTACGAATCTGTCAACACTGTCATATTCTGGCTACCTTGTCATCCTGCAGATTTCAGTTGAGTATTTACTTATTTATTTATATTCACTAATTCCTTCAGTGACAATGGTTTGCCTGTGCACTGTCCTGAAATATCAATTCTAGCTCCATACGAGACCCATAGGCCAGTTTGTTTGGTAAGAATTGGAATGGTCAACTTCTTGACACTCTCTCTCTCTCTCTCTCTCTCTCTCTCTCTCTCTCTCTCTCTCTCTCTCTCTCCTTAATGGCTGTTGATCGAAAACAAACTGTCTATTTTTCAGGAAAAACTGTCAACCATTTTTTGTATGCTTCCTGTGTCCCTGTCTGCTACAGTATTGAGGTTCACGAGTTACTCATCTACAGTTGCAACAATACTAAGATGCAGAGAATAACATCAAATGCAGGTAGTGAAGTTCAATCAAGTGAACTTTTACGCTCAAGTGCTAGGAGCAAAACAGGGGTACGAAACTGTTGGCTCAGTTTGTTTCAAATGTTTACTACCCTGCTTTGCTGACAGGCAAGTAACACAGCGTTTCACCATCCTCGACAACTGTTCTGGCTACCTGATGCCTGGATCACTGACCCTTGTGTGCGGCCCCCCAGGCTGCGGTAAGAAATAGAAATTGGTTTGATGTATTGAGATTCAATTTCCCCAAGTGTCATTTCAGCACTCTTTCGCGTTTACTTGTGTTGGGGACAGAATGGACCGCGTTGCATTCAATTAGTTGGCTATAGCCTCCTTTTGGGGATGATTGGCTGCTAGGCCCCATAGAATATTTACCTCCATAAAGTGAATGAGCTTTATTTGTTTTTGTCAACAGAGATGTCAACTCTCTTCAGATTGAGAGGTATAATATTGGCTCTGGCTTCTGCATGGAGCACAGAAACTGATTCCCCAGTCATCCCATACCCAAACTGTATACATGGAATAGGTGGAACTGCTGTATGTAACTGAAGGCTATCAATGCCTGTCACTGATGGTGATACGTGATAGTTGTCAACTTTTGAACGTATGCGGTGGGGTACAGGAAAGAGCAGTTTACACAAAGCATTGGCTGGAAGACTGTTTATTGATAAGACAACAAACCTCACCGGAACTGTAACTTACAACGGGAAAAGCGTAAATGAGATTCAAGTTCGACGCATAGCTGCTTTCATTGCACAAACAGACAGGCATTTGCCTACACTCACTGTTCGGGAAACATGTGAATTTGCAAACTCTTGCACCAGTCATTTTGGGAAAGGTGAACAGATTGGTGGCCAGGCTGTGCAGGTGGGGTTCCTGCTGGCCCCTTTTTTTCTTACAACTTAGGCGGAAGTGAATGTGCTTTTCGTCCTTCTATGATCCCTTCTTGCTGATTATATGGATTATGGTCAGAGTGCTGTGTAGGAATATTTGGTTGCTATGATCAGGTCATATGGGTGTCTTTTCAAAATTACCTTCAATGCATCTTGCTGTGTTTAGGTAACCTTTACCAGGATACACTGTGGATTTATTCTTGATGTATGCTGGCAGGTAGAGTTCTGCTTTACTTAAAGTAATAGGTCTAGGGGAGATTAAGATTTTATCCTCATTTGAAACCTTGTTAGGAGGTAGGTCCTCTCTTTGATATGTTGAAGGTGTAGTTGTGTGTCTTCGGTGTCTCAAAGTACTGAAAGGAGTTGATGTAGGTCACTAACACGTATCTGGAGTCTAAGGCAACATGGATCATACATGTGCTGGAGCGTTAACCTCTGTGTTGCATGTTGCACTTCCCCAGAGTATAATATGATCCAAACTAGCATTGCGTAGTGGACGCTTTTAGGATAACAAGAAATTTGTCGCTTGTGCATGGAGTTTGTAAAAATATCTCATAGTTAATTTATTTGTCCTCCCTAGGATTTCATCCCAAGCGAAACTTTTGTTCTGGTACCACAGATGGAGATAGAGCTTGGGGGAGCAAACCTGCCTTTGGAGCTGACCCTACATCTGCTTGGTCTCCGTGGTGTGGCTGACACTGTGGTAGGGAATGCTTCAATCCGTGGAGTTAGTGGAGGGGAACGTCATCGCGTTACCACAGCTGAGATGGTCTCAGGCAAGTTCTTTCACAAATCTTGAACAGTTGAATGCCTGCAACAGAAGTTTACTTTCCTGCCATATATATATTGATGGCCTTGACAGCACCATGCTTTGAATTCACCACTCTGAAGCTATGTGAATGGATGTGGTTCAGGGACTTTTCTGGTATATCTCTTAGACGAAATTAGCACAGGGCTTGACAGCTCCGCCACCTATGACATAGTTTCAGCCTTCCGCACATTTGCAAGAATAAGGCGTTACACATGCCTTTTTTCTCTGCTTCAGCCCTCACCAGAAGTCTTTGACCTCTTTGATAGGTGAGAAACCATTGAATTCTTTTTAGTGCAATATTTAGTGGGCCTTCGTGTATCTTACCTCAGCTTGCCCTGCATTCAAGGACAACAGAACATGAAGTATGCGCTGAGGCTTGGTCGTGAAATGGAAGTGATAAAGAGAATGTTTTAGTGGAATCTTTTAGTGGTATGTGGGCAACATAGGGTATTAATGCACGTAGTATCTATGCAAAAAATCTCAGTATGTCATATGGATTCAAACCGTTCCACTACCAAGCCCCTGTAGATGGACAGCCGTTCACTGTTATAAATTACCTCATGTTACACCTTGTACTGTCGTAGTTTTTCCGATATAACTACCACTTTTCTAGCTTACTTATGCTGCATGAGGGTTTGGGTTCTGGTCACTAACTCAAAACATGTGTGTATTTCCATAGGATAATTGTTTTGAATGAAGGCTGTATAATATTTCAGGGACCACGTGAAGATGTCCTCCACTATTTTGATAAGCTTGGGTACGTCGGGATGCCTTTTTGAATCTATATTAACCGGAACAATTCCTAGGTTAACTATCCACGTTGCAACTTTGGTTTCTACATATGGGGATGATTCAGGACTATGTTTCAACTCATCTCAATTCATGCAGGTATGTAAAACCGAAGCATGTTGATGTAGCAGATTTCCTTCAGGAGGTCACCACTGCTGAAGGCGTCCAGTTTTTGAAACCTGATCATAAACATTTCACTGTCGAGGAGTTTGTCAGGGCTTATATGGGCTCTGACATGTACAAGGATGTTCTTCGTATTGTAAACAACCAGGAGGTGAGTCATATCAACTGCAGCTAAGTGCTTGTGCATTAGTCCCAATTTAAAATAACACTGGGCAAAATCTGTAGGTCGTATTAATTGTACAATAATTGACTGTCCCTTGATTTTGTGCTGTTGTGAAATGTCAGAGTTTTTAATTGCTAATTCTAAATGAATTGAATGGAATCTGAGTATTAAGCGAAGAGTTTGTTTGTGAGCGAACTTGTGAGTTTGTGAGGTCATTGCGAGAACTCCTCAAACCCCGGTCCTACGGGAGCGTTTCTTGGTCCCAATGGAGAGCCCTTGGTTTGGTCAGTAGGGATGCATTGTGGACGCTTTAATTCGTTTCCATCAAATATATATGAAATTTCTTTTATGTTTTGGTTTCTTTTTGTTGTTCATTGAAAATAGGAAGGTTGGTCCTTCAGGGATTCTGGTTTTTTTCTCCCAGCAGGAAGCTTCACCTGCCACAAAGTAGTTTGGGTTTGAATTGAAAGTTCATTTCCCCTAAAATGTGTTGTTGTCATGGGTTATGTTGTGAGAGGGCATTACAACATGTGACCCTGACACAGGACACACTCGTAAGCATAATGAGCATAAGCAATCAAATTTGCGAAGGACAATGAACAGGTACACAGAATCTGGTATCCAGCATTTTTTTGGCTGATCAGTTCCAGGAAGTTTCTGGTTTTTCATTGTCAATTCAGTTACATTACGTCTTCCATGGATATTTCCCTGCAGGATACAGAAGAGCTCTGGCTAGAAGCAGCCAAGCCTCTAGGCTTAAAAATCAAGGATAGGATTGGCATGGCAGGTGAGGTATTAAAATAAAGCAGAGTTAACTTTGAGCAGAATCCTGTATGGATCATTTTTCATATTTTTCTCCGTGTCCTTTTCCAATTGAAAAAATCGTACTTGCAAGTTTATAAAGTGTAGATTTGGATTTTAAATTACACAAATATGACCATGGATTGAGAATGACAAGTGGTGATGCATCGCATTAAAGATGGTCATTGCCCGATTTGATTAACTATAAAATTTATATTGAAAGGAGTTAGACATGCCAAGAAATATATATGAACTCCTCATATTTGACACTTTCGCTCAAATTGCCATATCGGAAGGATGCACCTATTTTTGGAAATCCTACCTTGGTTGACATCGGACATAAATGTCAATTTTCATATTAATCTATGACTCCTTGCTCGATTTGTCTAGATCGCAACCCTGTAGTCATCAATAAAACCGCTTCTTGCCAGTTCTCAAACTCAGAATATGCCACTAGCAGCGGAACTAATGTCAAAATTGGACAGGTGCCCTGTATGAAAATCTCACAATGGATATTGGATTTTCCAAGCCTAGGTATAACTTGAACAAACTGACTCCTGAACATCACTTCAACGTGTTGATATTTGGTACCAATATAGATCATCTGCATCTTGGATGGAGCAGGTCAGAAGGGAACAGTGGTTGTCGATGAAGTGGAATCTACAGGAACAGCCACTCTGATAGATATACAGCAGACAACACAAGTACAAGCTGGAGATCAAATCACTGCGATTGGAAGTTCTGGTGAACTTGAGTACCTTGCACTTCCTGATAGCAACTATGATGCTGCAAGCATTGTGGCAAAAGTGCAAGAGGCCCCAGGACATGTTCGTTTACAGCTTGAACGGCCACGTCAACAGGTCCCCTCGCCTTTAACTTTTACTCTAATATTGTTCAAATATGTTTTTGCTAATTGGTTACCAAATTATGTCTGCTGCCTGCACTCCTTTAGAAGACTGCTGATTTTGATTCCTCAATCCAAGACAATTTTAAATTTGTCTAGCTCAAATGCCAGAATCTAGTGACTTGCTCAATCTCTCGAATCTTGTTCATAGTTTCTCTGTATGAATTTCTTGAATCTCGATCCCTTACCAGAATGCATCGTTGCAAACTTAACCGCATGAAACTTACCTTGTAGTTTCATACAAAATTCAATGATTCTGCTGCACATCACTTTTTCACCAAAAGTCAGCAATTTTACCGCAATATAAGTTCTTCAGCAGGTCCCTCCAGAGAACGCGAAGATATTTGATGAAGAGTTCGTGCAAGATTGGTGGGTTTCAACAAAAACAGTACTGCGTAGGCAGGCTACTTTAGCTCTCCGGAATAAGAGTTTTGTTTACGCGCGGAACCTGCAGGTACTTGGATCCACTGAATCACAAATTTATTAACGTCTGTTATTTTTATTCTAAGTTTCTTCAGAGGTTATTACTGTATTACTTTGCTAACTTTAGGCGAATAAGTAAAATTTGCCAATCATTTTTATATCTCAGTCACCAGGTAAATTATGAAGATATGTGGGTTTACCCATCGTGTATGAGAAGCTCTATTCTCCAGTGTTTTGCAATATAATGAAAGTAGCTTGCTGATGTTGGTGGTGAGCAGCTTGTGCTTCTAGGAATTTTTACTGGAACTTTATTTTATCAAGTTCCAAACACAACAGATCGCTCAACTATGGACCTTCGGAAGTCTCTCGCTTTCCTTGCAGTTATGACATTGTCACTGAACACTGTCTCTCAAATACCTATTCAGCTTGATGAGCGCTCAGTTAAGTCCCTGATCAATTTCCAAGACATGATCAAAACTTGAGTAAATATGGTCATAATGAAAGTAGCTTCCCGATGTTCTTTCTTGCATCGTTTCTCAAGCATGGTTTTGAAGGTCCATGTCCATTGCAGTCTCTGTACATCGGCATTCTCTGTACAATCACTGGAGCAATAATTGTGGCCAGTAGAGTAGCCAACCCCTTGAAATTGGAGGTAATTATGTTTCTGCTAACTTGTATGTGATAACCTGCAACTTGCAACATACAGGTTTTCGAAAAGCAATACGCAGCAAGGTTTTTCCGGCCAAATGCATATGTTCTTGCATGCACCCTTAGTCAAATTCCCTTCTCCTTCATTGAGGTATTTCTTACTGGTACTTTTTAAAAGTGTCAAATCTCATTCATTGTTAAGATACATATACATACAATTTATCGATGTTACATGGTTGTGTCAGATTCTTTAGCAAAGATATGAAAGGGATCGTCGTGGTTACTAATTGAATAGCAAATGCAGATGCTGATATATACACCACTGATATATTGGCTGACTGGGTTAACGTCCTCAAACAATGGTGCGCATTATATTATGTATATACTTGTGGTCTTCATCGAAGCAATCACTTTCGCAATGTTGATCCGACTGCTAGCTTCTTTTTGCAAGACCAAAGAGGCTGCCAGTGGTCTTGCAGGTTGCATTTCATCCTTCTGGTTGTGAAGTGCCCTTCTTTTGTATTTATCGATGTTTGGCATGTGATTTCATGACTTACATTGTTTGACTTACCCAGATTAGTGGGACATTGAGACCTGTTGAGCCTTCAACCTTCGATAGTAAATATGTCACGATTAACGAGGAGAATTTAGTTTCCTTGAGATGTAATGCAGAATCAATTCTTGAACTTGCACAAATGTAATGGTTTGTCTACGTCAGGCTGCTCATTCTCCTATGAAGTCATCATGCTTTGCTGTTTGGACTAAACTAGGATATAAAGCTTCTCAACGTCAACTAAGAATATTGCTGAAAAAGAAATACAGGAGATGAAATGATACATCCGTTTCTCATGACACTGTACCAAAGCGAATTTCTGCTGTGTGTATGTGCAGGTCTTGCCATCATATTCTTTCTCTTATTTTCTGGCTTTCTAATTGCAAGAAATAAGGTGCCTAACTGGTGGATTTGGGTTTACTATATCAGTCCTCTTCAGTGGGGAGTCACAGCGCTAATCTGCAACGAGTTCCTTTCAGAAAAATATTCTCAAGTATGTTGACGAAATGAAATCTTGTACTGAAAATTGAGACACTTATTCTAGGTTCACAATTTTGTGGGCTTTGTCATGTTGTTTATTTGAGAGCCATAAGAGGTCATAAGGAAATTATTGCGTTCAAGGTTTAAGATGGTTTAAGGCTTATGATTACTTCCCAGATTTGATTTTCGGATTGGATGATAGGCTTGTCAGGACTCCGTTACCTATTGCGTTGGAAGGAGCCAAATGACTGTCGGACAGGCATACCTGGACCTCTATGAGCTTCCAACCAATATATTTCGCGGTTATTGGGTCCCAGTGATTGTTTTGTCCTGCTACTACTGTTTTCTCACCTACTTGTGTTTCTACACAGTTGCTAATGTTCGGCACGATGAGGTGAATAAATTGGATTCCTTCGCAAGGTTTTAGAGGTGTAGGGAAATTAAGCCTTACGTTGTGCTTGAAGGCAAAAGTGCACCTGACTTTTGCACTTCACAAAATTTCTGTTTTAGTGAGGAGTAAAAGGCAAAGTGATAGCATTGTGTGCTCTTGTCAACAATGATGTTTTTGAAATGTTAAGCAGGTGTCTTCAAAACTACGCGTATAGATATAGTCCTAAGAACAAGTCTGAAGGACTAAATTGGCAAGTTCTGGACACCTGGTAGGTGAAATTGCCACCCGCTGCACGTCTGTTGCGCGATCCAGAGTCCCAGCCTAGACTTAATAGTAAATCTTCTCCTCCAAAGATGAGGTTCCCTAAATTTGGTCGGGCCAAGAATCGTTCAGCGGCTGTCGCACCTACGATCTCTTTTGAGCCTATGATTATGTCCTTCCACCAGATTACATATGAGGTAAGAAAAATATCATCGGTTAAGGATACATTTTGCATTTGTGTATTTGCCTTTTCCATTGATCTACTTGAGAGTTCCAACAACAGACGCATAGCAATTACAAATAAATGAGAACTGCATCCTTGTACATTATTCAGTTACATAATCTTTTGTGACTTTCAGGTGAAAATACCAGGGATTAAGGACCCCCGGGTGCTACTGTCAAATGTATCAGGGTTTGCTAAGCCAAATACTATGACAGCTTTAATGGGAAGTAGTGGTGCTGGGAAGACAACCTTGCTCGATGTTTTGGCTGGCCGTAAGACAACAGGTAGAATATCTGGAGATATTCTCATCAATGGCTACCCTAAAGTGCAGGAGACGTTTGCTCGCATTTCTGGGTGAGTTTTATGATTGCTCCAAATTCTTGCTCATCCACTGACAAAAAATCTGAAGGATCTTAACATTGTCAGTAAATGTTATTGATTGGTAGTCACAACGCTCTGAAATATACAAAAATAAATAAAATAACTACAGTCACGCTTTCCATTCTATACTTCTGTAATCCCCAGACCATAAAGATTTTTAGAATTTGGAGTGGTAATCTTCTACCCTTCCCTCTTTAATCATATTGACCATCGGCATCTCAAGCTTCTAGTGTTAGAAAAGTGTAAGCTGAAAGAGTAATGAAAGTTTTTGTTGGTATCCTTTATGATTGCAATATGGAATTCCAACACTTTCTAGACAGGTATGTGGAACAGAATGACATTCATACACCCTTTATTACTGTGAAGGAGTCTCTGGAATTTAGCAGTGCACTCCGCCTTCCAAAACAAACGTCCTCAGCAAGTCGTCAAAAGTACATTAATGAGGTAACCTCTTTCACACTTATCTCACATAAGTTATGTGTGTATACTACGATGAAGACCAATTAGACCATTGTTCTCTATGCAATTTTCTCAGATTGATAGTAAAGTTGATTTATGGCAATCTGATTCCGGTCCACTAGGTTATGAATCTATTGGAGTTACATGACATAAGCAACAAACTAGTCGGCATCATTGGAGATGCAGGCCTCTCTGTGGAGGAAGCGAAACGTCTCACCATTGGAGTAGAACTGGTAGTCACTTGCCAAACTTGGAAATTTCATTATAATTGTTCACATAGCATTCTTAAGTGGTGTAGTGGGTGTTCTCCGTAGAAAATCATCTTGGAGAGTATACTCTTGGTGAGATTCTTTTTGGCAAGTTCTTTAAGTTGAATCTTGGTAGATGGATGAGGGCCTTGTCCAAACACAGGTAGCAATGACGTTCCGATTAATGAGAGCTTGCCACTTGACTATCCTTGGCATTAATTGATGCATGTAATCAAGGACCTTGATTCTTGATTTTATTCTTGAATAGAAAGAGAACGTCCTTACCCATCCTTAAGAATGCTATGCACATGGTTAGTTGCCCTCTTGTTTCTTAGTTTATTTCCTTTGAGATGGATTCTGTAATGATTGCAGGTATCAAACCCAAGCATCTTGTTTCTTGATGAACCAACTAGTGGCCTGGACAGTCGAGCTGCCCAAATTGTGATGCGCGGTGTTGTTAACATTGTTGGTTCAGGCCGCAGTGTTATCTGCACCATTCATCAACCTAGTCGACGCCTCTTCATGTATTTTGATCACTTGATGTTATTGAAGCGCGGAGGTGAGGTTGCATACTTTGGACCGATTGGAGAAGGAGCAAATGAGCTATTGGTATGTTCATGCAATCCAATAACCTGTTACATGTTACAATATTTTCACTAAATTGGACAGAGCAACACAAGTTCGTCAATACCAATCATCTAAAAGTTGATCATCGAGTCCTCATTTGCTCCCCTGATTTCATTTCAATCCAGAGGAAACCTATCCAACTCTCATAAATCGAACAAAGCTTCAGTCCTCAAGTGATTCCCAAACTGCTTCTCTTCCCTAAATCATCGAACACATCATATGCAACCATTTGGTCTGGTCAACAGGTTATGATTACGTTATAATTGTATCTCCACAAACCCCCAGTTTTCTCGTATACCGTGACCCACCTCGAATAATAGCGAACCATTTTGTTGCGTACTTTCAATCAATACGTCGCTATTGTACACATTTGTTTGTTTCAAATACATCAATTTTTTATGAAGACCCTAAGGGTACTCTTTTGGTTTTTATGGTACAGTAAAGTGCTCATCTTAACTCTAATATGCTTAGCATCAAGGTATTGGTGATTTAGTTTGCATCTCAACAGTATTTCCACTCAACCCTGGTTCATAGAGATATTAATGGATCTCTAGGTTTGCACTATGATTGTGGAAATAAATTCATTTTTGATATCTTAATCTCAAAACTTACGTGTACTGTTTAGAACTATTTTCAATCACTTCCTGGAGTGAGGGAGTGTTCGGTGAACCAAAATCCAGCATCATATATGTTGGAGATTATTGGAGCTGGCATTGGACATACAGCTCAACGGGACTTTGGAATTGACTATCTGAACAGCTCTTTGGCTCAAAGAAACTGTGAGTTTTGTGAATCTTCGTGACCTCCATAAATTGCAGATTATTTTCATTCTACATCACATTTATTGTTTGGATTTCATTCCAGGCGGCTCTAAGTGCCTCATTGTTCCATTTTCTTTTCATTAAATAAGCCACCACTAATCTGGTTGATACTTGGAATCAAATAGAATCTGGTTTTCCATGATAAATAATAAATATAGTAGCCGTTTCAAATTTTGCAAACAATCTTTCTACTGTTAATCTCGATTGCCAATGACCAACTCATGCAAGCAACCGTTATCTCTTTCTTACACTGTTGCATTTGAAAAGGATGGCCTGGTCATTGAAGGTCTATTACTGTGTTAATTGCAGTTGAGGAACTTGAGGTACTCAGGTATGGGAAGGGGAAGCTTGGTAAAGAGCCTCTTGTAAGAGGATATGGTGCAACATGGTCGCTTATGTGTATAGTTGTTGTGAAGCGCCAATTCAGGACGTATTGGCGAAATATTTCTTACAGGTCAACCTGTTCTCCAGTTTGATAGTTGTGCCTTGTGACACTTGGTTATTTTCATACTAAGGGCCATTTTACACTATGGCCAAGGGTCGTGACCATGGAATTGTGAAGGCCAAACTTATAAATTAGTTTAACAAATTAGAAGATTCTATGGAGATGCACGCAAACTATCTCAATTCACACAAATCTTTGAAATTCTTCAGTTATTTACTGGTGTGTGTAAGTTGCCTTGGTTGCAGTTTTGGGCGAATGATGTTGGTGGTCATACTTGGGCTTATTTTAGGAAGCACATTTTGGCAGGTGTGCACGATCTAATACTTTTGACTGGTTTTGTGCATAAGATAGTTGATTCTTATCTTAATTTAGAACATGAGTGCAGTTGATGTATCCCTTGCTCACTAGTTCTGATTGTGATTTAGTTTTAAACCAGGCATTCATGAACTTTATTTGGTAAAGGTTGCACAGCTTAAGTGTGCATCATTTCTCTGGCAGATAAAATATGATACTACTCCTGGCTTGGTGTCTCGGATGGGCCTAATATATATAGCAGTGGTGATGGTAGCTGTGTCAAATGCAAACAACGTCATCCCTCAAGTAATGGTCAATTATTTTCTGACACTAGCACTACAATAGGTCTTTCAACATGTTAAAATACCGACTAATTATATCACAACAATATGAACTGCCAAACATAAAGTTTTAGAGGATCTTATGAGGGTATGATTTTGGTCTTATGATATTGATTAAAATGTCAAATGTTCTTTGTCCAGGTAAATGCAGAGCGAGTAGTATACTACCGTGAGCGTGCATCCAATATGTATCCGGTCTTATTTTATAGCCTATCTTGGACTTTAGCAGAGGTACATAAGTTTTCCATTCATGTATCAGAGTGTATAAATTATCTTCATGGATCTTATGCAATGCAAAATTTGATAAATATTATGGGGGGATAAGAATGGAAGAATAATCACCTCCCCATGATTATTTACTTGGTATTCATGCCCATCGGGATCGTTTCACAATGGCTATGTGAGGTTGAGAGAAAACTATTTTTTTGCACTGAAGTTGTATGGTACCTCGTGACTATCCCACAATGTAATGTCATGTGATCTGTAAAATTGTGGTCTACTTGAAGAGAAGAGGCGGGATCTTATTATAATTGGCAAGATGGATGGCAGATTCCTTACCTTTGCGTTTCGACCCTCCTTTTTTGTTCCGTATGTTTCACAATGGGCGGAGTGGCTACAAATTCAGGACGTAATTTTTTTGAGTTTTGGTTCATTTTCTTCGAATACTCCGCCTCCATCACGTTCTTTGGTATTTTCCTGGCAATGTTGACTCCAAATGCACAGGTCAGTAACTCACTTGCTACATAACTTGGATCAAGACTTCCAGATGCAGTAGCAACCTTCCTAATTGCATCTAATTGCAATAATGTTTGTGTCGTCTGCATGTCACACATGGTAAATTCATTTTTGTTTGTTTTGGTGTAGGAACAAACAATAATCAGATGCTTGGATCCTATGATTGACTTTGTTGTGTTCACTGCACTCCCAAAAGTTTACACACGATCTATGAATGAAACTTGTGCCTATGTCAATGTCAAGAACTATGTCATATCCAGACACCAATTGAATGAAATGATGTTTAAAACAATCAAACAAACAATTCATAATTTGTTCTTGTTCTGCAGGTTGCAACAATCATCATTCCAATAATTGTAAATTTCTGGTTAGTCTATATACTCATCCCAGTCTATCAAGATTTTTTCCAAAGTGAGTAGGTGCTTCCACTTTGTGAGGATTATACTTCGTTGGAAAGATACACTTCCATGTTGTCATATCAAATTTGTTTTCCGGTTCTGAGATGATAGATTTATAACTGTGGAGAGCAGACAATCATTTATACCCAGATTAGAAATAAATGATTAAAAAACTCTCCTTAAAAAGCACTATATTCTTGAAAATCATTCATCATGTGTTGAAACAGGAACATGACATCCGGGTTTATGATTCCAAAGAACAAGATCCCGCAGTTTTGGATTTGGCTGTATTGGGTAAACCCAACACAATACACCATAAACTCTTTGACAGCCGTTGCTTTCCATTGTGATGTGGAGGTTCCCCCATGCAACGCATGTGTAGAGCTGAATCCTGCAAGTTGCCCAGATTGCAATTGCGTTCGTGTCACCGATGAAGGTAATTTATTGGCTTGGTTCGTTATGCGGGATAGTATGTCATTAGATTACCCATCACGTTATAGGAACATGGGAATGTTAGCTTTCTTTAATGTGTTGTTTATGTGTGCTGGTGTCATAGCTCTCAGATTTATGAAATATGACAGAAGGTAGCAGCGAGAAAATTTGAAGGGTTACTCGTATTTCATGGGGAAGGGTTACTTAAAATTTTGCCTTTCAAAATGAAGGGTTACTTCAAAAATTGCCCTTCACATATTTACAATTTTTTTTTCAAAAATGCACAATGTAATGTTTGAATCTTAGGTTATATTGTAAACTGAAGTGAAATGTAATTTACATGGAACAAAATCCGAAAAGAAATATGATTAGAACATATATTTATTTCATGTATAGAGCTCACATATAAAAGCAATTTTGTGTCGAAAAACATTCTCCCGTCGCCCAGGCCCCAAGGATAAGAGCGGCATGTAGTTCTTACTGGGTGTGGGAGGGTATCTACGGTTCTCCCGAGGGTATGAGCGTATCTACAAGACTGCATCAGCCACAAGCCGGAGCCTCCAAGGAAATGAGCTAGCCGGATCTCCCGAGGGTATGAAGGCCCAAGGGACCGGTTGTTTTAAAAATGCCCTTCCCTTTGAAGGTTTCCTAGAATTTCTGCCGGTCCCTTTTGAAGGGCTGGCCCAGCTGTTGAAGGGAAAGTGAAGGGCTGCACCCCAAAATAAGGGGTACAGCCCTTCAATTTTATTCGCTGGAAGGTAGGATAGGTTGTTTGTGGCTAAACAACACGAGGCTAGGGTCCGCAGAACTTGGTAAGAACTCTCTTTTGTGCTTTCCATTTTTGATAGTGTCATCCATATTGCAAGTAGATGATAATTAATATGGGGGCTCCTTGATTGATGAACTGTGTAATCTTCTAAAAGATTTGTAATTCTAAAGGTGTTGACCTTGAAGAAACATAATTTTTTTGGGAGTAATCTTGATATCTACTTACCAACCATTGGAATAGTATGGGTTGCTCCCATACCACAAAGCACAAGCATAAAGAAAAAGAAAAAGAAATTCTGTAGTTGGACCATCTGCTCTATTTGTTTCTAGAATTGTGCTTCTTCAAATAAGAGGATCTGAAATAAAAAAACATACTCAAAACTCAAGCGAAAAATTTATTGTTTTGATATGAGTGCTTTTCTTCAATTGTTGGGCTTCATCTTATCTTCTTCAGCCTTCCGCGAACGCTTTGTGCTCCTTCAGGACAGTACCTCCATAGCCATAGCTCCTATCGCATATCTTGGGGCCATTACATGTCACATCATAAATAAATTCTAGTGATATGATTTTGATTATGGATGCAAGGTTTTTTTTATAAACTACCATCATCCTCCAGCCTCACTTGTCCTTCTGGCTATGATACTTACCCATACTATCACTTAATACGAATCTAAGGAATATCGCATAACCATATTGTGCTGACATGGAGTGCTATAGGAATTATTGCAACTACCCTTGAGAGCACACTACACTAAATATGATATTTAGTGTGATATGGTATTTAATGTCACTTTGGTAACTTTTTGGATGACACTTCTTTATGAATAAGTGAGCAAATATTGTCATGGATGATGGATGAGTTCATCCATTGGCCAAAACCCTACCTTCTCTTGTCAGCAACTTGTGATGAAATACTGTCATGGATGATTGAAATTTGGATGAAAAATCACTTGGTAAGTGACAGTAATTGCAACACTGTAAATCTATAACCCCCAAAAAAAATTTACAAGGAATGAAAAATAATGTTGGGTTAACATTTAGTGTTGGTGACACTATACCACGGTTTACGACTAGTATTGAGCAAGACAATTAGACTTGGTGGCACTAAATATGATATTTAGTGTAGCATTTCTGAATTCAAAAAGGCTTGATCCTAGTTGAGAATTTTTTTTTATGAGGATCGTCAAATTCCCATTGACATAACATTATTCAGCAGAGTGACCAAGTTGGGTGGGGCCGAGAATATGTCATATAAAATGCTAGAACTATACCTTATGGATGCTTGTCTAAGTAGATTCAGTCTAATAAACTATGAGTCATTCGGGGGAAGCATTGTCACTGAATATTATTATAATGGAACAGTTGATAGCAGTTGAATAATGTCATGGAGAAAAGAAAGATTGGAAGCACGAAAACATGTTGCATTTAGATGGAGATGTAGAAATGCGAGGTCTACCAAACACATTACTTCTTTCTACGAATCTTACATCACGAGTCTCCAGAAAATTCTGCAAGATGTTGTTACATTCGATGGAAGCTATTTCGTAGTCCATGGCTTTTCTCCAGAATGGGTCACCACTTGCAATTCTGAAAGTGGCGGACTCCTCGTGGTCGATAGCAATGTGGGCTTGGTAATACTATGGTTGCTCATTTGTGGATTGTTGTAGGCGGTCGTTTGAGGGCTCTGAAGGTGCCACATAATTTGACAAGGGAGCATGTTCTTCAAAGAAGTATGCATTTGAAGTAAGGTAGACGTGCCTAAATCGGTTACTTAATATCATAGTCAGAGCCTTTATTTGAGTGGTATGTGATGAAAAGAGATTCGATGACATGCTCAAAAAATGTTAACATACTAGGCTTAGTTGTCAACATAGTTGAGGGAACCTTGATGACCATTTAATGAGCAAGAGAATCTTCACTTTGATAGACTTAACATTGTGTTATGCTAACCACAATGAAAGTACGAATTGGAATAAAATTACCCACAAACTTAACCAAAGACACCCACATATGTGAACCCTACCTTATTATCAAGTTTTGATAGGGTCCATAGATTCGATATGTTACCATAATGTAGTACTTATCTTTTCTATTAACAGATCACACCCCTTGGTAAATATTTTATTACTCAACCGAGGAATGATGTTCTAGTAGTGGCCACTATGAGATCTATACAATGCTTGCAGAAAGATGAAGCACTTGATTCTTGCTTGAAAGTATTGAGTTTATCATTGGTGCCAAAATAATACACCAAAATGAATTGAGAGCGCAAGTAAGAAGACCTGCACAGTGATGCTTAGAGCTTCGAAAGACCAAGAAGCTTGAACCTTCAAAGATCTAGGGTTAGCAACCCTTAGAAATTTGATATTACCTAAAGTGGTGAAGGAGAGGAATGATATTCTAGTAGAGGGCACTAATGCCCCCTTCCCACCTGACTTTAGCTAAGACTAAAAGTTGGTTCTAACAACCCGGCCTTCACACCATCGACATTATCTAGTGCTGAGCCTAGTTGGCAAATGATGTGGCATGGCTTAAAAGTGGAGGTTTTAAGCCTCAAGCACCAACCCTCCCATCAGTATCTAAACATGAGGCAAGAATATAGGACCTTTAAAAGTGTCACCTCCCGCCCTTGTGATTGGTTGCTTTTTAGTCTTAGCTATGAGGGCACGAGGAGCTTCATTAACAAAAACCGATGGTAAGATAGGTGAGTAGTAAGGCATTTGGGGATGGGACAAAAACTACCCAACATTTATTGCTTGGTAAATAAAACAATGAAGATGTGTGAAAGCTACTTAACTAAAACCTACTTGACAATCTCTGGAGCAAGTTCTTGTAGGTGCATTGGGATAGCCGGATGCCTCCGCTATAACTGAGGGAGCTTTACCCGGTTTTTAGGAAATACTTTGGGTCTTAGCTAAAGTCAGGTGGGAAGGGGGCATAAGAGAACTATACAATGCTTGCAAAAAGACAAAACACTAGATTCTTCCCTCCACAACAAATTCTAACCACAACCACAAAATACACACATACCAGAGTCTACGGCATGCAAGTCTTTTTTTTCTTTTTTTTTGAGACAGAAGGCCGACAGAGTCTACGGCATGCAAGTCAATAACACCGGGATCTCGGCACAGTCTCCAATATAACCTATAGTGGACAAACACTCTACAACACACACAGCCAAGAAGAGTGCAAACATGAATTAAGAAAAAAATGCCAGCAAACAAACTACATCTCCTATAGCAAACTTTGTGTGCACTATGCACTCAGTAATTGGGTTTGACTTTGCCTTCTATATGTGGTAGCCCACATTACCTACCATCTACACCCAAGGCTGGGGCGAACCAACCCCTATATTCGTACCTTACCGGGGAGGGCGAACGGCTAGGGATTCGTGGCACTCACTTAAAATCAACCATCCTACATATCATGGATGAAGTGGCTCCAATACAAAAAGACCCCCTATGAGGTTGAGGGCCGATTCATTCAAATGTGACATCACTAGACATCCGGTAAGGTACCAATGTATGGGTCGGTTCGCCCTAGCCGCCCTACACCCAGGGGCTCCACTCATTTCTTCCCATTTGCAACCCTCGTCATCCACGACCACTTGTTGCCCTGCCACCGTGACTATCCCCGGAAACTACCTACCCCAGGCAACCAATCCCAATATTGACACCCAATGTAAAGCTAGCGTGGCCATCCCCCCCCCCCCTCATGCTCGTACACAAATCCCACTAGGATCATTTACACATGAGGCGCTGAGATATTGTGGTGTACATAGTGGGATAAATAATAAGTGGCATTTCTATTAGTATGGTGAGATGCCGGTACAAAAGCCCAGGAGAGCTAACACCAGGGGAAAAAAAAAAAAAAAAAAAAAAACACACACACACACACACAAGTGGCCATATAGACATGCTTTTATTGAACATCCCCAAAAAGTAACATAGGTGGGCCTCAATAGGCCTCTCGTCCCTCAAGCCTTGCTTTGTGATGAAAAAGAGGGAAAACATCTCCATCCAAGGCATATATAGCCCCATGCCACCTTCCTTTCCTGCCCCATGCCATTGGCCCTGCCCTGACATCTCCTTCGTGAATTGTGGCTTGCCAGAGCTAGCCACATGTCATGGCCCATATTTGAATACAAAAAATGTATATGTGTCCCCCCCCCCTCCAACGTCCAATCCTATGATTGCTTCATTCGGGAAAGTCAACCCTGACATTTACTGCCAATGCTCCCCAAACACACTGCACTAAATATGATATTTAGTGTCACTTACTATTTGAAATTACACATCCCTATATCTTTTACTATCAGTATAATTTTTTACCAAGTAAAGATGTTAATTCTATAATGTCCAAATAACTAATTCAACCTTTGTTGGTAGAAAATGAGATGCACAGTAAATTGTTATAGGTTGCGTGATTCCAAATAGTAAGTGGCACTAAAGATCATATTTAGTGCAGTTATTTTCCTGCCTCGATTAGTCGAGCCTCAAGGCTCATAACTTACAAATAAGAAAAAGTACAAATAAATCATAGGCCTGACGAATCATCCGTCTACGGACGAGAAACAGTAAACGGACGCAAACGTCGGGTTTAGAAGCCACGTGGCAGACGAAAGCATTGCGAGAGTAGTAGATAAGTCGCTCACCTCGCGGAAGATTGAAGGAAGGAAATGTGATGGCCTTGCCTTGAACTGCCTGCTTGGGTCTAAGCAGTATCCTCATCAATTCATTGCAGCTGCTGCATTACCAATTCAATTCTCCGCTACTTTTCTCACACCTCCGTAGACGGCAATTCAGAAGCTGGGGTGGAGGAGATTGACCTAATTCCCCGCCAATTCGAGGCAGGAGAGGCCACTCCACACAGATAATTGCTGCTGCAGGTGTATAGTAGTAGTAGGAGGAGGAGGAGATTGCAATGACGAACAAGTAAATGCAAATTGGCAATTGAGTAGTTCATTCATCATTTCCGAGCTCGGAGGTGAGCGGTGGCTATGGCGATAACGATGACAACAATGACAATGCAGCTTCCCAAATGGGTAACATACGGAATTAACTCTAAAACCCTGCCACTTCATAAGGTATGTGGGGGTTATTCGGTTAATTTTCTTGTTCTCCATTTTTTTCATTCATTAGATTTACGTCCTGAAATTTACGTTGCATTAGCAAGTCTGTCTATAATGAAACATCGTCAACAAAATTCGGATTGAAATTCGGCCTTCCCATTATTTAGTTATGGGTATCGGAAGTGCACATAGGTCCCAATTGTGCTGACTACTGAGTGTAGAGTAGTTTAATAAAACTTGAAGCAGAAGAAGACGTAGTGCAGAAGAAGACGTAGTCCAATCTCTTTTGAACATGTGTCTTTGTGGTGGTTGTTATTATATCCGCACCCAGACACAGACCATTCAATTATAAATGCCCGAGCAAGAAAAGTAACCGAGTAACACTTGCATACCTTATTAAGGCAGTCGTGCGTTAGTGGGATACTTTTCTCTCTGCACACACTTCTCATAGGATATGAAACACACAAGTAGTGCCAGAGAATTAGCAATTCCAAATTGTGCCCGTAGCCATTTGCCTCATCATTTTTGGAGCTCATATGAATAACTTGTTCATTATCAAAGTGAAGATTCTTGTGCTCATTAAGTGGTAATATATAGGTCCCCACAATCAGAGAACATTTTTTGAGCATGTAGTCGAATCTCTTTTAAACACGTGTCTTTCTGGTGTCCGTTCTTGAATTCACACCTAACTACATGCCACTCAAATATAGGTGTTCAAATTATTGCTATGTTCGATTTAGGCACATCTACATTAGCTCCCATTGAGTTGTTTTCAAATTTGTACAGAAGGATGATGAATGGGAGGGAGGGTTGGGAACACTTGCAGGATCAGCACTTTGAGATGGTGAAGGTGAACAATGCCATGTCGATTCAGGGGCAGAAACTCCACTTTCATTGTAGTTCGGGTAAGCTTTTTGATTAAGCTCTCCTTCTGCCTCACATTTTCAAGAAGATGAAGAAGTTTGCCATATCCTCACCCACTTCTGTGGTTATTTTTCCTCCTCTTTCTCAACTGATCAATTTGTTGAATCTTCTCCTTTCTAACGTAAGTGGGCCTTAAATGGGCACTCTTGGCTCTGCACCCACTTCTCTTAGGATATGGAACATGCAGTCAGTGTGAGAAGATTGATAAATCCAAATGAGCCATGGCTGTATCCATTTTCCTTATAATTCTGGGCTCGTATGAATGTCTCATTCATTATCAAAGTGAAGATTCTTGAGCTCATTAAATGGTCATATAGGTCACCCCTCCCCCCAACTATGTTGACCGTTCAGCCCAGAATGATCAACAAATTTTGAGCATGTAGTCCAATCTCTTTCGTACACATGTCTCTTGGTATCCAGATCCACATCTAATCATACTCCACTCAAATACAAGTGTCTAAGTAAGAAATGTAACCAAGTAAGGTATGCATTCCTTAACCCTTAATGTCCCTAGAGATCACATTGTGGTTGCCACACCATTTATCCACCCCCGTAACACTGGTTGGAGGTCCTTTTTGAGAGGAGAATATTTTTTGCGGGGAGTGTGCAAGGTTCATTTCATGATGATGTTTTGAAAAATGGATTTGAGTTTGCCATGATATTGATGGTTCTCCATTGAGCTCATGACCAACCTCCCAACCAATGAACAAGTTTCGTGAAAATTCATGAAAATTGTTGACTTTCAATCCTCGAATAGTGCTGATCTCCAAATGTTTATCTCAAATAGTGTTTTGGGAATCATTTTCTATATTCACACAACAACAAAAACAAAAAAGTTGAATTTACTTAAGTATTGATTTTCAAACCATTTAACTTAAATGATTCTTGAGAAATATTTTATCATTTTGAAACAAAAAGTCAGAAGTGCACATTGTCTTTGGTGATTTGAATGACAAGTTTTCAATTTCAATTTCCATCGGCAATGTTGTTCCAAATGTTGTTCACACTTTATACATATGATCATATTCTTTTATGCACATTAAAATATGTCATAAGTCCTAATAAGTTGAACATATCTACAAAATATCTAAGCAAGCTTAATGTCATTTCCATTTATGAAGTTTTTCTTAAGTTTTTGCTATTAAAAATGCTTACATGAGCTCATGACATTATATGAAGAGCCCATCCTTACAAATGTCTTCTTTGACTTTGTGTCAACAATTTTGCTTCAAGAATGTTTTCATAGAGCAAACTTGTATATCTTACTTTATTTTCAATCTTGAAAATACATAAAAACCTTAGGATTAATAAGGTTTTAAGGCTTAAGGAAACGTCATCTCAATAGCAGAACTACACCAAAGTGTGTGGGCCTTATGTGGTCACTCCTCTTGATTGGACACCTACATTTGAGTGGTTTATGGCAAGCTTGGAGTTGAGAATGGACACTAAAAAGACATCACGTGCTACAAGGAGATTGGGCTATGTGCTCAAAATCCATAACCACCGTTGTAGTTGTCGATCTAATTGTTAACATAACAATTGGGAGGGTTCATGTGATTGTTTAAAGAGAAGTAAGCTTTGCGTCTCGCGAAACTCCGAGGATTCTGAAAACTTGACATGACAATCTGCATGACTCCTCGCAATTGCGAACGAACCAGATGATGAGACAATTCTCGAGCCAATCCAACGATCAGAAATGTATGTGGAGTTGGAAGTGCCCACAATAGAATAAGACCGCAAACCTTAGAGGTCCTCTCTGTGAAGTCGGTCCTCCCTTTGGAAATCCTGCATTGCATCAAAAATTATCAAGGTTTTGGAGGATTCCCAAGTGGGAAAGTCGTTTTCTGTACTAAACTGGTAAGCTTGAGGGTTTGGTCTTACCGCTTCTGGTTTCTTGTGTCGAAATTGAGGTCTTACTATAAATGTAATTTGCTTGAGTCATGCCGTTACTTCTAGAAAACAAGTTTCCACTGTTGGAAACTGATGGAACTGATGAAGTAGGGATGTCACATTTTCAAGAAGAAGAAGAAATCGTTTCCCATATTCCCACCCTAAATCGCCTCATGTGCTGGTTGTGATAGAGTTCCAGATTGCACTTGTGACCTCAGAATATACTTAAGCCTTTTGAGCTCATTCTCTTTCTATTTAGGCTCAAGCAACAAATCCCCAAGAAATGGGGTCCACAAGTTGAGGAGATGAATGTCAAGCATACTCAAGTGGCAAGTTCCTATTAGTCACTCCTGAACACATTATGAACCTACCTCAAGACGTAAAGCCCTTGCAGTCACATTCTCAGATTCAGACTTAAAATTTGTAAAATATTCTCTTACATGGCTTTTGATGCTTGCATCGAAGTGCCTTGGATTCCTGATCTCACAGAACACTCTTATGAAGCTTAGGAATGTAATGTTGTTCTCAAATGACTCTTGATGGTTGCTTCAAAGTGCCTTGGATCCTGGTCTCACAGAAACTCTCAAGGAGCTTATGAATGTTATGCTCTTCTTAAATGGCATCAAAGTGCCTTGATTCCTGGTCCCACATAACACTCTTATGAAGCTTATTAATGTTAAGATGTTCTCAAATGGCTATTCATGCTTGCATCAAAGCTGCCTTTGATTCCAGGTCGCACAGAACACTCTTATGAAGCTTATGAATGCTAAGCTGTTCTCACGTGTTATTCAGAACATTAACAGCGAAAAGATGAGCAATGTGGCCTTTCAAGAATTCAAGGTTTCTACTTCGTCAACATGTAGATTGCAAATGTAATGTTTTATAGCTTACTGTCTCACAGTTTTTGCATCTCATGGGTTGACCAGGAGTACGAGTGACATGCGCCGCAGCAGGGGGTGATTTGGAAGATGGAAAAGAGAAGAAAAAGGTGCTGGTGATGGGAGGCACAGGGCGTGTCGGAGCTTCCACCCTGCGTGCCTTGGCCAAAGGGGGTGACCTTGATCTGTTTGTTGGCGGCCGGGACCGGTACAAAGTCTCCTCCTTCCTCTTTGATGCACTCAAAACAATCTACTAATTGCTTGCTGGTCCGTTGGCCGTAATAAGAATTAGGTATTGAATGCGAGGAGCCTTGCCACAGGCTGGACTGTAGTAGTGACCCAACCTATCCAGCCACAGTAGCGGCGAGGTAGTTAAGGGTGCTTACTATAGCCGATGGCAGGGTGACACGGGTCCATTACTGGACAAAGTCGTCAGGTCATGGCAGGGTCATCAATTACGGGTGACAATGTGCCTCCTCGTATGCAATTAGGAATAGACATGTCAGCAAAATCACTTGACCACTAGACATGGTGGGTAATTCGGCCAAAACTGATGAAGGTTTAGGATAACGAATTGGTTCCGTCAGCCTCAGTTGTTGAAAGGGTGTGTCTGGGCCCAGGGAGAAAGGAGAAGCACTAGCGCGTGAGTTAGGGGGCACTGTGGAGTTTTTAGGCTTCGATCTCGACGAACCGGCAGCACTACGAGCGGCACTGGAAGGTCTTGATTCTTTCTTCACATGTCAACAATTTGCAAATGAATAATATCAAGAATCCTCAACAATCTACTCCTTGTCATCAAGAGCATATACTTCGATCATTCTCAGTTTCAATGTTCCAGAGTACCAAGTTCTACAAACATCCTAGACATAAGAGGTGGTCCTCTTCAACAATGAAGTCTTAGTATTTTTCATGCTGCATGCAGAGCAGTAGGTGTTGAGATGCTTGTAGTTACTTTCCATACAATCTAATGAAAATATACCCACCATCCTGTCTATTACAATGCCTTTCCAGCTTACCCACAATTGGAGACAAATTTGCTGCTCAACCTTAACGACATTCAAAAACCCCAACATTTGGGCAAAGATTAGCACTTCCAAAATTGCTCCCAAGTTGTCATCCTTTATCCAGCTTCTTTTTCAGTAGATATATTCATGCTGGATACGTAGAGATGCTTGCTGTTACTTTCCATGCAATCAAATGGAAATCCACCAACCATTCTGTCTGCTACATTTCATTAAACCTCCTAAACCCCAACAAACTGTCTGGGAAGAGCACTTTTGATATTTTCTCCCAATTTGTCATCCTTTGCCCCCCAGCTTCTTTTTCAATGAATGAGTTACGCGTGCAGGTGTAGATTTGGTAGTCCATGCAGCAGGGCCTTTCCAGCGGCGGGCAGAATGTGCAGTGCTGGAAGCTGCACTAGACACCAAGGTGCAATCCCCACAAATTCATGATGATATTTTTGATGTACTGTTATTACAAGGTGACTAGTTGTGCCTACATGTGCAAGGATGTTTAACACAAATTACCAAATGGTGGTGTATTATGTAATTATTATGTTCAAATTATATCTAGTGGTGTATAATGTAAATATCTTATAAAGTACTTATTATTCTTATATAGCAATTTACTGCATAGTAGCATAAATTGCTACATGTTAGAAGAAAATAAGAAAAATATGCAGTTATGACACAATATTAGGGAATTATATGATGTTATTTCAGCATTTTATTGTTTCTACATGAGAACTTTTACCTCTGGAAGCTTGTGATGTTTCATTTGAGACTAAAAGTTCAGCAACCTGAGTCCACCATAACGTCAGTTACTGTCTTACCCAGACTCATTCCAAAACTTGTGTCCGTCATGTTAATTTCTGGAATTCTTAACTCCACCTTAAACTTGGAGTATCATTGTTGGCTTTCAAACCAATCATTTTCATGTTGGGACACTTGCCATTGCAGACAGCATACATGGATGTGTGTGACGACCAAGAGTACTCAATTCGGGCCAAAGGTTACCATGATCAAGCTGTGGCAGCCCAAGTTCCAGCTATCACGACAGCGGGAATCTACCCTGGAGTCAGTAATAGTGGGTCCTTTCAACGGATCAAAGAGTCCTTACTTTGTTATTGCTTACCTGCACTATTATTCCAAGTCCTAATCACCTGAAGATAGCTACATCAATTAGCCACAAGTCTTTAGCACACAATCATTGACATCTACCATTGATGTGTGACTGGTGACAGTATGTACATCATATTAGTGGAAGATTACAATCTGACCCTGAACATCCAAATTTCAGTTTTAAACATGAATCCATGCTGCAAGTCATTTGAATATGTTCCAGGAGGTATGGAGGACTTGCTACTAATTTTAATCACTGTAACAAGATAACGCAAACAGCCAATAAAAATGAGTATGCACATTAATTGACACAAGTTGTTGAGTTATGGCAGTCATGGCAGCTGAGCTAGTGCGCTTAAATATCAAGGCTGATGGAGATGGCAACCAAACTACACCAAAACGGATTCGGTTAGACTCTACTCCATCCTCTTATGCATTTGACACCATGTTTTTATTTTACACAAATCATGTACATTTGCAACGACAACCATGCTGTTTCAAGACGAAAGACCCATCTCTATGTTTCTTGAGTGAATCTTGTTGGAGGTCCTGAATTTGAGTGTAACTTAGCATTGATTAAAATTATGGCATTATTACAAGGTCACCAAGCAAGGGTTTTCTGAATAGATAATGAATAAAACCTAAAATTGTGTTGTTTGTACTTGAGTTTCCACTTCTGACAAATTCCTTCAGGTATTCATACTATACAGCAGGTTCAGGTGGGGCCGGACCCACCATTCTTGCAACGAGTTTCTTGCTATTGGGTGAAGAGGCTATAGTCTATGTAGACGGTAAGCCCTCCTCTGAATATTGAGTCTTTTGAAAACCCATGTATGTTGATGTCAGGATCCTTTAGGAACGGCTGGTTGAATTTCACATCAAACCTTGAGAGAATGCATGTTCTCAAAGCTACTGATAAATCCTGCCCAGTTTTTGTTCATTATGTTCTCTTAAATCCAAAAACCATAGATGATGAAAGTTGAAGCAGGCAGTCTGATTGAGAGGTTAAGTCATTTTAATGGAGTCACTTAGAGTGTTTACAATGAAGAACCAAGGAAATAGAGGTCATATATGTTTGTTCACCTTGGATGCACCAGGTCAACAACAGATGATGAAACCATACAGTGCAAGACGAGACGTGGACTTTGGGAGGGGAATTGGCAAAAAGCCTGTATATCTATTGTACGTGTGGCTTCTATCTTTATCCCTCTTTAGATCAATTTCACACTTATGCACAATATTATTCATATGCATTCACCTTAGGCCCCTTTTACACTAAAGAGGTTGAAAGCTTGAAGATTGAGAGCTCAAAGAAAGGAGCCTTCTCATTGGTGGAGAGGAGCTTCTTACTTACGCTTTGTTCACTCAAATCCACTCTTCACTTGAGCTTTCAACTTGATAGCTTGAACTCTTTACCGAGCTTAGAACAAGGCCACCTCGACTTCAACCTCAACCCCAAAATCTCAATGTTTGGATGACAATATAGGTCGGAGAAGGGCCATTTTCCCACCCAACCTCAATCCCGACCTTAATCCTGACCTCAATAACCCATTATCTCAATGTTGGATGATAATATAGGGCCCCTTTACACTAAAGAGGTTGAAAGCTTGAAGATTGAGAGCTCAAAGAAAGGAGCCTTCTCGTTGGTAGAAAGGAGCTTCTTACTTGTGCTTTGTTCACTCAAATCCACTCTTCACTTGAGCTTTCAACTTGATAGCTTGAACTCTTTATGGAGCTTAGAACAATGCCACCTCGACCTCCACCTCAACCCCAAAGTCTCAATGTTTGGATGACAATATAGGTCAGAGAAGGGCCATTTTCCCACCCAACCTCAATCCCGACCTTAATCCCGACCTCAATAACCCATTATCTCAATGTTGGATGACAATAAAGGTTGACGCCAAAGACATTCCCATCCCAACCTCAACCTCAATAGGATTGAGGGCGGCTTGAATAGCTCCCTCTAGCTTGAATAGAAAGTTTTGTATTGAGGTCAGAGGAGGCTCTTACAATGCTTAGATGGCGCCTTGATGGATCCATGTGGAATGACTATGACAATCTCTCATTCATTTTTGACAAGCTCTCGGTCAAAATTCTAGGAATGCCGAGATTTTGAGCTCTCATTTTGTGGACCCCAAGCCAATGGGCTTTCAAGCATTCTTTGGCTTGTCATGAATGGTTCTTTATTTAGTCCTATTCCCCTTTGATATCTCACTTTGAGCATGGCCACTTTACACTTGCTCAAACTATTTGAGAGCTTGAAGATTGGTCAAGCTCTCAATAGTTTGAGCTTTGGATGAAAGGTTGTCAATTACTCTAAGTATCAAACTCCCAATAATTGCAAGTTAGGGCTCTAAAATCGAAATATAGTGTAAAGGGGGCCTTAGAATAGGGATTGAATTCATTACAGAGATTTGAATTTGCAAAACGGTGGTTGCAGGAACTTGCCGGAGGTGAGAAGTACACATGAGGTGCTTGGGGTGCCAAGCGTTAGTGCACGCTTTGGAACATATCCTCAGATTTGGAACATAGCAATGGGCATCATTGCCACATTGGTTCCCAAGGTTGGTGAAACTTATGCTTGTGTGCTTGCTCCTAAATTCCTAGATTATGGTTGTAATTGTAACAATGGTTGTAACAGTGAAGTCCTGCAGTTCTCTATTTGTAACATGGTTATTATATATGTGTAGGAATTTTTGAAAGATCAAAAGAAGGTTCAAACCCTAGTCCGGTGGTCGGATCCATTAGTACGCGCACTCGATGGATATGCAGGGGAGCGTGTGTCAATGCGAGTAAGCTTGTGATGTTAAGTTGAACTTGACTCTTGATATTATCATTCACAATTGCATATATAAGTATCTGTAAGATATAATCTTACTACTGAATTCGAAAGGTGTGTCCATGTGATTTCGCATCCAAAGCCACACAATGCTTCAAGGAGAATCATGTGGACGTTTGTTTTTCATTCCTCTGCCTAGCCTTTTCCTAAAAACAGACAACCATTTAGTGTATACATGTGCTGGTGGTCTTTTGTAGGTGGATTTGGAGTGCGAAGATGGGAAAAAGGCAATTGGTATTTACAGTCATAAAATGCTTTCTGTGTAAGTATTCAAAACAGGTTTTCCCTACTTGATTCTGTAACATACTAGCTCGGGCCTGTGCATATAAAATAATGTTGCTGGCCATCCTTGCTCTGTCTGCTCCACATGCCAATGTCAACGGCTGGCTGTTCTGGAATTTCGGAACAGCAACTGTGTCAACGCACATGTACCCTCGCCGTTCCAAAGTTCCAAAATGTACAATAGACTAGTTTGAACCCATGCAAGTCCTGCCCCATTGCACCCGTCCCTTAATCATTTGCTCAACATGCCACCGTCCATGGTCAATTGTTGTGGAACTTTGGAAGAGTGATTGCGTCGGTGGCCACCCGCCCTCACCGTAGGTCGCCAAAACGTATATATGATTGCACATTTTGGCATCACATATGTATTCACATTTCAATGCTATGTATGTGCTTAGAAGTCACCGTGGTGGTCCAACATGAACCAATTGATATCGAGGGTTTACATTTTCTTGTCATGACAGATGTGTAGGTGTTTCAGTTGCTGCATTTGCTAGGGCAGTGTTGGAAGGCGCCACACAGCCAGGTGTTTGGTTTCCAGAGGAGGTACGAGACAATTATCATCGCAAATTTATCCCCCTGGCTTGATGATATGGGTTACCATTGTTTGTGAATAGTGGTTTGTAGAGCAACTAATGAAGTTCAAGCATTACAGATAGGGGGTGTTGCAGAATCAGCAAGAAAAAAGTTATTAGAACGAGCAGCAGAGGGCACCCTGAACTTTGTCATGAACAAGTAAGTTTCAAGTTTCCACACCCCTTAAAGTGATTCTACCACCTTGATGTTTATGAAGGAAGCAGCAGTTTCACCTTTCATATCAGACGGTCACTTGGTACATGCCCCTTTTCTAGTTCTAGGTTCGACAAAGTATGTCAATTAGAAATGCATAGACAATTCAATTCATTATAACATAGTTTGCTTCCAGATTTTATGAAGTCTGTTATGTTTCTTCTATGTTGATTTTTGGTTAATGTTGATTTCCACTGTCTTCCTCGTGTTCAAAATTGACTTCTGCACAATGAAAGTTCAAAACAGAAGTTGGGCAGACAAAATATATCAAATATTGGCGTGGTTATGTTTGATGCAAATCAAATTTCGGACAACAGATTCAGTTTTGAGTTGCTAATGATCAAATGGCCGTAGTGTTTTTTTGTTACCATCACACATACAAATATATCAAGTAGAAAAGCGACCTGAATCTTATGACCATGGCATGACTTTTCAGGTCCCCTTGGATGACTGACCAAGATCCCAAAGAGGTTGGGTTTGGAATTTATTTCTGATTCTGAAGTTATTGCACACATTATTGTTACAATCATTAATTGTTACAATTCTTTGTAACAGTGGTTTGCATGGGCACATTCTTTTGGCACAATAGCTACAAATAAATTTGATCATTGCAGTTGATAAGTGCAGATTGCATAAATTGAGATTCTCTTCAACTAGGATTCATTTCCAAGTATTTCTCTCTTGTCATTGTTCTCTCATAACCAGATTGACGATTGAAGGCAAATAAGAATCATTTCTTCTTGTGTTTTGTACTACACATGTTTATCTAGTATAGATTCATTAAGCCAAATCGTCAAACTATTGTGGCCATATATATTGGATAAGCATGAAAGAGTTTTCTCAAATGAGCATCCACATTTACTGCTCTTTTCTTTGAGAAACTACCTAGACTATATTTAAATCTTTAGGCATATACTTTCACGAGGATAGATTGATATGACTTCTAGGAAGCCAGATAGAGGACAAAAAGATGAACACGTAACAGTAGAGATTTAAAACTAGGGTAGATGTAGACTATAAGGTTACAAAGGCAGGAGGAAAGGACAGTAGATCCAAAAAGAAAGGTCCACATTTCACCCTTAATCTACAAGGGTGTACTTAAGTTGGGGCTGTTACCAAACAAAATTTGCAATAATGCAAAAAGGTAGGGTTCACTGTAGTATTGTTAATGTTATGTGGCATGAAAGTAAACATGGGCGTCATTAGAAAACAACATCATCAGCATCCAATGTGTACATGTTGAGCTGGACAAGAGACATAATCTTTGATATCAAACCTTCTCTATGTCAAGCATTGTGGAAATTGTACATTCACCAACTTTATTCTTAAGAATTTTCTTTCTTTGCATAGCACATGGTCAACATATAAGATCCGATACAAATTGTTGGATTGATAGATTGAAGGAAATGATATGATACAGATCAAAAGAGCGAACAAAAATTATTAACTTGGCACTAGCCTTCTACTTCTCACCAACTCCGTTGCAGGTTTCCTGCCAAGAATCTTGGGTCTCCTTGAATATGGATAACTTGGAATCATCATACATTCACTCTTGTAGTTTACAATCAGTGCCTGCTCATTGAAAACCGACACACTTTGGGCCGAAAGAGGCCAGAAACTAACCTCTGGATTGGGAGAATATTGAACCTTTTCATCCAAACGGGGGAAAATCTTGAACTAAATAACCAGTACAGGATGGTCGATGGGGGTCAAAATACTGTAATTCTCCCCTTTGTGTCCCAAATTTGTAGTGGTAAACCCAAACTTGCACTTAAGAAGATTGAGGGCATTAGGCTCTCCTCTCACCAATCTGGATGGTGCAAAATAGGATATCTGAATGTGAACGAGCCTTCATGTCTACTCTGCAATTGATTGCTCCAACTGCCGTCTTCGGTCATCCATGTATTGATGACATGCTGGGTCGTGCTTACGCAGTGTATCTGGGTCCTCCGCAAAGCAAATATATAAAGTTGCCACAGCACTCTCTGGCACCACCATCGTCAAGTATGTCTGGACACACAGAATTAAATTAACATCACTTGAAGCTCGTCACATGCACTGGCTCTACTGTGCTAATTATTTTATCAGGAGTCTCTGAATAGACAAACTGTGCTAATTATTTGATCAGAAGTCTCCGAAGAGACAAACTGTGCTAATTATGAATCACAATTAAACTCGCGAGCTCTCCCACTTTTTAAGGATTGACTTTTATGCTGTGGTTAAACTAAGATCGATGTTAAATGTTAAATGTTAAATGTTGAACTAAGATCAACCCTAGGAGTTATATGGTAGAACCACCTACCACGAAGAAGCCAATAAAAAATGATATGATGGAGATTGCGACTGTCAGATATCGGAATGTTGCAAATGTCCAACAGCCACCGACAAGTGCAGTCAACACTCCACCAATTATGCAACACGTTAGAAGGACAGAACCCGTCAGGTCATCATTAATCAGCAAATCTGCCTTTTGGTCTCTAAGCATTACCCATGTATACTTCGATGCTTTCAGAAAACTCCTCCCATGCAAACCCACCTGCATCATTGAGCCACAACAATAAATGTATATCATATGTCCTAACAGCTTTTTGTTAATATTACTACATTTAGCAAACTACTGTAGTACGCTTGCACAAGACCACATAGATTCAAGGCTAATGTCAGCAAACCTTGCCACAACCTCCTACTTTAGTCTTTGTGCATACCTGGACATAAGCCCACTTGTTGAAGTATTGTATAAGATGTTCTTGAAGTCCAAGAAAGCAGTTGACACACGAGAACAGAAACTCATTCTCTCCTTGTTCATTGGCTAGCCGCTTTGCCTGCATTAGGATCGTTCAATATCATGTTATCTTGTGCTCTACTCGAGCATTATCTGCTTTGAAAGAGAGAATTATAGTATGTTTCAAATAATTGTGAGTTCACACACTCCTTTAGCACACAAGCCCATATGCAGATACCACACCTGTACTAAACAGAAAAAGCCCTACAAAGAGACTTCAATGAACAAGTTGCAATCTTAAGCTTGTATGCCTAACTTCAAAGCATTAAAAGATCAAATATATTTTAACTTACAACAGCATACAATCCTTGTACAATGGCTACAAACATAGAACCCAGGCATATGCTCCCAAATGCTATCGTCCAAGCACGGCGGTATGCATTCAGAACTAGGAAGAGGGGCAGATTGCCCTCCTGCACACATTCAAGTCCATCAATGAGAGACCATGAGGAAAGAAGATTGATGTTCAAAGTAATGACTGATAAAAACGGTCTGCAAATTAGTTATGTACATGCACTACCAATTATTGTGAGTAATGGAAGTACATCATGAACTTCCGGAGGTTAAATCGTGATGTAAAATAATCGAGTCAAAATGTAAATTAATTTAGTGTCACGATAGTTACACTACTTTGTTACTATCTTTTATTCTGTGCCATATCAAACTATTATCTGACACATAAGATTGATAAGTATTATAGGTTAATTGCATTTTACACCAAAATTTGGAAGTTTGTGATGTAACTAACCTCAAAGTAAACTGTACCCACCACCCTGGCAACCGTGACGTTGACAACATTGCGGAGAACCTCCATGGACCATGCCAGGCTAATAACCAGTAAGGCCACATACCAGCCACCATATGGCAGGCTGACAGCTCCAGATACCCCAAATATCCAAAGCGCAAGCCAGAACATACCAAGACATAATGTCCACGTTGAAACTACATACAGCATTTTGTGCATGTGCACAACTCGGAGTGCTTTAGTAAGCATAATTGCCGCAAATGGGATCCTGTTAAGATTGTTCAATATCCACAAGATAAAGAATATTCATCCATTTGGTCATATGATTTCAAAGCACAAGGTCAAAGAATCCCATACCATCACTATGCAAGTGTATATGTGCCCCTAAATCAGCTAGATGCAACAAGTTTGGGAGAAAAAGTACTAGACAACCTGTCTCAAAATGTAAAACACAAAGATAACATAAAAGGATTCTTGAAAATCCAATGTAAAATAGTGGGCAAGGTCAAGTTGGGAGTCTATACCGCGGTTGAACAAGGTGGACATAGAGACCCTGAAACAATGCTGACACCAAGAAAATCAGGCCGACAAGGCCTTTGGCAGTCCCAGTAGAGATCAGAATAATACCCAGTAACCCTGTTGCATGGGCCCCACAAAAGAGAAATCAACACTCAGGATTTCTAAGACTACAACTTGAACCTAGAGTTACCAAGGACTTGAACAACATAAAGAGGTATCAAGCATCAAGGATCAAGGGGAACTTCATTCTAGATCTTGACACCATCACCATCAATTTGACAGCCAGAGAGCCTAACAAAGAGTACAGAAGTGTCAGCCTTGTTTGGAATAATATCAATCTGTTGCCTATGTAAATAGATATCCAAACTCAAAAGATGCATACGAACATGTCAAATACCTGTAGCTACAGCTCCCATGGAAAGACACACATAGATCATGGTCTTTGGAAACATCCGTAGAAGTGACTGCCATATCAATGCAAAAATCCACCCCGAACCTGCCGCTGCACCCAGCTGCGGAGCCCAATTTCTTATACTGTATAAATGATGCGGAAGTGCGGGTGCAGGAGCTGGAGCCAAATAGTGCGCATGTATCAAGTCATTGTTCTGATTTGTTTTTATTACACCCCTCAACCCTAAGTAGATGCATACACCAACCACTGCCCAGAAATGTAATATGAAAAGAAATGCAGCCCAGTAGTCTTTGCAGCCAGCAAAATGGTGAGTTTTGACATGTCCATGAACCTGTCAAGTCACATGCCACACCAGTTAGCTAACGCATTGTGAACCCCAACACTCACCTGAATATGGCAGATCAAGAGATCCAAGAACTTGATCATAATTGACTTTAAAAAGTGCAGAGTTAAATTTCATTTTTTATTTCTGATTGATCTCCATCCTTCATCCTAAAATGATGTGTTTTCAATAGAGTAGTAGTTAGGCTGTGAAACATAGTCTGTTGCTGAACGCATTGAGCCTGGACCAATGTGGCATTCAACATTATAAGAAAAGCAAGTACCGTAGAGGGTGATCCATAATGACCCTCTGGAAGGGCACCCTCTCCTGGTCCTCCCTCTCCACGATCTTCTCCTGGAGGAGGATACGGAACCTCTTCAGGTGGAGGACCTGCATGGACAAAAAGCATTTACCCATACAACATAAGCTGCAGGTTTACAAAACATTCCGTTCTTACATTGAAGAGTTCAGAAAAAAATTAAATTCTTTTCTACCTCAAGAACATGTGCCTGCAGGTTGTAGCATGTAAGAGGGCTGCTACTGACTACAAAGAGGTCCAGCTATAGTTGAGGAAAATTGATTGCCCATTTCCTACACCAGGACATAGGAAACCACTTGGAGAACTAACTACACTTCCACAGTGAAGACGACTTACATCCAACCATTTCAGACCCAATTCGCAACCAGACAACCATACTGTATGTTCATCTTGCTATATCAGTACAATAATTCACCCTCAAACCCCTGTTTGAAGCTTCACAGAGTACTAGTACACCTCTCAAGCCACAACTCCCACTCATACCCTGAAACAAAGGCCAGAATCCGAACCACACAACCATGTTTACTTTAATCAACTGTTTGCAACCAGACTACCACACTGTATGCTCATTCTGCTTCATTTGTACCCCTCACAAAAGTCATATGCTCCAATCCCTACCAGAATTCACACTTGAAGCCCTGTGCAAAGCCTCTAAAGATTACCAGTCCACCTTTTAAGCCACTTATCCTCTGAAACAAGCTGAAAGTGAAGGGAAGACCAGAATCCAAACCACATTCAAATATACACTGGCATTAAAAACCCTATTTCCCTTCGAGAGGAGATTGGGGTACCACTCATATCTAACCATTTCAGACCAAATTCAACCTTTTGTAGTTGAAAACTCATCCCCCAAGAACAAGAAGCAACAATGCTCACTTCATGCCACTGTTTGCAAGCTCAGTCATGCATACTGTAAGCTCATTTTGCTCAATCAGTACTTCTCGCAAAAATCACATGCTCTGAACCCTACCAGTAATGCCCTGTTCAAAGCTTCTTAAAGAGAACCAGTGCACTTTCACTTGTACTCTTTAAACAAGCTGAAAGTGGAACAAAAACCAGAACCCAAATCGCACATTCAATTATGCACTGGCCTAGAAGTGCCTAATCTCTTCAAGAGCAAATTGGGGTATCTATCTATACGAAGTACAAAAAACAAAATAGCAGGGAAATGCCAGAAGTAAAATACCTTCAGGCTCATATGGTAATGGAGGGAAGGCCTCCGCAGGTGGTTCCTGGGGCAGGGCTGCTGATTCTTCAGCTAGAGGGCCGGTGGAAGCAGGTGATCCAGCAGGCTCATATGGCATTGGAGGGAATACAGGAGTTCCCTCCATAGGGGGGGGCCCTCGGGGAGCTGGAGGTCCAGTAGGAGGAGGAGGAGGAGGTGGACCACGGTCCGGAGATGCATACCTTCCCTCAGGCTCATAAGGTGGAGGTGGGTAACCTGCTCCTGCATCATATCGTGGTCCAGCTTCGGGTTCACGCCTGTGAGGAAGGGGTCTCCTTTCATACTCCTGTGGAGGATAGGCAGCAGGTGGGTAACCTCTTTCTGGACCTCTCCCATACCCAGTATCCTGGTAGCCACTGGGAGGGTAACCAGAGTACCGATCTCCTGGATCTCGCCTCGGAGGGGACGGGTAATATTCTGGGCCCCCCCTGAACGATGGTGGTCGCCAAAAGCGTGAGGAGGAGGATGGCTGACTGTATGGCTGATTGTATGGAAAGTCCGCAGGCGGTTTGCCATCTATATCATCTGGCACCTCCTGCATTACATTACAATCTCACCGAGTTCTTCAGTCACTCGCATTAAAGGAGCCGCGTTTCCAACTTACCATGACACAAACACTTGCACCGGAACAACCATCTCGCTGTTATGACTGATCCACGAGGTACGAGACTCTTAATAATTTCAGTGACTTCAAAACTCTCACTTGAAATCTCTCTTCAGCTCCGAACAGAATTGTTTGGCACTGATTATTATTTTTCGGCAGCCATTACAGGACCTCTAGATCTGATTTAGGTTTACATGCGGTAAATGTATTTTGAGTGAGAGCACTTCGAATCGATCTTGAGGTACAATCTCACCGAGATTTTCAGCCTCTCGGATCATGTCCAACTCACCGTGACACAAGATTTGCACCGAAACAATCACCCCGCTGTTATGACTGATCCACGAGGTATGTATGAGACTCTTAAAAGCTTCAGTAACTTGGATCTCTCTTCAGTTCCGAACAGAATTGTCTGCCACTGATTAATATTCTTCGGCAGCCATTACAGTACATCTAGTTCTAGTGTATTTTTGAGTGAGAGCACTGGGAACCTCTCTCAAGGTACAATCTCGCCGAGATTTTAAGTCACTCGGATTAAAGGAACCGCATTCCAACTCATCCGGATAACTTGCACCGGAACAACCACCCCGGTACTCCGACCAATCCACGAGGTATGAGAATCTTCAATTTCAGTAAACTTGAAATCTCTCTTCAGCTCCGAACTATCTGCCACTAATTATTCTTCAGCAGCCATTGCAGGACCTCTAGATCTAGTTTAGGTTCACAAGCGGTAAATATAATTTGAGTGAGAGCACTTGGAATCTCTCTCAAGGTACACTTATTGAGAGACTGAAAGGACAAACTTCCCTATTGTATCGCCTAACACCATCACCATCTGATACGAATCTACTTCACTGTATTTACGAAGTTGGCACAAATTCCTCCTACCTCGCAGCTCACTCAACAAATGCTTGAATCGAGAAAAAGAGAGGCAATGTCTTTCTTAAGGAGCCGAGATAAGAAAACACTAAAAGCTCGAAGATTAGGTATCCATGACGATTGGAGTATCCCTATAGCTCCGGGTCCGCTCAATCGTACGAGTTGTCTTTGCGCTTACGATTCAGCTCAGCTCAGATTACTTCACAAGTCTATTGACAAAAATTTCATCAATACAAAAAGGTATTAGGATCTCTCACTCTCCCTTACTGCTGGAATTTCTCAAGATCATCGCAATTGAGACTCTAATGGTTAGGATGGAAAAGACCTAATTGCAGAGGATCACAAATGGCATTTTCTTTCTTCTGAACCAGTTGGTTTGACATATTCAGGTTGCATCCTGTGGACTTCCTTTCCTCTCTAACTTAAGAGCCTTCCTTCAGGGACAAGAAAGCGCAGTGTGTTTGTTTGTTTGCAGGAAGACAGCATAGGTGGAAAGATTGAGTGAAGGTGGCTTACCCTTTCATCCGCATAGTAGCCATAAGGCTGGCCGGGGTACCTGTCGTAACCACCATACGACATAGCTGGATCTTGATGATGGTTGTTTGCAATGATATTATAATAGTAGAGTCGTGTCAAACCTCTCCAAATGCAATAATAATGCCCTGTCTCAACCACCAGGGTCCAAAGAAGACTAATAATTCCCAGGCCACACTCCTCTCACCTCCTCCGGGAATTATCATCGCCACTATCTAATGCAATTGAAGAGCTCCAGATTGAATGCTCCCCCCTGGCCCCACACCTGCTTCAAATTGTCACTGACCGCTTGCGAAGCTTCCACCAGCATTTCCTTCCTACCTTCCTCCGGCTATGGCCGATTGGTGCGTCTCTCGCTCCTTCCATCTTTCACCATCTCTGCCCCCTATCTCCAATCCCGAACACCATCACCAAGAACCAAGAACTTGGACTCCGAACAAACACCAATCTGAGCTTCACAATGCACTGCTTCAATCCAATAGTAATGCACACCGGATCATTTTTAAAAAGTACAGCCGACAACTCCGATAACAACATTAAAAAACCGACATATCAAACCCCAAACATCAACGGTTCAGTCCCTCAATTGCACCCACTCATAAGCCCCGCCCAAGGCTACTAATTGTGGCTAACTTAACACAGATTGATGATTGCTGCTGCTGCTGCTGCTGCTGCGACGTCGAGTAAGTTACCCAACTGAGTTTCCTATTACAGCTGGAGAGATTGATGCTTGCGAACGAGGAGAAAGGGAAACCTGCTGCAAACAGAGAGACAGACCGCACAGACAGAGAGGCCAGATTGTGCATGGCAGAGCGGGGACCTGGTCTACAAACGAAAACGAAAGAAGATGAAAAAATAAAAATAAAAGTTGCCGTTGAGGCGAGGAATGAAAGGCGGCAGCCACCACACTAATGGCGATTGCACAGATGCAAGCTGAGTGACGCCACCAAAGGATTTCAGGAACTACCACAGAAGAAGAATGGCTTTCTCCGACTGTTTGTGCCATAGCCATGTTTTTACTGCCAACACTCTACGACGGCGCAGGGCAGGGGCAGCGCAGGCCAACGAAGGGCGGGCAGGGCAGGGGCAGGGCAGGCCAAGGAAGGGCGGGCAGGGCAGGGCAGGGCGGGCAGGTACTGACTTTCGTCTACGCTCTGCAATACAGCTGGAGAGAGAGGGGTTGGAAGTGCAGCGGCGTCTAGGTAAACTCATCCATCTTGGATGGATGAAAGGCTCCAAGTCAAACCGGCGAGAGGGAATTGTTCGCCAATCCATCCAACATAAATACTTGACACCCCCCTCTTAGGTTTATGGCTGATTCATCATCTCAAATGACTTTGTCTAAGCTAAGTAGAGTAGAGGCACCCATAACCGATCACATGTGAGGCGTCGGTTGGTATGACAGACAAGATGGATTTTTTTATTTTTTTATTTTTTCTATTTCTATTTCTATTTCTATTTCTATTTCTATTTTTTCCCTCAAGTTGGAGTTCTCTAGAGGCCAAGTTTCTTTTCCGAGGGTTTGAGGCTGCCCATGAAACTTGACTTCCAGAGGACTCCCCTAGCAAAAAGTGTTGCCATGTTGTCAACCATATCATTTTTTCATCCATGCTTGAGGTTCTCCACTGGAGAAGTTCTTGGCCATAGTGTAAAACATCGCCCAATGAAGAACCCATTTTGTAGCCAATCATATTGCTCCGTTCCCCTTAAATTCTTAATTGGTGCACTTCTTCACCGTAGTCTAAACCAGCCCTAAGCTTTGCAATTAGGTTGCCCTTTGCGAATAGGTTGCCTCTTTGCCCATGCAAATTATCTTGGGTCGAAATCCAAACCACAAAAACCCGTGAATTTTTTTTTATTCATCCATTGTGCATGAAATCATTTCCAAAAAAAATATTATAATTTGTTATCATGGTAGTGAATATTCAAAATATTGTGGAATGCTAATATATTAACGTGGGCTACATAATTGCACATATCAAGGTAGATTAATTCATGGAGGGATGGAATTATCGCGTATGAGCATGCCTCTCATTCATCCATCATAAGCCTTAAAATAGTATGCAACATGGATGTTATATTTTTAGTTGATTTGACGATGGAATGAGATTTAAAAGGCCCCGAATTAGTCCAATCCAGTCAAGTCATTTGAGGTGAATAAGCCACAAACCTATAGGGGTAAAATTTCTATGTTGGATGAACAAGAGGTATTATGCTTGTATGTGACAGTTCCCTCTCCCAAATTTGGAGGCGTTGAAGCATTTTACATGCATGACCAGGGGCCGCGAAAAATAATGATAGGGTCTCTTATGGCCATGGTTAGTGGTCCGAAGCTATGACCAACAGAAATCCACATCACCTTTTAAAAGCCTTGGTCATGGAACGTAGTGCAAAGTGAACTTAAGAGAATGACGTAAACGTGAAATGGGCAACCCACAATAAATTTGTGTGTTGACTAGTAAAAACAAATGTTGTTGAGAATATGTTATTAAATCATGTATGTTATTTGATGACGACATTCATTTTTTGTTGAGACAACCTATTTGGATTGTCTCGCTCAAAAATCCAGGTGACCACCAAACATTATTCATTTCTTGACATGTAGGATTTCATATCATTTTTTCATCCATTTTCAGACGTGATCAATTTTATTTTGTACAACCTTGCAAAGCGAACTGTGACCGCCGGTCATTTGTCCTACCTATAGTGATGGTGTGATGAAAACCAAGAGAATGATACTAGATGGTAATAGGAGCATAATAAAGCAATGGAGACACATTCACGTGAAATGTTAGACCACATGCGAATGAGGGTGTGCATTGAGATTAGTTTGTGAGCAAGGGTGTGGGTAGATTTCCAAGTTTTCTTTCTTTCTCTCTCTCTTTCTTTTGATTGCATTATACAACATTACTCAACTGATGAGTTGTGTTCACCTACCCTAACTTCATATTCAATCCAAAGCAGTGGGATTCCCGCATTCGGAGTCTTTATTCTCAAATCTACTATTGGGCCCATGAACATAGCTCATCAGTTGAGTAATGTTATGAATACACCACTAAACATAGTTATAACGTAATCACTGGAATATATACCATCTTTTGGAAATTTGTGATGCCACTAGAACTACCCAAGGTCTTTTGTGTTGTTTTTGGAGTCAAATAGAAGTCAAATCAAGTTTTAAAATAAAATAAGTCAAGTCACGTAATAGATATTTCGTCGCATCTTTCCCATACTCATCCATTGTGAAGGTGAATACGCAGTGAATTATTTGTTAGTCATAAATGTCATAGTTTTAGATTGTTTGGTTCCACGAATGGCATAAGTGACCCAAACTAGAGCATAAACAACTAAGGAGAAATGGTGCAAGACCATTCGTCCTCGATTGTTTATGCTCATCTTGTTATTGGTGTTGTCGGTAACCCGAAGATTCATGACAACGGTGTAAGTTGAACATGAAAACGTTGTTGCCAATCTCATAGCTCGAAAAATGGTAGACACGACCCCATGATTAGCACCCTAGACTCCAACTTAATCTAGTACAAGTAAGTGGGATATATTAAGAAACCCTAAACCTATTTAAGGGTAGGTTTTATCGAGCTTAGTAACATGGTTGCCGCAAATCCTAACTTTAGCCAAGCCACGCACATCTGTGTGCAAAATCCCAATATCATTCTCTTGGTTTTTACAACACCGTCACGTAAAAATTTGACTTCGGCATCGTTTGGTCCTCAATCGAAATTCTCTTGATATTGGTGTTGGTGGGTCCCATTTATCCTTGTGCATAGTTTTGGGTTTTTACCACGCATGAAAATGTGATGGAGCCATGGTGAACGACAAAAGAGAGCATTGTGTGCGTATAAGCATATCGTTCATTCATCCATGTTAAAAGCATGCTACAAGTTTGTGGTAGTTTCGTTTCAAATGAATCTCACTAAATTGACTCAGGGTCGTTAAAATTACTTTTGGCATATATTAGATGTTAAAAAAAGCAACATCCAATCTATATATCATTTTTGGTTCACTTTTGTTTGATTTACAGGAGGCACATCTGTATGTAATAATCCCCTTTTGTCACAACAAACAGTGGGGCAGTGGGGCATGCGGGTGCTCGTGTGAAATTGCAACATACCATCTACACCATTTACACCTATTATTGTGGCTTGAAAGTTAACGTGGGCAGAGAATATCATGGCGCATTTTAATTCGCTAGTAAAATATTATAAATATTGTGAAACCTAATATAGGGCACTCTTTGTTTGTGCAAGCAACATTTTGAAAATATTCAATGTAACATAGCATCATTTCTATTCACATATAGGGTTTACTACTATACGATATCATGTAATGTCATGTATTACCTTTTTGTAGAACTACATACATGGTACCGTAGTACCATAGCAGGTTCGTCCTAAAATAATTCTAAAAATAAAAAACGTAAAAATTAGAAAATTCTGAAGACAAAAAAACGAAAATAGAATAAATTAGTTTTTGAAATATTTTGCTATTTCTAAGCTATTTAGGGTCATTTTTACTTATTTTTTGCTGAAAAACGAAAATTGAGAAATTCAGTTTTTGAGAGGCGAACCTTATTTTTTCAAAAAAATTAAATATTCGTTCGCCAGGTGGCGAACCTGCTATGGTGTTACGGTATTGTGTTTAGGGTGCTCTTGAGCATTTTGTATTGTGCTTGTAGTTGTGTTCTTGTTCATCATGTTGTATCCCTATCAACTTTTGGTCTTTCGAACCCTTGTCAACATTGTATTCCACCCTTTATTGACATACTTAATAACATGAGGCAATCCATGTCTTATGTTAATGCCTCACAATACTAAGCATGTTGATAAAGGGTGTCTTTAAACACCACACATACGGTGATTTAAACTATACAAAAGAGGCAATTTTTGAATTAACATAGGGTTTAGTTTAAATGGGAAAAAAAAGTTCCAACTACAAAAGGGTGCAAGATAATAGGGCAAAGTGGAAGTAGAAAAAAAATCAGGCAATTAGCAAAAAAAAATATTAGATAAAATAGCCTCCTAAAAAAGCTTCAACACACATATATACAAAAACTAGGAGATAGCAAAGTACCCAGGTGTATTTTGTGTGTCAGTTGAACATTGGGGCAACTTATAAATCGATAAAAAATTAAATCATAACATGTTTAGACATGTTTGATATTCTTAATATGTTATTTACATATTCTTACAAATATTGACATTATACTTATATTATGATCTCAAACCAAGGTAAATTATATTCTTGCAAACAAAATTGATTCTATATTCTTAATTTTGCACATATGATATTGTGGGTTCAAAATTGGTGCAAAACAAGTAAAGTTACATTGACCAAAATGATAGTGGGTCGCAATAATAGGTATAAAAAGTGTGCTACTATAGGTGGTAAGCATATTTGGCACAAATTAATTCAAAATTTGAGCAAAATGACACATGTCTCTTTTCAATCTTTGGAACCTCTATAATAATCCATGTGTCACCTCAAAAAATTGGCAACTTGGCATCAAAGTGCCAAACATGCTTATCACTTGCATTATTCAACCCAAGGCGAAGAAAAATTGTTGCACGTGAACATGTCTCTCATTCAAACTAAAGCTTCCCCTTCTTAGGCCTTTGTTGAATTATCTCAAGTTGATGCCAATATCAAATCGGTTTTAAATGTTGAACCCCTAAATGCGTAGGCCTATTTCCAAAAAGTCCAAGCATTGCATACGAGTAATTCTTGTTTACTTGAAGGAGCGTAAATTCTAAAGTACAATCTTAGATAAGCAAACAAATGTAATTTGATACTATAATTAAAATTTCAACATGATTGAACCATATTTGGATCAATTATGAATTTTTGCATGTTAAAAATATAAAATTGAAAATAAATGTACTGCAAGCTTAAAATTTCATCCAATATTGCATTCGTGGTAGAGACAATATGTATTCATTAGTAGGTAAGAAGTTGCAAGGAAAAAAGTTACAAGAAGCACATGATTGAAGCATACCTAGAAACGATTTTGCATTTTGGGCACTCAATTTTCAATTTTCTCAACAATGCAAAATATACAAATCATGTCATTTGCTCAATCCCAACAATCAAAAGATGCATTGTAAACCTAACTTAAACATCTTGTGAAAGGAGTATTTCCAACCACGGGGAGGTCACTGGCGAAAATCGTAGAAACAACGTGCGATAAAAAATAGGGTCTAATATATTTATTGTAGGTAAATTTTGCAAAAAACGTACATATAATATAGGGGGTTTTAAAATAGTGAAACATGTTTACATGTAAAATACCATCACATATAATGGCCTCTTTTATCTAGTCAGTACATGTAAAATAGCGTGGAAACAATTACTAGGGGTAGTGGGTCTAGGGTAGGGTCTGTGCTAGTGGATGAAAAGAGGTAATTTTTTGTTGAAAATGCTTGGATGGATGACTTCGCAGGCTGGCTTGCTTGAACATTACTGAACCAACGGTTCCAATGTGGAGTTAATGGTCTCTACCCACGTGCCGGAAAGGAAACAAATGTCGTATAAGTAAAATAGGGTATTTTAAAATGATTCCCCAAAAAATTTATAATTACTGATAGGGTGTATTAAAATACAAGCTTTTACCTTTATTTTGAAAAATACCATACCTTATAATCTTTTCTGCAAGGTAAATAGCCCCCTAATAAATAGGTCTTGAGCGCACGTGTATGCATTAATTAAAGAGGGAGTGACCTCCCCGTGTTTCCAACACAAGCTTGGAAATTGATGATTTGGCCCTTTGACCAAAAATCGACCACTATGTGATCGCCCGTGCATTTAAGGGTTAAAGGTCATTGGGTACTTCTTGAAAGGGAGATGGCTTACGATGAATGAATATTAATGCTTAGATGATGTTGACACCAACAACCAAAAATATTCACAAATATATGCATAAATAAGTGTTTTTCCAAAGTGCATGAAGATCACATCCATATTGTTGAAATCTAAAGATAACACCTTAACATGGCATAAACCATGGTTAAGATTTCATTTGCAATTTTGGAGGTGTCAATTCTTCTTTGTTTCTAGAGTTGGTTGAGATTAGAGTTATTTGTAAAGTAAAGTAGATAAAACCACATGTTTAGTCCTAAACCTTGAGTTTGTGAGGAATAACACAAGTCACCTAAGTGTTCTCACTGTCTTTAATTATCATGCACAAAAAGTGGTGTCGGGATATTAAAAACTGGTTTTCTAGCTTGTCATGTTAGGATGGATGGGTCAAGCTAGCCTTGCATAGGCCGATCCAGGATTTAGGACATCAAGTCCATGTGCATACCTTATTTTAGATCCTAAAATTCTCTCAAAGTTTGAGAGGTGGAAAAAGGAGGTCTCAAAACTTTCACCCAACTTTCAAAATAGGCTTCAAAACACGATGAGCTAACGAGCTCTTAATAGAAAGTTTTCTCAAAGGAGGATCAAACCCACGGTTTGGTCCCTTTTTGACAGACTTTATGGATAACTCCATTGCCGCTACATTATTCGACCAAGGCATTTGTTATTATGTGGGCCCATTGAATCCCAATTTAACATTCTCATACAACATCTTGAGATGCACAACCTAATTATATATGTTACACACTTGTTACATATTCATGAAACATCACACAAACATGCAACTTATGTATGATTTTACAGAGGTCATTCTCAACAAGTAGCGTGTTGAGGCGAGCATTGGCCGAAAATGCCACCGTGGATATTATGGGTGAAGCAATGTTGGGACTGGTTTGGGCGGGGGGGGTACATGCATTATTATTTCGGGTGTTGCCAAGTGCCAGTGGCTTGCAATTCTTGAATTCATAAGGTGGCAAGGGTAACTGCCAGACTAAGGATTGCCCTTATCTCAAAAGGGATCAATTGCCTCTAAGGATTGATAATATAATAATAGGGATTAATTGCCTCTTTGTATGCCATTGCCTCAAAGAAAATCAGTATATACTAATTGGTACAAAAAATTCGGCGTTGAAATGAAAGAAAGGAAGGCGATGATGAGAAAGAAGAGAGAAAGAGATTGGGTTCCAAAAATTTGAGATTTATAAGGTCAACTAGGTCGCAAATTTGGTCAGAGTTTCAATTGGCAATGCATAGCTCAATTTGAACACTTGAATTCTTTTGTTTGCCTAAGAAGTGTCTTCTTCTTCTTCTTCTTCTTCTTCTTCTTGGTCACTGTGGGTCAACGGTAGGTCAATTTGAAATCATAAATTTTGAAGGCTCTTGTAGCTTTTGCAACCTGCACATATCAAACATGCATGGTGATGTGGGGGGAGAGAGAGAGAGAGAGAGGTGAATTGGGTTCCACAGAATTAGGATTTTTGAGGTCAACTGGGTCACAAATTTGGTCAGAGATTCAATTCGCAATGGATAGCTCAATCTTCTCCATGTATTTTTTTGGGCGGAGGGGGGGGGGTGAATGATAGTAGACTATGATGTGAGCGATAACATCTCTTTGATTGACCATGTTGTTGGTGTCAATGACTTTGTCCTGCTTATTACTTGAAGTTTTTATGACAAAGTACTTAGTGTTGGTGACATGTCTGTATGTCGATTTTTCTTTCCTCAAATATTTACCAAGGGGGTGTGCTATATTAATAGAATGCCCAAATAAGTAGCCTTGATGTGTGTATGTTACATAACCAAGTTGCTTGCTCGAGAGCCTTTAGTTGTACCATAGATACATGCATCATGCCCAAAGCCTACAAGAACTTCTAAATAATTATGTGACAACCGAAACAAATAAACAAGCATTATTTCATCTTCTACTTGGAATTGAACTTTGCATATAATATTAATGAAGATTGTTGAATCGACAACAAACTAGTTAAAACAACTACAAAGACGCATTTTGCAGTCACATAGTGTGGTGTTGAATTTAATGTGCTCATAAAAAGCAATCATGGAGAAGTCTCTCTATTGGGGGGGGGGCATTTTTTTAACATTCCATAAGTTGTGTGAAGATATCATTGAATTTGTAAAGTCTTAGTATCCTGAAAAGCAAACAAATTTGTTGTCTTTAACGGTAGATGTGTGATGCCTAAAGTGTAAGACGATTGATTGATACTTTGAATAATCAAAGGCATCCGGGGTATATGTACCGGGTTGTTAATTTTTCTTGTACAATTTTAGTGAGCACAATTGCTTGAAGACTAACTTGATCAAGGAGTGATCCCTTGGTTCAAATCAACACTTTGAATTGTGGATGTAGTTTGTGATAAGCTTAAGACTCATACTATTGTCTTGTGGAACATGTACTAATAGTGAAATTATGATATAGTGGTTTGGATGTAGTTTGGATATTATACTTCATAGATGAAATAGGATGAGTGAACACCAATGATTAAATTCAAATTAAGTAATTCTTGAAAGGAGGCTATAGTGTGTGTCTTTGGGAATTCGTGTGAACAACGAAAAAACTTGTATTCCACATTGAGTTGTCTATGTATGCTATCTTTGTGGTTTGACTCAAAAGAAGTTGCCCAAGGCCATGGTCTATTTGTGAGTGTGGAACTATATCCATAGAACCCCAAGTCAACAAAATTTATTGATATTTATGTCTCCTTAGTGGAAGGGGAGGAATTGAGACAAACAAAGGATAAGTCTTGCGAAGAAATTGAAATGAAGTGTGGGTCTTGAGTCATAACTTTCCATAGTATGAAAATTTAGGAATACCAAAGATGTTGAAATTAGATCAACCTCGAAAGGTGTCTTGATAAATTGCAAAGGTTTGTCATTGTAATAAAGGAGAATTCTCTCAAAGAACTCGAAGAGATTGTGTGGTCAAGAATTGGTGGAGTTAGCCAAGACCATTGCGTAATCGATGTGGGATGAATAACCCAAAGATTGCTATACATTAACCCTTTGATAATCCAAGGTAGACGAAAGGTTCTTTTGGATGTCTCTTGGCTTTACATGGAGCAGGCTCACTAAGGAAATTACATCATTAGTAGAAGAGTTGGGGAGATTGAAATGTACTAGTAAACATTATTTATGGATATGCTACGACTAACATGATAATATGAAAGAGGCAAATTAATGAACCTTTTTGATGCAACCATATTAAGGCTTCGAAATCAAGGAGATAACTCGGGGGGGGACACTTCACTATACTTTGTGTGAACACGTGCGTTAAAGGGGTATTTAATGTAGGGGTATTATGTCTAGATGTTAGATTTGAACACATCATTTAATTATATAATTCCCTAATATGGTGTATTATTATGATGCCTTACTATAGTTATAACTCACATAAGATTTTTTTTTTCAACCCTATGTTCATTATAAAAAATTAGCTCACCCTAATTTGTGTTTAAGGATTGCCTATGTTCATTACAAAATTCATTTGACATGCAATGAGAACTAGCATGAACAAGCATCACCACAAATCAATAGCAATGCAAACAATCATCACCACCATGAGAATCAATGAACTATGAACTTGAATTACTAGCATGAACTACAACAATGTTTGTGTTTAGAAACACAAGTCTGTGCACTGCAGTCACAAGCAGACCAACAAATTTAGAACTTTAGGGTCCAAGGTTTAGGGTGAACGAAGTTGGCTGCAATCTATTGCTAAGAAAACAGAGTCTAAACAACATTGTTGTTTTCCAAAATCAACACTTTAGTCTGTTGCAGACAAGTGGAAGGAAGAACTTCATAAACAAACTATCATTCTATCAAAATCCCTATGCTATATTATATCTAAAATCTTGATAAATTTCAATACTTAGTATACCCCAATATTATTTATAATATGGATTTTCAATTTAAATAGTCCATAGTTATATCCAATAATTTTCTAAATTTTATTGCTCATGAATAAAACACACCCTATATTTTAACGCACCATGTTTACTAATTTTCCTAAGTGTCCCCCCCGAGGGAGATAAGGATAAAGGAACCAAGACTATGGATCTTTACCATGAGCAGTGGTATGGCCTATTGTCTCATACAATGGATACTTACTTTTGTGATTGGTGATGAGGTAAAGACAAATGCTTGATGATATAATATAATTATTATATAATTATAGAAGACTGAAAACTATGTGTGGGAAACTACATTGCCTATTCAAATAACACAAAAGGTTAACAAACACGAGGCTATTGACCACACCAAAGTGCCCTTGGCTTTGGTAAAGAGATTAGAATGGGGTATTATTTGCAAGACTATTGACAATGGTTGTGCCTATGCTTGCACACCGCACATGATCCAGTTAAAATGAACTCACTGCCATACTATTGCATGGGTAAAATAGTGTGAGACTAAGAGACTGTTACCAAATGCATGTACTATGATTGAGAGACTCTCAAATTGCTCATTTTGAATGTATGAAAGGTCAACCAAGGCCCTATATAATCTAGAACAAATCTAACATTGTCCTAATAAAACTTATTTGAGACACTTAGATGACCTAAAAATCATCTTTTAAATCTTCATGGAGTGGTTCCTTGGGTTTTGTCATATCCAAAATCGGAACTACACGTAGCCTGTCAAAAGTTGAACAAATCTAGTCGTAAGCTGAAATGTAAGGGGAGAAGAAGCACAATTGATACCTCGCTCCTTTTCATGTGTGAGATGAAAAAGCAAATTTTGACACGTCATGTGACTATGCGATGCGTCTTTGTGGTCGCTTTAACAACTCCCTACTAAATGTCCATATATAGTGTAACTTGAAGGGGGCCCGTTGCATGAACAAGTCATGAATTTGCGATGGAGTTTTTCATTGATTCCACGGTACATTGGTGGCTAAGCAACTTCACATATAGAATTGTCTTGTGTGCTCTTGAAGCTTTGATGGATCCAATGGAACCGGTTCCTAATGCCTTGTCCACTACAAAAACGTCCCCCGTCCAATATAAATATTTATATGCAATGAATATTTCTATTGTGTCAAAAGTGTTGAAAGCATTCCAAAACTTGAGAATAAAACCGCAACATATGAACACGTTGTGCAAGATTAAACTACGTAGAGAGTCATTTCATGCCGTGCCAAAATAGTTGCTTGTCAATAACATTAAATGCAACGACGAAAGGATCATTGTTTTACAAGTCTCACAAGCCTAGTAGTAGGGTGCAATCCAAGGTTTCCTTTTTCTTCTTCTTTTCTAAATTTATTGGGTTGAAGTTGACCTAGTAGTACTCCTATGGAAGTACACACTAGAATAAAATAGATCAGAAATTGTTTAAAATTATTGAATCTAAAGTAGCATGTTTTAGGCTCAATCATTGTGACCAATGTACGGGGAGTACCGAGGTTTAGTTACGAGCTAGCTGAAATTTTTTGGAGATTTCCGAATGAGTTCGCAATGATTCGGATGAGGTACCGATGTAAAATTGTCGAGGTCGGAAATCGACCGGTTCAAGGGAGAATAGACCGGCAATATGGCCGGTTGAGGCATCATAGTTTGGGATATTTACCGAGCCAATTTTAAAATTTTAGGCAAGTAGCCGAAGGGACTAGGGGTAGGGGTAGGGCGGAAATGTTACTAAGGTAATACTAGAGTCATGACTCATGAGGTCAAAAACCATGGAGGCTAATTTATGGTTGGTTCCGTTGTCACTAGGCCGACTAGGGTTTTGAGGCTCTAAGCAGCTAAGGACCCTCTCTCACAAGTATAAGAAGAGTTTGAGCCCCTTGGGCAAAGTACCTCACTCCTCCATTAGGGTTTTTCTCTCTACCCCATTCCTCCTCTAAGCTTCCGCTTCTGCTCTTGTATTTTCAATTGGTGTTTTCAAGCTCTGTGTTTGGCTTCAAGCTTAGTGGGTGGCTTCCGATCTTGCGCCACTTGTCAATCTCATTCAAGGGTACATTGAATTAAGTGGTAAAATGCTGGTTTTTTCTTCATCTTTTCTTTTGGTTTTGCAATTGTGGGTAATAGTAGTTATGGTGATTGTGGCCATGTCTTGACAATCAATCGATTGTTGGTTGAGTGATGATGTTCGCGGATGCATGGAGGTTCGAGGAACATTTATGCTGGATTTTCATGTTGGTGGGTTGATTGTAAGTTGTGGGTGCTTCCAGTGGTTGGGTGTCGGTTGTGACTCATGAGTGATTCAAGGCCCGGTGGGTTGGAAGCAAAAATTGGGAAGCTATGCTTAGAATTGCTTTGGAGGGGCCAGATGAGAACTTTGACAATGTCATTGAAAAGGCAATTCCTTTGTGGAAAAATGGAACTAAGTACTAGTTCCTATATGCTAACCCTTTACATTATATGTCTTATGCAAGTGACGCTTCTTGTCTAGTAACTTTAGTTATGTTTCCCAATTCTAAGGATGTCAATTACTTTCAAGGTTGCATGTATTGTTGTACTAACCAACCTCTAAAAAATGTATGCATCCTCTTTGGATCCATACATTTTTCAAAGGCTACATCTTGGCCCCAAGATGGTGGGGGCTTCACAAGGTTCAACTCCTTCCAGGGATACTTAGAATTTCTTTCAACACAAACTTACCCCCTTAAAAGCATAACACCAATTTTATTTTAGAAATAAAATAAAAACAAAAAATCAGACTTACTATACTTAACTTCGGAAATATACCGAAAGAAAGTTTAGAAACTAGGAAAATTACCGAATGGTAAAGGTAAATCTCGGAATTTAACCGAGAAAAAAAATTAGCTTTCGGTAGCTTCCGAGTGAAAAGAAAAAAATCCGAACTATTTTATAAAATGTAGGAAATGTACCGATTTTTGTATAGAACTCCCCGGACTATGATTGTGACATGCTTTGGAAGACGGTTTTCAGTTACAGGCTAAAGTTTTTGTGACACCTAACAAGTTACATGCCAAGGGGAGAACCGGCAGTTAGTTACAAATGAACCGGTTGAAATTCAAGACTGCAGGAAAATTACCGATCATTTTAGAGGAATTTATTAGAATATACCCCAATTTCATAAAGGAAAACCGAAGGATGTCAACATGTAACCAGTTGGACACTTTTCTTTTTTTGGGGGCACAAACTGAAAATTCAATTGCAAAAAGAACCCAAAATACAACCAACCCAGCCGAAACAGCATAGCCCGAGTGGGTAACCGGTTGGACTTGCAAACACTAGGATGTCAACCGATTATGCCCAAAAATCTCCTCGGTCACTGGGGGAGGGTGAAAACGTTGATTACTATGTAGAGTCCGAGGATTTTTATTTTAGTGACGTTGATTTGGGTAGCACCATCTGATTTTCAGGCTGGGGCGAACCAACCCCTATATTCGTACCTTACCGGGGAGGGCGAACGGCTGGGGATTCGTGGCACTCACTTAAAATCAACCATCCTACATATCGTGGATGAAGTGGCTCCAATACAAAAAGACCCCCTATGAGGTTGAGGGCCGATTCATTCAAATGTGACATCACTAGACATCCGGTAAGGTACCAATGTATGGGTCGGTTCGCCCTGGCCCTGATTTTCAACAATTCGTAAAGCAAGGTGAAAGATCATGAACGAGTATGTTAAGTTATAATTGGGATGCATGATCAACTACAAAATATATAGGGGGCAATTTGTAACAACTTGTGTCCCCACGGTAAAGTTACATGACACGCGAAGAAACATCATGTATCCCAATAACTTTGGTTTAAAGTCAGAGTGACCTGGAATTTGGGGTCAATGACCCCGATTAATTATAGTGGCACCCAAGTGAAACAAACTAACAACAAACTTGGGAAAGGCATATAAAGACACGTGTCATTGCAAACATGTTTGTATTTTGAGAAATGAGAAATTCTAATGTCATGTGTACATAGTTGCATATTCCAATTGGATGGTATGTGAATATAAAATCAAAATCCTATACCATTTAAGGAACACTTGTATGAATTGGGATATTAGGTAGACTTGAGAAATGTTGTGTCCTATATGTTTTGAATGTGATTGAGTAAAATTCACATTACATGTGGTGAGCTTGAGAGTGTCATATGATAATGTTGTTGGAGCTCTTGTTAGACACTTAGCCGGGGAAAACTTTGGACCGGTGAGTCGGACCTTCCTTGATCGAATATAAGGGCCACTTCCCACATGAGACTGAGAGCCCGTGACCATTACACTCCAAGCACTCTCATTGGTGGAAAAGCCGGAGCCAGTCCAAGTTCGCTTCACACTACGCTTGAGGGACCAACGGAGTGTGAGAATGCAAAATGAATGTAAAGTCTACATGGATTCCTATATGGCATCAAATGGATCTGCTTCATGGTCACTTGGACTATTTTCCAAAAACCACCTCTTGGAGGTAGGCCTAACACAAGAATGGGAGATCTTGGCACAACTGAACGCTCACAACCGTTGGTTTATTCTATTCTATCATGTGTGAGGACCCGCATGAATAGACATTCATTGAAATAGCATTTGGTTGAGGGCCCGGTCACATATGACTTCACACTACACTTGACGGTCCGTGACCACACTACATGATTTTGGAGGTGTGTTGGGACGGCCTTTGGAGACTTTCTTTTGGGCTCTCACAATTTCATGGTCACGGCTCTTGGCTCATGTGTGAAGTGGCCCTAACACACAACTTGGTGGAACCGATGCCCAATTCCACAATGCCATTTCTTGTCACATGTTGCCCTACATCGCTTCTCGCTTGTTCTTTGTTGTTCCCGAGTAGTGTGGGACATCATATCCAAAGTCTACACTTTGAAGAGCCAAGGACTAGCTCATGAGTTTATTCTAGATATCCATATACAAGAATGTCATACGTGACAAGAATAAAACACATAGTAAAACTCTAGTTTCTAAGGTGTATTCGATCTTTAGCATCACCTTTCATTGAAATTTATTGGTTGGAGGGGGATTAAGAATGAGTATAAGTTATTGGGTGTTTGTTTATGTATTGTGGTTCGTATTTATCATCTTGAATAGTTACTATTATGTGTAATTTGAGCAAGTCTCAACCAATTTATTATTGGCATTAGATGTCATCATGTAAAAAAATGAATTAATTATTTAAAACCAAAGTAGAAAGCACTCCATGGTGTCTCCTTTGGCATGCAATGTCTTGCTCAAAATGTGCTAGAAAGTCTAGTACACTTTAAACTTTTAATATCACAGTTGAAGCAACCAAATTGCACGTGATATTAAGGAGTTTGTAGTGTCAATGTGGATGCGTGATAAAAGAGAATGAGTGTAGCATGTGATATTGTGGAATAACACAAAGTCAACATTACATTAATGACAATAACTACAATGATGACAACGTGATGCGTGCCAACACACGGTTTGAATTCTTTGGTGGTTTATTTACTGTCAAAACTTGTGATATATGGGAGGGAAATGTGACAACAAGGAGTGAGATTTAAACTGAGAACATCTGTTCCCTAGGTTTTTTTTGAGACATAAGACCGACAAGCCAGCACCAAAGCACATAGTTTATGTCAAGTAGAGAAGAGATTTCACAACCGGGAATCGAACTGCCAACCTCTTCCTTGAGATTTGGGTATCTCTCCACCATCATCCAGTAGTTTAGGGTCGTCTCGGACCAAACCCCTAGGGTTTGGGGATATAAGAGAAGGAGTGACATTAAGGAGGCTGACATTACAAAGTTTAGAGTGTATATCGTTTCCTAGCCTCCTCGTGGACCCATGTAGAATTTGTCGGACAAAATAGGTGAACCGTTTGGTAAACCCATATCGGGTTTGCATACAAGCGTGCGTTTATGCTCATGGGTGAAGTGTCATATCTCTTCTTCTTTTTTCTATGAGGTGAACCCGATACTAGTGTCCAAATACCACGTGTTTGGTTTTGGGTTCACCTACCTCGCTACTTAGATGTTGTCCAAGTCTCCTTGGATATGCAATTTTTGGACCGTGGAGAAACCCCAACTATAATTGTTAGAACACACATACGCTACTTAACTTTGAAACATTGTCTAAGGCACACGAGGCTAATTTGGCTAGCTTCCTTAATCGGACACCTATTTTTGGTTCTTAATCAATGGTACAATCACCGTTTAATTCGGCATGTGAGTAATGCATGGTGGTTTAGCCGCCGCCTTGATGATATTTGGTCAGTCACCTTTGCAAAAGTCAAACTACGCCCACCATCCTCCATAATGATCAGTGCTATCCACCGACCTACGACACGCTTGATTGTTGTGTCCGAGGTGGACAAATTAGAAGGCAAGATGTGGCTGTGAGGTGCCAACCAACTTATATTGTGGGTATTCTATAATGGAAAACAGTTCCGCAACATTTCATCTTCCATGTGACCACTTCAGAGACATGACACAACCAATATTGACGTTGAACTTGGTTTTATTGGCAAATGACCCATGTAGAATCCACTAATGACGTTGTCCACTTACACAACGTTGAATGCTAAAATAGTTCCTCCTATATTACCACATTGGAAAATAAAGAATCTTTGATTCTAGAGCCTAGATCAACACCTTCCTCAACTCCAATTTCAGTGATTTCAAATTCTTTGGTCCTCATTCGCAATTGCTAACATGCCCAAGCTTATTATGCTCAAATCCATCGGCTGGATGATTCCACAAAGTTGGAAATGTCCATGTTAACCTCATCTACTTTACATGACAACTTTCAAGCAAAGATATGATTATTTTATGGTGAACCAAATAACACCCTATGGTATTGATGGGACCAAACATATCAGGAAATGTAAAATACCAATACAAAACATGTGTGTGTGTCTCATTAGCTCTTGCTACAATATTGTAATAACTAGGATTACCTGATTATAAGATGATTAGTGTAATTCATTCTATTTGTATCATAACATTTTTCAAATCCATAACAATGTTATGTGGGACTGACAATATTCCACATAATATTCCTCACATTCAGACTGAATGTGGAAAATATTTTGTGAAATATTGTCAGCCCCACAAAACACTGTTATGAATCTGAATAATGTTATGAAGACAAACACCTTGTTAGAAATTAAAACCTATGAATGTGTGTTTCTCATTGAGAAAGAAAACAAAAATATTAATGTCATCGTGGTACCACGTTCTCCAAATAGCTTATTTAGTGTGCATTTTTGGCAGCCTCATAGCACTGAACCGACCGCTAGTTACAGGTGAACCAGTTCAGTTTGAGAAGTTCAAGGCTTCAGGAAAATCACTATCCGTTTTAGAGGAATGTATAGAATATAAGGTAAGTGCGCCAATGACCGAACCCAACCCAAGGACCCCACAACCATCGCACAAATTTCATTCATGAGAACTCCCAAGGGAACTTCGGTACCATCACTATTAGGTGTTTTATTACAAGTACCGCACAGTGTGCGGTGAAGGGCTCGGTAAGCTTTTGAGATCCACTTGTGTATGTCTGGATTCAATTTGTGATAGCTTTCACAAATCATAATATCTTTTAATTTTATTTTTTGTAGGAGAATCCCCACTTCACAATTAACAATCCTCCACAATTTAAATGATTTAAGCTTGTAAATTATTATTTACAAGGATTTGAAGACTGACCGTGCGGTCATTGGCACACTTACCTTACCTCGATTTAATAAAGAACAACCGAAAGATCACACCATGTCAACCGGAGGAAACACTAGGATTTTGACCGAAAACCTACCCGGACACTGCCCATAAGCAAATAAAAAACCCATGCCCAAGCCCAAACATGTGAAGGTTGCACGCATCATGAATGGGTGGGAAACTACCCTAGCTAGCGTGCAAAGGAGAATCCAAGGACGTGATCACCTTCCATTGGGAATGCAAAAAAACGCTATCGGTACACATCCACATCCAAATATCATCCTTGACACACTATTAATTATATATGTTGTTTTCAAAATACTAAAAAAAAAGGAGCAAATCAATTTTCATTGCATTGAGAAATACACATGTTTTTCACTATGCCGGAGAGGGTTAGGGGTATAGATTGTTATATGCATGATTGTCAAGAATTTGTTTGGACTTTGCATTTGGGTTTGTAGCTTTGATCAAGGGTGAGCGTCTCGCATGGCACATACACCTACATGTTCCTCTTTGTATGTTAGTTTCATTGTTCGTTTTTGGAGATGGTTCATGTTTAAATAACACGTCATCTACCATGATTATATATATGTTGGCTCTTCACGGAGCAAGCATGAATGAAGAACCTCTTTGCATGCTTGCTACCTCTACCAAATTATGATCTTTGCATTGTAGAATTATCCCTAGAATTAAATTGTGCAAATCTCTCTTTTTTTGGGTGCTTGGAGGCAAAAGTCTTTGAAGATTGGCTAAGTCTTGGATCGTGTCATTGGCACCCCTCTTACATGCCAAACATTTTAACAAAAGGAAAAGAAAAAACAAAACAATCCATGTCTCGACATAAATGAAGTTCTACTCCACTTTAGTTTGGATTCGGTGGTATGGCACAATATTAGCACGTGACTTTTTGTTTCTCGTGCATCTAAGTGTTGTGGTGACTAAGTTATTTCAAGCCAATGTCCTTTCCATTTTGTTATAGACACTTCCACATGTCACTTCAAACTCACCCACAAGTGGAACTTCTTCCCCATGGTTCACATGGTTGACTGAACCAATGGTCAATAGAAGATTTTGTTTTGATCTTTGCCCTGAAAGTCCTCAATTTCAATAAGATAAAAAACTATCTCACATTGGAATCCCCTATCACTACACTAAATAGGATATTTAGTGTTTGATACACTAAATATGAACGCATACACTAAATATCAATAACCCTATGAAAGTAAGTAACATTAAATTTAAACTCAAACACTAAATATCAACTATGGAAATATGTGGAAGTTACATGTTTGAATTTAGTGTTAGTAAGGCTATGAAAAAAAACAATGATAAAAGGAGAATTCCAACATATCTTCTAGCACATCTTCTAACACTAATTGTCAAAAAATTGAAAATTAGTGTTGAGCAGGGTAGGGTGGTAACAACATTAAATATAATCAAACACTAAATGTCCTATTTAGTGTAGTTTCATCCTTCTCTCTTTCCGTCCAAACAACCTATTCTTCTTGAAAAGTCTCGAGTGGATTCTACTTATCTAGAGATCGGACGATGGGTGAGTGGAAAGTCTATCCATACTCATGCAAAACATAAACTATGCCATAGATTCTTGATGGCATCAACATTCCGTTTCCACTTCTCAACGGGGCTTTAAATGCACCCAAAGAAGTTCAATGCTTACACGTAACAACTAAAGGCAAATAAATAGATAGTAAATGTAAACGGTAGTCAATAAATTCCTAGGAAGTAACTTTCAAACACGAAAGAATGGCACCCTCCGAAGATTCGTTGCGTCGAGCCAACTTGTGATACCGTGCCATAGGGCATCTTTTTGCACCATTGGAGCTTCATACGGACCTTGTTATTTCCCAATTCCACGTACAATTTCTATCACGTGCCTTGTGCTAGAGATAAGTCAAGGCAATCACTCGGTGGTGTTAATAACGTGCCATTTGTCAAACCGTTCCTTGAAGTGATTTATTATAAGCATGGCAAGTATAGAAGTCTAATTTGGCGAGTTGGCGGCGGCGGTGCCATGGTACTTATGGAGGATCTATACTAAATATTGTATTTAGTGTCATGTGGTATTTTATGTCATTATGGTATCTTTTATAACTTATCCTAGGGGGGAAATAAAGCCATCGTCTACTCCTATGTAGTAGGTATACAACTAGTCTTCTTATTCCTATAAACTTGAGTTTTTCATTACACCCTTGATGCCAAGGGCAATTTGAATCTACTATCACCGACATATTTTATGATTAACCACATGTATATGGAAATCAACTATTTCATGGAGAAACTTTATGTAAAGTTCTTGACAAAGTGGCCCTTCGAAGTTCATAGTACGCTTTTGCTATTGCTTCTTGACAGTGGTCAAGGTTAAACTCTTCACATGCATTTCAAATTGAAGGGCACCAGAATAAATACACTTCATGATAATAATAATAATAATAATAATAATAATAATAATAATATCCAAGAGTCTTTTACATAAAAATCTTATAATTTTACAATAACTCGTCAACATGTTATTGAAGCTTTGAAAGCAACGCCTTATTCAAACTTGACATAATATGGTCACATACATATATATGTATGTATGAGAGGAATTGGTTACTTCTATTTTTAGTCCACTTCTAGACAAAGGCCTACACTTTTTGGTTGTTTTCCAAGCCACGAATACACTAGCTTCGCCTATAAATAAAAACACTTTATTTGACAATCAATTTTTACATGTCGATTGAGTTGTTGTCCCAATAAACCCGGTTTGTCCTCAATGATGCCATCACTAATGGATCCATTGCAACTACACATCCACCATATTGTGATGAAGTCCTAGTCATGTTCATATTTGTGACCCCATTGAATATAATCCAATTATAGAAACTAGCAATTACAAAAACTTGAGAATCCATTGTACAGTAGGGGGACAAAATTTTTGGCGTTTTTGCATTCCAGTAGAAGAAAAAATCAAGTTTGCAATCTTTTAAAATGCACGTAAGGCACAAATATTGTCCCCTACCTACCAAATTTGGAACTTAGGTTCTTTTATAAGTTGATTACATGTCTGCAAAGTTTCGTGGTCAAATAATTTTCCAAAATGGTTTTATAGCTAATTTTCCAACTAATACCCTTTTCAGTACCTTTCGTCACTAATATTAGTATGAACTCCATATAATGAGGAGAATAAAGAAGTTAAACATCAATTAATGAACTTCATTTACATTCTAATACTATCTTTGACTTGGTTGAAATCATGAAGCACCAATCATTGCCTAAATGACAATTTAGAAAACATTGAAAATGTTGTCAAGTGCAAAAATAGTTCTTGACATTTGAAAGTCTTTCAAAGGCACATAAGTTGTTTTCTAATCCTATAAATAGGAATACATGTTCATCTATAAGTTAACCATGTTGGCACAAATTTTTGTAGCCTACAAATAAATAAAATAGGATTTATTGCAAATTTACCAATGCGTATGCCCTCCTCTAGCCTCAATCACAAATTGTAATCTAGTTGGCATTGAATGACATAAAGTAAGAAGTTGACTACTATTAACTAATGTCCACTCTCTTTGTAAAGTTGCCTTCAACTCATCTAAGGACTTGGATCTTGATTGGCCATGTTGGACTACATCTTTTAAAAGCTTCCAGACATTCTCTAGTGGATTGAGATCAAGACTATTTGCAGGCCATTCAAGCTTCTCTATAAGGCGTAATTTTCTCCATTCTTCAGGGGCTTTACTTCGATGCACTGGAGCTCCATCTTCCATAAGTATAGCACGTGAGACTTGGCCCATAAATTGAAGCAAATGGCCATCATAGACCAACTCCACAAAATCAATAGCTTTGCGACAATCCTTTGGCATAAACACAAGCTCTGATTTTTTGTCTCCTGCAAACCCTCCCCAAATCATGAGAGATGTCCTCCCACACTTGAAAGTGGGAACTACACAACTTGATGAATATCGCTCATATGCCGTTCTCCAAACATGAATTTGCCTTGAATATTTGCCAATTTCAAAAGTAGATTCATCTGTCCAGCAAACACGCTCCCATTCTTTGGCACTCCATCCACAATATTGTCTTGCAAAACGTAGCCGCCACGACATATGAAGTGGTGTCAAGAAAGGCTTCTTCACCGCAACTCAACTAAAAATGTTGTGGTCATGCAAAACACGGCGAATAGTCCTAGTACTCACATTCACAGGGCAAGCATTGGTGATATCTTGAAGTGATGATCGACGATGAGTTTTGGAGAATACTAAAATTTGATGAACATCTCTCTCACTAAGTTTCTTGGGTCTTCCAGTTCTTGAATTTGCTTGGTAAATTTCATGTTCTCTAAATTGCTTGATGATTCTTTGCACTGTCCTACTTGACTCTCCTACACTTCTTGCAATACTAGCACCACTCATTCCCCCCTCACTCATTCCCACTATGCGGGCACGAATTTCATCTAGAATTGTCATGATCTCAAGACTTCAGGTGCAATCAAGGTTTTCTGTCAATTGAAATCCTCGGGAGAGATGAAAAGGACGAGCCAGTCAAGGAGATAAGTGCAAGACCAAGGCTACAATTGCAGCACCAAGCAACAAGTTGCCAGAAGAACCCGCACCCCAGAAAAAATTAGATTAACATCATGGAGATCAATGGCCTCGAATCAGATATTAAATTAATAAAAATATATTCTATGCTCAACAAGGAGACAAAGATAGATTCTAAGTATGCTCAACAAGCTTAACAGGGAGACATACACTCACTAACAGGGAGACAAACACTTCACATGGAGACAAACACTCACTAACAGAAGCCAAACAAACCTTCCTCACCTACCAATTTTGATCTTGCAAATCCTCATTACCTTCAGCAACTCTGTACTACACTCTTGTCTCACATTTGCAGCTCAATTCATGTCAACATTGACAAGTTGTGTGGTCTAAATTGCAAATGTAATGTTGCTTATATAACCAAATTATTGTTATTTTCAAACTTACAAATCCAATGTTTTTAGGACAAGTGGAAACCTTCAAATTGACAAGTGGATGATGCTTTTCTATAATATCTATGCTAAACAAAGCATCCATGATGATATTTTAATTTTAGAAGCATGAGGTGTCTAATTCTCTTCAACATTTAGAATGTACCTTCTAATTCATGTTGAGAAGGGTACTAGTTGGAAAATTAACTATAAAACCATTTTGGAAAATTATTTGACCACGAAACTTTGCAAACATGTAATCAGCTTATAAAAGAACCTAAGTTTCAAATTTGGTAGGTAGGGGACAATTTTTGTGCCTTTGGTGCATTTTAAAAGATTGCAGACTTGATTTTTTCTTCTACTGGAATGCAAAAACGCCAAAATTTTTGTCCCCCTACTGTACACCAACAAGGCCAGAAGTGAAGATCCAGGGAATACATCAAAGCCAGAAGTGAGCAAAGAGGACGAGGAAGAGCCAAGGCCGGAGCGGTGTGAGGCCAAACCCCCCACCCTTAAGCGTCCGTAGTCCGAGTAGTGGGTTTGGGCTCACATTCCTCCGCGGTATTGGATTTGGACTTGGATGAGTCCATAGTGCAAGGTTCACCCTTCAAGTGGTCTTGGATTTAATTGGTGTCTCCATACCGTACATAAGCCTTTAAGTATTAAGAAATACTTATGTGACTTATGTCAATCTCTCCCTCGCACCTTTGGTCTTTGCTTCCTTTGTCTTGCCATCGCGAGAGTGCTCCACATTCTCCATTAATTTGTGCACGTGGTTTATTTTTAAAGAGAGGATGCAAGTGTTAAAAAACACTATTCTCTATAGTCAATCTCAAATACATTTACTTGTGAAAGCCACACATAACACTAACTAGCATAATGTAACTAACTACTTGTCTATGAGCTAATTAAGTAGGCTATCTACTAAGCTCCTTCATGAACCCATCTCTTTACTTTCTAATTACATAAACCTAGCTCCTTCATAAACCCAACTCCTTCATGAACCCAACTCCTTAGCTTCTAACTAAACAAACCCAGGTCCTTCATAAACCCAGCTCTTTACTTTCTAACTAAACAAACCCAGCTCCTTCATAAACCCAGCTCCTTCATGAACCCACAACTTTGTAGTTGTAATCCCCAACTACCTCACTAATTATTCAAGCCCTTAACTAATCTTCCTACCTAATTTTCCTAATTCTACTAACAACCCCTTTCTAATCACACAATTCTTCTCTAATCCTAAAATCCTAAAATCCTAGAGAGGAGAGGGGGAGAGAGAATTTCCTAACTTCACTAAGACTAACTAATCCACACAAGTATATTTTTGCACTCATCACAACCTCAAGTGCTCAACTCTTAAACATGGAACTTGCAACCACGTGTATTCAAAACATGAACTTTAAGTACCACAAATTGGAATCATGAATTAACTTTAAAATCCTTCACATCAACACTAATTCTACCAAGAGGTCAAGCCCTCTTCAAGGCTAACAAGCCTTGGCTCTCAAACTAAAAACTAAGCACACACATGTGCTCCAATATGGCTTCCCACACCCACACTTATAACTCGTGGGGTGCCTTGGAGCACAAAGGAAAGAGAGGATGAGTGAGGGAAGAATGAGGGATTATATAGTAAGCTTGAGGGGGTGAGCACCCTCAAGGCTCACGATAAGCCCTTGAGATTTCCTCCTACTTAGTAGGCGCCAATCCTATCTTCTAAGCCTTCCTCCCTCAAATGATCAACAAGGATCCTAATTCGAACATTTAACTAGCCTTGGCTTTCTACCTACCACACTTTACCAAACTTGGGATGCTTCAACCCAAACTTAGCCTCCTTCGCTTTCCGCCGCCATAACTTTCTCCCCTTACTTTCCCAAATCGTTGCTCACCACTTAATTCAAACCACGATGCTTAACTCGTGATTTGATTGGTGCTTTGAGAATTTGCTTATCCTCCACCTTGCATTCTTCCTTGGACCTTCCCCATTAAGTGGCCATGATGAGGTGGTCCACTTGTGCGCTCCATGTGATCCTCCATTCATCCCAATTCGAATGCACTTGCCTCTTGAGTCACTTTGGTTGTCTCCATCCATTTGTACTAGCCTACTCACTAACTACTCAATCCAAGTTCTCCTTACCTATCCTCATTCACTCAAATCCTTCCGAAGGTAAAAACACAATAACAACTCACATCCTAGCCTCTTACAACATGGTACTTCTAAGACTAACATTTCACTCTTTTTATATTTTTGTGAAGTAACATGCTACTTCAAAGTGCATCAACTAACGTTTCAAGGGTCTAAGACTAAATGTGGGCACCCTTTTGGGCTCACAAGCGGGCTGGAAGACCAACGTAGAAGATGGTAGGAGCAATAGCCAAGAGAAGACGAGGACCAGTGGCCGAGTACCTTACCTGAGTACCGCATGACTGAGGGACCAACAGGCCGTGTATTAGTAGTCGGGGAGCTGGCTGGAAAAGACTAGGAGCTGGCTTCGACAAGATGGGGAGCCGTTAGGTTAGGGCCATGGGAACGGGCCTTAAGCGAAGGGAATGCGACCAGGAACGGAGCATGTTATGCGGCCACACAAGCATGTTAGGATAGTTAGAAACTAAGTAGTGAAAACCTAGTTAGTAGGATTACTTTTTGGGATGAAGATGAGTAGATGAAAGAACATTGTGAGCCCAAAAGGGTGCCCACATTTAGTCTTAGACCCTTGAAACGTTAGTTGATGCACTTTGAAGTAGCATGTTACTTCACAAAAATATAAAAAGAGTGAAATGTTAGTCTTAGAAGTACCATGTTGTAAGAGGCTAGGATGTGAGTTGTTATTGTGTTTTTACCTTCGGAAGGATTTGAGTGAATGAGGATAGGTAAGGAGAACTTGGATTGAGTAGTTAGTGAGTAGGCTAGTACAAATGGATGGAGACAACCAAAGTGACTCAAGAGGCAAGTGCATTCGAATTGGGATGAATGGAGGATCACATGGAGCGCACAAGTGGACCACCTCATCATGGCCACTTAATGGGGAAGGTCCAAGGAAGAATGCAAGGTGGAGGATAAGCAAATTCTCAAAGCACCAATCAAATCACGAGTTAAGCATCGTGGTTTGAATTAAGTGGTGAGCAACGATTTGGGAAAGTAAGGGGAGAAAGTTATGGCGGCGGAAAGCGAAGGAGGCTAAGTTTGGGTTGAAGCATCCCAAGTTTGGTAAAGTGTGGTAGGTAGAAAGCCAAGGCTAGTTAAATGTTCGAATTAGGATCCTTGTTGATCATTTGAGGGAGGAAGGCTTAGAAGATAGGATTGGCGCCTACTAAGTAGGAGGAAATCTCAAGGGCTTATCGTGAGCCTTGAGGGTGCTCACCCCCTCAAGCTTACTATATAATCCCTCATTCTTCCCTCACTCATCCTCTCTTTCCTTTGTGCTCCAAGGCACCCCACGAGTTATAAGTGTGGGTGTGGGAAGCCATATTGGAGCACATGTGTGTGCTTAGTTTTTAGTTTGAGAGCCAAGGCTTGTTAGCCTTGAAGAGGGCTTGACCTCTTGGTAGAATTAGTGTTGACGTGAAGGATTTTAAAGTTAATTCATGATTCCAATTTGTGGTACTTAAAGTTCATGTTTTGAATACACGTGGTTGCAAGTTCCATGTTTAAGAGTTGAGCACTTGAGGTTGTGATGAGTGCAAAAATATACTTGTGTGGATTAGTTAGTCTTAGTGAAGTTAGGAAATTCTCTCTCCCCCTCTCCTCTCTAGGATTTTAGGATTTTAGGATTAGAGAAGAATTGTGTGATTAGAAAGGGGTTGTTAGTAGAATTAGGAAAATTAGGTAGGAAGATTAGTTAAGGGCTTGAATAATTAGTGAGGTAGTTGGGGATTACAACTACAAAGTTGTGGGTTCATGAAGGAGCTGGGTTTATGAAGGAGCTGGGTTTGTTTAGTTAGAAAGTAAAGAGCTGGGTTTATGAAGGACCTGGGTTTGTTTAGTTAGAAGCTAAGGAGTTGGGTTCATGAAGGAGTTGGGTTTATGAAGGAGCTAGGTTTATGTAATTAGAAAGTAAAGAGATGGGTTCATGAAGGAGCTTAGTAGATAGCCTACTTAATTAGCTCATAGACAAGTAGTTAGTTACATTATGCTAGTTAGTGTTATGTGTGGCTTTCACAAGTAAATGTATTTGAGATTGACTATAGAGAATAGTGTTTTTTAACACTTGCATCCTCTCTTTAAAAATAAACCACGTGCACAAATTAATGGAGAATGTGGAGCACTCTCGCGATGGCAAGACAAAGGAAGCAAAGACCAAAGGTGCGAGGGAGAGATTGACATAAGTCACATAAGTATTTCTTAATACTTAAAGGCTTATGTACGGTATGGAGACACCAATTAAATCCAAGACCACTTGAAGGGTGAACCTTGCACTATGGACTCATCCAAGTCCAAATCCAATACCGCGGAGGAATGTGAGCCCAAACCCACTACTCGGACTACGGACGCTTAAGGGTGGGGGGTTTGGCCTCACATAATTGGTGCGTCCGCCGGGAGCGAAGCGGAAGGTAGTTACAAGACTTGGAGGCGACTAGGAGACTTGGAGTCAACTAGGAAAAATTGGAGACACAAACTTGAGAGAAGGGAAGGAGCACCCGAAACTCGGTAAGTATTCTCTCTTTGGGTTACATTTGAATTCATTGTATTTCAACTATTCCTTGGAATGAATTGCATTGTCAATTACGCAAATTCATTTTTGAGGAAGGAGCGCGGCGAAGGTACGTCCTCAACCTTTTTGGGGATTTGCTAAGAACTTAAAAGGAACCTATAACCGAGTAGCTCATTAAAACATTAGAGGGTAAATTCACCTTAGGACATTGAACTTTGACACTCACCTCGGGGTGAGTCTCAAAGTTTTGGGAGTTGTCATTTCATGCTCTAGATTAAATTAATATTTCACAAAGTTTATGGTGTTGTTACATTGAGTCACGATTGAGGGGAGTGCTAACTCACAGGGGGATGCGATTGCTCAAGGTATGTTTATTTCTTCAAAGTGAACTCATTAACTAATTAAGGAATGCCTTTTGTACTCGTGATTGTTGTTATCCGTTGTAGAGGGTAATTCCCGAATTGTGGATGGTGTGAGAAGTTGAAGGGTGAAGCCTCGACTTTTAACATAATCTACTCGGAAGGTCACCCCCTCACAATCGGTATTGTGGTGAGTGTTAATTTGCGGGAAGGTGCGGAGGTGATGCTCCGACTTAACCAAAAAATTAACATGAACATGCCTATCCCCTATTGGGATTCTTTCACCTAAGTGGGCTTGCAGGTTCTTTTCCTCACCTCCTAAAAAAATTATAACCACACCAAGACAAGTGAAAATATTAAGAGGGGAATTGCTAGGATTATGTGTGGTCAAGTGAGGGTCGATCGATTCTTATGGAATGCAAGGTAGGACTCGCTCACAAAAACCAAGTTTGATAGTAGGACTAGAGAAATCTACTCGAAAGAGGCGGTCCTCTAAAATCAGTGATAGATTAGAACAAGATAATGTTAGAATAGAGAGTTGTTTGAACGTCGAACCTAGGACTAGGTCAATTCTAGACACCTTAGAACTTGGAGCTCAACTTGAAGAGGAGATCACTCCCTCCAAATTGAGTGGTGAAACTTCTTCGGAAAATTACACACTTAGAGAAGAATTCCCGGTAGAAGTTGATAGGGGATTGTTGAATAGTTCACCGGTCACCATGGCCGAGGAACGGGGGATGGATCCACCACCCATACCCCCAATTCCGCCCATACCTCCTATACCTCCAATAGACCCATTGGTTAGGCCAAGAGGCCTACCAATTGTGGTTCCACAAAATTTAGCGGCGATGGATATGCCATCTCATCTCCCTAAATTTTATGGGACCAAGGATGAGGACCCCTCTCGGCACATGGAACGGTATATCGAACGGTTGGCTAGCTTCCTCATAACCGACCCGGGTTATTGGTTAGTGTGGTTTCCTACCACTCTAGAGGGGGAAGCCTATGAATGGTATCGGGATCATGCCGAGGGACATTTTAGGGGATGGGAACAATTACAAAGGGAGTTTCTTAACGAATTTAGGCCGGAAGTGGGTCAAAGTACCGCATTAAGGGCATTGTCGTCATTGAAGCAAGGAAGGGAGGAAGAAATTTCGGCTTACATTAGGAGGTTTGATTTAGTGTGCACTAGATTTGTGGGTACCATGCTCAACGACGACACGCTAAAGCAATTTTTCATTCAAGGGTTTTTTAAGTCCGGAACTATTAGGGGTGTTCTAGAAAGGAATCCCTTGACCTTGGCGGATGCCAAGCGTGCGGCTAGAGATATTGAAAACTTGGATAAAGATCACGAAAGGCTATGGAGAAGGGAGGATGAATTGATCCCACAATTCATCCCCATACGCCCTAGGGTGGTAGCGGTAGAACCCGCTAAGTATGAGAACCAAATTCCATATGCCATTGTGGACACCGGCCCCCGACCTTTAGCGGTTAGGGAACCGGCACCTCTTTTGGCACTACCGGCCCCTAGAACGGATCCACACTTGGAGGAGGTTGAGAGAAGACTAGGTGCTAGCCAACTAGGATTCCAAGAGGCTATGATAAAACAAATGCAAAGCCTCACGGATCAAATGTCATTAATGATCCGGAGTCAACAACCGGGGCCTCCACCCCCGGTTGAGTCGGGTAGGCATTCTTCCGGATTATGGTGTGTCCAATGTGGCCAACCGGGCCACACGCGTCAATTTTGTAGAAGTGGACAAAACCGTGACCAAAGAGGAAACGGTAACCCACCTCAACAAAATCAACGAGGTCAAGCGCCACCTCACTATGGAAATGGAAGCAATAGAGGACCACAACCTAGAGGGCAAGGTGGCCAAAATTTAGAGAAGAAGGAATTTCATCCCTTTTGTGGAAGGTGGCACGCTCAAGGACAATGTTGGTCCGAAGGTCAAGAGTTTAATTGTAGCAATTGTGGAGGAAGTCATCCCTCGGATACGTGTCGCCAACCGGACAAAATAATTAATGTCCCTTACCCGGTGGCTAATCCACAACAACAAGCAAGGGATAATATGCGAGGTGCTAGGCCACAAGGAGTACCGGCCAATGAACTTAGGCCACCTAACTTATACTATGACCATAGTAATGCTAGGCAAACTTTTCATCCACCGGCGGGCTTGCAAACCACAACCGGTTACATTCCAATACAAAATAGACAAGGAGTTCCACCTAATGGTAGTAACGGGAGACAAGCGCCTCCAACGGATCCGGGACCATCTAACTCCCAAGATGTTAGGTTCATGGATGGAGTGTTGGAGGCCACATGTGATGACATGCTTCCTCTCCCAACGAGAATTGGAGAGGAGCAAAGTCAATGGCCTCCTCACACCAATGCTATTACATATGAGTTAGTGAAGGATAAGGGTGTGGTTGAAGAAGCACCTGCACTAGCGGTAACTACTAGGGCTAGGAGAGGGGATGCCCCGTTGGAGGTAGGAATAGGAGAGCAAGGAAATTACTCTTCGGATGAAGAGATTAATCTCTCCGAGTTGGATAGGGTAGCTAGAAGAGCTACTAAGGATGTGGAGAGGGAAAATATAATTTTACAAGATAGGGAGAGGACTAATGCGGTACATGACTTGGATAATAGCGATGTGGGTGAATGGGAAGGACCGGGGGTTCCCGTAGACGAATTCGACGTAGTGGGTAATTCTAAGGTGGAAAGATCTACCGGGTACGACTTGTGGGCGGACCTTAGTACACTCAAGGCGGATATTACTTTCGGCCAACTATTGGAAATTTCACCCACGGCAAGGAAAACATTAAAGGAGGGAATGCCGGTACACAAGAGGATGAGGAAGGTGAAAGCTAAAATAGCCGCTAGGATCCAATCACAAGGTGGAAGAGACGTGAAAGCTATAGAAATAGAAGTTGTTATAGTAGATAAGGTGGTTCCTAATGTGCTAGTCGATGGAGGGAGTAGTCTAAATATACTACCGGAGGATACTATGAAAAAATTGGGACTTGGACTCACGGGGCCTTCACCTTTGGTCATAAATATGGCAAATCAAAGTTCGACTACGCCTTTGGGGATGATCAAGGATTGTAGAATGACTACGGGAGGCGAGGAGTACTTGGTCACCTTCCATGTCATTAAAATGCACTCCAACAAGGACACCTTCCCCATTTTGCTAGGTAGGCCTTGGTTGCGGATGGCGAATGCTATGGTCAATTGGGGTGGACCTAAACCATCCATCACTTATGGTCCGGAGGGTAATAGGGTCATAGTGTCCATTGGTTCATTAGAAGGATGGATGAAGAAGGAGATGTATTTGCCATTGGAGAAGGAAATTGATGACTTAAACGAGAATGAGATTGGCAAGGCATTGGTGGGAGTCGTCCATCCCGAAGGTCAAAGGGTTGTTATAGATTCGGGCTCGGGAAGTCTAGGTCCTAATTTTTACAATTATGGGGATAATGGGGATTATGCCCAATGGCTAAGGGAGTACCCCGAGTCCGAGGTTGATGTAATGGTTACATTTCACCAAGTAGGCTTAGGGAGTGAATTTCCTAGTGTTAGTTTAGGAGAGGGCTCATTGTTGGAGCCATGTGAGGTGCTCACCGAGGAAGAGTGGGTTAGCGGTGGGTTAACACCTTGGGTAGATGACGTGGAAGAGGGTGAGGTTAGTTTAATTCATGTAGATGGGACTCAAGAGGAGGATGTGATTATTGAGTCATCGAAATTGGAGGAGCCTTTACATTTCAAGACCACGTCTACGGGGATAGTTGTAGGTCAAGATGTGAAAGATTACCCCAATGTGCCTTCCGATTGGTATCGGAACAAAGAGGAACAAGCACATGTGTCGGAAGCGGATTGGCGGTACGTGGATGTGAAATTAAAGAATGGAAAAACCCGACAAATGAAGATGGGTTCCAAATTGGGGGAGAAAGAGGTTAGGGAGTATAGCAATTTGGTGGATGAGTTTAGTGATACTTTTGCATGGTCCTACGATGAGCTTAAGGGAATTCCTAGGGAAATGGTAGAGCACCGGATTCCTTTAATTCCGGGGGCGAGGCCAATTAGACAAAAGGAGAGGAGGATGAATCCTCAATTGCAATTGTTGGTGAAAGCGGAATTGGAAAGGTTATTGAAGGCCGGGTTTATCAAGCCGGTGGAAATCACGGATTGGGTTTCTCCTATGGTCTTAGTAAAGAAAAAAAATGGGAAATTAAGGGTTTGTGTCGACTATAGGAAATTGAATTCGTGCACACAAAAGGATCACTTCCCCTTACCTTTTATCACCTTGTTGCTTGAGGAGGTTGGAGGTCATTCGCGATATACCTTTATGGATGGGTATGCGGGTTATAATCAAATTTCCATAGCCCTCCAAGATATCCATAAAACGGCTTTTACTACACCTTGGGGTACTTTTGTGTGGGTAGTGATGCCATTTGGGTTATGTAATGCCCCGGCTACTTTCCAACGATTAGTAATGTATATCTTCACCGACTTGTTGTTCAAATCCATGACCGTCTTTGTGGACGATTTTAGCACACAAAGTAATGTGGACGATCACCTACATTGTGTTAGGGAGGCATTGGTTAGGTGTAGGAAGATGAGGTTAGCATTGAACCCGGATAAGACATTTTTGGGAGTGAATAAGGGAGTGTTGTTGGGTTATGTTGTTAGTGAGAAAGGTAGAGAACCCGATCCGGATAAGATTGCGGCCATAAGCGACTTGGCAACTCCAACCAATTCCAAGGGGATCTCTAAGTTGTTAGGACATGTGGGATGGTACCGGGAACTTATTCCTAATTTTTCAAAGATAGCGGTGCCCATTACCCATTTGCTCAAAAAGGATGTCAAATTCGAGTGGACGGATGCTTGTCAAAAAGCCTTTGAGGAATTGCGGGATAGGTTGAGCACCTATCCGGTGTTGATACCACCCAATTGGGGTAAACCTTTTCACGTCTATTGTGATGCTAGTAATGTGGCAATAGGGAGTGCGCTTTGTCAAGCAACGGGAGAAAAAGAGAAGGATCAACCTATAGCTTATGCGAGTAAGCAATTGACCCCCGCCGAAAGAAACTACTCTACAACGGAGAGGGAGTGCCTAGCCATGGTGTTTTCCGTTAAAAAGTTTAGGCATTACCTCATGTGCAACCCGGTTGTATTTTTTGTTGACCACATGGCTATCAAGTATCTAGTTAACAAGGCGGAGTTAAGTGGTAGGTTAGCTAGGTGGGTTTTGTTATTAGAAGAATTCGACTACACGGTGGAATATAAACCGGGTCGTATGCATTTACAAGCGGACCACTTGTCTAGGTTGTCGGAGGAGATAGGAAAAAATCCGGTAAATGATATGTTAGTAGATGATAGCCTCTTTGTGGTCACTTCTACACCGGAGTGGTATGCGGGCATAGTGGAATTTCTAACAACCCACAAGTTGCCCAAAGAGTGGACAAAAGAAGAGAGAAGGAAGGTGAGGGTAAATAGTAGGCAATTTGTTGTAGTGGGCCATAGGTTGTTTAGAAGGGGGTCCGATGGTATTTTACGACGATGCGTGTCAAAAACGGAGGTTGAAGCGATTTTAATCGCTTGCCACGATAGCGCTTGCGGCGGTCACTTCTCGGGTCAACTCACCGGGCAAAAAATACTTAGAGCGGGCTACTTTTGGCCTACACTATTTAAGGACGCCCATGACTATGTAAGGAAATGCGACGCTTGCCAACGGTATGCCCGAAACGACCTTAGAATGGAGATGCCTTTACATGTATCATTACCCTTAATTCCTTTCGAAAAATGGGGCATCGACTATGTGGGTGAGGTCCATCCCCAATCTTCAAAAGGAATGAAATATATTGTGGTGGCAACCGAGTACCTCACCAAGTGGGCGGAAGCCAAAGCGGTGAAGACCGACACGGCGGAACACGCGGCAACATTTATGTACGAAAACATAATTTCGCGGTTCGGGGTGCCGAAGATCCTAGTAAGCGATAGGGGTACTCACTTTTTGAATGACTTGATTCGAGAGATGACAGAGAAATTTAAAATTGATCACCGGAAGACTACTCCCTACCACCCACAAACCAATGGACAAACGGAAAGGGTTAACGGAATTTTGGTGAGTATACTACGCAAGACGGTTATAGACTCGAAGCGGGATTGGGATACGAAACTAACGGCGGCACTTTGGGCATACCGTACAACCTATAAGGTAACTACGCGTGCTACACCATTTTCCTTAGTCTATGGTCTTGAAGCGACACTACCAATCGAATATGAAGTCGAGTCACTTAGGGTGGCCGTGAGTACGAGACTTACCGAAAGTCAATCCTTACGAAATCGACTAACCGATTTGGAAGCACTTGACGAAGGGAGGAGAATGGCGGCTCAACATATTGAGGCAATCCAAAGAAGGAGAAAGATTACTTTCGACAAACGACATAAGAGAAGGGCCCTAACACCGGGAATGATGGTCATGATTCAAGACGCACGAAAGCTTGAATTTCCGGCGAAATTCGATGCAATATGGTTAGGACCTTACCTTGTCTATGAGGTCTTTCCTAATAATTCAATTCAATTGGAAACGTTGAATGGTGAGCTCTTTCCTACCCGTACATCGGGAAGTAGATGTAAGGAGTACCGAGCTTGACTAGGCAACTTACCCTTGGAGCAAGAGATGTTTGGATTCATCCCCCGATGGTCGCCAATTATGTGAGCCCAAAAGGGTGCCCACATTTAGTCTTAGACCCTTGAAACGTTAGTTGATGCACTTTGAAGTAGCATGTTACTTCACAAAAATATAAAAAGAGTGAAATGTTAGTCTTAGAAGTACCATGTTGTAAGAGGCTAGGATGTGAGTTGTTATTGTGTTTTTACCTTCGGAAGGATTTGAGTGAATGAGGATAGGTAAGGAGAACTTGGATTGAGTAGTTAGTGAGTAGGCTAGTACAAATGGATGGAGACAACCAAAGTGACTCAAGAGGCAAGTGCATTCGAATTGGGATGAATGGAGGATCACATGGAGCGCACAAGTGGACCACCTCATCATGGCCACTTAATGGGGAAGGTCCAAGGAAGAATGCAAGGTGGAGGATAAGCAAATTCTCAAAGCACCAATCAAATCACGAGTTAAGCATCGTGGTTTGAATTAAGTGGTGAGCAACGATTTGGGAAAGTAAGGGGAGAAAGTTATGGCGGCGGAAAGCGAAGGAGGCTAAGTTTGGGTTGAAGCATCCCAAGTTTGGTAAAGTGTGGTAGGTAGAAAGCCAAGGCTAGTTAAATGTTCGAATTAGGATCCTTGTTGATCATTTGAGGGAGGAAGGCTTAGAAGATAGGATTGGCGCCTACTAAGTAGGAGGAAATCTCAAGGGCTTATCGTGAGCCTTGAGGGTGCTCACCCCCTCAAGCTTACTATATAATCCCTCATTCTTCCCTCACTCATCCTCTCTTTCCTTTGTGCTCCAAGGCACCCCACGAGTTATAAGTGTGGGTGTGGGAAGCCATATTGGAGCACATGTGTGTGCTTAGTTTTTAGTTTGAGAGCCAAGGCTTGTTAGCCTTGAAGAGGGCTTGACCTCTTGGTAGAATTAGTGTTGACGTGAAGGATTTTAAAGTTAATTCATGATTCCAATTTGTGGTACTTAAAGTTCATGTTTTGAATACACGTGGTTGCAAGTTCCATGTTTAAGAGTTGAGCACTTGAGGTTGTGATGAGTGCAAAAATATACTTGTGTGGATTAGTTAGTCTTAGTGAAGTTAGGAAATTCTCTCTCCCCCTCTCCTCTCTAGGATTTTAGGATTTTAGGATTAGAGAAGAATTGTGTGATTAGAAAGGGGTTGTTAGTAGAATTAGGAAAATTAGGTAGGAAGATTAGTTAAGGGCTTGAATAATTAGTGAGGTAGTTGGGGATTACAACTACAAAGTTGTGGGTTCATGAAGGAGCTGGGTTTATGAAGGAGCTGGGTTTGTTTAGTTAGAAAGTAAAGAGCTGGGTTTATGAAGGACCTGGGTTTGTTTAGTTAGAAGCTAAGGAGTTGGGTTCATGAAGGAGTTGGGTTTATGAAGGAGCTAGGTTTATGTAATTAGAAAGTAAAGAGATGGGTTCATGAAGGAGCTTAGTAGATAGCCTACTTAATTAGCTCATAGACAAGTAGTTAGTTACATTATGCTAGTTAGTGTTATGTGTGGCTTTCACAAGTAAATGTATTTGAGATTGACTATAGAGAATAGTGTTTTTTAACACTTGCATCCTCTCTTTAAAAATAAACCACGTGCACAAATTAATGGAGAATGTGGAGCACTCTCGCGATGGCAAGACAAAGGAAGCAAAGACCAAAGTTAAATCCAAGACCACTTGAAGGGTGAACCTTGCACTATGGACTCATCCAAGTCCAAATCCAATACCGCGGAGGAATGTGAGCCCAAACCCACTACTCGGACTACGGACGCTTAAGGGTGGGGGGTTTGGCCTCACAAACATGCCCAAAGGGATGACAATCTCTTTGAATGGACACAATTATTCCAACCACTTTTAATGAATGTAACCAATTTTGGATGGATGGGATTATACATGATGCAACCGAACCCCGTGGCACATCTAGGCAAATAGTTAAATACACCAAATGTATCCCATAAGCACATATAATTATAGCACATGATTATTACTGTAAATAGATATGCCTAGACCAAATTAGACAATAGTTACATGCATCGCTAAAAATAGAAAAACACAAATTTGGCAATAGAGGAAAGTGACCTAACCGCCACATCAAAGAAATGGTAGATACTAGGTCCTATTTAAAGGAGCACAAAGGGGGCCTAAAGGAGCTCATTTTTATGACGACTATCCCACGTGAGTGCCGCAAGCCTAGGGAGCGCAAGACTTACCGCAAGCCTATCGGGAGTGCAAGACTTACCGCAAAGCCTATCGGGCACGTGAGGCTTGGAATTTTGAAGATAAAGACTTGGCCAAAATTCGAGAAGGCTTGAAGAAATTTTGAAGATAAAGACTTAGCCAAAATTCAAGAAGACTTGAAGAACTTTTGAAGAAAAGACCTTAGAAAAATCCCTCAAGGCATAAAAACCCTTGAAGGTAAAAAGAACCTCGAGAGACTAAGGGATTTCAAGACCCTTAGAAACTAAGGGAATTCCTTGCCTTTCGAGACTAAGGGATTTCAAGACCCTTAGAGGCTAAGGGATTTAGAGACTTAGGAAATTACTGGAGCGTGAAAACTCCGAGACTTATGAGATTTACCGGAGCGTGAAGACTCCAAGACTGAGAGAAGTTCCGGGGCGTGAAGACCCCGAGGCTTTAAAGAGAATCCATCGGAGATAGGAAACTTGAAGAAACTCATGGGATTAAGACTCAAAGAGAAATTCTCGGTTGATTCAAGCACATGGTTGAACAACCCAACATTTGAAGGTTAAAGATATGGGTACTTACTTACCAAAACCTTTGAGCATCTTTGGAGTTGAAGTTTTGGGCTAAGTACTGAATGACGGGAGAGGCATAAATCGGCGGACACGGAATCATTGAAAGAGGAAAGACGAAGGAGAAAACGCCAAGTGGGCTACATCAACACCGCCATGCAACCATACTCGAACTAAGATCTCACTTCATTATACCTCTCATCAATCTAAGAGAATTGTGGGATAATTAAGAAAGTTATGTAGAGAATATGGGAACATTGACCATATGTAATATTAAAGCACACATGACAAAGAGTATTGATCAAATACCTTGATGTAAGATTTCATGAAATCAATATGAAGATGTACATGATGAATGATGAAGTACATAACTTGCCATAATCAAGTGCTTTTCACCAACTAAGTGGATTTGCATTAGCGAGGGAGTATGCTTGAATTGCAAAAGGACTACACATTCTTGGAATTTTGTATGGAATAAGAATGTTTGCAAGTCATTCAAACCATGAAAGATACAAGAGTAAATGATATTGGATATAGGAATAAATCCCATTCCATAAACACTTTAACCTTGACATTAGGATTTAGGGGAACATAAACTTGCAAACCTAGGACATCTATCCCTTAGGGATTCTTGAGAACTCATATAAGGAACATCATACGAATCTAAGTGCCGATATTAGCATGCATAGGACCACCTTCAAAGAAATGGAAATCTAGAGCAGTTTAATTTTGGTGGGAGTGATGTCTATGTGAACCGGTCAGCAACGGGTTACACCGTCTAAGTCTGAGGGTTGAAGGCATCCTCGACACTCACTTGAGCCAATGAATTTCTTTGAGGAGAAGCTTAATGACGATTTGTTGAATGACAAATAAGTACTTAAGGCAGGCTAAATGTTGAAACACATGAGCATGGTTCAATTTAAACTTAGAGTTCATAAAAGCCCAAGTCTCGAATTGTCTTGATTTACAATATTTCAATAATGTGATGTTGAAGTTAGCTTCATTGTGAAACAAAGTAATCATAAACATGTTACATGCATGGATGAGGTGTATACTTGTACATAGCGACAATTTCCTCTCATTGTGAATTGTGAAGGACATTTTCTTCCATAGATCTTCGACGTGACTTTGCAAAAACATATTGCATAACTTTTTGAATGGCTCCCAAAAAGGGAGACTTCTTTTACATGCAAATTTGCATCCAACAGGCGTTGAAATTTTCAAAATACAACACCACTCCCCGATCGTCAAACTGGAGTTATATGTAAAGTGTCCAAATCAAACTTTGGGCAAGTTGGTTAAAAGATGAGTTTGAGAGCATATCCATAAAGTTGTCCAAGGTTTCTTAAGACTCGCACTAAAAAAAATTGGTCATGGTCTTTATTAAAAAAAAAAATTCTAAGTTGGTTAAAAGAGGAATTTGAAAGTGTATCCGTAAAGTCGTCCAAGTTTTTTTAAGACTCGCACTAAAAAAAATGGTCATGTTCTTTATTTTAAAAAAAATTCTAAGTTGTCATACTACGATGGATGCACAAAGTTGTGTCTTACATAAGTGGATCCATGCTTTATGATGACGGGTTCCTTGGGCAGACCCTATTATAGACCATACACTTCGTTCAAAATGTCCTTTGAGTTCCACCCAACTTTCAAAAGGAGGCTCCAACACATACATACTAACAAGATCTTAATAGAAAAAATCTATCAAAGAGGGACCAATATCTATCCTAGTTTCATCCCTCTTTGAGAGACTCTATTATATTACATGTTGCACGGGTGACTTAATTGTACCCCAAATCATAAAACCTATGAAGTGAGATTGCAAAATTTCGTGACGAGGAGTTTAACTTTTAGAATACACCTAGTGAGAGTTGTGGCATGAATCAAAAGATGCTACTCATAGTTCTTCTTGGATATACTAGGGGCCCCATGGCTACTAGGGTCATAGAAGAAGCAAAAGCCGAGGTGCAATAGGAATGTGGGACATTCAAAAGTAATTTTGGAGTGGTGGTGGAGAAGTAAGACAAGACGAGACTTGACTCTACTCCATGTGATTGCAAACCGCCCTACAATGTGATTTACCACCAATGTGGGCCTCCACAAACTTCATGTTGCCCGTTGTTCCTAGTCCATAGTATTACTAAGCATCTACATGATGGCCGCTTTCCAAAGAAAGAGGTTGCATTAAAAAAAAACTATGAATTTATAATTGTGTGTCGAAATCTCCACAACTCGAGTGTTTTCCATCAACATGGAATCTTATAATTAAAGGGTAATTGTTGTCACTTGATACATGGTCTCACATAACGCAACCAGGTGAGCTAAGTAATGTTATGTCTTTGTGAGTTCTTGAATAAAAGAGGCGACACCACACTCACACAATTCGGGGTGATGTTTTGTAGCGCTTACCAGGGGGGAGGGTAAAAATGTTGATTGCTATATGGAGTTCATGTGTTGTAATTTTAGGTGTTGGGAAGTGAAGCCTCGACATGTGGAGAGTTTCTATTTGGAATGTTTTGATTAATCATGTTAGGCTTGATTGGCATTAAGCTAAGAGGAACTAAATTTGAGGGTCTCCGTCAACATTGTTTTTTACGCAAAAAATACCATATAAGCAAAAATAAATATAAAGGAATTAAGTATTTCATCATTTTTCATGAATGAAATCACCATAATTATTCCCCATAATCACAAGATTTGGATTAAAATGTAATTGTTAGATGGATGTGTCCATGTTTGGATAAATTTATGAAATATCATTTATATGTGGCTTTGGGTTAGGGTTTAGGGTTATCAAAACATGGTAAGGTGAACACAATTTGTACCATGTTAGTTTACACTGGCCAGTAGCCATGTTTCATAGTTAAATGATTTAAACAATAATAATATACCATATGAAGGATACTAATAAGGTGGGTCGTGACCTATGATGTTAAAAGAAGTAATATGTTGAACATGCGACTCTTATCCTGAAAGGTAGATTCTAAAATTTGTAGTGTCTACTTATGAAAACTTGGAAAGTGATAGTGAAGTAGACCTTGAGAATATGTACTATATTTCAAAATTTGTGGTGCACTAGCATACAATATAATATCATCAAATATATTCATTATACACATAAATCATGAAAAATCTAAATTGAAATAAGTTATCATTTAAACCAACCACTCAATCTAGAATACACTTCATAAGTATCTCTTTGACAAGCGATGCGCAAATTTTACACTACATTTGGTTCAAATCCATCGGAGGGCTTCATGATCTCATAGATATCATGAAGTAATTTTACATAAAACCATACATACTTTCCCTACCATATATGATAAACATGTCGTAATTGAGGAGCAACCCACTTTTCTTGTTCACGTTTTCATGCTTGAGGTGCTCCAATGATTGTAGCCATTTTGGCTTCTTTCAAATTTTGAAAAAGAGTTAGAAGCATTGGTCCGCGTGTTGCTCAATAGAGTATCCTAGATTGGATTAGTTGGTGTGTGAAAGTGATTGCTTGTCATGAAAGGACAACGATCTAGTCATGGGGACAATTACTTAGGATCCTCCCGGGAGGTCCCGGTTTCAAGCTTCACCTTTTTGTGGTTGTATTGTCTTATAAGGTGGATGGTTCTTAGGGCCACTTCACACACAAGCCAAGAGGCCGTGACCGTGAAATTGTGAGAGCCCAAAAGAAAGTGTCCGAAGGCCGTCCCAAGATCATGTAGTGTGGTCACGGATCCGCAAGTGTAGTGTGAAGTCATATGTGACCGGGCCCTCACCCAAATGCTATTTCAATGAATGTCTATTCATGGAAGTCCTCACACATGATAAAATAGAATTAATCAAGGGTTGTGAGCATTTAGAGTGTCATGGTCTCCAGGTTTTGTGTTAGGCCTACCTCCAAGAGGTGGTTTTTGAAAATAGTCCAAGTGACCATGAAACATGATCCATTCGATGCCATGTAGGAATCCATGTAGACTTTACATCCATCTTGCATTCACATACTCCATTGGTCCCTCAAGTGTAGTGTGAAGCGAACTTGGACCGGCTTTGCCTTTTCCACCAATGAGAGTGCTTGAAGTGTAATGGTCACGGGCTCTCAGTCTCATGTGTGAAGTGGCCCTTAAGTGGCTTGTTTTTGTTAATTGGGCCCCTATATTTGATTGATATGTGGTCCGGTGAGGATCAAAGAGCATAGAGAACATCATAAACATACTCGTTTAAAAGAGATTGGACTACATTTTCAAATATTAATAACTACTCTACACTCAATAATGAACACGATTAAGAGGCATGTGTATCCAACTAAAAAATCAACAAACAACATGCACTTCTGATAACCATAACTAAACCAGGGAGAGGTTCCAATCAAGGTTTCGCATGTGTTTCATCATAGATATGCTAATGCAACACGAACTTTGTTGTGTAATCTAATCATCCGACAGTTGGCCATTTCATCCAACTTTTAATGATTTTTAGAGATATTTATGGCTATTTCATTCACAAAATCTTAGCATAATGACCCAATACTATACTTTTCTATTTGTAGAATCACCATCTATTGACACATAGACAGATTTAAAATCATCGTTTCCAAGATCCAACTATCTTTGTATGCGGAGAGACTTCGAATCGAGAAAAATTCTGTGTGATCATAGGCATCTCTAGACTCAACCACGACATGGATTCTACACGCCTCTCTCTCTCTCTCTATATATATATATATATATATATATACATATAGTTAGATAGATAGAGAGATAGAACTATATAGATATGTGTGTGTATGTTTTATAAACATGAAATTTGGCTTCCGGAATAACTCAAATGTGAAGTGGAATTAAGTTCGATAGTCGTGTGTGTTGTGTAAAGGAGCTCCCGAGATTGTTCTCCTCCTCCGTGTCCGTCTTTGACGACCAAGTCGCTCTTGAAGTTTGACTACTCAACACCACGATTCCCCAAATGCAAATGTGGCGAGCCACCTAGACCACATAGGCCACGGACCCACCTTAGACCCCATACAAAAGGCCACCGGCTAACACAACACACATTTGTCTAAATAAGTGATCAATATCATCACTAAGGGCCATTTTCCACATGTGACCAAGGGATGCAAGGGAAACAATGAATTAGGATTTCTTGTGGCCATGGTCAACGGTTTTCACATCAATTTTTGGAAGCCTTGGTCACGGGACACAATGCAAGGTGAACATAGACTAGGACATAGTGTTTTTGATGAAATTCATAATTTTAAAGCTTACTGGAACGAAATTATTGGTTAAGAATGAATACCACAACAAATTAGATACATCTATAAATATAACTCACCACAATATATTTTTCTTTTAAAATGTCATCTTAGTTTTGGTTGAGACAACCTATTTGGGTGAACTCTTGCTACAAAGTCCATGTGACCGGCAAACAATATGCATTTTTGGACACATGGGATTCGGTATCACTTTCTCATCCGTTTTTATGACATGCTCACCCATGATTATTTTCTATTCTTGGTGGCATTATGTAAAATAAGATGGGAGTGTCACTCATGTCTCAACCAATGACAAATTTCAAAAAGCGGTAGTTACGATCACTAGTCACAAGTGCAAAAAAGCCTCAAGTATTTCATCTTAATTGAATATTATAAATGTTTTTAACCACTCCTTGATTAATGTGGTGTTGAAATTCAACGAAGAAATCGTATCAAGAGTAGAGTTAACCATAAAGTCACCAAAAGTGGAGACTTGACTCAAGATTTTGGAAGGAACCTCCCAAATTTGCTGCTTCCAACACTTGCGTCACTTACATTAAAAACAAAAAAACTACTGAGGGAAGTCAATTTGCTTTTTTATCAAACAACAAACTTCAAGAAAACTTTGAGTTATTTTTAATAAGTTTGATTGTTTTTGGGGGAATACACAAAGTAGTGAGGGGGACAAAGAGACGCATGTGCACATAGGTGACAAAGAAAATGAGAAGATTCTTTAATTATATAAAGATAAAACATAATGGCGCCTAAAACTCAAAGCAATCCACCACAAATGTTTGGTTTCACTCAAACAAGGGATCATTAGGGGATCAATTATGATATTTTTCCATAACTCAACAATTTTCATAATAGAGTAAATAACCTCAAATCTGTCCTTGAACTACAACACAACACTAATCAACCATGTACGTTTATTCTCAATGGCAAAGAACATTTAAGAGAGTGTCGGACAACACAACGTTGCAATGTTTGGAGATGTGACGTTGGGATTAGAAATGGGCATGAAGAGTGGGCTCTTCGGAATGTTACAAAGAGCCCTCCAACAATCTTTAACCAAGTATCTCAATCTTATTTTGGAGGCAAAACTTCTTCAAACTACATCATATGCTCAAATTTCAATGAGAAAACTATAAAGAGTAACGAAAGCAAAATGGATTAAGACTCGGGGCCAACACCGATTCTATTCTATCTCTCCATAAGTGTGCTCCGTTCCATATCCCCATTTTGGTGGCTAAATGCAGCCGAATTCCTACCTCGTAATTGTGAGGGGATATTGGGCAACAAGTTCTTGGTATTTTCATGGATAAGCAATCCATTGGAGCAACAAATTGGGGTGAGATTGCCATATTTTTAACGGAATGTGTATACTTTCATCCACAACAGTGTTATGTGGGACTGACAATATTCCACATAATATTCCCACATTCAGTCTGATGGGTGGGGCAATTCCAAACTGAACATAACTACTCTACATCCATTTTGTAGTTCAGTCCACTACTGGTGGCAATGCTCTTAGGTCCATCCAGGAGTGCGATAGATTATGGATAAGGGCCATCACACACATAAGGGCTACTGATTCGTAGCTAGCAAGGGGTCGACTATCCTAGGGGTACCACGCTTAAGGAGACAAGGTCTAAGCATCTAAAACTTCTTAAAAGGTATTTCTTAAAGGACCTATCATGCATCTTTAGCAAAACGGATATTCATGTTATGGGTAAGGCTAGATGGCCCACATGTTTGGGTTGTGCCTCCCACCAATATTACCCAAGGTTGATTGCATTTTAGCATGTATCTTTCTTTTTTCACACGATTTAACCCTATAATTCATACCATAATTTCCAAGTAGTCTAAGGGCCACTTCACACACGAGCTAAGAGCCGTGATCATGAAATTGTGAGAGCCCAAAAGAAAGTGTCCAAAGGTCGTCCCAAGACACTTCCAAAATCATGTAGTGTGGTCACGGACCCTCAAGTGTAGTGTGAAGTCATATGTGACCGGGCCCTCAACCAAATGCTATTTCAATGAATGTCTATTCATGCGTGTCCTCATACATGATAAAATAGAATAAACCAACGGTTGTGAACGTTCGGAGTGCCATGGTCTCCCGGTTTTGTGTTAGGCCTACCTCCAAGAGGTGGTTTTTGAAAATAGTCCAAGTGATCATGAAACATGACCCAATCGATGCCATGTAGGAATCCATGTAGCCTTTACATCCATCTTGCGTTCACATACTCCGTTGGTCCCTCAAGCGTAGTGTGAAGCGGACTTGGACCGGCTCTGCTTTTTCCACCAATGAGAGTGCTTGGAGTGTAATGGTCACGGGATCTCAATCTCGTGTGTGAAGTGGCCCTAAGGAGACCCATTTGGGATGAATAAACCACAAACATATGGGGCTCATGATGTTTATATTAGACCTTTGTTGCCTTGTTAATACTGGCAAGGACTAATTCTAACTCAAATACGTGCACAAGTTGCCCTAGTAAGTACTCTTGGTTAAATGTCAAACAACGCTTATGCTAAATGAAGGGAGTCAAAAAAAAAGGACGAGACAAATTGAAAGTTTTCCATCAAATAAGTGGGTCAATAAGGAGAATGGAAAGGTGAAACCGAATAGCCCTTGACCCTATTGCGTGACCCCTCGTATGCAAACACAAACAATATGAACTATAAGAAAATATAGTTTTATGTATCATTACACAACTCTTTGGTTGCATTCTATGGGATCGTGTATCGCATGACCATGATTCTCATTCAATTTCGGGATTCCCCGTTTATGGGCAGTACTTGGGTTGTGTACTATGAACTTTTTGACAAACATCTGCAAATTATCATTGGTCATGGTTATGAGCTTATTCCCATTAAGTTAAATGCGTTTAAGCTAGCTATAGGTTTCTAGTGTGCAGGCCTAGCCCACCTACCCTACTCTTGATTGGTTAGTCAAACAATCCTACTTTCTTGACATTTGGTTGAAAAAGGATTTGATACTACCTGGGACAAAAATGAGAAACATTTGGAAGGCATCATCGGGTCTACCACAATGAAATAAATTGACATCAAGGTCCCGGATACCAACATGCTCGTGGGATTTTAAAAAACACATCGAGATAGTAACAAAAGGGCTAATTCCTAGGGCAATGGAGTGCAATGCCCTCCTTGGGACAAAAGCATGTTATCAACTAGATGGTCCAATTGGGAAAGAAATACTTGAAATTGTGTAGTACTACATTTTGAATCAAGGAAGGTAGTCAAATTTCTAACAATGTTGTACATGGGACACTCCAACACAGAGTGTACCTCAATTGATGCTACATTGTAAGAGCCAAAGTGGCATGCTATGTTATCTTTAGGGGATGGTCAATTGCTAGCTCTCAATCTCAATGACAAGTTTGTGATTCCAGGTGCGGTAAGCAACAACAATTGTGCATTGAGGTCGTGTCAATGATTGTTTCAAGTACAATTCACATTCATGGTTACGAAAGTCCTCGAGGTGAAGGCAATCTAATTTATTTTGTGTGAGATGGAAATATGAATTCCACTCCATAGCAAGAAAGGCATGCTCAAGAGCTTCAAATGTGATTTTGGTGGTGTTGAGATGTCATGGGTATTCCACTGTGATAGACCCCATGATACCTTCCAATGGCCATTGTTTATGTGAGCTGCCAAATCCTTGTTCGTCTGGGTGTTGCCTTCTGCATTCATGGACTTAAACATATATCACTTCCATTGAAATTGGTCAGAGCGGTCGACCACCCCTAGACATGCAAATTATGCCATGTTTTCTCTTACAATGTAGTTGAAAAGGAGGCACACTTTTGTGTAGTATTCTCCCCTCTACAATTCCATCAAGGATGCGTTTCATTCCATACTTCAAAATAGTAGAACCTACTAGGCAGTCTCAAATCTCTCTTCCAATTGGGCCATCCAAGGGATTGGACTGCCGATTAGCCTTTGTCTCATGGAGGGCATTGCACTCCGTTACACTCGAGAAATAGCCTTTTGGTCTCTTTCTCGATGTACACCATTTATGTATTTAGCATCACATGGATAATAGTGTCACTTACCCTATTTTGAGGTGTATGCTAGGTTACATTAACAACCAACAACTTCACCATTAGTGTCACCTCGTGACATTGGGCGTTCAAGTTTGCTTATTAATATCTTGGCACGAGTATGTTCAATAGTGTTATGACTTAGTTACACAATGGTTTACAAATTGACTAAAATTTACACAAATGACACTTGGCATTAGTGCGCTCAAGAATATCTTCCTCTTGCATACTACGATGTAAGCACATGACACTTGCCATTAGTATGTTCAATGATATCTTCCCTTGCATACTAAAAACCAAAACTATCATCTCATGTATCCCAATGTGCTACGCTAAATGTCACGATGTATATAATTGTTCACTTAAAAACAATTTCGCTTATCTTGACAAAGAGTATCATATTGGAAATTAGCGATGTGACACTTTGAGACCTCTAGGCATCTATTTTAGGCCCTTTACAAATACAAATAATGTACGTGACACTAAATACCACAAATGTTGTAGTACTTTTAGTCCCATAAGGTATGTGGGTGATATTTGGTTCGTTTTCATATTCTCTAAATTTTGCCGATTAGATTTACAGAAAAAGAAGGAAAAAAAACGAGTGTTGCATTTGCCAATCTATGACGAAACATCTACAAAAACTAGATTGAAAATCAAACCTCCCTAATTTAGTCATGGTTATTGGAAGTGCATGTTTGTTAATTTCTTAACCGGATACATAAGTCATCCCAATTGTGTTCACTATTGAGTGTAGAGTAGTTAGTAATATTTGAAGACGTGCTCCAATCTCTTTAGACATGTATCCTTATGATGTTTGCTCTTTGATCCTAAGCGCACCACATAACAATCAAATCTAGGGGCCCGATTAAGGAAATGAGCCACTTAAGGGCCACTTCACACACAAGATTGAGAGCCCGTGACCAGTACACTTGAAGCACTCTCATTGGTGGAAAAGGCGGAGCCGGTCTAAGTTCGCTTCACACTACGCTCGAGGGACCAACGGAGTATATATGTGAATGCAAGATGGATGTAAAGTCTACATGGATTCCTACATGGCATCAAATGGATCATGTTTCCTAGTCACTTGGATTATTTTCAAAAACCACCTCTTGGAAGTAGGCCTAACACAAAACCGGGAGAGCATGGCACAACCGAATGCTCACAACCGTTGGTTTATTCTATTTTATCATGTGTGAGGACCGGCATGAATAGAAATTCATTGAAATTGCATTTGGTTGAGGGCCCAGTCACATATGACTTCACACTACACTTGACAGTCCGTGACCACACTACATGATTTTGGGGGTGTCTTGGGACGGACTTTGGACACTTTCTTTTGGGCTCTCACAATTACATGGTAACGGCTCTTGGCTCGTGTGTGAAGTGGCCCTAAGACCCATCTAAGAGCATCTCCACCCTTGGGCAGTAAGGCAGGCTCTCCAAATGCGCTTTGAAGGGCTCCGAACATCCATTAAATTTCTTTAGGGTGGCACTCCCCCACCGTTACTTGCATATTGGCTCTTCAAGCCAAAAACGGTCAGGAATATTCCCTGTGATGGTCAGGAATATCCTCCTTTCTCTCCCAAAAGTGGCGCGATTCACTGAATCGCAAGAGGATGAGGCCCGGAATATGGGCGCAGCAAGAGCAATGCTCACCCGCGAGGATAGTGAGTGGAGCCGGAAGTTTGAAGAGCCCGGGCGAGAGGGGTGGGGCAAGTTTTTCTTCAAGGCCGCGTTAAAGGGCTTGCCGAGTCCCTTTAGCGCGTATGGATGGAGATGCTCTAACTTAAGCATTTTGGCTTCTTGGACTTTAGAATCAATTTCGTTTCATCGGTGTTTTCCAAATGGCATGGAAATAAGTTCCTCACCCAAAAAAATAAGGATAAAAATAGAGAACTGAAGTGTCATGAGAATCTGGACCCTAGTAGGCTGACTTGGCAGTTCCAAATCAGCACATATATTAACTAAGGGCAAGGGCCCTGTATGGCAAAGAGTATGAATGACAAATGGCAATCACTTGTGGTACCCACCAACCCTTCCAATCTAGTACACAAGTGCAGACCGCCGTCTTAACGGCAATGGCTTATATTAATTGAATCTATCCAAGAGGCGCCCTAATTATATTTTCTGCTTGAATGACAGCTGCAACTACAATTAAAGTGACACCCAATTTTGCAGCTTCATACCTTTTAGGTCTAAATTTGAGGGGGTAATGCCATGTCACTTGCTGCCCCTGAGTTTTTGTCCCAGGTGGTTTTTTTCCCCTGCCCGAATACTAGAAAGAATGGGTTATTCTTATTATGACACCGTTCGATGACTAGGTGTCCGTAGACCCAACCTCGTCCTCGTCATTTAGGGTGAAAAGATCTATGTACATAGAAATAGAAACTTAAGTCTAAATTTAGTTAGACTTAAGACTTCTAAAAGTATCTCCTAGATATTATGAATACCTTTGGGATATAAAAGAGAGAGCCCGGGGGAGGAGCTCTCAAGGTTAATACAATCTTGCTTTCGTGATGTGCTTGTGATTTTGTATTGATTTTGTACCTGTTTTATGTCACGTTATCAGCACGAAGCTCGAAGCAACGAAGTTGTGATTTTGTAGTAGATTTTTTTGAAACGGTACTATTGTTGAGTATTGTAAGATGAAGGAAAAGAATGCGTAGCCAAATATGATGTCGTGATACGAAAGAGAAAGGCATAGTGAAATATAGTATAGAAGTATAGAACGTATACGTTATTTCCGTACAGGAATTGTAGCACTGAATTTGAGATTAGAAATTGTTGTTTTCCTTGAAGCCACTAGCGTGTTAGGGAGGAAAATAATTGTTTTGAGAGTATTGTATACAATATAGAATTGTGATTCCAGAGGTAAAATGACGCACCTTGAGAAATTAAGTTTTTCTCCTCTTGCATCTGATGGAGAAAATTACTTAATTTGGGCCCTTGATGTCAGACTGCATCTACAGGCACGCAATCTTGCGAAGAAAATAGAGGAACCATCTCCAAAAATTCCTACAGATCCTTTTGATGCTCAAGCATTAGTTTTCATGCGACATCATCTTGACCCAACATTGCAGTTGCAGTACCTTACTGTAACATCAGCTCATGTTTTGTGGGTGTCACTTCAAAATCGGTTCAATCACCAACAAACAATATTTTTGCCGAAGGCTCGTTATGATTGGATACATCTTCGAGTTCAAGATTATCCAACCATAGCCGAGTACAATACTGAAATATATAAGATAGCATCACAACTATCTTTGTGTGGTGAACCGATTAATGATGCGCAGATGATAGAGAAGACTCTATCCACATTTCATGCTGCCAATATTATATTGGCTCAGCAATACAGAAACATGCGATTATCAAAATATTCAAATATCATGTCAATGTTATTACTTGCTGAGAAACATAACGAACTGTTGTTGAAGAATCATGGAGAACGACCTACTGGAACGCTTCCCATGCAGAGTCACGCAACACATGTGCCGACGACGCGATTCATATCCCAAGAATCGCAGAGAAGATATGTGAGCCCAAATTGATGCTCACATGTGTTGTTAACACTTGTAAAACATTACAAGTGGTGTTTTGTTGATTTATGATTATTCACAAAAATATAAAAAGAGTGAAGCTTGAAGAAAGCTAAGTTTGAAGCATTAGGCTTGTGTGGAGTGGATTTAAGTAGTATGAGGACATACCTTGGTAAAGTGTGGTAGGTAGAAAGCCAATGTTAATTAAATGTTTGAATTAAGATCTTTGTTGATCATTTGAGGGAGGAAGGCTTAGGAGATTAGATGAGAGCCTACAAAGTAGGAGGAGATTTCGAAGGCTTATCGAGAGCCTTGTGGATGGGATGAGTCCCTACTTAGAAGGAGAAGGTTAAGGGGTTGTGATTGGAGGCTCTAATCCTTTCACCCTATCCTTATCTCATGCCCTCTCTCCCTCTCAACTCACTATATAATCCCTCATTCTTCTCTCACTCATCCTCTCTTTCTTTCGTGCTCCTTATGCACCCCACGGGTTATAAGTGTGGGTGTGTGGGAAGCAAGATAGGAGCACATGTGTGTGCTTAGTTCTTAGGTGAAGAGCCAAGGCTATTTAGCCTTGAAGAGGGATTGACCTCTTGTTAGAAGTAGATTGGGTTTAAGGAAGTTGGAGTTTGACTGTAAACTTCAACTTGTTGCATTGAGATTCATATTGAGGTGAGAGAGTTCAAACTTGTTTAAACTTGTGGCATTTAGAGTGACTAGATTGTACTAGGTGCATTACTTGTAGTATTTTATTAGTTATGAACTTGAGCAGAACTTTATAGTGAGAGATTTGTCAATTATGGATGATCAGAGTGTTCAATGGGTATGAAAATTTGAGGGATTATTTATTATAAAGTATGGGAGTTGTGGTAAAAATTTGAGAGCTTCAGTCATTGGGATGAAAGAGTTATTAAAAGTTGAAGGGGAGGGTGTCTAGGAACAAAGCAGCAAGGTTTGAAAATATGTATCTCTTAGAGGGTTATAGATATGGATACCAAAATTTGACACTACCTTCTGAACTTATATATCTATCTTGTGTCAAAATTTTAGATTGATTGGACGTAGGAGTTGGAAGTTATTAGAGTTTTAATGACCGGATGCTTTATCACAGCATTCATACTAAGTAGTTAGAGTTAGAATTTCATGCATAACTTTTGCATATGAACTTTGTTTGTGCCAAAATCTGGTGTGGAAATTTTTGATAAGGTACTTAACAAGTGTACCAAATTTCACTTGGAGAACATAAGTTGGGTGGGAGTTATACTACTCTGAAGTTTAGTAGGAAGACATTGATAGAGATTTACATCAAGAAGAACTTAGAGAAGGAAGGGCAAGGATAAGTATATAAGTATTTTTTAATACTTGTATTTAAAGCCTATGTGCTCATGGAATCCACAAGCGAAGTGTCATGTACCAATACGGAATCAATAAGCGAAAACTCATGTAGTAGTGTGGAGTCGACGGCAAGGACTCGATTCACAAGAGGGATATCTTTGAAGGCATGCGTGGCCAAAGCGGCCGGGTGGACATTAGAAAAGGCTAAGGATATAACCTTGCCCGACATTAAGGAATGTAAAACTACATAGTGTGGTGTTAATCAAGTTGTGTATATTCCAAGGATAGATTGGAATATATATTGGGTTACAAAGAGAGAAGTCTCTACATGTCATTATAAACTTTTCCACTCGGGCTAAGACGAAATCGAAGGGTGGAGCATTTTTGGTGACAAGATCAAAGTCGGAGAAAAAGAGTCGAACACCATTGCAGAGGAAATCTTAACGACCATACAAGCGACCCGCTCCACAGTCTTCACAGAAGGATCGTTTTTAGGAATATCCATCCACACAACGGGTTTTTCGAGATACTCGTAGGTGTTTTAAGTGTGGGACCAAAGGCCATATTGCAAAGAATTGCAAGACTGCCCCTCACCTTGTAAAACTTTACAAGGAGCATGGCGAGCGACATGACGCACACGCCACACATGTGGAGTATATGGGAACACCATGTGATGAAACGGCGACGGATCCATTTGGAGACATGGAATCTCATACCATCTCTGGTGACACTGAACCTAATACTTTGAATGTTTCTTTGTTAGTAGATAGTGCTACCACCGACACTATCCTCCGTGACAAGAAATGTTTTTCGTATTTAGGTCCTATGATGACAAAGCATATCACAACCGTCATTGGTAGCCAAGTGATATCATATCAAATTGGTGAAGCATATCTTGTTATGCCTGGAGGTACATACATACGTATCTCGAAAGTTGTTTACTTACCAACGTCCACAAGGAATTTATTGAGTTTCCAGGACATTCGCCGCAACGGTTTTCACCTTCGTACAACTGAGAAAGACAATCAAGAGTTGTTGCAGATTTTGGATCGTGAAGGATGCCCAATTGAAAATATTCCGGCATACTCCTCAGGCATGTACATCGTTCCTTTAATTTGTTTGTCCGAGGGGGAGGATGCTGCATTTTGTGTGAACACATGACATGAGCGCATGGGCCATCCGGGAATTTCAATGATGAGGCGATTTATTCCCAGCACAACATGACACAAACTTCAAGTGTCAAATTTGCTGAAAGGTATGAAACCCTGTGAATTTTGTGCTTTGGGAAAATTTGTTAGTCGACCTCACAAATGAAAATTGCCACATGAACTTCCAGTTATGCTTCAAAGGATTCAAGGAGATATTTGTGGTCCAATAGATCCACCATGCGGACCGTTTAGATATTTTCTTGGTTTGATTGATGCATCCACAAAATTGTCACATGTCTCTCTTTTAGCTAGTAGAAATCAAGCTTTTCCTAGATTGTTGGCGCAAATTATACAATTTCGGGCTAGGTTCTCAGATCATCCGATTCAGTCCATACGCTTAGACAGTGCAGGAGAATTCAAGTCTCAAGCATTTAAGACATATTGTGAGTCAACTGGAATACAATTGGAGCACTCATTACCATATGTCCATGAGACAAATGGTCTAGCAAAATCTTTTCTTAAAAGATTACAGTTAATTGCTAGGCCATTACTTATGAGATCTAATCTTCCTACTTCAGCATGGGGATATGCTATCCTACATGCAGGAACGTTAGTTCGCTTAAGACCCTCCTCACTCGAATCAATTACACCTACAGAAATAGTGTCTGGACATGTACCTAGCATAAAACACCTAAGGATTTTTGGTTGCAAGGTACTAGTACCGATTTCTCCCCCACATAAAACTAAGATGGATCCTCAAAGAAAAGATGGGATATATGTTGGGTGTGAATCACCTAGCATTATTAGATATTTAGATCCCCCAACTGGAAATTTACTACGAGGGAGATTTGCTGATTGTTTTTTCGATGAGGAAAATTTTCCATATTTGGTAGGACAGTCAAATCCAAGTAGAGATTTAAACTTTAATGCCTTATCTACTCCAAACATGTTTCCAGATCCTCGTACCCAAGACTGTGAAAGAGAGGTTGAGCGAATTCTACATTTGAATCAGTTAGCTGATAGACTACCCGATTCATTTAATAATGCAGCAAATGTGACTAAGTCGTACATTCATGCTGCTAATGCTCCTACTCGTCTAGAGAGACCCGCTATTCAAACCACACCCATGAAGAGAGGTCGTGGTAGGGATCTTCAACCTCGCAAACGACGTACCCCAGGAGAGGTATGTGCGGCAAACGGAGGTGTGCTTCCAAACATTGAGCTGGATGACTCTGAAAGAGAAGCACCGGTTGATTCAACAGAGATTGCAATCAACTTTGTGAAGACATGAAAGGTATGGGACCGTATGTTGGTAAACCTATATGATGCCTTTTGTTTCCATATATCACAATACTTGGACGATGATTGTGATCCGATTACTGTAGCTGAGGCTCGTAGTCGAAGTGATTGGCCCATGTAGGAAGAGGCCATGAGATCTGAACTAGAGTCTTTGAAATCATGGAAGGTGTTTAGTCCAGTTGAGACCACGCCAAAAGGGATTAACCCAGTTGGTTGTAAATGGGTGTTTGTGAGGAAACGAGATCAGTTTGGAAACGTTTCCCGGTACAAAGCACGGCTAGTTGCCCAAGGCTTCACCCAACGTCCATGCATTGATTATGAAGAGACGTATTCCCCTGTGATGGACTCAATTACGTTCAGGTATCTCTTAAGTCTTGCAGTTGACAAGAAGTTGGAAACAAGGTTGATGGATGTGGTTACCGCGTATTTATATGGCAGTTTAGATACTGACATATATATGAGGGTTCCTGCGGGGTTGGTAGAATTCCAAAATTCTAAAAGACAGCCACAATGCCTTAAACTTGAAAGGGCATTATATGGTCTTAAACAAGCCGGTAGAATGTGGTACAAACGTCTAAGAGATTTCTTAATAGATCGAGGTTTTAAGAATGATGAAGTTTGTCCATGTATCTTCATTAAACGGACTCACACAGAGTTAGTTATTGTGGTTGTATATGTTGATGACCTCAACATCATTGGCACAACTAATGCCATCTCCGAGATTGTTTCACAACTCAAAGGCAAATTTCAGATGAAAGATCTTGGCGAAACCACCTTCTGTCTTGGCCTACAGATTGAACATCTTGCAGGAAGCATTTTTCTGCATCAGAGTTTGTATACTCGAAAGCTACTCAAGCGTTTCTCAATGGATGCGGCTCACCCACTAAGTTCTCCGATGGTGGTACGATCATTGGACCCGAAGAAGGATGAGTTTAGACCATGCGATGAGGGGGAGAAATGTTTGGGACCTGAGACTCCATATTTGGCGGCAATAGGTGCATTGATGTATTTGGCGAATTGCACCAGACCCGACATTGCCTTTGCCGTTAATTTATTGGCTAGATTTAGTGCTAAGCCAACAAAACGGCATTGGAATGGTGTCAAACATATCCTACGATACCTCAAGGGCACTGAGGATTTAGGATTGTTTTATAAAGCTGGAGAGGATAGCAACATCAAAGGATATGTGGATGCAGGTTACCTTTCCGATCCACATAAAGGAAAATCACAAACAGGTTATGTTTTCCTTAGACAAGGAGCAGCAATATCTTGGAAATCAACGAAGCAGAGTCTTGCAGCAACGTCATCAAACCATTCAGAAATCATAGCCCTGCATGAGGCTTCCCGTGAATGCGTTTGGCTAAGACTTGTGGATGGCTTCATCAAAGGTTCTTGTGGTTTTTCCAATGTACCAGAATCTCCAACTGTGATCTATGAAGATAATGCAGCTTGCATTGCTCAGATAAAGGCGGGTTACATCAAAGGAGATCGAATCAAACATATCTTACCGAAGTTTTTTTTTACTCATGAATTATTAGGATCAGATATAGATGTGATACAAGTAAGGTCTTCTGATAACCTAGCAAACTTATTCACTAAGTCATTACCAACAGCTAGGCATAGGCAAATTGTTCAGGGAATAGGGATGCGGAGGTTTTCATCCCTACCTGACATGTAAATAATCATGTCTAGGCCCTTCCACTCTTTTTCCCTTCACTCGTGATATTTTTTACCTCAATTGTGAGGATTTTTTTTATCACAGTAAGGTTTTTAACGAGGGAAGGCGACATGATATTTAAAACTAGACTCGTTGTGTCTAGGGGGAGTATTATGACACCGTTCGATGACTAGGTGTCCGTAGACCCAACCTCGTCCTCGTCATTTAGGGTGAAAAGATCTATGTACATAGAAATAGAAACTTAAGTCTAAATTTAGTAAGACTTAAGACTTCTAAAAGTATCTCCTAGATATTATGAATACCTTTGGGATATAAAAGAGAGAGCCCGGGGGAGGAGCTCTCAAGGTTAATACAATCTTGCTTTCGTGATGTGCTTGTGATTTTGTATTGATTTTGTACATGTTTTATGTCAATTCTAGTTTAGGAAACTTCACCCGGGTAAAGTTTTGTGACACCTACCAATTGGGAGGATGACAATGCAGCCCGGAGTGTAAGAGCGTCCCTGCTAGACCAGGCATGGGGACACTCTAACTCATGGCCATTTCACACATGACACTAAATAGGTCCGAGACGACCCTAAACTATTGGATGATGGTGGAGAGATATCCAAATCTCAAGGAAGAGGTTGGCGGTTTGATTCCCGACTGTGAAATCTCCTCTCTAATTGATAGAAACTTGCCAGGTGGTTAACTGACTCATGTGCTTTGGCATTGGCTTGTCGGCCTTCTCTCTAAAAAAATATTAAGAAAATTAAAAACACACATTAGACTGAATGCCCGTGACAATTGCATTCTAATATCTCTCATTGGTCAAAAAGGCCGAGACTGTGCAAGTTCAATGCACACTAGAAGAGGAAGGCCTAAGGGCCCAAAGAAATTTATCATGGATGAAAACTCTACTTGGATTCATGCATGACATACTATGGATAATGAATTCATAGTTAGCTGGAATTTGCATCATGCCCACCTCCGATAAGTAGGCGTGACATAAATTCTAGCAGACCATGTCAGTGGTACGACCTTTGGATGAGGATCAAGGGCCCTCACACTTAAATGGTCACGGCCCTTGGCTTGTGTGTGAAGTGCCCCCTTAGAGTTATGCAAAACGGGTCCCTGGATTTTTTTAGTATGAATCTGGTAATAGAACACGGGTTTGGAGAGACAATACAAAGTAGATCATGTGTTGGTGGGGGATAAAGGCGGACATGTTTTAGATCCACATGGTGGAGGCGGCGGGCCTAGTATACGTACACGTTGCAATGTACAATTCATATTGTAGTTTGGCAAGTAATGGTTTGGGATTTGTGGCGTCTATGTAAACTCATGCATCGTGGATGAAAGAGCTCTAGTGAAACCAAGTCCTCCATAAGGTTAAGGGCCGATTCATTCTAGTTAAACTTCACTACACTAATTTGGTATCTCTTATGCTATTTGTAGAGTGAAAAATATTTTAAAATAGCAAGCAATGTGCTATACTAGAATTCATTGCATTTTCACCTATGCAATGGATGAGTTTACGTAGAGACCACAAATCCCTAACCGCAAGTAACGGCTATGTGCTGAATCAACCGGGGTTTATTGAGTCTCCCATTTTTGGCACCCAAATTGAGATGCAAAGTTCCAACCTTCTAAAATTGGAATAACTTGGGTTTCATCTCAATATCACATTTAGGGTGTTGGCATAATGCGCAAAAATCTCCCCTAATAGTGAGTTCGCTCAAAGAAGGACCATACCCATGATTTTGCCCTCTTTGAGTGACTTGATGCATAACTCTATTCTAAATCTTTTGATTTGAAGAAGAAATAAGATTGCATAGCCCGCCCAAGTGTTTCTATTTGAATCCATGATCTTGACATATAGTCTAGTGGGACCCAATTCAATTAAATAATAAATTGACAAGGAATCTTTTGACAAGGAATGACAAAAAATGTTAGGTTTACTTTTAGTGTTGGCAACACTACATGGACGGTTTACATACAATATTGAGCAAGAGTCATTGGTCACAAACATAGTGTCTACTCCATGAAAAGGGTGAAGTAGTTTCACATCCAACGTCATCGTCCTTTAAGTTAGGACGGGTTGAAAACTGAATTTATTTATATATGCATTTTCTCGTTATGAGTTGCAATGGACAAGTTTTCTTCTAGGATCCCAACATGAATTATATGTTATTTTGCATGGGTGATCTATGTTAATGATTTAAAGCATTATAAACATTGTGTAACTCTATATGTTGCACCATGTCAAATGACAAATTTGATGCATGCAACTTATTGAATTTAGTGCGGTGGATCTTCGTGTTTGTTAACTATGGACAAGTGCAAATACAAGGTGCCATGACTCGTTTGAAAAGTGTGTTACTACACGATCATAACAATAGTGCATTCCACACTAAATCCAATAAACCATGTAGTTGGATCAACTACATATAATCTTGTATGTGTGGATGGGTACGAATTCCGGTTGGAGTCGTTGAAGGCACATCCTTCTAGGTTTAGAAGACCTTTCTAGTATCTACATACACACAAACAACTCGTATATTCAATGTTATCCCCGAGATTCATAAGGCCACGCTTTGCTTTTTTTCTTGGTCAAACGTCAAAAATATCTAGAATTTTTCAAAACTTAAGATGCCTCCTCCAAGTTGAGTCCCCTCGGGTCCCTTGGTGGGGTTTCACCCCAACTTTCTTGTTCTTGCTTTTATTTCGTTCTAGTATTCTCGATAGGTAAATGTTGTATTTGAATTTTCAAATCAAAATATCAATTAATTATACAAAATTTCAGTTATATAATGGACTTATTTTAATAGACAAAGTGAAGTTAATGTTATATAATTTTATAATGTGGTATAGGGTTCGTGCATGTCCATTGAACGTTGTTGGTAGTGCGGTTTTGTAAGTTTTCACTTCTTGTTTATCATTAGGAAATTTAGACACTTTTAGGGAGATGCTTCAAGGACTCTAAACGGATTGTAATATTTGTGATAAATGTAACGTGCCACGATCAAACTATTTCGTAACATCTGATGGTTTCTCAACAGTTTAGAGGACATAGTTCTACCTCTCAAGTTGGACTTTGATGGACTGGTATTTGTAAGGTAATCATGGATTTTTGATGAGTTTGGAATTAAGCAAGCAATTTTTAGAAATTTGAACACTTGTACTTCAAGTGTTGTTATTTTTACTCGCCATCTCATCATTTATGCAGGTGATTGTATGTTAAAACAACGTGAACATGATGTGCACAAGCATTTGGCACCATATTGGAGATATTAAAGTGGGTGTGTTGCAGCTATTTAATTGGCCAATAAGTCCATAGTTATCTAAACATTGGTTTATTTCATGTTCATGTAACTCATGCATTGCTGAATACTTATGCTCGTTACTTTGCCGTTGTTTGTTTGTTTAGTATCTGAATTGTTATTACAAATTTGTTGTTGGGATGAGACATAATTTACATATCTATAAGTAATAAAGCATGCCCCCACAACCACCCCTCTCGCTCTATCATCTTTGCAATTGCTAACATAATTTGCATAAGGGTTTAATTTTGACATTTTTCACGAAGAAAGTCACACAATTACTAACATACCGAACTTTCATTTGCTTCTCTATTGAACAACATGGCAATCACGAGGACATAAGATGAGGATTTTTGATAGAATGCATCGATCATACGTATATCAAATTGGTACATTTTTTCAAGCTCAATAAATAAATAAAAATAAAAGTAACATCGGAGTTTAGGTTTTTACTCTGATGTGAATGGGAGCATGTTCCTCACTGTTGTGTTCAAGCTCAATATAAAGATTGAACATTGAAAGAATTTGCAATAAATCTACATCTAAAAATGATAACATGATGTTGATAATGTGAGTAGTTGAGGGTCCCCACAAAAGAGAGAAGGAGAGTAACAACGAGTCTAAGTTAGTGTATGTTGATCCTCAAGTTGAAAATCTACTCTAAACTTCAAAGTAGAGTGTAGCACAAATATTTTGTAATGATTCACAATGAGTTTTTGAGTGAAGTATTAAAGACCGTGCACTTTCCATGCACATGAGTCGAAAAAAGATATTTTGCGAGACGATCTTTTATGTTGCCTCGTATGTGATTCATCGTCACACTAATGAAAGATGTATATAATCCAAGTTAGTTAGAACGTTGTCTTACAAGAGGACTTTGTCGTAGCATCAAGGCACAAGAAAATGGCTAATAAACACTAAAGGTATGTAGCCCTATAAGGGGCCACTTCACGAAATTTCAAGTAAATGCTCGTTTCAAGATTACATATTGACTTAGACCATCTTGAAATGAAGCGACTCTATAATCAATGTTTAGGCAAGAACATCGGAGTCATATATATATATAAAAAAAAATTGTAGTTAAACTAAATCAAGGTGTAATAAGCTAACTATGACATGTTGATCTTTGTATGCTAGGATCGTGTGATATAATATGTTTAGTATGTTTCTTTTCAATAGTCATGCAGATAGAATCATGATAAAATTTATATATTTATTATGATATCTTCATTATTCATTGATTGATTAAATATTATGTCCATCACAAAGTAGTAAATTGATTTTCATTCATCATATTTTAATATCCTAATTCATACAATCACTAAGGATTCACATACTTCCCATGGAATTTAGATGCATTGAGAGTTCATCGATGCACCCGTCCATACAATTGAGGTAACCAAGTACTCAAGAGTTTGGAAATATGTTTGTTTTTACTTATAATGAAAGTTGCTTCCAATTCTGCATGCAAAATTTGACCATTGGATTGAATAGGAAATCATTTCATCTAGTTTGGGAAATCGCATATAGTCAATTACAAAACACAGTTGATATGCATAAATCATAGGACGTCAAACTAAATGTTCTTTTCCTCTTAAGTGATCTCATTGGCCCTCCTAATTGTGTTGATTGTTGAAAATTGTATGGTGACTACATTTTGAGGACATACTGCAACTCAGGCTCATCAAATACATGTCCATTTTAAATGAAATTTATACATTGCATTTAGTCTTAGTTTTGAAATAGCATAGATGCACATAATTTCATGACCCACATAATTTGCAAAATCCAAATCCAAATGGTTATAAATCTTATGTAACTTGAAACATCAATGTAGAAAGGAGTGAAACGGAATGAGATGATGGGATGAGAGTGTTTTGATGTCATGCGAAGAGTTCATAATATAAAGGATTCATTCATGTCATTTGGTAAAGATTTGAGAAAGAAAGTGTTGCTTGACGTTATTGTGTCAAAAATAAAATAAAATGCGGTACCACCAAAACTTTCATTAAAGGTGTCACAAAAATCTCCATTGAATTCAATTAGAACGCAGTTGAGAAATTGTTTGCAATCATAAGCGGTACTACCTCTTTGCAGGACGACACTCTAAATTGCCACCTCATGTCATCATCTTGGGTCCCCTGCTCAGCGTGATGACTATTTTATGTTTCAAGAATAGAGGGACCATGCAAGTCTTTCTAGTTTTTGTTTTTATTTGGAGGAGAACAGTGTTCCAAAGTGCATTCGGCACTCATAAACGGTCATTATGACTCATAGAAGTCATATGAATTTTCGAACCAAAAGAATATGAATTTGAGAATCAATAAGAATGTCAACTTCAACACTAATTAAAATCACACACTGCAATTTTCATTTAGTTGGATTTGCAAACATTGTAGAACACACCATCAACCCTCTTTGATACAGCACGGGGTGTTCAAATAGTTTGTGACCTACTCCAAAGATCATGACAAGTGTAAAGGTGGAGGCGCACCAAGTCCAAGCTGCTATTGACGTGCTGCGCAACCTTGCCCATAAGACGAATTAACCCTAAAAGGTCCAAGAGGCCCATAAATGGACCTCAAGGTGTCACAGTTGTAAGGATACGTCCAATATTGCAAATTTTTAATGTGAAAGTGTAAAAAATGGCCCCACCTCAAATTAACTCATTTATTGACACATTCATTCAATAGGAGCATACATCTAATAAATAGAAAGAGAAACATTAGAGGACTTGAGCTTGAATACGTTCTCTCTCACACACACAACATGTATATGTTAATATTGGTGGGGAATGTGATGTTATTTTCACTTCCACTTTAGATTGGGTTATCTTGAATATAGTTTCCGCCATATAGACCATGTTAAAACAAACTCCAATATTTGTTGACGATCCCTTGACTTGTACAACTATTGCGTAGGTTATCATAGTTGATCTTTGCCATTTTAACGTGTCAACATGTTAACACTTAAATGACCAAGTTGTTTATGGAAAAGCAAGATGACTTAAGATGAAAGGCTTGATGAGATTTAGCATAATTCCCTCCACAAAGGAAAATTGTTGAAATTTTTTTTTTTAAAAAGTACATATGGTTGGAAGTTGTATATATGCTCATGTTGTTTCCATGTTTTTGACGTCAAGTAGACACTTTGGAGGCTCTATGTAACTTACGTATGAGTTTGATCTAGGTCAAACTCTTGTAGTTGGGTGCAAGCATGGTAAAGTGGACAACTCTTGATCCCTACCTAGTGTTAAGTGAAAGTGATTCAAAATTATACACTGACTTTGAGTTTTGTGAAGAAAAAAACATATTGATCTACAAAGCCAAGCAATTCATGATGACAAACAAATTTCAAGCAAAATCTACATACTTGAGAAGACGGTGCAAGTGGGTGCAATATAGGTGATATTGAACTAGTAATTGTCTAGAATTTGTTTAAAATTTGATAAAACTACATGTAGTTGATGGTTTTCTACAAAGTTTTGTGATGATGTCCTCAAGTAGATAATGAATTCAAGGAATATGAAAAAAATTCCAACTTTGTGTCATAAATATAATAAAATTTAAGGTCATGAAATTTGTGTCCAATACCAAACTCAACCATTTGCTATTGAGCATCACATTTAATGATAAGTTTTGAAGATCTCAACTTGATATTCTACATTTGAGTATTTAACACAACAATAGAAGTTTTCATGAAAGAAAGAATCCAATTTAAACAACACTTTGCTACTACTTTTAGGCCTTTGACCAAAAAAATCATGGTTTAAGTATACCAGAGCATTGTTTCAGTCCATTTTACCATGCTTGCACCTAGTTGTGCTAAATTCTTTCATAATACATGCACTTACAATGCGAATCCATGTCAAAGTGATCTAGCGCAATGTCCAGGGAGCTTTTTGGGCATAATTGATCAAGATCCTAGTGTTTCCAAGTCCAACCAGTTACATGTTGTGATCTTTTAGTTTTTCTTTACTAATTCGAGGTATATTCTCGGGGAGATCACTCCCTTGTAAAGTTGAACAACCACGTGCGAACACTTTACATCTAAAAAATCCTACTTTTTACATAAATCATCACCAAAATGGGTCAAAATTTTATCAATTTTTTTTCATGAGTAGATATACACGGTATCTATTATATAGTAAAAAATGGTAACTAAATTTGATGATTTGTTTTTTTTATAAAACATACCGTTTGTAACTAGAATGATGCAGAATTGAGCTAAAAAAATTACTACAAAAATGAAGATGACTAAAAATTTCAAAAATATATAGAAAAGATACTATCAATGGTTATGTATATGCAGAAAAAATATCATAAATTTTAAAATTATCTATGGCATTAATATAGGGGTAGCAAACTTTGTTCGCACGTGGTGTTCAACTTGACAATGGAGTGATCTCCCCGAGGGTATATTCCATGGATTCCTCTAAAACGATCAGTTATTTTCCTGAAGTCTTGAACTTCAACCAGTTATTTCTCAAACTCAACCAGTTCATCTGTTAACTAGCGGTTGGATCTCCCCGTTCATTGATCTAGTGGCCGCATATTTCGAATCCATGAAATGCATGTGGTAGTTGGAGTAGAAACTTGTCATTTGTGAAAGAAATTAAGGCTCATGACTTGTGACAACCATGTAAGGGGTATGGTATAGACGTAAGTGCTCCCTAATAGGTTTATGGTTGGTTCATCTCAACCTAGTCTCACTACATTGATTTAGATACACTACACTAAATATTGAATCTAGTGTCACATGGTATTTTTATGTCATTGTGGTAAATACTCTAATGGCACTTCTTATAAATAAGTTTACAAGTATTGTCATGGGTGATTGAAATTTGGATGAAACTCATGCCACTTATTGAAACAAAGTTTGGTCTATTTTGCATCCTTACAACTATGTAATGAAATGTTGTCCCGGGTGATTGAAATTTGGATGAAAAGTCACTTAGTAAGCGACAATAATTGCACCATTGTGAATCTACAATGCACAAGTTTTTTCTTAAAGAAGGAATGACAAATAATGTTAGGTTTACATTGAGTGTTGATGATACTGCATGGGTGGTTTACAATTGATATTGAGCAAGGCAAATGGAATTGGTGACACTAAATACAATATTTAGTATACCTCTTATCTGTACGACATAGAAATTCGACCCCCTATGACTTTATGGTCTATTCATCTCAAACAACTTGAACTAGACTAATTCAAGGTCTTTAAACCCAATTGTGATCTCCAATAAGCTTAAAAGAACAACTCGGGAGCTGCACACAATTTTAGGGCTTTCGTGATGGATGAATGAGGGGTACTTCACACACAAGACTGGGAGCCCGTGTCCAATACACTTCAAGCACTCTCATTGGTGGGAAAGGCAGAGCTGGTCCAAGTTTGCTTCACACTATGCTTGAGGGACCAACGGAGTATGTGAATGCAAGATGGATGTAAAGTCTACATGGACTCCCACATGGCATCAAATGGATCATGTTTCATGGTCACTTGGACTATTTTCAAAAACCACCTCTTGGAGGTAGGCCTAACACAAAACCGGGAGACCATGGCACTCCGAACGCTCACAACCATTGGTTTATTCTATTTTATCATGTGTGAAGACCCGCATGAATAGAAATTCATCGAAATAGCTTTTGATTGAGGGCCCGGTCACATATGACTTCACACTACACTTGAGGGTCCGCGACCACACCACATGATTTTGGAGGTGTGTTGGGATGGCCTTTGGACACTTTCATTTGGGCTCTCACAATTTCATGGTCATGGCTCTTGGCTCGTGTGTGAAGTGGCCCTAAGTTAAGTAAATGCTTGTCGACTCATGTGTTAAGTACTTGCTTGCATAGCTTGCAGGGGCAGCATTTGAAAGTTATCCAACACGTTTCCTCTTGTAACTTATGTGGCAGAAATGTTGGAATTTATGAGAACCAGCTAGCTAGGGACATCCACAGTGCCGTTCGGCCGCTTTAGTAAGGCACGTTTGATCGCACCAGCGTCCTGGGAGATTTTTGGGCATAAGCGGTCCAAATGAATGAGCGGGGAGAAACCAACTTTTGTTCCGGTGAACCGGTTGAGTTTGAGAATTAACCGGTTGAAGTTCAAGACTGCAGGAAAACTACCCATCATTTTCGAGGAATCTATGGAATATGCCTCGAATGAATAAAGGAAAACTGAAAGATCACAACATGTAACCGGTTGGACTTGGAAACACTAGGATTTTGATCAATTATGCTCAAAATCTTCCCAAACGTTGGTCCACATGTTACATAGTGTTCCCAAGTCCAACTAGTTACATGTCATGATTTCTTTTGTTTCTTTATTAATTTGGAGTATATTCCATAGATTCTTCTAAAACAATCGGTAATTTTCCTAAAGTCTCGAACTTCAACTGTTTATTTCTCAAACTCAATCGGTTCATCTATAACTAGCGGTCGGTTCTCCCCGTTCATTGGATCGCACGAGGAAGTTTGTATTGTCCATGTGTCGTATTCTTGGTAACATGACATTTTGGCCTCAAATGTGGCACTATCATCGAGGGTTTTTTGCAAGAAAATGGTCTATTGCAATGCAAAATGTTAGCATGTATACATAATCAAGACACCTAAGTATGAAAGAGCATTTGTATTGAAGAAAAAAGCTCATAACGTTCCCACCAGTGTTTTTTTTTTCTGGCTACAGACTCGTGGAGGGAACAAAGATTAGTGGTGTAAATCTGGAGGGAGCAAGTTTGGTTGGTTCCCTCCACGAGTCTGTAGCCAGAAAAAAAAACACTGGTTCCCACCGGGCTCCCACTACTTATGCAACATTAATCACCTCTATTACGTGTATGACAAATTGGACCTACAAAATGTCGTATTACGAGCGTCATAGTCGTGCTACGGAGGTAAATTACGACTACAAAGTTTGGTAGACGGGAAATGCGTTGTATAGTCAAAGCGTTGTAATATACATGGAAAACACATTGCATTTGAATTATAGGATGTACATGCGTATTCAAAGACAATCCAATTGCAGACATGGCATCAAAGACCCCAAATTAGCTTGGTGGAGTTCAGCTGGAATGAACCAACCCTCAACTTTGTGGAGGCTTCGTTTTTAACATACCAGAGCCCCCTTCATCCACGATGCATGAGTTTACATACACACCTAAGGTAGAAATATCATAACCCGTTAAAATAAGGTGATTCGCATTGAAGATCCAGTCTGACAATCATGAGATAATTTTCCAAGATAGACGAGAAGGATTCATGAAGAATGCAAGTTGTTTCGTATTTTTCTGCCTTGTACAAAAAATTCCACAATTTTTCAAAGTGGAAAGTTTGTCCAACCCACTTCCTGTTCACAAGGTACTCCGCATTTCGATACAGAACATCACCTAAACCGGTTAATCATGAGTACATTAGACCTTGCCTCCCATTGGCTACACTGCATTGAAGTTGCCGCCGAGCCATGCTCCATTTAAGACATGGCACTTCACCATTATGAGGAGGTCTAGTGCACCGCTAGTGGGTGGTTAACGGGTTATGGTATTTCTACCTTAGACGCCGTGAACCCCGAGCTTGGGATTCGTGGCGTCTACGTAAACTCATGCATTGAGGATGAGAGAGGCTCCAGTGAAAAAAAAATCCCCTACATGATTGAGGGCCGGCCAATTCATTCCAATTCAACAACACGCAACTAAATCGGGATCTCTCACTCTATTTTCGGAGTCAACCCCTCTAAAAATAGTCGTTTACATGTTATTCTACATTTCCGTGCGTTTTTCACCTTCGCAATGGATGAGACGCCCCGAATGGGAGACTAAGATGCCATTGGCCGCACATGGCCCACTGACCTATGTACGAAGGTAAGCTTCTCCCCTCCACTCACACCACCTGCCACCCCATCATCTGCATGCCCAAGCGTCAATAGAGTCGTACTACGCTGTGTGCACTTAATGGGAATTAGTGCGTGTGGTACTAATTCTCGATTCTATTTGGCCATATCTCCAAACTAGCGAGGGCGGAAACTTTTATGGAGCGGTACTTAATTCATGAATACATGCTCGTTTACCAACAAAATTAGTGCATGTTCTAAGGTGTTTTGAAGCTCATAGGAGTCATAGCTTTGAGAATCGTTCATTCTAGATGGTGCAGCTGCAACAACAACAACAACAACAACAACAACACATGCCACCCCATCATCTGCATGCCCAAACGTCAATAGAGTCGTACTACGTTGTGTGCACTTAATGGGAATTAGTGCCTGTGGTACTAATTCTCCATTCTATTTGGCCATATCTCCAAACTAGTGAGGGCGGAAACTTTTACTAAGCGGTACTTAATTCATGAACACATGCTCGTTTTACCAACAAAATTAGTGCGTGTTCTAAGGTGTTTTGGAGCTCATAAGAGTTGTTGCTTTGAGAATCATTCACTCTAGATGGTGCAGTTGCAACAACACCAACAACAACTTCAAGGATTGTAAATGGTATGGTAGCATTGCCTAGCGAAAACTTAACGAAAACATTTGCGGAGAAAAAAGTTGTTGTGTTGTTTTCATAGCCATTGATGTCCCACATTCTTTGTTGTGTTGTTTCGTTATGTTAGCAATTGTCTTCACAACAAAGAATGTGAGAGATCTCAATCCCGGGCGACTAAATGGGAGAGACCAAATGAGCGCCAAGCAACGAGACGCTTTGGGTTCCTGAAACCCTTAATCTTTTGGTGGCACTCATTTCATAACGAAAAGAGATTTAGTATCACCTTCACTAATTTTCTTACATGCACTATTAGCCAACCCTCACTAAATGTGATATTCAATGTAATTAACTTGACCAATTTTCTTCACTGTTGCTAAACTTTTCACGAGGATTGTTAGTAAATTCTCCTACTTGCTTCGCTTTGGAGGGAGGGAAAATATCACATATGAGTGTACCTCTAACAAAAAAGAAGAAGGTCATGAAGTAACATGCAGCCCGGATGATACTATTTCCAATTGAATTGACATCAAAATTAGTTTTAACAACCCTGACTTAGTCTAGTATGAGGCATTTAATATGGATCGGTCACAAACTTATAGGGGTCAAGTTGCCATGTTAGATGGATGAGAGGTACGCTTGTGTGTGACAATTCCCTCTCTCCCTTCGTTTCGAGATATTAAAAGCTCTCTCCCCCCCTTGAGGGTTTTTTGTTTGGGCTTAGGAACGAAGTGAAAATTATGCTTGAGATATTTTAGTAGGCACTCATATGCAACATGCATACAATCCCGTGTCTTTGGCAAAGTATCTAGCTAGTTGTTACCAAGCAACTACCATGTAAGAATTTGAAATTGGAAAGAGAGTGTCGCCTCAAAGTTGAATAAATGTTATGAAATCTTTTTATACATTTTCAAAAACACTAATTCATAAAAGTAGACTTTCTATAGATACACTTTGCAAGCACTAACAACATCTGAGTTCCAATATAGCACACATCTTGCATAATCGATTTATTTGAAAGTAACCTTATGTCAATCGACCACGACATCTGCAACATCCGCATTCCTAAATGTAAATATACTCATAAGCATTGACCGATTTCATAAAATTATTAAGCAATGTGCGTTCATTCATATGGGTCCTAAGAATGTAATCATGGGATGTCCCATGATTAAGTTTGAATTTGCACTAGGTTGGGGCATCCCATGGTTATATTCTCAGGGCCCACATGAACGAATGCACACTGCTTAATATTGTTATGTTTGTAACTGCTACTAAACTAAATGTGGCCGTTACTAGATTTAGGTCGTTAGCAATTCCGTTACTACATGGCTCACAACCTTCTATGCATTATTGCAAGAACACCCAATCACAAGGGTCACTTTGTAGACAGACCAAATGTTGTGACCATGAGAATCTAAAGCCCTTGAAAACCATCCAAAGGCCATACCATGGGAAATAGGAATCCAAATTGCAATTGATGCACCTTCAAGCTTAGTGTGAAGTGAAAGCGAACCATGTTGAGGGACTGCAACGTATGTTTGGGTTTGGGTCCCCACTATGGCAATATATAAAATTTTAGGAGTCAATAGCAATTTACTTGATTGCCATAACATTTTTCACATACTTTATCTTGAACAAAAGAAATTTTGACAATTGACAAGCCCCCCCCCCCCGTCCCACCCCCACCCTCACCCCCTTCCACCTTATAAAGCTGACCTTTTGAAAGGAAGGCAATGCACCTCATACATCATGGATAACCATGATTAGTATGACAAGAACGGACTCACGTTCATGTCGATGCAAGAACATCAACATTTCTTTTTCCTTTCTTCTCTTTAAAATTTCCAACAATGCAAGGGTGTGCAATATGTGCTATGAGACTCGTATGTTAGTAGTTAATAATTCACATGCAATTAGGTAGGTGTTAGTGTGCTTTTGCTATCACCCACGATTTCCTTGATTTAAGAACAAATGTATGAGCAACATAAAATATGTACAAAACATGATCTCTCTCTCTCTCTCTCTCTCTCTCTCTCTCTCTCTTGCAAGCTCTATTGACATATAACTCATGTGCACTTAGAAAAGGGAATTGTTAATTCAACCATGTAGTATGTTAAAACGACACAAAGATGCGTCGTATGTTCACATGACCGGTCAAAAATTTGATTTTTCATTGCACACATGAAGAGGAGTAAGGTATTAGCTTTGTATTAGAATTAATGAACTTGGCCAACTTGGATGACAAGACAGAGCCTAGGTGACACCTTACATATTGACTCTGGTCGTTTTAACAAATGTGTGGTCGACGATTTAACAATCCCCATAGAAAAATAATTTTTAGATTCACCAATGTGATAGATTTTGAACTTTTTCCAATTGCAAGAGCTATATGCTAATAATGAAGATTTCATAAGCAGTTAGGTATTCACATGGTATCGCCATTAAGACAGAGCATGCTAAAACCAATACCTTGAAGTCCATAACATTATTCAGTTGAGTCTATACTCTGGGTGGGGCCGGAAATACACCAAATTCTATTCAGAATTATACTCTGTTTATTCTTGTAGGAGAGCAACACACTAACAGTTTCAAGCTGAAAAACTCAGGTGAAGCAGTGTACTAATATTATTAGAATGGAATGGCTGATAGCAACTCAATAATATTATAATACAAAATGACTTTGAGAATGTCCACCACACGAACATCATGCTCCCATGCTGATTTTGGATCATCTACCAATAAAACTTTGAACCCTCGTAATTTTTGCATACGGAATTCAAACAGAGCATGCTTTGGTGCAATCAAATCCCCTTTACAATCACTAACAAGAAACATATATATCACTGAATCAATCATAGTAAATACACTGAGCGCTCAGAGTGACAGTTTAAGCACCATCTACCTACTTCATGCACCGTTCCCTTACTTTGAGAATGAAACGTGTGAGTCGCAACACATGAAATATTGTGTTGGTTGTGGGACACTCAAGTGAGATAGGCACTCACTTGACCTTCTCAAGGCGAAGTTGGTGAACGGCCATCTAGAGTGAGAATGTTTTTAACTGACAGTCGCAGACATGAATCGAAGTCACCTCACTCCGACCAGTGTCTGGGGAGATTTCTGAGCATAGAGTAGCAGACAGACCTATTTCCGTTAACTGGAGCAATTTCGCATAAGCGTGGTACATGTGTGATATTGGGGTGATTTTCACACGTTTGGAAAATTGATATCACAACGTCGAACAAAAAAATCGCAGCTTTTTTCCATGTTCTGGATTTTATTGTAAATTCTCAAAAGTAAGATTCTCTCTCCCAACCCATATTCGCAGCATAGGTCGACCTATTTCCGATAACTAGGAGACGAAAACTTGAGCATAGTTAATGCCCTTTTCAAGGAACCCAAATCCATGCCCTTTTAATTTTGTTTTTTTCCATCACGTTGAATGTGATGACTACATGTGTGGACCTTCACAGCTTTAGGGGACTCTATGTATTAAGATCGGGGAGGGTATTGGAAATGGGCCCTGTCTACTCTAATCGGTTGATATCCTTAGGTTCCAAGTCCAACTGGTTGCATGTCGATATCTTTCGGTTTTTCTTTATTAAATTCAAGGTATATTCTATAAATCCTCTAAAACAATCAGTACTCTTCTTGCAGTCTTGAACTTCAACTGGTTCATCTGTAACTAAGGTAGAAATACCATAAAGCGTTAACCACCCAATAGCGGTGTACTAGACTGCCTCATAATGGTAAGTGCCATGTCTTAAATGGCGCGGCAACTTCAATGCAGTGTAGCCAATGGGAGGCAAGATCTAACGTACTCATGATTAACGGGTTTAGGTGATAATCTGTATCAAAATGAGGAGAGCCTAGTGAACCGGAAGTGGATTGGACAAACTTTCCACTTTGAAAAATTGTGGAACTTTTTGTACAAGGCAGAAAAATATGAAACAACTTGCATTCTTCATGAATCCTTCTCGTCTATCTTGGAAAATTATCTCATGATTGTCAGACCAGATCTTCAATGCGAATCGCCTTATTTTAACGGTTTATGGTATTTCTACCTTAGTAGCCGGTTTTCCCCCTTCATTGACTTCAACAATCATCCAACTTAATGCCTACCTCAAACTTCATGCTTAATAAGTTACACTAAATATGCTACCTAGTATTTGGACCTAGACAAACTGACACTTGTCATCTAAGTTCTAAGAGCATCTCCACCCTTGGGCAGTAAGGCAGGCTCTCCAAATGCGCTTTGAAGGGCTCCAAACATCCATTAAATTTCTTTAGGGTGGCACTCCCCCACCGTTACTTGCATATTGGCTCTTCAAGCCAAAAACGGTCAGGAATATTCCCTGTGATGACATGTCCGAAACTGGCCAAAAATAACCCACCTGTCCACTTTCCACTTTCGAACCTGTTTCAAGGAAGGTGCTGAAATGAGAGCTTGTCACTTAGCTGGCCTCGCTGGCGGTGATTACCTTCCAGCGATGTAACTTGAGGGAGGATTCTGTAGCTTTGAGGGAGTCTGCTGTTTCTGTAGCTTTGAGGGTTTAGGGTCAATGAACGCTCTGTTTTCCTGAATGGTACGGACAAACATCAAAGGACTTTGTAGAAGACAACATCACTGAACCCTGATTTTCTGATTGTCAAGGAAGAACAGTTGAGCAACTACTCACAAAACATTTGTGCTTCCAATCCAATATCTCTTGCGAGAAACTTCGAAAGACTTTGTAGAAGACAAAATCACTGAACCCTGGTTTTCTGAATGTCAAGGAAAATCTATTGAGCAACTACTCACAAGATTTTTGAGCTTCCAATCCACTATTTCTTGCGAGGAAACATCGAAGGACTTTGTTGAAGAAGGAAACTCTGTGAACCCTAATTTTCGAAATGTCAGAGAAGAAGATATGTTGAGCAACTACTCACAAGAATCTTGAGCTTCCAATCCACTATTTCTTGCGAGGAACATCGAAGGACTTTGTTGAAGGAGAAAAACCATCTAAACTCTAATCTACTCAATATCAGGGAAGAAGATACGATGAGCAAATTACTCACAATAAGGAAGTAAAGGAACACAATAGCAGTGCCTTGGCCACCAAAAGCCCAGAACATGAAGAGGCCAAGCACGAATGCACTAAGGACACAAATGCAACATGGAACAAATGCACCAATTCTCAACCCTAACATGAAATCCACGAAGTCTTTCGCTGTTCCTCAAGTTTTGATCTCTACCTGCAACAATCTTAAACAAGGCTCTGCTTCCAATTTTAGGAAAGGTAGCCAGATTCCCTCAAGAGCATCATTCCATCTTTATAACTTGATTGTGTCTCTCGGCATCAGGGCTCGTGAGGATTCATGAGGATTCATGAGGATTCAACTTTATACAAAAGATGGAATGCTTTTCATGCTCGATGTTGCTGATAAATGCTAGTAGCAAGCATTCCACAATAGGAGACCCGTATCTTTCCGCAATGACTTAGAGATTTTCGGCACAGTTAATTACCTTCTGCAACCCCCTTGAAAACTTCGGCAAGGCCCAATTAATCGCACCAACTGATTGTCCCTCACCATGAGCAGAATTGCAAACTCTTCGAAGAATGACTCTGACAACTAGCTAGCACACCCTCAATTCACACTGGAATCCAAGTCCGGAAGGCCTGCCCAAAATATTTATTGCTGCACAGAAGTACCGCACAAGCCCAAGCACAACCTACTTTTCCAATACCTGATCCCGCCATCTCCGCCCTACAGAACCGCTCTTGATTCCCAAAAGTGGCACGATTCACTGAATCGCAAGAGGATGAGGCCCGGAATGTGGGCGCAGCAAGAGCAACGCTCACCCGCGAGGATAGTGAGTGGAGCCGGAAGTTTGAAGAGCCCTGGCAAGTTTGAAGAGCCCGGGCGAGAGGGGTGGGGCAAGTTTTTCTTCAAGGCCGCGTCAAAGGGCTTGCCGAGTCCCTTTAGCGCGTATGGGTGGAGATGCTCTAATGTAATCATGCATTTATATTTGATTGGTGTGTGGCTATGCGAGGATCAAAATACAAACATTATGAAGACTCATGTTTAAAAGAGATTGGACTATGTCTTCAAATTGTATTATGTACTTCACACTCAATAATGAACATAATTGGAAAGATCTATGTATTTAGTTTAGATTTCAATGAACATGCACTTCCAATAACACTTGTAACTAAACAAGGACAAGTTCAACATTTGCTACTATTTCATCGTAGATTTGCTAATGCAACACAAGTTTTGTTGTGTGATTCTAGTTGGAGAACATGAAAAATGAACTAAATCACACCCACATACCTTAGACATGTAGGGAGGATTTCAAACGACGTCGCAAACACTAATCCGAGTCACCTCATGCCCCGATCACACCAAACTTTCCGTCCGGTTCCAACCGTGAAATGGATGGGGATCATGTTCAGAAATAGATGTTGGCCCAACACTTTTCACACTATTACATCCGGAGATGATGACGGATGGTGCCAAAAGTGGCTGGTGTGATCAACCCCTCACTTCAACGACCGTTCATTGAAGGGTTGATCACACTGGCTACTACTGACACCATCCATGAGCATCCCCGACTGCTGTAGCCTGTAGTAGTGTGAAAAGTGGCGGGCCAACATCTTTTTCTCAACATAATCCCTAGCAATTTCACGGCTGGAACCGGACGGAAAGTTTGGTGTGATCGGGGCATGAGCCAACACCTAAGTTACCTCGGATCTCATGGTTACTAAGTATTAATTAAGCACTGATTAATTACATGCCTAGTGTTTGGACCTAGACACAGACCTACCGGTGCTCATCGCCTAAGTTCGAGACTCCTAGACACGCCTGCAGACTTTGTACAGCTTAAAAAGTCTGCCAAAGCCGCTTACCTGACTAGCACACACGAATGGGGTCGATGTCGTTTCAGTGCAAGGAAGAAGTACCGTTGAACGAGTTTTCGGAGGTCAGGCAGACAAGTTCGATCAGTAGATACCTTGCAACCCCATCATTTGAGAGATTCAACGATGGGAAGTAAGTGAAGTTAAAGTTCAGTAGACTCGTCTGGATTTGATTGATAGGTATACTCCCTTTCTGCAATTGATTAACTCAGTCTCTCTCTGAAGTGATCCTGACTTTATCAGACACGATTGATCTTATCACATCATGTATATTGTACTACTTACTTACACCTGACACACGAGAAACCTGAGAAGTTCAATGACCTTTAATTTGTCTAGTATCCAGGACTGGTGTAGATGATAACGTTTTGGTGACAGTGGTGCATCTAGATTCTCGGACAATGACAATGAACTTCAGGGTCCTTATAAGTTGCGTGACACTGTGTGTCTACTTGCACTTGATCTCCTTCGTCCACTTAACGAGCCATGAAATCTGGAGGTAAGAAATCAATAAGGTATGTGGGTGTTATTTGGTTCAATTTTCATGTTCTCCAACTTCTACCGATAAGATTTACACAACAAAGCCTGTGTTGCGTTAGCAAATCTACGATGAAACATCTGCAAAAACTGGATTGAACATCGGACTTTCTCTTGTTTAGTTATGATTACTGGAAGTGCATGTTTGTCGATTTCTTAACTAGATGCATAGGTCCTCCCAATCGTGTTCATCGTTCAATGTAGAGTAGTTACTAATATTTGAAGATGTAGCAAACAACTTGGCCATGATTGTTTTTGTGATCATAGTTGTTTAGCATTAGTTTTTTTACATGATTTGGCTATCAAATTATGGTTCTCGCATGGAAATTTGACTCCCATGTTAGTGGTTTCAAAATTTCTCAAGGGCATGTAAAATGTTTGTAGGCACAAGAAAAAGTTGGGTGTTGCACACCAAGCATGATTATTTCCCTTCACTACAACTAGAGACCATGCAAAGAATACTTCCTTATTGAGTTTTCGTTTTAGGGTTTCCAACATTAGTAACCCACTAACATGGGATTGGATAAATGTAGCACTAGTTGAAGTTTGCGTACCTAGGATCTACAATAACTTCATGGAGTTGTCGAATTTGTCAAATTGATGGACTATGTAACTGACGAGAAGAGAATGGATGTTGAGTTACGATAGCAACAAGGCACTCACCTATTCAACCCATTTATGAGGGCAAAATTAACTTGCTCACAAATAAATTATAAATGCTATATACTTTAGATGAAATGCTTTAGAGTAGATAGGAAAACACATGGGGTTGTTGGAAGGTGTGAATATAAGAGAGCACCTACAATGTTACACCATGCATAATTTGTAATTGTCCCTCGAGTTTGTGTTTTGACTAGTTTGTCTAGCTAGACTAAAACCAAGTCTGCAAATTAAACCCAATTTTTCATTGAAAATAAATGCATCGTAATCACCGCTCTAGACGATCCACATCTTAACCACTTGTTTGTCTTTGTAAGTGCAACTCACTTACCACAATATTTGATGTATAAGGAACAAAATCAACCCTATGAAACATTTCCTACATAACCCCTTAATTAAGAAGTCCTTCTTGCTTATAAGTATTATTAATCAGACTATTATAAGAAATTACTATTAAAGTATGTTTGGAGTTGGTTTATAGGCTATTCTAACTCTCAAAATTGTAGTCATCATGAAGCATCATGACCCTTTACCCACCCTTTAGGAGTCATCGCAACCTTCTCAAACCTTGAAGGCCCGTTATGAATCGGCTCAACCCGTCATGAAGCATTGTCCTTGTGAAATGTCACCAAAATGTTGTCCTCATGAACAATCACGATACATAAAAAACAATGCAATACACGCACGATACGTACTATAATGCAATCATTTGAAAGGGTGGATGCTTAGAAGTGGTACAGTCTACATTATTGAAAACGAATGTTGCAGTTTAACTGATCAATGATTCATGTTTTGAATATGTCCATACGTGGTCCCAATGGTAGGCCAATGGCATACAAGAAAGATAAAATACAATGATGGTTGACACATGTAAGCTCATCAGACAAATTACATTTTTGTATGTGTTCTATGTCTTGTAACAAGTGTTTGATGGATGGGAGTAATCCCCTGGAAACACTGCAGTGTTGTGCAAGCCAAGTGCGGTTACAAGATACATGTTTGTGTTGTAATGTGTTATGGTGTGCTACACTATTTCATGGTCTAGCTCTATTTCATTATGAACATACTCCACATTGTTGAAATAAGTCCTATAACTAAGTATTTGCAAGTAGCAATTTATGATCATTTTAAGAAAAGAAAAAAATTAAATGATTGAAATGAATCAAATTTAAGTGCATAGTCGGTTATTGGTTTGTTGTCAAATTTGGCAAAGTGATCACAATATACAGAAATTTAAAGTTGACCAAAAATTGCAAATTCGTCAAGACAATTTGTGCCTTCTCGTGCCTCATGAAAAATAAAAATAAATGAAAAAAAAGGTATCGATCCTTCGAATTGGGATTGCATATTATTTATGATTGTTCATGAAGGGTCGTGATGATTTGTGAAAGGTCACGATGGTTCATGAAGGCAACAATGACAATGACAACTAATAAACAACATCTTTGCATGCAATCTACTATGACATTATAGTGGTCGGCTCCCATTCGGCGCTTCTTTTTGCTCAATAACATTAATATTGCCAAGTAGCAATAACTAGTGTAAAGAAAGAAATTCTATTTTGGTTAATGATCGATTTGGACACCTATAATATGGATCATAGGACAAACATCAAAGGGACACATGTTTAAAAGAGATTAAACTATTTGCTTAAAATTTTGTGAATTATTTGGACTGGAAAGTCAACTCAATCGAAGAAGGGAGAAAATCCTTATATTTGGTAATGACCAAGACAATCACATGAGCTACAACCTTGACTTGGATTTGATGCGTAGCTTATACTAGTAGTATGTTTGACTCTCAAAAAAGTTTTTGAAGCCATGTATTTGAGCCTTGGGGAGATCATTCCCTCTTTAACCCCTAAAGGACCAAGCATGATTTGGACGGATCTGAAGGAAATTCGAGCCACTGTCATGTATGGGATGGTGCATAGAGCGTGGCAAACATTTGATGGTTTCCAACCTTATGGAATGGTTGTTAGCTTTATCAAGTACGATAGAGAAAAATATCCATCCCTTTATGTAAATTTCGTCCATTAAGATCGATATGTCTTTCGATGGTTCGATGGTATTCTTGAGTTGCCCGAACATTGCCTGACCACTTTGAACATGTCTTGCCATTATTATATTCTTTTTTTAGGCAACATTTTGCAACAACACTGAAAGTCGCGGACTTGGGCAACTATTAGTGCTGACAAACCGTCATTTCAATCTAATTTGCTGGCTATATGGGCCCTCGGGGGGGTAGTGTGTTAGAAAGTTAAGGATATAGGTGCGAACAACCACTATTTTATAGGGGGGTATTACTTTCAATTCTCTTCTTTTTTTCACATGCTATCATTATGTGATTTTCTATTTTGGGTTAATAGAAAAATGGCTTGCATTACTTATAATTCCAAATTACCTATTATTCCATACACTATAGTACTTTAAAGATGTCCAGTGCCATTTTTGATACCCTATATTACTCTTAAGTCCAATTATAATTTTTTGCCCCCATGTTTTTAAAATACCCTATCATTTGTTCGCACGTATATTGCTACTCCAACCAATGACTACCCCCCGAGTATGGGCCTTGCTTTATATACAACTACAAAATAATGAAAATATTGCGATTGTTTAAATAATATACATGTATAAAACTGCACTGAAATCCGTACGGTGGATGTATGCAACAAAAACCAATAAGGATAAGCATAATTTTTTTACAAATTTATGATGTCATTCTTGAATTTAAATGCAATTTAAACTACTTAGGAAGTTGTGGATGGCGGGCACACAAGGAAAAAGGGTGTGGACAATGGAGATTCTTATCCCACCCTTTCGTACCGTGGCCCACAACCATTTATATGTTTCATTCTCAATATTGCATGCCCCATACCACCCACTTTCATGGCTATAGTGTCATTATATACCCCCTCTATGTACGTGCCCCCCCTCCCCCCATACATCGCACCCTTTACATAATAAAAAAAATGGGGCCACATAAAGGCTGCCCAAGATTCGACCATGGCGCAAGTTCATTGGATACTTTGAACAGTTTCGGGCAGTTGTATAGTGCCAAATAGTGCATTTTGAACATTTACATCACATTTACAAACACCAAATCATCATTTTTTTGAATTTCTTTTTTTGGGTTGCATTTCTCTGTCCATTGCGCATCCATTACAATTATTTTCATTCACATCGGTGCAGATCTCTGAGTTCTGGCCTACACAAAAATACCGAAAACGTCCAAAATTGGACGCATGGTCCTTTAGGGGTTAATTGATGCAAACATGTGCGCTCATGACCTATTTATCGGGGGGCTATTTACCTTGCAGAAAAGATTTTAAGGTATGGTAATTTTCAAAATAAAGGCAAATGCTTGTATTTTAATACACCCTATCAATAGTTATAAATTTTTGGGGGAATCGTTTAAAATACCCTATTTTACTTATACTGCATTTTTTTCCTTATACCTCAAGTAACCAATTTTTTTTACTTTACCCCAATCTTTTTTTTCTTGGAGCCCAATTGTTGTCCAATTTTTTTCTTACACCCCATTTTTTTTCATATTAGGTATCGATCCTTCAAATTGGGATTGCATATTACTAATGATTGTTCATGAAGGGTTGTGATGATTTGTGAAAAGTCACGATGGTTCATGAAGGCAACAATGATGATGGCGACTAATAAACAACATCTTTGCATGCAAGCTACTACTACATTATAGTGGTCGGCTCCCAGTCAGTGTTTCTTTTTGCTCGATAACATTAACATTGTCAAGTAGCAATATCTAGTGTAAAGAAAAAAATCCTATTTTGGTTAATGATCAATTTGGACACCTATAATATCATGGATTATAGGAAAAACATCAAAAGGACACATGTTTAAAAGAGATTGAACTATTTGCTTGAAATTTTGCGAATTATTTGGACTCGAAAGTCAACACAATCGAAGAAGAGAGATAATCTTTATATTTGGTAATGACCAAGACATTCACATGAGCTACAACCTTGACTTGGATTTGATGCGTAGCTTATACTAGTAGTATGTTTGACTCTCAAAAAAGTTTTTGAAGCCATGTATTTGAGCCTCTCATGGTGCAATGTTTTGAAATCATACAACGTGAATTTACATTATGATGCAACTATTTGGTAGATGATGATATCTCATGGTTTGGAATTCGTAGCATCTATGAAAACTCATCCTTTGTGGATGAAGAGGCTCTAGTAAAAACAAGCAACATCGCCCCCCCCAAGAAGTTAAGGGTTGGTTCATTCTAACTAGACCCTACTAGACTTAATTGGGGTCTTGGATGCCAATTCTAGAGTCTAATAATATAAAAGCAACCACTTCCAAACTTATGAAACAATTCATTGCGTTTCCACCTTCCTAATGGATGAGTTTATGTAGACACTCAAATCCCTAGCCATAGCTTGTTGTCTTGCAAGGTCACAAAAAGTAACTTACATAGGATTTGATGAAGATTTCACATCATCCAAATATATATATATATATATATATAAAACCGAGGAGGGCATTTAAAGGTTGGCCCGTGAGCATTTTAAAGGCCCTATCCATGCCTTCCCATGCACAAAATTGCGTATTTGAGCTACATACTTTCATTTTTAGTCAATTTTGTTAGAAATGATCCTATCTAGATTTAACTCACCTCTGTAGTGCACTTTTTCATTTGAGTTGAATATTGTGATATTATTGTAGATGTAGGTTAAAACACAAAATGTAAGTGCCCTTAGATGCAGTTTTCTACTTTAACATTTTGATCACTTATATCACATGTGAGTGTACTTTTATCTCTTTCTTGACATCAATAATGTACAAAATAAAGCACAAAACCCAAACCCAAAAGTATTAAAAAAATATGTTCTTTAGACTTGGTGAGGTTCATAGAAGTTTTGTATTTTGGATTAATTTTAGCCCCTTGGTCCATTAAGGACTATATCCTAGAAGATATAGCATTACTAACCCGGGCCTCTATGCACCATTTCTAAATGGGGAGGGGGAGGGGCAATAGGCGTAGAAGATGGCAATCAACATTAGTACTGCTATTGTTTATCCAGCCTCAATTCATGCGCCAATGTGTTAATATTATGGAGGCGACATGTGCTGCCCACATGGGGCCCTGACTAGCAGTATCACACGGTCATGCTTTATACATGGTATATTCATAATTATAAATCAACTCACCACCGGGTGCAGACCCAATTGCACGTGTGCTTTTGCAAGGTGGACAATGCCCAGACTAATTATCATTCAATTTGCAAGGGTGGTCCAACATAAATGAAGAATACTTCTTCTAAATTCCCGCAAATCCCAACACTAGGGTGGCAACACCCTAATGCTAAGTAATGTCATGGAAGCCACAGACACATAAAAAAGAGGTACACGTTTTAGGCCCACTTATTTTACATGCAATTAGAAGGTGGACTAGTAGCCCACCCACACTTACTGGTGCGGGGGCTGGGGCGAAACAACCCGTACACTGGTTCCTTGGAGGCAAGGGTTTAGGCATCCAACAAGGAACGAGTGTATGGGTTGGTTCGCCCAAATCCTGGTGCGGGCCACCAGTTAACAGTTTCTACCAACACCAGTTACATCCAATGACTCTCACTGACCGAATCGGAGCTAAAAGTGACCCATGTTAGTAGGAGCCGTTCACTGGTGGCCTACACCAGTAAAGCTGGTGGGCTATAAGAAGAAGTTGTTAGAATCTTGGAATGGCGTATTATCTTATCGGGTTCATCACTTAGGGGGTTACCACACGGGAGGAAACTTCCTCGAACGGCATCGAGTTGGATGAATAGCATTGGTTCAAATGAGCAAGTGGTTGCCACATGAGAGGAGGTATGGGGAGTGGCAACAATGACTTTTTAGCTTTGGATTTTGCTTTGGGTTTAGGGTCGGGATCTACTTGGCAATAAAGTAGAGTGACATGGCACAATAAATGTAGTTCAACACTTCCGGGCACTAGTGCCCGGAAGTTCCATAGTTTAAGGAGAAAAACAAGGAAAAGTGCCGTGTTGGAGGACGTTGGGAAACTTCCTCTGCCTCCCGTGTGGTATCCCCCTTATTTTGGGGCTTTTGAAAGTGTTAAGCAATCCAGGTGTACCACATAGCAGTACGGGTGGCAGCTTGCATTGGATCGTCCCATGTCCCCGTGAGGTCATGACCACATGGAAGTTGAGTAAATGCCCACATAAGTTAGTGTTGTCATGTGAGCACGATTGGGCCATGCAATGTCCATGGAGACTTTTGGCATAATAGGCCAAGATCTTAGTGTTTCCAAGTCCAACCGGTTACATGTTGGGAGCTTTCCGTTTTTCCTTATTAACTTTTAGGTTTATTCACTAGATTCCTTTTAGGTGATGGGTAATTTTCTTGAAGTCTTGAACTTCAACCGGTTATTTCTCATGCCCCGATCACACCCAAATTTCCATCCGGTTCCAATTGTGAAACTGTTGGAGATTATGTTTAGAAATAGATGTTGGCCAACCATTTTTTACACTATTACAGCCGATGATGCTGATGGATGGTGTCAGAACTGGCCGGTGTGGTCAACCCCTCAAACTCAACTGGTTCATATGTAACTAGCGGTTGATTCTCTCCGTCATTGCTCAAGTTCTTCCCGTTCATTGAGGCCATGTCTAGCTCAGTGGCTATATGAAGAAGTCCACTTAAAAGTTCTGTCCACTCAGCTTGTGACACCTTGGACGTCAACACTTGGACAAGTGGAAAACTATCTCTAATAAAACTTTTTGTTGTTGTGTGAAAGTGTTGAAGTGAGTGGTGGTAAATTAAGCCTTTTAAAGGACGCATGGTCTCAATATATACGGCCATATGCATAGTTTATACGGGCTTTGCCGAGTTTAGAAATCATATTTTATGTGCTTATGGGTTTGAAATCTTAGTTACTACATTGTCTTCTGTCAAGGAGAAAATTAAATTATACTAATACTTGACATTGATGATCAAAGTGCAACATATGTGTTTGCATCCAAGGGCACCCATGTTGAGTATTTCAATGTTAATCTTTGATAACATCAAGGTGCTTAATCAATTTAAAATGCACTTGAAGAATAGCTTAATTTTATATAGGGTCAACTTTGACAAGTTTAGCGAAAAATGGAAGTATGTAGCTCAAAGACATGTTTCTGTGCTTGGAGAGGCCCAATATGGACATTTTAGAAGCTTAAGGGTTCAGTAAGATTGAAGATATAGAACACCAAATAAGTTAAGCCCCCGGCTGTTGCTGGTTATCTTGAACCAAAGAGAGACAATGCCAGTCTTGGGGGTTGGAGCGAATGAGGGACGCTTCACCTTGATCATAGATGCGAGCTCATATGCAAATGCAAGATTATCTTGAACCAATGCTAAGGATAAAGGTAAGGATAAGGTATGTGGGTGTTATTCGGTTCGGTTTTCATGTTCTCCAACTTCTACAAATTAAATTTTCGAAATGAAGCTTTTGTTGCACTAGAAAATGTACAACAAAACATCATCAAAAAAATGAATTGGAAATCTAACCTAATTGATTTAGTTATGATATCAGAAGCGCATGTTTGTCAATTCCTTGGCTGAATTCCTAGGTTCTCCCAATTATGTTTACTTTTGAATGTGAAGTAGTTAATAAAATCTGAAGACGTAGTCCAATGTGTTCTAAACATGTGTCTTTATGGTGTATGTTCTTCAACCCTTTTGTCTAGTGGACACTGGGTCATTAACATTACGAACATACACTCTATTCACGCTCGTCTTGCAAGAGGTCCGGAGTTTCTATCCATCTATGTTCTTCGATCCTCACCAACCACACACCAATCAAATTTCAGTGTCCAATTAAAAAAGAGTTAAGAAAATAACCTAATAACATCCGCTTGAGGAAGGACCATGAGATGTGTTATATCTCGTCCCCTCATGCTTTGAGATTTAACATGAAATTGCTAGGATTCTTGAATAATCCTCAAATCGTTCTTATAGAGATCCCCTTTGATTCTCCGACCCATAAAGCAACCGAGTCATTGCCAAGTAATAGAGTGATGTGCAAAGTCCCTCAAAGAGAGACCAAACTTGAAAGTTGAGTTAAACTCCTCGAACCTTTTTTTGTCATCCCCAAAAACTTTGAGAAAACTTTATGATCTCAAAAAGGGTGTGCCCATGGGATTTGCCGCCATAGACTCCCGAATTGGCCTATGCAAGGCTAGCTTGGCCCACCCATCCCGATATGACAAGTTAGAAGTCGATTTTTAATCACAAAACTCTTCGAACATGTTAGTTCAAGCCCTAAGAAAACTTGAGTGACTTTACGTATATGCTCTCAAACTCACGTTTTAGCCAAATGACTGGGAGTTTGATCCCGGAACTCTACACATAACTCTAAGATATGCAAGCACTACTCAATTACTTTTCTTAACTGGACCCTATATGTGATTGGTGGGTAATTAGGTGAGGACCAAAGAACAAATACCATAAAGACACATATATTAAAGGAGATTGGACTGCATCTTCAAATTTCATTACCTACTCCACACCCAATAACGAACACAATTGGAAGGATTTATGTATTCAAAGGAGAAATCATCAAACATGCACTTTCGATAACCACAAATTATTAAAGAAAAGTCTGATTTTCAATCTGAGTTTTGTTGATACTTCATTGTAGATTTTGCCAACGCAACACAAGTTTTGTTGTGTAAGTCAAATCTTTAGAAGTTGAAGAACACAAAAAATGAACCGAATAACACTAACAAAAAGGTTCTTCAACTTCTACCAAAAAATGTTACGAGAGGCATTTTTCGGAACAGAACTTGGAGTATTCTTCATGAAACTTGAAGGCCACAAGCTGGGACACCCCACCTCCTAGTTGAGGCAGTTAAGGTCGTTGAGGTGTCACGTGTCAACCCTCCATCCGTCCACGTGGACAAGCGAGCAAGCAACACGCTAATCCTCTTCCCCATTTGTCCAATCCCGTGAACTGAACCCATTTTCCGACTTGTCGAACACCCACATTCGAGGCCCCGATTTCGGCTCCGCATCATCTCCGCTGTCGTGTGCAATTTGAGACTGGCAAATTCCTCAGCCTTTCGAAATCTGCAGCGTTTTAGCTAGCAGGGTTAGATTCTGAGGTTGCAAAGTTGAATTCATCTTGGTGAAACAGATTTGTGAGATTCGGAGAATGGGAAACATCATAATCATTATCACAACATCATCACCACCCATTTCCTGAAGACATACTGAAAACCATGGCAGGAGTTTTGTCCTTGAATTGTCAGAGTTGCTGCCAGCCCGTTTTGTGTGAATTTCGGGTTCCAACTTCACGGCGGGGGATCACACACACATCAATATTTGCACCACCGAGGGGATTATTCCGTGCGAAGGCGGAAACGCCCACACAATCTGCAGGTGAGGGTTGAATTAGGGTTTAGGGTTTAGGGTTTGTTGTTGAATTCCCTGTTCTTGGGGTTTAAGAGTTTATGACTTATGTCGAAGACTTCTTTACACATGGTCAACACGGTAAAGGGGTTTGACTGGTAGGTCATCCGCAATTTACACGGGTTAGTGAGTGGAGATAATTTGAGAGGGTTTCGTTGTTGGATTCCCTGGAGATTGAGTGCCAACTTCTGGAAGGGTTGAGGTATGTATGTAACCCCATTCTGAGCACTTGCGAACTTCACAGATATTTTTGGCCGTTGGATAGGAACCGATCGAGAATTGTCTCATCTCATCTGGTTAGCATTTGCGATGAATCACGAAGATTGTCATTTCAAGTTTCGGAATGAAAGTTGAAATTCAAAGACTATAGGAGGTCAAAGTGAAGAATCTCTTTGCCTTTCAGTAATCACATAGGTAGTCACTATTCAACCTAGAATGGTGTCTGTATTCTGAGCACATAGCCCAATCCCATTGGAACACGCGTTATTTGGTGTCTGCTCTTAAGGATAAGCTTTGCCAATACCATCTAACTATAGGTGTCTGATAAAGAAAAGTGATCACATTAAAGCTCACACACCTTAGGTCTTTAAACACGAAAGAAGCAGGTGGCTCCGTGCGGGTGAGGTCTAACGCAAATCCTGTTTCTTGCTCATTAAAGTTTCTACTGTGCAGGCGCTGCCGATGTGGTAGCTTCAGGGCAGGTATCTGGAGATCAAAGGTTACATCACCAGTTTGTTGGGTCTGGGTTTAAGCATTCTTCGGTGTGGGTGGGGACATTTCGAAAACCATCATCAGGATTCGCGAAACCATGTGCGTCAAATAGAAGGCGGGAAATTCCTCACACCCCAGCTCTAAGCCCTAAGGAGCAGCAGCAACAACGACTAGAGGAGGAGTTACTGGCACGGACCTTAGAAGCTCCTTCTTCAGCTAAAGATACATCATCATCATTGTGGTTTGCTCAAGAATCTGATGGTAGTTAATTTCCTCTTGTCGGTTTGCTCCTAAGTGCCATTTTGAGATTCGGAGCTGCGTCATTCCTGTGCATTGAATTGGTAGATTAGGAGTGCTCGGTGATTAAGGTACGTGGGCCTATTGTGGGCACTTCCAACTCCACATACAATTTGGGCCATTGGATTGGATCAGGAATTGCTTCGTCACGCTAGCAATTGCGAATCATGAAGATTGGCATTTTCGAGTTTTAGAGTCAGCGTTGAGATGCAAAAGTTGGAGGAGGTCAAAGTGCAAATTCTCTTTCACTTTGAACGATCACATAGGCCCTCCCAATTGTGTTCACTATTGAACCTAGATTGGTGTCTATATTTTGAGCACCTCATTCAATCTCATCATGAGACACAGTTTTTTGGGTGTCTGTTCTCAATATTAAGTCTTGCCATATACGACTCAAATACAGGTGTCTGATTAAGATCAGTGACCACATAAGGGCACGTACCTTGATGTCGAGTTGGTGTTGATACATAGCCTTTCCGTGCTACCTCTAACATTTAGGTAATGATTCAGTCAACATTGGTTCAACCCATATATAGCAAAAGTAGGGCGTTTCTTGAATAAACTAAGCTTTTGGCCTTTTGTTGTCCTCCTTCAGGGTTTTGTCTTATCTCTCATGGTTTCCTTGCGTCAAAATAGAGGTCTTGCGACAACTTCCTCGAGTTTTCTTGTTACCTCTAGAGATGTAGAAACTAAAAACTGCAGACAAGTTTCCACTGTCGGAAACTGATGACGTTTCATCACTGGGTATGTCTTGGAAGATGGCTTCTGCCAAGCAGATTGTTCTGGATGGTCTTTGGTCGTACAGCTTTGCCACCATTTGGCTAATGCCGCATGTGTGATTTGTTTTCTGTTTCATTATCATTATCGGTTGCTTCTTTTGTTTTGCTCTGTATGGAGTATGTAACTCTAGAAGCTCTGGGTTAACCATTTCTGTCGGTTTTCTATTTTATAATATACTGGTGACCATTATCTGTAAGTGTTGTTTGAACATTCATAATTAGAGGGATATGACTCAACCCATGATTCAACTTATTAGGTCTTGCTAATATAAAATATAGAAACTAATAAGTAAAATTGCTATCCTATGTGCGCTAGGCATTGATTCAATGTTGTTTTCTGATGTGGTTGAATCAGTCTGGTGCCAGTGTTGATAGATGAATCTAGAGGTTTGTGATGCAGTCTCATCAATTTACCTTCAGCTTGATGGTATATAATACTTCTGTGTTATGTGGTACGCTTCACAGAGACCTCCTCGGCATCACGTTCTGGAAGTGAGGGTCATAAGGTAGAAGATACACCAGGAAGAAGAACGCGTTTGGTTGAGAAAAGGCTATCTGCAGAAAGAGAGAAATCAAACATGTTCTTCGGAGTGGAGATGTCGCCGGATACGGTGGCAATAGCAATGGTGTACTTTGTGCAAGGCATTCTAGGGTTATCTCGCCTAGCTGTTAGTTTCTTCTTGAAAGACGACCTTCACCTTGACCCTGCAGAGGTATGCTGAGATCATCTTGCATTTTTCGAAAGTGACCAGTATTTAACATTGATACATATTCTTCAAGAGGGTTCAATACATACTTTTCCAGTGCTAACTCATCAACATTGAGCTAAATATTCATCCGGCATTCAACTCATAATTCAACCTTTTAGGTCTTGCAACTGTAAAATGTAGAAACAAAATATCAAATTGCAACCTTATCGAATCAATTTGAAATCAGTGTGTTGATATATGAAATCAGAGGTTTGTGATGGAAGTAAATCTAATGGGCTCACTCTGTAGCAGAACTGAGTTCTACCAAAACCTCTAAGTAGTGCATAAGATTTGGCGCAATGAAATCTTCACCTCCATTACTATGCTTATGTTTATAGATAGAATACATGATTCCTTGAACACAGGAGGTGAGCTTTATGTTGTTGGTGAGCATGTCCCGAGGAATAATCCTATTGTCTGGTGGCATCATGGCAGACAGCATTCTTATCTGGTTTATCTGCACTCCCTTGGCTTATAAAACCCCTCTACGGGTTTATCAGGTACTCTTAAGAGATATTATCTGACCTTTAACACAATGATCATTTGTTACTGTCACTTTTTGTAGAGATGTTCCTGTGCAACTCATTATATCAATTTAATGGCAATCTGCATACCTGGAAAGGCTGGTGATTTGAACATTCTGTGATCTTGTGGACAGTGATGGAGTGCCATTATTTGGGTACCGGAGGCGCTCGTATTTAGTCCTTTGTGGCTTACTTGGAGCAGTGTCCTGGGGCTCACTTGCCTTGTTTGTTGACAACAAGTATGCTGCTACTGCGTTAATTCTTCTGAGCTCTCTATCTGTTGCCTTTTCTGATGTGGTAAGTGTGGCATAAAATATTTGTGTCGGATTGTCGTACTAGCTATTCCTCTAGGTTTTCAGGCACCCCAAGGTAATTTCAGCACCTCTATGTCTGGTATTGGTTTTGATTATGTGTGATAAACTACCTTCAGCAGTCCATGGTTGGGACTAAGGTGTGTTGCTCTGCACAGGTTGTAGATTCCATGGTTGTAGAGAGGGCGCGGGGAGAGTCGCAGGGTGCAGCTGGTTCACTTCAATCTCTGTGCTGGGGCTCTTCAGCTACTGGGGGCATAGTCAGTGCTTACTTTAGTGGTTCCTTGGTGGAGACCTATGGCACGAGGTAGGTGGAGACACTCGGTGTGGTTATTTATTGAACATGTTTTTCAGAAAATCTGTTTAATCTTTGTGATATTATGATTACCTTTACATTGGAGAGCTGAGAGCTTGAAGATAGGAGCCTTCTCATTGACTGGGGAGCCCCTTCACATGCTTGTTCACTCAAATCCACTTTACACTTGAGCTTTCAATTTGGAAGCTCCTATTTTCTATCAGGCTTACAATTCTTAGTTGGCACCTTGATGGATCCCATGTGGAATGACTACAACAAGCTTTCGGTCATTCTTGACAAGCTCATAGTCAAAATCCTGAGCTACCTCCACGAGGTAGCTTAGGTATGTTGAGAGCGTGAGCTCTCATTTTGGGCAAAACCCCATAGGTTTGGGCCTATGGGCTTTGAAGCATTCTTTGGTTGTCATGAATGCTTCTTGGTTGAGTGTCATCCCTCCCTTGAAATCTCACTTTGAGCTTGGCCACTTTACACTTGCTCAAACTATTGAGAGCTTGAGGATTGGTGAATCTCTCATTAGTTTGAGCTTTAGATGAAATCTTTTTAACTCCAAGTGTCAAACTCCCGGTAGTTGCAAGTTTGAGCTCAAAACTTGAGCTCTAGCATGAACGGTTATTTGGCACAATCTATGTCTACCTTCATCTCTTTATAAAGAAACATGTGGATCCTTGCTGGATAGGTGGTAGTATTGTTTTGATGGCCATGACCCGCGCTTCAAATCTGATGTGAATGATTTGATAATCTGGCAGATTCGTATTTGGTGTGACAGCAGTTTTGCCGTTAATAACTTCAGCTGTTGCTGGTCTGGTCCGAGAAGAGCCTTCTCGTCCTGCACATGACGAGCCAAAGATCACTCCTCTAGGTGCTACTAAAGCAGCTGCAGCCGGGTTGATAGAGCAGTCGAAGTCACAGTTGGTTTTCCTATGGGAGACTGTCAGAGAACCTAGTATCTTGTGGCCAACTCTCTTCATATTCATGTGGCAAGCTACTCCAACTTCCGAAACAGCCATGTTTTTCTTCACGTAAATCCTCCAACTTTTTGGGAAAATTTCACTCAAGGTTAGGAGCCCTTTTAATTCGGTTCATTACCAATTTCTTAGCAAATACTATCAGTCACGAGCATCTGGGCATTGGGTTTTTATGTCTGCAGGACTAACAAGCTAGGATTTGGACCTGAGTTCTTGGGGCGGGTGCGTCTCGTAACAGCAGTGGCATCACTTGTAGGAGTTGGGGTGTATAACAATTACTTGAAGACCGTTCCACTACGCAAAATCTTCTTGTGGACAACTCTTTTAGGGACTGCTTTGGGTTCCACACAGGTAAATGAAACGTTTCATAATTATGGAGTATGAATTTTTTTTTCTTCCAAATATTATAGCTGCTTGTCCTGGGCGATAGGCTTTGCATATGTGATGGGTGTGGGAGAATGCCAGAAACTCGTTAGAGTCAAAAGAGGGACTTTTCTAAAAAGAGCTCATTAGAGCATTTTGTGTGGAAGCCTGATTTGAAAGTTGGGTGGAACTCTTGGACCTCCTCTTTTAATCCAAAAAACCTTGAGAAAATCTAAGGACTCAAAATAGAGTATTACTCATGGGACCTGCCACTATAAATCTTGGCTTGGCTGATGCAAGGCTAGCTTGGCCCACCAATCCTAGTATGGCAAGCTAGAAAGATAGTTTTTTTTTTAATAGCTTGCCCCCCACTCTTTAGCATGTTAATTAAGCCTTTAAAAAGCTTGTGTGACTTAATGCATAAGCTCTCAAACTCATCTTGTAGCCAACTCACATGGAGTTTGATCTGGAGACGTTATGGATAACTGTATTGTGTCAAGGCAATTTTTAAATATAATGTGTGGTTCTCTATGAGAAGAGTTATTTTGCAAAGAAGGATACTGGGTGGACCTACCAGCCTTAGGCTGTGTCATTTTTTGGTTATGGCAGGACAGGGGTCATCAACAGTGAGCAATATGATACTTTTAAAGCTGACTCTTCTCATGCTTATCTTGGTTGCTGCAGTTATTACTAGTGACTCGCGTAAATCAAACTTTAGGCATAAGTGATGAGTGGTTTGCGATGGGAGATTCACTCATCTTGACTGTCCTAGGCCAGGTACGCTTCCTTCAAGTTTTTTGCAGCTTGTATGGCATTGTCAAAAATGATTTGTTGCTCAAAGAAATAGGCACCAATAACCACACGATTACGTATTTTTGGGGTGACTGGTTGCATAGGATTGGTATGGGGGATTTGTTGTATAAGGTTTGGCAAGCAGAGTGGTATAGGAAATGTCACTAACTATTATGTGACACAACCTCAATGGTATATGTTCCAAAATTTGTCCACTGCCATCATCATCTTATCCTACAGAGTGGTCATAGTGTGATTGTCATTGCACATGGTTTTTAGTTGTGCAAACACTGCACAATTCTGTGTTTTCTCACTAGCCAGATTAGTTGTAGGGTTCATAGTGACCTGGAAGGTCAATATAATGATCACGGATGGTTCACACGCAAGATCATAGTCCAGATAATTGTTGGACCCCTTTAGAGTAGAGCTGGAGTTTAGAGCTCAAACTTTGCGATTTTGAGAGTTGATACTTGGATCTGACAAGCTTTCATCCAAAGCTCCAACTATTTTGAGAGAGCTTGACCAATTTTCAAGCTCTTGCTAGCTTGAGCAAGTGTAAAGTCGCCATGCACAAAGTGAGATGTCCAGGGGGAATGATTTTAACAAGGGAAACTTCATGACAAACCTTGAACTCCATTGGATTGGGCCAAGCTTAAACCCTCGACATTCATGAGGTAGTTTACGATTTTGATCGAGAGCTTGCCGGAAATGAGTGAGAGCTTGTCATAGTCGTTCCACATGGTCCATCAAGGTGCCAACATCTAAGCATTGTTCGCCCATTAAAAAATTCATGCTCTTAAAGTGAAAGCAAGTGTAAAGTGGACTGGAGTGAACACGCATAAGTAAGAGGCTCCTTTCTGCAAATGAAATGCTGCTTTCTTCAAGCTCTCCACCGCTCTAATGTGAAGGGGGACTTATTCTTGGAGATTAATGGGATGATAGTTGTGGTGTATGAGGATTATGGGTGGCTTAAACCCAAGGCCTTAATCGGGATCACATGAGAAATCCGAGGCTAAGCTGCCTAGGGCCAGAATATTGTGGGATAGGTGACCTTCCTAAGACTTGATTTTCCGGTGTAACCTACCACTATGTTCCACACCATCATAAGGGGGTATCTAGGTAAACCAAATATTTTTCAACCAACCATGTGGGAGCCTAGGGGCTTGCCATTGGGGGAGATAGGTGTAGGCCAGCTTGTCTGCTCATGTAAGGAGGCAATAGTCTTGGAGGACCTATAATTTTTGTGATGCTCATTTTGGGATTACATATAGAGTTAGACCAACTTGAGGATTAAGCAACACCATAATTCACACCATGACAATAATGGAAGCATCTCTTTCTTACTTTCACACACATATACACACAGAATCTCTGGCGTTTTGTAGCTGTGTCTCAGTTATGTTATATGACCATTCTGGTAGGTTTAGCGTTTAGATTTAGGGTTTAGGTAACCTGATGATATTTGGCTTATGCTGGAGTCGTTACTTGTTGCAGGTGTCATTTATGCCGATATTGGTGTTGGCAGCCCGGCTCTGCCCACCTGGTGTAGAGGCCACACTTTTTGCCACTTTGATGTCTATAAGCAATGGAGGCGGCCTGACAGGTGGTGTTCTCGGAGCTGGACTCACGGAGTTTCTGGGGGTCACAAGCAAGAACTTTGATAACCTTGCTCTCCTCTTAGTGATTTGCAACGCGTCGTCGCTACTTCCTTTGCCCTTCCTGAACCTCCTCCCTTCCGAAAGTGAGCTTGAAGCCACTGTCGAGAAGGCGGAAAGAAATCGCACAGACATGGAGAGTTTCAAAGAGAAATGAGCTCTGGAAACAGCTTTTCTGAGGCACTTGAAACTGTGAAACATGTACATTTTCCATTTTCCCCGTTACATTGATGATTGCATTCTTCCTGCACAGTAAGAGCGGAAATTCCAACTACATAGTAGTGTAGCAATTCTTTGAATTTATTGAAGTCCAGCAGATATGTAGCTCGTGTAGGTGCGTTTCAGACATGAATGCGTGCTGGACACATTGGATCCCTGAAGCTTCCAATTTATGGACACATGGCAAAGACTTTAATCACTCATCATTTTCTGTTCCATGGCACTACCAATTGACCACGGCACATGCTTCAGATTTCTGCACCAACCTGACAGTCAAATCTTTGTGATAGGTATTTCAGAGGTTCAGAGCAATGGTTTCGAGGCAACCAGATCTTTCACATGTGTACTTCACTCTGCCTTGTCAAAGCTATTATGGTCATGACGCATAGTTTGTGACTGATATTTTTTTTGCTTTTCGGGTTTTATGAGGAACCACATCCTGGCTGCACAATGCAAAATGAAGTATGTCATTTGGCTTTTTGTTTGAAGTATCCAAACGTAGAATGGGCGATAGGATGCATTCTTTTCTAAAATTTGGAGTTAGGTCACAAAGGCGGAGCTATTATTGCTAATATGTCGGCAACGGTATAGGTTGCGGACGTGACATTTGATGTGGAGTTGGCTATGACCTGTCAAACTACGTTGCCCCATTGACTTTTTGTACTCGTTTTTTCAAGTTTTGGTTCTAATGGAAAACTAAGTAAAATTCGCCTTGTTCTTTTGGTGCAATTTGGCTTCGCGGAGCTAAAAAGAAAAAGAAAAAAGAGAAAACACATTGTCTGTGACATTTGCATTAAAATTTGATTCTAGAGATTAGGCTATAGGATTTGGCTAGTCATGCCCTACTTGAGATTGTCCCTCACATTAGAAACTTGGTCTTTTGTGAGCCATTTGTGCTCAAATTAAAATTCACTTGAGAAATATAGATTTGATTATGGAGCTTACGTATATAACTTTCTTAAGTAGCTTTTTTAAGCTCCAATCCAAATGGAATAACTCTGAAGGGTTTTTGGATAGCCTAAGAACAATTCCGTTCCAGATGCACCTCTTCAATTGGATCTCGGCTTCACCATGCATATATTGAAGGACCTCAAATTCTTGAAAGTTTAATCTTGAAGTTAGAATAGAAAGAGGGCATTGTCACACATGCTGCACAATGCTATGATTTTCCATGCATTCATTGATGATGGTGACTAGGGAAGAAACTGGTCATTTTGATGGTGACATACATCGTGAGAGTGACGTTTTTCAGGTAGGTGAGTTAAGGGTGACATTTGGAGACAATTTGGGAACTTGGAATTGGTTTGATTGGCTTCATAATACTGGCCATCACCATACGTCAAAATCATTACTTCTGTAGGAATCAGTTGTTTACATTGAAATCCCTCACAGACTACACATATAAATTGTCTTGCAAGCCACAACACATTATTGATCACTCTTGTCTTTCCTTTACCCACGGTGTCAGCACTCAAGTGATCCAGGATCTACATATGTCAACATGAGCACAGATGTGTAAACACTTGCTTAGATTGTATGGTAGCCCTCTTGCATCTTGAAGGGATGTTATGGCATTCAACTATTGTATTGTACTGGACTACACTAAATATAATATTTAGTGTTTGATTATATTTAATGTTGTTACCACCCTGCCCTGCTCAACACTAATTTTCATTTCCTTGACAATTAGTGTTAGAAGATATGCCAGAAGATATGTTGGAATTCTCCTTTTATCATTGTTATTTTTTTTTCATAACTTTTTTAACACTAAATCCAAACATGTAACTTCCACATATTACCATAGTTGATATTTAATGTTTGAGTTTACATTTAATGTTACTTACTTTCATAGGGTTATTGGCATTTAGTGTGTGCCTTCATATTTAGTGTATCAAACACTAAATATCATATTTAGAGTAGCTTAACAATGAAGGGTCAAGTGGTGTTCTTACAAAATTGAGATGACTTAAGATGAAAGACTTTCAATGCTTAGATACCATTTGTGCTAAGTTGCAAATCACTTAATGATTACACCCATACAAGTGAAAGATAAAAATCAACATCACGACATGTCAAAAGAACCACGCTTATGATTGTGATTGTAAATATTCATAAGAGATAAATCATAGCAAGATACCATGTAACGAGTTTGTGTCCCAAGGCTAATTAACTTATGGACAGTACAACATAGTTTGAGTGAAAGAAGAAAAAATACACTCATGTGGAGAAGTAGTGAATGAATATACTAAGATTGTACACACGTTTTTATTCAAACTTCACATACATAAATGTGTTTGCATCTTGAATTTTTAACTCGCGTTCTTAATCATAGGATCTCATTAGAAGAAAAGAGGTAATTTTAATAAGGACTACTTTTCTAAGCACCACACTATCACTTAATACTTGGACCACATTACACATGTATCAACATGATATTGACCCAACAATATAGTATGGTATAGAGAATACTTTGGTGAGACCCAATATACTCGCACAACATTGGTAGCCACCCCTCATGAAATGTTTGCAAGTGGCTTGAAGTGAGATTACATGCAAGGGTCAAAGCATAGAGATGTGCAATAAGTTACGGTGCGGCATGGGTAATATACGTGTGATCAACAAAAGGCTATTTGTTATATTGTTATTTTGAGCTTGAATCCGAGGGCGATTTCACACACAAGACTGAAGGCCCATGACCATTGCATTCTAACATTTCTCCTTGGGCAAAAAGGTCGAGACCATTCAAGTCCACTTCACACTAGAAGGTGGAGGCCTAAGGGTCCAAAGAAATTATTGTGGATGAGAAGTCTAGATGGATTCCTACATGGTAGATTATGGACAATGTTTCATGGTTTGTGGGGATTTCCGTCATGCCCACCTCCAAGAGGTAGGTCTGACACAAATTCTAGCAAACCATGTCAGTTAACACAATTGGTACAACCTTTAGATGAGAACCTAGGACCCTCACAATTACATGGAAACGGCCCATTGGCTCATGTGTGAAATGGCCCTGAGTCATCTGTACATAATGTTGAATACAAGATCACAAGAACATAAAAATCATGGGACCCGAGTTCACTCGATGACTGGCAAACACTACATTGTCTACGGTATTTAGTGTCACATGCGTAATAGTGTCACTTACCCAATTTTGAGGGGTATGCTAGGTTAAAAATAGTGATCAACAACTTTGTAATTAGTGGAACCTCATGACACTTGGCATTCAAGTGCACTTACTAAAATCTTGCCATGAGTATGTTCAATAGTGTTATGAGGTGGTATGCCTATGTTACACAATGGTCTACAAGTTGACTAAAAGTGTACATAAAGGACACTTGGCAATAGTATGCTCAAGAATATCTTCCTCTTGCATACTATAATGTAAATACATGACACTTGTCATTAGTATGATTAATAATATCTTCCCCTTGCATACTAAAACGCAAAACTATCATCTCAATCCCAATGTGCTATGCTAAATGTCATAATGTAAATGACTTTTCACTTCAAAAAATTACTTGTGTTGACAAATAGTATCATATTGACAATTAGCGGACTTGACTCCTTGAGACCTCTAGGCATCTTGTTTATGCCTTCGCAAATAGTGTACGTGACACTTAATACCATAAACATTGTAGCAGTACTATCTAGAAACGAACATGCATTAGATATTTAATACCTGCCAAAAATATGTAAAACCAAGAGTGGGTTAGTGACCAATTGTACGGGAAGACACTATTCCCCTTGTACAAGCCATTTTAGGGGGGGGGGTCTGCTAGGTGGATCAAGACTAGGGCCCGCGACCCTCAAGCAACTGCACCCAAAAATTTCCTACCCAACTAGATAACGCTACCCGACCCTGCCTGAGCTCAAAAACTTTTACCTTTCATTCTTGAAGGACCGTTTGCCCACAAAACCCATATTGACTGCATCTCACTTTGAATGCTCAAAATCCAATCTATAGGTTCAATTCCACTTACAAAGTAAGCAATTGACTAGATTTCACTACCCGGATGAAAACATCAATAATGAATCTTCCATTTAATTGAAAGAAATAAAAGAAAAAATGAGTTCTTAATGAGTTGATAGATATATAACAAAAATAGCTCTTTGATTTTAATAAGGGTGAAAATAATCCTTACTGATGTTTTCATATGGGTAATGAAATCTACTAAATTGCTTGCTTTGTAAATGGAATTGAACCTATATATTGGATTTTGAACCTTCAACGTAAGATGTAGTCAGTATGGGTTTTGTGGCCAAACGATCCTTCAATAGAGAAAGACATCAATTTTGAACTCAAATGGAGTTGAGCAATGTTTGCAGGCCAGATAGGAGATTTTTGGGTGCAACTACCCAAAGGTCGCAGGTCGCGGGCCCCAACCCTAATCCACCTAGCACAAACCCCACCTCCCCCCCCCATAAAATGGCTCAAATAGTGGGATAGCGTCCACCCATGGCAGGTATGTATGTTGGCAACTTGGCACTCAGGTGCACACGCTATTTTCAATGCCTTTTCGAATTCCTTTCTTCAGCTCGAGTTGTCAAATGACTCCAATGTTGGACGAGTCAATTATAACAGGTGGTGGTATTTTAGGCGGTGCAGTGTGGCAGACCCCCATTCACAACACTGAACATGGCAGGACAGGGACACTCTACATAGCTAGCTTACTTATTAAGTTTCGTGCAGCTTTGTAAGTTTCGCAGATTTGTGTCAAAGTATCCAGGATTTGATACTGCGGAGCAGTGCCCGGGAAGTTTTTGGGCATAGTCGGTCAAATTCCTAGTGATTCTAAATCCAACCGGTTACATGTTGGCATCTTCCGGTTTTGCTTTATTCATTTGAGGTATATTCTATAGATTCCTCTAAAATGATCGGTAAATTTCCTGAAGTCTTGAACTTCAACTGGTTATTTCTCAAACTGAACCGGTTCATCTGCAACTAACCGCCGGTTCTTCCCGGACATAGCTGCGGAGTTTGGACATGGTCGCGATGAATGGCGGACCACATGCGGCTCCAATTGACAAGTGGCATTCTCGGGATTGATTTCTCCCCTCCCCCCCCCCCAAAAAAAGGTGCAAAGCACAAAGCCACGAGGAATCGAAGAAGTTTCATGACAACCGTCTTGTTTGTTGGGTCCGCTATTGACATTTGATTTAGACTACTACACCCTAAACTCTGTAATATCAACCTCCATAATGTCACTCACTCTCTAATATCCCGAAACCCTAGGGAACGGATGTTCGTAGTTCAAATCTCACTCCTTATTGTCACCTTTCTCTTCCTTATATCACAGATTTTGTCATTAATGCAAACCATCCAAGAAGTCAACCCACACCCTTGCATTGCGCCATGTGTCAATATGTGGAGTGTCACTTCCTTCTTCTTCTTCTTCTTCTTCTTCTTATGCCACTTGTTGAATGTTGGTGCATGCATATGCCACATCGCCCGGGAAGGCCAAGTGGAGTGGACCACACCACACCATTTAATATGTTGCACTTTTGTGTTATTCCATAGTGTCACATGCTACACTAATTCACTAGTATCACGCATCCATGTTAACACTACAAAACTCCATAATATCACGTGCACTTTGGTTGCCACATGCGTGATACTACGGAGTTTAGAGTGTAGTACCTAGCTCTCGTACCTCTCCTCTTCATAAAAACAAATTCGTGTTCAAGTGCAAAAGTTCAAAAGGAGAAGGAAATCATGTTGAAGAAGGTTGCTCTCTTATATGTGCACGAATCTGCCTTCCATTTCTCAAGTATCTAAGTGTCATGGTGATTAACATGTCGCCTTTCATCTTCAAGCATGTAGTTGTTGTGGTTGACAAACCTACTGCTTGCTATGGCCAACTTTCCAAATGTCGGTTCATGTTCCTAAAATGTAATAAACAACAAAAAGAGAGTCATGCACAAAATTATGAAATAACCAATGAAGATTAGAGACATGTAACTATTAATCAACACCAAAAATTGTACATCGATGGTCTTGAATGATTGTCCAATATATCCTTCAAATTGATCTCAAAGGTCATGATTATCCAAGGAACGTGCATATGACCTAAGAAGTCCTTACCACATTGCTTCTCCACGCCCTATCCATAGCTTCCAACACCTTCATTGGCCATTACTCTCATTGGTTGATGTTGTTTAATTTTCATATATTTATGGGCTCCATCCTATTGACCCCAAAGGCCCACACATTTTAGCGATGATAGGTCTCTTATCGAAACTTGGTCCATTAGCACTAGTACCCCTACTCTTGGCGGAGAATTTTCCACATGTCTCCATGTTCACCTACAAGTGGCACTTACTCCCTACGGTTCACATTGTTAAATGAACGAAAAACCATTAGAATATTATCTTTCTCTACTTCTCATTAAGAAGAGTCCTACTTAAAAGCCCCCCCCCCTATCATTCACCCACCTTAAAAGTGGTGCACAATGATTTTAGTTGAACAAAAATATGGGGAAAATCCAAGTGTCAAACTTAAGCCTAAAATTTAGAGATGATGTTACCACCCTTCCCAACGACACGTGGCTTTTTGAAGGCCCAACCACTCCTAGGTCAAGCCACACATAGCCCAAGCTTGCAAGTCTTGTGGGCAAACATGGCAAAAGAGTTAATTGAGCCCTTAGGGTGGTTGGGTTCACTTAGAGTTTGACCGGGGAGTTTATGGATAACTCTAATAGTGACGGCCACTTGTTTTTTCATAGTTTGGACCCGGACCCTCCTCATGTAAGCTCCTCGTGGTCCAAAATTCTATCTCCAACCAATAAGATCACTTGTTTTTTTTAATATTGATTTTAATCTTGGACTCTTCTATTGTAACGAGGTGGGTTTACTTTAAGTTTTGGGTCTAAGAAACTTGGGATTCATGAGTCCATTTCATAAATGAACCCTTTAATGAACCTTCTTTTTGGACTCACGAGTGGATATGAGGTTGAAGATAAGTTTCTCAAACTAGAAAGAGTATTTCCTCAAGCGAGGACCGATGAGATTTGCTGGGAAAGTGATGGCACATCAATGCCACTTCAATTATCATACCTTGGAACCTCGTGTAAACTCATTGGGGTCCAAATTAGGTCACTAGATTGGAGTTTCTTCGATCTCAAACCTTAGTGCAAACCCACCCTAAGAGCTCCAACTCTTCTACCTTGGGCCACTAAACTTGCAAGCTTGAGCCCACGTTATGTGTGGCAACAAACCACATTAGGGAGAGTGAAAGCAAATGTGCACAATTTAACTTGTTGATGAGGTATGGGCGAGAGATTTGAACTCACCCGTACCTTGGACCCGGACCCTAGTGTAAGCTCGTTGGGTCCGAAGAGGATTGATGGATTTTGGACTTTTTCTTGGTCTTGGACCCACCTTAAGGGCTCCGACTCTTTAACCTCCACTACTTCCCGTTTGACACGGTGGTCATTTAAAACACGACCCCAATAGGAAAGTGTGTTGACACGTTTACAAGTGTCGAGTCCAAATAGGGAAGTGTGTTCTCACCCCACATTTCCTAGTATTGTTCTTCCTCTTTAGTATGACATGTTTGGGAAACACAAAAAGAAAGTCTTATTATCGAGGTGTTGTCTTCTCATTACTATGGCAAATGGCGTCAAGTTGTAGTATTATTGAGGGAATACGAAAACATAAGTAATATGAGCTTAAAAATATATACAACGAGTTTAAAGAATATAGATGGTATGAAATAATAACTTATAACTCCAAACAAATATAAATATTCTCAAGAACTCTTGAAATAGGAGTCCAATGATCTCTGGTGTTGCCTACCCAAGTTAGCAACTGTCATCTTATCTAGATTCCCTACTAACTTTTGAAAACTAATAATTTCATTAACACCAAAATATAAAGAGTTTTCTAATAAGAAACTAGACAACAATGATGCATGCCGTTTAGCATCAAGATATTGGTGATACTATATCACCCGTGTGCAAGGCGACATACTAGGCAGGAGGCCACTCTAACCCTAACCATGTCCGTTCTACACTAGTAACCCTAATTATCATTAAGTTCCCAATGATAAATGAAGTTCCCAAGTAGTTCCCAAGTGAAAATGGATGTATTTTAGATAGATGAAAGGGATTTTAGAATTAACTACCTCTTTAATATGACAAAACGGAGATTCTAAATGTTGCATTATCGAGTGTCGTAGTCGTATAAAAGCCAGAGTTTTGAACTAAAAAGTTTGGTCTCGCAAAAATGTGTTGTAATATTGAGGGTGTCGTCTTAACGAGGTTAGACTGTACATAATGCTCAGGCCTTCAAACTTCCAAAAAAAGTCACCCAACTAAACTTTGTGTGCGGGCAACACACCCCATTAGAGCATCACCACCCATGAATGAAGCTGAACTGCAAAAGTTTAAACACAAAACATAGATTCATCCAGGTTCAGTTTGGGTAGGAGGCATATGCCCCACCCACAAACTCGCTTTTGAGTCCAACTTCAACGAGCACCCTCAAACCCAGTAAATTTTTTATTAGGAAGTAAGTCTCGGAGGAGTATAATACTCTTGTCTTATTCTCGATTCATTGGAGTTCAAGTTAGCTTGGTGCATTGAAAACTTGCTCTGTTTTGCAGGACAATCATTGCACTAAGGCTGCCCTCGGTGTTCAGTTCATCCAATTTTTAGATGGGTGGGGCAATTCCAAAGTGAAGTGAACTTACTCTACATCCGTTTTGCAGTTCAGTCCACTACTGGTGGCAATGCTCTTAGGGAGACCACAAGCAAAGGTGCAAATTGTAACTTCTTAGAAAGAGCAAAAAGCAAAAAGAAATGTGAAAAGAAACCATTGATTTGGAGGTCCCGGCGAGATTTGAACTCGCGTTACTGGATTCAGAGTCCAATGTCCTGACCACTAGACTACGGGACCATGCGACTGTGCCCGACTTGGGAACAAAACAGTATTTATGCTGTGGTAAACCCCCCTTGCACCAGGAGACTCTTCTGACACATTGGTGGGTGCCCTCGCTCTCGCAACGCAAATAAAGAATGAGACGTCGCTCTCCTCTCCCTCTCATGCTCCTCCTCTAATTTGTAAAGGAGGGTCATCGCAGCACGCTCTCGCCTCACCCGCCGCGCTTGCTCCCGCTCTGCTCCTCGCTCACTCCCTCCCTGCGCGTAAGCATCCATTTCTGTGTGCATATCCTTGCTTTCCTTCCCTTGCTTTTCCTTCCATCTGTTTCCTCCACGGACATTTCTTGTTTTACTCGCGGGTTGCAGCTGAGCATTTGAATCCGTACGAGGCGGCCTCCGATCACGGAAGTCATTTTGGTCTTTACAGACCCCCTTTCCTTCCGCCTCCGGATCAGGCGAAGGGAGGTTGATGGATGCGACGTGATGTGATGTGATGTGATCAACAGGATCTAACTGCCACCGAAAACCCACTTCGCTTAAGACCCCGTCTCGTTCGCATGTGATATAAACACCTGCAGATCGTGAAGTTCTCATTTCAAAAAATAATCACAGCTTATCCTCTATTCCCTGAGAGAGAGAGAGAGAGAGAGAGAGAGAGAGAGAGAGTGTGATAATGAGAGCCTTTTTGATACATGTGAGAATTTGAACAAGAGTGTGTGGATTTTGAACTGCAGGGCTCCATCCGAAAGTAGCGGACGTCTACAGGGATGACCAGCATGTTGAGGAAGAGCAGCAGCAAGGCTGGCAGCCGAGGTGGAGATGAGCCTTCCACTCCTGAGGAGGAGCAAGTGAAGGTGAGGATTCTCGCTTCCCTGATCTGTGTATTTGGCCCATCTTGTGAAATCGGAGGTGCTTGTAAATTATTTCATATGGGATGATCGATGTCTTTTGGAGCTCGACAGAGAAACCCATCTTTCATATGTCAATACCTCTCTGTAACGAGCTTAGATGGGTGTGAGGCGAGAGCATCCATAAGACCATGGGTTTTATGAGTAAAACCTTCTCTACTTCGGTGATGGTATGGGTAGGGGAAGTCACAGTGTTCATTTTTTTTGGGATGCTTCAAAGGTGATTGAGTTTCAGAAGTCTGCGAATATGGCATGTTCCGAAATCGGAGGCGCTGGTAACATCTTTCCTACGGGAAGACTGAATCCTATTTGGCGATGGACAGACAGCCCTTCAATCAGACTCTGTAATGAGCTTAGATGGGTGTGGGTGGGATGAGAGCATGAATGGCGCTTTGGTTTTTCTGGGTGTTAACTTGCGAGGCAAGGAGGACACCTTCTCTACTTCGATAATGATGTAGGCGCTATAGTCTTTGGGGGTTCTCTGGGGATTTATTCTTTGGGGAGTTTGAAAAGGTTAATGCTCTTTGAAATCGGAGGTGCTCATAGATTCTTTCCTACGGAAAGTTTATTTGGTGATGGACTGAGAAACCCATCTTCATTTAATCGTTCAGACGCTGTAAGGAGCTTAGATGGGTGTGAGTGAGTGAGAGCACGAGGCTTTGGTTCTTTTGAGTCAACCTGCGAGGCAAGGGAAACACCATCTCTACTTCGTGGATGATGTTATGTAGGAATAGTCACAGCATTGATTGCTTTTGGATTTTTGAGAGGTAAATAAGTTTCAGAGGCCAATGATTTTTTCGGCCCATTTTATTTCTGATGTGCAGGTCGAGCAGTTCCGAGCAGCTTTGGGCCCACTCACTGGAAAGGCAGAGCAGTACGCCAACGATGCTTGCCTTAAGCGTTACTTACGGGCAAGAAACTGGAACCTCAAGAAGGCTGAAAAGATGATGAGAGACTCTTTGGCCTGGAGGGAAAATTACAAGCCCGAAGAAATCCGCTGGGTTAGGTCCTTGAACTCGGTTGAAGTGGTTTCCGATCCTTAGATAATTTGATCCATAACCAAATTTGTTTGTTCTGTTTCAGCTAGAGAAGCAGAATGTTATTTCAAATCACAATGACTCAGGGTTTTTGCATTTATTGTCGCAGACGTTTTGGGGTACCCTTGCAGGTGGTGTCTTTTTTGTGAGTCTCTAAAATCGTTGAGAATTGATGTGTAATATGTCATTTATGTGCAGAGTGATATTGCTGGAGAGACGGAAACTGGGAAAACCTACAGGGCCAGTTTCAACGACAAGCAAGGCCACACTGTCCTTGTGATGCATCCCGCAAGACAGGTGATTTTCGGTTTGTTTTTGTTTTGATGGGACTCATCAAGGTCCTTTACCTACAATTATTTAATTTTGGTCAAAATCTTCACCTTCAAATCCGTGGTTCTTACCCACTAATGTGATGTACAATGGACATCTTCCTGCATGTAGAACACAAATACTCAAGCAGGACAAATCAAGCAGTTGGTGTATTCCTTGGAGAATGCAATTTTGAACCTTCCTGAGGGACAGGAGCAGATGATCTGGTTGATTGACTTCAAGGGCTGGGGACTTAAGCAATCCACCCCTATCAGCACTGCCCGGGAGACAGCTAACATCCTTCAAAATCATTACCCAGAGCGACTTTATGTAGCCATTTTGTACAACCCCCCTCGTGTCTTCGAAGCCTTCTGGACTGTAAGTACCTCTCCTTGATTGATATTGTACCTGTGAAGATTAACATTTCAAGTTTCAGAATCGCAGTTGAGAGGCAAGAGCTATAAGAGGTCAAAGTGAAAATTCTCTTTCTCTTCAAATGATCACATAGACCATTCCAATTGTGATGGTCACAATGTAACCTATAATGGTGTCTATATTCTGAGCATGTATCTTTTCAGTGTTCATTGTAAAGTAAATGCCAAGCCACACACCACTCAAATGTAGGTGTCCAATTAAGGAGAGTGACCAAACAGGGCCCAATATTGTGTCTTGTGCAGATTGTGAAGCCTTTTCTTGACCCCAAGACTTTCCGCAAGGTGAAATTCGTGTACTCCAAGAATGCTGAGTCGATGAAGATTTTGTCAGAGCTTTTTGATGAGGACACACTCAAGGGCACTTTTGACAACCCGAACGACTACAACCATGAACAGTACTCCAAGTTGATGCAGGAGGATGACATGAAGTCTTCCTTGTACTGGAAGGGAGGTGAAACCATCACTGAGTCCAAGGGCATAATTGACACCCCAGATGTGGATTCTCTGAAGATTGAAGAGCCTGTGGAAAATGGCCACACCGAAGCTCCAGTTGTTTCCCCAGTAGTAGCTGCCTCATGAGAGAACCTGCTACAGACACAGCATTTCCAGTAGCATTGGTACATTTTTGTGCAAGCAAGGCCGAAATAGACTTTGCTGTAGTAGAGTGGTTACTCTTGTAGAGTGCGGCTTTAATCTGGAAGCAACACATTCCAAATCAGCTGCCATACATTATTATTTGCCTTCAAGTATATTCTATATATTTTGTTGTGCATCATTGTTTTATTATTATTTATCTAGCATTTTGGGTGTGTCTTCAATGCTTGCGGATTGAAAGAATAAAGTGGACAAGGTTGTCAGATATGAAAGCTTCGTGGACTTGGTTGTTGACCATTAAGTTGCTTCTTCAGTTTTGTCTCTTGTGTTCAACATTTTCTTTTTGAGCCTTGGTTTGAAGGACATGTGGATTAAGGAACGAACTTTTCAAGTGACGATGGCAAAGACATGAAGAGACACATACAGATAGAGAGGGACAGAACAGGGGCAGTCTTTTGCACCCTCAATACAACTGTAGTGATTGTCCTTGTTACCAACTTCCTTTCACCTTCAAAGATTACTTCCATGGGCTTTGTGCCCCTTGATGTTCTTTGCTTATAGCTCATGTTGCAAGATTTGCTGGTGGCCTGGATCTCCCAGCCATGCAGGGAATCGAAGTGGTAGTGGACATCAACTGCTCATAGATTTTCTGTCATTGTAAATGTAATCAACTGTGAATAGGGTGGTTGTTTCAGATTAGAATTGGCGCTCTGATGCCAAGCAAGGGAATGGCCCGACGTGTCGTGCCTGTGTCTAATATTACCTCCTCCCTGCATGAGCATCTGTGCTTGCAATCCAGTCGGTGCCCTTTGTTGAGCCAGGGTGCGTATTATCTTGCAATGGGCCCACCTTCTGAAGGTGAGTCTGCTGATACTGTTGAGGATGAGAATGTCGAAACTCGGAACCCGCCGCAACTTACAGAGTTGATTGGCCCCGATTTCATGTCCGAGAGGTTGGAGGCTGTAACAAGGATGATTCTCAACGTGTATTATGAGTGACGCAGTTGTGAATACCTATTACCTTCTTCCTGCTCAAACGTTTTCCTGCTCGCAATTAGGTTGGTGCCTTTGTTGAGGCGGGGTGCATTTATCTTGCAATCGGGCCACCTCCTGAAAGGCGAGGCTGCTGATACTCCTGCTGATGATGAGAATGTGGAGACTGAGAACCAACCACATAACCTGCAGAGGAGTCCCCAATTTTGTTTCAAAGGGGTTGGAAGCTGTAACCAGCATGGTTCACAAGGAGTGAATGAATGATGCATCTGTGAATAACACCTTCCTGCATGAGCATTTGTGCTTTCAATCTAGTCGGCGTCTTTTGTTGAGGATTACGTTTATCTTGCAATGGATCCACCTCCTGAAGGTGAGTCTGGTGAGGATGGGAACCAGCCGCAACCTGAGGAAGAATCCAATCTCCCAAGTTTTGTGTCTGTCGGTTTGCAAGCGGTCACAGACATGGCCACGGACATGGTTCCCAAGGAATCCGACCTCCCCGAGTTTGTGGTGGAAGGGTTGGCAATTGCGACAAGCGTTGCTGCAGCAGTGAGTACGGTTGGAGTAATAAGTCCGGTTGAAGAGCAACAAAATGTGAAGGGTTTGCAAGAAAGGTTGAGAGCAGCGGGGGGGAAGTTGCGGGATGGAATGAAACCGATTGGGAAAAAGGTCCAACGCGGAATGAGAGTCACTGGCAAAAAGGTTCGCGTTGGCATGAAGAATACGGGAGTGAAGGTATGCGCCGAGGCGAAATTGGCGGGAGGAAAGCTGAGGGCGGCGTTGAAGACCACGGGAGGGAAGGTGAGAGCGGGGTTGAAGACCACGGGAGGGAAGGTGCGAGCGGGGATGAAAGCTGTGGGAACCAAAGTGAAAGGAAGGCTGCAAAAGCTTCCGGGACAAATGAAAGCGGGCGGTGTGCAAGCGAAGGAGAAATACCACGCTTTTCGTGCGAATGTGAAGGTGCGGGGCGCGCAAGCGAAAGTTAAGTACCAAGAGTTCCGTGAAGATGTGAAAGTGAGAAGTGCGCAAGCGAAAGTTAAGTACCATGCTTTTCGTGAAGGCGTGAAAGCGAAAACCGCGCAAACGAAGGTTAAGTACCGAGCTGTTCGCGAGAATGTGAAAGTGAAGGCCTGTCAAGCAAGAGTACGGTTCAAAAGCTTTCAAGCGGACGCGAAAATGAAGCGTTTATCTCTCCTCACACAATTCATGTACGATTGCCATACGATGAAGCTTCAATGCCTCGTCTGTTGGGGAATCGAGAACCCGAAACTCGTCATGGCAGGTATCAAGCGGCGTGAATCCGGCTGCATGGCGTTGGTCCCGACAGGCTACGGCGTCCTCCTGCACAAGGCATTGGTATTGACGACGTGCGAGTACGTGAGCGATAGTAAGAAAGCGTTGTTAGGCGAGGTTCTGCTCAACTACGGGAACATCAGAGCCCATAGTCCGTCGCTCCCGTGCGTCCCTACGCAAGCCGAGATTGCGAGGGGACTTGCACATCGGACCCAACGGTCAAACTCAGCCCCAGGTTCGAGAAGCGAATCAAAAGCTGCGTCCAAGCCGGTGTCGAGAAGTAGATCGGCAAAATCCATGTCAAGGGCCGGATCAAGGACACAATCACCGGCGCACTCCGGTGCCTCGACACCTTCGAGAACACCAAAACGACCGCCCCACACCCACAAACTCCTTCCTTCGAGGTGAGTGTCATGGGTGCGTCATCTACCAACCTGTTAACTCAAACTCACTTTTTGGTTGGGAATTCGATTGTTTTGCATACAAAACCTTCCAAGTTCAATGTTTGCAGTGCACGCTCGGAGGTGGTGGTGTGGAGGTTTGACCAAAGAACATTCTATTTCGGTTCATGAATCGAGGTTGAAACTCGTGCAAAATCGAGTTTGGCTGTCCATGAGCCTAAATAGGTTGCTCTTCCATTCAAATTCAAAAACCACCACCTTTGGTCATGGATCACAAGTGGAATGAAACTCTTGATTTGCACGTAAGAAAAAACCAATGGAATATTATAGGGGACGTTTTGGTTTTTGTGTAGGATTTTTATGACGAATCGCAGTCTCGACCTCACTCTCGTTGCATGTGACCCGTTGCCGAGTATAATGGTTCCCCTCGGCCTCGGGCTCGGCCAAAACAAGAGGAACTTGGATGTAGATCGCCGTGTCTACATACTTGGCCACACTCGAACCAGTGAGACCCATAGCCCACTCAAAATCGGTCGGGGTCGTGTGGTGGAGTGCGACCCGATGTTTGTGAAATTTGCAACGGAAACCGAAACTTGGGTTCCCGGATGTGCGGGGTTCGACGAGCGTGGAAACTTTGCATTCTTCGTGTGCAACCCGGAAAGAGTTCCGTTCGCACAACCCGCTTCCACGGGTGCAAATGTTGGATCGGACAAGAAACGTGCGTGGACATATAAAGAGACGATTGAACACGTGGGAGTGATGGTGCAAGGCATACGGCGGTGGGTTTCGCAACATTGGGATGGAGATTCGTTTGATTCGATGGTTCCTTCTTTGGGAAGCCACGCTCCATCGAGGGAGCCCATACCCGATTCCTATGATTCTCAAACCCAACCTTACGCCAAACAAAAGTGGTTAGAAAGCTACAATAGCGCACTGACTTATGCGGAGCTTGCATTAATTTTGGATGTTTATGACCGACTCGCGACTTTTAAACGCGAGTGCCACAATGCCGACAAGGAGAGGATGAGTTGGCTTCCAAAGGAATTGCCAGGTGTGGTTTTATCGAAATCATACGGCTTAACATACTATGTGATCTTACAAAAAGAGAACTTCCAAATTAATTTTGGGCCATTTTATATATCCTAAGAAGATAAATAGGGTTATTTGCAAAGTAAAGGAGATGAAACCATGGGTTTAGTCTCAAACCTTGAGTTTATGAGAATTAACACAAAGTCACCCAACTTAAATTATCATACATAGAGAGTGGTATTGGGTTATTAAAATTCAATTTTCTAGCTTGTCCTACTAGGATGGATGGGCCAAAGCAAATAGCTTTGACAGATTTACTAAAATCATTTTTGAGCATGATGGATCACTCTGTGCGAGATGTTAGTTCCTTGCCTTCTTTTGCAGCGGATGATATTTGCGCGTAACTTGACTAACCTCTTGAGGGAAGATTAAAATCTCGTATAATTGCAACAATGGGGTTGTTTCACGCCATCAACTCGCGCACCTTGGCATGCAGAGAGAAAGTAACTAGAGCTAACCTTGCATGGGCCAATCCAAGATTTAAGGATGGCGGGTCCCATGCACATACATACCTTATTTTAGATCCTAAAATTCTCTCAAAGTTTGAGAGGTGGAAAGAGGAGGTCCCAAAAGGTTCACCCAACTTTCAAAATAGGCTCCAATGTATGACGAGCTAACGAGCTCTTAATAAAAAGTTTTCTCAAAGAAGGATCAAACCCATGGTTTTGTCCCTCTTTGAGGGAATTTACGGATAACTCTAATGCACACAATAAGAGGTTGGACTAGAAAATATTGACATCATTTAGGCATGGTTAACACCGTGGGTATCTTTTCTTAACATTGTAATGATTTTTTTTTAACCTACATTCACACTTGGCCCATTGTTAACTTACCTCATACATTGAGTAAACATTTCTAGGTTAAGTTACCACATTGTTATACTCTAACAACACAATTAGTGCCTAACCTCGGTGGTAACTTACCTCATGTGTACTAGGTTGGTTAACTTCATTTAACGACCATGATAGTGACTATTAACGTACTAATTATCAAATGGCACGTTGACATGATGACACTTGGCAAGAAAGGTGAATTTAATGATGGCCATGTGTGCATAGAAGTAGTAACCCACACTAGATAAGTGATGCCTTGGTATAGTTACCTCTAAGTGTGAATGAAATGACATTAAGGTTAATTTGAAGTTAGGTTGTTTTACCATTAAGGTTTCTAAATTTAGCAATTAAAATTTAGGACTTACCCATATGTGCGAATCCTCCCTTAATATCGGATCATTTCAATTCCCATTGTATGAGTTTTGGCTTTCATTCGTTCAAGATTTGGGTCATCATTTTGAATTTATTTATAATTGCAGGCCCATCAAGAGAAATTGTGCAACAAAAAGTAGATAGAAGTCCAAGTGCGATTGCAAGAAGAGCAAGTGCTGCAATTCGCCACGCTCTCGCACATAGACATGGGCATATTCATGAAGAGCACTACCAACCAAGGAAGCGCAAGCGCAAGAAATGGTTGAGATAAGTTGCAAAATATAGAAAGACGTTGGCAAGTTGCTTGCAATAAAAACACAAGAACTTCTATTGACACTGGTGCGTTGACCATTTGGCCGGACACACAAGAATCGAGAAATGAAATTTAAGGTGTGGACTTGTGCATTGAATCTAAAAGCTTAATTCATATTGATTTGAATATTTATCATAATGCTTAAATTAAATGATAGTAAGTGTGCACACTTTATATACACACAATGAAATATAATAACAATAAGAACTTGTGATTTTTTTTATATGTGTTTTTGATATGACATTGCCAAGTTATCTTATTTGTGAGTTCATATGTTTGTGTAAAACCTTGAAATAAACCCACTGATACTACCAAATCCAATTTTGAACATATAACCATTTCGTTCAATAACCAATGTCAAGCAAATCAATGACCTATGATTTAAAAAGGTGAATCATGTACAATTAATGATAGAGAGTTCATGTTGTTTAAATATGTGTTTGATGTTTGTATGTCATTTGATAATTTGATTGACATCTCATTTGGCTATTTTAAGTGGTTAGAGTAATGATGGAGTTATACTGCAATGATCATGGATGATACAAAAAGAATTTAAAAATGGATAACCAAAAAGATTTTATAATTCTAAAACGATGAAAAAATAATAAAAATTTAATGAATGATATGTGTGTGTGTGTGTGTGTGTGTGATGCTATATGGTTTGGCACTTCTAATGCCATAATGTAAATGCCACATGGAATTTTGACAGGGTCCAACCAATGAGATGTCAACATGTGCCAAACTCATTCCAAAAAGGATTATTTAATTTCAAATGAAAGAGAAAAGGTACGGTAATTAATTAGTAAAGTAAATATTACAATTCTAGTCTAGTCATAAATGTAATGGGTTATATGTGATAATGATCATATAACCTAGTTTAGCTCTTAAAGGTGTAAGAAGCCCTTCATGGGTCTCCAAGGGGTTGTATTGAGGTATTGGTTTAAAATGGCAAAAATGATCCCATCTAAAAATAAATTATTGATTAATTGCATTCTACCAATTAGAACATGCATGTAGATAAATAAACCCTAAGAAAATCTGGATTTATATAAATGATTTAGAGTTAAATTCATACCACATCTATCTAAAATCCATATCACAACACATATGCAATCATATTTTCATTTCTTCTTTATAGTAGGTTGTGCTAAATATGGATGCAATATCATTAACCAAGTAAATTTTATAACAATACTTGTTTAGGGGGTTTGCTAAACTGTTGGGCACTATATAAATATGTCTTGGGCTTTGGAAAATTTTCAATAATGAACATTATCGCAGTTTGTTAAAAGCAATTACATTCAAAATGATTGAGTGATTGTTGCATTATGCCAACATGCACATATCATTACATGAAATATGATCATCGAATGATTTGCAGTAATGATATCATTTGGATGACACTTGATCAAGATTGTAATGAGTGATATTTGACATTGTTCTCAATGTGACCAGCCGACGGGAATGAAAGACCAACAATTTTGCTTCAATCAAAAATTACAAGGGATTTTGCCTTACGGTTAAGTGTGAGAGGGCCACATGAATGAGTAACTTGTCGCATTTAAGCGTTTCTTAATCATGACAAGTGCATTGCTAGTGTATCTCTTGGTGGCTCCATGTTTATCCATAAGAAACCAACAAAGTCCATTATGGTCCAACTGATGTAATATATTTGGTTAAAATCTCAACATTGCATAGTTTGAGGTCATTGAATAAAACAATGTGTATTTTATGGGCTTCTAGTTTCTAGTAGGGGCTTAACATTTGCCCAATATTTGTGATGTTTTCCATCCTACAATGGATATTATGAATATAGAACAATGATGATTTTTTCAAAACATATTTATAAGTTCTCCCCCGATATTTCAAGACCTAAACCCTAAACAGAAGTAGGCAACTACTCTTCTCAATTTACTATCTTCTATTAAGATAGAAGTACCTATGACGGATAATTTGAGCACTTGAGACCCTTACTATGCATAAAACAATTTCATACAATTTTTCCAAGAAATTAGCAAATCTATAAGGAGAATAATGCACTTGAGTTCATCAAATTTTGACATTGTGTGATCTAGATATGATTGATGAAAGTCAAGATCCAATTGTAACCCAAAGTGGTTAGTGCACCCCCCCCACGGTATTGAAATTGGGGTCATTGAGGGAATTGGATGTTTCTACCTTACTCGCTTCTCTTTCTCAATGGACATGCATCCAAATTGCTACAAGACAACATTTTTAATTTCATGTAGGATCCATTGATGAGCCTCAAAATTAAGAATAATGGGCCATTCTTCACCACTTTTAAAGTTGAATCTTGGAAATAAAGCTCAAACATCCGATCTTGAACCCTTTTCATACTTACACTTAGAAATTTAGCTCCCCACTATCTTAACAATGTTATGAATCATTTTCTTGCTTTCTTCTTTCTCTTTTGCTACAATGTTGCTATCATATTTTGTTTCTACTTGCTTTCATAAAAGTTTCATTTAAATATAGAAAATGACTCCAAATACACATGGTTGTTAGTATGTATGTATATATATCTATATAAAACACCCTAAAATGAGCATGGAGAGAATTAGGAGGATTTCAAAGAAGACCACATTTTTTTCAAAAGTGAACATCTTGAATGGTAGGGACAAGCCGGCTTGCGTTTAATCTCAGCCAATGAGCAAGTCCTTGAGTTCCCACATGGTTGGTTGAAAATATTCAGGATTGGCTATACCGTAGTGATATAGTGCTAGGAAGGTTATCCACCTTCACGACTAAATTCTCATGGGACTCCTCAATGCGCTCAAGAAAGAGTGAGAGTCACATTCAATTTAGTTCATTTTTCTTACATCCAATTGGCACTCTACAACTATTCTAGATGATCAAATGCATATGTCCAATGGGGCTCGCTCAGCCTATTATTTTGGAGACAAGTTTGAAGCGGGTGTATTTGGGGGTATATCATGTAAGGGGTCATACTTTTGAAGGCACCCTTAAAACCCCTTGATACATGGGTCTATAATCTTGATGTCCTTTTGTTTTCAAAAGAAGTTCTTAACACTTTCTTTTTGAATGGTGTGATAGTGTCAAGTGAGCCCGATTTGAAACATGGAGATTCTAGCACTAATTAAAAAGTGATGCAACTAGGGGTTTGAAAATCAATCATGAGTCCACCATACAATCTAGATAGACAACTCCTTGCCATGCTGGATAATCACATATTTAGAGACTCATATAATAAAGACAACCCAAAACTTAGAGCATTGCTACATAACATTACTCAACACTAGGGTGTTGTACCCCTAGTGTGGAGAATTCTGCAAGAATTATCTTCCACTTATGCTGGGCCACCCTTGTAAAATGAACGATACTTTGCAGGGGTGCACAACCAAATGGGCTTCTGTCACCAAAGCAAGAAACCATGTTTTAATTTTTATTCTTGTTAGCATGCTTGTGTGCATGACATTACTCAGCTGCCTTGACCTTAAATTCAGTTTGAAGTAGTGGGATCTGACATCCGAAGTCTTCATACTCGAATCTATTGTTGGGCCCATGAAACAGAACTCATCAACTGAGGGCCACTTCACACACGAGACTGAGAGCCCGTGACCATTACACTTCAAGCACTCTCATTGGTGGAAAAGGCGGAGCCGGTCCAAGTTCGCTTCACACTACGCTTGAGGGACCAACGGAGTATGTGAATGCAAGATGGATGTAAAGTCTACATGGACTCCCACATGGCACCAAATGGATCATGTTTCATGATCACTTGGACTATTTTCAAAAACCACCTCTTGGAGGTAGGCCTAACACAAAACCAAGAAACCATGGCACTCCGAATGCTCACAACCATTGATTTATTCTATTTTTATCATGTGTGAGGCTTGCATGAATAGAAATTCCTTGAAATAACATTTGGTTGAGGGCCCAGTTACATATGACTTCACACTACACTCTAGGATCCGTGACTACACTACGTGATTTTGAAGGTGTGTTGGGATGCCCTTTGGACACTTTCTTTTGGGATCTCACAATTTCGTGGTCATGGCTCTTGGCTCGTGTGTGAAGTGGCCCTGAGTAATGTTATGTGGGGCAAGGTGCAAGCTGTTCTGATCACTATATAATCTAATTTTTAGTTCTACAACCAATATTGGGAATAATGGCACTAGGTCCGGGTTGAAGCTTGGCACTTAGCATGCCCCTTTAAGGGCCATGTATCACACTTCCAAGTTGGAACCAAATTAGGTATTATCTGTCAACATGTTCTTCATTTTCATTTGTTGGAATTTATGTCTAATACGGTATTTCTCAGCTGAGACAAAGAGTAATCAGTGATCACCCACATTCTTTTCTTTTCTTTTCATTTCATTTCATTTCTAAGTAAGGTATGTGGGTGTTGTTTGGTCCGTTTTTCTTGATCTCCAACTTCTACAGATCAAATTTACACAACAAAACGCGTGGTGCACTAGCAAATCTACAATGAAACATCTACAAAAACCGGATTCAAGAGCGGACCTCCCGTGATTTAGTTATGGTTACTAGAAATGCATGTTTGTTCATTTCTCAACTAGATAGATAGATCCTCCCACTTGTGTTTCATTGTTGAGGGCAAAGTATTTATAATTATTCTAAGACTTAGTCCAATCTCTTTTAAACATGTGTCTATATGATGTTTAGTCTTTGATCCTCAGTGAACCACATACCAATCAAATATAGGGGTTCGGTTAAGAAAACGAGCCATTTAAGACCCATCTACCTTATTGATGTTGCAAGATGTTGTTCATGTTTTCATTGCAATACATAATAATCATTTGATCCACTCCCCTTGGCTACATGCAGGCCGGGATGGAGACCAAGGCTTTGTGTTTGCACCACTCCCGCATGAGCTCCTTATGTGTACAAGTGTTCTTGCAAGTATTCCTTATGAGTCTAGCAATTCCTAGATTTCTATCTAAGGCACATGCTTCACAAACATTAACAATCATACATCAAAATCGATTTTGACATAAATTCAATCACATTTAACCACAACTTTGAACCATTGAAATCCTTGTGTTGGGATTCAATTCTAATCTTTTGTTTCTCTACGTTGTAGTAGCAAGACCTCAAAAGTTTGATGTGTAAGTTGAATCTATGTTCGATGAATTGTTAGGAACATGTTCAGTTAGCACTGAAAAGATACTAAACTTTGAAAGGTGTGTATCGACACTAACCCAACATGCAATGTTGGGCTCACTTGCATTTTGAGATGAGAACCACCCTTCATGGGCTCTCTTCCATATGAACCACCCTAATATTATGAGCCATTTAAGAGGTTGCAGCACAACCTAACACCCAAAAGGTGGGCATGGTCTCTCTTGCACCTCACCTTTGCTTATTTGGAGTCCCCCACCCCAATGCCTTATCTTAATAGTGGGAGTTAACTTAAGTTCTGGCATACACCTCTATTTCATTCCACTAGCATTAACTCCAACATGGATTTCTAGCTGTCGTAGTTCCATTCATATGGCACTATTATAAATTACAAAGTCATTGTACTAAGGACATCCGTTGTCATCGTGATTCGTTGTGTCATGAAATGTCTCTTGTAATCCTCCATCAAATACAACTGAAAACATCACGAACACACATAACAAGTTATGTGCCAAGGAACAACGACAACTGAATTACCATATTGTGTGTGAGACCCTATGTGGTCGGTTTATTCTTGATTGTGCACCTATATTGAGTGATACACATATGACAAAGTTCTAGTTAAAAATGGAGACACCAAAAACACGATGAGATTGGACCATGTCCTCAAAACACATTGGCCATTCTTGGGCCAATAGTGAACACAATTCAGAAGACCTCTATCAAATCATCTGAAGAGTTTAAAGAACATTCAACCTTGGACGATTATAATCTCAATTTTCGATTTTGGAAACTTGAAATGACCATCTTCGTGATTTACGATTGCTAACCAGATGAGGCAATCTCCAAATCGATCCAACGGCAACGGTAGGGCCACATACCTTAGTTCTCACGACACTTGGTTTCTCAATACGCCAGGTTTACTAATGCCCGCATGGCAGCCCCGCATGTGCACTTGTAAAGACTCGGGTTTAAAGGTCCTCTCACACTGCCTGCATGGAGACCAACCAATTTGCAAATTGAGCACCGAGCTCCTCTTCACGAGATCCATATACCAGATGTGATATGGTATCCTAGCCTATGACCGAGAGCTACACATTGGTGAATTTTCACAATGACCTCTTCTACGGTAATGAACGATTTAAAATTTTTCATGCAAGGTAAAATGAAATATTTGTCTATTTCAAAAATTTGGAAATTTTTAAAATTAGTTTTGAATTAAATATGATTTTGTAAAGATGTTCCCTAGGGTATCTTATGATAGACCTAAAGAAGTTTGACGTCAATGCTAATACAACATATGAGCATTCTATAATTATCTTTTATGAACATGTTCGAGAACCGTAGACTGACTTTGACCTTACTATGTCAAGAGACATCCTAAACGAACAACTAATCTCATCCAACACGTTGTGGCAAGGTCTCATGTGCCTTGAACCGAGACCTATGGGCCTCCTCCTCCTTCTTCCTCCTTCCCCCTCTCTCTCTCCTCCCCTCTCTCTCTCTCCCTCCACGTCATTAAATGCATTAATGTGAGGTTGGTTGAGCTAGGGACATGTCATCCACCTAGGGAACATTATTTCTAATTTGTTCCCTAGAGCTCAGTTTAAGGTCACATATCGGTAATAGTCTAGGATACCATAAGCGTGGTTGAACACTTGCGTGCCAAAACACTAAGTTTTGGAGGTGACACATGGATTTATTTTTTATTTTTTGGAGCTTAATGCTAATAGAAATTTAGTGACATGTTCGACTTTGCTCAAATTTTGAATTGATTTATTTTTTAACTTAATTTACCACCTACAATTTTTTTGTGTATTCATGATCATTGTTGTTCATTGAATCTGAGGTCCACCGCCTGGGTACTAGTATTTAGTTTGTTAGGCACATTCAAGCATGTACATGATATGCGACATCTTATCCCTGTAAGATCCATTCGTGAAGGCAAAGCACAACTGAATAAGAAGCACATTAACAAATCATCAAGGGCCATATTGTTAACGAATCAGTAACAAATTCAACGATTCTCCTTAAGCAAACTGTTTGGATTATGTCTTGAGGTATTGTAGATTAAACCATCAAGAAGTGGATGTTGTCCATGGACAAAGTGATTCTTCATTCACACTTGCGTCCATGAGAGGCCGGGGTTTAGATCTATGTTGAGGTATGAGCGACTAAAATTGTAAGGTCATTGTGGACTAAAAAAACTGATGAAACTACAACAACATGACATCACTATCCCAGAACCATCTAGTATGTCCCACAGTGAGGCAATTTGATCTCTGAGATCAACGATCCAAAGTAGGCACATGAGAGGCCTTAACGACAAGTGCATGGAAAATGAAGAAAAAAGGGGGAAAAAGGTCAAACAAAGGTTTAAAATTTTATGATTTTGCTTATAAAGAAGTATGTTTGGAAAATGTTCACATCCACTTTTTGGCTTCTTTGGCATTTGGGGATATGGCATGTCTTATGAAAATAGACAAGCCCTTGTATACACTAATTCATGGGAGAATTTCGGATGGTCACTGATATTGCAATCTAGCCTCTATGCATTGTGGTGTAAAGTTCACTACATTGATTATTCTATGTAGTGAGGGTGGGCTAATAGCCTAATAGTGTGTGTGGGAAGTTAGTGAAAGTGAAACTAAATTTCTGTACGATATGAAATTAGTGCCACCATAAGATCTAGGGTTTCAGGAGCCCAATGCATCAAAGTGTTGGAAACTCTCAATGCAAGCTCTCTTCAGTGTCTTAGTGTTATGAGATGCCTCATGAACGAGTGGCACCGACTAAAAAGAAGTAGAAGAAGCCTATTTGAGCTCACCAAAAAAAAATTAGGCACTCTACACACACCTTAGAACACTCACTACTTTTCTTCAAATGTATTGTAAATGAGCATGTATTGATGATATTAGTATCACTCGGTAAAAATTTCAGCCTCACTAATTTTGAGATTTGAGAAAATTATGCGTGTTTTAGGAATTAGTACCACACACACACTAAATGGGATAATCAATGTATGATATGTTCACGATGACGCAAATCCAACACATCTAGCTGATACAAAGTGCAATGGCATGAATCATGGGTACCCAATGACATGGGATATTTTGGGCATAGAGGCGGTGTGAATGTTAATCTCTTATTAATTATGTTTTTTTAATTAAGAAAAACTAGACTTATGCATGAATTTTGGACATTTTGAAATTATATATGAGTAGTTTTATTGGTGAACCCTATGATAAAAATGGCACATGACCCTTAGATCATGTGGAGTGGATCTCTTGTTTAAACATATTTTTGTTGTATGGACATTGTGTCATATATATGAAACACACATCTAGAATTGTATTTCCACCCTATTGCTTCTCAAATGAAGGTTTTCATCATATGCTTCTAGGTTTTCCCCCAAATAATCTATTTTTCAACTTGCATACTTTGACAACCCATACCCTTATATCTATTATTTTTGGACAAGTCTTTTCGCCAATATATACTTGAATCCTAGTTAATGGTTGTCAAGTTATTTAACCATGTGCACCACATGGACAGTACGTCACTTGCATGTGAACTTAAACTGACATTTGGATAGTTGTCTACAGTGGATAGAAAAATTAACTCTCAAATAGGTTAGTCCTTGAAACACTTAAATAACTAAGATTGGAAGATAGCTGCTAGGTTGGTTAGTCACCGCAACATTTAGATGGTTGAGAAATGGAAGGCAGTTGTGTGCACACATACATGGGAATAACCTTCTACAAGAGGACCTCTCTTTTGCACTACATTGTATATGGTATTTAGTGTCACTTACTATTCGGAGTTACCCACTGCTTTGACTATGTACTAAGAATGTGGTTTATTGCCAAGGAAAGTCATTCATGTTCTATATTGTCCGTACAAGCTATTCAACCTTTGCTAAGCAAAGATTGAACTCTAGAGTTAAGAAGTTATTGCATTGTGTAACTCCAAATAGTAAGTGGCACTAAATACCATAAACGGGGTAGTGCAATCACAAGATTTCACAATTTGAGCCAGAGAATACTTTTACGTTTGTCTTGACATGAACCCTTTGTTTGATTATTCCCTTTTTGTGCTAAATTTGTTTAGGCATAGGAGAAGGGTACTACACCGTTTATGGTATTTAGTGTCATGTGCACTATTTGCGAAGCAATGAACGGGGAGAACCGACCACTAGCTACATATGCACCGGTTGAGTTTGAGAAATAAACGGTTGAAGTTCAAGACTTTAGGATAATTACTGATCATTTTAGATGAACTTATAGAATATACCTCAAATTAATAAAGAAAAACTAAAAGATGTCAACATGTAACCATTTGGACTTGGAAACTCTGGGATCTCAACCGATTATGCCCAAAAATCTCCCCGGACACTGTTGCGAAAGGCCTAAACTAGATGCCTAGAGGTCTCATAGTGCCACTCTTGATAATTGCCAATATGATTCCATTCGTCAACATACGTAACTTCTTTAAGTGAAAAAATATCTACATAATGACATTTAGAGTAGCATATTGGGATACTTTAGATGAAAGTCTTGGGTTTTAGTATGCAAGGGGAAGATATTTTTGAGCGTACTAATGGCAAGTGTCACGTGTTTACATTTTAGCATGCAAGAGGAAGATATGCTTGAGCACACTAATGTCAAGTGTCATTTGTGTACACTTTAGTCAACTTGTAGACCGTTGTGTAATATAGGCATGCACCTTATAACACTATTGAACATAGTCATGCCAAGATATTAGTAAGCGCACTTGAACGCCAAGTGTCACGAGGTGACACTTATGGTGAAGTTGTTAATAATTAGTGTATCCTAGCATATGCCTCAAAATAGGGTAAGTGACACTAATACCCATGTGACACTAAATAACATAAACGGTGTAATTATAATGATTCGAGTTTCGATTGGGTACCCAACATAAGATGTGGTTAACTCCATAGGGAGAGTGAGGGAGTTATTGCATATGAGCATACCTCTCATTCATCCAACATAAAGCCATGAAATTGTATGCAACCCATAGGTTGTTATTTTACCTTGATTTGACACCATAATTAGTTTTGAAGGCCCTGAATTAGATAACTTGAGGTCATTTGAGATGAATCAACGACAAACCTACAAGGGGAATCCATAGGGAGAGAGAGAGAGGGAATTATCGTATACAAGCATACTTCTCATCCATCCAAGATAAAAAAAAACTTGACCCCTTGTAGGTTTGTTGCTGATACATCTCAAATGACCTCGAGTACACTAATTTAGGGCCTTTAAAGCTAATTCCGATGTCGAATCAAGTTAAAATAGTAACATATGGGTTGTATGCACTTTTAGGGCTTTTACCTTGGATGAATGAGAGGTACACTCATATACGCTAATTCCCCTCTCTCCATTCCATATACACTCTAAACTTTGTAATATCAACCTCCTTTATGTTAGTCCTTCACTTATATAGTACCAAAAACCTAGGAATGGATGTTCTTAGTTTGAATCTCACTCCTTGTTGTCATGTTTCCCTCCCATATATCATAGTTGTGACATTAAAATAAACCACCAAAGAATCTAAACCACATGCTCGCACACATCATGTTGTCATCATTGTCATTATTGCCATGTTGACTTTATGTTAATTCCATAATGTCACATGTTACACTAATTCTCTTTCATCATGCATCCATGTTAATACTAATTGTCTTTTTATCACACATCCATGTTAACGATACAAAACTCCTTAATATCTCATGCACTTTGGTTGCCACAAAGCATGGTATTATGGAGTTTAGAGTGTAGATCAATCAAATAGAGGTAAACAAACCCACCCATACTTACATGCATTTTTGCAGCACCAAGTCCACAGGAGGTTGGCTCTGCATCACCGCTGCCTGGAGTGTTCTCTCCCAATCCAAACTCGTTAGCCCGGGAGTGAGTGGCCTGCAACACCATTATATGCAGGTGGTTAACCCTTAAACGTCTCAAAAAAGCTCCAATAAACATTTGGAGGCAAGAAAAATGCTGTTGTGTTGTTAAAAAAACATGTTATTTCTCATCAAATAGGGAAAAAGAGAGGAAAAAAGTAGCCTTTTAGAATTAAAATGCTCATGAGATTCTCCGAATAAGCTGAAATTAGGGTGAAATTACAGTCAAGTACTTGGAGAGATTGAGTATACAAATTCTATGCATTGTCTAGTATTTTGAGCCATGATCATTTCCACACAGGGTTGTTTTTTATGTCTATCTTTCATACTATGTTGTACACAAGGTAGTTTTCAACATGATGACACAACTTCACTGAACTCTATCTTGCTGTGAAGTTATTTATAGATATTTGCAATCTAAATCTTATTTATGGCATTATGATATGTCAAGATGTTGAGATTTAGCTTTCGAGGTATCTGCAAGCACAAATAATTCCTATCATTTTCACCTTCAACTTATTTGAGTGGCATGAATCCTTAGCGAGGCCGGTTGGTATCATATCCTTCAATACCACTATTGATACCCACTTGACATTTGCACATGTATGTACACAAAATAATGCAAAGTTCCATCATGGTATCACCTCTATATGCGTGGTATACCACGACTTGTTGGGTATCATGCCGTAAAGACCCATGATGAATTTTCCTTTGTAATCTAAGATACCCTTACTTTGAGCAATGCAACCTTGTGTATTTTGGAGTGCATTATGTTTCTGGGGAGGGCATTACATTTCTCCAACCAATCGGAACCGTTAAAATCCGTCCTTAGGCCTTTACGTTTCGATAATGCATTCGGGGGAGTGCATTATGGGTAAAACGGACACCTATCCTTGGCTACCGCCTTACACAATGTCCTTATTCCTCATAATTCACTCCCCCAAATGATTGCCTATTACATTACACATTACCAAGAAAAAGAAAAGAAAAGGGGGGGACTACACTAAATATTGTACTTAGTGTCATATGGTATTTAATGTCATTGTAGTGACTTTTCTAATATCACTTACTGTATTAACAAGTTTACAAATACCATCATCCCAACTTACATTTTTATAATGAAATAATGAAATATTGTCATGGAAGATTGAAATTTAGATGAAAAAAACACTTAGAAAGGACAGTAACTGCAACATTGTAAATCTATAATGCCCAAAATTTTTGCAAGAAATATCAAATATTGTTAGGTTCACATTTAGTGTCATAACATTATTCAAATGGCTTGCCAAGTAACTACGGCAAACCCCGCCAACCCAAGCATCTTCCACATTCAAATTGAGCGCGGTCACTATTTGGGAATCATTCCTACTAATAAGGGGCCCCATTGAACAACAACTTGCAGTATATGAATAATGTTATGGTTGGCGACACTACACGGGCAGTTTACAATTGGTATTGAGCAAGAGAAATATACGAATTTGGTGACACTAGATACAATATTTAGTTCATTGTCCAAGCAACATTGTACAAAGCATGGCAGAGGTAGGAGGAGGAACAACCTTTCATCCCGACTCTGGTAACCCTTGGGTCTCCTCGATTCGGCAGGTGCACCTGTAGTTAGTGCCGATGAACCAGCCACTTGGGAGATTGTTGGTAACAATTCCACCGATCCTGACTTACTCCACGAGGTGTCAGATGCGGAATTAGTTTCAGGTACCTGACTTGATATACTTTCGGTGTCTGTTGTGTGCAGTGATTCGTGTACAGGGTCGCGCGACTCGGGGGAGGCGCCATTGCTCACCAGCTTCCTGATAGCTGGTTTCGGCATTTTGGCAGTGTTCTGATGCCTGCGTACACTTCTACACAAGATCTTTGATGTAAACCCCGAGTCTCGAGCACTGTTGTACTAACATCAATTTATAACTTTACCATGGTAATCTGCTCACACTAGTACTGCTTATAAGCAAAGTAAGAACACATTGCAACACAATGTATGGTAGGTGTTGCAACATACTTCATTTCCGACGCTTCTAGAGCACGCTTGTATCGAGTTATTTGCGGAATTGGTACAAGTCTTATACGTTGCTACAATCCTCCTAGATTGGTGTTGAATTTGGATAGCAATATCATTCCATATAACCTTTGAATGAAATGAGGATTCCTCCCATCTTCATTGCACGATTTCACAATTTTGCACAGGTCATCGCGGTTCATATTTTCATAGTTACATACTTGATCGTATTATTGAACCCCAATATAATCTGATCGCATCATTCTTGCAAAAGGCTCCCGTTGCCTTCAGTCTCCGTTTCCCGATGTTTAAAGTGCTCTGAGCAGAACACGAGAGAGGGAGAGGGAGAGAGAGATACTTGGATATAGACGTCTCATTAGAGATCTTTGTTGATTCGGTGGAGTACTCGCTGAAGACAGATTCGCCGCCTCTGGACTTGCAAGGAGTTTCTTCCCTACTGCTCCTTGGATGGCGATCTCGAGTTTTGGTAACAAATGAGATGTCAGCGGCCTTATCCTGGACGGGAACTGGCAGGTATCTGTTCTTGGGAGGTTTGTCTGACCTGCTGCTCTCATGATCCTCAACTTTGGTAACATTAGCCTGGATGTCAGAGGCCTCTTCTTCCTGCTTGGAGGTTAGTTTTGCAATTCTCTTTGGCGCCTCCGATTTGTTGCCTTCTTTCGGGTCGCTCCTTGACACGCTCTTCGCCGTGCCCTCACGAGGTTTTGGAAGCTCAATTAGTTCCGGAGTTAGCTCGTCCACCACTTTCGTACCCGTTGTGTCGTCATCGCTTGCACTGGTGTGTGTTGTTATTGATTTCCGGGGACTTACGCTCGAAGCTGCTCTACTCTCCTGTAAAAGCTCATCTTCTTTAGAACTTTTCAAGCATTGTTTTGGAGCTGCTTTCGCATTATAAGCATATTTCTGAGTTTTATGAATTTCCTTGGAAGTGATATCAAATACCTGTGAAGTGCAATCATCTCTAAATCAGACAGAAATCATATCCATGGATTAATATCATATTCCTCTCAATGCCTTCTTTCCAAGCCGCACGTTGATGCTCGTATAGCAAAGTAACAAGTAATAAATTCGTTACAAGTATTAGAAATGGTTTCAGAAGCAACTGTTGTAAAGTAGATAGTGGCCACGGGCCCGGGAGCTCATCACCTCCTTCAATATCAGCTTCTCGGACGGCGCCGAATGTAGGTTTCGACCTACGGCCATGTAGGTGTCGCTGCATGTAGGTTTCGGCCTTCGGCCATGGCGCACCTTCAATGCGTGTCGCTGCGTGGACGGCACAACATCCACGTTGCTGCACATCTGCGGCTTGCAGTAACCCGGCCCTAATCTGGAAGCCTTCCTCAGCGCATACAAAAATGGATCGGCCTTTGCAATGAATGTGGCATTAAAAACGGCACCCTCCCTAGAGCTCTCCACTCCCTTCCAACTCTTGGTGCGTTTCTCCCGTGCTCCGTGAATCGGAGTTAACAAGAAAGTAGATAATTTGCCTATATGGTTATTAGTTGCGGTTGTGCCAACACCGATGCCCTCGACTGTCTGCAAGTTCGCCACACTCTCGCTGCGCCTCGCAGTGCTTGATGTCCTCGTGATCTCTGAGTTAATTGTGTTCTTGATGATTTCTTGACATGGAAATATTGTTCCGCTGCTAAAGACGTCGGTATGGTGCAGGCTGCCACACACTTCTAGTGCAGAGAGGCTGCTGTCCCGAAGTTGCGCATTCAGCTCCACACCGTGGGAATCGCCTGTCATCAAGGTTTGGGAAAGTAGCGCTACGGCGGCATCATTTTCTACTTTCCGCATTGAAGATTGTCTTGAAACGTTGCCCCCCGAGATAATACAATTCGAGGATTCAGCTCGTAGGCTTCTTAGTCTTGCCATTGAATGAAACTCATCGTGCTGATCCCTTCCTCTCTCTGAAGCATCATAACCGTCACGTGGATCTTTACTTACGAAGAATTAACCCACCTACAAGATTTAAAAACACAGCGAGACAGGTCTATTGATAATGTGCCGAGTGAATTGAAAAATGGTGTGCAGGCGAGAAAAATTGGCCAGATAGATACCTTGTGAACCGACGTCTATGAGCTCCAAAGCTTTAAGGACGTACTCTCCGCTTCCAGACACCGGAAGAATGACATCCGTGTCCAAAATGTCACACCAGATGAAGGTGCCTTTATAGTTCCTGAAACAATCGGGGAACATTGTTCATAGCATAGATCTTGCAGAATTAGTGTTAGAGAATAAGTACCATTGGAGGTCTGATTTTCCACAAAGATCTAAAATTCTAGAGCCTTACTTCATGCACGGAGTCAAAATTGCCCACTGCCTCATGCTTTGCTCCATCTGGAGCCGGCGTTTCTATCTATCTTTCGATCTATCTATCTATCTATCTATCTATCTATCTCTTCATGTAGGTCAGAATTTCGACTGGAAACCAAGCTATGGCGTCCAATGCAGAGTCGCAGTGTTCAGGGAGATTTACCTCTTATATGACCACGAGAAACAGTCTGGCATGCCCTTCCCTCGAAGTGTAGACAAGCGAGCCTTCACATCTGACCAAGAAATTCACCATCGTCACAACTCAATTGCAAATCACAAAGAATTACAACTCAGAGGCAGTTCTTCAACACATGCAAAGTGCGTTACCTTGCAATTGAGGGCCACGCTGGTGCGAAGCCGGATACTGGACTTGGATCATGTGCGGAGGCTCCAGCAAGTGCAAGGCGCCTCGGCCGAGCAGGTACACCACTTCCGCGGTGCGGTATAAGACTGTCGGAGGGTTATGCTGTGGCGGGTCCATTGTGATCGAACTCTCTCAAACTTCAGTTCCACAATATTGTTCTCAGCTGAAATTGCATTCCACTGCGCAATCCTTTCAGCATCCACAAGGGCAGGCCAACAAACATACAAGAAGTAGTGAAATGCAAGATACACAATGTTCAAGCTCCGCACCAATTCTCCATGTCTGAGGTACCGACCAAGCTTATCATGGAAGAAGATACTAACATTGAGAAGAATTCAGAATGCCACTGAGTCTAGTGTAGTACATCAAGAGCTTAGGATTATTGCAGGTCTCGCAAACTACTAGCCGCTGATGAGGAATTCTTTGAGGTCAAATGGGTGCGACGGTTTCTCCATCCTAATTCGAGTTACTTGCGATCGAGTGCGGATGTCTAATCGGAGACATTTAATCGAAGAAGCTGGACGACGTGGTCACTTCAGATTAATGGAGATCATTCTCCACTTGCATCACATCGCTAGTTCAAACTTCAAAGTCCACTGGCAAGAGGCATTTATACGAAACTTGACTTAATCTCGCTACTTCTGGATGGACAAAGATGGCGGAGGAGCTCGCAAATGGGTCGCAAGTTCGACTCAAATGAGAAACAGACAGAGAAGGTGCATGCTACTTGCAATCAACGTTCAATGCTACCTTTCTTTCACAGCCAATTAATTCACAAGAGTGAGCCAAGGCTAGCTGCCGTGAGTAAATTGACAGATTTGCGTGCTGGCCGACCCGTCACTCGTCCTCCCTCGACAATTACCACCAAATATTGACAGACAGGCATGTCTCTCCCACCCTTTCTCCCATCCCAATTTAACTCGTCCCAATTCCTCTCCCTCCCACTGTCAACATAGAGTAATTAACTTACATCCGAGGCAGCAACTCTATGCCAGAAGGCATTCTACACAGAAAAATTTACCACAGCTCATCCCTCAATTGAGTTCACATCCGCAGCTCATTGCATCATGAACCCTAACCTTCACACAAAATACTGTCCTCCATGCACCTTGAAATGCTGCTTCTTACAAAATTCTAAATCCCATCTCATGCGAATGAATCCCTAGCCATCATCTTCCCCCAATCAGCAGCTTCAACACACAATTCAGTCCCCAAAATCGAAATCCGTATAATGCCATGATTCCTAGGTAGGAGCTCCTGATCATGCATGAGTTCGGTGGATGCAGATGATGCAGGTGGTTGAGCACTGGGCTGGGATCCGAACTCGAGTGGATCTGGTGAGCAACGCACATGTATAATTGTTTAATGAGCAGTGCATGCAGAGAAAGTGGTCCATACCAGAGTGGGCCATGGCGGCAGGTGCAATCATACGGGCAGCAGCAATCAGATTGAGGGATCAAAGCACCTGCGCATGTTGGAAAGCTGTTTTCCTCTTGTTTCTGGGTTGGGTGAAAGATGGTGTTTTTTTCCCAGTGAGAGAGAGAGAGAGAGGGATAAAATTCATGGTTCCCACCACTTCCTTTGCATTTTTGGAAAAATTCAGCTAGACTTTCTCTTTGGTTTTTGAAGAACCAAGTTGTGGAGCATAAGGGACATCCGCATAAGCAAACTAGAATGTCCACGGTAAGCTCAATCAGAAGGATAGGGGAGAAACACAATACCAAACATCCACAAATGGCTATCCAACGAGGAACTTCACCCAAAATGGTGTAAACTCTTTTGGGACACACCTTGGATTACAGATGCACAAATCACCCAAGTCCTAAAATTCCGATATGGTAGATACATGTGGAACTTTTGAAAAAAAAACACCCTCAAACAAGACATCTCCCCCCATGTAAACTAATATACCCACTAAAACAATATGACACATGCCTCCACTTGCTATCATGCTACACAAATAAACACATCAACAACCTCCGCACCAACCGCCACAACAAGATAGTACACACACTAGCCAACACACTAATGGCCCACCCCACGACAAGATGCTTGGCACTCATAAATGTAGGAAAAAATAAGAACAAGACACCATATAACACCATACCCTCGTATGCTACCTCCCATATTGCAAATGTCCCACCCAACTACATCCAGACATGCTATGTACATTAGGCACAATGCCCACAAGCCAAACTCCTTTCTCACCACACCCAACTTTAAAATCCAAATCTTTGAATTCACATGCTGCAATGACAAATTTTCTCAAGCAGCTACCATGAGAAAACTAGAAAAATATGACCCCCTCGTACCATTACTAACCCAACAAGGATGGTCGGTTCTACCCCCAAAAATCATCACTGCAGCATATGAAGATCCATCCACACCAACACTACCAAAACAATATTCGACCTTAAAACCCCCAATAATAACGTACAAAAACTCATGAAAACATTTTCACAAATTTCCATCCGATACCTAACGCACATTATCATAAACAAAAGAAAACTCGAAAAGAAACAAGCACCAGTCCCACTCAACTAGCCACCTCACCCCAAACACAACCACACTATAATACAAATAAAGACAAAATACAACAAGAATAAGAAGAAGAATAATAATAATAATAATAATAATAATAATAACATAACCTACACCTTAATAGATACATAGACTTCTAAAACTCACCTACAGTCTACCTATTGAAATATAGGCATCAAAGCTATCTCCACCCACATCCACACAGACCAGGAAGGGGATAGTAAACAAACATCGCATGTCAATGTAATAAACACATTGACATTCTTCTTTTCTTTCTTTCAAAATGTAAATGTTAGGATGCAAACTATACCAAACTACAAGTGGATGAACTAAAAGTAAGTTGGAATGACAGTACTTGTAAACTTATTCATAAAAAGTGTCATAAGAAAAATAGCCACAGTGACATAAATTACCATATGACACGAAGGTGTAGCTCTCTCGGGCATCCTTGGGTTCTTAGGTTGTGAACTTGGGTTCCCGGCCTCATTTTTGGACCCCCAACTTATCCACAAATGCCCTCTTCAACTCCTACACAAGAATGTTATTTGTGTCAACCAGTAGCTGCGTATATTAAGAGGACATTAAACTGCTCGTTTTTCTTTTTCTACCACAATGTCCAGTGAAATTGTCTCATGAGAGGGAAACACAATCCATCGCGCAACCTTGAGACTAGTAGACAAATTCACTTGGTGATAGCACCCATGATACCCTCACCTTGGAGACTCGGTTGCGGATCTCCGGTTATACAATGCCAATGCACTCTACCTTTGCACCCATTATTGAACAGTGACACAACGTTTCCTCATCTGATGAAAATTTTCACTAGAGTGTGGCAAGAGGTAATAATGAATAATTTAACTTCCCGAACAATCGAAGCCATCAACTAACACACATAAATTTCGTGCAAGCGCAAAGAAAGTGATGGGGACTATGGGTTACACCTCTCCAAAGAAAACTCTCGTGTAACACATTTGCCTACTACATGTAGCCTTGAGGCTATACAATGTATTATAGCACTACATTTTCCCCCTCTCATGGACGATTTTACTGGAGTGTGGTAAGAAGTGACGCTCAATATTTTAAGCTCCTCCTATTATAGTTGGGCTAGTTGATGAAGACGAAATACTCAAAAACACAAAGAAATTGATTGGAACCTGTGAGTTCACCTTTCCCGAGAAAACATAGTCTTACACCAAACCCAACAGTAGTCAATGCCACAATTATTAACTTCAAGATGAATGATGCATGGGACATACTCCAGTCGGTAGTTACATGGTCACAAATTGTGCCTTGACACCCACTACGGGCGTACAGACTTGACATCGAACTTGTATAAAGTCGATGTTAAATACTTTATCTCTTACGTATAGTTTGAAGTCTAATGTGGAGATCGACATTGTGTTGGTTATTTTGGTGACTGATTATTAAGAAACCCTGATAGATGCTTGTTGAAAATATAGATCATTTATCATGGTGGCCGCTTTTTCTTCTTCTCATTATCTAGCACAAAGGTACACGGAAGGCAACTTGTTGGATTATTTACGTGGTGATTTTTGGTCACACAAGCCCATTTGCAGGAAGAAGAGAGCTCCTCACATCAACATTGATTGAGTGCTTGAAAGTCATCATCTCAATCAATGTTGATGTTGATCAGGATGTCACCCTCTTGCTACCTTGACCCTTCAAAGTCAATCTACAAGCCCCGACGAAAGTTTTGAAGACTCGAGACAAGTGGATTCATTGTCTGTAGAAGCATTTTGAGTCGTTTCTTAGGAAAGTAGTGAGCTTCAGTTTTCTAATGAGGTTCTTCGATTGAATGCTTGAGTTTGGAACCAGGGTGAAGTATGTGAAGGAGCTTAGTGTACAATTTCATGCAAATCTAGTATTTTTGAATCATCGTGTCTACATGTGATTATATGTTCAACATTGCTTGAACATAACTATGTTGTACAAGAGTTAACTGTGATCTTATGATTCCATATTATTATTCTTATGCATTGCTGTTAATACATTGAAAATCACCACACATGGATTTATGATATCTTGTACATGTATATGTATTCATAATCTTGTACATGGATTTTTGGGATACGAAGATGTTGAATTTAGCTGTCAATCGAATGGATGTCAGTGATAAACAAAAATGTTTAGTAATTTTATATGAACAAAAATTGAGCTTTGAGAATCTTCATCTTAAGTCATCTTAATTACACAAGGGTATGATTATTTAATCACCAAGCTTGTTCACATGTGGTGGAGGCAAGTTGGTATTTCATTAATTTAGATAACTTTGGGCCAACAATATTTCTTGCTCAAGCAAGGATATGGTTATGGTTTGATTTATTTCCAGGATGTTGATGAGCTTGTAAGATGATTTAGTTTTCGTCCTAGCCTAAGTTGATCTAGGTCTCGTGTGGCGTCTTTGTGCTTGTAAAGTGTGACATGGTTCATATGAGTTGATCATTTTTCTAATCATTAATGTTAACAAACATGTGAATGACTGCCTATAGTGAGTTTTTAAATTTATTATTAAAATAATAAATAAATAAATGAAACTTGCAAATAAGGTACACTAAATAATCCTATTACTGTCACTGGGCCACATCAATTTTCAACCCATGCTAATTTCCTTGTACAAAAGTCACGGGGGGTCACTCCATTGTCGAGTGAATACCACGTGCGAGACAATTTTGCTACCCTATATTATATGCCATAGACAATTTTAAAAATTATGATTTTTTTTCTACACATACATAACCATTGATAATATCTTTTTTATTTTTTTTTGAAATTTCTAGTCATCTTCATTTTTGTAGTAATTGTTTTAGTTCAATTTTGCGTCATTCTAGTTAGAAACGGTATGTTTTATTAAAAAAAAACAAATCATCAAATTTAGTTACCATTTTTTACTGTGTAATAGATACCGTGTATATCTACACATGAAAAAAAATTGATAAAATTTTGACCCATTTTGGTGATGTTTTTAGGAAAAAGTAGATTTTTTTGTCTCGAACGTTGTATTCTACTTGACAATGGAGTGCCCCCCCCCCCCCCCCCCCGTGACAAAAGTAAGGTGGGCCATGTTGATTGTGTTGTTTAGAAAATTAATGTGGGTGACTTTATTTATTTTGTGCTACTTTTTGACGTAAGGTGACTATTTTATTTTATGTAAGGTGTTGATCTAAAGTTTCAAGGAAGACTGAGAGGATGGACCTACATTAATTCCATCTCAACTGAAGAATTAGAGTGGCCCATGCTAATTATTTCCACACATATTAATAGGACTACATAGCGTAGTCGCACATCAATTACATGCTTGAAAAATGAAAGGCACTTGAGCACACAGATATAAGAGAATCAAAAGGATTTCTCCTTTGCACTACTTAGTGCAATCACAGGTCTGCACTTGAAACATGTGGCAAAAGAATACTTTACTTTTATCATGGAAAAGATCCCTTGTTTGTTTCTTTTCCTTGTGCTCAATCTTTTGGCATGGGAGAGGGGCACTTTTGCTAATGAATGCTTCATTTTTTTGGCATGACGTGGATCCAACAAACTGACCCTGATGAAACCTTCACAACTTTGCCAGCCTCTCAAAGGACTACATAGTGTAGTTGCTTTTTTGCCTTCTCAAAACAGCAGCCTTCTAAAAGCTCACTTATTCCAGTTGAACAGGTAAGTTTGTGTTTGGTATGAGGAAACAGGACCACAGGCTACAAACCTTATTTTTACAAGTTATTTCAGCCATTGTGAGATTTTTTCCAATTGGACGGGTGTAGTGTCTTCATTAAAGTTAAATTGATTTTGGTACAAAAATTATCAGCATGTAGAACATCCACTTCCACTCCCATTACCTAGCAATCAATTCTTGTTTGCATAGAGTATGTTGTGTCTGTAATCATTACTACAATTCTTTGGCTTTGCAGAAATCTCTCCTTAAGATTATCAGTGAAGACATGAATCATCAAGTTTCTCTACAGATAGAATCTCCACTTTGCACATCTTGCTTTTAGTTTTTACATACTTGACAAAAACTTCTCTACCCAAGGGTACACCTCTTCAAAAATGTCACGAGTTTGAATTTGCCGTGTCAACAGGCCCTCTATTCATGCTTTTTTTTCCCGATTAGCCCATTTCTCCTAGGTTATTGAACATGCAGTTAGTGGAAGATGATTAGCAAACCCAATTCAAGGCCATAGCCATTTTCCTTGTAGTTTTCAGAGTTCATATAATATCTTATTGAGTATCCACATGAAGATTCTCTTTCTTCTGAATTAACCATATAGGTCATGCCAAATGTGTTCATTATCTATTTAACCTATAATAGTTAACAAATTTTGAGCACGTAGTCCAATCTCTTTTAAACACATGTTGTATTTTTGCCTTCCGCATCTACCCCACACACCACTCAAATATAGGTGTCCAATTAAGATTAAGAAACCAAATTAGGTCCATTTAACTTGCACACTCATATGTACGTGTACACAAGGTTGTGAAAAAGTGACTGATAGGTAACAGCCGAATTGCTGCACCAGTTGAATTAGGAAAGTCAAATGCAAGTCGATCAATAAATTCCTCCTACATGAACTAATTTTGAGACATTGGCCCAATGTTTACAAACCAACAACTATACAAAAATTCGTGCACAAAGATGTACAATGATAGGGAGTGGCTCCCCTTCCCAGGTCAGCAGAAAAGCTTGCTATCTTTGGTCATCAGCAACTGAGTAACCCTGACTTGAGGCTGCAGAACCTGCGGCATGATTTTGCATAAATACTTCAATACTTCGCCAATATCGTTCTCCTCCTTGCATCCATGTGTCCATGTGCATGCCATCTGGAAACTCCACAAATGTATGTTGGGCTACCGAATGCTCTTGGGCTGCCTCAAAAAGTTGGTGCATATGTGCGGGTGGTACCATCTCGTCCAATTGGCCGGCCAGAAACAGAATTGGTGTTTTGATCTGCCATTCAGCAATAGAGTTATCCATTAAGTCTCAGGGTCAAACTCCTGGGTTGGCTAAACGGTGAGTTTAAGACCTTATGCATAAAGTGATCCAAGTTTTATTGACGCTTAAAAATCAAAATGCTAAAGAGTGGGGCTGGGCTATAAAAAAACCAGTTTCCTTGGAAAAAGGCATTGTGTGGAAAGACGAGGTCTAAGAGATTCCACCCAACTTTCAAAATTAGGCTTCACTACAATACCATAGAGGGCTCTCTATTCTGACAACAATAATGATTTTTTCCTCAAGCTTTACCATGTGTCGTTCCTACATTGATTGAAACCTATTGAATCCCGCATGGAAGCTACTGCACTAGTAAAGATGCAATAGAGAGCCCTCTTCAGTACGCTCTAGCAAGCTCTTAATAAAAAGGTCCCTCAAAGAGGGACTAAACTTCTACTTTGGTCCCTTTATGGGGGACTTTGAAGATATCTCTTATTCCTTCCTAACATGTCGTGCAAGATCAAGACCCCAGTAATATTTGAGGACAACCTCACACTATGGCCAAGGGTCGTGACCATGAAATTGTGACAACGTCTTGAAACTCATCTAAAGCTGTACCATAATAAATAAATAAAAATGAATTTTGTGTGGTCACGAACCTTCAAATTTAGTGTAAAGACACACGTAACAAGGCTCTCGACCAAATGCTATTTCATTACCATCCTATTCATGTCAACCCTTCTACACAATAAGTTATAATAAATCAAGGATTGTGAGAATTTGAAGTGCCATGGTCTCCCCTTTATGTTAGACCCAGCTCTTGGAGGTGGGCTTGACGCAAAATCCAGTAGACCATGAAACATTATCCATTACATGCTATGTCAGACTCCAAGTGGGCTTTTCATCCATTCAAACTTCCTTGGTCCCGTAGGCCCTCCAGCTCTAGTGTAAAGTGAAGTGGGACAGTCTTGGCATTCTCCACCAACAAGAGAGTTTAGATTTCATAGTCGCAGGCCTTTAAGCTCCAGTATACAGTGCCCCCTAAAATTACTTGACCACGAAGACTTCAAAGATGGGCAACAAATGGCATCCAGAATACGTAAATACAGGCCTAGCTGACTTACGTACCTGTTTGATAAGCTCAATTGTTTTCCAAGGAGACTTCACAAACCAATTCAGCAATCTGCCTTTCCCCCCAACTACAAACCTCAAGCCAGGGAGCATAACTCCAGCCATATCGAGCACAGATGTGAATGTGTTTTCCAAAATTAATCCCGCAACCTGCACCCATGTCAGATGTGCATCAGAAACTGAGGCACGCAGAGCCTGCCAAATTTGGAGGAAAAAAAGGACTTGATTGAGCCTGGGCCAATTACCACAATCATGGAGGCTAACAGAACTAAATTTTACTGTTATTTTTTTAAATAACGTCTCATGGATACAAAAACATCAATCAGTTGGAAAAGTTATTCCCATCTTCAGAATGATCATTCAAACATTTTCAGTTGATATTTATGATGAACATTTCTGCACCTTATCAGGGTTGTTCTTTGCAAGAGCTGATCCAACAGCCCCACCAAGTGACCTTCCAAAAACAACAATCCTGGTTGGATCCAGGCCTGGTCTGGACCACAGATAATCCAGTGCTGCCTGTGAATGCAAGAACCATATAAACATAATGTCAGAATTTTGCTGGAATGATTTGGGGGACTTCACAAAAGCTATATGCTTAAATTGAACAAGTCAAGACCTGCCTGGTTCATTCACTTCATAGATCATATAATGGAATTCTGTATTTCCTCTGAATTCCATATTTGTTCTAGCACCCTGGCAAAAGGAGGTCAAGATAGTATATAATATGAAAAAAACAAGGGTTGGTTTTTATGTTTAATAGTCGTTTGGCACAACAGGTGTTCGGAGGAAATACCTGAGCATCCAAAGTAAGACCTTTCTGAGAGGGGAAACCTTCACTGTCTCCATACCTACATGCCAGAACTCAAAGCAATGAAGATTAGCATAGACAAATAGATCTCGAGCCGGTTGTTGCCAAAGCACCCAAAATACATTTTGTTTTAGACACAGAGAATGTTATCATGCTACTCCATTTCTCTAGTAATGGTCTGCTTTTCTGTCCCATGAATGCTTAGAAACAACATCGTTACTCTTCCAATGAGACCTCCTCCAAGGTACAGGATTCCATCTCCAAGCAGTTTCAGATTCTGATCAATACTTATAATTGAAGAGTTATGTACATACCAGGAGTCATCTTATGTAAAGTTAGAAAATTCTTACCCGCGATAGGAAAGCATAAACACATTGCACTTCAATCGCTTGACCATGAGTTCCACAAACTGCAATCTGTGTGCTATGTCTGTTAAAAAGGATTGTTAAAGAAAGCTGCACTTTTTACTTTGAGACTTTCTCCTGACATTGGATGTACAGATATAAAAAGCTTGATGTATCCACTTCGAAAACTGGTGCAAGAAATTCAAAACCATGGATTGACAATAACTCTAGAGAGTTCAACAACCAAAGTCCATACAGATGATAATTTCTGTGATGCATCAAGCAAGTCCAAATGAACTCCTTGGAACTATGTAAAGGATACTGCCAGCATTTTCTTGGAAGAAGAGGATTGTGGGACCTGCAATGAGACAAACAAGGCAGTGTACATTAATTACATGACTTTTAACTATTTCCACAATTTGCAGACGCTCAACCAACAAGGGATCATTTTTGTGACAGGCGACACTGTCAAGGAAAAGGATATTGCAGTCATTCACAGCCTTAGAATCTGCTAATATCGAAACAAGGATATCAACCCTATACTTGCTATGATATGTCTTACAGTACAAGAAGAAGAGGAAGAGCAACAGAGCAACAGCTTTTTACCCGAATGCACCTATGCATGTTGCATGCATGCAGTGTATGATGTTCAATTAATCCTTCAGGCATTGCCTCCTTTTCACAGCAGTGATTAACTTCTTACAGCCACTATGAGGAGGGTAAGCTTGCTAATGTCATCATATATTAAATACTGAAGGCTCCTAAGTTCCTTACAGGAAATATCTGTGGAATGTGCTCAAAAACCACTGTATAACCGTGAACCCTGAGCTATAACTTACAGCTTAGCAGGTTTGTAAATTACCAGTATCAATCGCTCAAAAATAAGTCATCTTTGATCTTTAGAGAGCAAACCCCTACCCACCCTTGAAGATCAAGTGAGTGAGGGCTTTAAGGATTGTCTTTCTCTCTCTCAATAATCAGTCGTCAATGAAGTTTTATGATATATATATACAGATATATACATGGACTTTATGGATGGTGGATGAGCATGTGGCTTCGGCCCAAAAGGTTTGAAAGCCGATTATTAAGGGTTGCTCTAACCCTTGAATCCTGACTTATAATTCTCAGTTTGCAGGTTTTTCATTCACATTACGAACGCTCAAAAACAAGTCATTTTTGTAGTATAAACACACACCTCTGCAGTCTGGTGATGCTTCAATGTACCAACTGTGCAGGCGCACGCCATCTGCAGCTGTGAGCCATATATCTTCGTAGCGCAGGTAAAGGCGTGCCGGAGTGATTGGGTAGCCTCTCTTCATTCCAGGAATGACAGGCACGTATACAAGTTTTTCCTGAAAAGCAACCAACAGGGCTACACTTGCACATGCAAGACCCCCCACTCCATATACCATGCCATTCAGCCAATTTCCCATTTTGCTTGTCCCAGCTCACCAGACAATATTTCTCACATGTAGAATCCTGCATAAAGTATGGCAAGGTTTCAGTCGACTACAATGGTCTCATCTAAGTACAGTTCTCTTTGCTGTGAATCTACAACCTGCTCTTCTACGCTACAAAAATGGCTTGGTATCTTAATCCGGTATTGCCACTTCATGTGCATTCAGTAATAACAATCTTGTTGCACTAACATTCCCATCTCACCAGACAATAAATCTCAGCTACAGGATCCTGCATAAAGTATGGTAGGGTTTCAGTCGACTACGATGTTCCAACTAAGCGCATTTCTTTTTGCAGTGAATCTACAAGCTGCTCTCCTATGCTAACATAATGACAAGGTATGTCAATCCAATAATGCCATTTTCATGTGCATTCAGTAATATCAATCCTGTTGCAATAACAATCTCAGATCAGCGGATAATATTTATCAGCTACAGGATCCTTGCATAAAGTATGGTAGGGTTTTAGTCAACGACGATGTTTCATCGAAGTGCATGTTCTTTTGATGCGAATCTACAACCTGTTCATCTATGCATTGCCGCTTTCATGTGCTTTCAGTAGTAACAATCCTGTTAATGTATCCTGCGTTGGCCGAGCTTAGTCAAATTTCTCACTGCAGTCCATATTGATGATTGCCATTTTATCTCTGCTTCCATCCATAGCAAGGAAGCAAATTTGCCACATCGAAAACCTTATCGTCAAACAAGCACCAAACGTGGTCTACAAATCCTTTGCCAAAATGTGAGCTGAATACCTATCAACCTACTTGTCTCTCCGCACCAAACCATAACTTGAAGCCAGCTACCTCCAACTTCAATAGACAACATTTCATTGTCATTTCCATAAATTGCAGAAGTTAGCAATGTCGTGATTCTCAAATCGACCAATAGTCCTTATTTCAGATGGTCGAACCAATCCCCGATCGTTTCGTAACTTGATGATTCTTGTCAGGAACTTAAAAACAAAATTCGAGCTAAGCCCTACCTTGAATTTTTATCTGTGTCCTCCAGATTCACAATACAATGTTAAGAAGTTCCGGCCAAAGCAACGACATGGGCGTGGTCCGCTGCGTCTTATTATTCTCCGCAAATGCGAGTCTATATGTCCTGACACCTAAGAGAATCGAATCGGAGTACAACTTCGAGTTTGAAACCCTAACCCTAAAACCAAGGCGACAAAGAAGGGAGCACATTCAAGCATGCTCCCATGATAACGAGTCCAACAATACTTTGAATGGCCTTATTGAGAATTTGAGAATAATTTTTGAATTTGAATGTGGTAGCCTAGTAATTTGAACCAAGCACGACCCCGTGCGCGGAAGCAAATGCATTTATTAGGAGCCTCTTGTTGTATTGTTCTTCGGTAAGGGGAAAAAAAAAACAAAACAATAAATAAATAAAAAATAAAAATGGCACTTCACAGCTTTTATCGGCCAAGGGATGAAAGATCAAAGTAGACCATGTCTTTTGTGTTTCATATTGTTTTTTTGTCTTTATTTATTTTCATAACATTACTTGGATCATATAATCGATTTTAATTTATATACAAAAAATTGTGGGGTGGGCCCAGATCCGATGGCCCTCACAAACAGTCCAATCACACATGCAGACATGCATGAGTGGACTAACCATTAGACGGTGATGGGGACATGGATGGGGACAGTTGTTGTCGTCCGACAAAAACATGCACGACATGGGTGAAAGTCTAGGTACCAAGGGACCAGGGGTAAGGGTGGGCGTTAGGGGGCTACGGGTGTTGGGTACTAGGGGTCAGGGACTATAACTTGGGTGGGATTTGTTTTGTTTTCTAGTTTCTTATTTTAGAAAAACTTTTTCATGATAAATATCAATTTAAATTTAAGTTAGATCAAACCTTATCATGAGAAATTGTCATGAGAAATTGTACTCATTGACTCTTTTCAATTTTGAGCTTTCAAAAGATCGATGATAAATTCTATGTTGTATTTGTACACTTTTAAAAAAAAACAAAAATAAAAACAACTTCGAGTGTTTTAAGAACTTTTTAGTTTTTTACATGCTCCATGATATATTGTACTCAAGATGTGGACATGGTTCTACACGATTTTTGGTAGAACCTTTAACTATGTTGCATCTTTCCTACCGACCTTTATACCCACCATGTATGTAGCATGTCATCTATCATACATGGGTGAGCATGCACAAGCCAAGCTAGAAGATTTATGTAGAGAGATGCATGTATTGGGACAAATTTTCAAAGCGTTTGGATCATATATGACATCGGGAGAGACTATCAAGAGTCAAACTTTTTACATCAATTACTGGATGTACCTTAAAATGTCCTACTTATAAGGCAACATGATGAATCCATCCTCCATGAATTTACAATACATGAGTTAAACTTGACATTTTGAATTTTCATATTTGTATTTTGTGTGAAATTTTTCATGGAGGGTTTAAAAACGGACGAATTTGAAAGCGTGGAGATTCAAATACCAAGAAATTTGCCACTTGAACAATTATAGTTCCACTCTAATGATTCAGGCCCTCCCTTGGGGCATCTGTTTTGCGTGAGGTAAAGGTCCCGTTACTTGGGCCTTACCTATTACATCTTCATTCCATAGTTTAGTAGACCCCATATGATCTCCTCGTGCGCCAATTGCATGTGAAGCAACAACCTCAATGTCAACCCCAAAAAACCACAACAATTTTGAGGGTGGGTTGAGGAAACAAGAGTCAAAAGGTACACTAAATATGATATTTAGTGTCACCAATTCCAAATGTTGTGCTCAATACTAATTGTAAACCACGGTATAGTGTCACCAACACTAAATGTTAACCCAACATTATTTGTCATTCCTTGTAAAAATTTTAGGGGATTATAGATTTACAGTGTTACAATTACTCTCACTTACCAAGTGATTTTTCATCCCAATTTCAGTAATCCATGACAATATTTCATCACAAGTTGCTGACAAGAGAAGGTAGGGTTTTGGCCAATGGATGAACTCATCCATCATCCATGACAATATTTGGTCACTTATTCCTAAGAAGTGTCATCCGAAAAGTTGCTGTAGTGACATAAAAATACCATAGAATACACTAAATATCTTATTTAGTGTAGTTATCATATCATTGTGTAAATTGTGTGATATTGCTGTAAGCATGAGGATCTAGAGTCCAATTGCAACCATCATCTTGGTTTTGTTGGTAACTTGTAATCTGTCATCCTCAATCTACGAAGGCACCATTCATAATCTTGGTTTGTGGGGAATGTTTTTAAGGCTTGCTGCTTAATAGCGAAGGTTGCACACAAGGGCCAATGCGACAATCATGAAGTTTAGGAATTCAAAGTTGGTAATAGAGAATAAGAATGGCATGCCTGACTAGGCATCACTTGCCATAAGGGGTTTTAATGTGAGATTTTGATTTTTTCTTAAAGAAGACACTAGAAGTGAAAGAGAAACAATCTCCTAATGGTTGTCAGTACATCCTACCCATGGAAGCAGCAGGGAAGAAGCGCCACTTGCAGGTGAACTTGAACCGACATGTGGATAGTTGTTTACCCATACTGAGCAAGGAAAACAACACCCAAGAAGGTTAGGCAGAAATAGAAGAGTAGTACACGCTCATAAAAGAGCATCCTTCTTCAATATGACTTCTCCTTTGCATTAGTGCAATCACAGGTGTGCACTTGAGCCTGTGCCCAGGGCATGCATTTTACCCTTGTTTTTTTTTCCATTCTGCAAAATCTTGTTGGGATGCGGAAGGCATTATATTATTGGTAATGAAATGAATCAAGTTTTGGTAGGGCACCATATTTGGGCGTGAAGAATCTGGAGCATTGCAAATCACAGGAAATGGAATGGGCAATCAGAAGTCCAGACAGGACACTGAAGGCGAAAGGAAAGGAAAGCAAAACATGACCAGTACGAAGACTTGAGAACAAAGGCTGGCTGCTGCGGCCAATGATGTAATGAGATATTACAGCGACAAGGGAGGGCGGGAGGAGACAACCAGATAACTGGAAGCAGCAGCAGAGTATCCCTGGAGTGGACTTGGCAGAAATTGCTTGTAAGCAAGCAAGCATTCCTCTCCAAAGTGGAATACGGTAAATGCACGCTATAGAAAGAGTGGGGTGTGTACTAGGTCTCACTCAACCTCAAAGACATGGCCACAATTGAGCCAACAACTAACTAATAGATAAACTGGCAAGTAATGCTCAATTATGCATCACAGAATTGCCCTGACCTCCATCTTCACTTTTACTAGAGACTGACTACCAGGAACTGGAGGTGACCAAAGGGATACAGGAGGGAGGAGAGAGGGTAACATTAACATAGGGTTTCTGATACTGGGAGCCCCGGGTAGCAGCATTGCTTGTGGAGCTGTTCGGACCAGTTGCAAAGCCAGTTGCTCCCTGGCTACGTGACAAGAGAGGGGGGAAATCCTCTTCCTGCATCTGGTACGCCCGCCGCATGCCCCTGTCAGCAGCCATACACCTTAGCATGTTAAAGCAAAGCTGACCTACAGAGCAGGTGGGATTTTGCTCCTCCAGCAGGTCCACGGGTACCTCCAGAGTTCTGCGACAAACCTAGATTGCTCATCCCAAACCAGAAACCCACGCCAAATACTGGCAAATCAACCTGCCCAAACAAAGCCCCCTACACAAATCCAACGAGTATGGAGAAAACCCACCAAAAGGACAAGGATCTTCTACCATCAGGATGTGAATAAAAGATGGACACCTAAAGAAGGGAGAAATGGCGTTGAAGATGTTAGTAGGAAGGAATATTTGAAGAGTGAGACAAGTGAAAGAACACATTCTACATGAACTAGAAAACGTAGGAATTGCAGAGCTCATTCACAAAAGGGAAATGCATATGACAGCAGGTTTGCATTGGTAACCAAACATGCAGTGGGAAGATGTAAGCTGCAGAGACATGGAGGTCACAGCCATTCAAAGGCAACAGACTGAATACAAGTTGCATTGGTCAGAGCGCAATCTGGACATTTTAGTCTTAGATATAGAAGTGCTCAAATACTATAGCAAATGCCATTGAATATGTGTAAGTTGCCACAGTTTGTAGCAGTGGAAACCATGATCAAGGAACAGATACTCGTATGCAACATGCTAATAAATCCACCTACAAATGAAATAACAGAATCCAGTTACAGGGAAAACTTTCTAGGTGATTCCCTACACAGCAGATCAGACATTTATAACAAGACTAACCAACACAAACAATCCTAGATGTCTTAGCTGGTGAACCTACATGCATGTAAGTTGACATTTTGCCATCCTCCTACTCGCTTGACAGTATTAAGTATGAAAATAAGAACAGATCAAAGACTCAAAAAATCAGACCAATTTCTTGTGATACTTGCAGATGCACCCAATTTCTGCATCCTGTAGATTCAGCCAAGTATTCAATCATGGCCACTTCAGCTGCACCTGCATAATTGATCATATGCAGTATCCCCTTTTCAAGGAATCATGATCTTTTCCAAGCTGGTCAATGAAGGTTCTCCAAGGAGAATCCACTGGCAATATCAAAAAGCCATCTCCATACAAACAAAATAGTAACTCTACACTTCGCAAACAGGACAGCATATAAGAAAGTTATATATAGAATGAACCTTGTACAGACTGGTTCTTCACACCATTGAGCTCAAAGAACCTCATGTTTGGACATTAGAAATGACAACATACATGTGAAAGATATGAAAATGATGTGAAAATTTTAGTACTGTCAAACGTATGAAGTTAAGGAACAGTAACATTTCCAAGCAGAAAACAGCCCACTTATACACCAACCAAATCTATACTCCTGCCTCATAACAAAATAAACTAGAATGACTTTTGAGTGCTTTCATATTCATATAAAGGCAGGGAATGATTCAATTCATACATATTAAACAATGAGACATGAGAACTAAAGATTCAAAAGATTTTGTAAAGGTCAGGACAGTCGTTTTCAAGAGCCTCAACGATTACAAATAAGACCAAACATTCTGCTGAAGTAGAATGGCAAAGTTTTACAAAGCGATCTCACTTGCTGGATTGCAAAACCCAAGATTTCAATTGGTACATTCTTACCCTATCCTACTGCTATACACACTTCTAGGCTAGTGGATTGAACCCTACCTTTGGTGAGGAGATGATGGCTGCTGTGACCTCTCTCCTGATGGAGAAGATAATCCAGAAGAACCTGGAGGCCCAGGCACAAACACCTGCTCTTGAGATGTTCGCCCACCAGACATTTGACCTCCCAGACCAGCCCCAAATGGGACTGGTCCCAATGACCCGAACTCTAAGGACTGCTGCTGCGCTCTCGTGTTGTTTCGCTCACGGTCAGAAGCAGAGCTTTTTGGGTCACTCGTCACAGTTCCAACGCCTGAAGCTGAGGATTGCCCTCGGTGCTCCTGCTTGCTCTGCTGCCCTCGCCCTGCAGAAATATTTACAAAATTAGATATATCGAAGAGACGCCTGATAGTGACCAGGGTTGATGTTTCCAAGAAAGCACACATCAGACTAATAAGTGCAGGGAAAAAAGAAATCACAAAATCAAAACTAAGGAGTACAATGCCTGGTGTAACCAGATAAAAACACCCTCCTTGAAAATATGAGGGCCACTTGGTGTATTGAAGGGGATGCCTGATGAAGGATCAGGTTGAAACTAACAATGATTGAAACATTTTGTTTGGATCTCAGTATACACAGACAAACAAGTGCATAAAGTTTGGAGATCCACCTAGCCCTACACCCCTGTAACGAGATCCATGGGCCGAATTAGCTCCTTCACGGTCATTTGTCCGTTCAGTCCGCTCCTGTTGGCTGTAGGCTCCATGCTGACTACCTCCCCTTCCACCTCCAGGAGCCTGTCTCTCTCGGTTGTAATAAGTGTGCCTCTGAGGAGAGAATAATCAAGCTCAAATAAGAAGTCATTAGAATTTATCATTCATGAAAGAAAAAAATCGTCTAACACATTCATAATGACTGAATTTATTTTTTTGCTGACAGTGAAGAAATCCAACAGAAAGAAAGGGAGGTCCCCCCAGATACCAAGTTTAGCTACAAGTAACAGCTGCTGTCACTGAAAAGTTCCAAGACAAGCTTCTCCTATTCGGAGATAACAATTTAAATCAGAACTATGGTTTAAGTGCAGCCTGAGCCACCTGGCAAGATATGTTGATCACATGTAACTGGCCATGGTATCAATGTTCCAACACAAGACATCAAATTCTGCCCAACTGAGTAACCTTTGGAGGACATAAAAATGGAATGGTTTTCAAGAGAGCCATATTTGAGCAATAAGAGACTAGAGCAGGCAGTTATTCTTACCGGGTTGGGCAAGTAGGTGCCTGTGCCGCCCCGAGGCTTAGGGGATGTTTCCTCATTCCCATAACTAGCAAAACCCCGTGGTGGATAGTTCCCACCGCCCATCCGACTAGGGGAGTGCAATGAGGGTGCCAAGCCCCCAAGCGGATGTAACATATTCATACCCATATGTGGAAGTATATTTCCATTTAGCCTGCCTGAACCCTCCCAGTACCGAGGCCCTTGGAAGTACTTGGCTTGATGGTAATGCATAGGACTAGCCATGGGAGGATTACATGACCGCAAGAGATGGTACCTATGATAATCAAGGTCACCAATCAATATATCTGGTGGGGAGTTGAGCTCTATGCCTTCACTAGCTCTGTCCACATTTGTGGTTTCGACTTTGCTGCCTGAGCTAATCGCAATTCCAGCTGCTGTCAGTCTCTCACCAACACCCATACCCACCTGCATTTACATATCTCTCATTTTAATAAAATACAGACAAACCAAACAAGAGAGAAATACTTTCACGGTTATGTATCTACTGTGCAATATGTGCAATGTATATACAAGCACAAGATACTGACTTAAAACCTTGCACTGAAGTTGACCTGTGATGCATACTAACCTGTGCAATGTTCCTTCCTCGAGAATCGTCAGAAACCTGAGAACTCAAGGTGTCCATACCACTATCCATAAAACCGTTGGAATGAAGAGTCACCATGGAATCTGTGCTGGGAGGCTGGAGGTAAAATGCTGGAAAAGAAGGATACAGAGGGAGGTAAAATTGTTGAGGGTAGTATGTTGGAGGCATGGAAGCAGTTTCCATTGAACGATTTCGAGGAGAGGGGCCAACTGACATGGAACCAAAGTCCGAAACCGGTGCACGCAACGAGCTGGAAGGGCCCATAGGAACTCCAACTGAAGTAGGTAACATCATCTGTGTTGTGGGAGAAGGAGCTGAATCTGTTCCAACAGTTGTTCGGTGGTTTGGAGGCAGCTGGAGAGTTTGGTAAGGCATCCCTAGAGGTGCATCTGACTTCCCTGAGGAGACTGACACATTTTGAATGTGAGGAAGAGAAGTAGACGTTAAATTGGGGTGTGTAAGAACTGACTTAGATACTGGTGCAACCTGAGCAACCTGAGCAACTGCCTGCATTCCTGTAACTGGAAGCTCGTCAATGGTGGGATGACCCTGCCAATGAAGAGGACTCTCAGCAGGATTACCATCTCCACCTCGTACAACGTCCATTGAATCATCACTGCTACCTACTTTTGCCTTGCTAGAGACCCGTTTCTCTTTTGCAGTTTTCAAAGGCTTCCCTACTGAAGCTTTCACTTCTGCTCCATTCTGATAGTTTTCTCTGCTCCTCAAATTTGAACCCGCAGATTCTGCCTCCTCTTGACGCTGACTAGGACCATCCATCTGCCTACCATCATCGATAGATGAATGCGATGCAGACTCATTATCAAGACATGTCTCAATTGCATGTTCAACACCATATAGTACTGGTTTTGTCTGCATCATGGATGGTGGCAGAAAAAAAGGACTTGGAGATCCTGCAGAGAGTTGTGACCCCCCAAGGGGAAACGAGCGTTCTGGTATTTGCAATGGTGGTAAGGAATGACCTCCTGAAGAAGCACTGGTGCTAACAACAGGCCTGTGCTGTTGTTGCGTTTGTTCCTAAGCACAACAATAACAACAGAATCAGGATTCACATTGCTGAATATCAACATAAAATCTATTTTTGTGCTGATTGAATGATTCACAAACTAAAAGAACATATTCATCTCAGAAAATTGGAAACCTCCTTCAGAACAAGAACAAAATTTAAACAATCATCTTCCAAAAAGGTGACAGCAACAGCCTATTGGCGTCTTTAACAGGAGACTCCATCAAAGAGAGTTGCACAAGGGCAAAAATGTATGAACTTCTAGTGCAACTCAGTTGATCACCTACATAAACCACAACATATCCTTCGACAAATATCACAGTATCTGGACTAAAAGGCTTCCAGTACTGACATGACCCAAGCACAGGTTAAAACTCACCTCGAGGGATGATGACCACCACAAAGGATCCCGTTGCTCCTCCCCATGAGAGGCGGGAAAAGGTGACATACGACTGCCTGTAGTGTCTCCTAAATGTGCCATAGGAATCATATAAGGTGGTGGCAGAGGGGGAGGCACTGGGCCTCGACGTATATTCAAAAATGGAGCTGTCCGTGCGCCAAGACCAAGAGTAGACTCTCCCATTGAAGCACTAGGATGAGTTGAATGCAAACTTAATGGAGGAGGGGGAGGCCCTGCTAGATTCAATGTTTGAATGGACATAGAAGACGACCCAGGCTTTGAAACACCCAGGTGTATTTGACCCTGGTGGCCATATGAAGGCAATTGCATGAAGGGAGGTAATTGTGTGGAAGAATGTGGCAGATGTAGCATACTTTGACTACCTTGGTCCTGACTAATTCCTTGATAAGAAGAATCAATGGAGGGAATAGGTTCTGACTGACTGCCTATCCGTTTACTATGAGACGTCGTCTCTTCCTCAACTACCAATGTTGCATCACTCTTTCTTCCAGATGTGGACAAATCCCTGCTATCACCTGAGCTGATCCTGCTATTGAGGTTCCCTTGGTTCAGTTTCGTTGTAACTTCTCCAGAAAACCCTGGTGGTCCACCCACGTAGTGATTTGTATAGTTGATATTTGATGCCGCAGCATTTCTACTTTGTGAAACCCCTTTTCCTGCTGGATCATCTATTGAGAGTGGCCATGCTGATTCTTGGCTAGGCTCTGTTGCTTGATATTCACCACCCATGGAGTCCTTAAGAACTGCATGTTCATGTCCATCACTAGACCTGCAGGAAGTGATATGCCTATGTAAGGAATATCAGTGATCAATTTGGTTCAAAAAGCTCATATAGAACAAATTTGTGCATGTGGGGTATAAATGAGCAACATACCTGCGATTACCAGCAGTAGTTTTCTCAGGACCTCCCTGCAAAGGTTCATAACTAGGCCCTCTGTTTGACAACCTAACCTTCTCTCCTTCCTGGTTCGTATACCCCCCTTTCACGTCAGCTGGTCTCCACTGCGCTTCAGCACCCACGACATTCACATTGCCAAGCGCCGACCAGGTTGTCCCAGCATCTGTTCCAGTATTGTTCTCTTGTTTTTTGTCCGAAGAAGAGTAGACAGCATTGATTGTGCTTCCACTACCTTTGGAATAGGAAGTATCACTCATTGTTGTAGGGGCCCGTATCCACATTGTGGGATCATTGAGAGTTCCAGTCATGTAGCTCACCCAATCAGACGGATCCATTCCACTTTGTGGTCTTGGAGTATACATTTGTGCAGGCCAAGCTCCATACTGAAACTGTGGCCTTGCAGCTTCAGCTATGTAGGTTTCAGCTGCCCCAGGATACCGAGCAACTTCTCCATTTTCTTGTCTCTGTCCTGAAGACACTTTCTCCTTTGTGGGAACACTTCCACCTCCTGTGCTGGCCTTTTGAGATCCTCGTGAGGGGCTAGCAGTATCAGGTCGTCCACCACTGTGATACCGCTTGAGACTTGTAAACGTACACGGAAAGAAAAGCTTAAATTCTGCACTAATGTCATCCTTTGCCAGGACTTCCTTAAGCTTTTTTGCTCCATATCCAAATGCCAATCGTATCCTTCCAAAATTCCCTGGATATCCAGAATCAAGGGAATTGTTTTGCATGACTTGCCTCAGTATTCAGATTTTCAAACTTGCATAATACAGGAGAATACCTGAGGAAGGATCCGAGGAAATTACAAAAAGGAAAACAGGCCAAGACAAAACAGTAGTGAAGTGGAGAACACAGGATACATTAGTAAAGAAGGAAACAGTAAACTCACCCTTGCTGACACTGCGGCCAAGATTGTTGGTTTCCCGAATAGGATCAAGAACATTCAGAAACTTTGCTTGAAAAGCCCGTACTTGGTTACTATCTTGACCAAGTGGATTGATTGAATAAGTCGCACTGCATTCTTCAAGAAACTCCTTTGTTAGCAATAAATTTCCTCCATCCTTCCGAGGAGGTTCTGCTCCATCAACTGAAAAATACAGGAAAAACAAGAAATATATGTGGGTGAAGTTTTAGAAAACCAGCTGACGCACAGCAAGATGACATTCAGCAAGTCTATTCTGAGAGCAAAAAATATATAAAATAATGGTTTTGAAAATACAAATCTTGGTGACTACAAAATCCCAAAAAAAAGAGCTGGCCTGAACTAGAACAGCAATTAGGAACAACCTGTGCCCATAGATAACACTATCCCAAACCTGTAAATTGTTAGAAGTCATTATCTAACACATTCCTTGCAGAATAACAAACACTAGACATGTCCACAGTTTGACCCACAACATCCATCAGATACTAAACTGAAAAAATGGGAGTCCTTTTACAGGAGATAAATATTATCCTTCCAGAGACAGATTAAAGTAGAAATCAAGTACGGCAGCCACTGCTTACCAGCAGCTGTAACTGCAAGGACCTCAAGAGGTACCGGACCCCAAAGGGTGACACAATACTTGTCCCAGTCAAAATTGCTGAAATATTGCAGGAAGGTGTAGAGCACCTGCATTCAACCAAACAGAAACTAGTAAGAGAATATTTATTTTTTACATTCTCCTCTGCTAACAACCTCACTCCGTACCATTCAGCCCTCAGTTTCATGTATGACATTTGTCGTTATAACTACTACTTATAGATTTCCTATACAGTAGAGGTTGAAAGAAGCTTCGCATAATTGAACAAGTAGCCAAAGAAATCAAGGAGTAATATTGGACACATAGGTGACATTGCAAGTTGAAAACAACACATACTTCCAAGAATAGACCAGACCACATGTAGCTGATGTGCAATGATTCATATTACTTTGAATTCAACTATGAGTTTGTGATCACCGACCAAGACCAGGACAGTGCAGATAAATCCCGTAACTTGAACTCCAATAATTCAGAGTACTAACCTCCAATGGTCCCCGCAATGAGGCATGAAAGACATGGAAAATGTAGAGGACCAGGGTCTCCAAAGCAAAGGTGGAAATAAGGCCATGGTGGGCGCCTAGTATGCGGCTTTCATAATAGCACCAAGCTTTTACAAGAATGATGCTACGTTTGAATAGATGTTTCTGGCCTATTAACCTGTCCACCTGCACCCCAAGCCCCCATGCAATGTTCAATCCATCATCATGTACTTGCAGACTCCTGATGAAGAATCATGTAAAAAGTGACCAAAGTTACATGTGAAAATCAATCGCCATTGACAAGGTACAGATACAGTAGTTTCATGGGAGAGCTGACAACTACATCCTCCCACAGCAATCAGTTTTGTTTTGGGTGAAGTGTAATTGTCAACAAAGTGTCGATATCCAGTCTATTGCACCAGCCATGTCACTGAAATGACAAATTTTAGTATCATGAGAGCCAGAGTTCAACAACTGAAGTGGTCCTACATACCTCCTCAAGGAAGCAGAGAGTGCATAGTCCTCCAGTCTGATTGAATGATATATCCACTACAATATTTTCCACTAAGCACTTGATAATCTTGACCTGTAAGACATGACAAAGGATTGGTCCTGAGTTCAATGAAAGTAGGGGTACACATTGGAGCTGAAAAGTAGGAAAAAAATAGGAAAAAAGAGCAGGTATACTACTTGTTGATATAATAGGATAGAAATATTACACCATGAAATACCTTGATTGTAACATCAATCCTGACCATATGTTTCTTCAAACATAGATAAACAATGCAAAGAAAATCTCATTGAAATCTCACATCTGCATGTATATATTGAACTTCTTTAACTCGAAATTCAGCATCAGCATTCTGCTCTTCCTTCTTAAGAATATTGTGAAGATCTGCTGCCCATGTCTCTTTCAACTCGGTGTTGAAGCTGAGGGCTGTCAAATCAATGTCACCATCTGGGAGATATGTCTTGAGTGGCACCGACCCAAACGCAACTACCTATCACCATATAACACCACCTTATTATATCGATAGAAAAAAGCATGACTTTCATTCAACAGATGGAACAGTGGAGACAAGTCAACCCAAGATACTTAACTCGACCTTTTAACAGACATGAACTTACAAAAGCAGAAATGCATATAAATGCCTCAGAAGGTCATTGACAGGTTGAGGGGATATATCTCACACCACCTCTTACCAGTTCGTGCATTATTTCAAAAGCATGAGCTCCAGCATATCAGAATGTAAGTTTGGATGTAAAAATGGGACACTTGCCTCTCATACTTAGCATTTGGTGAATGGAACTTAGGACAATAGTTGATCGTTGCATGTAGAATCCAAGTCAAATAAAAAAAAAATCTCACCCAATACCAAACCACTTCCTTGAAAAAACAATGATTACAACCACTTTCTAATGCGGTTGGGGTGAGGGGGATAGACATGCCTTACTGCTCCCCCACCACAAAGAAACATCTGACAAATGCCCTAAATGTACAGTACAGTTAGTACACCCAGAATATGTGTCTCCTTAAGGACTCAAGAATTCAAGAAAGAATTTTCTTTCCACCTATCCACACCCTGGACTAGTGATGAAGTCAGCCTTCGTTTCCAATAAATAGCATCCTCAAGCATTGTCTGTACTTGACTGTATATTACCCTCTACAGTTGAACAAACCAATACATCCAGATCACACATGTTTCAAAGCAAACTTGCTTCTACTTTTGACATCAAGCAGGTATGTGTCATGCTCCGGACAAGTAACAAGTCCTGCTCCCCAAACATCTTCAACCGGTTCCTCCACTTTCCAATTCCAGAAATTATTCTGAAGCTCAATATTTATCTCCAGTTCCCTTTCAAACCCAAAGTCTTATGGAAACAGGAACTGCAACACGGTCCTTTAGGTCTGACCTGTGGATCACTCCTAAGTTCAAAATGTTGCAGAAGTCCCTAATCTAGATTGAGTAACTAAGTAAGCTCAAAGTTATTCTCATTGGATGTTTGCTATGCCCACAACAAGAAATATATCCCACCTTGACAAAAGCATGAGACTACCCTCTGTACTGCAGAGATAATAAATGAAGATTGACTTCATTCACCTTGTCGTGTCTCCTTTCTTCTCGAAATACCACATCCAGATTGTTTTTAGGCTGTAATTTAATAACACGCAGATGTACGTACAAAACAAAAGAAGAAAACAAGAAAGCACAGGAATAAGGAGTTGGTAATGTTACAAATCATACAGGCAGAACCTGCAATTAGTCCTCCTTGACCAAATCCAAAACACAACTTACAACTCACAACGCTTTGGAAAATGTCAACATTGAGCAGTCACATTTGCAAGCACAATATCAGTACACACTGAAAGGTGTTGCAAGAATGAGAATACTGAGGATTCAGATTAGCCACTAGAAAAGGCCTGCATTCAGTGTTGGTGTAGGGAGTGACCTGGCAATCTCTTAAGGTAGAGCATTTCTTAATGAGGCGCTGGACAAAGTCAACAACAGCTTGTCTTCTTTCCTCTGATGGCTGGATAGGCTGAATAGATGTAATGAGTTCAGCAGTCTGGTCTTCAGCCTTGGCCCACCAATCATCATCCTTTGAGACAGAGGAGATATATGCAGAAGCAAAGGAGGAGGCACCGTCAGCAGTGAGGCCGCTTGGCTGTGGCCAGTTTTCAGGATAGTCCATGCGAACCACTGCCTCTCTCGGCGCTCGCTCTCTCCTCGTTCTGATACCCCCCCCCCCTCCCTCCCTCAAGCCTTTCTAAGCCACATTCCTGTGACCTCCATATCACAGTATATGGGGAATTCCTGACCAAAATCACCTTCCCAACGACCTTTCAAGTCATCAGCTTCCCCTAGGTTTGTTTGTTTGAGGAGTCTTTGGCATCCACAGCAGTTTCAGAACCAGAGAGCAATAATAAAGTCTAATGCAGACCTTTATAAATGTGACACTTGAAACTACGTGGTTTATTTTACAATATAGAAGTATCTGCACACAGCTCCAGTCCGCCGCTAGTCCACAACATGTACAGGTGACACACTCTTGACTGGTCTGCAGAACAGCACCGCAAATCTTAGCAGACCAAAAACTTCTTGCGAAAAGGCCATGTTAACAAAGACATAAGACTAATTAGATTCATTCTCATTGATTCTCATTGAGATGACCTTGCTATCCATTGTCCTTTGGACAAATACAATAATACTATAACAGATAAACCAAAAACCTCTGATAAGCCCTGAAAGACAAGACCATAAAGATCATATTCATCAATTATATGACCAGTAAGTGCACAAGTATACAACTATGTCATTTAAGCAGCATACACAATTCAACGCATTGCCCACTGGTGAGGAGAGATGGGACATAAGGCGAATGTTTTGATCAATTGATTTGGTACAGTAGCTCTACCAACAAAACTGCAAAAAAAAATGCGCCCATAAACTCCCACTTGGACCTTGAAAGTTGAAGTCAGACACTGTGCTCCCTACAGGTCAACCTAGATACATCATACCAGACACTTCTCAAGATTACATAAATCTCATAAAAGAGGATTGCACTAACTATTGTTCACATTCATCTATGGCTACAATTAGCACGCAGACCACTCAAAGACTGAAGCTGTGACTAAAAGACAGCAGAATAGGTTTTAAGAACATCATTGCTGGAAAGGGAGGTGTCATCGGATGCAACAATTGACATGAAGAATCACTTCTATCCAGATCCATTGCCAATACATGTACTTGACGAATAATATTCATAGTTCGCTGCATTTGCTAAGCACTCCCACCAATATTTGCTTGAAGCATGGCATGTGTGCTGGGGACTGATGAGCCATTTAAACCAAAAAAACATTAATTCTCCATCACTGATCCTCTCAAAAAAAACAGCAAATGACATGGTACAAAGAAAACATCCAAACCAGACTCGTTGAAGGCTCCAAATTACTCTGACAACACAAAATCCAACTTGACTGGCATATAGGGTCATGAGTATTCATGAAAGCCATGCACGATGTTTGTCCTTCTAGAGTAGATTATGGGGTTTGAAACCCCTAATCACATGCACACCAGTCCTGACCACAATGATGATAATAAACTTCTGTCTTTTGATGCTGGAAAGCAAGTCAGGAAGCCCAAAGACAGGATAAGCAACCACTGCTGCACCTAGATTCTCTTGCAGACATAGCATTGCCGCACTATTTTGCCATCCTGCAAGGTTCGACCAGGTTGTGGAATTCGGCACTCAATCATCAGCACTGACGCTGCAATGATAGGAAATGACCTCAAATGCCGGTAATAAACATTGTATCTGTTTCCAGATGCGTGAGTCCTGAACCAAATGACTGGGGCCAATTCACACATTCTAAAATTTAACGGAATGCATCTCAGGAGAACAACAACTGAGATCTTCTAGTATAAAGACAGGTTACATATGTCTCCATGAAAGGACGAGCTCTGAGAACATCCATACCACTCACGAGACACCATTATACGCACTCCCTGTATCCATTTGCATCTCTCCAACTCTATATATTGACATCCTGCCTACAATGCATTTGCAGGTTGATATATAAATACTGAGGCTAGAATCCAGAAACTCATCATTACCATTATGGCTCCTACATCTAATAATGGCCACAGGTAACAAAAACAGCAAACGAACCTCAATATACAGAAACCCTAACAAGGTTCATTCCTAAATTTCTGCACAACTGATCATAGTGCACCATTGACCACTCCTTCTGGCCTTTCAAATTCACACACATACTTCAAACTCTAGCCAATTTCCCCCCCTCATTCAATTGCATCGACTTCTTCATTTCCGTTTCCATTTCCCACTCTCAAGCTCTTCTTTCTTTCCTAAGCCTCACGTCAGAATCCCATACCCTAGACTCCTCCGCGATTGTCACTCTCTACACCTCCACCTCTGTTAGAATTTCAAACACCACTTACCTAATTCCAAGCAAACAAAACAGCAACAAAAAAACAGCAGCAACACCTCCACCACGCCTCTATCTTCGCCATTAGGTCCGACGCATTTCAGGCTGTAATAGAAAAAATAATGAAGAAAGAAAGCAACGGAGGAGAATCGAGTGAGTAAATGAGCACATGCAAGTCCGAATGGATGCGCGTGTCCGAATTTTGAGATAATTGCCGCTTTGTTGTGCGCCACCCGGGCAGCAAATGTTGACCAAATGCGGTGGGAAAAAGGTCGCTTGCAAGAGTGCGCGGGGGCAAATGAAGGCCGGAAAATGGGAACGGATGGCTGCCGATGATGATCATGATCAGCAGGTGGCTGCCATGGTGCTGGCCTCAAGGGAAAGGATGCAAACCCTAAAGAAGCTTTTTGGAGGAGTTACCGCACTGCGAAAACAGAGAGAGCGACTCCGAAACTCGTTGCGACACACGAAGGGCCGAAGCTCGGGAACGTCTTAGGGAACTTCGTGGGGACGTTCTTTTGGGAACATCAGGGACCCCCTGCCTGGCGTACCCGCCGGATGTGTGCTTCAGGGTATCTAACCGGATACCAAAGTCCCAAAACCTAGGTTTCCTTTCTGACGGTTCGTCACGTGTTCGATTCCATTCAACTTCTACTTCCGTTTTTTGTTTGTACACGTGCCTTTCTTTGGTCACTTTATCTCGATCTGTCACCTATGTATGAGTGGTATGCAGTTACGAGTGGATCTAAGATCATAAACCAAAAAGACATGTGTTGAAAGAGATTGGACTACATGCTCTAAGAAACGTATCATTTTAGGTTCAGTACCAAATATCAATGTCACACAACCTGGATTTCTTTTTTGCTGCTTATCACCTACTTATTCCATTCAATGTAATTATAATATATTTCATTCAAAAAAACTTCTTCTTTTCTTTATTTTTTGGTTTTTTTCCACACAAGATAAATGTGTCTTGTTCAATCTTTATCTTGATTGGTCACCTATATTTGAGTGGTGTGTTGATAGGTGTGGATTAAGAATGGGTATCGTAAAATATGTGTTCCAAAGAGAGTGGATTACGTGCTCAAAATTTGTTAATCATTCTATGCACTAGTAGAAAACTATGCCAAAAAGAACCGCAGCCGAAATTGGCTTCAATTTTTTTGACCAGCCTGATCTGCAGTCACTTAACGACTGCAGATTATTTTTTTGATTTAGCGACTGATTTTTTAGTAATTTAGGGGTGTGCAACATACCGTTGGAAAGGTCTTCAAAGTACCTTTCCAATGATATATTACACGCCCCAAAAAATTTAAAATTATAGTCGAGAAATGAAGAAGAAAAATATGTAGTCGTTTAGTGACTGCATATCAGGCTGGTCAAAAGAACTGCAACCAATTTCGCTGCGGTTTTTTTTTGGCATAGTTTTCCACTAGTGAAGTTTAGGTATCTTATTACACACCAACGTCACACAACCTAGGTTTCCTTTATGTCACTTCGCCACCTACTTATTCCATTCAATATAGCCTTAAATCCATCCCATTTCAGCCTTTTTTTCTTATACATTTTTGGTTGAATGGATTGAAAAACAGTCATGAATCGGTCGCATCACATTGATGGTAAATTCATAGTTGTCTCTCTCGTCGTCACCGAGGTTGATGAGCATGTTATGATTTCTCTTGTGATCGTATTTGGGGAAGGGCGAATTGAAAGCTCGGGGGGGAAATGCTGACTGCCTAGTTTGATGCACAACAAACAGTTCTCAACAACACACAAAACAACAATTGACATAGAAAGACAATCCAAGGCTTTTAGTACACTCTAAACTCCGTAGTATCACACCTGTGGCAACCAAAGTGCAGGTGATCTTACGGAGTTTTGTAGTGTTAACATGGATGCGTGATACTATAGAATTAGTGTAGCATGTGACATTATGGAACAACACAAAGGAGATGTGAGGACAATTTGAATTCGTTCTCCTGTCACCTACGCTAGTGTGGTCCACTCCACTTGGCCTTCCCGGGCGATGTGGCGGACTCATGCACCAACATTCAACAAGTGGCATAAGAAGAAGAAAAAAAAGAAAAGAAAAAAAGAAGACACTCCACATGTTGACACATGGCACAATGCAAGGGTGTGGGTTGACTTCTTTGGTGGTTTGCATTAGTGACAAATTTCGCGATATAAGAGAGAGAAAGGTGACAATAAGGAGTGAGATTTGAACTACGAACATCCGTTTCCTAGGGTTTCGGGATGTTAGAGAGTGAGTGACATTATGGAGGTTGATATTACGGAGTTTAGGGTGTAACTTCTAATGGGGCCTCCTGCCAAATAGATTATGGATTTTGCAGCCTCACACATGAATCAAAGCAATGAATGCGGAGAGCCAACCGCTAATTCCAGATGAACTGGTTGAGTTCGAGAAATAACCGATTGAAGTTGAAGACTTCATGAAAAAATTACCGATCATTCTAGAGGAATCTTATAAGAATATACCTTGAATTAATAAAGAAAAGCCGAAGGATGTCAACATGTAGGCAGTGGGGCTTGAAAACACTAGGATCTTAACCAATTATGCCCAAAAATCTCCCCAAACACTGAATCAATGGACTGTCGATAAGACACAATACAAATAATTACAACCATCGATATAACCACTTGAATGAGATATTGCTTGAAGCATTGAACATGATTGTTGCTCACTTTATTTATTTATGACATTGTCGCCTTCAACTCATTGTATGGCTCTTCAAGGTTTGGCTATTTATTTGAAATAAACATTGATTGAAATTTGATGTGTTCGGCATCCTATTTCTATTCCAAACGATTCCCGTACATTTGCATGGAAGCGCTTATTTCCACTACTAGACACCCACTAAAAGAAAACTTGTCTATTTCAACCATTTGTTACCGCTTGTCCATTGCAACTCATGGCAAGAAAAATGCATCAATATACCGTCAATATATGGTTGCTAATCTTAGGGTTTTGGCCACCGATCCATTCTAGGTTCAATAGTCAACATGTTTTGTTTATTTCTTTATTTAGTTGGAGGGGGGGAGACCTGTATGACCCCTTAATGAATGCAAGAATCTTCACTTTGGCAGCATACAAAATATTTGTATGAGCTCTAAGAATTATGAAGCAAATGGCCTATGGGCCAAAATTTGGATTTGCTAATCATCTTGCACTAATGATGTGTTTCGTATTCAATGAGAAGTGGACGGAGAGAGAAAAGTATCCATCTAAGACATGTTTCCTTATATAAGAAAGAGCCATGTTGGGTTTCTTCTCAATCATGGCCTCATTGTCTAGTGGAGGGCGCAATAAGATGACTTTGAGAATAAACGGTAGAATCACGATAGGATTTAATGGTTGGATACAATTCCAATGGAGTACACTTTGTTGTCTCCATGGGATGGATGCAACTTTTAACCAAGTGGTTACTGAAAAGCATATCCCTAAGAACCTACTGCGATCGACGAAAAGCATCGGAAATATCATCAATGTTCATAGGATCAAATTCAACGTTCTAAGGGCCACTTCACACGCGAGCCAAGAGCCCATGACCACAAAGTTGTGAGAGCCCAAAAGAAAGTGTCCAAAGGCCGTTCCAAGACACTTTCAAAATCATGTAGTGTGGTCATGGACCCTCAAGTGTCGTGTGTAGTCATATGTGACCGGTTCCTCAGCCAAATGCTATTTCAATGGATTTCTATTCATGCGGGTCTTCACACATGATAAAATAGAATAAATCAATTGTTGTGAGCATTATGAGTGCTATGATCTCCTGGTTTTGTGTTAGGCTTACCTCCAAGAGGTGGTTTTTGAAAATAATCCAAGTGACCATGAAACATGATTCATTTGATGCCATGTAGAAATCCATGTAGACTTTACATCCATCTTGCATTCACGTACTCCATTGGTCCCTCGAGCGTAGTGTGAAGCGAACTTGGACTGGCTCCACCTTTCCACCAATGAGAGTGCTTGAAGTGTAATGGTCACGGGCTCTCAGTCTCGTGTGTGAAGTGGCCCTAAGTTTCACAGTGGTGTAAACTTGGGTGTTGGCAGGTAACTGTAACTGTGTCGAGTTAAATATAACGTATTCACCAACTCAAATGCTAAGTTGCCCACATTTATTCTATTGAATTTCATGAACACATTTTAAGTACAAAGGGCAACAATTTGTTACTATGGATTTTGTTTGGAACGTGGGACTTGACCTTGCCATATTTCAAGACAAGGGTGTAATTTCTGCTTATTTCACATCACTACACTGAATATGATATTTAATATCACTTATTATTTGGTGTTACACAATGTTATATCTTTTTACTATTCGATGAAATGTTTTGTTCAATAAAATTAGTAATGTTCTATAATGTCCAAACAATCAATTTGACATTTGTTGGAAACAAAATGAGATATATTGTAAATAGATATACAATGACTTCCAAAAGTAGTGCAACACCCTTTACAAACATACAAAATTGACATTATTTTCTTGGAAACATGAGAAGCTTACGTCACGTGGTGCCAACACAACCTAAATGACGTATGCAGCTAGCCTCGCGTCAATTTCCATGGTGATATAAAAACGTGAATTTGGGGTGTTGCATTATTTTTGGAACTCTTTAAGTTTGTTGAATTACACGAGCAATCCACGTTATAGTATACAATAAGTCATTGGTTAACACTTCGCTTTGCATTCACAAGGTCCTTGGTTGAACTCCCCCTTCCACCATGCCCAAAACTTCTTTAGAAATTTGTGCATAGGTTATTGTCCTCCATACTGAACAACATAGTAGCCATACAATACCTAGGAAACTAGGAACAACACCATCAACGGTTAGTCGCATCATTAAACGTTACGAAACTACGGGAAGCTAGAGGATAATGGAAGGTCAAGGTGTCCACGTAGTCTCTTAGTGAGAGGGTGATCATTACTTTGCACTATTGGTGCAAACATAAGAGCAGTGTACTACAATAAATTATCACAGGGTTCTTCAAGAGGTTTCAAATATCAGAACTTCCCCTAATACAGTTTGAAAAGCACCAAAGTGCCAAGGACTACAATCTGCAATTTAAAAGTATTTTTAAAATGATTAATTAATTAATTAAAAAGAACTCTCGTTCATATTGTCGTAAACAATTTAAGGCATGAATGGGGAAAATAACACAAGGATTGGACAGAGGAGCAATGGAGGAAAGCAAATTCAACATTTGCGGGGCCTAATGGTCAAGAGTGGTGTTGGGGGAGGCTCAAGGAACCCTTAAGGCAATTGCATGGTTATTAAGATTGTGAAGCACAAAGGAAGGAGCATTATGGTTTGGGGTTGCACGAGTTGGGAGGCCATTGGGAGCTTACATAATTGAAGGAAAAAGATTAGCGAGTATTAGTTGAACATCTTACAAGGCAAATTGAGTATGTCAATTGTGACATTCAAAAAAGCATACGGCATCACGAAAATCTCAATGTAAAATACTGCAATTTGGGGTCCACACCAACATGTTTTGAAAGTCAAGTTTTCCTCGCTCAAATGAAAGTCAAATTTTGGGTTATGGAAAAGAGAGGCGGTCAAGTCCCCCTCCTCAAACTTGAACTATCCCTTACAATTGTGCATGATATTGACTTTTGTTCTCCAAGGAAAATTAGTGCACACTTCCATGTGGAATGGGCTCCAAATTTTTGTCATCCAATGGTTTGTGTTGACTTCCCCGGCACATTGAAGTGTGCCCTCATATGGCTTAACCTTGGAGTTCCCATAAGATCTGAGTTTTAAAGCTTGGATTTCAACTATCCTTTACGTGTAATTTTACAATTGGTGCAAAATGAAAAATGAAAATAAAATATGCCTAGTTTTTATTTATCAATGAACGTCAAATTTATATGAACAATAAAGTACTCAGTTAAGCCAATATGACGTTTGATTTGGCCCCCTATAATTTTCCATTGGTTTTTGTGCAACCAAAATAATTATTTAATTCAACTCGTGGTGCATGCTCAGGCGTTGTTTACATCATGGACCATGAAGTTGTCCCCTGTCAAAGGGCATTTTTCCATGGTCCAATTTCTTTTTTTTAAATCATTTTTAAAGCCTTTGGGCCCCTTGGATGTGTTGATTTTTTTTAGTTATACATCAAAAAGGACAGTTTTGGGAATTTTCTTCATGTTTGACCTTCTCCCCTTCTTCTTCCCTTCCTACCTCGTAACTATGGAAACAATTGGCCAAATAATAATTAGAATATTAAAACGGCATTTCTCTGCCATGGTCCCCTGACATTTACAACGAAATAACCTCTTTTGCCTCTCCCACTGCAAAACCCTTTGGACCATGACAGTGGATAATGTAGGCTTGAAAATAGGCCTTCTGGGGACCTCAAGTTCCACGGTCACTCTTACATTTTATTTCCTTGATGTAAACCAAAGTGGTCCCAGGACGAGTTCAACAACCAATCACATATTTTAGAGAAGCAAGGGAGACTTCGTGGTCCATGATATAAACAACCTCTCAGAGGTAGTGTTTGGATTCGAGTGAAAAACACCCTATTTGGTTCATTGAGGCCAAAACTCATTTAACACCCCTCAGCATGCCGAAATGATTTTTGACCCTCATGAATTGATATAGTATGTCTTATGTTCAAACCTCCACACTACCTCCAAGCAAGCTTTCATAAGAACTTACCAAACACGGAAGGCATTGTATGCAAACCGACCAACTCTTGATCAAAAGTCACGTCGAGTTAGGAGATAACTCTATTATGCACTTTTAACTATAATTCTCGCTCCTTTAAATCACATAAAATTTGTATGTACCAAATCACTTACAAATTAACTCATTGTATACAAAAAATTTACTAACTATAAATCCTCCTATTTTTACATCTACTCTAAGTGTGATTCTCATGAGGCTTTTTTCAAAATCATTCATACAAATTTGGGAAACTTTTAAGAAATGTTAAAATACCCAAAAATCCTTGAAGAACCAATATGCCTATAATGAGAAACTTATATAGATGGAACCACCTTCCCAAAAGGATTCAATATACACATATGAGATAGAATTTGGTGATGTAGTGTGAATGTAGAATACTAACTGACAATACCAAGTTGTCCTCAAACAATTCAGACATTATCATGTCCAATAAATTTTAACATACTCAAAGAATGTTTGAAGTACTGGAAGTGCATGAAAACTTTCATGTATATGTGCTCAAGTTATTGAATATTCTACACTAGTTGCTAAGGGCCGGTTTAGACTACGGGAGAAGTGCACCAGCTGGTCAAGAATTTCAGCCCAACACAAGGTTATTTGAGGCAACGGTTGGTATGAGGAACAAGATATAAAAACGATTTAAAGAATGCCTAAAGTTGGAGCTCTCATGAGGTCAAGTTTCTTGTCTGAGAGTTTGAGGTTGGCCAAGAAATTTGACCTCTGGAGAACTCCCCTACCAAAAAGTGTTGCCATGTTGACCAACAAATGCCGTTTTTCATCCATGCTCAAAGTTCTCCGCTGGATAAGTATTGGCCATAGCGTAAACCCTAACCGGTGAAGAACCCATTTCGTAGCCAATCATATTTCCCTATTCCCCTAAAATTCTTGACTGACCGGTGCACTTGTTCACCGTAGTCTAAATCGACCCTAAGTCATTTGAGGTCTTCGTAAACTATTAGCCAAACTCATGTCCAATCGTACTTGTGCGCGTGGTCCTTATCAATGTCACTTATGTTGAATATGAACTACATGAAATCTTGGCAAAAGCCGTTCTCGGAATAGAAAGGGAGGTGAGAAAATATGATCTGACTATGCAAGGACACTCTCTTGAGGACATATACATAACATTATTCAGATCCATATCAGCGTTCTGTGGGACTGGCAGTATTATGCGGAATATTCCCTGATATTTCCCACATTCAGACTGATATGGATCTGAATAATGTTATGTAAAGGCCACTTCACACACAAGCCAAGAGCCATGACCATGAAATTGTGAGAACCCAAAGGAAAGTGTCCAAAGGCTGCCCAACACACCTCCAAAATCATGTAGTGTGGTCACAGAGCCTCAAGCGTAGTGTGAAGCCATATGTGACTGGGCCCTCAACCAAATGCTAATTCAATGAATTACTATTCATGTGGGTCTTCACACATGACAAAATAGAATAACTCAATGGTTGTGAGCATTCGGAGTGCCATGGTCTCCCGGTTTTGGGTTAGGCCTACCTCCAAGAGGTGGGTTATGAAAATAGTCCAAGTGACCATGAAACATGATCCATTCGATACCATGTAGGAATCCATGTGGACTTTACATCCATCTTGCATTCACATACTTTGTTGGTCCCTCAAGCGTAGTGTGAACTGAACTTGGATTGGCCCGGCTTTTCCACCAATAAGAGTGCTTGAAGTGTTACTGGTCACAAGGTCTCAAGGCCGCTTTACACCTAGAGGCCGGGCCAATTCGTTGTGTAAGAGGCTTGAAATCCTAACTTCTAATTGGCCAAAAGGCCGAAATCGGCCCCAACCCCTTTACACCTAGAGGTCGAGCTGATTTGGTGGTGTGGATTTTTTAATAAAAAAATACATGGTTTGACATGGCCCAAGCTCGTTGAATTGGGTGCACCCAAAATGGAGGGCCAATTCTTGGCCTTGGGGCCAATGTCAAATTTCAAATTAATTTTTTTTAAAAATAAAATATGATTTTTTTAACAAATCAGATCCGTTGGATTATGTGGAAATCTAAACGGCTCTTATGGTTCATCGTGACTTCATTGTCTCCTCTCTTCTCTTCATATTTTTCTTTTCTTTTTTCCCCCCTTAGGGCCGCTTCTCTTGCTGAATTTTTTTTGTGCTCGCCAAATTGTTGCTACTGTTTCTAGGGATAGCATGGAGGGGTCTTTAGAGATGAGTGGATGGAAATATAATGAAGTGTATGAGACGATGCACATGTATTAAAGTGCTTAAGCTCGTACTTTATAGTCCTATCAAATTCCTTTACAAGAACATGTAGGTAGTGTAGGGATTCCCAATTTTTTTCAACCACCTCTTGGAAGTCCTATTCTTCTTCCGCATCTATTGATTATGGACATGCATACAAGTAATTTGAAGAGAAAGGCTACAAAAGAGATTGGGGATGAGGATATTTAGATTGTACTCCACCGGCGCCGAAGACGAAAGAAGCCGTAATTGCAAAAAAAACCTCGGAAGAAGAATGTGAAGGTGGAAGAAGATGAAGAATCCGGCTCAAAAAATTGGAAGGACCGTGATGTGGAGATGATGATTTTGTTGCGTGGTTAGATGAAACCAAATTTTTTGAAGAACGCAAAGAAACAAGGTAAGATTTTTGCAAACCTAAATTTTTTTTTTAAAAGATTTCAAATTTGGCCTTTTAAAGACATTGGCCTTCGCTTCGAGCCCCCTCCCCCCCCAATGGTTTGTGAGCGACTATTGAGAAGCAATTTGTGCTTGAGCTAGGGTTTGATCCCCCCACCCCGCGGGCACGAAGAGAGAGTTTTTTTTGGGAGAGCTCCAAGCCTTCATTCTTTTCTCTTCATGTCCATTGCATCCAATATGTGGTTCTTATATCTAAACCATTGTTGTAATTTTCAGTTCATTCTTTATATGCATATGATATGCAAGTGTAAATACTTGGTTGAAGTTGGATGCTCGTTTGATTGCGGTAATTCTTGAACTAAACCAAACTGTCGAGGGTTGCAAAAAAAATTCAATATTTTATACAAGTTGTACAAAGAAGACAAGTTGACAAATGCGATTTCGAGATCAGATCGTTACACATGTAAGTTTTACAATTATTTTTATTGATGGTGGCATAAAATTGAAACCATAATGAAGCATGTGACAACGTCCTTTAATGATTTTGTTCGTGTCCAAGATAGCACCACGGACATTGAGAACGATTTACATTCAAATGACACTCCAATTCCAACTATGATTGCAACTCCAAATTCAACAACCAAGGTCGATAAGAAATTTTTTTAGGAGCAATGCTATAGAATTTCATACAAATGGCCGAAAACAGTTCAGTCATGGTTAAGAATTTTGAGAAAATCAATGTTTTATTAGAAATGGTAGAACGACACATAGATATGCTTATAGATATACTTTAGATTTAGTCTTCTTCTGAATCAAATGTATCATGGTCACAAAGGAAGAGAATGTTTCATTTCATTTTCAAATGTGCTTCCCAAAAAAATTCAGCTTGTAATTTATGCGCTTGTGTAGCTTGTACAAACATATTTTGAATCCGAGCCTATTTATGTTTTTTTGTTTTTGCAACCTCCACACTCTCATCTTCATCTTCTTCTATACATTGAATATTATTTATCACAATTTCTTTAAGGCCTTCAATTTACATAGTCTTTGTTTTAACCTTATCCATTTTCAAATATCTTCTCATTTCTTTTGCAGCTTGTGTAGTTGTCATAAAAATATCAATATTTTCTAGTTTTTCTAGTTAATTTGTAAATTTGTGTGCATAATTATCTCTTCTTCATTTGCCCATTCATCATCAAACTTATCTTGGTGTATTATACACAAGTTATGAAGGCAAATGCAAGTGGTAACCAAATTTGGTACATGTTGGAAAAATATGTCAATTATCTTCAATAGAATCCTCCACCTCCCTTTCAATATACCAAAAGTTCTTTCTACCATCATTATTGTTGATGATTGGATAAAATTCCAATGCATCTTTGTTCTAGATAATCCATCTTTTTTACATTCAAAAAGAGAATAGAACCATGGTCTCATTGGATAAACAACGTCACTCATAAGCTTGTAAGATAATAGCTCACATTTTATCACTCTCTTTCCAATATCAAAATTTTGGAACAAAGTCCAATTATGGCAATGCCCAACCCATCTAAAATTATAATCCCAAAACCTACATTTACTATCCACTACACCTTGAAATAAAACTGAATATAAATATTTTCTACAATAATATGAAGTAGGATCTATAGGAGGAGCAATGATAGATATGTGAATTCCATCAACCGCTCCAATCACATAAGGTAATCCCCTAAGCTCCTCAAACTCGGCTGCAATTATACTTAAAGTAGCTCTAGATTGTTTCTCAATCATTAATGATTTTAAATACTTTTCAATTGATGCGCAAAACTCCCTAACAATGATAGATACAATACTTTCATGAATTCCATAAGTTTTAATACAACCGCGTAATGAATTACCACTGTTAAGTCTATTAAAAGAAAGAACAATCTGCATCAGAGTACTATTGTTGCGGACATATTATTTTTTGGATGTTATTCGATTAAGTTATTCAAACATATACAAGGTTATTTTCTTAAACTTATGATTATTTGTGCAGTGTCTTATTTCCATCATTAAATCGTAAAAATACAAAATTTAGAGCATCCATTCCTCTTAGAATAACTACTCCGCAACCATCATAGCAAAAACCATTGTCATGGTGACATAATGTTGATGCAAAACAAGTTTTTGCAAAATTGTAGCAACTGCCATAATATGTCGCACAGCCATGAAAAACACAAGAGCCACTAAAATCTTTTGTCTTCGTTCATCCATCTTGTACAAATGACAATGAAAAAAAAACTAAAATTTTCTAGATTTATTGAATTGGCCTAGCTTTTTGGCCCTAAGACCTTTACATATGGGAAAATTGGCCCCCGTTATAATTCTATTGTAATGTGTAGTTGAGGTCGACCTCCAACCCAAAAAGGGCTTAAATTTCATGCAATCGGCCTCAAGGGGAATTGGTCCGGCCTCTATGTGTAAAGCGGCCCTCATTCTCATGTGTGAAGTGGCCCTAAGCATGTAAGGTGTGTGTTGCACCTATTATGAACAAAGCACCCAAACTTGACACAATCTATACCTCTTCTAGATTCTAGACATGAGGTGATTTTGTCCACTTTAGGTACGATGCCTATACATAGGTCCACATACTTTATTGAAAAAGTAGGAAGATTTACCATTGTTTGGTTCAACGCTTTGAGTGCCAAAAGCTACCCTATATATATTGTATTTATTGTCATATGGCATATTATGTCACTAGGATAAGATTTTTTAATGACTTGTCTTATGAGTAAGTTTGCAAATATTGTCACCATAACTTACTTTTAGTC